>JAGFBZ010000895.1:805000-2130026 GCA_018398805.1 Hirundichthys speculiger
GGATAGGTGGATGGATGGACAGATGGGTGGATGGATGGATGGATGGATGGATGGATGGATGGATGGGTGGATGGATGGACGGATGGATGGATGGATGAATGGGTGGATGATGGATGGATGGGGATGGATGGATGGATGGATGGATGGAGGATGGATGGGATGGATGGATGGATGGATGGGGTGGATGGATGGATGGATGGATGGGATGGATGGATGGATGGATGGATGGATGGGTGGACAGATGAATGGATGGATGGGTGGATGGATGAATGGATGGATGGGTGGATGGATGGATGGATGGGTGGATGGGTGGATGGATGGATGGGTGGATGGGTGGATGGATGGATGGATGGGTGGATGGGTGGATGGATGGATGGATGGATGGGTGGACAGATGGATGGATGAATGGACAGATGGCATGCTTCACATTTGTGTGGTTGTAGATATAGACTACTGTTTTATTTTGTAGTGTAACTAGCATTTTGCTCTTCTCAGTACCAGAGGCAGTATCCACAAACCTTTCACATGTAGTTGTAATTATCTGAGAAGGAGTCAAACCTGACAAACATGCAACTTTTTTGTGTGTCTAATGGGAAAAAAATGGATTGGTTGTTTATTATTATGGAAGGCATCAGAAGGGATAACGTAAAGCATCTGACACACCCAACATCAAGCTTTACTGTAAAGCTTGAATGCGAGTCTACTTTATCTTAGAGCACAGTAATGATGTGATTGAAGCAGATTACTAGAATAGATATAATTAGGTAATATCCCTTCAAGGTGTGAACTAATTTTCAGCTAGTGTGGGTAAGTCAATAAAGAGCAACTTAAGTGAGACTGATGTGATATGACTCTGAAGTCACAAAATTAAAAGCACTGCTTCCACTGATTCCACTGTATTACTCTGCTGAGTCAAATTAGGGAAAGCTGGTTTCTAGGAATCAACATATTTGTTGCACCATGAAATCACATCCTATGTCTCCCTCCCTCTCTTAGTCTGACTGAGAGCTTGGTGGGTGGTCTCCAGCAGCAGCAGCTGTCAAAAGGTGGGCCACAGACCTATCAAATCACTGTTTCCCCTCCTCCAAGAGAAGCCTGCGAGCATAATTTATGCAGCTTTCTAGGGCACCAGCATGCTTAACAAGCAGCGACAGAGATGCCATGGAAATGATCTTTTTTCGTGTGTAACGTGGACATGATGGAAGTGAGTCTGTCTGGACTACGGCCTGACATCTTTTAGAGTCCTGATGCATGACAGGGGCACTGTGGTAAACACACTGGCTAATGGGATTCCGTCTATAATCTGACACATCTGACAATTTCTGCTGGAATACCAGTCATCTTGAGAATTCAACTAAAGTGCACTTTTGCAGAACCAGAAGTACAAGCTGGTGAATACAGAAAAGCCCACAGAGCTGCCACTGTGTGGAAATGTGGGACATCAAGCAATGACTGAAGCACTTAGAAAATACTGTAAAATTCCAGCAGATCTGTTCCAGCTCTCCTGAGTCAAAGATATAGGTTATAGGATGTAGGTCTATATCATCAAACAGTATTTAAATGAAGCTGTAGCTGGACACTCTTATAATGTTGGATTAATAGTTTAATCATTTTTCAAGAAAAAAGAAAAAAAGGAATAAAGGCCAAACACCAGCTACTGAATATGGCGTCCTATAAAAATAGAAGATTTGCATGATTTCTTATGTCACTGGACATCATACTAAATCTTTGGGTTTAGGAGTGCTGTTTAAACAAAACAAGCAATTTGAAGACCTGGGTCACTCTGGGTTTCTTGTTTCGAAGACTCCAAATAATGACATGCAAAATAATCTTTAGAGTAATAGATGATGAAAATAATTGGTGCAGCTTTAGACATATCAAAGCTAAATAGATATAGCACAAATGAATCCTAACACTTTTAAATATAACTCTCTTAACGTTTTAATGATATCAAGCCATTTAAATTATTTATACAATGTCAAAATTAATTACCATATTATGATTTCGTAACGTTAAAGAATAATTATTACCCAGCAACACAAATAATTGAATGGTGCATGGCTCTGCTTTATTGAAAATACAGCAGAATATGTGAAAAGTCATGTTTTCTGAGAAATCTATCTGCCTGTATGCAACACATGCTTATTTAAACCAGATGTTTTAGTTTGCATTAAAGTTAATCTCAGCTATATATACACAACAACTGCACTGTAAATTAGGAAATAGAGGCAGTCATTGATGCAGATTATCAATGATGTTATCCTTTAGAAATTAGCCTGCTCTCCACAGGACAAATGCCGAGGCCTTTAGCCTGTTTGACTCCTGCAGGTGACTGTGAGCTAAGACTGTTTTACAGTCTGCTGCTGTCCAATGTGCAGACATGCAGACATAAGGCAAGAGCTGCTCCCACTATACTGCTGCCCCACCCCACCTCAGTCCCATCTCCAGCCTGTAGCGCGACTAAGTCAAGCATAAGGGCATAAGGACACATTCCTTGTATCAGATCATTTGCATCAGATTTACTCCTCCTATTTATCCCACTGAAGTGTGTAGCCAGTTTGTTTTTGAACTGATTAACAAACCTCTGAGATAGCCTTCATGCATTAGTAAAAAAAAAAATATATATATATATATATCGATCAACTGTCACTCCCTGAGGAGAATGTTCTCAGTTTTCTTGGAGGGATGGTATTTTTATATAAACCACTCAACAAGCCCTACAAATCACTGCAACACTGTTTGGTCACTATGCACTGATGTTAAACAAAGAGATCAAAAGCTAATCACACATCCTTTTTCTGCAAGAAGCAGGATTGCATATCTACCCAGTCAGTGAAAGAACTTAGTGTATGGCTATAAAAACACGGTTTGGAATATATGTTGTACAAATGCAACCTTAAAACCCTCCCTGCCATGCTGCTTTTGCAGAAAAGAAGAAGCAGGGGGGCCTGAGAATGATTTTGCATACAAATGATGTGCAAACAGACAGAAATCTGTGGCCATCTTACCTACGAACATAACTCCTTCCTTGGTCTTTTCAGCTGCAACTGCAACTCCTTCCTTGGTCTTTTCTGCAGCCACGGCCATTCCTTCTTTAGCTTTAGACAAACCCTTCATAAACACATCCATCTTGGCCGAGTTACTGTGGAGAGATGGGACCATATGAGCTGTCAGTGACAAGTCACTCCTGTTACCACACAGATCATTGTACGCACCACTGAGTTTTAATAGCTCATACTATGAATATGGGAATCTAAATAATTGATTGTGATCTATTCTTATAGACCTTCACGTATTTCAGTCTGAACATTAAATCAAACGGTGTGACGAAAGAAGGCAGCACCTCCTCCTGTGGTAGATCGTGACTGCTGCAGTCCAGCCATCAGGCTGTAGTAAAAACCTTCTGCTCACTCATGCATTCACCCCCCCCCCCCCCTTCACGTCCCCGTCAATGCATGAAATATTCAAAGGCAAAAAGATTTCAATGAAACGCTTATTCGTAAGAGCACTCATTAATTATTGCTTATCTGTAAACTACTCTCCGTGGAAGCCAGATGATGGGAGTGCGCGTGGCCCTTTTTTCTTTAAAGGGTCTCCACAGCATATTACATATTATACTAGAGGGTGAAATTTATTTCAAGAGTCCCACTACGCTGCTGGGGGGAAGGGATGTAGGTTACAGTGTGATATCAGCAGGAACATCGAATTATGTGGGAACAGGCTGTCCGCACGCTGGGAACATGATGATATTGGCGCGCTCGGCGCAGATCCATCAGTCCCATCCCCAGATCACCAAGTCTGCAACATCCACCATCCACAAGCACCGATTTACACGATGCCACGTCCGTCTCTGACTCAGTTGCGTTACATCCCAGACACAAATGAACAACAAACTGGAATGACAACTAAAAGCGTTTGTGAGGGTTATTTTAGGCTCGGACCTTCCGATGAATGACGACGCTCACAGGCATGGTCCTCACATGCTGGTGACCTCTAAATCTATAAAATTAACGGTAATATAGGCATGAAAGTGAGAGAAAACGCTTCCTTACCTATTTACAAATAACCTGCGACTTGTCCCTTTATGATCTGGTCGCGCAGTGAAGTGGAACTATCGTTTTAATTGGAGATACCGTTAGATGATCGCTGGAAGGGCCTTTCACGGACAGATCTTCACTAAGAGGGACGGCCCCCTTCACAGTGCAGCTGAGAATATCACGTACTCCTCCTCCTCCTCCCCCCTACACCCCAGCCTCCCCTCCCCTCTCTCCACGATACTCGGTTCCACCAGTATTGATCCCTTCTCACAGGAAAACCAGTTTAACTCAGCGTGGACGCGTCATCTGTTACCTTTTTCACAACAGCTGCTATAATATCGATGATGTCATCAAATGCAATGTTAAGCAAACTAAGAAGAGGTTTTTTTTCACACAAGGCTACTGACCTGGTTTAATAGCAGGAATTTGGGAACTGTTATTAAATAAAACAAGGCCCGAATTATCTGTTTCCTTAACTTGTCAGAGGAAAGGGTTTCTTGTTTTTTTTTTTTCTTTTTTTTTTCTTGGAAATGTAACCACAATTTTATGAAAATGTGAGATATTATTCTTGAAGTACACTTTCAACTGGCCATTAACAGTAAGTCTGAGGCCAAAATTTGTTAAAATTCAGTGTTACAATAACGTAATGCAACCTGCACTGATCCGACGCAAGCGTGACATGCGTGATACCGTTGAGGGTAGGAGATGAGGAGGGGACTGGTTTGGCGTCAAGCTTTATGACGCTGTGCTATATTCTAGTTGTTTATTTCTATTTACTGATCAGCACTTTAATCCCACAAAACCAATGCATGTCGATGCATGTCAAAGAAAACTCAACCACATATTTACTATTTCTAAACCATAATAATTTGATGACGAAAGACAATTGGCCGACGGGTCAACGACCCAGGTCTCTTTCTCTCTCCCTCTTTGCTTTTTTTTTTTTTTATTTCTAAGACCGAAGCCACCATGGTTCATCCAATCAGAGCAGAGGATGACATCAGATGAAATGAGGAGCCGTTGCTATAGTTGAGACTATAGCAAGTTTGGATTAAAATATTCACCATACCCTGTGACTTTTCTTGAAGACATACAAACTTTATTGATTTACATGATTGTATCGTAGAATAAGGGTTAAATAAAACACCCCTCCCTTTTAGCTTCTTGTCTGACGTAGGTGCAGTGACGCCACCCTCGATGCAATGAGTCAGAAATTACGAAATGGTGCCTCATTCCCCCCCCCAACCTCCTCCAGTCAGAGGAAATCCCAGGTTTGAGTGGGCAGGCTCTGCCTTAAGCCCCGCGTGGATCTGACCAGAATGTGTCATGTCATGTCCGGGTATAGATAATGGATCGATATATACTGTACGATTTAGATATAATCGAAAACTGTCTTCTGCTGGTAGAAAATAATGCTGTCCAGGGTCCTGAAGTGCAACTCTATCCATGGTGCTGATCTGTGTTCGCCAATGTCTTCTTTTTATAACGCTTTTTGAGCTGAAAATCGACAACATTAACATCTTTTAACAAAATTTAATTACATTTATTGTTTTTTCCCAGTTGTTGTCTTTTTTTTGTTCGTTTTTTTTTCCACAACTACCTTGAGCCTAAAGGTGCAGCAGATGTATTCATGTCTTGATTTCCTCATATTTATTTCTAAGCCACATCTGCCCTCTTGTGGTCTTTTGTGATATCTTGCTGGCATTTAAAAAAAAAAAAAAACTTTATTTATACTTTTAAAAAACATTAAAAAATGTAGTTTATAACCAGCATATCCATATAATACACAAACATTCACATCAGACTCATAAAATAACAGCGATCTTTCAAGAATAAGAACTGCATCTCTCGATACCTCAACAAATTCATTATGATAGTTTCAAATTCTCCAGGAAATAAAGGCCCTTCTAATTTGAGTTCTAATCCGCTGTATGAAAAATGGGGGGGGGGGGGGGGGGGGGGGGGGGGGGGAATGCAGTTTTCCCTCCCAATTACTGTTGAAGATGGTGTGCATCAAATTGCATCCATTTGCATCATGATAAACTATCACATTGGATACAAAGAAGAGGATGGACTTAAATTAGAAACTAGAAAAGCACTAGGAGAGCGCAGTCCTCCGCCAAGCGCAACAATTATCGAAAATTTGAAAGTGATCCAGAATCCGGAATTTCACATTTCCGACAACTCCTGAAAATTCCATCAAAATCCATCCATAACTTTTTGAGTTATCTTGAACACAGACAGACACACAGATAAACGGCAGCAAAAACATAACCTCCTTGGCGAAGGTAATTAACCTCACATTGCTTTACAAATCACTGGTTTTGTCTGTGGACTGTCAGTAATGCCCAATCCACCAAGTCAGAAAGATTGTAGTGACAAGTAAGAGTCTTTGCAAGGAAACAAACAAAATCAGGCAAGGATAAATGTTAGATGTTGCACTGTAGTGACATGGGAAGTATTCTGTTGCGTATTTACTTCTTCTATAGTGTTCTTTAGTCCTGGCTCTCAGGACCTGCATTCCAACACATCTGATTCAAATTAATGAGTCATTGACAGAATTGTGCAAACCTTGATGACAAGCTGGTGATCTGTTGATTTCAACCAGGTGTGTTAAAGGAGGGAAATATCTAAAACATGGAAGGGTAGCACTGAGGACTCAGACAGAAGAACACTCTCTTACGCAGTAGTTACATCTGCATATTGAAAATATAAAACAGGAACTTTCATGCATTATACAGCACACGGGAATATAAATTTGTGGAACAATAATTGCTTAAAGCTCTGTGGGTCTTAAATTGGTTTAGTTTAGCAGTTCCGTTAAATCCAGGTCTGTCATTGGAAGTTTACTGAATATCAGAGCTTTTCTTTTCTCTTGGTTCAGTCTTGAAGTGCTTTTAAATGCTTTCTGTCTCTCTAGTTTTGCTCTGGAAAGAAAACCTCAACAACTGGGGCAGAAGGTATATTAACTCCATCTATTTTGATATTTACTTTAGAAGTAATGAGTTGTACAGTTTCCAAATTACATTGTTTTCCATTTTACTTAAGTTTTATGATAATTTGTTCATATTAAACCATATTTT
The DNA here is from genome assembly GCA_018398805.1 of Hirundichthys speculiger. Classification (NCBI taxonomy): domain Eukaryota; kingdom Metazoa; phylum Chordata; class Actinopteri; order Beloniformes; family Exocoetidae; genus Hirundichthys; species Hirundichthys speculiger. Next base: position 812,121 of record JAGFBZ010000895.1, read on the forward strand.
TAGTCTGAGTATTATTGTAGTATTGATCTCAAACAAGTAGCTCACATCATCACCAGAACAACAGATGCTTGAATCATCTGCAAATAAAAATAAAACCATAGAATGTTTCCATACATTTAGAGACACTGCCTATGTCATTAACATGGAAAATAAATAGTTAAGGACCCAGCACGGACCCCTGGGGAACACCACAAGTAATACCTGACACTTTAGAGCAAACATCATCCAACTTAACAAAAAAAAAAAACAACTCCATGAAGTAGAGACTGATCATCCTTCCCTTGGTGTGCTGTTGAAAACTTTAAAATTGTCAAAGTTTCTGTAAATGTATTAACATTAGATGAACTTTTGCCCTTTTACATGGAGTGGGTCGGTGACATCATGACACATAGCTGGTAGTTGTCCATCTTATGAACGCGCACAGCCCTCGTCTATGCTAAAATCTGCCCTATCAGGAGAATTCCCATACTATGACATCCATAGAGTTTGCAATATATCCACTTAAAAATTACAAGTCACATTTTTGTTTACTTTTGCTTCATGTTTGAAATGAAAGTTGAAACCAGAAATGTTTACTAACAGTTTCTGTGTGTGTCTGATAGTAAAGTTTAGATTCATAGAGATGCAGAGTTTCCACATCTCCACGTTTTAATGTGTTTTATTAGATGGCAGATAAAGGAATGATGATTCTGACTCAGAATAGCAAACGACAGCAAATGTTATAGCAAACATTATACACATTTTCTCATTTCCATGATATTACTGTCATTATGACTCTACTGATAACTAGTATTAGTACTTATTTGATAATAGAGCTGTGCCAGTGCACAGCCTTTAAAGCTCAATTACTGTATAATTATAAAGGCAAAGCGAGGCAGCAGGTATTTTAAAATGCAAAGAATTGCAAATTAAATATATTAATGAGTCTTTACTAAAGGGTCAAGAGAAGTGAAAATTTATTTCAAACAAATATGCATTCAATCAATAACAGGCAATCAGCAAGAAAAACTAAAACAGCAAATAGATCAATAAAATCAGAAATTAAAGGCATACAAACAGCCAAAATTCATAAATCAATGGTTATTAATAAATGTAAGGAATAATAACTATTAAGGTAAAAAAAAGCAACATCAAATAAATCAGGAAATAACAAGTATACATATGATGAAAAGTCAGAAAATTGCTGAATCAGTTGTAAATTGATGAAAAAATCAATAAAATAACAAGAAATAAAATCAGGAATTAAAAGTATACATAAAATCAAAATCTTTAAATTGATGGTCATTAATAAATGTAAGTCAAACAATCAATAAATCAATAAAGCAACAGCAAATAAAAATGGTTATTAACAAGTATGAGCAGCTCAAAGTCAACAAAGATATTTACAGTTCAAATCAAATCAAAACCAATAAAGAAATAAAGTCAAAAATAAAGAAATAAAGAAATAAAGTCAGAGCTCTTCAAATGGATAATCAAAAGGAAGGGCGGGGGGATTTAAGTTGTGGGCTTCTGTCTTTTTGATTTTTTTGATTTTTTCCAGCGCAGAAAGCTCCTCAATCTTTGAAAAACTGATTTTTTCTTTTTTCCCGTTTCTGGAACAGTTTGTTCAGAAGGCTGGTCCACCATTTGGGGCTCAGGGTCGAGCTCCTCTATTGTCTCTGGGAAGATTTCCTCTGAGGCATGAGTCACCGATATGGGCTCAGTATCAGTATCCTTTTCTTCCTGAGATGACTGGACCAACTCTGTGGTCTCAGGACCAGAGGGGACCACAGGGGTCTCAGGACCAGAGGGGACCACAGGGGTCTCAGGACCAGAGGGGATCACAGGGGTCTCAGGACCAGAGGGGACCACGGGGGTCTCAGGACCAGAGGGGACCACGGGGTCTCAGGACCAGAGGGGACCACAGGGGTCTCAGGACCAGAGGGGACCACGGTGGTTTCAGGACCAGAGGGGACCACAGGGGGTCCTCAGGACCAGAGGGGACCACGGGGGTCTCAGGACCAGAGGGGACCACGGGGGTCTCAGGACCAGAGGGGACCACAGGGGTCTCAGGACCAGAGGGGACCACAGGGGTCTCAGGACCAGAGGGGACCACAGGGGTCTCAGGACCAGAGGGGACCACGGGGGTTTCAGGACCAGAGGGGACCACAGGGGTCTCCTCTGGTTGGCTCGCCACCTGTTGGCTCAGTCCATCACGCGTGACGATTGCGAGACCAAAGTCATCTCTGCCGTGATCGTTGGGGCAGATAAGCTGTTTGGGGTCAGTTTTCAGATCCTCCAAGTCCTTCTCAGCTCTCTGGTTGTTGAGCTTCAGGTCTTCAACGTGCACCTTCATTTCTTCCAGTTCCCATTGAAGTCTTTCTGCCTCGTCTCGTGCTGCTTGAACATCAGCCTCACATCTGCACCTGAGCTCTTGGCTCGAGTCTCTCAGGTGTTCCAGCTCCAACTGCAAACGGATTTCTGTTTCTTTGGAAATTTGTTGCAGGGAGGTCTTCTCCTGCTCCGTCTGATGGCGGAGAGAGTCCAGCTCAGCTCTCAGATTCTTGATGAGCTGCTGGTTCTTCATCTCTGTTTCCTGATGAGCCTGAACTTCAGTTTTGAGCTCCTGGTGAAGACAAGGCAAGTTTAGTTGTAGAGAACAATTCGTACACAATTCAATTCAAAGTGCTTTACAGATGCATACAATCACAAGAAGGCAAATAGAATCATACAAGCATAAAAATATTAATTAATTAATTAAATTAAATTAAAAATTAATTAAAAAAATTATCATTTAAATTAAAAATGAAGAATGCAGATAAAATCCTTTCAGTTGTCATATGCACATCTAAACAGAACTGTTTTCAGCCTGGATCTGAACATTGTCAGACTTGAGGCCTGTCTCAGTTCTTCTGGAAGACTGTTCCAGATTTTAGGAGCATAAAACTGAAATGTAACTTTACCTGGTGAAGTGTTTCCACCTTCTTTCTTTCTGCTGTAATATCGGCTTCATATTTACAGCTGAGCTCTTGAAACGAGTCTTTGGCTTGTTGCAGGGAGGCCCTCTCCTGCTCCCTCTTATGGTTGAGAGAGTCCAGGTCAGCTTTCAGGTCGGCTATGATATGCGCCGTCTTGTCCACGTGAAACTTAATTTGTCCCTGAAGTGTTTCAGTCGTTTGTTTTGCTTTTTTCAACTGGAGTCGTGTTTCCAAATCTTTCGACAGTTGAAATACTTTGGAGTTGGCGTCCATGTTCAGCAGGTAAGTCAGCCTGTTGATTTCTTCAACAAGCTCGCGGCGGCCCATCTGGTTTTCATGGTTTCCCGCTCTCCTCGCCTGACCAACGTGCGACAACATAACTTTTTTTCACTATGCTATTCTTTATTTAACAACAGTGGAGAAATAAAATATTAAAATGGGCAATACTAAGTACTCTCTTACTACCTCCAGGTGCTATACATTATCATCAGAAAAGTGGGCAGGCCTCCATAAAAGCAGACATTTTGGCAGTTTCGGTGGTCTGGAGCGTTCAGATGTGTCAACTAAAGTCCAAGAGGGGAAGACATACCCAATAATCTCAAGCCAAACATGAATCAAGGCAGTTTTGAGTTAGAACACAGTGTGTGTTTGCAGAAAAATAGCAATTAATGCTAGTAACTTGGAGTCAAAATTAATATGTTAAAATAAATGGTTATTTTGAGCCTCTGGCTAAACTCAAAAAAAGTAATTCCTCTGAGGTGATAGTATGGATAAGGTTTGTTTTGATAAATTTGGGTAATTTTTTTTATTATTCTTTTTGATATTTAGTGTTTCTAGTTGCTTTTTTCTATGAAAAATAGAACTGAGCAGAAAAGAGGGAAGAGCCACAGTAAAGTATCACAGGCTGGGAGTTGAGCCTCAGTTGGCCACATGAGGACTTAGTCTCGATATTTATCAACCAGTTTAGCTTTCCGGCAGCCCAAATCAAGGTAATTTTATGTTTGTGTGCATACAAAAAAAATATAAAAGGGACGTTATATAGTGATTAGGCTGTGATTTTTCATACAACTTTTATGGTGTGGAATTTTTCAGGCTTTCTGCAGCAACAACCAACTATGAGTATGTAAACTTCAGTCTTTGAAGCCAAGACACCATCAACCCTCCATAGAAAGAAAATACCAAAATAAAAACAGAAAAAGTTCATTCATTTGTAGCCAAATTCTGAAGTGACTGAAAAATAGAGTGCAATTTCTTTCAGTGAGACCAGTGGGCTTCCTCACCTTTTGTTCTCTTAACCATTAATAGAAAGCAGAAATCTTTTCTTTATACATTTTTTTAAACATGATTTATTTATTTCCACTTTCTCTGTTAAATGTTCCAAACAAATATTATAGTAAGTCTTAGTATAAGGCAAATACCATCTTACACAGACATGTAACATTTTTCACTGTGGCATTGATTATTGAGCAAAAAGTAAGTATCATACAGGAAACAACATCTTTCCCACATGTTTTTTTTAAGTATTCATATTAAATAGATAATGCAGGATAAAAAAATGTAACATGCAATTGTTCATCAAAGGTTATATTTGCCTAATACTAAGACCCACTGTGATCAAATTATTTTAATTATGTTTCTACAGGAAAAAAAGCCAAAAACAAAACAGAGTTAAAATAGAGGGTGTTAACTTTTTCACAAATGCACAAATCTACGTAGCATACCCTTGCTGAATTAAGCAAAACCTCTCCTGAAAAATTAAACAATTATCTGAATGGCAGTGTGTATTCTCTTAGCACCTATGCTAAGTTCAGTCATCCACTGCTTCTGTTGATGCTGGCTTCGGGACTGACATCAAGTTGAAGAGTCGCTTGTAAAGTTTTGGAAAGAAGACTCCAATGCACTTCGTTACTCTTATATTCTTTTAGTTCACTTCTTTAGAATACAAAATACAGCGCAACTGCTATGCAAAATCCATGTTACATCTCGCGCTCTCTGAACTCCCTTTTTTCCTCGCTTCCATCTTAACCAGCTCAATAATAACTGAGGAGCGCCTCCTACTGAACAAACTACAACACTGCATGCACAACAACATTACAACCCTCCTTTCTTCACTTTTTCTTTTTTTTTTTTTTTTTTTTTTATTCAAAGTCAGTGAGGTATGATGGTGGTCCTCTGTTCATTCTGACTGGATATCTGCGAACAGGTGACCGTGATCCAGACAGGTCAGGGGTCACAGGTCCTGGAGTTTGTTCAGGAAGGATTTCAGTCCAGTCCATGACATCTTGCCCACTCCTTGTGATTGTCGCTCCGCCAGACTCACAGGGATGATTTTTGTCAGCCAGTAGAGTCTTAAAGTGAGATGCGTTTCTCGTGATGACATTGTCGTCCTGTTTAGCTGTCACCATGGTACCTTTGACAGCAATGACCTTGTAAGGGCGGGGATTGTAAGCAGGGCATAGCTTTCCTTCCTTCCTTTGACGACACAGGACCATGTCACCCACTTTCAGAGTCAGTTTAGCAGCATGGCGCCTCCTGTCGGCATCACGTTTCATCTTGTCTTTTGCCACAGCATCTGCCTGTTGTACTGCTGAATCAAACTGAGACAGGAAAGGAAGAGGAGCTCCAGGTAACTTGATTCTGAGTGGCCTCCCAAAAAGTACATCAGCCGGAGCCATCCCAGTCGAGCAGTGAGGCGTGGCCCGGTAATTGCGGAGGAATGCATACAGAGTCTGTTTCCAAGGGCGGCCTTCAACATGTGCAGCACGTATTGCCTTTTCCAGGGTGCGCATAAAACGTTCGGCCTCCGCATTAGCCTGAGGCCAGAGGGGAGTGATCTTTCTATGCTTGAAACCCATGTATGTTGCAAAATCAGCAAATTCAGCGCTCTGGAAGGGTGGGCCGTTGTCTGTTTTGACCTCAAATGGAATTCCCAGTGTAGAGAATATTTTGTCAAGTTTAGGAATCGTGGCTCTGGCTGATGTGGATTGTAAAATTTCCACTTCTGGATATCTGGAGTATTCGTCAATGACCACCAAAAGATAGTCACCAGAGGGGAATGGGCCACAAAAATCTACACCAACCTTTTCCCAGGGTGACGACGGCAGCTCAGACATGTGAAGAGGATCTACTTTGTGATGGGGTACAACGGCCTGACATGGGATGCAGCCAGCAATCATGGTTTCCACCTGCTTGTCAATACCAGGGAACCACACTTTTTCTCTGATCAGCTTCTTTGTTTTGACCAGCCCCTGGTGGCCTTCATGTGCAAGTGATATTGCCCGGACCTGCAAAGAAAAGGGAATAACAATCTTTGTACCCCGTAACACAACATCATTTGTAGCAGACACTGTCAGTTCATCTTTGATTTTGCTGAATGATCTGAGTGCAGCAATGTCAACTCCACCAGCAAAATCCTGTTTGTCAGAAAGTGACCCCCATGAGTTTTCTTTAATGAGGTGAATGACCTTGCAGAGAGTGGGATCATCTCTGGTTGCAACCTGGATTTCAGTCAGAGTCATTGCCTTGGGGACAGCATTTGCAGTAACAAAATTTACATATTCTTCTGCTTCATGTTCAATGTGTGAAACACTCTGAGACACATGTGACACTTGTGCAGGGTGGCGTGACATATAGTCTGCTGGGTTGTCCTTACCGGACTTGTAACGGACAGTGTAGTTGTAGGGCTGCAAGCGTAGACTCCATCGTTCAATGCGAGCAGGGGGTTTGGATTTGGGGTTGTTGAAAATCCACTCCAAAGGTTTGTGATCAGTGACAAGGGTAAATGGGGCTCCATAAAGATACACGTGAAAATGTTCACAGCCCCAAACAATAGCGAGAGCTTCACGCTCTGTCTGAGAATATTTTTGTTCGATGGGGGATAGAGCTCTGCTCGCATAACTTATCACTCTGGCTGGTTCGTGTGAATTGCTTCTCTGTGCTAATACAGCCCCAAGACCCACTGGACTTGCATCAACCACCAGTTCAGTCAGTTTGCACGGGTCGAAGTAAGTCATGACGGCATCACTTGTTAGACTTTGTTTCATTTTGTCAAGGGACTTTTGGTGTTCCTCTGTCCATGTCCAGCGAGCATTTTTTTTTGTAAGTTCCCTTAAAGGTTGAGTCATTGTGGCAAAGCCTTTGATGAAGCGGGCACTGTAGTTTGCCATGCCGAGGAGACTGCGGACCTCGCTGGCATTGGTAGGGGCAGTAGCGTCATGCAGTGCCTGAACCTTACTGGGATCTGGAGAAAAACCTCCATCGGAGAATGTGTATCCGAAAAAATCCAGAGTAGATTGTGCGTATGAGCATTTGGCCTTATTGAGGGTCAGGTTTTTTTCTCTGAGTCGCTGAAATGTGGCCCTCAAAGCTTGATCATGTGCAGCCCTTGTTTTGCCAAACACTAGAATGTCATCACTTAAGTTGATAACTCCTGGGATGCCATCCAGGGCTTGCTGAATGGCATTTTGGAATACCTCTGCAGCTGAGGAAACTCCGAAACTCAGTCTTTTGTAACGCCGCAGGCCTACGTGAGTGGAGAATGTTGTGATGTATCGTGAGGATGGCTCTAGTTCCAGCTGATGATATCCACAATTTAAGTCCAGCTTCGAAAAGAACTTGGCTCCATTGAGTGCTTGTATTACATCATCTACTGTAGGAGTGAGATGTCTTTCTCGTTCAATGGCCTGATTTGGTACTCTCATGTCTACACAAATGCGCACTGCTTCTGGGTCTTTTGGCTTTGGAACAGGAACAATTGGAGAAACCCATGGAGTGGGTCCATCCACTTTCTCGATGATGTCAAGGTCCTCTAAACGTTGTAATTCAGCCTCAAGTCGCTTCCTGACATGAAATGGTACTCTCCTGTGTGGTTGCGTGACTGGAGGAATGTCTCTTTTTATGTGTAATTTGACCTGAAAATCCTTTAATTTGCCCACCCCATGGAACAGGTCAGCATACTCACTGATAATATCACTTGCAGCATTCACCCCTGTCTGATCAGAGGATGTTGCAGGCTGCATGTGCTGATGTGGGGATGCGTGGAGTGTGTTAGCAACTTTAATTAGTCCCAGTTGACTTGCAGTGTTAAAGCCAAGTAAGTTGCCGTTACTGCCTCGAAGCACATAGAAAGTTGCATTGGTGAGCCGTGACTTGGATTCTATCAGTGAGGTGAATTTACCTATGGTAGGCAGTGGGGTGTGTGAACCATAGGGAAAAATGGGAACTGTGGATTTGGTAAGCAAAGGCTTATATTTCAGTCCTTGATAGGTTTTTTCATCAATGATGTTCACAGTTGCTCCAGAATCAAGCATCACTTTGATGTTGCAATCACTAACCTTTATCTTTGCATGTGGTAGGTGCGTTCTTGGTTGAGTGACAGTGTACAGATATTCTTCAGAAGAGTCTCTGTCTGCAGTGCTTGCTGCTTGAGATGATGTGCCACTATTTCCACTGGTATGCACATAATGCACTTTGTGTTCATCTCTGATGCTGCTTTGTGGTCTTCTAGAGCGACAGCATTTTGCAAAATGCCCTCGTTTTCCACAAGCATTGCATATTTTTTTTTGTGCCGGGCATGGCATACTTTCACGGTGGGGAAAGGTACCAGAGCAGTTGTAGCATCTTTTCTTTACAGCTCCTCTCTCCATTTCAACTTTCAACTGCCATAACATCCTCCCTTGAATGTCCTTGTGTTGTGCATTGCGTTGATTCCATACCTGATGCCTGAATTTCTGCAAGTGCCATGGTCCTGCCGAGTGAGAGGAGCTCTGCTAATGTCATTTCCGGTTTCTGTAGAGCTTGGCGCCGTAGTTTATTGCATGTGCATGTTTGAATGATCATGGTCTTGATCTCCCTCTCAACATCCGGAAAATCACAAGTCGCCGCTAATTGCCGTAGCCGTACGTGATATGAGTCCAGCGTTTCCCCTGCTAGTTGCGTAGCTTGTCTGAATTTATAGGTCTCATAGGCTATGTTGATTTTAGGAGAAAAGTACTCACTCAGCTTGTCTTTTGCGCGTTTATAGTCTTTTGCATCCCCAGTGTCAGTAAGTGTGTCAAAGATGTCTTGTACACCATCTCCAGCGTAGTGTAAAAGCATTGCACGTTTCCTTGTATCATCTTTTATATCCAGAGCGACAATGAAGTTTTCAAAGCGTTGCAACCACTTCTTCCAGCGTACGGATGAGGTTTGATCTTCATCGACATCAAAAGCAGGGAATGACGGCAGTGCAGCAGCCATGTTCGTGGAGAAAAGAAAAAAAAATTAAATCCTCGTCGCCAGTGTAAAGTTTTGGAAAGAAGACTCCAATGCACTTCGTTACTCTTATATTCTTTTAGTTCACTTCTTTAGAATACAAAATACAGCGCAACTGCTATGCAAAATCCATGTTACATCTCGCGCTCTCTGAACTCCCTTTTTTCCTCGCTTCCATCTTAACCAGCTCAATAATAACTGAGGAGCGCCTCCTACTGAACAAACTACAACACTGCATGCACAACAACATTACATCGCTCTCCTCTGCAGCCAAGAGACACAATATTCATGATTTCCTAGAAGGGTTTAAGAGTGTCAATATTTAGACTGCATCCCTATTTTTCATACAGTTGTGTTTTCACTCGCTTGTATTGGGAAAACTGCGTGTTCAGCGATAATGGTTGCAGATATATGTCCAACCACGTGCAGTGATTTCTACTAGTGAACTGAATCTGTTTTCAATGAAATGCAGCTTGAAGACATGAAGATTCCAACATTTGCTACTGGTAGCCAGCCTTATCCTTAAATACAGAGAGTTCAGGTTCTAGGGCTGTGCAATTAATCAACTTTTAATTGTGATTTCGCTTTAGCTTCCAGCGATGACAAAAAAACAGTGCAACTGAGAAATAATTATTTTGCCATATATTCTGTCTTGTGCTCTGAATGACATTTACAGTTCGGCATCAGCTTCACAAGGCCACAGGTGAGGGATTCCTCTCTCCTTTTTCTGTGTAACAAAAAATTATTAACACAGGGGTCGCACTGGTGTTTCTGTCCAACAACATTTATGGAGTTATTTGACCTACATTTGCTATACTGACCTGAATTCATGTTTTGGTCAGCATTTAACCATGTTACCATGAATGTTTGAAAATGTTCATGTTAAGTTCACTAAATTCAAACTTTAAAAGTCAGTGGATTAAAAGTCATTTTATAATACTATGATTTCAATGGTGACCAAACTAATTATGATTATGATTTTTTTTTCTCTCCCCATCACAAAGAAGTTTTTAATGGTATTATGAACAGTAGATGAACAAACTGTAAACAAAAATGGTTGCAATGGGTGCAAAAGTGGTGCATGGGCTGTGTGTAGATGTACATGTGGTGGTTTGTGTTGTAATGTTTGATGCAACCCCCCCACCGTACATAGCCAACAGCCAGACATAAAGTAGTGATGTTGACTTCCAACATTGGCACAACATCAAGCAATGTCCACAGCCATAGCAACAGGCTGGATCACAGTTGGTGCTGATGTGCTGGGCCATAGTCATGCCATTCCCCCTACCCACGCTGCTACCAGGGGGCAAGGAGTGCGCCCCCCAGCCCCGGAGGACACGGAGCAGAAACGAGGCAAAAAAGGGAAAATCTAATTTCCTTAAATTCAATTAATTTCAATTCAATTTTATTTGTATAGCGTCAGTTACAATGACAATTGTCTCTAGGCGCTTTAGCGAGACCTAGAGCATGACTATGGAAGTATTTCTGTGCCACCTGAGTTTGAATACGAATTTTTAAGATTTAAAATTTTCAGCATCAAAATCAGATTTTGAATTTTAAAAAACATCAGATTTCTAGCACTGAAATTTTTTTTGCCTCTGAATTTTATTTTGTTAAAATAAATTCAGTGTTTAAAAAAATTGTTGTCTTAAAATATTCAGTTTTTCAAAATTCAACACGCAAAGAAATTCAACACTCCAAAAAATTCAGTGTAAAAAAAAAATATCAACATCTCAAAAAATTCAGTGTAAAAAAATTCAACCTAAAAAAATTCCGTGTAAAAAGAACCAGACTCAACATCCGGGTCACCAGGGAGAAGCAATCGATCCCTGTCTCAATTCAGCCAACGTCCAGCCAATCACGTTACGCTCCATTGGTCATGTGACACCCACCAAGATAGTAAGACGGACCGGTCGGCCATGGCAGCAAACTCAGGTGATGGTGCTGCGGTGGAGCGTAACATGATTGGACGTTGGCTGAATTGAGACAGGGATTGATTGCTTCTCCCTGGTGACCCAGATGTTGAGTCTGGTTCTTTTTACACTGATTTTTTTTTTTTAGAAATTTAATTTTTTTACACTGAATTTTTTTGAGACGTTGATTTTTTTTTACACTGAATTTTTTGGGGTGTTGAATTTCTTTGCGTGTTGAATTTTGAAAAACTGAATATTTTAAGACAACAACTTTTTTTAACACTGAATTTATTTTAACAAAATAAAATTCAGAGGCAAAAAAAATTCAGTGCTAGAAATCTGATGTTTTTTAAAATTCAAAGTCTGATTTTGATGCTGAAAAATTTCAATCTTAAAAATTCGTATTCAAACTCAGGTGGCACAGAAATACTTCCATACATGACCCCCGAGCAAATATCATTAACTAAAATTATAATATTGAATCCTAAACAAGGGTAATGGCTGTTGAACAACTCCCACAGTGGGAGAAAAAAAAAAAAAAAAACCTTTAAGCCAAACAGAGGCAAGGAAAAACTCTACTTTAAGAGGAAGCAAACTTGAGCAGGACCTGGATCATATGGGGGGACCTTCCTGCCGAAGACCAGCCAGGTAAAGACAGAAAAAGAGAGGAGACACGACAGAGAGAGGAGAGCACACAAATGACTGAATGAAATGGCTACACAAACATAAACAGATGCAGGTAGCAGCACTGAGGTGAGATGATCAGAGGACTAGATCACCAGTCACCACGCCAGTAACCACCCTGAACACATCTACACACTCAGGTGGAGGTAAACGCTGGGATGACCAAAGGATGGAACTGCAAGTCAGCACGCAACTCAGGAAACTCTGACCTGCAAACGTACAGAAAGAAAAGAGATAAAAAAAAATCTTAAACTGTTTGCCCACTAAGTCCTAAAATTGGAGAATCCACTTCACTGGGATGCTCTTTTTTACATGTTCATAACCTGTTGCCATCCATAACCACAGCCTTTGTCCCTACTGGTACAGACATGCTACTGGTATTAAAATACTTTTTTTTCAATGACAAGTGCAGTTTTTCATTTTCAGCATTTTAAACATTTTCTCTGGAGTGGCTGTAGCTCAGGAAGTAGAGTGGTCATCTTTCATTTTTCAGGTTTATGGTCCTTTCCCTCATTTACATGTTCAAGTGTCCTTGGGCAAGATACTAAATCCCACTTTCCCTCTCACTGAGTTCCTTACTTGTTGCTTGAATAAATGAATGTAAATATAATATTTTCAGTTAAATGTAAGATTTAAATGATTTGCAAAGCATTGTTGAGTTCATAGAGGTTTGTGCTCTGAAAACTCTTTGGTGTTGTAGCTGGTACGATCCTGGTTTCTAGTTCCACAATTTTCTAATTAAACAAATTAACACAATTTTTTTAAAAAAGACTTAGGTATAAACTATTGACTTTAGAGCCCTGGGTGTATGTTTGCTTTGCCTGGTTGATAATCCAGCTAAGCTCAGATTTTTCAGCTAATACATCTCAGCAGCATTTGGTCTTGATTGGCTCCCCCCGGTGAGAAGTTCTGCAAACTTTTCCAGTTAACAGGGTTTTAATGAACAGCATTACATAAAGCCACCTCCCAGTTGGTTTACCTTATTTGAATCAGAGGATCTTGCTGTTTTCTGCTAATGTGGGTCCAATGTTTAAGCCTCCGAGGACTTGGGTTTCCAATCCATTTAACAAATACTCTTGCACTACACTTAAGTGCGCATCTCTATGATGTAAACAACTCTCATCCTTGACTGCTTTGTCTTTGAATTGGGAATCATGAGAACGGAATAACATCTTCCCCTGAAGCTCCAAATGTTGCTGATGACATGCTCACTGGTGCATATCAGAGCTCTGTGTTTGCACAGGTCCGTGCCCACTTGTTTATGTGAATGAGTGGCAGTGCATATCTGAAGTAGGTTGTGCAACCTCCGCAGACCCAACAGGCCAAAAATAACAGTGATTCACCATGCAATATATTCTTGGAAATAAATTGCGCAATAAAATGTTCTCTGCATGCAGCTCCTAAATCGCAAGCGCAGCCAGATTCTCAGCTTCTGTTGGCAGCGGTCCTTTCAGCCCCCAGTGAACCTGCCTTTATCTATCATAGCCTCTTTACGACCCGAGCTCATGCATGATGCCTTTCCTTTAACGAATCCATTGAGTGGAGTCAGTCTGTCACAGCAAGCATTATATAATTCTGATCAATCTGTGGACTAAGATCTTGACACAGGCTGCGGTTGCCACAGAAATATACAGCCGTTTAGATTTCAAGTCCTTTCCCTGTTGCATGTGCACACATACTGCATCTGCCTCATGGAGCCGAGAGAAAAAAGAAACTCGCTTGTGAAGGACTTCCAACCTGAGTTTTACCTCTTCCCTGAAGCAGTACCGAACGGCTGGGTACATTTACCACATCAGATTGCATTCACTCAGTCATGAACAGATGAGGGATGGGGCAGTGCAAGTCGTAGACTGCTAAGTAGAAGGATGTTGTTAAAAATGATGAATATACTAGTAAGTGAGGGTAGCTTCAACACCTTTAGGTGGCAGCAGAGACTGTTAATATTCTTGAGGGTTGGGATTACTATTCCTGCATTAACGGAGGAGTGTCTGAACTCACAGACACACATGGATCGATAGTTTCGTGTAGATCCACTGTTTCACTGAATTCAGTATTTTCATTTCTATGTCACTCTTGTGGAGCATGTGTGTGCCTTTTAACAGACAAAGCCGGATGCTGATGTTAGTGCCTTGAACAATCTGAGTTCTTTGTGCTCTCAGTGTTTTCAAGCATGTAGTAGACAACAACTTTATCTTTGTCATCTAAGAAGGTTTAAGGTGAATTTTCACCTCATGATCAGGATGGAAGAAGGAAAACAGATTCTTGTGTTAGGAAGGAGAGGCACTGTTTACAGCTCCGGGACACAATTTGTGCTCAATATCATATATATGTGTTTGTGATAAAAGGCGTTGCTTTGACTGTTCTGTATCACTTAGAAATATCTCCATGCTGATGATGTGGGTTATTTTGCGTAATTTGCTGTTAATATATTTGTTTTGATGATTTGTGTACTTTACCCACACTGTATACAGTCTGCTGATTCAACTATCCTTTGAGACCAATGGCAGATCTACTAAAATAAATGGCATTATGTAAATCAAACATACAAAGTGCTCACAGCTATTCTCCATCTTCTTTATGTGTGCAGGCTTAATTCAATGAATCATTGCGAGGGCACTTTCACCAGTGATTTAACTCGATATCAGCACCTGAATATCAGCCAAGCTGCACAGATGAACAATGCCACACACTGGAAGCAATATTACATCATATTATGTCATAGCAATTTGTTCATCTGTCTCAAGACAGAAGGATGACTTATGGGTTTTGTGCGCCTGCCTGTGCATGTGTCTGGAAATTTGCTGTTTAAAGGAAAAAGGTTGCTCATTTCTTTTTTTTTTTTCTTCTTTTTTCTGTTTGGTCACTTTTGGAGGTTATATAAACTCATCGCAGCTGGCTGGTTGCCTGCACAATTGCCTGCTATTAATGTTGATGCATAATTGCATTACATAATGTGTTCTGCTATCTCTTAGAAGAGTCAAACAGCTGTGGTTATTATCATTTTTTTTCTTCTCTACACACATGTCAAGCTCTGACCACTACTACATTACCAGACTACTGTTTAATCATGAACGAGGGCTGTAATGGGTCACTGTCAATTTTAAGCCATATTCTTCTTTTTTTTTGTTTCCACGCTGAATATAAAGCTTTTATGTGGAGGGAGATTTGACTCATGTACAATCTCTTATCAGTTAGTTTGAATACGGCAGTCGTGCAATGTCATCAGAGACAGACAGAGAAATCAATCTCTGTTAGAGAGCGGCAGGGAGAAAGAAGGACGGCTGAGCATTTGCTGCAAAGGACTCTGACTGCAGGTCCCCCCAGCAGATGGTACTGCAGCACCACGGAGGAGCTTTTCTCACAACAGGATGAAAATGGTGCAGGAGACGAGCTGTCTGAAAATGAGCGCCGCAGATTCTGAGGTACGGATCTTAATGGGCTAAGAGGGTAATATCTTACCTAGAACATCATTGTGCAAGGCAGCACATTTAAAGGGTAAAAAAAAAGGAAAATGATGAATGACAGCAGTATATCTTTCAACATTTCCCATATGGTGTACCCAGGGGGGCGATTAAAAGTGGAGCGCACAGATAACCGGGGCGAAATGAATGTGTGTGTGTGTGTGTGTTGCTGCAGTTTTGAATTCAGTCACCTATGTAAATGAATCATGGTTTGAGTGCAATCATAGTGTTCAAACTGCCGATTAAATACTTGATACGGCATGAGCAGGGAGCTAACAAGGATCAGAGCAAATATCAAATATGCTCAGATGTAATAAGTCTGAAGAGTCTACAAGGGCATCATTTGCATAAATATTTTTTAAATTTCTTTCTTTGCATAGTGCTGACATGTGATATCAAAGGTATTCCGAGGTCAAGTATAAAGCAGGGCAGCATTTTATTTGAAATTTGCCTTTTTTTTTTTTCATTTATTATGCAGTGAATGCATATTGAAATGAGATCAAACTGCAAAGATCAAGGGTGGCTCTGCCTCAAAAAAATAATAAAAAGTCAAGCTTTGTCATTGAGCATAGGTGCATGCCATCAGATCAATTCACTCCTTCAAAAGTACTTGAGGAGAGTGAAAGGTAAAAGGAGTTTGTCATTCTAGTGAAAGCAACAAATGGTCTCAGAACAACAAGTGGCCATGCATGACAATGCAGCTGCCCACAAAGGGAATAAAAAGGCAGCGCGCCAGGGTCTGTTGACGCAAGTTTCAGCATTCTACATTCATAAACAATCACAGAGGAGTCTAAGGTTACAACTGCTTTGCCATGTAAGTTCTGAGAAAAAAAAAAACATCACTGCAGAAAACATTAGCTTGAAGTTCTGAAGCAGAGCTGGATCCTTTGAAGTCATGCAAAACAGCTCTCATCAGATGAGAGCTCTGCAGACTGAGACATCCGGCATGTAAAAAAAAAAATACTGTGATTGGAAACCTGGTAGGCTAATGAGTTTGCACTTCTATCTTCTCAATTTGTACAAGCTTTTGTGCCGAAGCCTGTGAGGCTTTTCTGTGCCAAGTGCCTGTTTTAGTATTCCCATTGTTCGCCTGAGAATGTAACACTTTTTTTTTTCTTCATAAAACTTAGGGGGAATCCATTTCTAATTTTTGCTTCACATGGGAAAGACAGTGGGAAAAAGTGACTGGGAGTTACGGATACCGCAGTAGTGAAATTAAGATGATAAAGAAATGGCAGGAATAAAAAAAAAAAAAAAAGAGAATCCTTTTTTAAAAGTCTCCAAAGGCTGGATATTTCACAGCTGCATCTGAGCTGCAATGCGGCGTAACAAGTCATAAGTAGTTCCTCTTAAAGACTTCTAAAACCATATTGCTCATTACTCTTTCATCCTTTCCTTGTGTTGGCCTCAGAGACTGAACTCCTGCAATCTTATAGGCAATACCATTTATATTAGCTTCTTGCATAATGTGAAAATTAGAATCTCATTTGCTGCCGTATATGTGGAATTATGCAAGGACGACTGTATGGCAGTCATCTCCCTCTGTCCTTGTCTCTGTTTTAGCACACCTCATTCAGACTATCTGATAAATGAGCTGTGAATGAGAAAGGGTCTTTCCACTTGGGAGTTGTTCACATTATCAGGGAGGAAGTGACCGCAGTGCTTATCTGAGCTTAAGATGCAGGCTGCTGAGATCTGCTGGGAGCTGAACTGGAAGCTGGTTGAATCTTTGGGCATATCCAATCTGATCCATTCAACCATTAATGGCCAAAAGGGCCAGAGGAAACATTACAGACACCAGATTAACTCTCAGCCAGACAGATTATATGCCAAGTCCCTCATCCTATGGAAAATGACTTCTCCTGTTGCCCAGCTTTGGTCCAAATTTTCACACAAGACAAGAGAGTCGAGAACACTCTCCATATCCTCCTCCTCTGCACGATTCAAACAACACATTTTCAGTAGTTTTTAATTATTGTTATTTTTGATAAGATAATGTCCTGGATGCCGAGATAAACGTGCAGAACTGCACAGACAGTGCAGATTTATGTTCACTCATAAATGCTCTGTTGGTCAGTCTATTGAAGATATGCAATCCTAAAACAACTCCCTGAGATGCAGAGGGAAAAATTAAATAAATATCATCCTTTTATATAATCATGCTTTCCTCTGCAGAGTTGAGTGGTACAGTGGAACCTCAACGTTGAATGTGCAAACGTAGGTTGCATGTCCATAACCTTCTGGACAAGGCTAACTAATTTTACTTTACCATTTTATTCCAGCCATGTCAACAAACATGCTAATGTTTCAGTCTCGTGGCCTTCATCAGAGCATGAAAGAAAATGGAGGCCATGTCATTAGGTGCGTTTGAGAGCACCTTCGGCCGCCTGCGGCTGACTTTATAGCTAAGGAAAACTGCTGGCGACATGAGAGGTGGAGAATGAAAAGCCTGCAGTCAAGTCAGCCACATTTTATTAATATCAGTGAGCTAATCTCACAGGAATACTGGAAAGTACATCGCTTTTAGAGATAACATTTTTTTTTCTGTCCCTCCTTCAGAATACTATCAAATCTCATATCCAGGAGGGTGAAAATAAGGTAATTTAAAGGTATCAAAAATAGAATCCTCCAAGGCAAAACTTCTTTATCAGTAACAGTACAGTAACTCTTGAACTAAAGTGTTCTTACAGCTTTGCTGCTGGGAATGAACACTGTAGTCTTCGGTGTCCATATATAGAAAATGAATTGCAGGAAAAAAAGAAAAAAAAGTCATCAGACACATTGCATCCCCTTCAGGAGCAATAACCATAGAAGTTAACACATCTGAGGATACAAATGTTATCTCTTGTCAAGCGTGTCAGGGAGGCTTTGAACCAATCAGGACGCAGCAGTGTTGTCACAAAGTTGGTTCCCAGCCGGTGAAGCTGGAGGAGAGCAGCTGCGGCGCCTGACCTGTCCTGACTGCAGCTCCCGCGAGGCTTTAAAGTCAGGTGTGAAGGTGACATTCTCCGGCACCGCCCAAGGTCGCTTAGGGTTTCTTACCAGCATGCACTGCAAAAAAAAAAGGGGTCTTCAAACAAGATAAAAACACTACAACTAAGTGAAAAAGGTTCTCAAAACAAGTGAAAAAAAAATCTGTCCATGCAGCAAGATAATTTCACTTGGTAAGATTTCTTAAATTAAGATTGTAGGAACATTTGTTTCTAAATTTAAAAAAGGTATAATTTGTTATTGAATCTTAAAACAAGATATATTTTGATGAGGAGAGGAGATTAGGAGGAGGAAAAAAAAGTAATACATCTTAGTTTAAGTGTTAATTGTCTCATTTTAGGATTCCCTGCCTGTTTGAGACAAAAAAGTAAAGTTTTACTTGATATAAGATTAAACTGAGACTTAAAATAAGAAAGAAATTATAAAAACAAGAAAATATATCCAACGCTTCTAAATGTAAGTTTCAAGTGGTATGAATCCATCTGTACACAGGAATTAGGAGGTGATTGTCTTTAAAGCTCACATACTTCACAATGTCACAAATATCCAGCCACAACATGAATTAAATATCCTCAAATGAGGTTAAAATGGTTTAAATCTGCCTTTGAAACTGACCATGTTTGGGTTCATACTAGAAGACAGCCGTGGTATAGTTCACTTTTCTTGTTTGAATAGCTGTTTTGTACTCTGAGATCTATTGGTTAAAAGTTTCTTTTTTAAAAATATATATGCATGTCTGTAGAAGCCGCTAATCATGAACAATAGCAGATGGACAAATAACTTTGTTGTATTACTGTCGGAGTAACTGGATCTGAAGTTTTCTTTTAAATTAAGCTAAATATGATTTTTATATTGTTTCAAAAGTGTGCCCAAACTTATGTCTGGTTGGTGGTTCTTTCAAACGATAGAAGAGATTTTGCTGCAGTCTCGTGCAGCGACGACTCCACAGTCAGGATGTACCTGAACACATCCTGGAGTTTTTTATGACACTGATTCAAGTCAGTTGTGAAGTTTTTCAGCAGCTCATATCCTGCAGATGTCGAAGATTGGTTAAAGACTATAGATGAATGATAAATGCTTCGGTAGTACCTTGTTCTAATCTAATATGTTTTGAGATTAAAGGCATCCAGTTCTTGACATTTTCACTTCAGTTGTACAAATTGTCCCTGACATACAGATGAAGTGGAATGAGTGGTGCAAATGTATGGCTTGCCTCTAGACGAAGGTATTGATTCTGCCATCCTGTTGCTTAGAAATGGCTAAATCCAGAAAATGCAAAGTACAGTACAAGCCCACTCTTTGATTCAAACGCACACGTGCACAGAGACACAGTGATTCTGCAAGGCTCAAGGTTGTTGTGCTTATTGAATATATCAACTTAATCACTGATGTCATTGATCAAAAAGCCAATTCCAGTTCTATTATTGTGTTAGAGGGTAAAACAATTGCCAAATGACTTTGTAAGGTGCACTCACTTGGTAAACAGATCTGGGATCTATTCAAGCCTTGGAGATTATCAAGCCTCAGTCCAACAATTTGTGGAGATTGCTCTAAACACC
Organism: Hirundichthys speculiger; assembly: GCA_018398805.1. NCBI lineage: Eukaryota > Metazoa > Chordata > Actinopteri > Beloniformes > Exocoetidae > Hirundichthys > Hirundichthys speculiger. Next base: position 831,938 of record JAGFBZ010000895.1, read on the forward strand.
TTGTTGCTGACCTTCCTCATCCAGTTAAAAGTCAATGGGAAATGTGGCAAGATGCCCGCAAGCGCCACAAAGCACCCCCTGCACTTTAATTACGCTGCATCTCAGCGGATGGCTCTTCCCTTGTCCAGTCGCCTTGTTTAAATTACCACGTGTCCCTATCGATACCTGGACACACTCATATAGTTCAGACGTGCCATTGGCTTTACAGTCTCCATGATGCTTCTGGCTACGCTTAATCATGATATGTTTTCTTCCTGGTGGATACAGCCACAGGCTCGTTCTTATTAATATTAATGCCAGGACTCGGCTCCATGCTGGGCTTTGTGGTTTACTGGAGCTGCCTCTCTCTGACCTCTGATCGTGGTACGTGGATGTTTTTCATGTGCTTAATCATAATGCATGGCGCCCACCGCTCTGATAGTTTAATGTACCTGAGAGGATCAATGCGGTCTCGAGGACGCCCAGCATGGCAGACTTTGAAAGGTTTGGAAAAGGCTTGAACAATGAGCTCAGCCTGTCAGGATGTTGAACTGGCTTAATGAAATTGAGCTGTGTCAGGTCGAGTGACTGGTGTGATGTGTAATTGGGGGTAATTAGCAAAAGAAACAGTGCCAAGGAATGCAAATTTAACCAAGAGCTCATTAGGGAGACCCAAACAAGGTTTCCTGCACATTTTTAAAAATGTGTTTCTCCAGATCTGTGTCAACTTATTTTTCTAAATCAGTCAAATGAGAGGATATTTGCACCAGAAATCAGATCCAGACTGTCTTGGTGTAGTTATAATGTTGCACTGATATGTTCCTCAACAGCACCGACTGGCAAGGAATCAACAGCCAAAGCATTTTCACACTGGTAATCTCCATAAAGGTCTATGTAAATCTGCTAGGGAAAGAGAGATGCTCTTTTTGCCTCCCAGAGGACAAAAAGAAAAAAAAAAAATCAGAGATAATTGAAAAACAAGTCAGAAACTCATTTTATCCCCCTGGGTCAAAATAATGTTTTTAATCAGGTATTTGACAAGCCAGGATATGGAGTGCAAACAAGAGAGAGTGTTTCTTTAGCTCATTTTTTTTAATGCTGGGAATATAACACCTGGTTTACTGTGGCTTTGTCCTTTGAAGAGGAAAAAAGCTTCCGCGTGAATGTAGAGAAAAACATTTGCTCCCAATGAATAGATAATGAGAGATGAGGTGCTTGCATTAATTTGCAAAGCACAAAATGCAAAACATTTTTAGCCAAGGTTTTCGGGGGATAGCTTTCTCACGGCGGGGTGTTGCAATATGCAGCCATAAATAGCTGCACTTTAGAGAAGAAACTTATAAAATGAAGTGTATTTGAGAGTATATTAAATAGAAAGCATTTCAACAGCCTTTTCATCCTTCAGGAGAGTGCTCCTGAATTCAAATGTAAACTAAAAGGCATTTCTAGGTATGTTTGAAGATGCAAGATTTAGGATCTTAAGTAGAATTTCACCTATTTTGTAGGAATATGTATATTTTACGCTTGATCTGCACATCTTGCAGGCTTGTTTTGCATCTGTTTTGCATATTTGTAACTGTAAAGCTGCATGTTTATTTATGACAGCTATGTTAACCTTCGCTGAGCAGAGCTGAAGATGACAGTTGGTTTTCTTGGGACTAGTGTGCATCTGCTGAACAATCGTCTCTTCATGTTCACATATCTGACATGGGCTTGATTCTCCTAGAACTGGAAAGGTCCTGTCTTTTCCTAAAGAATATCTGCAAGCTAACACACACAGCTGTGTGCCAGCGACTGGTCAGTAAAACACAGACATTTATCTTTGGCAGACAAGCCCTATTGTAAATCTGACTAAGAGGCCAGTGAATTATATCTGCCTTTGAACAGCCTTGACAAATGAATATGTAACCCCAGGCTTGTGTCTCAGCAGGAGTCCTTACCTACAGTGCCAGTTCAGAAATGTCTGCAGCCGATTCAAGTTCGCCTCCTCCATGATTGCATCACCTCTCGCTGAACAATCAGCTTTGCCTCTGCGCTCCAGTACAGAGAGATGCCTTTCTTAGGACCGTCTGAGGAGGGAAAAAATCCTATAATAACGTCAACGTTCTAATATCCTTTTCATCCTGGCAAATATTTGAGTGAGCAAAATGAATATTAAGAGCCGCAATCTATACCCTGCTGGAAAATTATTTGTGACTATGAAAAATTACATCACTTAACTGCAAGAATTAGAAAAGAAATATTAATAAATTAGCGTCTCCAGAGGGCAGAAACAGGTCCAAGATTTCAAGGGTACCACTCAGCCAAAATCTCAGCCAATATATTATCTCTCACATTAGTTGGTACCCTGCTGCATGAGAGCACTCTTTTCATTTAGAGATATAGAATATTGGAGGCATGATGAATAAATATGAGTCCTGGTTGTAAGCCCAAGTATTCCCCATGTTTAATTAACCAGGCTGTCACTAAGAAACTCATACTCTGCTTATGTCCAAGTCAGGCTTATATGATACCATCATTCTGTGTGTGTGTGTGTGTGTGTGTGTGTGTGTGTGTGTGTGTGAAGCTATGGTGAGAAACTGGAGCGAGTCAGCATATTTGTTTTTCATATCTATTATTATTAAGAAAAAGAAGCACCACGGTTTGTGCTGACCTTTTAAAAGAGGAGCTAAGTGTATTTCTCAACTCTGTAATTTACAATCGAGCCCCACGGATTCTGGGTAGAGTCGAAGGTCTTAATTGGCATGTGATTGCCTGTCACGAGTCAGAACTGGGACGCGGCCGTGCCTTTCAATGTCCCTCAGTTGTGTGCAAACGGCGGGATCCAACAGATGGCAACATCGTTCCTTCTTCAGCAGCACAGGTTACTTGGCAATCTGCCAGAGAGGTAGGGGTGCATCGAGAAGGCCTCAAAAATAAAATTTAAAAAAAAAAAAAGCCATCAAATACAAGTGTGGGCGATGACGACGTGACTAATTGTTGCCATGGTGATCTAGTCTTTGAGATAACGTCTAACGGTGAGGGAAAAGGAGCGAGCAGTGTAGACGGGAGAGGAGAAAATGGGAGAGGAAATGAGAAGAGGCGATTGAGAGGGTGAAGTAAAAAGGGCAGTCGCGCTACATGTGGTAAAAGGGAAAGAAGAGAAGACACCTCCGTGGTGAAAGGATGGCAGGTCATGCTCTCCCGTCAGTAAATAGCACGCAGTTCATGTAATCAAGAAAGTCTCACTCTCTGCAGTTACAGGTTTTCTTAACGGATTTGGTCTAATTCTTTCTGGTGAAAGTTTGTTAGTGTGGGAGCTCAAAAACTGCTCAGGTTAAAGAGCAGAATGAATCCTTTAGCCAGCTTTAATTATGTTTACAAAGTGCCTGAAAAGGCAGCAACATGATTACAATCTTGGACTCTCTAGAGTCCTCTAAATGTCATATGTGTTTCTGTCAGGGAGGGGGGAAAAAAATGGACGTACACCTCGCAGTAAGCAGTTATCCCTTCAATCAGCTCCCAGTTCGTTTCACAAATCTTTGTGTATAACCGAGATGGTGCTGGCTTTATGTGAGCCGTCTCTTCAAGCTGTGTCACACCACGGGAAGTGCCTAGTCATTGTCTTCTGTGTTTATGTTGTGCCAGGGAGAGACGGCCGGCCAAGGACCACTGCGTCAGTCCTTCCTTTTGTTAAATGGAACAATGAGCCTTGGATGCAAGTGAATCCAAGACAGAGAAAGTGAGAGGAAAAAGAAAGAGCATTTCGAACAGCATAACATAACCCACAATATTTGTTAAAAAACAACAGCAACAAAAACAGACTAATCCAATTTTCCCCCGCGGTCAAGGTCGATTCTTTAATAAGGCAGATATAAATCATCACCAGACTCCCATTTCCCCTTAGAGGTGCCTGAGAACCTGCAGCACTGTTGTGCTGTGTATTATCACATGGCAGCTGCCGGCGGTGTGGGAAACTATGCTGAGATGTGACTTGTCACCGAGCTGTGTGTCATATGACAACCTGCAACCTGGCAATAGTTTCCGCTGGGGCTGAGTGATAAGCGGGAGGCTGCAGATAAGATGTCTCCTGTTCTGGATGTGCCAGCAGCCGCTGCCATTTACAAGTGAGAGACTGATCAGTATTAAAGCCGCATTAGGACTGCCAGGACTCTGTTTCGCTCTCAGTCCTGTGACACAAGCAGGATTTGTTTCTCGCAGCATGAAGCAGCCTTAGTAATGTCCTTGATGCTGCTCGCCGAAAATGTCATTAACAGCGGGAATTTGTAGTCGCCATCAATGACTGGCGAATAGCAGCCATCGCAGTTTGTGAATCATCATTACTCAACGCCTCCGGCTCCAGTGTGCCAGATAATGACGCAGGAATCTGAATTTGTCCCCACTCCTACACGGGCTGCTGCTAAATGACGGTGAAGTGACAATTCTGACAAGATACATGTTGCATTTCCCCGCGCAAAATACGTCAGTAACACTCGTCACGGTGGCCCTCATCGCTGTACCTGTCACTGTGATGTCACCACGGAAAAAAAAGAGACAACCCACCCCGCTGCCTACAAACGTGTTTCTAATGTGCTAAATATCCTCCGTATTTGCAGGGAGCTTCTGAAAGATTTTAGCCACACTGTGCTGAGTGAGAAAGTGCTTTTGTCATGTCGTCTGCGCTCTCTGCTCTCCCCCTGTGCTTAGAGGGCAGCGTGTTTCTGCGACAGCCTCTGATGAAAAAGTGTGTTAAATTAGCGGGGCGTGGTTGCTTCTGCAGGCCAATACGAGAACATGTTTTAAGCTGTTTCACTGTGTCTGTGTGTGCTTTTACTACGCGGTTGTGAAGAACCCTACATAATCGCAATCAGCCAAGGCTTCATTAAAATGTAAATTCTTCCCATGCCTCTTGTGAGTCTTTACAGTGCTTCCAAAATAACCGAGCACAGGCCTTATGGGGACTTAACTTAAGATCTAATCTGCGCGTCTTATCTGAAACCTCCTCCTTTGTCTGTGCAAGCAGAATTGGAGCACTCCGTCTGATTTAGAGGCAGCAGAACACTTCGAACCGATGCCTGGCCCGCTCTCAGGCTATCCCGCTTTCTCTGTTTGTTTGCTTTTCAAGAGCAGCACAAAGCTAATTAGACAGCTGGTGTTGAGCCAATTTGTGTCCCTCAGTCTGTTGTTTACCCACTTTTTGCATAATGCAGACGTGATTGTTGACATTGAATGATGCAGCTACATGGTCACAAGTGGCCATTTGGCTTATTTTCATTGGCGTGACTTGAGTGGCGGGACACAGGGCTTCCTTGTGTTGAGGAGCCTCCTGTGTCTCAACTGTGTGTCTTTTGAGTGCTGCCACTTATGAGCAATACTCAATTAACAACTATTAAGACATATTCCTCAGACCAAGTAGTCACAGAACGTCTGAAAAATGCTAATAACCGGTTTTGCAGTTTCAGTCATTGCAGTTAGCAGACAGGGTCATTCATTAAATTAATCAAAACAAACAGAACTAAAACTTCATTATATAAAAAAAAAACTGTAATATTAAAACTTTGGAACTGTAATATTAAAGCATTTTGGGGACTTATTGTATAAGGTTCCTTCATAAGTCCATGACTTATGCTTTAGATTCTGGTCTGTTGAAGGACACAGTTTCTGTTATCCTTCTGGCTCCACCAGGTCTGCTAAGTTTAGACACGTAGGCGTCTAGAGAACTTATTCAAGGTCCTGGTGTTTTTTTATGTGATGTTTAAAGACAGCTGTTTCCTACTGACAGTTTGTCATTTTCAATCATCCTGCATTCTGTGATGTGAGTTTAATGACCTCTTGATTTTGTATATAAACTGGAGAAATAAACCCACTTTGCACCTCCGTTGTTGACTGCCTCACTAGAACACATTATAGTGTATAGTGCTGGGTGGTATACTGGTTCATACTGAATACTGGTGTTTATTTTTCTTATGATATGAATTTTTCATATACCGTAATACCTGTGAGTATGTAGTGTAGCGTACACAACGTTGGGAACGTAAGTGCCGCAGAACATTGTTTGATGGGAGACTGTTTTGCAGTTGCACTGGAGGCACAACACGCTACTAGTTTATGGTTAAACGGTGATGGCTGCAAACAGCAAAAGTCCCGAAGTGGAAGCTCCAGAACGGCAACATGAGACTTCTGCCTAAACGAGAGCCGTGTCTGTCGTGTGGAAGTTCATTGGATTTAAAAAAGACGACGTCCAACAAACTAAATAATCTGCAAATGTTGCCGAGCTAAAGTTGTAGCCGCGGGAGGCTACAATATTCACTCCTCGTGACAGTAAAATAGGTAATTCTAAGCCAATTTAATGCAGCAATTCCTCTCTAAAAGATTAGAAAATGTGGTTAACACCCAGTTGTGCCTTCAAAAAAATAACAAAATACCATGATATACCGTGAAACCGATATAATTTTGAAAAATGCCGTAATATAAACTTTTGCTCATACCGTCCAGCACTAATAGTGTATATACTTATAAATGAGATATACCCAAATTTCTAAATTACACAACACAATATTATAGTCTTTTTTAAAACAAGAAAACAACACACATAAAACAGTCCTTTTTTTTTACTTAGATGCTACTTTTATTGACAGAAAACACAGCAGGAGAGAGTGTGGGAAACATCCCAAACATTATTCTTCCAGCACACCCGTTAAAAGTGCACTTATTTTAGGAGATTCTTCAATGAATCATGAACAAATTTACAGCCCATTTCACTTGATATTGATTCCATTTGCTCCAACACATTTGCATGGTACCTGCTGCAACAAATTACTCTGCAGGTACAAAATTTATAAGAAAAAGCTGATCCTCGTTTTGAATGTAGAAGTAATTTACATTACCCATGGTATATTAAGTCAGAAAGCTGTTTAAAGTTCATATGAGATATTATTTTGCTTTTTTTTTTTTTTTTGCCTTTATTATTGTGAAGTACGTTGGGGGAACGTTTGACCCCACACATTAAACAGCTCTCTGGAGTGTGCCTACTTTTACGTGCCAAGTATCTTCAAACGGCTTTTCCCAAAGAGATGGTGAAAAACTGGCCCAGACATTCCTCACATCTGGGTTGGACTACTGCAATGGTATTTGAGTTCTGTCCAAGTAATTCCCAGAAAATCTTTCAGCTAATTCCAAATGCTATGGCACTGGTGATATAAGTACTGACTGGTATGGCCAAGTGAGATTACATTTGTCCCATGTTAGCCTTTCAACATGGGCTCTCTGTAAAATTTAGAAGTTGAAATCTTTATTCGTACAGCTGCTATAAGAATCAGCGGCTTCAAGCCTAAAGCCATGGATAAGTCAGAACGGAGTGGACTGGTCACTCTGGGCTGGAAATGAACTGCTGCCTTATACAGAGTATCTTTTGGTCTTGTTCATAAGTGGGGATAAGCAGATTGATGGGCAGCTGTACTGGTCTGTTGAACTTTTTAAAAGGGTGGCTGGCTTCACCCTTAGGAATAGGGGAAGGAAATCACTGATCCGAAAGCAGATCAAAGAGCTGTTACACCTTCACATTGAAAGGAACCAGTTGAAGTGGTGTGGGCACCCAGTTAGGCTGAGGTCTGGGACTCGCTGGTGAGATTACATCTCTTGTCTCTGTGGTCCTCCAGTAAACCTATGGAGGTGGCTGGCGAGAAGGAGCTCGGGAGATCTCTGGTCATGCCGTCGCCTCTGTGACCCAGTTGCAGATAAGCAGGGGATGGATGAATGGTTGGGAAAACCTTCTTATCTCAAACTAAACTCTGAATGGCCAATCTCTATCTCATCCGAAAGATCCTATTGTTTGATGTATGTTGCTCCCTGAATTCCCAGGTTGAGAATGAGAAGTCAAGCTTTTAGTTTTTAGGCTCCTCTCCAGTGAAACAAGTTATGCAAACAAGTATGCAACTATGTGACTATTACATCAAAATTGCAACGTAGCACAAGCCTTTCACTTCATTTAGAAGTGGCCGGAAAACATGTAATTCAGTACTATGACATCATTAACTCATACCAGACCAGACTTTATTAACCCTCTCATCTTTGGCTTCTTTGTCACAACATGCTACATTTACTGTATGTTGAAAATGGAGAGCACAGATCTGTAATACAGACTTTAAATAAGGCACATTCCTTGTAGAGAGCAGTGGTGTTTGGTGTTGAGTGGTGTGTCTGACTCCACCCCCCAAAACTGGCCGTGTTGAATAGATCTGGAAAGATGTTGTTGAAAACTGACTTTTTTCTGTGTCCATGTGTTATATCAACCAAACCATGTCAGAAACATTTCATGAATACCTCAGAAAATGGTGCCATCTTGTCAAAAATAGAGGTGCTACACTGCAAAAACTCAAAATCTTACCAAGTGTATTTTACTAATTTCTAGTCAAAATATCTCATTACACTTAATATAAGACAAAATCACCTAAAGAGTAACATTTCAGTGAGATATAGGAGCTTGTTTTTAGACAGTGCATCTTGAATATCTTGTTAAGTGAAATAGTCTTAAAAACATCTTGTTTTGAGTCATATCTCAGATGAAACAAGTTTTTTTGACTTGACATGTCATAAGATTTTTAAGCTAATTTCAAGATCTTGTCAGGCTTAAATATAATGGCTTATTTCATGAAATCTTATTAAGCGAAATTTCACTTGTTCCATTGGCAGATTTCTTTGCTTATTACAAGCAAAAAAAATCTTGTATTAAGTTTTTTTTTACTTATTTTTTGAGTGGCCTTTTTTCCAGTGTAATATACTGTATCTCCTTTAACTCAATGATGTTTTGTTGTTTTTATCACTACTATTGACAAATTGCTTTTTTAATTGTTGTCATTCTTTTATTGTCTATATTTTGTTTTATTTCCACTCTTGTTTCCTCTCAATCTTAAATTTACTTTGTAAAACACTTTCTACTGAACTTATGTTTATAGAGTGGCATATAAATATGTAAATAAAGCAGAGCTGGGTTATTAATTTCAATATAATACTTTTGATTTTAACTGAGGAAGAACTTAGTTTATTCCAACACTCTCAGTACACAAACCATGTTCAGTTTATGAAAGCTAAGGAATTAAACCGGTACTGTATACTACTAAACACTGCTATAAGGCATTAAGCTCGTAGTGAAAGAAACACCTTTTCACACTTGTAAAGTCAGGATTCAGACCTTTTGTTCTCTTGTTCATTTTGTTCAATGGCTTTGTGCCTTTGCTTTGTGCCATGCTTGTGTTGCAGCAACTATTATCAGATTTGTCTGAGTTTTCTTTTACAAGCACGACAGTGCTCCAGATCCTCTGGGAGTCAATCGATACATATCAAATCAATGCACTTGGACATCTGACATTCTTCCATCCTCTAAATCCTCTTATTGTGTTCAGTCTCTGGAGGCTTTGGCCCACAGGTGACACACAAAGTAGACACATCACAGTAAGCCAAAAGAAGGTATGCTGAACATTTTTCTTTCTGTTAGTGGCTGAGTAATTGGAGGATGAATGCTTTGTTAGGGCATATATATGTATATGTATATATATATAGTCTGAGATTATCCAAGATTTTCCATGATTTGAATATTAAAGAAGATCTAAGACTAGCAATGAAAAAATATTTCAGTTAACTGAAATAAAAATCTACAATTAAAAAAAAAACGAAAACTTGTAGAATAAATAAATTCAGCTTCGTTTGATCGGACTCAGTATACACTCAGGCATTTCTGATAACGTAACACCATTTAAATGCTTTGCAATATAAAATTACATTCAATTTCAACAGCATCGAACACTGCATTTCCACTTCATCCACTTCCACAGCAACGAACTGGGCAGAGAGACTTGAGTGTGTTTAATTAGAGGAGAACACCACTTGGGAGTGATTAAAGTTTGATGAAGCATGCATCTGTTCACAGGCAGAAATGCTGTGTTCATGCACTCTTTACTTTGCCCAAGTGACACTAAACTTTTTTTTTTTTTTTTAGAGGTTCGGAAATACATTAAAATAAACTGGCTTTGGTACAGTTCCCTGCAATGCCAAAATGCACATGATAACATCGTAAACTATTAGAGTCACATTTAGACTCCAAATCCAGAAATAGTATACAGCGACCTTCAGGGATACGAGACAAGGTGATTTTAAATAAGAAACGGGGTTGTCATTGTCAATTCAAGACCAGAGCTTAGCAGCCTGAAATTATGTTGGACACTTGATGTTTCTGAGGAGCACTTTAGAAAAGATATATGTGTCAGAATGTGAGTGATTGAGAAACAAGGGGATTCAACAGTTTTCATCACTTTATCAAGATTGCTTGTGTTTGCACGCTGCTGCCTTTGCATCATTATTTGGCGCGTCTCCATTCCTCTACCATGAATATAAAGTCTCAGTGAAATTATCTTGAGAGAAAAGTCAAGCAAAAAGAAAGTGCATTCATCTGATGACTTTTAATCTGTCAGTGTGGGGATGATGCGCGGCAGCGTTTTGCGACAGCTGGAAGAAGCGTGTCAGAAGAGGTCTTTTTTTTCCAGCCTTTTTATGAAACTGCAACTTTAAGAAACACTGAGGGGATGGGATTGTAATGAGAAAGCCATATTTTTGACGAAAGATATGGGATCAGAGGTAGTATGAAGACTTTTTCGACTGACTTTAACTCCAAAGACATGAGCCGGAACACAAATTTGCAAATTGGTGCATAAATTTTATCATAGCACCTCATATAATTGTTATAGATTTTTCGGGAGACCTGAATATAAAGTTTGGTGTCTGTAAAATGTGTAATTGTTGCAGTGATCTTGAAATACCGGTGTCAACAGTTGTAATTTCATTAAAGCATTTTGTGCTCGGCCTGCTCAGATGTGGCACTGGGATGGGATGTGGCACTAAGAATGAACTAGGAGAGAAGTCTGTGAGGGCTGCTGTGGACTGAAATGCTACTCTCAAGTCATCGAAAGAGCCTCAGGCTGACCTGCGGCAATCTGGAGTGGTGATTTCCACTCTTACCGTGTGTTGTACACTGAACCAAGCAGTGGCTCGTGGGTGTGGGTTAAGGAGGACAGCAGTATTTGAAGGGAAAGGGACAAAGAGATAGGATGGATGTTTGCAAAAGCTTTCAGCTTGTTTACAGGCGTCAGAATTAAAATTAAAATGACATCTAAAACCACAGTAAAGCATGCTGGAGGTTTAGTTGTCCTGGAGTGGTATGACACTTGGTATTACAAGCATTTGTTATATCAAAGGAATGGTTGCTATAGCATTTTCGAAAAATATGTTTCCTTGAGTTAGAAACAACCTCCTGACTCCTGAACTCACTGAAGAGAGAAAATTCTGCCCTTTTTTTTTTTTTTTTTAAAAAAAAAAAAAAAAAACTCCTGCAAACTTTAAAGAGTTTGACAGCACAGCAGTGGAGGAGTGCCAGAAGCTACCAACAAACAGGTGCAGGAAGCTTCTAGATACTGTAGAAACAAGTAATATCTAGAGGCTGTCTTTGTTGCCAAGGATTATACAAACACTCGGCAGTGAAGGCTTTTAATAATTGTGTCCCAGGTGCATTTTGCGTTATATGCATAACATTTCACTGTTACGTAAGCTTTGCTTTTCTCTTTCTCTAACCTTAGTGAAGGGTTGCACTCCCAGAATGTTCCTCTAAATGACATATATTGTGTTGATCCTTTTAACATCTCTACATGTGCTGTACCAGACCAGTGGACGATGTTATGAGCTTTTTTTTTTTTTTTTTTATGGGAAAATTGAATTTTTTTATATGGCTGTAAGTTGGATCAGCCAAAAAAAAAGACTAATTTCCAGTTATTTTATCTATTATCAATATCTCTATAGATTTCCCATAAAATTCTTACGTTATTATCTTACTAATATTGCCTGTCTATATTTCGGAGATGAGCACTATATGGAAGGAAGAATACGATGTGGATACTCGTCCACCCAGGTCGATACAGCATCACCAAAATAGTGGTTGATGGTTTCCTCTCGCCAAGGTCACAGTTTTCATGAGGGCTCTTTACTTTTCTAGGCACATGTTTTATTATTCCCTTTCTCTATTATTCTTTTTCTAATACTCCCTCTTCTCCAAAATCTGAATCCTTGTGCAACATTGAGAGGATATTACGTAGAATCGCCCTCATGCAGCCACTGAGATCATCCAGGCAGAAATCATGGTGCAAGTTGGCTCATAATTCTAAGATTAATGACAGTCGAAGCCAAATATGCACACAAGCTTTCTCCCCAGTGAAAAGTTCAGCTGCATGGAGGCACATCAAGAAGATTTTTTTTTCCCTCAAAGGGTTTAGTGGTGGAGCTCTTGAGAAGACTTTGAAAGCAACACAAGTTAGTGTGTGCATAGTTGTCTCTCTGTGATTTACTGTAAATACTGCAACTATTATCACATTTTGCAGGAGAAACTTGAAATCCCCAATTCAGGAATAATTTTGCTATAAATGTGAACCAGGAAGCACAGTTATAATGCTGTATTCTGATCAACCCATTATTTAAAATACAGCATGGGTGCATGCATGGATCCTGGATACATTTACCCGTGCAGGATGACGATGCTATTGGTAGTCTCCTGTCTCATGTATGCAACAGCTGCCCGAGCTCAGCCAAGTGAACCAGTTGCTTTCAATGTTTAACCGTGCTTCAGCGTCCCAAATAAAAAATGCACATTATTTTCGCATTACTGCTTCTGACAAGCGTTTTCAGACATTTTCTCGTTATTTTCATCTACTTAGCTGTGCTTGAAATGGTGTTTGTTCGTGTAACCGTATATTCCGATGTAAGTCACATTTTGTTCAGCATGGCCCACAAAATGTGTGAGATTACAGAAAGGAAAAGTCTAAAATTAATAGTTAAACAGGGAATATCTACTGCCCGAGGCCAAAGCATGGTTGAATAAAAGTTGGCATATCGGGCTGCAGGAAAGCTTCAGACTGGGGCGTAATTGGTTTCTTTGGGACATGTGGCAGGGCGTCAACTGAAAGGTTATGAAAGGACATGAGACGGGAAACTCCCTAGACCACAACACCAATGACAGTTTATAAGAGTGCCTCATCATTTCTCATTCTCATCAAGTTGATCATCTTATCAATTTTAGCACTGGTAGGATTGGGGGAAATCATTTCTTTCTACGTGAAAACTTTCCCCTCCTATAATTACATGTAGCATCAAAAGGAACTAGCATAAAAGTGCAGACTGAGTGTTAGGCCAGCCAAGAAAAAAAAAAAAAACAATAACACAAAAATGTTAAAGAAATCACATCTCTGAAAGTGGGTACCTACACATTTGTTTGCTTATGCTGCTTTTGGCGCCTCTGTAAGATTGTGTGCACGTTTTCCTTTCATGCGTCTCAAGCCAGACTAAACGAGATGAAAAGCTATGTTTTATGGTGAGCTCTTTGTTTCAACAGAACTCTTCATTTCCTCCGTCAAAAGGGATTCAGATTGTGACCCACAGCTTCTGTCAGTCATCCCTTCACACCCAGAGTGGAAGAGTCTGTCTTCATCACCCAGACTTTCTATCCGCCGCTGTCCTTTTGTTTCAGACTCTTTTCATAGATCACGAAAAGCGAGAGATGTCTCTCACTTTTCTCTTCTCCTCTTTAATCTTGTCTTTGTCCTTCTGTGTCTTGATTAAGTTGTCATATGGGGGGGGGGGGGGTGTTGTATGCTCTCGAGGCCTATTCATACCCGCTGTGTAATAACTTTCTGACTGGAAACATTTCACACACCTGCACACGCACACACAGACACGCACACACACACCTGCACACGCACACACACACACGTCCGTACCCTCATATAACAATGTAGGTGGTTGTGGTGCAGTGAGGTGGGGTGGAGGGGGGGGGGGGGCACAAGACTGGGGCTCCCATCTGTTATCATCTTCAAACAAGATAAGTCAATATATGTTTTTGTTAAATGTCCTTTAATCAAAGTAGAGTGAGCTAACACGTCTCTCCCGGTCTATTGGTAAGCATGTTCATATCCGGGTGTGTGCGTGCATGCGTGCATGCGTGCATGCGTGTGTGCTTGGTTACACCACATGCGTGTGTGAGCCATGTACAGTATCTGCTCTCAGAGTACTTAGCCAGAGGAGCTGTCTGCTGTTTGAATAAGAGCAGTCAGTCACCGGCACTAAAGAGAACATTCATCAAGCATTTCTACAGCTTACACCTGTTTCTGCTGGCTAAGGCGAACGCGCTGGGACGGCTGCGCATCACTCTCCGCGCTCTCTAAACTGCTCCTGTGGCAGCTCTTCACACGTTGTTTCTGATGTCTGGCACATTAGCTCCCTGCAATGACCGTCACCATTTATAGGTAAATAACGGTAAGTTGCCTCCGTGTGACAGACACAGAACACATGATTGGTTGTTTGCGTGCTTAGACCACCAAAACGGCTGCACCTGCATGGGGGGAGCATCAAACAGCATGACAGTGTCATCATCCATTACGGTTGGCTTGTACTCTGGGAAAAAAGAGGTTATGACCTTACACTGGCTTTGTTATGCAGTTATTGCCAACAGGAGGCATGGGTGAATCCTGGTCCTCCATGTAGGGAACTATGGGGTTGCTAGCAATTTCCTACTAATATGAAAGCGGTGGTCCAATCATGACTTTGAGCTGCTTGAGCTCCAATAGTTGCTCCTTTTCACAACATTGCTGCATTACACATGTTTTTTTTTTTAAATCACATTTCAACATGTCCACTCTGCAAATTTCAGATTTTTAGCTTTTGGTGTGCTGTGCGTGTTTCCCACCATTTTATTGTGTGCACTTGGATGACAGGAGGGGGGGCTTCATTAGTGTGATTGATGCGAGGATATTCGTCACTACTTCATACCATCTGACCACTGGATTCAGCTTTTGACGTTACACTCTTACATACTTTGTGCCCATGCTGAATACCGGAACCCAGAGAATGGCCTCTCCACTCCTCTAGCATGCACGACACATTCAAGACACTATTGATTTCCTTTAAAAGAATGTGGGCTTTAATATTTCCAGCCCTCTGAAACACCTGGTCTGGGTTGCTAGGTAACACTTTGCACGGCAGTGTTTGAAGTGTGTGCGCTCTTTGCAAACGGCTTTGATCCTCAGCAAACTGACAGACTCTCCACAGTGTTACCTTCCCCTGGTAATTTTGGCACCTCATCACACAGCAGAGACTAAAACGTATCTGAAAGCTGCCGAGTGAAATGGAATACCCACCTTGTTAGGCAAAGAACAAAAGGGAGGTTGTCCAGAAAAGTTTAAGCGTTAAACTATTTTCATTAGGAACGCAACAGGATAGAGCAGACAGAGACTCCCGCGTCTTCCAGTTTTGGTGAAAGACAGCAGTCTTCTTTGCACGGTACTGTTGATTATAATCAACATGTGACGTGAAGGTTGAGCATGAAAATGGCAGTAAATGTAACAAATCAAATGTAATCAAAATCTCAAAGAGTCTTAAAAGTCATCTGTCCTGTATGGAGCCCCGTTTGGGTCATAATTCAATGAATAAATGAGTCTGTTATTATGAAATACAGGCATTTATTGTTATGAAATAGTTTCTCATTATTATGATAATGGTTTTCGTTTTTCATAAGATGGAGCTTTACATTATAATGGCTTTGTTTTTCATAAGAATGATTTGTGTGTCAATCACAGCAGAGAGGGCGGAGCCATTTATGTGATTGGCTGCTCTTTCATTCAGGCATAAGCAACAGAACAGTGAGTTTTCAAATCGGGTCAAAATAGTATCGCCTGATAAATTATCATTTTCGATATTGTCTGCTAACCTGGTCAAGGTTTCCCGTAGCTCAGTCCAAGCTGCCATAGCTACAATCGGACTAGGAGCGCACCTTGATGACGCCACGGCCCGTTGCTAACGGTAACTCACAGCCAAAACTAGTCGATGTTAGAGTGTAGAATGGAGAAGGAACTGGTCCCGCCCAGTGGCAAAATGTCATTATTATGTAAAAGCTCATTCTTATGAAAAAGGAAGCCATTATGTAAAAACTCATTCTTAGATAAAAAAAAGCCATTCTGAAATAAACAAGTATGCATTAAACTAAGATTAAATAATAGTAAAAATATATTTCATAATAATTACATTTTTTTTCATAATAATGGGAAATTTTTCATAATAATACACATATATATTTCATAATAATGGATACGTATTTCATAATAATAAACACCTGTATTTCATAATAATAGACTCATTTATTCATTGAATTATGACCCAAACGGGGCTCCATACTCCTCAATCACAGTTGTGCGTAATTACAGAAACACTCATCCGGCACAGCACTTTATTTTTTCATGACATTTTATCTCTTAACTGTATTACTGACAGAAAATCTGTCGAATATAATGGTTGTGAACAAAAAACATAATTTTGACAGCCGTTAAGCTAAAGATACAAAAATACCTGCTCCACTCATACAAAACAAAATCCAACTTTATGGACAACAGTGTATTTCCAGATATAATGGGCGTAAAAAAGAAAGTAGAGTCAGGAAAAGTTTGTAAAAGTCAGATTCAAATACATTTAAAATAAGGCTAAATTAGCATGTTAATACAGACTGATGTTACATTTAAACGGCCGTCAAGAGGATTTAGCTGCAGACTGTGGAGAAAGTGGTGCACCATTCCAGAACAGAAGCACGTGACGTGCGCTCTAAAGTGGTCAGGGTTCAGGTAACATATCAGGGCACGGTGCTCCGTAGAGTGGAAGTCACTTTAGCGCGGAGTAATCTGCAGCCAAACCCTTCTCACTGCTGTAGCGACAGTTATATATTATCAATAATGTACACACAGGACGTCGTTTCCTTACATGAATAAAACTGTTGCAACTCACCTATCTCACTGAATCAGTGAGAGACAGTCCAATCAATGGCTAATGGGAAACAGCGACACAGACGGATGTTTTAGTGGAGCAGGATCATCCCAGACTGTGCTGCATTTAAAGTCAATAAGGCACAAAATGTTATGTTCAATGTAATTGCAAGGCCATTACAGCAATCTATGTTAAATTCTTAGAATATATTTCACTGCTTGGTGCCAGCCTTTGGTCAGTGGATGAGGACCCCTGCTTTGTACCCTGTCAAGTCTAAACTTTGCGTTTATAAAAAAAAAAAAAAATTCCCCATATGCTATAGTAAGGCTGTAAAGAAAAAAAATGCTTAGTCATAGCTAAAATCAAAAGTCATTGTGAGTCATCAAGGACACTGATCTAAAATTTCTGTGCTGATTTTTAAAAAATTTTTTTTTTGGTTCATCTGATGGACTTTGTTTAATTCCCACAATGCGGACTGACTTGAAACAATGTTGTTTTAGGTCCACTTGCTCTTAGGTTAAATGGCCAAATCCAAAATGAGTCATAAGGTAACCAGTTTGACTCAGACATGCATAACATTAAAACATGGCTGCGGGAAGACATGGCGTTAGGAGAGAGGAATGAGGTGTGCAGCGGCTGGCCCTGCACACAAGTGCATTCTAAGTTGTGTGAGGTTATTACAGGTTTGATTATTGAGTTCCACAGGGCAATTGGCTCAAATGAGGGCTGACAGCTTAGGAGGGCAGAAAACAGCTGGAGAGCTCATCTCTGCCAGGAGCCATATTAAGACCATTTCACTCCCAGGTGCCTCAGCTGCTATGATCTGTGATTAAGGCATAACTAATGAAGAGTTGATGAAAGTAATCAGGTGCCACTGCATCTGCAGATGCTTTCAAGATGGTGGAACAGTACACTCACTGCTTCAGAGAAAAAAAAAAAAAAAAAAACTTCAACAAGGAGACTTTTTGTAACAACTCTAAACGGTATATTTGAGGTGGGGATCCGACATTAAATACATTCTTTACAAGGTGATTATATTGCCATTATGTCTTAAAACACAAAGTACAGCGCTGTGAGTTCATCTGTTTCAGTCATTTGAGCAAATGCCAATACACTTCAGCGCAGTATTATTCCATTTTACCGATTCGTATCTGAAACAAGCAGGCAATTTACCAGCTGGCAGCCAGGAAACACAAACTGAGCTGCGAAGACACTGTTTATGGCACACCCTCTCATGTAATCTCTGTTAATAATTAAGCTGAAGTCAAAGGAAATCTAAACCAAACAACAGGGGCGTAAGGGAATTATCTTTCTGAATAGTTTTTGCTGAGGAGGGATTGGCTTTGGCTGAAGTCCAGGTGCATGAATTTTTGAGTGTTACACTAACTGCGAAACGATGTCAGAGCCTGTTGGAAATGAATTGACATAATCTCTCCTTAGTGCAATATGTATGAGCAACCACTCACCATGACAAAATAAAATCTGGCCTGATAGTATGCACAGCGTGGGTGTTGGGACCCCTGAGCATCATGTAATTGCATTTCATAATGGTTATTTTCTTCCTCGCTTTTCTTGCAGGATGTGAGATAACAGAACTGTGTAGAGAGGAGCTGATAATGTCTCTGCAAGGTTGCAAAGATTTGTGTGATTTCACCTGTTACCGCTCTGCTGGCTGGACTTTAAAAATCCACAGACAGATGTCTCGTAGGCATGGAGCCCGTGCGTACGCCGACATCAGCCGTAGGATTCATTTTTCATTCATTTAATTCTTTGGAGGTGTTTCATCAGCCTGTAACCTGTGGTGCTGGCAATAAACAAGAATAAATGATGAATTAGAGAATTCAATTAGCTGACTGCAGCTCTCACAATAGCTAGTTAAGGCATTTCACAGCTTTAATGTCATGAAAGTGAGGAGTGAGTACTGACTGTTTTTTTTTCTCCAGTCCTGCTTATGGGCTTCGCTCCTGTTGACAAACAATACATCACTGCAGAGGACATAAGGTTGAACTGCATCTCAAGGCTGTTTCCATGTAATATTCATTGTCATGAGAGAAGACAGCGGCCTCAAGTTTTAGATCAAAAGCACTTCTGTTCAGCAACAAGGGAAAGCACTTGAGTGTGGAGGAGGAATTCACAAAACGCCTTTGTCTGTCTTTGATATTTCAGTCTTCAGTCGGACCTTTGCCAGTGAAGGAACAAGGCCCATGTGCCGTCATGCATACGATGTAACAAAGAACTGCATGTTTTTGAAGATGAAGCATTGATTTTTATAAAAGTTGTATGGTAAGTCACCAATAAACCTATAGTGTTAACATAAAGCAGGACTACATTGTTCCATGTTCTGTACACAGTGAAAGGTGCATTCAAAGAGACAGAAGCATCACTAGTCTTTCTTACGTGGCTCTTTGATGTCCTTTCTTCACACAGTCTAGCTTTCAGCATTCCCACTGCAGCATATACAGCTCAGCGTACAGCTGCAAAAGTGCTGCAAAAGTAAACGTGTGTTATGAATGTGATCTCTGACAGGTAATTATTGTTTATGAAAAAGGCTAATTTGATCCTGTGAACACAGAGACTGAGACCCTGTGGTGCTATAATGCATGTCACATTACTGAGAGATAAAGCTGTTGCTCAAGTAAAATGTGAGGCCATTTATTTCTGAGATCTTCATTTCATTTCACACCATAATGTGAAAAGCTGGTATTTTGTGCAGAATACAGGCCACTTATTCAATGTGAGCTGTCACATTTCATAAGAGTCTTTCTTTTTAAAGCAAACATTTTCATGGGAATGTTTCCTTCTTGTTCGTGAAAGAGATATTTGATTTTAGATTTGGATTGGTGTATCTTCTATACTTTAAAAGCAAATCCATTTAGAACATTTAAATGACTTGTGCTCCATGACAAATGGATAATTTTATCTCTGCATCTGCTGTTGCAGCCTACTCACAGATCCCCTTCAGCAATTTAGTGTTTGCTGTGAGTCTTGATTAAATGTATGATGTTAGGTCTTCTGCCTTTGAGTAAAACTCTTTTGCAGGAGTTGAAAATATGTGGTTGAGTTAACGATCTAATTTTAAACTCAATTCATCTCATGACCTGCAGCATTTGCCTTTATAACCAATTCTTCATTTCACATCTGCTGCAGTGATATATGAAGGTCCCACAAGTTCATTAAATATCCATTTATAATTTCCTTAGCTTGTGCGTATAACCAGCTTATTACATATTTAGCCGACTCTGCCAGCGGAAAGCACAAAATCTAGAGGATATATAAAGGTGTGCTAGCCGACGTGTCGATCCACTCTGCAAAGATACAAGCATTATTACATTTGTTCAACCGATCAGGAGCCCATCTGATTTAACACCCAGGAGACATCTTTTATATATATATATATATATATATATATATATATATATATATATATATATATATATATATATATATATATATACATATATAAAAGCAGCACAAACAGCTGTTGCTTTTTAATGTAATATTTATATATAATAGTAGCACAAACAGCTGTTGCTTTTTCTGCTCAGGGTAAATGGTTTAAAAGGTAAACACATTCAAAAGTGTGACTGTTGAAAGTCATTTCAGCTAAATCTGCAACTGCAGTGATCTTATAAACCCCATGCAAGGATAGTTCCTTTAAACAGGTGATTATTATAATTTTTTTAAACTTTGAACATACATCTGCATTTGTCTACGATATCACAGAGCATAAATTATTTATTGTACAGCGTGGCATTTTAAAGTTATGAGTCAGAAAATGTTAAAACAAAGCACGTAGAATACTATGTTAGAAGAGTCTGAGAGTCACAGAAAAAAAAAACAGCGACACACACTTTTAAGAATATTTTGTGTATATTTAAAAAACGTTTTGTGGTATATTTAGCTTTTTACATTCAAAAGTAAATTGATTTCACAACAGCAAACAAGTGTTTAGTCTATCTGAACAAGGAAATCACAAACTGAAACATGTAAATCCACAGTGTTGGTGTGAAATTAAACAGGTAATTCAACAATAATTACAATGGGACGAGGAAATATGTGACATTACACATGCACAGATTTGAGACGATTCAGTAGAAAACAGTGAGTTATTTTTAACTAATGAGCCTACCAAGGTCTAATGTAGTGATGATAATCTTAAAATAGCACAAAGGACTTTCATTTTCATTTTAAAATAGTTTCAATTTTGTTTTAAGGAATAGTTGGCTACTTTAAAGAAGCACCGTCTCGCTCTGGTCTCCTTCCCCTGCTGTCAGCAAAACAACCAGCCAAAGTAACTTTGGAGTCCAGTCTCAGTTGTCGCCTTACGGAACTATGTCACACATCTTCTAGGATGAAACTAGCGCTCAGAGCTTCAGTGAGCATTCACGGAAAAGGTGACTAAGACAGCAGGGAGAAGACTGGAGCTTAAATGCAGTTGCCATGCCCACCAGGAAGCAGGATCCAATAGTCACATACACTCAGACACGCAGGGAGAGGATGAGAAAAAAAAATAAAACAAACAGGCCCCAAAACCACGTCTCTTGACACTAAACAAAGAGTAAATTGTTGGCAGTGTTGTAATAAGACTGACCTTCCACACCTGTAGTGGGACCCTTTGAGCAAAAAATAGAAAAGGTATTATAAAAGTATTATAAAAGAGTTATATGTTATATCACCTTACATAGCCAATGGACAGCAGCATGTTCATGACAAATGCAAACTGACCTAATGATGCTTGAAAAACATCAATACCAAATAAATGCTGCGCACCAGGAAATTCACAGCAGTGACTTCATTTAGTGTTATACAGTCATGGAAAAAATTATTAGACCACCATTTTTTCTTCACTTTCTTGTTCATTTTAATACCTGGTACCACTAAACGTCATCATGTGACTAAAACAGACAGAAAAGAAAACACTGAATGCATAATAGCAGTGTTTTTGGCAGTACAACGCCATAGCTATTGATGTAAAAACTTAAGTGATTTAGGTTATAATCAAGAAAACCATGGAAAATGGTAAGATATCAGCTCTTAAATAAAACTCTTAGGAGCAATCTTTGTGGTTATCATTATGTTTGTCCAAACAAATGTACCTTTAGTTGTACCAGGCATTAAAATGAACAAGAAACTGAAGAAAACAAGGGTGGTCTAATAATTTTTTCCATGACTGTACCTTGTCGTGAAATGTATTTCGTAAAATTTCAACTGTGATTTTTTTTAAGTTACAATTTTTGCTTGTAATTATAAGTAAAAAAAAAAATGAAAAAATAGAAGATGACTGAAATGTATCCACTTAGAACAATATTTTTCTGACAAAGAGACCGTATCCACTCTCTCTTACTGACATCACGAGCCTGGTGGGCTTTTAGATCGATGACCATCCCTGTTCTCACGCAGATTAGAATATTTAAATTGGCTGTCCGTCTCCAAGTGAGTCCGAGATTGAAGCAGAAACAACCTGCTGGGAAGCCTTGATTGTTCAGAGACTTTTTTTTTTTACATTCACATTTTCTTCAAGCTATAGTGTGGTAATTGACATTAGTACAGAAAGTTCAGTGGTTCAGGATAATGAATTGGAAATGGTTGCATAAATCATCGCCACCCACCACAGTGGTGTTGTAGTGATTTTGATTCTTTGTATGTCCTGTATGCAATGCTGAACACAAAGACCCATTTCAGGTTTGGCAAAGGACATCTTGATGATCCCCAAGAATTTGGGGAAAATATTCTGTGGACTAAAGAGATGAAAGTGGAAGGTTTGTGTCCCATTACATCTGGTGTAAAACTAACACAGCACATGACAAAAAGAACATTGTACCAGTGGTCAGACATGGTGGTGGTAGTGTGATGGTCTGGGGTTGCTTTGATCCTTCAAGACCTGGATGACTTACTGTAGTTGATGGAACCATGAGTTCTGTTCTCTCCTGAAGGAGAATGTCCATCAGTTTGTGACCGTAAGCTCAAGCTTACTCGGGCTATGCAGTAGAACAACACCAGCAAGTCCACCTCTGAATGGCTAAAAAAAAAAAAAGAAAGAAAAAAGAATGAAAGTTTTAGAGTGGCCTAGTCACTCAGCATCTCAGCTGAACAAGTCTTTCATGTCCATGGTTTGTGGCCTGCCTCTCTTACTCCTCCGTTATTTGGTCATGTTTGCCATACAGATGTTTCTGATCAGTTTCATTTATACTACCTGCTCCAGGTGGAATGAATGAGCATGTATACATGGCTCTCCCTTCAGTCTTAGCCAGTTTGTTGTATCCTCTTCGTAGAGACGTCAAGCCTATTCCTCACCCGCCTTTGTCCAACTCATTTTCTGGACCTGACACTGTTTGTGAGTGAATCTGACTGATTGAATCAGGCTTTGGGATATTGATTTTGGATTTTTTCTTTGTTGCTTAAGAGGAAGGATTTATTCATGTATGACCCTGCTTACCAAAAGCACCGTGAGTGAAAGAGGGCAGGAGTGTGATTTCAGGAGGAGTAGGGAAAATAACTGCAGACAACCAGACAACTTTTTATAACGACTCCTAGAAGAGAGGATTGTGAGTGCCTGCTTGGTGTAACTATTCTCACTGCTTCTCCAATCACCAGAACCTCGGGCTCAGTCTTTGTCAGCTGCCAAAACCTGCAAAGAAAGTAAATCATCTCACTTCCCCGCAGTTCAGGGTTGGTTTGCCGACTACTCTGGCTCAAGTGAATCGAGTGGCTTAAGCGAACCAGATCACTTTAATGAGTGATTTGGAGTAACCGAATTTAAGACCAGTATTAACTTGCTCTCTCTTTTCCTAGTGCTACCTGCACCCCCTGATGATCTGGAAGAGTCCGTGCTGATTCCTCCTGTCAGAAACGTCAAGCTCTCCACTGTTTTTGACCTGAGATCCATTAATCTTTTTAACTTGCACTCCTGGATCTGTCAGTTCAACACTGATTCCTCAGAGGTCTTGGTTGAAAACCCCCCCAATGTCGCTGAATTAAGTCTTTTCTGCAAAGAAGAGTGGGCCAGAAATTCCTCCCCAGTGATTTCAAAGACTTATTGCCAGCTATTTCAAGTGCTTGATCGCAGTTGTTGTTGTCAGAGGTGGAACACCCAGTTATTCCATTTAGATGGTAATTACCTTTTTCACATAGGGCCCGGTTGGTTTATTATTATTATTATTATTTAAACTGCTTTTTGTATTTACAACAAACTCATCTTGTCTGACTGTGCCACCCTCGCTATAGGCTCTGAATATCGCTTGGCAGTGAGTTAAACACCTTTTATTCATCAAAACTCTGGAGACAGTAATCAGTTTGTCCAAAGGTTTACGGACTGAGAAATGTACTCAGAAAATCTCCTTGCTCTGCATTTTGTGTAACTATATTTTTTAAATAAACTGTAAATATATAATAAAATCATTCCTTTTTAGGCTTTTTAGGCTCACTCATATTTGTGCATTGCTTGTTTATATCAAAAGGTACACTGAAATTAAATTACTGTCCAAACTAAACTAAACAACCTTTCAACCAACAGTTAGTTTGAGATATGCGACTGCCGCAGAATCATCTTTCCTTGTATGGTGACTGGAGCGACAAATCCGTGAGGGTCATAGATGCTGTTCAGAGTCGACAGGATGCCTCGATGAGTGAAAGGCTTCTCCTCTTCAGAAACCTTGAAGGTAAGAGTGTCAGACATAAGTTGCAGTCTGACATGACATCATGCATCTGCTTGAGCAGGTCCACTGCAGCGTCAACTGTAGGGAGAGACTTCAAGCCGTCATCCCCATAGAAGTCATGGCTTACGAACTGCTTTGACATCAGACTCTGCATCCTGTACAGACTGCCTTAGACAAGATATGACTACTGCTGGTGAGGGACAATTCTCTACGACATGAACCCTCATGCGATGTTCAACAATGTCTTTTGAAACCACAAAAACCTGAGAAAATTGCGATCCACTTTTCTCACTAGGAAGCAGTGATACATCTGCTGGATGTCTGCTGTTACAGCCACAGCTTCCTTATGGAATCTGATGAGTACACCGAGGAGGATGTTGTTGAGGTCAGGTCTGGTTAGCAGTACATCACTGAGTGACAATCCATTGTGCTGTGCACTGGAGTCGAAGAAAACACGTATATATATATATATAATATACACTGACAGATGGCAAATACCATCACTCTTCATCTTGCTTAAGAGAGGGTGGTACTTCGGCATGAATGTTCTGGAACACCTCCATGAAGGTGAGAAAGTTTTGCTTTCATCACTGGCTTCCTTTCAAAACTGCTTTTCAGTGATTACAGTCAATTCAAGGCCAGGAGTTTGTTGTCTGGTAGACGAGGTTTTGGAGTTTTGAATGGCAGCGGAGTTGCTGTCATCCTTCTTTAAGTCTTGTTCCATTGTTCCCAGGAATGAGATGTCTTCGATAGATGGAGCCACTTTATTTTCATCCTTGTTCTGCTGAAACACAGCCTTTTCCATTGGAAATGAATTTCTCTGTAGAGTGTGCTCTAGGATGGTCTGCACCCTGGAAATGACTGTATTTTTCCTTCACACGGAGGACATTTGGGTAGGGCATGAAAGATGGAGGGATGTTTCTGCTCTGCTATACTGGTGTAAAATATATTCACTAAAGTGGGGTTATGAACACCTCTCAAGCGTTTCCAACTATCACCCATCCCAAGTCAAATTTCTGGGCGTAAGGAGCATCACGAGGGCCATTCACCTGCTTTTCACGCACTTTGTGGACCGAAAGGATGTCACGCCCTGAGGAGAAGCATAATGGGAGCATCTGGGTTGAGCTCTGAGATGAGGTGAGCCATGGACTGGAGGTGAGAATGATTAGATGCACCATTGGGTGTTGGCATCTCCATTCTGTTGTTGGGAATTTCGTTACATTCCAAATAGACTTGGAAAAGAGAGACTTACCTTTCCATCCATCAAGTCAATCTGGAAGCCTGAAGCTGGTCTTCCTATTCTCTCTGTCAATCCGGAGCAAGTCCAGAGGGACTATGAAGAGGTGGGGCTTGGACGTTGAAGGCATTGAAGAACTCTGAATGAGCCAGAGATTAATTACTGTGCTCATCGATAATTGCATAGACTCTCTGAGCTAGATTATGGTGGCCTGCAGGGTTAATGTTAACAAGAGAGATCTTAGATCATGATCTGTCACTCAGGCTTTGGTGCAGTGAGTAGTGACTTCTGAAGATGGTGTGGGGTCTTCCTCCCCGTCATGCTCTGTAGAGGGGCCCTTGGGACCATGGTGCTGGTCCAGGGTGGAGGGCTGAGATGTCTCTTTTACTTTTACACTCAAGGCAGGTTAGTGTACTTTTACTATCATTGGTCATTTGTCGTAGATGTGCAACTTTTAAAGCAAATCTCATTCTCCTTCAGAAATGCTTGACGTTCCTCTAAAGGCTTTTCACAGAAAGCCCAACACTTCCGGAGTACATGAGGCTTTTTATTGATTGGGCACTGTCTCTCTGAATCATCAGCTTTAATATCATGTCTGTCTGAGGCAAGATGAGCTGAAGGATGTACATCCGTCTTGTGGACTAAAATTTCTCTCTGTTTGCTTAGTTTCCATGAAGGCTTGGCTACTTTTGGATTGGCTTCTGCTTGACCAATGAACATGACACCTGGATCATTTCACATTATAACTTGTTGCCTGTCGAAGTCGACAAAGACTTCGAAGGGAGGGAATGAGACATTGTAGCATAATTTGTAGTCGGATCTGAGAGAAAGCCACTTCTCTTCTAGGTTGAAAGGCAACTTTTGTACCAAAGGACTTATTCTCCCATGATGTGTCAAGGTATTGTAGGCCTGGGAGATCTCCATCTGCCTTTGCTGCCTCCAGCTCCATAAGGAAGATCGCTTAACTCATATTTTTTGTAAATGACCTTTAATGTAATTTATACATAACTTCATTTGTTGTTTTTATATTTATTTAGTTTCTGAATGTAAGATAAAGTCAGATAAAGTCAGATCATTATTTCTTACAAATTCAGCAGATGTGATTGTAATTTGTAAATTTGGGTATATCTTGTTTATAAGTATATACACTATAATGTGTTCTAGTGAGGCAGCCAATTGGCAGTTAAACAATGCACTGACCACGACAAAGGTGCAGAGTGGGTTTATTCTTCAGTATTCTCCACAGAAATACAGAAACACAGAAACAGCCGTCTTTAAACATCACATGAAAACATCAGGACCTTGAGATAAGTTCTCTAGACGCCTACGTGTCAAAACTTAGCAGACTTGGTGGAGCCAGCCAAAATGATAAACAGAAGTGATGGCCCTCAACAGACCATAATCTAGAGCAGTGGTTCTCAACTGGTGGGTCGTGACCCAAAAGTGGGTCGCAGACCCGTTTTCAGCGGGCCGCAGACCCGTTTTCAGTGGGTCGTGGGCCTTTGCCCGGGGAAGGAAATGCTTAAGAAAAAAAAAAAGCGTGTCATTCATCCTCCTTAACAGTAGATGGCGATAATGTCCTGTAATGTGAATTGACACCCACCAGTTCACACCATAGAAGAAGACCTGCAGAGTTTGTTTCCATATGTTGAGCAGGTGAAACAGAGATACAACCAAGAATATATGAGATATGGATTTTCTTATCTTGAAGACAAAGGTCAGTGAGTGGTTATTCAGATAAAACTATATATTTTGAGTTCTTTTTTTAAACTACTGCTCAGTGGTTGCACTGTTTTATTTTATTTTATTTATTTTATTTATGTTTGTGCATAAAAACACTGTTGAGTCTTAAAAATGGCTGTTACTGAAATGTTCTGATTGTTATGTCAGCTTTATGATTAATGCTTAAATAAGTGACCAGATAGTTTTAATAGGAAATTGTTATATATTCAGGAAGTCAGTACTCAGCAAATGCTACATATTTGAGTTCTTTTTGAAACTACTGCTCAGTTGTTGCACTGTTTTATTTAATGTTTGTGCATGTCGAGTCTGTTAAAAAAGGCTGAAGTTACTGAAGTGAAGTGTTTTGGATTTAATTCAAATGCAGCTAATTGAGCATCAAAGGGAATATTTCCCACTTGAAGTCATTTTGGTTTTTGCCGTTCTGGTTCACCAATAAACTTATTCTTTTGTGTTGGCATTCTGTGATATTCTATTCTACTATCTTCGATTCAAACTGCACGATCTTTTCATTCAATAAATTAGAGACGTTGGAAATTTTCCTTGATTTGGGTCACAGCTTGTCATTAAGGGTGATGGTGGGTCCTGAAGCCGGACCAGTTGAGAACCACTGATCTAGAGCATACGTCATGGATTTGTGCATCAGCATTTATACAATAAGGCCCCAAAATGCAGTTTTAATATTACATGATATTCAGAGCTTTTATTTTGAAAGCGCATCATCTAGACCTCAACATATATCCGGTGCTTTGGATTTTGCCGGCAGTTAGAAAAGGTGTTTCTGCAAGGCTGAAAGTGGGACATAAATCATAAAGTGTACCCAAGTTACATGAAATGTACTAGCACCTGACTAAGAAGGGGCACAAGGTTTGTTTTTGTCCATTTTTACGCCATCCTGTTATGTCTGGCTCAAGTTTGGTGCCGCTGACAGTTTCATGTGTGTAAATGTTATGATTAGCGGTAGCTGCTTTCGGCATCACTCAATCTAGCTAAACGAAGCTAAGCTAATATGTCGGTTGTCTTATTAATGCGACAGGGTGTGTTTTCTATCTTTTGTGTAAGGTTAAAAACTGTATTGGAGTAAAAGGAAAATGGTTAAAAACATGTTTATTTCATGCTAATACAGCACTTCATTGGAGATTGTCTTTTGATTAGAATAGATAAGAGTAAATTTACATGATTGTTTAAATGATAAAAGCATTAAAAAAATTCATTTCAGTAAAAAGAAAGGGTAACTGTATTTTCTTCTCTTTATAGCTCATTCGGTGCATTCTTTAATGGATCACAGTTCAATAATAAAGGAATACGAGCCATCACTTTGAGAGTTCTACCATTGCTTAGTCAGGACGCTACAGTTTTGAATAATCCTTTTTGGAGGTTTTTGGGAAGCTAATGATGTGTTGGAAAAGTGCATCCTCAATCACTTCAGGGGCCCCGTAACATGCATCCAGTCTGTTCCATCCATGTCATCATCCTGAGTCCTCTATCTGGAAAGTTAACATGGACAGCCCTGATCCGTTTAGCATGCTCAGCTGACTCTTTCCCTAGCCTCTTGACCAGCAAGTCTATCTCCTCGCTGGATGTCAAATCTAGATCTCTAACAGTATTTTCAAAGGACCATTTCCATGATTTGTAGCTATATGGTTGGTCGTTGAATTGGATTAAGCCTGTGGTGACCAGCTCCCGTCGAGTCAAGAATCTGACGAAGTCAGTCATGTTTGCTTGGTCATGGTGGGTATATTGAGGTGTGTGACTGGGCACTGAGGGAAGAGGAGGGCCGCGGTTTGCTCCCTGTGTGCAACTATTATCTTGCGTATTACTTGAGTAAGTCTGTGTACCAGGAGTAACCTGTGGCTGCTGAGCTGTTACTAGCTACAGACTTTTTTGTTGTAATCAGAAGGTCAGCATCCGCTTGGCTGGACTCTGATTTGAGGTGTGGTGTTTGGATAGGGTACCCTCGTGTGTAGCTGTCTGTTTTCATCTTGAGAGGGCTGAGCAGTGCTGGTGTAAACTGTACTCTATTTTCCTCTTTAGCTTGTTCGGCGACATATTGTTTAGTCTGCTCCACTGATTCAAGAGGGGTTGCAGATAGGTGGCTGAAATGAACCTTGGAGCTACTTTGATCACTATGATCAACAGCTGCCTCTAAGATTTCTGGTTCAGCCACAGCTGTGGCTGTTTCTTGGGCTGATAATAACATGTCCATTTTTGCTTCTAGTTGTGCTTTTCCTACCTTTAGGGCCATTTCTTTCTTTGCATAAGGCAGATGTGCCTTGGCTGCTTCTGCGTTTGCACAAGCCATGGCAGCAGCAACCTCAGTTGAAGAAGCCCTCGGTGCTTTTGAAGAACATGAGGCATAGGACCTGGTCTGTAATGCACCCTCTTCTCCATTTTCTGTTTCCAGTGTTAACTGTTACCGTCTGCGCTGATACCGTCATTTCACTGTGCCACCCTCTTGCTATAGACTCTGAATATCGCTTGGCAGTGAGTTAAACACCTTTTGTTCATCAAAATTCTGGAGACAGTCATCAGTTTGTCCGCAGGTTTACGGACTAAGGAAGAGTGAAACTGAGAACAGAAAAAGTAAGAAATGTACACAGAAAATCTCCTTGCTCTGCATATTTTGTAACTATACTTTTTAAATAATCTGTAAATATATAATCAAATCACTCCTTTTTAAGCTTTTTTAAACTCACTTATATTTGTGCATTGCTTATTTATATCAAAAGGTGCACTGAAATTAAATTACTGTCAAAATTCACTAAACAGCCTTTTAACCTTTGTGTCGTGTTCGTTTCTCCCCCCTTACTTTAGTGCTCCCGGTCAAATTTGACCGGCCTGTTTTAACTGCTCCTACATTAACAGAAAAACCACTGATTAACACCAAATTTTATTTAACTCCTTTTAAGCTGTAAACAATGTCTCAGACCACTGATTTATATGAATAACTGCAGTGAATATACATAAAATAGACACAGAAATAGTAAACTGTATTCCACCCACTACTACTACTGAACATTCACGTTCAGCACCGGACAGCTCCCACCATTACTCCGGACTGTGGGAGCTGTCCGGTGCTGAAGTGGTTTTAGCTGTCTGGTGCTGAATATTCACATTCAGCACTGGACAGCTTCTACAGCCCGGAGAAGTGGTGGGAGCTGTCCGGTGCTGAACATTCACTTCAGCACCGGAAAGCTCCCACCACTAATACTACTGAACATTCACGTTCAGCACCGGACAGCTCCCACCACTTCTCCGGGCTGTGGGAGCTGTGCAGTGCTGAATGTGAATGTTCAGCACCGGACAGCTCCCAAAGCCCGGAGTTGTGGTGGGAGCTGTCCGGTGCTGAACATTCACGTTCAAGCCCACAGCCTGGTGTAGCGGTGGGAGCTGTCTCGTGATATTTCAGTCCAAGGATGGCAATTTGCTCTGGTATTCATCCACCCAGGAGCCTATCATTTGTATGTGTGTGTGTGTGGGTGTGGGGTGGGGGCATGTGTCTTCACACACAGGAGCGGCATCCTAACAATATATTCTATTCTTGCTATGCCTCCTCTTTCCTGGATGGATGAATACCAGAGCAAATTGCCATCCTTGGACTGGAATATCACAGGTGCCTCTTCCTCAGGTGTGTCTCATAACAAAAACCTAATTGTTGACTTTGAAATGTGGAACAAGTGCTAGTGTTATACATTTAGTTTGGAAAGTGTGGTTCAAGTGGGGGGATGGGCACATAAGCACAGGAATGAGGTGGGAAGAGGAGACACCTATTTGTTCAGTCTGAAAGGGGTTCACGTGGGGTGGTGTGTGTGTGTGTGTGTATGGTGGTGTATTTGTGGTTGTGTACAATCTGATGGATGAACACAATCTAGGGTCACCCATTAATTTCCTATGGTGGTCATTTTTGACCTGGAACACCACAAGTGTTACAAAGTTGAATAAACTACTCAAAATTCAGAGAAAATGGTGATCAGCAATTATATGTGTTCAAATGGCTAGTGTGGAGGATATTATAAGGCCCTGAGAAAATCAAATGTAAAACACAATATTTATGATTGATGGAAGTAGGAAATCGGTCCGATTTGACCCGAACACGACAAAAAGGTTAACCAACAAATAAATTATAATCAAACAAAACGGCATAATATGACTGACACATACTGACAATGCCTCGTATTGCATACGATGTATTGCATACGAAACAGGCAGGCAGATGATGACTGTTGTCTTCTGCCATGTGCATGATCTACTTCCTGAACAGGTGAACATAACTTCCTGTGTCTCTTAAAGTGACCTCTATTTGATAAGCAAAACATTAAATTTAGTCATAAAACGTACTTAACTAAACTACAATACAGAACACTGACAAAAGGAGTTTGATCTGAAAGAAGTGTGACAAAGCAGCAGAGACACAGAAAGTGTCTTTTGCACAGAAAGTTCTTAGAGGCCAGGGCTCCATTTCAGAAAGTGGATGCAGAAACTCTGAGTATGTTGAACCTGAACTCAGGGAAACCCAGAGTTTCCTGTTTCACAAAGCAAGATTACTAAACCCTGAGCAAGAGGGTTCATTTGAGTTGGTTTCAGAAACTGTGGTAACTCGATCTCGGCGTCAGTAACTGACTCTGAACTAAGTCTAGTCCAGAGCAGGTTTACTTCCATGTAACCATGAGTTTCTGCTTCCTCCCCTTCATGAAGCTAAAACAAGTTCAGCTTCATCAGAGAATCAATCATACAATGCACATGTTGGAGACATCTGAATGATGACATGTTGGGAAAGTACTTTGAGGATCTCAGTAGTTTACTGTAGTCAAGCCAGCTGTCACTTGTATTTGGGATGTGCTATTAATGAGTCATAATCCTGCTGTTTTGATCTTATCATTCTGTGAATTACAAATGTGTCCCATTGTATGTCCATACTTCACAGAAAATATGTTGTGTCACAGAAAAGTGACCTGGCTCATGAGCACTCCCCAGTAAGAAGAGGATCTCTTCCATTTACTTGCCGTTGCCATGGTGAATCATGGCCTCGGAGATCCATTGATGATGGCTTTTTATAGTCGGGGTAACTCAGAGTCAACATCCTCAGAGTTGATGGAACCAACTCTGAACGCCTGCTCTGAAACAAGAACTCAGGGTTTCTTAACACAGAATTTGTTGACTCCAAGTTAGTTTTTTGACTCAGTTTCTTGAACCTCCTTTCTGGAACAGACCCCAGAAACTACCTTATTTTATCTTTACATGATTTGTTCTTTATGGAACAGGTGCACACTTTAAATACCATGAGTTTTTTTTGTTGTGTAACAAAGTACAATACCACCCACCTGAAGGTACAACTATAACATCATTTCAGAGGGAAGGAACATCCATTGGATCAACAAATATGTCTGGGGAATGTTTTTTTTTTGTCTTTTTTTTTTTTTTTGCTATGAATAATTATTTCATGTATCATGCCTATGCTCAGACATTCTGCAGTTCACCAAGTCCTGAGAGGCAAACTGTTGTTGCATCAAAATTCTTTTTGCCTGGAAAGTATAGCTATGCAGATAAGCTTGTTTTCCTCTTTGAGCAGCTCACTCAGTGTAACACCGGCGTCTGGAAGATATAAAGTGATACCGTGACAGTTCAGCTAGAAGGGTAAAAGGGACTAATGCAGACTCCTCACATTTGCATGCTTGTTTCCAATAATTTTATTTGAATGAAATCAAGTCATCGTCAATGACATCTCCCAGTGTAAGTCATTTAAATAATTCCAGGATGCCGTTTTCCTCCTGCAAGAGCAAATGCGACTGTTGCCAGGCAATCAGCTCTCTGAGTATTGAAGGCTGTGGTAATAGTATGCATGAGCCAAAGACTGTTTCGACAGTGCTTGTTCTGAGCAGGATTTACAAAGCAAGCAAACAGCTGATTGCATGAGCCGAGAGCCTGGTTATGCACTTTATGTGATATGCATGCAAAAAGCAGTCTGTCTCCTTTGCTCTTTAAAAAACGTACGGGGGAAAAGGACATCAATGTCAAAAATAACATTCTTTTAAACTGAGCTGAGTGAGAACATACATGCTGAACGAGAACATACAAATCTGGTATAGCATAACATATTCCCCAGCTGGGAGTGATACAGAGACTATGAACCAGCATTTCATGAAAGTCAAATCACATGTTGGCAAAGGAGAAATCCAAGAACAGGGCAGGCTGAAGACAGCACAGGCACATCTGTTGTAGCAGTACTTCAAGAAAATACCAATATCTCTATTCACCAGTGACAGCAGATGACTAGAAAATGACGAAATTAAACCGTGTCACCAGTGTGTGCCTTTTACCCTCTGGTCAACGATCCATCTACTCCACTGTAGAAAGTACACAAGTAATTACAGACCAGTCAATGTTACTTTTAGGCAAATTTCAGTTCCCTCCTGTGCCATTAGCTAAAATAGTACAAAATTCCCATGGGGTCAGTGATCCCACCCGCAGCGCATGAGGTGCTTCTAAATGCTGGAAAAATGATATAAATTGTGTGCTCTGACTTTCCCTGTTTATACATCAAGCCAGTTGAACATCACAGGCTACACAAACCTCCTCGACTGTCAAAACACCAAAGAAAGAAGATCTTTGGTGTTTCATCTCAACAACAAATCCACAGAGCCTTATCAGAAATTCAATGTGATTTTATTTTAGGTTTTCTTTTAATTTAACTCCTGTTTGTGCTGGAAATGTATCCATTTGGACTGAATGTAAAATACGACTGCATGCTATGCTGCACAGTAAATATATTTACAGTCATGGAAAAAATTATTAGACCACCATTTTTTCTTCACTTTCTTGTTCATTTTAATACCTGGTACCACTAAACGTCAGAATGTGACTAAAACAGACAGAAAAGAAAACACTGAATGCATAAAAGCAGTGTTTTTGGCAGTACAACGCCATAGCTATTGATGTAAAAACTTAAGTGATTTAGGTTATAATCAAGAAAACCATGGAAAATGGTAAGATATCAGCTCTTAAATAAAACTCTTATGAGCAATCTTTGTGGTTATCGTTATGTTTGTCCAAACAAATGTACCTTTAGTTGTACCAGGCATTAAAATGAACAAGAAACTGAAGAAAACAAGGGTGGTCTAATAATTTTTTCCATGACTGTATGTTTTATGTACCAGCCAAAATGGTAAACTTAATAAACTCAGTTACCCTGGGAGCCCCTTTAAAGTCAGATTGCTATTGTAACTTTAAAGATAAAGATTTTACATTAAATTAGATTCCAAACCAATATGATGAACTGAGAATGACTGAGATTAAACAAGTAGATTAGCACCTTTTATGATTTCAACCACAAATAAAATAAGACTTTTTTTTTGGTTGTTTTATTTTAATTATCAAATTTAAACTGTTTGTGGCCAGAGACCTGAGAGCTAAAACCAAAGAATAATAATTAAAAAAAAGCTATTAAAATTTGTGCAGAAAAAAAAGTTTTCTTCTTCTTCTCTCAGTTTTCTTTTGAGAAATGAAAAAAAAATTCTACAAAAGTTATTTAAAAGCAGCTTGGCCAACTGTAGGTGAAATGTGCTACTGGAATATTCTTGTATTATTTTATAGATCCTTTGACTAGAGGAGAGAATATAATATGGACTTTAAAACATGGCTGCAGGCGAGATATGTCCGGGGAGGTCTCTGGGAGTCACTTTTATTACTGTTTCCATGTAAAAGTAGTCCAGCTCTGCCACCTGTGCTGAGATAAGAGTAGTTGCAAACTGCAGGAACTGGGACATAAGCACTGCAGGTGCTAAGCTTTGATGCTGGCAGATGTACGAATGCTGCAAGAGCTGACAGATTTGCCAAATGACTACATTTTCATAATGTCTACACATACAAAGCAAACAAATCTTATGTATGTTGCAGGACCTCAGAGTGATAACAGCTTCAACTTATCAATAAATTATGACTTTTGACAAAGTGCTGCACAAAGCGTGAAGCTACAAGGAGAAGAGGTAGACAACAGCCACTGAAAGGGGCAGCAGGCCAAGCTGCCTTGAGGGAATTCACTTCCCTACAAGCAGAATGAAAAAAGATGGGGGTTGAGCTTGTGCTTGACATGTCTTTGAGCGAGGCAGGTTAAAGCTCTCCCTTTAAATGGATCACAACCTGATGCAAACAGGTCTGTCAGCCTAAATGGGATGGGACTTAGCTGTCACAGTGACAGCAGGCTGAGGACTGAACAGAGGCTAGTGTGGTCAAAGGAGGTGAGCCGAACTTGTCCAGCATTTCACCACAATGGGAGCTAGCTGTTTGTGCATCACCACTCTCATGCGTCTAATCTGGAAACAGGCAGCTGTGGTGTGCAGCGGTTCAGAAAAAATATTAGAACACCTTTGTGGGTATTCCTTCCCCATGTGGACAGAGTAGCAGTAAAAAAAAAAAGGAGCTACCCACAGCCTGTTGGATATTTGCCAAACTGACACAGGCGAGCCAGATGGAGAGTGTGCCCAATGAGAAGTGGTTAAATTAAGAAAATAAGCAAGAACATTTAGGAGTAATGCCTTTCTCGCAAGCCTTATAAAGTGAGTCAACACCAAAAATTCCTGTAGTGGACCAAGCTTATCACAGTAGTAGCTATCTTTGTCAAACCTCTGAAACCTTAAACAGGGGCTACAA
Source organism: Hirundichthys speculiger (assembly GCA_018398805.1). Lineage (NCBI taxonomy): Eukaryota > Metazoa > Chordata > Actinopteri > Beloniformes > Exocoetidae > Hirundichthys > Hirundichthys speculiger. Next base: position 868,013 of record JAGFBZ010000895.1, read on the forward strand.
TTCATTTTGTCATTCGTTAAAATGATAACTCCTTGATATGTTGGTTAATCATTTTGGCCACCCTCTAAAGCAGGGGTCTCCAATCTCAGTCCTCGAGGGCCAGTGTCCTGCAGGTTTTAGATGTTTCCCTCCTTCTTCACAGCCTGATACAAGTGGCTGTGTCATTAACAGACATGTGCTGACCTTGATGACAAGAAGATAACAGCCATTAATTGGGATCAGGAGTGTTAAAGCAGGGAAACATGCAAAACCTGCAGGACAGCGGTCCTCGAGGAGCGAGATTGGAGACCCCTGCTCTAAAGGATCGATATCTCAGTTCAAAGCAAACAAAGCTTAGCTGGTTGAAGAACATGGTTCATTCAGTAATGGAAAAGGTGGTGGTTTTCCTTCTAATACAAACAGAACATAATAGCACAAATTATGACCCACACAAAAGGGAAATCCACTTTCTGCCATGAAGGTCATTATCCTGGATCTTAATGCAAGTAGAACTCAGTAGCCATTCCAACACATTTGGGCAGATGAACATAAACTGTATCAGTTTTATTTTGTGCCAGATTACACTTGGATCTTTTCAGACAGAAGCATACATTTATTCAGACAATCCAGACAACTCAAAGCATGCATTTTGTTTTTTTTTTTACCTATTCAGACCTCGGCCTTCCTTTTTTTTAAGGGTTTTGTTGAAAACTTAAAACTGCCTTTCATTGCCAATCATTTCTATTAGCCGTGATTGTCTTGTGTTCCTTTCTTTGAAGCCTGTGTACTGCTTCTTTGTTGTTTTACTCCTTGTTTTTTTCTGAAAGTGTTTGCTCTGACCTTTCTTTGTTGTCATTCTCTATCTCTGTCCTTTGTTGTTGCCTTCTCTGATTGTTACCACCTGTGTCTCATCAGCTCAGGTCTGTATGGATTGTCTTGTTTCTTCTCCTTCCCCATCCGGTCTGTTGTGTGTTTCTGTGTTTCTCACTTTTTTTTTGCTAGTCTCTGTTTGCCTCCGGCCTTTTCCAAAGCTTCTCTGCACTGCTTTTGGGTTATTTGGCTGTGGAAACATGTATTATTCTCCTCCAGTAAAGTCGCTATCGGCTGCTCTGCCTCCTGCATTTGGGTTCTCACCTACACCACCATCACCTGTGCTTCTGAACATTTCTTTACATGTGACCTGGATTATCAGGATGTAATGTTTGCCTGAAGACAGGTTCTGCTTCAGTTGAGCAATTTCGCCCTTGGTAGTTGTCAAGTATGTTTCTAAAAAGCTTAATGTACAACAACCTTCTCTTTTCATAAACTCCACGGGCTGTGTATTGGAGTGAGAGTATAATTTTGACAGATGGAGGAGGGAAAAAAAAAGAACTTCCCTTGAGGACATCGTCAGAGGACTCATTTCATTCTTTGACTGTACTTTTTAAACAGAAAGGAAAGCAATGAGCTGACACATCAAACATTATCGTGGCAAGTTAAAAGTAGAACTAAGCTCTTTGCGTTTTCCTCGCTGATTTGAAGTTCTTTTGAAACCCTTATGTGAACTTATTCACGTCACATTGTGATCTCATTTTCCATCAAATCAGCATGGACTCTCGCTTCTTTGGATCTTTACTTTAACAGGTGTTTTAAATCAACACGATCACACATCTGTGAAATGTATCCAGTTAAAACCCTTGTGTTTTATTTGTCTTGTAAGCCTAAATTGTGACACGTTCATACGGCATTAATATCACGAAGTCAGAGAAGTTTGGAGAGAGAAACAAAGAAAGCAGACAGTCTCTAGGGCTGCTCACATTACATCATGGTTTTCTCTCTCCCCGGTTTTGGGGGTGTTGAAGAGGAGAGAGCATGCGATATAAAAGCTGGGTCTTGACATGGCATGCCAAACAATGAACAAAGCAGAGACCTTTTGAAAAGTCAGACAGTTAACTTCTGAATGATTCACTCCATCTCCGACGGCATTGTTTATTTATGTGGCAGATGGGTTGCATAAATTTCAATGTGAGCCTCATTCTCATAAACCTAACTCAATTAGCCAGCCAGGGTGTTAGCAGACACTTAGCGGGATCCATTGCAGCAAATCACAGAAGGCAGATGGGTGATGTTTTTCATTTTTGGTGGCCAGGGCTCAAATCCATTATTTTTCCTTGTTTGTATGAGTGCCCGACTCATTGAATAATCAGTTTGATTAATAAAACCAGTCTCATAATGCTTTCTGCTCACATTGTAAAATGACATATTATTTCTCTGTAAAAATGGTTAGCTTCTTTAGGATAATGAGTTCATGTTATTGTAACTTTTTTTTAAGTATCATTACACTATTAATTATTATATGCCAAATTCATCATTATTGTTTAGAAATTTGAATTAAATGAATCTGGCTCCTTGCAACAGGCTTTTACCACCTGTTGTCTTTTGTTTTAAACTTCTAAGTGCTCATTACTCTCTTTCTCTCCCCTGCTTGTATACCTCCCCCCCACCGTCTACTTGCCAGTATCCTCTTTAATTGATCATTCTTTCAACCACCATCATTTCTTATTTTAAATATTTCTAGCATCCCTGCTTTATTTACCTACGTGCCTCCTCTTCCCGCCTCTCCATTCATTGCTGACTTCACAGCTCCTTCTTCCTCTCCCAACTAGTGGTCCTACCCTGGCAGCCTTGGCCCTCTTTAATGCATCATTTCTTCCAAGAGATATCCTTCTGCACTGACCTCTGCGCTGGCTGGCTGCCTGCCATCCCCACTCAATGGACTCATCAATCCATCTTGGTTCTTGGATGGCCTTGATTTTATTGTCTCACACAGCCCTCTGTCATCCTGTTCATCTCTCATCCTTAATGTCATCCTTTCAGATTTTAACATGTCTGCATTTTTTGAGCACGCCGGGATTTGATTACATTGAGCTGGAACGGCAGAATTCAGGTGGGCCATTGTTATTAAGTCCTTGCCGAGGCAAAGGAGATGCAGGCAAGGATGTGCTGTATTTGCAGAGTGAACCATTTGCTTTGACACCGCAGCTACCATGAAACTGGATTTATTTTTTTTTCTGCTCATTATTAATGATGTCTGATTGTAGCTTTTAATGTACTGATGCTTTACATTAAACATTGCTCGTACATACTCATCATGTTTGGCTGGCAAACATGCACTGTAGGGAAAAAAAAATGTGGATTTGGTGCATAGCATGTACTCTGCTGTGAATAATTTTATCGTAAAAATTACACAAGCAGTGTGATGGACTGGTAACCCATCCAGGGTGTAGCCCGCTTTTCTCCTAAACACAGCTCGGCTCGACTCCAACAGAGCACTGTGACCCTGAATAAAAAGATAATATAGATAATGGGTGGATGGATGGATGACATTCAGTAAAATAGGTTTTTTTTTTCTATTTTTTGATGCCTTGTTTGCTGTTCTCCTTTCACTGTGGAGTGACTAGACAACACTCATGGTGATTAAAATATTTGTAAAACTTTTAAAACCTTCTGAAATGGAGAAACCATAATCATGGTAGAAAACAGACATAACAAATATACCCTTCTGGAGGATTTATCAGGGCAGATTCTTACCTTCTATAGACTCAGAAGGTGCCTACAGATTCATATAATGAATTATTGCCTTGACACTTTACCTTGGTAACTAGCAAAATGTTGATCCTGCATCATAATGACAGTTACTATGTTTTTCACGGACCACAATTCTCCAATCTTAATCTGATTAAGATCATACTCTGATTAAGATTATGCACATGTCATATGTGCGTATGTTACATTAATCAAACTATGCTCTTTAACATGTCAACCTGGATCATGAAGTGAATATCTTAAAATCAATTAATCTAAATTTTAATCATAATATTGTCTTTATTAGATTAAGGTCAATAATCAGATTAGTGGTTCCCCATGTAAAAGTAGTCCGAGTTTGTAAAAGAGTCAGTTCAAGAAACCAAACCATGATATTTGGCTAACCATAAGGTTTTGATATGTAAACAGTAAGTGAAACCAAAGATGGAGTAAATGAAAACAAGAAGTAGGAACAATCATAAACATAAAAGTGCTCTCAGACCAGGATTGCTGTCAAAAACATTATGCACTAATTGTTATTATTATTTGTTTTTAGACCTGATGTTCTCTCAGTGACAATTCTCTGTAGTTAATCATTCATGGAAGTTTTAATTTTTTAGTGACGGAAAGAGCATTACAAAGTCATTGTGTAATGAAAATTGTCTCCTGTGATATTAATGCTCAATTTTCTAGAATATTTTGTCTCTAGTGGCCTTTATTTACAGTGGAGAACTTAAGGAAAGTGGGGAAGAAACTCAGCCAAGGGTTGCAGGCCAGGAGTTGAACCTGCGACAGCTGCAGGGGGATTGGAGCCTCTGTATACGGCCCACCTGTTAAAAGCACCACACTACCCAGTGGCCCTGTGCTATTCTTTTGATATAATTGCATTATGCTTGTGATGTAGGTCAAGCAATTACGAATTTTAATTGTGAATTAACTGCATGAATCTGTGTAGTGAACTTCATTTAGCTGCAAATTGATTACCATTATTTTATTATCTAATCTGCTGAGAATCTGACAATTTTAAATGCAAATTTATGCTTGATACAGATATAATGCTATCCTTTCTCTTGAAGAAAACTGCATTGAGGGTAACCTCATTGGGACTTATCTTTTTAAAAATAATTAGTTAGTTGGGAGACAAACTATCATCTAAATGTCGTGAAAAGAAAAAAGGAAAAATAATTGCTGAAGGGACAGGCAAATACTCTGTTCAGTTTGCACTCAGGATTCATGAGTTTTTGTCTAAGCATAGACTGTATAAGAAGAACTGGATAAACTGCCTATGATGTCACCCAGTGGTTTTCTAAATGAGTATTGTTAAAGCTTTCCCTTTGTACTGCGGGTGCCATGTTGCATATGTGTGTAATAATGCAGTCTTGAAGCTGGCAGGAACAGGACCATCATATTTCGGTCACAGTAAGCTAATTTAGCTTGACTGGCTAAGGTTATGCTAGCCTATGATGATACTCTCAGTCATCCAGGTCAAGGTCACTCTCAACTGTTTGAATCAAGGCAACAGGACTTTACATCAAATTTGTACAAACATCCTCATTTCAAGTGTCGCTATACCAAAATGATGTGGGAAATGAGTACTGGCCAAGCTGAACGAGGACCAGCAGAGCTCCGCTGGGACCTGTTACAGTTGGGCAGCCCTCCATCCATACCTGTCAAGTATCCGGTTTTGGCCAAGAAAGTCCCATATTTTACTCTTCTCTCCCACTTTCCTCCCGTATTAGTATTTTCCCTTAAATTTCCCGTATTTTAACCTGCATTATTAAAAAATAATAATACCGCATTGGGCGGAGTAAAAAAACAAAACAAAATGTTCCCAATCTTGCCTCGCGATAACTGCCACAGCAGTAGCCCACTACAGGTACTGTAGGTGGTAGATGTCGCGAGGTTAGTGTGTGACATCCAATGAGTGACAGCGCGCGAAGAAAAAAAAGATTGTTACAGAGAATAGAACTGTTTGCGCTCTTCTCTCATGTAAAATAAACTACTCTGGACCAGTCCACAAATACACTCCTTCCAAAACAGTCATAAAAAAATGCTAAGTCTGCAACAAATGAGTACAACGAGTCATTAAAAGAGTAAAGAAGTCACGTGAAATGAGATGAAAAACTGTAAAAGAAGAGCAATATGAAATGAAAATCTGTGGAATGAAAATCAAATGTAAATGTAAATACAAGCAATGTGAAATAAACAAAAAATATGCAAACTGGATTGATCAGTTTGTCCAATACAGTGATCCATTGCCATTTCGCGCTTTAAGTTCTGCGGTTTTAGTTATTCGCGGATTTTTCAGAAATATATAATATAATAAAAAAATCAAGAAAAAATTGTGGAAACATCACAGGATGTTGTGCGCGTTTTCTCACAGTGAAGAAATGTTGTGAGCCGGCCTGGCCCCTTTAAGAAGGTGGCCTTATGGGTACCTTCTTGACGTGGGACGGCAGAACGACAACGGGGTTAGATGAAAAGTGGAGTGAGCATAAACAGCAGCCCAGCGTGTATAGATTTACATTCTCTGTTAACCGACAGAAGCTTAACAATACAACCTGTGTGATATTACAAGTTCCTGCAGTGCCAGAATAAAGTGCTCGTTCCATCCTGGTAAAAATGACAGGTTTGTTGGATTCATATCTTAAATTTTGCTGTTTGTTTGAAAGATTTAGTGATGACAATAGTTGTCAAAATCCGATGACGCCACAAAGTTTGAGCGTTGCTAAGCAACAGGGAGAAACGGGAGGGGTGTTGCACAAAAAGTGACAGCTGTTTAAAGCGTTTATGTGAGGGGGTAAAAATGACTCCCTCGGCAGTTCTAGGTATAAATGGTCATATTAATTTTTCTTTTCATCACACACTCACCAAAATCCACTGAATGATTAATAAATCCATTTTAGGAAAAGTCATGGACTTACAGATGTAGGGGTTTTATTTTAACAGAAATACAGGCATTTGAAAATGATAGGGTGTAAAAATGACCCCCTTGGCGTTTCTAGTGTGAAACTGAGCCATTCTTGGGGAGTTGTTGAGATGGCGTTGGACATTCAAAATGGGACCTCACCTTTCAAATATCGTTTTAAGCAGTGGAGACATCAGAAATGAGCACTGCGTTCATTTGATGCGTGGTTAACATCAGCTGCCTGCTGCTCAGCTAAGGTCAATGCAAAACCAGTTGTGCCAGTCTGATAGTATAATTTACAACAAAACATATTCTCTTTCAAATACAAATTACTTTTCTGTTAGATTTTAATTCTGAGCTCAGAAGTAGCAAAATTGTTGATAGCCAGGCATTGGCTATGCTGACCAGCAGTCAATAGACCATGCCCTTAATTATACATAAATGTGTTGCTTCATGGAATCGTACCTGATGTGGCACAAAAAAAAAAAAAAAACACAAAATCACACAAAAATTGTAATGTTGCCACCTGTTTTCAAGTTCCACAGTTAGAAATGACAAATGGTTTAATATGAAAGAAGCTGGACTTCCGACTTATAAGTCACAGGACCCCAGTTTGAGTAATCAAGTACACAAAAAGTGTAAAACAAAGTGTTTCCTCCCTATTTCATGTGAGATTAAGTCTTTAATGTTGCAATTTTAATAAGGCATTGCATGATATCTCATGAGGTTCTCATATATTGTGTATACTTTTATTTTGAATAGTAGCTCAAAAGGAAAGCCGTCAGATAGTTTGAAAAATGTTGCTACTGTCTTGTTTCTGTTGTTGCAACCTTTTTCTTTCTCTGCTCTCATTATTAATATTATGTTTTCTTTTTACAAACTTCTCCAGAGCTGCTATTGACAAATTCATTTAAAAACTGTATATTTTGAGAGGGCACGCTTTCAAGCCTGCTCTCATTTTTATGCCTTGTATGGTCTTTTGACCACCAGCTGTTGCTGGGCTCCACACACAAATCAAATAACTGCCGGGAGGCACTTCATCACCTGGTTGGCCTTCGGCATCAAAAACTACTTGGTTTGGAAAACTTCATGGCTTTCCCTAATATAATCTTTCTCACATCATTTTTAATGTGTTAGAGAGTGGTGCGGTGGTGTCAGAACATGATGGAGGCGGAAGAGACATCCCCCCCCCCCCCAAATGAAACAGATTACTTGAAAAGTTGAGCTGGGTTTCACTAACCAATAAATAAAAATTGCACAATGCGGAAACAAGTGATATCATCTGAAACATAACATTTTAAAAATCACCATGCGCTGGAAGAAGGCTGTTTCTGGGATGATTTTTGATCAGGCGGCCTTCTCCTTCCAGAGCATGGAGTGTTTCAGACCGCGAACATGGATTTCATGATTCTGCACAAATAAAAATGATTTTGTTGCCATTTTCACAATTTACTGTCACACCTGACTGCTGAGAAATGTTCTGCTTGCAGAAGAGGATTTCCAGTAGGTATGAAAATGCTTCAGTGCACCTTTCGATTAACATTTAAGCTGTTCTTATTTTTGCATAATAACTCTCTCTCTCATTCTCTCTCTCTTTTTCTAAATCCAATGGTCCAAACTTTAAATTCATCTGGGTGAGCAGTGTCAATAGCATCAATAAATAAACTACAATCTACCATGTTTTTTATTTGCTGGGAAATGGTTTTTTTTATGAGGTAATTGTTTGTGAATTAGTATTCTGTCACACTACATAAAGGAAAAACTTGTGAGCGGGTCTAAGAGTTTATTGGTATGAATGGTCGTGAAAACTGTCAGTCACTCTCCTGAAGCTCTCCAACGGCAATATGAGCATTTGTTTTTCCCTGTTTATAGAGAGCCTCAGCATGTTTAGTCATGACATAACTGATCATTCAAATCACATCACACTCAGTTAAGTATTTAAAACTTGTTTGAGTATATAGAGTTATCCCTTATTTTTTGTGGTTAATGGGGACCGGCGCCCCCCCGCGAAAATCAAAATCCACGAATGGGAGCCGGAGCCCCCCGATCCTAAATAATGCTTAAAAATGTTTAATGTAAAAAAAAGTAGCGAGGCACTGGAGTGAAATAAGACAAAGGCTCAACTGTGGTCTTTCTGTTACCTTCACAGCCTCTGCTCTCTGAACTGTAGTAAAGAAACTGCTGTTATTGTTCTATTTTTAGCTCATAATTAGCGGGTAACAGGCTAACAACAACAAAAAAAAAGTGCATGGAATGAGCACTTTATTCTGGCACTGCAGGAACTTGTAACATCACACAGGTTGTATTGTTGGGCTCCTGTCGGTTTAACAGAGAATCTAAATCTATACACGCTGGGCTGCTGTTTATGCTCACTACACTTTTCATCTAACCCCGTTTTCGTTCTGCCGTCCCAATTACCCATAAGGCCACACCATTACCCATAAGGCTACCTTCTTAAAGGGGCCAGGCTGGCTCACAACATTTCTTCGCTGTGAGAGAACGCGCACAACATCCTGTCTCGGCCAATCAGAGCACAGATTCTAGAGTGCTGGGCCGTCCCGTTTCTCGTGTTGCTTACAGGAGGCTGTGAGTCATTGTTTGACGTTTCGCTGTCAGCTGCGGCCTCTCGTCTGCTGTGGGGTGGATTTTTGTGGAATTTCTGCAATTTTTTTTCTTGATTTTTTTTAACTTATACCATATATTTCTGAAAAATCCGCAAATAACTAAAACTGCGGAACTTAAAGCACAAATTGGCAAGGGATCATTGTGTATGTGTATATATATATATATATATATATATATATATATACATATATATATATATATATATATATATATATATATATATATATATACATATATATATTTTCTTTCTTCACAGCAGTGACAGAAGCATGGAGGAAGTTAAATTGAAAGCTGAAATGAGATGTCCTCAGTACCTTCATTTTTATCAGCGTTTCATCACATTCCTTATTGGTCCCTCTTTCAATAATGCGTTTACTGTCTGAAGGTCCTTCTGATACTTGTTCTGCTTTTTCACTCGAGCTTGCATCACTCATAGAGGCTTGCGTTACTGCATTTGACTGAAACAGCATGTTTAGAACTTACTACATATATATTCAGTTCTCCCAGTGACACTAATGTGCTGAGCAAACTTTACAGACAGGAGACAGAAATGGAGGGTACTTACTGCCTTCACACTCCAGAGAGAGCCCCCTTTGCTTTTAGCTTGATTCAACTTGTGTGCACTCATACAAATATTTAAAATGCATTTGCGGCATTTTAGTACCCACTTTCTATTTGAATTTGGATACACTTTTTGGTGTAAATGAATGGCAAAAATAAAAGATTCATATTATAACAACAGCTCAAATGTGTTTTTTCTGATGGTTGCATGATAAATATATGAAAAGCAGTTACTCAAAATGAAAATACAATTTCCTCAAGATACTTGGCAATGGTTTTCTAATCACGCTGCCTCTGTTTTTCTGCCTACAAAGGCAAAATGGCATTTAATTGCTATTGCAAATGTACATCTGTGTGTCTGTGAATATAAATGAGTCAGTCAGGCCTCCTGTTCTCATGGTAACACAAGCAGAATGTGATATGCTGATTGACCTTGGGGGTGTGGAGTTTCCTTTACCACTGTATTTAGTTGCAAGGTGAGACTGTCTTAGGACACTTCTTTTTTTTTCTTCTTCTTTGTTTTATTGGGTGGCAGCAAACTGTGGAATATGGTTTGTGTGTGCTCATTTTCTTAGAATGCACATGAGTCTGATGATTTCTAAATAGTTTATGTAATGAGAAAGCAAGTCTGTTCAGAAAAATAAATAGCACTCATTTCATTTATTGCACTTATCTTACTGAGGAAATAACTGCAACCATTCAGGTGATCATCGCACAGTGTTTCCATTTTCACAGGCAATGGCTTACAATGATATCTCAGCGTTTGTTATGTCAGCAAGCCTGTGGGGGGCACTCCAGCACTTTCCCCGTCATTTGTCTCTCTCTTCCCTCCATCTTCACTTTTTACCCAGCTCTCCATTTTCTGTCGTCCTTTTGTTCTGCGACTCTATCACTCTTCAGCCGTCCTTTCTGTCTTTCTTGAACCAATGTGCTCTCTCATCATTGCATCTCTTCTATGCTCTCCTTCTCTAAAACACACACACCCTCTCTCAAGTTCTTTCTCCTCTTGCTTTACTCTTTCACACTTGGTGGACATCCATTTTCCCCCCTTCAATCCCTCCATCTTCTTTGTCCCTCATCCACATTTCTAATGTCGTTCTACTGTTTTGTTCTGGGTTCATAATGAATTTTGAAACCCTAACTCCCTCCGTCCCCCTTCCAATCCACACTTTAGAAACAGATGGACATTAGTAACTTGACATTCTTTCTTTTGCATGCATTTCTCATTCATTACTCTTCCATATTGCAGCAGGTTATAATTAGTATGGCTAGCCATACAAGAGTGTTATTAAGGAGGTGTTAAATGGGGGAAAAAAAAAAACAGTAATGGGAGTGTGATGACATCGGGCATTTGTTTTTTTCCACTAAGCGACAGTCAGTTTGACGTCAGCTCATCAGTCACTGCGCATATCCTTCTTCATCCAGTGTGTTTAATCCTTTGGAAGCACTGAATAGATAACTTGCCATCAAACTGAGTAAATACATTAATGTGAAACTGTCACAAATGCATAATGTGGCGGATGTTTTGAGATTTGTTTAATTGGAACCATAGAGATCCGTCAATCCTTTCAGAGGGACGGGAAGGGGACAGAAATCCTTTTTGCTCTTCCCTCAAATAATTTACACATTAACAAACAATTGCTCTGTCATTTAATCTCGCTGCCGCTCCAGGCTAAGAAGTGTCTTCTCAAGAAAACAGATGTTTATCTAAAAAATGCCACTGTGCCAAGTGCATTCTTTTATGCAAAGGGCTGTAATCGAGTTTACAACGTCTGCACCTGTAGATTAGGTGATGACAACAAAATGCTGTAAATAGTGTGGTGAAAATCACATTCAGTTATTTTAAAGTTTTAAGTGAGCTTCCTTGGTCCAAATTAACACTCTGCTATACCTTTAACATCTATTTTATTTCAGTAATACAGTATTGATTTATCATTTGTCACATATAATTTAAAAAGGCAAGATGGCAATCAATGATTAGCCTTTATTCTTTGTCAGGAAATGACTGCTAGCTGCTTGATGGCTCATGGCCATAACCTTGATGGAAGAAAATGACCAGGAAGAGAGCAAACACAGGAGAACTTATGGTTTAATGTCATGGGAAGAAATATATTCATTTGAATAAACATTCTAAATGTCATTTTACCAGGATAAACTTTTATTGATTCAGTTGACAGAAACATGTAGAACATGTAGTTGATAAGTGCTGGGTGTGTGGATTGACCTGTGGTTTGCAGGTAGTGGGGTCTTATTTCTCAGTAGCGGTTATCTTTTCACAGGGATAGATTTGCATGTAAGCATTTTCTAACCACCTGTAGGGAATGCACCCGTTACATAACTGAGTGCTCTACTCCCATTGTGAAAAATTATAATTTTGATGTGTTAAATGGCTCTCCTGAGACCTGGCTAACCACACTGACTCAGATTTGGTATGTACCAGTGAACCCTTTAACATGCAGCATCATATCATTTCAAAGAACAGCAAAGTAAATAGGCTGTTGTGCTTCATGATAATATATTTCACTGATAGTTTAAAGAACATGAAAGAATGACAGTCCTCAGCAGAAATGAAAGAGTTGTCCTTGAGTTTTTCTGAAGTAATCCACAATCGCTCAGAAAGTCAGTAGCTTCATATGACATTAATACAAATTTGCTGTCTAGTGCAGACACCTTAGCTGATAAGCTAATCATGAGATGTGTGAAAGCCAACAACGTAGGCCTTTTTTCTAAATGGCAGGAAAGCTATGCCTAACACGTAGTTGCTAAACTTCAAACTTCAGGGAATAAGCTAGTAGCTTTTAGGTTATCAGCTTTGAATGCAGAATGCAGAGAACCACAACATTATACTGGAGTGTCTCGCTAATGTTATGAACAAGCTGCACTTTCCAACAACACCGAAACAAAAGGCTTTTGAAGCCATCATTCTGGAGAATACAGTGAGCACCACAACAATGCACTGTGTTTAGCACCGTGAGTAGTTGGAACTTGAGTGGTTTTTGAACTAGAAAGGTGCTAGAGAAGCCTGTTGTTGCTAAATGTTATGGACAAGCTGTATTTCCCAACACAAAAGTGTTATGAAACAAGCAAACAATACACGAATGAATAAAAGATAAAACTTCGAGAGTACACTGAGATTAGTGGAGGATTTTCAGAGATTAGTTGAGGATTTCCAGTTCATGGTGCAACAGTTTTTATGTCTGTCCCAACTGCAAAGTTATTTTTTTTTACACCTGGACCAGATAGAGTGAACAACCATCAACATCCATCCAGCCATTATCCATACCTACACTGTAAATATTTACCAGGATTTCACAATACTTAACCGTAAAATTTCACACTAAAATCTTGCTCCTTGAATCTTTGCTCCACATTTTGATTTTAAGGCTGTGGCTGTGGTAACATTAGCAAGTTGAATAGTTGGTTTGATACGGTGCAAAATAGCCACACTAACGGTAGCTGACGTTTCTCTTTCATCTTCCATGTGAAATTCTCAGTAAAGTAGCACGTAGACTAATATACTGTCAGTGCTTTTTTTTCTTTTTTCTAAGCAGTTTCTTTATCCATCAACAGCTTTGTAACCAGGGTGTTCGTCTTTTAGCCCTAAACAACTTTCCTTCTACTACCATTACTTTTACTACTACTATTACGGCTACTGCTGTTACTACTATTACTTTTACTACTATAACTGCTACTTTTTATTACTATAAATAGTACTTCTACTACTATTACTTTTACTACTACAACCAACAACTATTACTACTATTACTCTTAGTAGAGTAATAGTACTGCTACTACTACTACTACTACTACTATTACTAACTACTACTACTATGGCTATTACTAAAATCTTTCAGGTAGTTAATGTGAGATATATACATTTTCAGCAGCGTTTTTCTTTCCAGCAATGAGCATTCCCACTGCATTTTTGCTAGGAAATGCAATTTTTCTAGTTAACAGTTAACATAAAAGATCACCTGATATAAATACTTTATTGCTTGATTCACAGATGCTTCCTGGGTATCAATCCAGAAACTGACTCGAAGACAAAGAGGACGCGTGGAGGAATCAACGCACATGTAAGCACTCTAATGTGCAAACTGGTAGATTTTGAGTGCAAGGCAATGTAGAAGGTTGTAGAAGGTACAATGTCTTTTTTTCCTTTTTTAACAACTTGTGAGTGTCCCGTTTATGACCTGAGGATTCCATTTTGGCAAATTGTTCCATTGCCATAATCCCTACAGTGATAGTAGTGGGTTTGTTACCTTTAATTGTTGGTACAAACTATTTTTAGATAAGTGGAGCAGAGACGTGAGAACATCTTGTAACATTCTGTTATTATCTCATAGCTTGTTGTTGGATTGTGTATTTAATGAGTCTGATGAGGGAAACCGAGAAATCCCATCCGTAGCGTAGCTCTGTGCGTAGCTCATGTCTCTGCTCGCTTATCTAAAAATAGCTTGTACCGACAATTAAAGGTAACAGACCTACTACTATGACTATAGGGGTTATGGAAATGGGCCAGTTTGCCAAAATGTTGAACTATCCCTTTAAAACATGCCTGAATTGTAGTGGTTGTAATGTTGTACTGTTTTGCTGTTGCACATTTTAAATTGTTAATTTTTAAAGCTGTTTGTAAAAGGTGTCCCTTTTGTCAAGACCCCTCAATTCCATTTGCACCCATTTTGATTTTACAGTTCCTTGTGAAAGTATTCAGCTCCTTGAACTTTTCAACCTTTTGCCACATTTTAGGCTTCAAACATAAAGATATAAAATTTTAATTTTTTGTCAAGAATCAACATGTGGGGCACAATCATGAAGTGGGATGAAATTTATTGGATATTTTAAACTTTTTTTAACAAATAAAAACCTGAAAAGTGGGTCGTGCAATATTATCCATCCCCTTTGCGTTAATACTTTGTAGCGCCACCTTTTGCTGCAATTACAGCTGCCAGTCTCTTGGAGTTTGTCTCTATCAGTTTAACACATCCAGAGACTAAATTCTTGTCCAATCTTCCTGTAAAACAGCTGGAGCTCAGTGAGGTTGGATGGAGAGCATTTGTGAACAGCAGTCTGCAGCTCTTTCCACAGATTCTGGATTGGATTCAGGTCTGGACTTTGACTTGGCCGTTCTAACACCTGGATACGTTTATTTGTGAACCGTTCCACTTGTAGATTTTTCTTTATGTTTTGGATCATTGTCCTGTTGGAAGATAAATCTCCGTCCCAGTCTCAGGTCTTCTGCAGACTCCAACAGGTTTTCTTTCAGAATGGTCCTGTATTTGGCTCCATCCATCTTCCCATCAGTTTTAACCATCTTCCCTGTCCCTGCTGAAGAAAAGCAGGCCCAAACCATGATGCTGCCACCACCATGTTTGACAGTGGGGATGGTGTGTTCAGGGTGATGAGCTGGGTTGCTTTTACTCCAAACATATTGTTTTGCATTGTGGCCAAAAAGTTTGAATTTTGGTTTCATCTGACCAGAGCACCTTTGTCCACATGTTAGGTGTGTCTCCCAGGTGGCTTGAAGGCAAACTTTAAATGAGACTTTTTATGGATATCTTTGGGAAATATCTTTTTTCTTGCCACTCTTCCATAAAGGCCAGATTTGTGCAGTGTAGACTGATTGTTGTCTTTTGGACAGACTCTCCCACCTCAGCTGTAGATCAGTTCATCCAGAGTGATCATGGGCCTCTTGGCTGCATCTCTGATCAGTCTTCTCCTTGTTCCAGATGAAAGTTTAGAGGGACGGCCGGGTCTTGGTAGATTTGCAGTGGTCTGATACTCCTTCCATTTCAGTCTGATTGCTTGCTCAGTGCTCCTTGAGATGTTTAAAGCTTGGGAAATATTTTTGTATCCACATCCAGCTTTAAATTTCTCCACAACAGTATCTGGGACCTGCCTGGTGTGTTCCTTGGTCTTCATGATGCCTCTCTGAGCTTTAATCAGAACCCTGAGACTATCACAGAACAGGTGCATTTATACGGAGACTTGATTACACACAGGTGGATTCTATTGATCATTTAGGACAACATTGGATCATTCAGAGATCCTCACTGAACTTCTGGAGTCAGTTTGCTGCCCTGAAAGTGAAGGGGCTGAATAATATTGCACACCCCACTTTTCAGTTTTTTATTTGTTAAAAAAGTTTAAAATATCCAATAAATTTCATTCTACTTCTTGACAAAAAATTGAAATTTTATATCTTTATGTTTGGGGCCTGAAATGTGGCAAAAGGTTGACAAGTTCAAGGGGCTGAATACTTTCGCCAAGGCACTGTATATAAGAGTCAAAAAAAAATCTATATCCTATGAATGGTTTTACTGTTTACATTTTTAGTGTTGCAAATTTTGCTTTTGCAGATTTTATACTTTTGATTACAATATGTTCTGAATATGTTGGCAGAATGTTTACCTGGGAAACTGCCTATGAACGTTCCTGTTAAATGTAATATTGAACCTTGCACTTATCATAAGCTTGATTAAAGAGTGAAAATAAATCATTATTTTGTTGTGTTTTCCTTTTTGAACATAAAGTGAGAGGGTGCAGTAAAATTATAATTAACAAATGGATTTCACAATATATTAAGCTGTTTACTAATTTGTAAATTTACAGTATATTATTGGCTAATAATTGCATTTCTTTTACAGTTATTCAAATGTAAATATTTTTCACAGCAATTAACTCTTTTTATTTTATATTAGTTTACAGTAAGTCCACAGCTAATTACTGCTATATCATGGTAATTCCTTAGGCATGGCAACCATTAATTTATGGTAAAGTGTTGTTGTTTTTTTGGACATAACTGAAATAATTACAGTAAAGTACTGTGAATTAATCACGGTTAATTGTTGTGAAAATATTTACAGTGAATTGCTGTGAAAGTAATGCCATTATTAGCCAATAATTTACTGTAATTTTACAGGGAAATTTCCTACAGTGTACTTATTCCTAATTTACAGACACAGGGGTCTGCCTATCCTAGCTCTGGCCTAAAGGCAGGGGTACACCCTGGTAAGGTTGCCAGTCTATCTCAGGGTCAACCACAAACACATGCTCAGACTCACACGGTAAAAGGTTGCATTGGTGGATTTGCAGACACGGCCACTTCTGTTAAAGAAAGCAATAAGCCAGAACAACCTTTTTAAGTCATTTTCTACCTTCAAACAACCATAGTGTACTACTGTGATACTGTGGAGCATTCTTTTTGCCAGTGGGCCATCCAACGGTCTTTTGGATTCCTTGTTTAAAAAATAGACAGCTCTAATTTTTAACAGGATGACCTAAAAAATGTTTAATGTTGAACTTTGGTAGCAGGGCAAATGTCAAATGTATATAACAAGGGCATGGTGCTGTAATCATATAGACTGTAACAGGATGGGCAGGAAACCTGCGCTTTTATCCAATGCTTATGACTGATACTAAACTTTGAACCAGAATGATGTTTAAGAAGCTGTCTGTTATTCTGCAAAAGACACATATACATAAACACAGCTGTTGTATTTTCAGCTTTCGGCATGTAGAATTATATTTTATTTGCAAATAGTGTCTATGGATTTAAAGCTAAGATATTTTTTCCCCATTTGTTTGGTGCGTTGTATGTGTGCATCATACTCTGAAGTGGTTAAACATTGCTTGAACAATCAATGTGTTGTCTGGGCTACTGGACTACTTTCTAGGAGGAGGTTTTTAACATCTTTGAAGCCACAGATACAAACCATAATTAAATATCCACACTCATAGGATGACTTTTGTCCAATCAAATAATGTGCCTGGAATTAGTTGTCATACATGCCAATGCTATATGGGATACTTATAAAATAGGCAAGCCAGCAGTGTGAATTCTATGTTATTGTATATAATGATAAGATAAGATAATACACTACATCATAACATGTTTCAAGTTTTTATATGTCTGTATGTAACTGGCTGCTTTACAACACAACTGAGAAAACTTTCTTTGGGTGACCAAAATGAAATGAAAATTCCTTTTTTAGTTTTCTGTACATTTCAGTTACATGAGCCAAAGCGTAATTACTTATGTGTACAGTTACCTTTGAATTTAGCACCTCCTCCACGACAAGACTAGCAACAACTTCCCCTGGACAGGCAGCTTTATAGTCAAACTAAAAGAAGCCAACCCTTTTTTCACAGCTAAACCTCTGGCATTATTCCTCTGGTCAATAGGCCTTGCTACAAATGTGGTGGACCTTTGCTTTTTCTAAACATATTTTTTTACATTAAAAGTTAAGCTACTGTATTTGCAGTCAACAGACATTTCTTCCTTTTAAACCAGAAATAAAGCAAAGAAGTCCATCACATAAATACTGCTCTTTCTGCCATTTATGGATACACTTATGCACATATACTTGTCAAGAAGCAGGAGAAAAAGGAAAAATGGATTCATAAGTTTTCCTCTTTTTTCTTGATTACAACTACAGAGACAAAGGAAATACAGAGAAGTAATGATGATAGTTTATATATTTTAAAGATAAACAAAACAGGAGATTAGTTCAACTGTAAGATTTAAGTGTTTTTTTTTTCATTTATGTCAAAAAAGAAAGAAACTAGAAAAGCACTCCGAGAGCGCAGACCTCCGCCAAGCACAACAGTTCCCCCATATAATGATTTACAGATTGCAATAAAATCTGGATCAGATCCGGATAAGCCTTTGAATTTTGATAGAGATTCCCATTGTCAATCCCTGAGTCAAATTTCATGAGTTTTGGGCAATAATTAACGGAGAGATATTGAGGACAAAATTTTTGGCCCCATTGACCGCAATGTTATTGAAAATTTGAAAGTGATCCAGAATCCAAGATTTCTTCTGGATCACACCCAAGATGAAATCAGTTCTTCCTTTTCACATTTTCATTTCATCAAAATCCGTCCATAACTTTTTGAGTTATCTTGAACACAGACAGACAAACTGATAATTGCCGGCAAAAACATAACCTCCTTGGTGGAGGTAAAAATCTATACTAATTAAATCAGGGAAGGAAATCACATTAATTGTCTACTCTCAAACTCCTTGTCTTGCTCTAAATCTTACATTGTGGAATTCATGTGGATGCCACTTTGACATGTGCCGAAACATAAATAGACACCAAGCAAGACTCCCCCTAGTTGTCACAGACACAGGACTGGGTTATGGACCTGCTGCACTGCTAAAATGATTCAAGAAATGTCGTCAGACCATGCTGGAACCACAAAGACACTGTTCCACAACCCCAAAACACAAAGGACCCACTCTTTATGTCCAGATGTCAAACACCACAGGTTACATCCAGTGTTCATACCTTAATGACTGTTTAGGCCTATTTTAGTGGCACAAAACTAAGCTTTTGAATTGTAGTTATATAAATCCACTCCAACAACTGCAAAAACGTATGGGACTAAGATCAGTTTTGAGTATACAGCTTTGTAACAGCACTACTCTGTGTAGTCATATAACCAGTATGACAGGTTACTGCACAAAAGAAAACTGCTGGCTGAATATACAGCCAGAATTAATGGCGTCTGAAAATAACACATTTTAGAAATTTTTCACTCTTCCTTGTTAACAAGCTCAGTAATTTATAATACACTGAAACTTCCATCCCAAATTGATTAACCTTCATGTAGGATTTTCAGCCAGAAACTCCAACATGAATACAGGATTTCATTTCATTTCATTTAATACACAGTTTCATCAGATAGATTTATGTAATACCAGCAGTTTGGGCTTTAGTTTTGAGGATGATTCATAATGTATACAATTGCTGATGCAATTAAGAACAAGAAAGGAGCCATTTGGAAATGGTCTTTTGCCATTAATTCAGAATAACTGACTCTGGGTAGGTTGTTTAACTAATGAGTTCTGATAAATGTGTATCTGGTGGTTTTCTATCATCAAACATGCTTCCTTGAGTTAAAAAAGGAAAGGAAAAAATATTCATTGTTAATAAGTAAATGAATAAACGATCATTAACCACATCCAATGCTCACTTAGCAAAAGAAAGCTCTACCAGAAAATTGATCGGGGCACAATCCTGCACGGTGGTTAACATGGACTTGTCCCAGAATATGGATCAACTGGTTTTAGCATCAGAGGTGGATAATGTCCGCTATGCAGGGAGAGATTATTTTGTCAAAGCATGGATTGCTTGCCAATATTCAGGCCTACAACCACATGGTGTGTGGCTCAGACAAAGGCAGTGAGACATTACCGAGACAGGTTGTCACTGTGCAGCAGTCTGGGCTGAGAATAAGGAACGTCTGCTCAATCATTGGATCACAAAGTGCATTTTAAACAGCCTCCATGTTGAAGATGCTGGAAAAGAGAGATCTCTTTCTGTTTGGAGCTGCAATATGTGGCCTGTTTGATTTTCATACAGGGTTTCTTTGTGAGAAATGATTTCTCAAGCTTGAATTTTCAAGTACAATTCAAACATTGCTCACTATGCAAGGAACTGACCCTCAACATAAACAATGTTTAGAAAATATTGGTTCCAGAAGATTTATTCCTCTTTAACTAATAGGCAATGGTGCTTTAATATTATTTTGAAAAATGTCTGCCTGCTCCCCACAACCAATAAATGAACAGTTTAAGAATATACAATACATACAGTCATGGAAAAAATTAGACCTTCCTTGTTTTCTTCAGTTTCTTGTTCATTTTAATGCCTGGTACAACTAAAGATACATTTGTTTGGACAAACATAACGATAACCACAAAGATTGCTCATGAGAGTTTTATTTAAGAGCTGATATCTTACCATTTTCCATGGTTTTCTTGATTATAACCTAAATCACTTAAGTTTTTACATCAATAGCTATGGCGTTGTACTGCCAAAAACATTGCTTTTATGCATTCAGTGTTTTCTTTCTGTCTGTTTTAGTCACATGGTGATGTTAAGTGGTACCAGGTATTAAAATGAACAAAAAAGTGAAGAAAAAATGGTGGTCTAATAATTTTTTCCATGATCCCCAATTCCATTCTTCCCTCACCTGTGAACTAGACCCAGAGAAACGTGAACCCCTCTTACTTGAGGCAACACCTCGCCAATGAGAGGATATTCCACTCTTTTCTGACTGAGGGCCATGGTCTCTGATTTAGAGATGCTGAGTCTCATCCCTGCCACTTCACATTTAGCTGTGAACTGTTCCAGTGAAAGCTGAAGCCCACCTCATGATGCCAACGGGACCACATCGAAAAAACAGAGATAAAATCCTGACACCACTGAACACCACTGGACGCCCTCTGCTCCTTGGCTATGCTGAAGAAATTCAGTCCAGAAAAGTTGTGAAGAGAAGTGACAAAGGGCAGACCTCTCGGAGTCCAATTCCCACCAACGAATCCAACTTACTCCCGGCAATGTGGACCAACTCCTTGCTTCATTTGTATAGGGACTTAATAGGCTGTAGCAGTGGATCCAGCACCACATTATCTCAGACTGCCCCCCATAGAATACCCCCACGGACACAGTTAAATACATTCTCTAAGTCCACAAAACACATGTTAACATGGTTGGGATAACTCCCATGTCCTGAGAGAGTGTATAGAGCAGGTCCAGTGTTCCACAGCCATTGCTCCTCCTGAATCTGATGTTTGACTATCGACCAGACTCTCCTCTCCAGGACCCCTGCTTTGATCTTACCTGAAAGGCTGATCCCCCTGTAATTGAAACACATCCTTCAATTCCCTCTTTTATAAAAAGGAACTACCACCCCAGTCTTCTAATCCAGAGGTACTCCCTCCTTTGTCCACAAATCCAAGACAAAACCAAGGCTCTAAATGTGCTACATTTAGAGCCTTGAATGTAGCACATTTAAAACATCAGTTGATTAAAAGTGCTGTACAACCTAAAACAAATAAAAATTCCTAAAAAATAACCGTTTATATCTAATAAATCAAGATAAAGTAATAAAAAGAGAGTAAAGCAACAATATGTACCGAAACTGTAAAAACAACAGAATGAAAAAACAAACAAAACAACAATAGAAGCAACAACAAAAAAGCTCTATCTGTTCATTTAGATCTTGGAACTGTTGAGAGCAGCTGGTTGGATGATCTCAGTGCTCTGACCGGACTTGGAAAGTTTAAAAGCTCTGACAAATAAGGTGGTGCCAGTCTGTTGAAACTCCAAAAAACGATTATTAAAATCCTAAACTGGATCCTGAACTGGACAGGAAGCCAGTGCAGGGAATGAATGTGCTCACAAATTTCTTTCTTGTCAGACGGCGAGCTGATGCATTCTGAACAGTTTGTAAGTGACGAAGCAGTGACTGATCAATCCCAATGCAGAGGGAGTTGCAATAATCTAGTGGACAGGTAGTAAAGACATTAATAACTCTCTCAGTCTTTAGCAGGATGGTAGGCCTTTACCTTACTTAAGAGCTGGGTAAGTGAGCCTACTCCAGCTTGATGCCTCTGACCCTGGGGGCAACTCCACCCTGGAACGAGGTCCAGCCTCTCTCAAGAAGATTGGTTCGAGAGCCCATGCTGTGCATTGAAGCGAGTCTGACTATATATAAACAGTACCTCTTAACCCTACACACAAACAGGCTCCTTCCTAAATACATATATATTTGCGTGAATGTACAGTAAATGTATATTCCACCAATAATCTCCTCTATAAACATGTGATGAAGCCATGCTGCATCAAGCTGCTTATCCACAGCCTAAGCTCATGTGTAGGAGGTCGTTGTAAAACAAAATGTCACAAAACAAACACTGCATTTGCCAAAATGCCCTTTTCCTCATCTGAGGCATTTGCTGCAATTACATGCGATTTAAGTAGAAGAAGAAATGACTGAGGTCAGCGACATATAGAGAATAACAGTATGGGAAATGTAAAACCTTGTTCCCTGGAGGCCATTTGGTAAATAACTCTCTAAGAGACTCTGGGAGTTTTTTTTTCTCCTTTTTTACCCCAAAAAGAATCATGGAGGGTAAATGAACAAGAACCAAACAAAGAGAAACAAGTCACAGATTTACCAATAGAAGCTCCTAGAATAAACTGCATTTTGAATTATATCTTCCACAAAATTGGAGCACAACATGTAAATCTCTCTTTTTGTTAAATCACCAATTTTTGCTTCTGTTAATCTCCCATCAAAACACCAATCCTCATTGTAGGATTTGATATAAAATTATCTGTCAGTTGTGAGTAAGAAGAGATGGCATTATAGAGAAATAGGAAAAACAACAGCAAATGTGCAGAGAGAGTGTGGATATTTCTGCTGCTCAAACTTAACATAAATGCAGGAAAAAGTTGTGAGTTTCAGACTCATCATGCTTATTCGCATGTGTTCTTACCCCAACTGTGAAAATACCCATTTTGATGTTTATTCTCTGCTCCAACATAAAAGGTTGACCAGCCTCCCCCAGACTCCTCTTCATCTCTATACTATGCTGTCATTTGTAGCTGCCACTAAGACAGAAAAGCCTCCTGGGTAACATTGTTTTCAATGTGCCCAGCTAAAAAAAAAAAGAGCACACGAATCAACAGAACTCTTTGCACAAAATCTTGCAGTCTGTCCTTATTATTGTGGAGAGCTGAGCAGCTGCAAACATTAGACGTTTTCTGCAGACCCCTGCAGCATAGCGAATCAATGAGCCAAAAGTACATAAAGATTGCGCCAACATCTCACCACAAATCAAAGCTTTATGGCCTCATATCATCAAGTTTTCTCATCTAAATTGGTTCTGGATCTCTCCATAACTTTCAGAGGTTGATAACTTGGATTTTTCTTCTGAAAACCTAAACAAAGCACTTCAGTTGATTCACAGCTGATAAGTCTGCGGTGATGCTGATGCACAAACGCTATCAGATAGCAATCCTTCAGAACGCCGTGTGGGTTCTCGAGCATCAAACAAAAATCAAGTCATGTTTGTTTTTTATTCACAAAACAATGAACCAGTGTCATGGTATCTGATTTTCATATAAGGGGAGCTGAGAGAGCATTTCAGTGTGTCTCTTAGTTTTCCTAACACTTAGTCAAAGATCTGGGCTGTGAACTCAGCAGGTAGGCTTTCACAAGTCTCATGATTTAGCTCATTAGTTAAGCTGCCTGCACAAGATGGAGCCAGGGCTCTGTAACCAGGCCAGAAATTAAAGACAAGCCCAGCCAGAGTGACTTCAGTATCCATGTTCACACCAAGAGAGTTGGCGTAGATTTGGATGCTGTTTCTACAAAAGCTACAGGCTAAACTGGCAAGATTTACTGTAGATTTAAAGGATATGCTATTGCATGGCCAAACATACTTGACATTGAGTGTCTCTAAAAACATTTGCCATCCTTACATTATCTTCAATCAGAAAATAATCTGAGGATGGCAAATGTTTTTAGAGACATCTGATTACCCATTTATCTAAGTGAACGATAAGGAATGGTCCTGACCATCTCTGTGATCAGCATCTTCTGTTTACTTTCAGTTTTTGACATTTTCCAATTCTATTTTGGAAAATTTTTCACTGAGAAACCAATATTATCTTGAAGAATGAGAGGAATTCTTAAAAACTTGGCAAACGACAGTATTTAAAGAATGCTGAAAGAGTACTGGCTTGTTTCTGTGATGACATGCCAAGCACTCCTGCTTTTATTGGATGTTAGAGTAGGTTGGGTCCGTCAGTTTCACACCAACTGAATCTCTTCTTCCCACTGTGTTTGACACAAACCGATGTAATGTGAGTTTTGAATTCACTGAATAAGGCAACTCTCATTTGAGAGATTAGCATGAAAACAATTATACTACAGAAAATAATCAGGATGGTCATAATCAGGAAAAAACTGCCCAGAAATGAGGCATTTTAATCAGGATTTCAGCAGCAGGTAATGGGTAATCTCCTTCTTTAAAAATATAAGGGCCAAAGGTGTCTGACTCCACTGTCCTGCCTCTTCTGGCTTTGATATTTTAATTTTCCTATCAGAACTGTTTCAAAGGGCAATTTAGTTGCTCAATTTTGGAAGGGACAGATACAAAATTTCTTGCAATTTGTTCTTTCCTACCTAATCCTTTGCACAGTTTAACAAGATGAGACTTGTCTGTAGAAATTGATGAATTAAAAGTCACTGAAGCATGTGTTAATTTTCATCACTTAAGCAGACTCGGGACACTTGATATTTTTTTCAGACAAATTTCTATCCATAAAAAATTTCAGACTAAAATTGCCTGACCCGTGCCTGCCCCGAGCCATCATAAAGTCTCCTCTGCAGCTGAAGCTGAGAAGCCTTTATACTAAATCTCATTATAAAATTGGCTCTTATTCTCTACAGTAACATAGTGTGAAGAGAATTTCTGTGCTCTCTGCAAGATCCACAAACGTCAATGAGCCTGCCAGATATGCTGCAAACAAAGGGATTCCTGTCATATCATTCCTTAATAATGAAAACAATCAGAAGTGGAAGCCAAGAAGAAAAAAAAAATTCAAGATCAAACCTTGGAAATAATTACTTACTTCATTTATAAACAGAATGGCCACCTGTTTTGTCTTTTGTTTTGCACACACGTTGTTTCACTATACTGTTAAAAAAAAGCATCAATGGCTCCAAAAAAAAAAAACACGTATAAAAAAATTAACAAAAGACAGTCCTCAAAATAACATTATGAGAATATTACAGGTCACAAGCAGGAACAGTTTGAGCTGCTTAAAACAATGTGTTGCTACACGACACTTTCAAAATGACATCCTGCTGAGAGAAACTCAACATTTCTCTCCTGTCACTGGGCTGACATCAGGAAAACAAAACAGCATAATCTTCAAGACTCCTGGTGTCTTCTCCGCTGTTAAATAAATTCTTCCTTTCTTTCTTTTCAAATGACATAAGCACTTTATCTATGCGTACACTGACAGCGCTTCTGGGCTCACATGAGGAGCTTTCATTCGAGCATATTTTAAAGTGACCTGGGGAACTCATACTTTACTCAAAACAAGCATGGAAATAATTTGGTTAAATATTGTCAGACTAGTTGAAAGTGGTATTTCCTAGTTCTCAGTTCACTGATCGAGGAACATGAAAGGAGGCCTCTGGAGAAGGTGGGATTCATAGACCACCATGATTTATGGCCGACCATAACAAATCAACAGGTATAACTTTAATTGTTTTCCTTGCAGCAGGAGGTGAGGTAGTTAATAGAGAGCAATGATTGATGGTCAAGGGCACCATGTTTGCTTGGGCAATTTGTCTTTTGCAGCACAGCTGAGGAGTCTGACCAGTTGATTGGAGCAATTAATTTGTGGGGTTTTCTTCTTTTTTCATTTCGATTCAGGAGACATACAATTTCTAAAAACGCCCTATAAATTTTATCATCAGGGTGTCATTTGATCATTCACACATACACTGTGTTTCACTGTTTATATGGGACAAATAAAAAATAATGGAATACCTTATCTAAGCTTGTAATAACACAGGTTTGCATCTGCTTCCAAACAGTCAAGCATTTGACTGTTCGTGTAAAATCTCTGTAAAAGCTGTGTGGGTGGCGTTCAGTTTAATAAAGTTATCCTGTGTTTAAGCAACATTAGTTTTCTAAGTATATGAGACAGCCATTTAATTAAATGCTTTGCTGATGATGCTTCTCTTGGAGCGGTGGTTGTTAACCATTAATCAGCGGTGCACACCTAATTTACAAGGACAACAGTGCAGGAATGGGTCCTGCACAGGATTGGAAGTGGTCATGCTGCTACATTAAATCACCATTAGTAATTAGTGAGGGTATTGGCTCAAGGCAGCAATGAAAATACATTGTGATGGTACTTGATCAGCATGATAAAATATCATATTCAGGTGATATCACAGCTGATCAGTGCTCCATAGATCATAGCACAGAGCTTTAAACAGCGCTGAACTGTTGTTAATTGGAGCCATGTGGTCTAAAGGTGCCTCTGAATGCATCACAGAGTAACCTTGCAGCTCCTGCCAGTAAACTCAAGCCTTGCCAGAGAAGGTCTATTTATTTTATTTTGCATTTGTTTCAGCCTGCTGGCGACTGATACAATAGATTATAGAAGATTTACTTCAGCTGATTATTGAATCATGGAGAAATAAAAGAAAAAGGGGGGAAAGTAAAGTCTTACAGAGAAAGATCTGCCCGGCTTTTAATTAGGTTTGATAAAAAACTGGTCTTTCCTCAGTCGATTCATAAGAATGAGCTTCATTGTGAATTACAGTAATGAAACATGATGAGCACAGCTTGGAAGCGGTGGCTGTACACCAGACAGAGCGCTTGGAAAAACAACGATTATGGTTCCGTGAATAAGGTTGCTCAGAAAGTTTTTGTTCTTACTATGGCTACCCAGTGCATACTAAAACTGCAAAGACAATAAATCAAACATAATTGATTGCAGCGCTGTCTTGGACTGTTTTCGTGAGCATCAATCACCTTTACAATGAATTAGAGGGACTGCTCCAAATGCTTATGATGCAGAGCAAACTGAGATGGACTAACCACAACAAACAAATTATATTCTAGTGCTTGCAGCTGGCAAGGTAAACAGCACAAACTGGTTCATCAATTTCAGATTCAAACGCACATTGCAATTGACAAATAAAGTCAAAGTCATCTCATTAGATACATTTGTTACAAATTAAGTTCCAGATTTTCATTTATAATATTGAAATGCCTGAGTAGACAAAAAAGAAAAAAAAATGATGTTTTGTCACTATCTTAGCAGCTTTTATTGTCTTACACAGTCAGAAAGCATCTTTAGCTTGCGGTAAAAGACCTATTTATCAAATGCTTTTTTGTGACCTTGAGGAGCATACAAACCAGTCACTGAGACTGAAAACTCTGAAAATATTCATGAGGAATCTGACTGCTGAGAAGATAGCTGGGATTTAGCATATGCCATTACATTCATTTGGTTTATCTTGTAGAAAAACAGGCAAGGTGATGGATTTTTAATTTCAAAGGAGTCTGATATCTACATCATAGACAGTATTCACTGATGTCAAACATTTGGGAAGTTTGACTCCACGTCACCATTTTGTGCATCGAGCTTAACAAGTTGCATGCAGTGCTGGTGATTCCTTCATGCTAGCGCAGTCGTGTTTAGTTAATAAGTCACTAACATTAGTCATCAGAAATGAACAAAAATCATCAGGTAGTGAAACCCAAACCCACGTATAGTGAAAATGCTCGATGCCCAACCTAGATTTTATTATGCAGAGAAACTAGCGTTAATCGACCCATATGGACAGCTGAAAAAAGACTGGGCACACGATCCGAAGGTTCATGCAAGGTAACTCAGATGACTTACTCTCAGTATTTCTTTTCTAAAAGAGTAATTACTTTGTGCTGCTTATCAGTAATAAGAGGAGATAAACATGTTTCTTGGACAGACCCAAAGGTATTTCTACCCACAAGGAGTCTGCCTGGAAAATCATCTGGAACAAAGAGGTGCGATTCAGGGGGAGACTGGTGTCAAGAAGATTATCAGCTGAAGGCACAAAAGGCCAGTCAGAGGTAGAAATGTCAACTTAAATAAGTGTTCACCTGATGGAAACCTTTCTCTAGAGCGGGTTTGACATAAAAACTGCAAACGATTTCACCTACTACCTGTCACCGGCTAACCTGGTGGGACCTCTATTACCAACACCCCCCACCTCTAATTCACACTCATTTTAGCTCATCACCCTCCTACAACAAATCTTTCCTCGAGCCTGTCTCTGTCCTCTTCATCTGCAGTGCAAATTGCTTTCACTAGTTCTACAGTTGAAACTCACTCTGGAAGAAAATGATCTATTATCTACTTATCTATTTATTGCAGTATCTTCAACAGAAATAGTTACTTTGTGGATTTAGAACCTCACAGAACTGAAGTCGGCTCAGTTCAATTCATTTACCCATTCATTTTCTATTCCTGCTTCAATCCTGCTCAGGGTCACTTTGGTCTGCTGGAGTCTGTCCCAACTGTCTATCCAATGACAACATAGAGGCATATGACCGTATAACTTACTCTGCTGTGAGGAATTCATATGATGCATGATGCATGTGTATGGATTGTGGTTGGAAGCTGGAGAAAACCCACACAAGTATAGGGAGAACATGAACAAACTCCACACAGAAAGGGCCAGTGTGAGGAAACATTGTTAACCACAAATCCATCATACTACCCTCAGTTTATTTCGGTTTAGTTCAGTTCACTGTACAGTGATCCCTTTCCCAATTCGCACTTTAAGTTCCGGGGTTTTGGTTTTTCGTGTATTTTTTCAGAAATATATAATATAATAAAGAATCAAGAAAAAATTGTGAAAAATTCCATGAAATTCCACCAGCAGATGAGAGGCAGCAGCTGCCAGCGAAAACGTCAAACGATGACTCACAGCCTCCTGTAAGCAACACGAGAAACGCAGACGGTCCAGAACTCTAGAATCTGTGTCCTGATTGGTCGAGACGCATCACCCAAGCATCACAGGATGTTGTGCGCGTTCTCTCACAGCGAAGAAATGTTGTGAGCCAGCCTGGCCCCTTTAAGAAGGTGGCCTTATGGGTAATGGTAGTGTGTGTGTCGTGGGACAGCAGAATGAAAACGATGAAAAGTGTAGTGAGCATCAACAGCAGTCCAGTGTGTATAGATTTACATTCTCTGTTAACCGACAGGAGCCCAACAATACAACCTGTGTGATGTTACAAGTTCCGTGCAATTCAATTCAATTCAAAGCTAAATATTATAAATTTTTCCATAAATCAAGTTCTAGGATCAAATGATCAAAAACAACAAACAATAGATACATGTTACACTTCACAAGACTCTGAAATCAAAGAAAAACATCCTGACATGTTAACTTAGTTTTAACGAAACAACTGCACTGCCTAATCCACAGTAAACCAAATTGTATTTTCATTTGTCTTTTATTTGTGTGTTAACCTGGGATGCCCATTAAAGAGGCGGATCCCACACATTTTGTAACTGCCTGGATCAAAGCTTCATGTACGCCTGGATGAACAGAATGAACTAGAAAAGCACTCGGAGAGCGCAGACCACCGCCAACCGCAACAATTCCCCCATGCGATTGACAGATTGCAGATCCGGATCAGCCTTTGAAATTTGATAGAGGGTCCCATTGTCAATCCCTGAGTCAAATTTCATGAGTTTTGGTCAATAATTAACGGAGATATTGAGAAACAAAATATTTGGCCCCATTGACTGCAACAATTATCAAAAATTTGAAAGTGATCCAGAATCCAGGATTTCTTCCGGATCACACCCAAAATGAAATCAGTTCTTCCTTTTCACATTTCTGACAATTCCTGAAAATTTCACCAAAATCCATCCATGACTTTTGAGTTTTCTTGTACACAGACAGATAAAACATTATGTCCTTGGCGGAGGGAATCAACTGAACCAAGGCTTGTATGGCTCATGTTTTCTCATGATTACATGTTGGCATATCTGGCAGCTAACAGAAAAAGAAAAAAAAATAGAACAAAGAAAAATATATAGATATATTTGAAGAAATATTAACTAGCCTTAAGGTTGTGATGTCATTTACGTATCATATTTTGTACTCTGTGAGTATATTAAATGTCTTTGGAAAGCAACATAGATCCAGGAGTGAATAAGTGTTTAATCTGGGAAGTATGTGCCAGGACTCCCCAGTTGTTACAGCGTTTTTTTGTGCTCTGCTCTCATTACTTTTACAGTATACGCCAAATTTACCACCACAGCAGAGAGCAGAACAAAAGAAATAGAAAAAGACAGAAAAGAAAGAAAGCATTTGCTGCACTCTATTTGCAAGGTGTCAAAATGGCACCTTAAGTCTGCATACAAAAATGGTTTAATAAAAGGTTCCCTAATTTGTTGCTTTTTCAGTTCCCACACAATGCATATGAGTCAAAGGCTGACAAAAGTTGTTTATGCCGTTCTGTTTTATGGTCTTGTTTAACGTCCTTGCTTTTGTTTTTGTTTTTCTTTTGTTTTTTTTTTCTGCTAAGAGATGCAAGTCATAAATAAAAGCTTTATTATTTAGTCTTCCAAATGAACTCATCTCTAAATTTGTCCATTTTTTTTTTTCTCGAAGACCCATTCCCTCTCCTTTTATTTACATCCTCAGTAACTCACATTCTTCTTTGTTCTAAGACTCACCCAGGCTGCCTTTGTGAGTGTTTAATGATGCATGGAAATGCAAATAAACCCGTGGACATCTCAGAATATTGGTGCTGAACCCACAGGGAACAGTGTGGCACAATCAGACGCTTCGTACCCCTCAGAGAGAATAGCTTCTGTCTTTAGGTTGGAAAAATACATACATACAATGAGCTCAGTAGGAGAAACCAATTACCTCTCCCTCTCCTGTTCGTGTGTACAACAAATTCTTCTATTGATCTGGTGATAATTACCTCAGTCACATCATAAAGCACCTGGAACAGATTGGTGGCTCAAATTATCGATTACCCCTGGGCTACCCTTCATCGTGTATTGTATTGCCGCAATACATTACTTGATGAGATCTGCTTTGCTGCGTCTTCTCAATGGTGGTGTGCAGGGATACATTGACAAAGGGGTGTGGTGGTCAAAATCATTCTTTCAAAGTCATTTCTCATCTTCTTCCACTCTTAGGTTATCCTGTAAGCCACCCTAAACTGTGGTTAACACACAGTTTGCTCATCATTAGCCGGCACAAGCACCTCTTGCCACACTCCGCAAAATACTTCATTTAAACTATGTCATTTTTGGCCAAAAAATGACCTTTTATTTGAGGTTTTAGCTTGAGGCCTGCCCTGGCAAACACCAGCTGTGTCGAAAGCTTCATTACCCACTATCCTGGAGGCATGTGCATGACCCCGAAACCTCTGCCCACAAGCCACACATACGTCAGCTCGCTAAGGCCCTGACCACAGTCACAAACAACAATATGACCTCCAATGAGGCCAATACATTTTGCTCCAACTATTTTTTTCAGTTCTCCCCTTTTGTTGCAGAATCTTTCAGGAAAAAAAAAAAAAAAAAAAACTTGTCAGGCACCACTGTTGTTCAACAAGCTTCAATTTTTCAGAGATGGCCACGGCAGCCTGTCACTGTGCTCTCCCTCAGCTTGTTTCCATTGAAAGGGGAACAACAAGACGACACAGAGGGGATGTTTTACTGAGTCGATCTGAGCTTTGTGCTTGTCTGGTTATCTGGTTATCAGAAGAACAGTGGTTCCTGGCATTTCCCCAGATTCATGTGTATTCAGACATAATGAAAATGCTTCAGGATTTGAACCAAAAGTCACTATAAAGACTTAAGCTGCAAAGTAAAGGCTTTGGTTACAATCAGCCTTGGACAGCTGTGCTAGCTTTGTGAATTATTGACCTGCACCAAAATGTCTCATTTAAAAAAAGCCTCTTTTTCTGAAGTATTGAGAAAATGTCTGTGGCATGGTTCAGTCAAAATAAAACAGAGATGCAATGCAATAGCACCCTTTTAAATAATGCCTCAAATGTCTTAATTAAAACTCACAGCTTTGCACTGTCCACTTCCAAGATTGTTAAAAGGGATGGTGATTGAGTTGGGGGGGAGTGGTTACATCCATCCATGATCCATAACCTTTAGTCCTATCTAGGGTCACGGGGATCTGCTGGACCCTATCCCAGCTGTCTTGGGGTCCACCCTGGGCAGGCCGCCAGTCCATCGCAGGTCCACATCCACCAGTCAACCTAACATGCGTGTCTTTGGACTGTGGGAGGAAGCCAGAGTACCTGGAGGAAACGGCTGGTTCTTTTTTGTTTAATTTGTCTTCTTTAAATTCTGAACATGTTTGTTTGAGAACAGTTCTTCTGTGATAATGGGCTTACTGCAGCACATACAAATAATTACATCAGTGGGTCATTTCCAGGATATGTAATTACTGCAAATGGGCCGTGTGTGGGCTGAGATCCACTGGAATGCACATTTCTGGTTCAGAAGAATTATCACTGCGAACGCAATCTCATGTGTGGAGTAACAAGCTTATCAGATGAATAGTTTCTAATAAATAGCTGCTGATCTCTTTTTTGTGAATGAATACAACCCTGACAAGTGCCTTAATTAGGAGACTGAAAGGCACCAAAATTCCACCGTGAGGGCATTATCCTTAATACTTTTTGATGCACATTAGTCGCATTGAAAGCAAAAAAAAAAATAAAATCTGAATGACAGTACGGTTCCATTAAGACCGTTTGTTTCTTTACATTAGACCAAAGGAAATGATATTATGCAACAAATGAGCCGTATTGGGCAACATTTTAACAAGATGAAAGCTTTATAAGCATGCCTGCACAGGATTGTGCTGTTGATTAATCTATCATCTTTGATTCATCAACACAAATGCCAATATCCTTAGACTCTATCCTTAGCTTCCCATATTCATTTGTTCTGTGAAGTTGATATCATATAGAATGAATAACCGACTGAATAGAGCATGTCTGCAGAAAAGGCTGTTGAGGATAGAAGGCTCACTATTGCCATCCACTATGAACCAAGCTGGCTCTGGGCAGGTGTTCAACACGACCAGGTGCAAACCAGCTGACACAGAGACAGCTCCCCAGTGCAATTTGTCACTGGAAATAACATATCTTTCTGCAGTATTATAACTGGACCAGATTGAGCCTCTTTCTAATTTAGGCTACATAATAAAAGGTCATATGTTGAAACAGATGGCTAAACTCTGTGTGCTTAACAGGAACGCTGAAGGAGACAATTTGCATTTTACATGTGTCATTTAAACGCTGGGTATATATGTGGAAGACAAATAGTGAGCAGCTAAATGACTATCCCAACCAGAGTCACTCAAGTGTGTATACATAGGAAGACTGCAAGATTTCATTGCAGAAAATCCTCAGGGCTGCATGTTTGAGCCTAAAGGTTCTTCGCCACAAAATGCAATGATTGCAAAGCTGCTCTCTGAAACCAATTCATTTCAGTCGCTTTTGCTGTTCAATGACATTTTGTCGCTGTGCCGAGCAACGCAGTCAAAGTTCAATCTATCCAGGCACAGGAGTGAACATAACAACAACCGATGCTTCCTATCCTCACCTGCCCCCGAGAGTGGAGCGCAGATCCACTGTGCATCACAGTGCAGATTGGGGGCACTCTTATTCTTTTCTCTGGTAAGACTAGTTGTGGATGTTTTTTTTTTTTTTTTTTTTTTTAGTACAGGACAGATGTATCTTTCTTGCCAGCAGCATATACACTGCGTGAAAACCCGGAGCTCCCCACCTGCCAACAATTAAAGTGACAAGACTGAAGTTTTTAAAGTCTATTTTGCTCTGTGCTCTGACTCAGAGGAGCTATGCACAAAACCAAGCGGAAAGTACGTGTTCCAATCTGTGTGAAAGGACCATAACACATTTTCAGTTGTTTTTACATGTGTTGGCAGTTAAAGGAACATTGATAACACTCAGTAATACTTTCTAATACACAAGAACCTTATGTTGTCTCTGTGTTCGTATGATAGCATCGCTTTCAATCCTCCGGTCACGCACAACACTAATAAACCAAAACAGATTCCTCAAGTCCTGATATCTTTTTTTTCCATTTTGTGTAAAAGAATCTGTGCCTGAAGTTGTTACAATCATCTGTGTTTTCTTTAATCCTCCACTGCAGTTGGCGCCACAATGAAAACTATAAAACAAACTCAACGTGCATCTGGGAGAGGATATGGTACATTTTCTGTGCTCGGGGGACAGGACAATTAAAGCAAAATAAAGTCTGGTAAAGTTATAAAAGCCTGGCGAGCATCCCAAGAGAAACAGCGGAAGCTTGTGTAGGCAGTAAGGTGGGGAGGAACAGCTAACAGAATGTTGTCACACGTTCACTCCCTGTGGAGCCAAGCTAAAAGGAGGAGATACGTGCATCTGGAAACAATACGCCGCCTCCAGCTTTTCTTATTGTCTGCTGCAATGTTTACGAAATTCTTGCTGATGAAGGGATTATATTAGGACAAGGGCTTCTTTTAGTCTGATTAGCGAAGACATTTTTATCTCATGTATAAAAACAATGTATAAAAGCTGCAGCAGCTGCATCTGCTGGGCGCTTTTTAAAAACTGTGTCTGCTTTAAATGCAGCACTGGATCTCCTCGTACGTACAGTACAGACATACTCTACAAATTGTATTTGCTCAAGGGATTGTGTGGTGGGAGAGGTTTTTGAGCCAACATCCACTGTCCACGGTAGTTAAGGTTCAATGGGCCTTTTGAAGTGAACAGAGGATGTGGAGTATATGAACCGTGACCAACCATTTTGCTTCAGCATGCTCCCCATTTCACCGAGTTACACACCTTCCATCAGGCTGATGTCACATGACAGTTGTTTCCATATGTAAAAACTTGCTGTGTCTGTATTCAGAGTGTTACATTTTCAAAAAAAAAAGGTTTTCTATTGGCTTCTGAAGCTGCACTGTGTGTCTTTGGGGGCTGTTAGCTTTTCCACTTTATGGAGCATCTGACAACACTTTACTGCCAGTGTCAGACTCGTATTTGATGCAAAGCGCCACTTGGGTGTTCACACGGTAAGTACGATCTGCTACTAGAGAATGTGTGAGCTATTTATGATGGCATGTGTTGACACTAACCTGTGAAAACAAGCCACAGCTTGTTGTTAGTGTAACAGTTTTTTCATCCCCGAAAAACTGACAACAGCAGAAAACAGAATGCTGCACACAAAGACACGATGACTGATGCAACACAATGACGACGTCATTGTCAAATCGGAAGTCAATCAATTAGCAGAATGAGATAACCCGGTTAGTATGTGTCCAGAATCAAGACTTATGAAGGATTTCCCCATAGCACAAATATCTGGAAATGTCCATCCAGATTCAAGGGCTTTTCAGCTGCTCTTCTCTAATGGAGTAGTTTTGATCTCCTGATCTTCACAAAATAATCAGGACAGTAACACATTTTTAGAAGCACTCGTGTAATTTTAGCAGTGCATTTTGGATAATTATCTTTCCAAAGTAAGGCAAGGCAAGGCAAATTTATTTGTAGAGCACAAGGCAATTCAAAGTGCTCTACAGATGCATAAAATCACAAGGAGGCAAATAGAATCAAACAAGCATAAAAAATAATCATTAATAAATTAAATTAGAAAATTAATTAAAAAAATAATTAATTAAATTAAAAATGAAGAGTGCAGATAAAATCCTTTCAGTTGTCATATGCACATCTAAACAGAGCTGTTTTCAGCCTGGATTTCAACATTGTCAGACTTGAAGGCAAAGTATTCCTCTTCTGCCAAGTTTCTTGCAGACTGCAGGTCATCTTATCAGACAGAATGCTCTCATCCGCAGGCATCCATGGAGCCATTTATGAATATCATCTCCTCAGCACCTCCTGAACTTAAACAGCTCAACGCCATCCCACTCACATCACACTGCTTCACTGTCAGAAATATGCATTTAAAGAAGTCGTCTTGGTCGACATCACAGTAAACTATGAAGTATTGGGATATCCAGGTACTTTTCGGTTTTTGTTCACGGATAGCTTGCATTCCTAGCATTATTGACCATACACACTTGAGAGGATGTATGGAATCTTAAAAAGGCTGCTTAGAACAATTTAGCTTCATATCAGTACTTTTTCACCTTCATTTGCATTGAAGATGCCCAGGGATTTGGACATCTCGAACTCAGATCTCTGTTATCAGATGGAATATTGTCCATTCAGAGTCATTAGGACAGTAGCTGTTTGATTCCCAGATTGCTCCAAATATGATGGTCACCATCTAAGAAGAGCAATGTATTTTGGTCTCACCCAACCAAAGAATGGACTGATTCATCTTCAGGCTTCTTTTGTGTTCTTTAGCAGTTAGTGGATATTCTTTCAGTTTTGCACCAAATAACATTTATTTCTTTTTTTTAATGCCGTCCACAGCGGTTGTTGGTGCCAACTCACTTACTTGTTTTTCAGAGTTCAGTAATGAATAGAACACATTTTTGGCAAATTGTTTGGGAAAATGGACATCAAAGCTGTTCTTCTGTGGGTTCTTATTGAAGCTGCAACTGTGTTGGCACTGGACATCTGTAAAGACTGATGATGAAATTCATACAGATATCTAGATACACAGACTTTATTAAATTAAATAATTATTTATTCATCCCCAAAGTAAAATTATACTGCTGTAGTATAAATTGAGACTAAATGAGTAGAGAAAAATAAATAAATGAATTTAATCACTAAACTGTTGGGCACCGGGGTCTTGTGTTTGTCCTCTGGCAAGCTGATGACATCACAGGGAGGTAAAACAGATTGTCTTTCTCCAAAGATAACGTGGAAAGCTCATATCCTGTAGAAATGCTAATTCACATGAGCATGTCCAGGATTAGTTCTCAACAAGCACTGCAATCCCTCATCCTTTCTTCACATGAAAGCATAGCGTTGTTACAATCCAGAACACTGTTTATCCATTAGGGCTCATCAGAGCATGTCAACAGGTATTTGAAATCATGAATTGATACAAAAGGCGGCATCCAAGAAAGATGGAGTGTTTGAGGAACAACAATCAAAAAGGATCTTCAGTTTGTGAGCAATAGCATGAGAAAGCCACTGTACTTTGAAAAAAAAAAAACAATGTTTCTTAAAAAGACAAATAATTGATTAGAAGAGAAGAGACGTTGCATCTCGTACAGTCATTCATCAATAGCTGACATAATCACATGGTCGAGGTATTACTTTGGAAAAGCTGTCAAGTGCAATAATAGAGAGCTATGTTCACAAGCCACTTAAAATTTTATTGTGCAAAAAAGCCTCCTGTTAACATTTCACAGAAGCAATGTTGATGTCTATGGGCTCAGGGCTAATCTTTGATGGCCTTTCACAGAGTGGAAACTTGAATTAAATATGTATTGTAGTGAGATAAATCAGTAATCCAGAACTTTTTGGAAAAAAAAAGAGAGGGAGAGGAGAGAGAGAGAGAGAGACAAAAAGGACTGTGCACACTGTTATCAGCAAGAGGTCCAGACTCCAGGGTCTGTGATAGCATGGCGCTGTATGATTGTCCTCAGCAAAGGTCATTCTGTGATGGCAGCATTAATGCAGAAAGTACACTGAGATTTTAAAGAAACATATCCTTGCTTCAATGACATTATTTACAGGGACGGCTGATGCATTTTCAACAAGACAATGCAAAGCCACACAAAGGCCACAAAGGCATACTTGAGGAACAAGAGAAGATGGGTAATGGAGTCGCTTGTCTGTTGTGCTGACCTGACTTTAACAGAGAATGTGGCGAGAATTTTTAAAGTAAAGCTGTGACGATGACTTTGCAGTGTTGCACACCTGTTTGAAGGAAGAATGGAACAAAATAGCAACTAAAGGGCCAGGACATGTTGTGAGAAGGAATGACAACATCAAAAAAATGGTAAAAGCTGTAGCTTCCAACTGTTTTTGGAAGGTTTAGTAATTTTGGAGTACAGGGATGTGTGGGAGTGGATGCATATCAAAAATGTGAGCAAATCCATCCATCCGTTCAGTATCTGTTCCCAGTTCTTCCTGTTGGACATGTGACCACACATGAAATGCTTTTTTTCTAGCATCTTGAACTGTCAAAATGTTTTGTTGATTTGGGATTTCATTGTTCAATACAGTCCTTCAAATGTTTGGACCTGGTCATTCGAGAAAATTGAGTTGTTGTCGTCTAATTAATAATTGTGCAAATTTCACAGTTTTACATCATTTGAATCGTTTTGTACCTGTCGCTTCCCCCAGTACCACTTCTGATATCTGATTATTTTGCTTATAGCTTGTGCTGAATGTGAGAACATGTGAGCTGCTCTGCTAAAATTGTCAATGTATCTTTATTAGTGAACCCTAAAATGAACATTTGGGACCCAATGCATGACATATGTCACTATTGAATTTGACGATTTTTTTTTTTTCAACAATGCTGCTTTTTGTAATGATTTTACTCGTAATGCATATGCAAAGAAATCTGACTGTTTGGGACTCAGACAAATGTTGTTCAGTCACACGCTAAGTCAAGTCTTATCGTGTCTTCCCCCAGAAAAAGTTTTTAAAACTTGCTTAATAAATATTGAAATGGTAGCATTTAATTCAGAGGTTGAACCCTTTCCCTTATCGCTCCTGAGGTGTGTGGGGAAAAACAGAACGGGCTTGGACTGTAATAACACAGGCAACAATTCTGTGCCTCCGCCACCATGGAGTGTGCACTTCTGCTGACGTTAATTAATAGAGTGGAGTCTGATATGGAAATTGAGGTGCAACGCACTGATGGGTAAGAGTGCAAACGAGGCCATCTTTAAAGTGGAACTAAGAAATAGTTTGTCTTCTAATCAAGTTTTTACTGTAGTTTAAACATCTGTTTGAGTTCCAAACACATCTCACTATAAAACATGTTGTGTCTAAGATGTTCTGATGTAAAAACAGTGATTGAGACCGTGGCTCTGGGCTTTCAGTCCCTTGATTGGTTGTCTGACCAGCACGGCCTCAGCGTGATCAAACAGAATATAAGATAATTAGATGTTTTCTCAGAAAAGCTGAGAGTAATCTGCACATTCAACAGAACCGCAGGAACACAAAACAAATGCTGAATACAGAAAGAGCCAAGTGTTTGGCAAATCTGAGACGCTGAAGGGTTTTTTTGTTTTCCTCAGGAATGAAAGGACAAAACCAGAACATAAAGCTCAGCGAGCCGTGACCTAGAAACATGCCAGAACATGGACTGTTTGCAACGTTTTTATGTTTGTGCTGATTATGCATGTCTAAGTCGACAGTTGAATTTAAGCATTTCAGCCACAACTTTTTGAAAAACTGTTATATTGAAAATGTTTGGTCTCCATTCTAATTATATGTTCATAAGCTTAAATATAAAAATCCTCTAAAATAGTGCCCCTAAATGCGCGAGAGGCTCGTGCACACTTAAAAACGAACACAGATGTGCAGGTTGTTTGTTTCTGCTTTAAATACACGAGCATTTGCACTGTGGAGCAGCGTTTCCTTCAGCAAAGTCCTCTCAAACATGCAGGGCGCATGTGAGGGGACCACAGTGATATGGGACACTTAAATCTAAACTGTGCACCCCATTTCTATTTCCTGAAGTGTTTGTTTCTTTGTTCTGGTGATTTTTTCATTTGTTTGTTGATAACCTGACGGAGTTAATTACCGCAGTATTATCGCTGTAGGATCATTTATGGTAAGGATGAGTGAGGATGGCATTTGCCTATGGATGCTTTAGAGTAGGACATATACATGTGCTGTTCAGTATTACTAATACAGAAATAAAAGGATAACTTTCAGATTCATACATGCTCTGAAGTTTCTTTTGTTCACAGAGCAGAACAAAGCAGAGGTTTCACAACTTTGACACATGATCAATATGTGACAGCTGTTTTTTTTTTTTCATTTTCTGGTTAACATTCTGGTTATATTCACTGTTCTAAAACTGTTAGGAATCAAGTTGTTTTTCTAAACCTTAATGCAACCACACCAGAGACAGAAAGGGAGGTCTGAAATTTAGTTTCCCAGTAGTCAAACAAAGGTGGACTTGAGGGTTGGCAGCCAAACCAGGGATCCAATGGAAGGGATGTTGAAGGCAAAGAGGAGGCACTGCAGATGGCGGGATCTGGAGGAAGAAAGAGAAGCTGGTTACAAACCCAGCTACCACAGCAGCTAAACTCTTGAATATTCTTCTGAGTGCGAAAAAAGAAGAACTTACTGGAGAGCCACTATACTTTTGAAGAGACTGGTGTTCATGATTGAGTGGTAGCAGGTGTGCAGTGCCACACCCAGGCTGCTCGTCAGACGGGGAGGGAAAACAGAGGTGGATCTAAGCGTCTATGTCACAGGTGTAAAACTGTGACATAGATGCTTAGATCCGTTTGGGTTTAACCAGTATCACCAACTGGTAAGGGTTTCGTCACTTTCCTAGTTGTCCAACTCCTTGGCTGGGGTAAAAGATCCAAAACTACTTAGTGAAGTTTGTAAAAACAAAGATTGAGGATAAAATTAGTTTGTGAGCTTAATTCACACCATTCTGACATTTCACATGTATTTGCAATCATGAGTGTGTTCAAATGTTCTTCAATCACTGTTGTTGGTCCAATTTTTAAATATAGCCATATATGCCTTCTCAATTAGCTTTAAACACACAAGAGAGATGTTTATTCCTTATTGTGGTTATTTATTGTTACCTGAATTTAATTTGAAATGTTGTATTTATAATGCATTGTCATGCATTGACAAGTCATGATGTTCCCCCGCGTACCACCAGAGAGCGCTCGCGTACCACCAGTGGTAGGTGTACCACAGTTTGCGCACCACTGTTCTAGACGTGTTCCCACAGAAAGATCAAATTTAATAAGACCAAATTAAGAAACAAATATCCATTAAATGTAATTGCAAACGGTTGTCTGTATAGACTGACAAGGAATGATAACCACAGTTACTCCATTAAATCCTGAGCTCTCAGCTGGTTTAAAAAATCGAAAGACAGCTGCTGAGTGTCTGTGTATGAAGTTTGAATCATAATTAAGGTCTGAATGGGATCCCAGGGTCCCAGGGCGATAAAAAAGTGACATCTATTGATAATATGAGAGCATTACTCTTACAGTTGGAGAAAGTGATTTGGGAGAGTAGTTTATTAGCCCTCTGTCCTTTCAGCCAGATATGACCTTGCAAGCCTCTGAACCAGAGGACCAGCTGCAATCCATGATTCATTTAACACCGTCTGGGCCTCGAGAAGCACTCGAAGCACACGCGCTGTTGATTAAACGTTTTGTGGGAGAATTCATATTTAAAGCAAAACGCCACATGAAAATTAATGATAACCAGCCAAGCAGCAGGACAGAGTACAGAAGAGAAATGATGGGCAATTTATGAGAGATTCGCTCCAATTTACAATTTATTCTGTAATCACAATGTTTCTTCCGTATGCAGCATAATCTAATGCACATTTATGAGTGGGTGGAATTGTAAGGAATATGAGTAGGCTACTCACAAAATTATATAAATGTCATTATAGTGCATTCAAGCAAATCTAGCACAGGGACCTAGAGATTAGCCGCTGGGTGGGAACGCTCCACATATACCCATAAGAGACTGACATAGTCAGTGAGTGAATGAATGGATGATTAAGCAAACTCCGCTGAAGTTTTTGTATGGTCCCAAGTATGGAATTTAGCTAGGGGTACATCCTCCAAATGGGTTACAGCAGTATTCAGAAGGGATTCAAAATGCCTTGCTTACTCCCAGAGCCGAGCCTTCCACACAAACAAACAAACAAATAAACAAAAAGAGCCATTAGCAGACATGTTATTGTAATAAAAATAAAATTGAAAATAATGCTGCACTTTTTGTTTTCTTCTCCTTCTCATCGGAGACTGCCGTGGTCTTTCCGTGAGCACTTCCGAACGTTGAATGTTCTGGGAGAAATGTTTCCCTATTTCTCCTTGCAGCTTTGCTTCTCACAGGAACATTGCACATCTCAGGAGTTAAAACAGCATCACCAGGAGCTTTGTGATAGAAGCCATCAATCATGTCAGGTTCAAGGGTTGTACAGTGGTCTGTACTTTATGGTCACACCCCCCCCCCACCCCCCCCATCAGCTCGAGGGCCGACTTTGAATGTCATTCTGTACTTTGGCTGTCTGGTGGCTTTGTTTATGAAACCATAATTTAAAAATATTCAAAAAAAAATATTTTAAAAAAAGTTTTTTTTTTTTTTTTTTTAAATCATTGCATTCTGCTTTTGCTAATCCAGCATCTTAAATGCCATTTTGGAAACGGTCTGGTAGTAGATAGCTGTTAAAAATATATGTGTCAAATTTGACACTAAAGCAATTTTTTTTTTTCACACTAAGAATCATTTCATGGTACTTTCACACTCACTTTCTCACTTACACTTTAATTAATGCCTCTGAATGCCATGGTACCAGGTCTCTACACCCGGTTACAAGTTGTACCAGATCTTGTGACAGAAACAAGAAACAGATTGTTGAAGACAAGCAACTGGATTCTTAAAAAAAACTCACAAGCCTCAAACCAATGTGACCTTTCTGGAAAATTTCTGAGAAAGACAAACTGAATTCTCCCTATATAAAATGAATAAAGCTGATTATAAAATATCTCTTCTCATTTCTTTAAACATCCATGGAGTTTGGAGTCTTTGAAGAAGTATTTACATGCTTAAAAAAATCTGATATTACATTGTAAAAATATTCTGTGTTTGAAGTAAAATTACTTCAGTCACATGAAGTAAAAGTAGGTGTATAAAAGTAAAGTTAAACTACAAGGTATCTCAAATGAACCAAATAGGTTAAAAAAGTTCATAATAGAATATAATGATCAACTTATAATTATATGTGAGAGAACACAGCTAGGCAGCTCAAGATCAGAAAGGCATCAAACAGATAAGTTAAGTTAGAAATTGACAAATTTTTTAGTCAGGCACAGTCTCAGTTGTTGCATGACTATGACGTTCCTTCATGATTTCCCGCCACATTAGCTGTGCGTTTGATATCTGCAACAGCATTTGTGGGGCTCTGTTTCCAGTTAACTTATCCACTGGCTGTTGTTATGTGTGGGTCTTACAGTCTGGGAGTTTTGCTCTAAACATTGTTACTGACCCTCGACATCAGAAACTGTTGTGTGGAACAATACATAGAGTGTGAGCTAATAGAAATGTATTTTATCTATCATCATCTGAAGACTGTAGACACGTTGTAGAAATAGTAAGACCCCGTGTTAATGAAGCACGTTCATTCCACTCAGTTCCCTTTTGTTCTAAATAAAGTTGATTTCACCCCAAAAGATTGGAGCATAATGTGAAAAATGCACCTGAGTGTAAGTAATTTCTCTGCAAAGACTCCCATTAAATGCATATGACAATATAGTAGATATAGCAAGCTGCTTCCATGTACATTAGTATTTTAATGGTATTCTTGACTCATTCCAGTTGACTGAGGCAGAAGTGTGTCCTTCCTGAGTCTGTTGAGATTCTTTCTTGTTAAAGGGGAGTTCTTCTTTTCACAGTCACCAGCTGGGTGCTCAGAGGGGGGTTTCAGGGTTTTTTTCTCTGTGTAAAGTGCACTATTTGTTCTGAACTGATGCTTTGAAAATAAAACTGGCTTGAAGGGAATCGTTGATTTTAAATATTAGAAAAATGCTGGTAGATAAAAGTGTAAAAGAGAATATTGGTGCAGAAAAAAATGGGTTTTGTTGGTAAAGTGACCACAACATGTAAACACAGAATTGGGCAAAACAAAAGTTACTTGCAAAAGGAGAAGTAGAATGTTAATGTTTTTAGTGTGTGGTGACTAAAATAGCAACTCAACTCAGGCATGAATAGATTTTACTTTAAGAGGACTGATATATAGTCCCTGTAAAATAAACACTGGTGAAATTGGTACTTTAAGTGTGGTAGGGATGGAACGGTTACTGGTATTGAGGTAAAGCGCGGTAAAATTTTACACGATAACGATTACCGTTTATGTTTGACTTCATCTCATTATCGCGGTCGATTACCGGGATATGTAATATCAGCCTCACTCAAGTCTGCGAGCGACTCGTGACTGTGTTTCGCGTGAATTTGTAGCTTGTAACATCGGCATCGTAATGTTATCATGGCAGAAAATGGTGATAGCACGCAGGACATTGAAAAATGACATCGAAAAATGACATCAAAAAATGACAGGAATGATGTTCTTCTGATGCAGTTAAAATATTTAT
The DNA here is from genome assembly GCA_018398805.1 of Hirundichthys speculiger. Taxonomy (NCBI): domain Eukaryota; kingdom Metazoa; phylum Chordata; class Actinopteri; order Beloniformes; family Exocoetidae; genus Hirundichthys; species Hirundichthys speculiger. The sequence continues at coordinate 912,276 of JAGFBZ010000895.1, forward strand.
TTATTCCAATAACTGATCCGAAAACCATAATGCCAGCAATTAGAGCCGCAGCGGTCAAAAACCTTTTGGCCTTCCGGGTCAAACACCGAACCAATAACAGGCAGCTACCTTTATACCTGACCCTCAAGTAACAACACAGCGACACCCACAGACACACAGAGTGAACTACAATTCATAACAACATATCTGGCTCCTATACAACTGTTTCTTTATTTGAACATTTATACTTATTTAAGGTTCAGCTTAAAGTTAAAAGTTTATTTCATTTGAACTTGCACTATAATTTTTGTTCCTGATAATTCCTGATAGTTGTTTGCATATTTTGACCTACTATGGTTGTTAAAGTGTTTATTTAAATTTGCACCAGAAAAATCAAGCTTTGTTCCTGTTATTTATTTTGTTCATTTAAAACAAAACCTCTTTCTGTGCCAGTTAGTTCTCTGTTTAATGTGAAAGTTTCATTTTGATAAGATTTTGGCTTCTGATGTTTCAATATGACAAGAAAATCACAAGATTTTGTGAAATTATTAAAATGTATGTGTTTTTTTAGACATTTGTACAGCAATTAAGAATATCGCAATACTATCGTAAACCGTGATAATTTGATCACTATAATCGAGATATAAAATTTTCCATATCGTTACATGCCTACAGTGTGGTATTTCAGTCCTGTGCAACCCTGGACGTGGGGCAGTGCCTCTTCCTTCGAGACCAGCGTCCAGATACCAGAGGATGTGTTGAAACAGTTCAGTTTGATCGACATGGAACTGCATATTTTCTGTTTGCACATCTGTTGGTCTCAATTAGCAGAGACCTGTGGTACATACTGGGATGGTTTTACAGTAAAGTGTGATGCAGAAAGAAGTCTGCGGTCCCCAGTTGCAAAAAGTTTGATTGTCCTCAGTTGCTGCTTCAAGTGGATAATCTAAGTAGTATTGACAGAGATATTCGGTCAGCATCTGGAGTGATGAAAAACTTTTACTGACGTGTTGTGGTAAAGAGAGCTCCGAGCTGAAAGGCAAATTTGTCAGTGTCGCTCTTGATTTATGTTTCAATTCTTACCTGCAGGTAGAGACTGAATAAGTGAGATTAAAGTGCCAGAAATTAGCTTCTACTGAGGGATGGCTGAGGAAGCCTTGGAAGGTCAAGGTTGGGGGCAAAGTCATCCAGGAGGAGCTTAGAGTTGCTGCGCCTCTGAAGTAGCCAGTGGAGATGCTTTTAGTGTCTCATGAAGAATGCCTTCCAGGAGAGGTGTTTTGGCCATATCCCTCCAGCTGAAGGCCTCGGGGCTACCAAAGATTTACGAGAAAGATTATATCTCTTTGCTGGCTGGGTCTGAGGATCAAAACTCCGAACTGCTGATCCTAAGACCAGATCCTGGACAAACTGAATAAGACAGACGGATGGAAGACCTCAGTCCAATAAAATATGTTTCATTTGTATGGTTTTTAAACCATACAAAATGATGTTGAAATAGCTCTATTTCTTTGTCTCTTTAAATTCCAATCATACATATGATCTGCACTTATTAAATTAAATAGTCTGCTTATATATAGCAACTTTTTAACCTTTATCTGGTTATTTGAAATGGTCCATTCTCTTAGCAACAAACCTTGCCTTATTAAATACATATATCTCAATGAGCAGCCAGAGACTGGCCAGGTCTCATTTGAGACGACTGTTTTATGGCAGATTATTGATTTATTTAATTATTTGTTACAGCATATCGCCTCTCTGCAATTTAGTCATACTTATTTATTCATTTTAATTATCCATACCCTGCCGTATTAGATAAATATAAGCCTCTAGGCAGCCAGTAATGTCTACTGTCCAAATCTCATTTGTTGCCTAATCACTAACACATTATTTACTTCTTATTTAAATATATCTCTCAGTATTTTTGTATTTGTGAATGTCATAATCTTTATTTGAAATAACATAACATGGCCATTTCAATATAACAATAAGTCTTCATAACCTGTCATTTCCTGCACACTTCTACAATAGCTAGCTTTTAGATGCTGCACACACAGCTAAAGTGAAATAATATGATACACAGCAAGCAGTAAAGCTGACCAGTCAGTTTGCTTTGTATTTTCTGTGGATGATTCTCCAAAATGACAAAAGACATAGGAAATGAAGTGGGTCAAGCCGATTTTTAATTCGTCCATTTATTCTTTTTCCTCTGACAACTTTAAGCCTTAGCACACAAACATCCCTTTGAGTATTTGTGTCACAAGTACCAGGTGGGTTTTTACTCTGAATTGGATCAACAACAAAAAAAAAAAAAATACAAATGTGGTTCACCAAACCACAAGTAGCGAGCAAAGAGGCTCTCACTTAAGACAGTCAGGTGTGATGGTTTAGCAGCAAGCTGTGAACATAACAGTAAATGGTGGTTTTGTGCTACAGTTTGTCAGAGATGGAGTGCAGCAGGTCCTCCAGAAACAAGCAGGGCTCCCATGCCTCGTTTACCTTAGTGACAGATAATAACCCCGAAGCTTACTACAACTACGCCCCAGAGCTTAGGAGGAGTCTCCCCTGTGCTTCCCAAGTACAGCTTAGAGGCTGACATAGACAGTTTCTTAGACTAAGCAGCGATACCATCATAAACAATTTCTAATCCTATTAAAAGAAAAATGCAACAGCCAATAAATTAGATTATTAAAATTCCATTTAAATTATCGACTGCTTATAATGATTACTTGATATAAATTTTTTTTAACAGTTATGAAAAATCTTCAACAGAACTTAATAAGTATTAAAATAATTACAGTGTTAAAGTATATTAAATCAGGACTTCTGCTAGACATTTTAGTGCCTTAAGCATAACTGACACGATCCTCAAAATATACCCCAAAAAAGTTGTATAATTGAAAGAACTATTAAATCCTTATTACCAAATAAATATTTTTTTCTTTCTAATACACTATGTACTCAAGTTACCCCTGAAATTAATGTTTGCTGCAAGATGTTTTTTGCCAAGATAACAGCTCTAAGCCCCATTTATAATGCGTGATGAACATATAGCAAATGTTGATCTGCTATATGCTATATGATCTGGAGGATCCTCCCAACTCCTCTTCAACTTGTCCCATCAATTTTCAACACCATGTGTCCAACTGTGTCCAATGGCTTTTTTTTGTTTGTTTGTTTGTTCGCTTCTTGTGTTTTTTTCTTTTCTTCAAACAGCATTTGCTAAGATGCTTTCCATACTTTTCCTCCTGAAAGGTCTGTCTGCAGCTTGCTCCAAGCACTAAGCATTTCACTTAAAACGGTATCTGCTTGTTTATAATGGAGTGGTGAATGATGAGGTGGTTTATCTGTGCAGCCTCCCAGCGAGATGTCTCCTGGATTGAAACTCAGCTGGGGACCTCTCTGTGAGCCGGTCACACTGTGGTGTGCATAAATGTGCCGAATTCACGCATTCAGTGAGGCTCTGATGTATGGCACTTGATATAGGTTAGACAATAATCAGTGGGTCATTTTGATGCCCCTCCTCCCCAGCTGTTGATGTGCTGCACATAATGTGTGATGTGATTTATAGAAGTGATAGCACTGATCAAAGTAAAGCTTAAGTCACATAACTGCATGGGCTCATTTTATGTCAACAATATGGCATAACATTTGATTGTGTTTTTTCAGGATTTGAGAGTTGGACTTATGCCAGGGCTCCATGATTTTCTTCAAACACCATCATTTTATAGATTGGCCAACTGTGATGAGATTTAACCTCAGATGAGCAACAAGGTCAACTATCAGTGCATCTTACAACTAGCTAGCTATATGTTATGCCTTCATTGGAAAAATACATCTTCCTTAAGCTGCATACTGCAGAGGAACATTGAGAAGAATAAAAATTGGCTGTATTTTATGGAGAGTGAAGCTGCAATGCAGCTCCACATGTTATGCTGAAGGGGCTGCACACCAGCTCAGAGAATCAGAGTTGGGCCCCAGAGGGGCCCCAGCAGGGTCACACCTGCTGGGGGGCTTAATCTGCATACTCTTATTAACACTCCATGGATTCAAATTTTGGAAAGATCCAACACTGTGCTGTGCAGATTATAGGGATGCGCACCTGAGAAAACTGGAGTTATAGCAGTAATGGTGCTCAGAGATGATGCTCAGTGGACTGATTCAGTGCAGAGCCATGATGACAGAGCAGAAAATCACCTCCAACACCTTCCTTGCCCGATACTTTAACAAACGTTCAGCAGAGACAGCCAGAATCAACTGTTACAGTTTATTACAGCCAGTTTGATCCTCTCTTTCCACTACTGGTGTGCTCATATTTTATACCATCAAGACATGCCCACCATATGAATGTATGAGTGACACAGAGAAAAAAAAAAAGGCATGGCAAGAAGGATCAACATACAATTTACCTGGAAGGTAAAGTAAAACATGTCATATTTCAAGTGTGTTGTGCAGTATCTAGGCAGTTAGGTTGGGTTAAAGCAAACTCTGCTTTGTTTTTCCCTGTTATTGTGTGAGTGGACCCCCTCCAGTGTCTTAGAACAGGGAACATTGCTCATGTTCTTATGATTTTGAAGCCTAATTATACATATGAATGATTGTTTTAATGATTCATGTTTGGCTGAGTAGTTAATGCATTTTTTTTATGTGACATTTAGATAAATCATGTGTATCTCTGTTTTCCTTAAACATTTAAAACTCTTTATTATCTTAATGTAACTTGGATTAACTCCTCCACTGCACTGGGACAAATAATCTTGTGCATGGGTGAGTGTGATGGTGTGAATTTTACCAATCGTTACTGAGGCACATGTAGCAATTATGACATTGATTTTGTGTGATACCCTTCAGTTCATAGCTGATTAGATCCACAACAGCTCGACAGATGACTGCGGCGGTTTTCACGCTGCTTTTTTCCGCACAGCCAGGGCACACCAGGTGGCTCTGTGTACTCAGGCTGAATGCACAGCAGAATTTTGATCTGTTGCATGGATGGCGCGGTGGTACAGTGATTAGCTGCACTTCAGGAAAGATCAGTATTCAGACTTGACTGCGGATGATGTTGTGTCCAGTTGTTTGGACTTTTTCTGCCTGTGTGTACGGTTTCTTTTGAGACTTATCCTTCCTCTCATATGGAATCAAACTTACATTAAGTTGTCAAGAGAGACTGAATGATTCCTTGTCTCCACCTCCTGCCTAATTTCAACTGGGATCAGCTCCAGCTTGTAAATTTCTACAGGTTAAAGTAGGTATAAAGAAGACGTGACTGTAATGTAATGGGACCTTTTCTCCTTCATCTGCCTTGGAAGAATAGAAATAGATACAGTAGTTAGATAAACTTAATTGTCTTTCCAAGAGAAATTCACCTTTTGACAGGGTTCAAAAACAATAAAGTGCAAGTATAAAAAACAGAGGTTATATGCTGTAGGATCCCTCTTCGGACCTTTTATTCTATTAATTAAAGCCTCTTCTGCAGTTGTGAACTCTCACCTAAATTCTTACAAACCTGGAGAAAACACCCCCCAGCAGATGAGCGTCCCAGCTTATCTGGTACCAACCGGACCCGAGCACCAAAGCTATAAAACTCAAGAATGTCCAGGTTGCCATGGTAACTTTTCCCTGAAGACCATTTTAGGGAACCCTAAAACATCTTCTTAGACAGGTGAATGCAAGAGAGTCATAAAACTCTGTGTGCTGGTGCAGGAGAAGCGCACCCAGAAATCTCACTCAGGAGGAGAGAAGACGATTAAAGTTCAATATATATAAACAATTTTCTTACAGGACAAACTACTATGATTTCCTTAAAACTGTCATAACCAAGGAGAATATAACTTTCAAGAACACCTAAAGGGGATGTCAGGTTAATTATTATTGTGTATTTGTGACATTCCATGGCACCACAAGCTTTCTGTTTCCACAGGACAGTTTGTTAAATGAAAGGTTAAAAGTTATTATTCTGTGTGACATAACTGTGATATTTGTGTTTGTGATGTTTTATTTCATCCTGATAATTAAGTTAATAACGGCTTAAATGTGTTTAAAACTTTGTGGACTACGCATGCCGAGGAGACAGAGGATGAAGACTCCGTCTCCCAGAATTCAGTGCGCCGGATTCCGGCGGGAAAATTCCCTGCGTCGAATTGGACAATATTGAACCTACCCCATTTATTTGCATAAACGCTCATGAAATATTCGGGTAGTATAAAGCCGAATCAGCCCTTTTGTCCTCTCTCTTACACTCTTACGCTCTCTTCTCTTCACTTTGGTCTTTTCTCTCTGACACCTTGCTTCTTCCTCTCTTAATTCTGAAACGTTCCCTCCTTTTTTTATATATTATTTTCTTTGAAACTTTGTGGTACGGTAAAGACTCTGAAATCATTTTTGGTTGCTTAATCTTAATTTTCTTAAGTTGTTACTTTGTTCGGCACCCTTTTTCCAGCCCTCATTTTTCCAGAAGCTTTATAGTCGTGCAGCATTGACTTTTGATAGAACAATCACGAGTCTCAACCAACGAAGTAGCTGTAACCTTTTTGTGTTGCTGCAGTGTCCAAACGCGACGTTTGACACCCGAAAGCCCCGCCTAGAACTTTTGTCAAAACCCCAGAGTTTTGCATTAGTGTAACCAATTTTGATTTTTGTTGCCCGTCTTTCCTTTTTGGGGCCGCACGTCAACTTTAACGTGCAATCGAACTTTTAACTGCCGGTTCCTGTCGACCGAAGTCAGAGGCCACGGGACCAACTCGCCTGCCAGACGGGAGAAAGCGGTACGACCCGCCGAGTCACGCGCTACGTCCGGAGACCTGACTCCAGGGACTTCAAAGAGAGCCATCGACCAGACACGGTTCCCGGGGAACGCCACTGCGAACTGTGCCAAACCGATGCGCCGACGACAGTAAGCTGCCAGACTCGCCCAGGGTAAGGCTGACAGAGAATAAGATTTGGTGTCTCCCAGTGTTGACGGTTCCGACCGGTCCGTGCGTCACGGACCACGTCCGGACCACACTTCCCCATTATTCGGCAGCTAATTAGTTCGAGAATTGCCCCTCTTTATTAATTTGTTCACTTTGATAACAGATTAGCTGTTAGCAACCCGTGCGTACCCGCCATCTTTTTTGTTATGATTTTCTTTCCTTCCTTTCCTCTATCGTCATTTCCTGTCATGCGCTATAGCCAAATATGAAGAATTCGCGATGTTGATGTGCCTGTTTAGATATATATATATATGAATGTCTTATATGTTTTGTGTTCTTGTCTCTGTCTAAATAAATGTTGTACAACGTATTAGCGACTCTGATGATTGATTTTCCATGGCCAATCCAACTCGTCAAGAACCCACTATAAATTGTGACTCATTTGTTCTTTTAAGTTTTCCGTCTTTTTACCAAAAGCCGGTGGCACCCCTAGATAATTATTAAAATATTAATAAAGTCACACGAGTACCCCTACATCTTATTGGCACCCCAGATGGGACGAATTGCGACGCCGTGGAAAATTAATCTGAGTCCGCTGATATTAAATTTGCTCTGAGGCGCACCCAGCCGCGCTCAGAACAGACCCCCGCTTTGTCTGCTGTGAGCTGACACAGAGAGCTGCAGGCCAGAGAAGGCACGTGCCCGAGAGGCCGCTAGTAGAAGTCGCTGGACTCAGTGTTGATAACGTTCTAATGTTATGCATGCATGTTTAAGATTTTGTTGAAAAGGGCCCCAGCAGGCGAAGTTTCAGCGTATCCCTGAAATTTCGTAGCTGCTCTGAGCGCTCCTGTGCGTGTCCGCGGAAATCCGGCGTGTGCACGAGGTTCAGCAGAGCGACGTATCTGGCGTAGCTAACCAGAAATTCGTTGTCTCATTTTTGCGCGTTGTCGCCACAAAAATATTGCTTCGCGAAAGCGCGGAAAGCAATCCACAGTGTGGTAACGAAAATCCTCCTTTGTAACCGTGAGAGAACACGGAAGAACAACCCCGCCCCCGCGGGCCGTCCGGTTCTGCACCCAAAAAAGCTGCAGAAACTATCGTTCTCTCAGACCAACGTCTGAAGAGAGAATTTATTTATTTGTCGTTACAGTAGTAAAGTCCAGACAACAGTTTCTGAGGAAACTGGAGTCGGGAGGCACGATCTGTGATCAGTTCGGCAGAAGCCTACCCTGTCGAGCCAGGCGCGTTCACGCGCTGACGCGCTTTTATCCGCTCACACAGCGGAAAGTTCTGCTTTGCGCCGCTGAAGTAATCACTTCTAAAGCAGAAGACAGGGGCGATCAGGCCCAAGAAAATCCGAGTTAGAAGCTAAACGTCTTCCACTCGCGCGTGCTGGAGAGCACGAGCAAACGCGCAAAAGTATTGTTTCAGCCGAGGCTGAAAAGTTCTCGGTGCAGCAGAGTTGTTGATAAACTTTTAAAGCAGAGGTGAAGTTGAGAACCCGCTGGGTTCAGTTTGTGTCAAGAGTTATTGAATTAACTAACGCTTTTGAGTTCGTGTCACGTAGAGTCATTTTGTGAGCAGCTGCGCGCACACGCGACGCGTGAGCTCTGCATGTTGTTTCTGGCCGCTGGCCAGAGGTGAAGTGACTCCTTGCAAAGTTGGGAACCTCGCGGTGGGCGGAGTCAGGGCGTGACGTGACGACGTCATCGCACTGGTTGCACCCTCCGTGACGAAACCCCTGAGTTTGCAGGTGGAGAAACACCACCCTCTTGTGGTTATTGTCAGAATAACCAAGTTGGTGCTAAAGGCACTATATGTAATAATTTGTCCCAAGAAAAGACAACGGCAGATCACCTCTGATTATTGAATGACACATTCCTGTGAACATATTTTGATTGAGCAGTCTAACCAACTGTATAAGGCCGACTATCAAACAGGAGTGATAATTCGACCCATAGAGTGCTGCAGCACTGAGGAGTGACCACTAGGGGTCAGTATAGGCTACGTTGATAGTCAGAGAAGCTCAGCTAAGCCCTCAGCCAGCTAAAGGCTAACTGAAGCTAACCAGGCCGACTCATAGCTGATCAAGCTAAGTCAGGCTAAGCTAGGTGGCTAAGCTAGGAGGCTAGGTGCTAACACGAGCTAGCTCAGCTGTTTTGTAGTTCATTAAGCTAGGAGGCTAAGTGCTAACTCAGCCATTGGTAGCTAGTTAAGCTAGGTTAGGCTAGGCTAAGTAGCTAGGCTAGGAGGCTAAGTGCTAACCGAAGCTAACTAGGCTAAATTTTTTTTTTGTTGTTGTTGTTAATCTAGCCAAGAGGATAAGCTAGTGAAGCTAGGTTAGGCTAGGCTAGGTAGCTAGGCTAGTAGGCTAAGTGCTAACCGAAGCTAACTAGGCTGTTGCGGCTCAGGAAGTCAAGAAGCTAAGCTAGTGAAGCTAGGTTAGGCTAGGCTAGGTAGCTAGGCTAGGAGGCTAAGTGCTAACCGAAGCTAACTAGGCTGTTTTTTTGACTCAGGAAGTCAGGAAGCTAAGCTAGTGAAGCTAGGTTAGGCTAGGCTAGGTAGCTAGGCTAGGAGGCTGAGTGCTAACCGAAGCTAACTAGGCTGTTTTGTAATTCAGGAAGTCAGGAAGCTAAGCTAGCAAGGTTAGGTAGCTAGGCTAGGACGCTAAGCGCTAACTGAAGCTAGGTAGATTGGTTTCCAAATTTAAGCCAAACTAAGTGGAACAGATTAGGCTAAGCCAGAACCAACGTTCGGCTAGCTAGGTGGCACGAAGCTAAAGAAGTTAAGGAAACTGCCAACAAAGCTCAGACAACGGAGAAAATGGCAGATGCAGACACTTCTGACGGTTCTAGCCACGGAACCATCTTTGATAACCTGGAATTAGCTGTAACCGAACTCACGGGGAAGCTAAATCCTGGCTATCAAGAACACATTGAGCGATTAACCACCACCGAAATCGACTCAAAACTGTCAGACCTAATAGCGGAGGCACTCACCAGCCCTCCGAAAGATAAAGCTCTGACCAAAATGTTAGGTAGCATGACGATTTTGCTAACTTCCCAGTTTCTAACAGCACAAGCTCTGCTAGGAAAGGCACGTAGCTCACTCGAGTCACGTTCGCATAAAATTACCCAATCGCAGAAAACCAACGCTTTTCTCGAAACCCAAGCGGAACAGTACAAGTCCAAGCTCAGCGAAACAAACGCTCAGATGGCCCAGCTCGTAGCCGAGCGGGACGAGGCCAGAAAGAAAATGGACGAGTGCGAAGCCACTATTACAACCTTAGAAATCGAGAAAAACGAACGCGATCAGACAATCGTCACTCAAAGTGCCTTCCTTAAGGACATGGATGAGGCGTGTAAAGCGTCCCATCGGGAACTCATAGAAGTCCGACGGATAGCTGCAACGACGCAGGAAGAGAGCTGCGCTTACAGTAAGCAACTCGACGCCAAACAGGAACAGGTTCTACTGTTGCAGGCGCAGCTCGCTCAAACTCAGCGCGGGCTCACAGAGGCCCACCGCCAAATTACCGGTTTGGCTGAAGATTTAGAGACGGCTAGAAAAGAGCTGAGGAGGTCCCTCACAGCCAGAACAGCTGGAACACCTCCGCCCTTTTCTATCGAACTAAAGGCTGATCCTCGCGTACCAGGAGCTGGTAGTGAACCTCCTTCACCGCCACTCATGTCACCATTCGCGAACCCGTATCAACCTCGTGAGTCAAACCTAGACCCGATGCGTCGAGGGCAGTCGCCCTCCCCAGCGGTTCAACAGGTTCCCCGGGGCCCCCCCGACAGGAAATTAGAAAGGCTAGCCCGACACATACCAAAGTTTGAACCCGTTCCTGGAGCGATAAATGACACTCGAGCATACTTGGAAGACCTCAGGTTCTACCTGCAAAGGTTCCCTGATGCCTCGACCCAGGACAAAAATTTATCTGATTAAGTTGACAGCAAATCGCGAAGTCAGCCGATTCGTCGATCGCCAACCTGAAATCGTTAAAGGAGATTTCGACAGGTTGTGCCAAACTTTGGAGAAAGAGTTCTCCGACAGTGCATCTCAATGTGGTCTGACAGCAGCGCTTACGGTCAAACAGGGTCGACAAGAGCCTCCCCAACAGTACTATTATAGACTACTCGAAGCCTATTTTGGTACTCGTAACGAGCCTGGGATGGAGGAAGAGCAGAACTTCAAGTCGCTCTTCGTTCAAAATCTCCATCCCGCTACGAGCCACCATCTCGGGGTCATGGCAAACCCTCGCTCTTCCAGCATTGCACAGCTACGAGAGCTAGCTTGTCTGGGTTTCCAGAGGCAGAAACAGTCGCATGCCAAGCCCCCTGACCACGCCGTATTCGCAATCAGCGCAGAGCCCCTGTCCATGGAGCTCGAAGGGGCCACCAGACCTAAAGCGTCTCGATCAACCCCTGCTCCTACGTTCGCGCCACAACACGGGCGAGGACACACACCTCCGTCGAGCCCAAATCGACCAAATCGCGAACCCAACCGCACCAGGTCTTATTGGCCTGACCGTGAACCACGATCCCCACCGAGCGAACGACGGTGGCGTGATGGATTTCACGGGACCCCCCAACGGGGAAGGTATCCACACAACAGGTACGATCGACCTGTACCTCACCATTCGGACCGCGGATATCGAAACCAAAACCACGGTAGATATCAGTCAGAATGGTCACCGCCCACTTCTCGTCGTCCTCCACCAAGGAGAGATCATTCAGATGCGAGAAACACTAGGGACGACGTAGAAGACGAACAAGAGGTTCTGTACCTGACCAAAACCGAAATGAAAAACATTAAATTGTTTTTACAGGAAATGGAGAAGGGACATCCGGAAAAGGAGGTTGATCTCTTCACAGTTTCCGCCGTCAGTCATGCGACCGCTAGACTCAACGACGCGCGGGACACCCCTGACGCGGGCCCCGAACTCAGTAGTCTTAGCGATGCTGCTCTGGCAGTTGTCTCTCCCAACAAAAGGGGGGTGGACCAAAGTCGTCCCGTTAATTACCCCACAGAGGTAAGTGAGGACGCTCCTCCTCCCAGGGCCACCTTGGTCGCCCAACTGGATAAGAAGGATGAACCTGCAGATCAGAACAACTCGACGGTCCAGGTGGAACCACCTGTCAACCAATTTATCTGCCACCTCACCGAAAAGGGTTCCACTCGAAAATTCTACCTGTCCCTCACACTGGAGGGCATGATAACCTGTGACGCCTTGCTGGACACAGCTGCAGACGTGACCATCATGTCAACTGCCCTGTTCCAACAACTGCGTCTATTCGCAAATCAAACCAATAAGGATTTGAAAACGTGCCCATGTTCATTGAAGGTAAGACCGTTCTCCCACGAGAACATCATCCTAACGACCGTTTCACTCGTCCAACTGTCCGTTGGTCCCATGAAACTGGTCCACCCAGTCTATGTGTCACCTTTCGATTCCATACCATTTCTGTTAGGAAAAGACCTGCTTAACCGGTTTGAACCCGTAATCGATTTCAAACGGCAAAAGCTCTGGGCTCAAGTCCGACGACCTTTGACCCTGACCGTCCACGAGCCAAGAGAAGCACGGTGTTACTTTGTTCAAACCCCATCGGGTGAAACCAAAGAACACCCGAACCTTCCCCGGCCACACTCGATCCAACCACCCGACCTAAAAACTCGGATGGTGGACGAGCAACCAAGTCCAACGCCACCAACAGGTGCAGCTGCTGGACGAGATGACTTTTCATGCTCTTTTAATGCGTCTGAGGCAGTCGAACCCTACTGCCCTCTGGTGGCCAATGGCATCGAACGCCACAAGAACCAGGTAACAGAAGTGCGCCGATATTTGGGGAATGACAGACCAGCCGCCAACCAAGAGTTGGGCAACACGCTGGCGCCACAGAACCCAAATATGCGGTCAGCCATAACGCCCTCCTGGTCCCCCTTAGACGTCGTCCGTGACAAAGCTGTCGGAGACAACGCCCACATACCAGGTCCAGATAGGAACCTGAATGACATCGAGAGCACAGTAGCCAAACACAGCGCCTTACGAGCCACACCGGAGCTCTTCAACCAGGCGTGGCTACCTGTCTCCCTCCCACCCACCCAATTTGCGCCCATCGGTGCAATGACTAAAGCGACCGCCACCGGTAACGACGTGAATCACCCTCCGGACCCTTGGTCCGTCGAACCTGCATTCACAAATGACGACTCAACCGCTCTTCAAAATCAGGACCCGGCCATTTTATTCGTTATCAAATCCTTAACGGACAAACCCGAAGCGCAGGCTACGCCGGCTAACGTCGGCGACGTTCCTGACTCGCCCTCCTTCGTTGACATGCGTTCCCTATTTCGAATGGTCACGGGCATCCTACAATGTGTTTCCGGAGCACACCCTTCGCCAGGGCTCGTGGTCCCCCGCAAACAAAGGGGGGAGACGCTGATGCATGCCCATGACACCCCTTCGGCGAGACACAAGGGCACCGAAGCAACACACAGGGCTCCCCTGCAACAACAGGGAACCTCGTTTCCTTGGTCCGACCTCCAGATCGACTGGATGGGACCCTCCACCAAATCGACGCGAGGTAACAAAAACCTCTTGGCTGTGACCCGCGCATCCACCACGTGGATTGAACGCCTCCCAGCCACCAATGACACGACCGAGGCAACGGCCTACATTCTGATGAACCACGTCTCTTTCGGGTTCAGGCTTCCAAATCGCGTCGACTCCGACCGGGTAACGCACTGTACCGCAGACGTGATGCGACAAGTCTGGCAGACGTTAGGGGTGAAAACAAAACCCCTTATCAGCCATCAACACCAACCTTCGGGCCAGGTAGAACGAACAAACGCATACGTTGCGCTCCATACCACCTCGCCGACCTGCACGTACAACCACCCGCGCACGACTTTCGTTTTTGTAAAAAACGACTAGAGAAAACAACCGACGGTCGGAAAGCCTATCATGACCAGCAAACCTCCCACGTGGAACCTCAGGTGAGTGACGAAGTGTGGTGCTACCGATCCCCGCAGCATACCAGACCTGGTACCAAGCCAGGGAAGCTCACACGAAAACTCCTCCCACGTTGGACAGGACCACACACGGTCACCGACACACTGTCTCCAGTGGTGTCTCAGAGCAGGACCAATCAAGGCCGAGAGGACCCCCTTTTCAGACGGGTCCATTGCAACCCAACCGAGTTGCACCAAACCCCCATGGGACTCGCAGGGGACCACATGATAGCCAATAGTTAGTAGGACTCATATACTTTCGCTCTAAGAGATAATTAGAGCAATTATCACTCCTGTAATGACAGTTGACAGCGTAGACTGGTAGTGCGATAATTATTGGTTCAACCCCTCAGCGTAGGATAAGTTTGAATAAAGTGTGTCAGAGCGAACTCACGAACGTGTGGGTACCGGTCTACCAACCAGTTGGAAGACGGGTACCTGGTGTGATTCTAAGTTGAGACGTTTGTTCCAACATGTTTTCTAACGACGCCTATGCTCTCATTCCCCACTAGAGCGACAACGCTGACCCCAGCGACCTGATACGAGTCCAGCAGGAAGCTGACAAAAGGGGGGTGTTCATCCATAAACCCCTCGCTCCTGTATAAGTTTCCTTCTCTCTTCCCGATGTGTACCAGTAGAACACCTTTTTTTTTTTTGTCGACTTTATGATGTGAAATATACCCAGTTCAACTAGATCCTTTTTCCTTTTTAGAAGTTTTTCTTCTTTATTGTGTGGTCATAAAATCGTAGATTAGCCCATACCTGGGAAATATGAATTAGAATTAGGATAGACAATCATAGCCAAAGGTCGAGGCCTCGGCTCAGATTACTCACTGTGTGTTTTTGCGTCTGCTTGTCCTGCATGCCTGTAAAGATCCTCACGCCAAAAGGTTCTTGCTAACGATAAATAAACTTACCACACGAGTAGAATATGGAGCCATCGGAGTGTGCTCACTTAGAAATAGTAACACCGTTATAAGGACGGTAGGAGTCTAGATCGACTGTTAGCGATAGAATACTGGGAGACACTGATCTAACTCTGTTCAGACCTTCCTTCCTCAGACGGACCTTTGGATTGATCGACGCCATCTAAAGAACCCAGAAGACATCGATCAAAAGGGGGGAGATGTAGGATCCCTCTTCAGACCTTTTATTCTATTAATTAAAGCCGCTTCTGCAGTTGTGAACTCTCACCTAAATTCTTACAAACCTGGAGAAAACACCCCCCAGCAGATGAGCGTCCCAGCTTATCTGGTACCAACCGGACCCGAGCACCAAAGCTATAAAACTCAAGAATGTCCAGGTTGCCATGGTAACTCTTCCCTGAAGACCATTTTAGGGAACCCTAAAACATCTTCTTAGACAGGTGGAATGCAAGAGAGTCATAAAACTCTGTGTGCTGGTGCAGGAGAAGCGCACCCAGAAATCTCACTCAGGAGGAGAGAAGACGATTAAAGTTCAATATATATAAACAATTTTCTTACAGGACAAACTACTATGATTTCCTTAAAACTGTCATAACCAAGGAGAATATAACTTTCAAGAACACCTAAAGGGATGTCAGGTTTAATTATTATTGTGTATTTGTGACATTCCATGGCACCACAAGCTTTCTGTTTCCACAGGACAGTTTGTTAAATGAAAGGTTAAAAGTTATTATTCTGTGTGACATAACTGTGATATTTGTGTTTGTGATGTTTTATTTCATCCTGATAATTAAGTTAATAACGGCTTAAATGTGTTTAAAACTTTGTGGACTACGCATGCCGAGGAGACAGAGGATGAAGACTCCGTCTCCCAGAATTCAGTGCGCCGGATTCCGGCGGGAAAATTCCCTGCGTCGAATTGGACAATATTGAACCTACCCCATTTATTTGCATAAACGCTCATGAAATATTCGGGTAGTATAAAGCCGAATCAGCCCTTTTGTCCTCTCTCTTACACTCTTACGCTCTCTTCTCTTCTCTTCACTTTGGTCTTTTCTCTCTGACACCTTGCTTCTTCCTCTCTTAATTCTGAAACGTTCCCTCCTTTTTTTATATATTATTTTCTTTGAAACTTTGTGGTACGGTAAAGACTCTGAAATCATTTTTGGTTGCTTAATCTTAATTTTCTTAAGTTGTTACTTTTGTTCGGGCACCCTTTTTCCAGCCCTCATTTTTCCAGAAGCTTTATAGTCGTGCAGCATTGACTTTTGATAGAACAATCACGAGTCTCAACCAACGAAGTAGCTGTAACCTTTTTGTGTTGCTGCAGTGTCCAAACGCGACGTTTGACACCCGAAAGCCCCGCCTAGAACTTTTGTCAAAACCCCAGAGTTTTGCATTAGTGTAACCAATTTTGATTTTTTGTTGCCCGTCTTTCCTTTTTGGGCGCACGTCAATTTTGAGTGCAAATCGAACTGGTTCCTGTCGACCGAAGTCAGAGGCCACGGGACCAACTCGCCTGCCAGACGGGAGAAAGCGGTACGACCCGCCGAGTCACGCGCTACGTCCGGAGACCTGACTCCAGGGACTTCAAAGAGAGCCATCGACCAGACACGGTTCCCGGGGAACGCCACTGCGAACTGTGCCAAACCGATGCGCCGACGACAGTAAGCTGCCAGACTCGCCCAGGGTAAGGCTGACAGAGAATAAGATTTGGTGTCTCCCAGTGTTGACGGTTCCTTCCGACCGGTCCGTGCGTCACGGACCACGTCCGGACCACACTTCCCCATTATTCGGCAGCTAATTAGTTCGAGAATTGCCCCTCTTTATTAATTTGTTCACTTTGATAACAGATTAGCTGTTAGCAACCCGTGCGTACCCGCCATCTTTTTTGTTATGATTTTCTTTCCTTCCTTTCCTCTATCGTCATTTCCTGTCATGCGCTATAGCCAAATATGAAGAATTCGCGATGTTGATGTGCCTGTTTAGATATATATATATATGAATGTCTTATATGTTTTGTGTTCTTGTCTCTGTCTAAATAAATGTTGTACAACGTATTAGCGA
Source organism: Hirundichthys speculiger (assembly GCA_018398805.1). Taxonomy (NCBI): domain Eukaryota; kingdom Metazoa; phylum Chordata; class Actinopteri; order Beloniformes; family Exocoetidae; genus Hirundichthys; species Hirundichthys speculiger. The sequence goes on from JAGFBZ010000895.1 coordinate 929,164, forward strand.
CTCTGATGATTGATTTTCCATGGCCAATCCAACTCGTCAAGAACCCACTATAAATTGTGACTCATTTGTTCTTTTAAGTTTTCCGTCTTTTTACCAAAAGCCGGTGGCACCCCTAGATAATTATTAAAATATTAATAAAGTCACACGAGTACCCCTACATATGCTAAAATCATATGATAAAAAGCAAGTGCTGTTTAACAGTTTTTTCTGACTGTTTCAAATGGTTGCTGCTGGGGAGAAAAGGACTTTTTATAAATGTTTTTATCTGGGACAGTGGTACTTTCTCACATCTGACTGATGGCAGGAGCTGGAAGGAGATGAAGACGGTGGGAGGAGTCCTCTGTGAGCAGGGTGGCTTTGCTGATCATAGTTAGAGGAATCTGCTGATGGATTCAATGAGGGAGCCGTACATCAGGGTTAAAACATGAAGAAATGGTTGAGTTGTTCTGCAAAGGAGGTGGGATCTTGACAGTTGACCACTGGAGGTTTAGGTGCCCTGTCAAGCATGATTTTTTTTAACCCCTTAGCATGCCTGGATGTCAGTTTCTCCTCCACTTTGCTTTTGTAGCTGATCTTAGCCAGTTGAGCCAAACTGAAATCAGTGTCTGGAACATACACTAAAATAGGCTTAATTTGTGAAAAAAATGTCTGGGTTGTAGCAGTAGTGTGGTCGAGTATCATACAAACCCAACTTTAACCCAACCCCTGGGTCACTATTGGTCGCACCCAACCCTGGGTTGTTTTAACCCTGTGGGTTGGGTTGAACCAACAACCCAACCTAGTTGGGTTATTGATTCAACCTAAACAGTGGGTTGATTGTGCCCAACCTGTTGGGTTAATTCTACCCAATTATTTGGTTTATTTTTTAACCCAGCATTGATGTTAATTTCACTCTCATTGCTGGGTTACATTAACCAATCTATGTGTTGTTTTATATATTATATTTTCCACTATTAAATAATGTATTATTATAATAAATGTTTGCAAATTATGAAGTTATTTTTAAAAATCTATTTTACATCTATACATCTATTCTGGACAAAATATCCTAATCAATAAAGAAGTTAACAACTGCACAGATTTTAAGTCATTTAATAGTCCATCTAACATTTGCCTTTCTTCACATTATAAATAAAGAGCAAATGTTGTGCATGGGCACAAACATACTGAGCACAAGTTGCAGTTCTGCAGTCACTTTTAATGTTTTTACACGTGAGCGAGCAAGCATGCAGACATGTTGGCTTTAAGCTTTATGCAGGTACACAAATACATATTTGTGTTTTCCTATCTGAGAGGTCTCCTGGTGCCTGGACCTTCTTTACTGACAGCCAGTCGAATGATTTTGTCCACAAACTGAAGCCACTGGAGAAACATGTCACCATTGCCAAAGTAACAGACACTGAAGTCCTGTGCAATCTGTGAATAATAATAAAAAAAATAATAATTATGTGTCAGTATTGTGGCACGACTTTGTGCAAATTTCAACTGTGAGGTGGACGTACGCACCATTCCTAGGTGTGATCAGATGTGGATCTGAGTTTTCCCTGATCCATTCCTGTATTAAGCTGTAACTCCCATGTATTCATCCACCTGGCTGGCTGTGAATTGTATTTTAACCACTCCGTCCTACCTCCTATCCTCAGGAGGTATGGATGACTCTGAAAACACAGTGGGATGTCATCATTAAATTGGCTGTTGATCATGGGAAGTCTACCTGTGTACCTGTATGAAGATGTTTCTAAATGCTACAGACCATCTACTTTAGCCCTCATGCTACCTGGTGAACTTTGGCTACACCTGCTTCGTGGTTAACGTTAGCTTAGCCAGCTATACTGACTGTTCACCATGACAACTGGATAACTACGATAGAATGGATTACTAATCGTTTATGGATTATAGACAGACCCCCCCCCCCCAGCATGATCAACAACAGTGAGCACTGACGTACATTTCTCAGATTATTAGCGACTACGTACATCCACTGTTGTAATGTTAAATGAACACTGACATACATTCAGAGTTAGTTAACCTGATGAAATGTATCCCGATAACAGCACAGTTAAAGGTGGGGTAGGTGTTCTTTGAAAAAACGGTTCCAGCAATCCAAGTCAAGTGAGATTTTGAAAATATACACTCCCTCCCTCCTCCCAAAGGCTCCGCCTCCTCCTCTTCAGCCCACCCCTCTAAACCACGCCTTCACACGATTCACGACTACATGAACCGCAGAGAGGGAGGGAGGGGTTGATTGGGTGTGAGTGCATTGATACTTGATGGACGTATTAGGCAGCCAATGAAGGTAAAGATGATCAGTAAATTGATTGGTCAGAGTTTTTCTCTGATTATACCCTCTAGACCGGACCAAAACGTTTCATTTTTTTTTTGCAAACATTTAATTTCAGTGGGTGCAATGGGAATGTGAAAAGGTTTTCAGGCAATATTGTAAAAAGGGCTGCAAATAAAGAACACCTACCCCACCTTTAACGCGACCTTATTTATACCATTACTGCTATGAATAAGAAAAAAGGGGGGAAAAAAGTCAACCGAATGTAACCAAGAAACTGAACAAATACTAACAGGCAAAATAACTTGGACAAACTTTGCTAATAGTAAATGCTCTGCAATGCAGTCTTAAGTTACTGAATAGCCATCGTAATCTTAAAGGAATAGTGAAACTGGATGTTATAAGTGCACCTTAACTGGCATTTTGAACCATATGCGGTGCATTTTTCATTTTAATTTCTCCGACCTGATTTGAAGTGACCATGGATCAAGTTATAGCATGGTCACGCGCCACTTGGAAGGTCGGCAGTTGGATTCTTACGCCTTCGCATGTCTAAGTGTCCTTGGGCAAGACATTGAGTCCAAAGTGGTTCCCGGTGGCAGACAAGTGTCTTACCTAACCACTGGTGTGAATGGGTGAATGACAAATGCATTGTAAATGGCGATGTAGGACTTACACCCGATGTTTTAAAAGCGCTGTAAAAGCGTGGACCATTTAACTTTAATATTTATCACTTTAATGAGTACTTCAGTTTAGGTTACACTGAAACACTGAGGCAGAAATACACTGTCAAGCACTCTGAATTAACTTAACAAAAGCAGTTTGTGGAAGAGACATCACAGACCAAGCCAAAAAACCAATTCACCATGGTAGCTCCAGATGCTTGCTTATTGACAATATTGACTGGAGCTCAGTCAAACACAAGTAGCTGTTTTCAAACCATTGTGTGCATGTTGCAGTGATAAATAACTGGCTCTCCAGTAATTATACTCTAAGCACAGTGTCAATTATGTGTTGTGCATCTTGCTCCGAAAGCCTGTGTGGCCTTAAAGCTGAGTATGCTTCTGTCTTTGTCATTTCAAATGTCTTAAAGCGTATTTTTACAGTGGAAAATCCTTGCATAGTTATGAAAAGGTGTCGTTCCGCCATCCCCCTTCCTTGTTTTTACTTGAATCTGCATTTTCAGAAGGAAAAGGAATTATTAGAGGCATGACATATAAGTGTTTGGCATTAAAAGGTGCTAAAAAGACAACTATAGAAAATACTGAAATTAACAGCATGGGGAATTTCCAAGAAGCAACAAAAATGACAGACACTAGTTAAAAACACTGGCTTGACATATAGTACATCTGTGACTGTGTGTTTCTATATGTTGTCAGAGAAGATTTTATCTTCACTTGAACTCTTGAATTCTTTGCACTTGGAGGTGCTTTGATTATCTGTAGCCTCGTGTTGTTGTGTTTGCTGGTCATGGAAACTGCAGTTGCTGCTTTATTTCTTTATTTTTACATGACTTTTCTCTGTCCATGTTTTCAGTGTCCACGGTGGCTCCGTGTTCCTGGAGCCTCGGGCTGAAACGTCACCTCAACGGCCCATCAAATGGAGTGACAAGTGTTGGCTTAAGCTGAATACCCGAGGGGACGAGTGAAAGACTCACAATGTATTTTGTTGCCTCAAGGTGAAAAGTTGCATATTGTTACCTTCAGGACTTTAAGACCTTTCTTTAGTGATGCTGGATTTCTTCTCTTTTTTTTGAAAAAAAAAAAACCCAATAAGAGACCAGTTATATTAGTATGCAATGTTGTTTTAAAGCAGCATCATGCAAGTGGGACAAGCTGACAGAAGTTACTACAGACAACTGCTCTGTGCAGCTCAAATAGAAATTTAAAGTTAAACAGTTTAAGTGCTGTTACTGTCTTGCTGACAGTTGGCTCACCAGACTTTATAATATTTACATGCATTCCCACACAATTTGGTCGGATATTAACTTCTCCTTTAGTTTACAGTGATTCTAAATTTTTTGTTTAATTTTGACTCAATATTCTCCATTGTTTATCTGACTACTCACATCTGAAGGAGAAGTAATTACATTGCTTCTCAAATTGAAATCTGCTTTCTAATGCACCAATGCGCAGCAGTGCTTTGGTAATGTTTTTTTTTTTTTTTTTTTTTTTTTTTTTCCTGTGAGCCTTATTTTGCCACAGTTAAATAGAAATAAATTGCTGCTATTAGAGGATGTAGATATTTTATTCATTACAACCACTCATCACTGCAGAATAATTAACCACATAATAATGGCACTTTATAATCTGCAAACTCAAGAGAAATGCTTTATCTTTTGAAGAAGCAACATATTCATTAAATTCTAAAGTCATGCTCGATTAATTTAAGTTTGCAGATTGTGGAAACGTCACGTTAGTATCTGAATGTGTCATTTCTGACGTGGCACAAAGTATAACTTTTGTCATGAGTTATCTAGGACCTCATAAACTTGCATTAAAACTGATATGATCTTAAGTTTTGCCGCCATTATTACAATCCTCACATGAACCCTGGTCATAAAGCCTCAAAGTGCTGTGATATAAATCTGCTTGCTGTTTCATCTGACAGTTTTAACTAAAGATCAGACCTTATTTGAGCACCAATAAATTTAGCTGATTCATCATAGAGGTCACATCCTGTCACTTCCACTATCTTTAGCATTATTTCCTTTCTTCATATATTCTGTGCTGCTAAATGTCCTTCACAAAGTAATAATGTACATTACCTCTCTTTTGTTAAACATATTAACGTTGGCCATTCCTTTAATCAACTCTTCATGAGGATTTTTCTTTTTTTTCTTCTTTCTTTGAAAAGTCAAACGAAACGTTGAGCCAAACTAATTACACACATTATTACACATGGTGAACGTGATATGTTTTGTAAGCACTGGTTTGAAATGTTTATGTAAAAGGTATTTGATAAGTGAACATTCAGGTGAATATCAGAAGGAGGCAAAATGACAGAATAGGCTTAGTTTAAGGTTTCTGTCAAGTGCAGACTTTGGCTTAAAGAAAGAAAAAAGAAAAAAGCAGATTTTACATAAAAGGAGCACTTGAAAGGTGTGCATTTAGAGTTCCACTCTTCTCTACAAATAGAAGTGATTTCAATGCAGTCATTACAGAACATGTTATTGCAATGTTGGCCCACAGCACAAAATGCAGTAAGTGCTCAAAATGACTTGTGCAACTGTACAATTTGAAGGTACATTTTAAATTGTCACAAATGTACCTTTTAAATCAGTGGTATGCCAACATTTTGCCTGATAACCTGAAACTGCCTCAAAGGAAATTTTCGCAACTTCAGATGCCAGACAATCTGTAAGCAGATTGGAGGGGAAGGCTTGTGGCATTTATCCATGAATGGTCACAAAGAACGTGTTCCATCTCACCCAAGATTTTCAAAAAGTGCTTTTGGTGTATTTTTCAACATCAGGCCGCTACATTAGAAAATTCTTTAAGTTCATGATGGGAAATTTACAGCTGACTGTGCCAAAGATACATGATATTGCCAAAAGTATTTGCTCACCTGCCTTGACTCACATATCAGCTTTAGTTCATCCTATTCCTAATCAATATGACGTGGCTCCACCCTTTGCAGCTGGAACAGCTTCAACTCTTCTGGGAAGGCTGTCCACAAGGTTTAGGAGTATGTTTATGGGAATTTTTGTCCATTCTTCCAGAAGAACATTTGTGAGGTCAAACACTGATGTTGGCTGAGAAGGTCTGGCTCTCAGTCTCTGCTCTAATTCATCCCAAAGGTCTTCTATCAGGTTGATGTCAGGACTCTGTGCAGGCCAGTCAAGTTCATCCACACCAGACTCTTCCATCCATGTCTTTATGGACCTTGCTTTGTGCACTGGTGCACAGTCATGTTGCAAGAGGAAGGGTCCAGCTCCAAACTGTTCCCACAAAGTTGGGAGCATGAAATTGTCCAAAATGTCTTGGTCTGCTGAAGCATTCAGAGTTCCTTTCACTGGAACTAAGGGGCCAAGCCCAGCGCCTGAAAAACAACCCCACACCATAATCCCCCCTCCACCAAACTTTACACTTGGACCAATGCAGTCAGACAAGTACTGTTGTCCTGGTAACCACCAAACCCAGACTCTTCCATCAGATAACCAGATGGAGTAGTGTGATTTGTCACTCCAGAGAACATTCCTCCACTGCTCTAGAGTCCAGTGGTGGCTGCTTTACTCCACTGCATCTGACGCTTTGCTTTGCACTTGGTGATGTATGACTTGGATGCAGCTGCTCCACCATGGAAACCCATTCATGAAGCTCTCTGCTCTGTTGTTGAGCTGATCTGAAGGCAACATGAAGTTTGGAGGTCTGTAGTGATTGATTCTGCAGAAAGTTGGTGACCTCTTCACACTACGTGCTTCAGCATCTGCTGATCCCATTCCCTCAGTTTATGTGGCTGAGTTGCTGTCGTTCCCAAACACTTCTATTTCCTTATAATACAGCTGACAGCTGACTGTGGAGTATTTAGGAGTGAAGAAATTTCACAACTGGATTTGTTGCACACGTGTCATCTTGTCACAGTTCCACGCTGGAATTCACTGAGCTCCTGAGAGTGCAATATTATTCGGCCCACTCTGTATTTTTTATTACTCTGTATCGTCACCTTTTGCTGCAGTTCCAGCTGCCAGTCTCTTGGGGTTTGTCTCTATCAGTTTAACACATCCAGAGACTAAATTCTTGTCCATTCTTCCTGTAAAACAGCTGGAGCTCAGTGAGGTTGGATGGAGAGCGTTTGTGAACAGCAGTCTTCAGCTCTTTCCACAGATTCTGGATTGGATTCAGGTCTAGACTTTGACTTGGCTGTTTTAACACCTGGATACGTTTATTTGTGAACCGTTCCATTGTAGATTTGGCCTCATGTTTTGGATCATTGTCCTGTTGGAAGATAAATCTCCGTCCCAGTCTCAGGTCTTCTGCAGACTCCAACAGGTTTTCTTCCTGTATTTGGCTCCATCCGTCTTCCCATCAATTTTAACCATCTTCCCTGTCCCTCCTGAAGAAAAGCAGGCCCAAACCATGATGCTGCCACCACCATGTTTGACAGTGGGGATGGTGTGTTCAGGGTGATGAGCTGTGTTGCTTTTACACCAAACATATCGTTTTGCATTGTGGCCAAAAAGTTTGATTTTGGTTTCATCTGACCAGAGCTCCTTCTTCCACATGTTTGGTGTGTCTCCAAGGTGGCTTGTGGCAAACTTTAAACAAGACTTTTTATGGATATCTTTGAGAAATATCTTTCTTCTTGCCACTCTTCCATAAAGGCCAGATTTGTGCAGTGTAGACTGATTGTTGTTCTCTGGACAGGCTCTCTCACCTCAGCTGTAGATCAGTTCATCCAGAGTGATCATGGGCCTCTTGGCTGCATCTCTGATCAGTCTTCTCCTTGTTCCAGATGAAAGTTTAAAGGGACGGCCGGGTCTTGGTCGATTTGCAGTGGTCTGATACTCCTTCCATTTCAATATGATTGCTTGCTCAGTGCTCCTTGAGGTGTTTAAAGCTTGGAAAATCTTTTTGTATCCACATCCGGCTTTAAAGTTCTCCACAACAGTATCTGGGACCTGCCTGGTGTGTTCCTGGGTCTTCATAATGCTCTCTGAGCTTTAAACAGAACCCTGAGACTATCACAGAGCAGGTGGATTTATACGGAGACTTGATTACACACAGGTGGATTTATTGATCACCATCAGTCATTTAGGACAACATTGGATCATTCAGAGATCCTCACTGAACTTCTGGAGTTAGTTTGCTGCTCTGAAAGTAAAGAGGACCAACAATATTGTACGCCCCACTTTTCACTTTTGTATTTGTTAAAAAAGTTTAAAATATCCCATAAATTTTGTTCCACTTCACGGTTGTGTCCCACTTGTTGTTGATTCTTGACAAAATTTGAAATTTTATATCTTTATGTTTGAAGCCTGAAATGTGGCAAAAGGTTGAAAAGTTCAAGGGGGGTCAATACTTTCACAAGGCACTGTAAATAACAAATCAGGACATTCTGATTATCAAGAAACAATCACTTATAACTGTGCATGTGCTGATCTGTGAAAAACCATCATAAATGTATATGTCACTAATATGAAGATGAAAGTCTTGTGTTACTTGTCAGAAAGGAGTTTTTTTAATCAAGTAGACAAGATAAACAGTCTTTTCTGTTGGAAGCTAAACACTTCTACATTAGTTTAAGAAACAAGCAGCACAGTTAAGCTACTTGAACCTGACTTACTTGTGACTTCAACCTCGTTTGCTCTCATCGTTGCAGACTGATTTGCTGCTCCGTGTTCATAGCAGTGTTGGAGTCATCGGACTTCAAGTCCATCTCAAGTCTCTTGAATGAATCCAAGACGAGCAAAAGTAATTCAGAGTCAAGTCCAATCCATATGACACAGCTTTGTCATGCATGCACAACTTTAAAAAACATTTAAAACATCTCTAAACAGACATTTTCTTTTCCATTGAATAGTTCCTTTGTCCAAAGCGACATTCAGTGAAATCCATAACATTCACATTAAGTCAAAATGAAGAGTTTAACTAAAAGGCCCACGCCCCACACAGTGGCTTGTGCCTACTGACAAACTGCCTCTGTCATTTTAACATTAATGGGCTACAGCTGAAGTTCTGCAGTGAAAGAAGACAACAAAAGTGAGTTTTATCTCTAGTTCATCATGAAAAGTAAAAAGTAAAAAAGAATAAAATAAAGTAGAATAACAAATAAAATAAAATAAAACACTCCAGGAAAAATGCTGATTTCCTCTTTTTTCTTTTCTATGTGTTTTGCTGATCACACTTCTACATGCTTATTCAAGCAGAATACAGTTAATTTATATCTAATTGTATTTTATTGAAAATTCTCGATGCTTCGTTTCAGATTTCAAACTATATAGACTTTTAAAACATCTGCTGTGTGGGGCACCCACAATCTCTTGCTAGTGGACCATTACCTATTACACAGTTATTCCATTTAAACAAGAAAATGTAAGTATTTTATGCTCCGTATCCGATTAATTCTATAAATCCCAACAAATATTCATATTAATGATAGAGCTTCTGCATTAATGTCGGTCCAATTTACAGTAGCATAAAACCATGAAGAATCTAAGAACATAACCAGAAGATGCTTGGGTCCACTAGCTCATTAAACTGGAGTCATTTTTGGTCATAAAACCATTTAACTTCTCTCTTTTATTTTCTTCAGTTGTTTTTATATGTCCGTAAGGAGTGTTGTTGTATTAACAGTTAATTTGAGCTAAACGCCTGAATGTAAGAGTCCGAAACGAATCATCAGTCAAGTGCAGACTGCATAAATAAGCACTTTCTGTATTAAAAATGTACATCTTTGTCTGGGCATCATTAAAAGGGAATATGGAGCATGACATATAGAACATCTCCGAGGACATCCTTCAGCCTCTTGGCCATCTTAAAATAAAGGGGATAATATTCATATCATTTCACAAAGACATCCACCAGCATACATTAAAAGAAAAAAAAAAAACTTCACTGACTTTAAAGTGTCAGTTGAAAGTGATACTTAGCGTATGGACCAATACTGCAATATCAATTCATTTAACCATGGGAGTTCCTCCTTTGGGGTAGTTTGAGTACTATACTAATAACAGGGCTTGTAAAACTGTTGAGCCTTATATTCCTCTGCTTAAGCCTTGAAAGGGTCCTTTAATTAATACCCTTTTCATGATCAAAGTAAGACTGGGTGAACATGAAGTTTAGCCTGGCTAATAACACCCAAACCACTGCGTCGTCTCTGCAAGGAATCAATTAGAATGATCATCCTGGCTAACCCTTTTTTTTTTTTTTTTTGTTTTTCCCTTTCCCCATTTGTACATAAAGTCTGTGATGTGGTTGTGGCTCACTAAAGAATTCACAGACACACTCTTGCATAGAAGAAAACAGGGCATTTTGCATGCCAGTCAGGGACAGCAATGTTTAGGCATCCAACTAATCCATTTGTGCTAATAACATGTTTTAATAACAGTTGCTGCCCTGTGCAGAACAACAGTGTAAATAGGCACAGTTGTAGAACATCAGCAGTGAACACTGAGGCTTCCTATTAACCATTAGTCACACATAATTGTTGCTTGTATCAAATTGGAAGGGATGTAGATAGTCTCTAAAAAGGATTGGTTTTGTTTGGTCTTTCTTTTTTTAAATAATGGACTCTGAATCTGTGGAAAAAAACATTTTATTTTTGTTTTATAGCCAGTGACACTTCTGGATAATACCTGATGCGCTTTTCACTCGAAGAGAAAGATGCTGTGCTGCAATGACTGCTGGCTCAGAGCGTTTTGGTCGACCTGCAGAGCTCTGCAGGATCCTGGTGTCGGCCTCTACATCCAGATTCAAATGTATGCTGGCAAAACTGTTAAACTCCGGGGAAAGTAGCTTGAGGGAAAACTGCCTCCTGGGGCAGTTTGCACAGTTGTTATTACTGTTTGTCATGTGAGATATAAATCCGCTGTTCCTTGTTTACAGCTCTGTCAAGAATACAGCTGCTGCACAGCCTCTCCATGAAAATATTTGTGAACCGGTTCTGAACAAGATTTGACTTAATGAAAGCTGGCAGCGTGTTGCGCTGATATGTCTCCATGTTTGAGTAATCAGGTGCCAGTCCTGAATGGAAGAAGTAAAATCAATCCTTACATATTGTTTCACTTTGAGCAATTTAGTGTCAATTATTTACTTTTTTTTTTTTTCAGAAGACATGAGCAGGTGTCCAGCATACCAAGGCTTTTCTTTTTTAACCTGAAGGGATATTCTCACTACGTTTCTCTCCCATATTTCGCCTGGCAGGAGATGAAACATGGGTTGGTGAGGCAGTCGCACGACTGTTTTGACATTTTCTAATAGATTTAAAAAAAAAAAAAGGACTCACAAACTGGTTATTATCCAGACCTCTATTAAATATTCATAGGGGAGACACACATCTTTGTAGCTGGATGAAATCAGTTGGAGTGTCACCATATTATGTTCGAGTGTGTTTCCTCTGGATTCAGTAATAGCATGCCTCTGCCAGCGCTCCTCACTCACATATTGTCTTGGCTTTGAAGGCAAGCTGTCATGCATGTTTGATCACAGGCAGAAACAGACACTCAGAAGTCCTACCATCTTGGCAGATGAGAGCCGTACACTTTCTAGAGCAGTGAAGTACATTCCTGCCTTATGAAAATGTTGATCCTATGCCACTTCTCCACTTGCATGAAACACTTGCTAATGACCAAACACACTTACACAAACAGGCTGAGAATAGATGGGCTCCTCCTCAACATCTGCGCCCTCCGTCTGAGGGTTCCCTGGGGATCTGGAAGACTGAATCATTCTCTGCTTTCCTCCTTTCACCCACCCTCCCCATCATTTACTTTAAGGGCACACTGAGGGAGCAGGTTGTCCTGGTAACGAGTGTGGAAAAAGTCAATGACGGAAGCAAACACCTTAGTACTATCTCTGACTAAGCCCCTGGATGAATTTCACAGTTCGGGCCAGATCTGTGCCAAAGCCTGTTAACATGTTGTCACTGTTGTGGACTGTGATCCACAGCAGCATCCAGTTAATGAGCTGCTCTGACTAAAATAAAATAACATGTAACCAAAACTTCAGTAACCTATAGATACTGGTGCTGATTTCATGTCAAGGCACTTTCTTAGAAAAATAACACAAAAAAAATAAATAAACCAAATCTGAATTGCTGCAGTGCTCAGGCTCCTTTGAAGCTGTTGGAAGGACTGCTTTCATACATGGTAGTCTGTAACATCACATTTCACTTATTTTAATGATATTTTCTGCTTTAGAATTCATGCCACTGCAGTAAGACACAAAATGTAAGCCACAAGACTTTTAATTATTCATCGATTCACTCTACAAATTGCTTCGTCCATTTCAGGATTCGTAAGCGCAGAGAGGCCCAGACCTCCTTTCTGCAAGCAACTTGCGCAGATCGTCCTCGGAGATTACCACCCTCTAGTTGTTCTCGCAGTCCCTGATGCGCTTTCTAGCAGTGTCATAGTCCCCAGCAGTCCTTTCATGTCAACGCTGCGATGGCACCAGGGGGGGAACATCGAGTGTAAAAAGCCACACGTTCTCCATTCCCATTCCGAGCTTGTCATACAATGATGCTTTGGCTGCATTTACGCCACAGGTCTTGATAGGCATTTCTGATTTATTGCCTCTGTTCAGTCCTCCTGAGCAGATGGATTTGGCTTCTAATCCACTGAAAAAATTGGGAGAATGGAAATGGAAGTCAAACTGGCGTTATTTTCAACACACTTGCCATCAGTTGACACTCCTAAGCTCAGAGTTTGCCTCGTTATTCTCGAAGTTGTGACAGACACGACAGAAAATATTATCCAAGACACTGCTTTTCAAGCGTACGTAGGGGTCAGCCAAGGACTGGGCTTACATCAGAGCAGAGAAAAAAGAGGAGAGCAGATCCACGTTTGTTTACAGTTCACCACCTTCACATGTTCAAGGACATATGTGTCTTCTTACGTCCACATATGAATGACTCCTCAAACCTGAAAATCTGAATCCACGTGCTCTTTACTGCTTACACTCATTTCTGAACTGTGCCACATGAGAGGAAAACATTTGAATTGGTTCACTTGAAACGTGTTGTGCAATCGCAGCCTTTGTCAAAAGCCCTTTGTATCATTTTTAACAACACTAGATTTCCATTTACCATCAGTCCACGATGCACAGGGATCTATACATCTGCATCGCTAGCTGTCCTTTTCCAGCTGTAAGCATCAGTTGCGCAAAAAGTAAATGGCAACAGGAAATGTATTTTTAAGGGCTCCAGTGTCAACAGGCTCAACATGTAAGAGTCAGCCGTGGTCATGGATAGTCATGGTTCGGCATTAAAATACACAATAATGATGATATCCAGGTGTGGAGTCGTGCAGGCTGAGAATAAAGACACACAGACAAGTATCTATAAAGGTCATCGCTATTAAATTCATTAAAGGGCTTACAAGAAAATATTTTAAAAAATGGCCAGAAGTTTCAATCTATGTTTAGTCCACTGGACTTTCCCAGTGCAAAATAAAACCTATGAGTTGAGTCTCCCCATGGCTTATTCAGCCAAACAACTCGAATAAACACATCATATCGTATTGGCCTGAGTATATGACATTTTTTATTCTAGAAATCATATTCTCAGAAAATGGGGGTCGTCTTATAATCGAGGCCTAGACTTTTCTATTGTCGTTACACATTTGCGTCCACTAGATGGAGCGCATGTGAGCAGGATCTGACGTGAAATAGAGGATCACCTGACCGACTCAAGCAAAGCGGTTTGAAAGTTTTTTGCAGTCCAGAATTTTTTTTTCTTTTTACAGACTGAATTGTTAATATTGTTCTTGAAATTGAATATAACTGGACTTTGATGGTTCTGTAGTTATTTACATCATTAATGCGGCTATTGAACTCCATGGTTGTTGCTTATTCACTGAGTCATAGTCTCAGATTTTAAGAGAATATATTTTATTAAATAGTACTATACCTTTATCTTAAATAACATGAAACATGAAATAATAATAATAATAATAATAATAATAATAATAATAATAATAATGGAAACCTGACACGTACCTTACCTAAAGTATGGTATCATACTTCCTAAAAAAGATGAAATCATTAAAAAAGTTGAATAATACAGCAAAATGTTATCTCTGTGTGATTTTTTTCTATAATAATTTTACTATAAAACATTGTTTTATGAATAACCTTATTGTCTTAATCATACTTTTTATTTTCCCAAAATCATATTTGAAAAATAGGGATGGTCTCATAATCAGAGTCGTCTTATATTCGGGCCAATACGGTACTTTTCACAGTGTACTTTCCAAAATAGGTATATATCTGAGTGCTAATGTTAAAACATGGGACACTCAGCAACAAGAAAATAAGACAAAACATTACAAGAGCTACATGTTTTATTTTGTTTTGATCCCTCTTGTATTCCCTTTTTTCTTATTTTGTATTTATCTCCATTCCTCTTGGTAAATGTTTTGCATAAGGCGCAAGGGCCTTCAATAAAAGCAGGGATTAATTATTCATTAAATGTAAACTTCATAAGTGAAACAGTTCTCTCGTCTATTGCACACACATGTCAGACCTATAAAGTTATGAAATTAAAAAAAAAAAAATAAAATAAAACAGTATTGGAAAGCTTAATCCATATATCTAAAATTCTGCCCCTCTTTTCTCTTTTCTCTTTTGCGGAGTAAAAAATGTTTGGAATATGCTGGTGAAAGTTCAGACATGTAAAACAATTCAATCCACCTGGGAAGTCTGAACAATGCTGCAGGTTTCTTCCGTTGCAAAAATTATGCTGAATGTTCTAACTCTAAAAAATTCCCCGCTTTTTATCGGACTTATGAACATTTTTCTCTTTTGTAATCCTGCAATGACTTAACAAGTCATTGTTGATATTTTTTCATGTTGTGTCATGAAACTGTTACATAACCAGCTCCAAAGATCCCGGATGTCAAAAGAAATTGAGGCTGGAGCTTTCAGGGGTTCACCCCTGGCACATGTGCTTTGTCATCATGAGGACGCATCCCTTCATCTTTTCATGTCTTCAACAATACATATTCAGCTCTTTTCTCAGGCTTAGCCCTCATCTCCAGCTCTGCCAGTTTCAGTGGTTTTTGTCTCCAACCAGAGCAACAAAACCGCAAAGAAAAGTAAGCCTGAATTTGACAGATTCACAGTTGTTACATTCTAAAGCACTAAAAAGCTCTGTTCAGTCCCTTCTTTCTGTTTATGGTTTAACCAAGCAGATGTGCGACCTCAGTAACTTGTCAACAAGTACTCTGAGAGATACAGACAGTCTGATAGTTGAGTGACAAGTGGGAAGAAAGGCACTGAAGACACAGAGAGTGCTATGAACAAAATGTCAGACATTGCTGATGTCTGACAAGTTTAGATTTTAGACATCACAAAATTTTAGTGTATCAATGCTTAAGGCTTGAAGTTCAGCTGAAATTGTAAGGTAAGTTACTTTTAAACTGTTTTAGATGTGCCAGGATATTGATGGTGAAACGATGAAAGAATAAGAAAAAAAAATCAGGTTAAATGATGTATCCTTATCTGTAGAAGTCCTCGCTATACCATTAAATGATAAAAAACGAATGATCCTGCAGTCTTTGTCTTGCCTCTCATAGGGACAAGACTTAATTCATTATTAGCCATCCATTACATATATATCCTCTTATTCCGGGTCACAGTAATCTACGAGAGACATTTTTAGTTCTCTTCAGGCAAAAGGCAGAGGTACACCCAGAGGTCACTTAAATCCTTTTTTTTTTTTTTTGACTACTTCATTCTAACAGATCATAATTTGCTTCAGGAGTGTATTTCCCATGAACTGTCTAGGTTTAGAAACAAATGTAAAAGTGAGTGAAGTTAAGCGGAGGGAGCGAACAGCTTTTACGTATGACATTGGACATAAGCCAAAACCATTTGTGTCTTTTGTAAAATCCGTTTTAAAATGCACATTCAATACTGTGAGGAAGTGGTGACTTCAAATTTATGGGACTGAAAAAAGTAAGGAAAGTGATTGAAATTTAAAAAAAAAAAGGTAATTGCAGCCTGAGCATTTTGGACCACTGTAAGAAAAGAAAGATTAAAGTTTAATGGAACTATTAAAAAACTGCTGTGCGAACAGGTCTTTATGCTTTCATGATGGTTCTCTCCTTTGCTGGCATCAACATCATTGTTACAACTGACACAGACACACAAGATAGTGCACCTTTATCCAGACTACCTGAGGAACTTTGATGCTACTACTTGCATCCCTCCAGAAGTAAACAGGAGAAAAAAAAGTAAAAAGAAAGTCATGGCAGGAAGTTTAGAGGCCACTCGCAGTCACAAGTGTGTATTTTTATGATAGAAGTTTTTTTTTTTCTTTTTCCTTTGAACAAACAGCCCTAAAGAATTACATATGGTGGATTGCACCTTCAGTTGTGTGAAAAGGTCTGATTTTTAACCATGAAAAGGTGTCAGTTATGTGTTCAACCTGATATGCTCTTCTTCACCTCTCCAGATCTTGGCGTTTCATGTATAGTTAGTATGGTAGTTTCTATACACTTCTCATGTGTTCATTTAAAAAAAGAAAAAACAAACAAACAATGCAGTTACTTGCCTGTCAAAATATAATTAAATCTCACTGAAATGAAATAATACATATACATATTTAATATGCATAACAGCCCAGCTAATTATGTAAATGCACGTTACAGCTGTGACCTGAGGTAACTTTTTTTTTCTGCTCTCTTTGCTGAGCTCCTACTCTTTATTTGAACTCTTATATAATAACCTGATAGATCAGACCCACATCCAGACAGATGTAGGGTCTGAAAACGATCCAGAGAGCCTCCCCAACTGCCTCTGCACACAGCTGGTTCCAACGCACTGACTTTACTGCTTTATTTAGTGCGTTTTCAGACCCCTCTAGAGCCACTTTTTTTTTTTTTTTTTTAATTTACTTGTGATAAATTGAGCAACTTTTTCTAGAGTTATTGGAAACTTTGACATTAAAACACATATCTTTACTCTTCTCAACAACTAGATGCTGGGAGCCCCTCCCCATCCAGACGCTCTCCCAGTCTCCCCAGTCCTGCAGACAGCAGACAGTCCCTCTCAGCTGCAGTCAGAGGAGGAGGACTGCAAATCATGCATGCTCGAAGCCGCTGCTGGCTGATCCCTGGCAGGATGTAAATGTAAAATGTGGAATTTAAATCACTGCATTTGACTCCCACAGCTTCAGCTACTTACTCACCTCGTCTACTGTGCCTCTATGTGACATCAGCTAATCATCTTTAGTTGGCCAGCTCATCATGTCCCAGTTTACTGTGGACTCTGTGGTATCAAACACTGAAATCAAAGGCTGCTAGAAGCCATTTATTGGAGCTGATTCAAAAGCCAATTGCCTGTATGTAAAGGTCGATTCCTAAATCAAACTTAATGATGTTTTAAAAAAAAAAAAAAAACTACTCTGAGGTCTAAGCCCTATAACAGCTACACTCAAAACATATTTAGGGTGAATCACTTTTTAACATTATTCTGGCAAAAAGTAAATCAAAGAGATGGCAATGTAGAGCAAATGAAATCCAACAATTATTGCTGATTTTAAGAGCAGAATTTGAGAATAACTGGTGTGCTCAAACACTCAAGCGATATCTTTAAAAAAAATTGAGAAACTTCAATTTCCGAAGAAACTTCTGCATGTTGGAGGTGTGGATGTAAAAACGCCCTTTTAACAAGACTGGAACGTGATTTTCAGGTATATAGTAGATGGGTAGAAGGTGAAAAAGATGGGGTTCCTGAGGCTGCTGCTGCTCGACAGTCTCTTTAACCCAGTGATTCCCAAAGTGTGGGCCGCGGCCCCCTGGTGGGCCGTCGTGGGACTGCAGGTGGGCCGTGAGTGGTCATTAAAATTAAACAATGTGTGTTTAAATCCTCGTTCTTTTTTAAATATGTTTTTAATTACTGTAAAATATTCATGACATGATTAAAAAAACATTGATAAGTAATAAAACAAACCAGTTAAGTGTTATTCTACTGTCATCTTAACTTAATATGACAAGTGTCACCTTATTAGTTGACCCCTTACATTAATATCGGATCATGGTTCCTTGTCCGGTATGTTGATCACAGTAGTGATTAAAGGTTTTGGTGGGCTGCAAAGATTTTTCACATTTCAAATTGGGCCTTGGTATTCTGAAGTTTAGGAATGGCTGCTTTAACCGGTGATGCCAAGGTCGACTCAGACGACCGCTGTACCTCAGCTGCAGCCACCTTCACTGTTTACCATCCAGGCTACAACGTCTCAGCTCTGTCACCACTGTGTTAAGCCCTCCCACAGGTTAATTTGACCCAGCTGCCAAAATGGAGAATAAAAGGGGTTATAAGTGTCTAAAACTGTTAAGTTTTTTTTGTTTTGTTTTTTTTTTCTATTTCTCCCCAGTTTCTCACCCACACACCCTCTCCTTTGGGTCGTGCTTGACATGACACGTGGTCTCAGAGGGCAGAATATAACCTTTGACAATTGTTTCACAAGCTACAACTTGGGTCAGGAGAAAACTGACAGAGAAAGCTCACGCTGGTTGGAACGGTCCAAAAGAACCAGTGTGAACTCTCTGCTGAGCTGCTGGTAACCAAGAACAGGACCCCTGAGTCCTCCATGTCTGCCTTCAAAGACACCACAGCCCAGAGTCTTACTGCCCCCAAAAAAGGGGGGAAATGTTGTCAAAATATTATGAGCACTTTGCATAAAAATTCTGAAACCAGCACAAGAGAAGACCAGAAACCAAGTATGATGCTACAATGACACCAAAGTGGGGGAGTGGATAACTTAGAGAAAGTTATGGGGTCTAACAGCACCAAACAAATGACTGCAAGCTGGCCGCTGCTCCTCTTTTATAAAATGACTGATTTGTTATTTGGAAGGAGATCTTTCCAGAGTGGAACACATCAAAGCTATGCAACCTTTATATTTTTCAACTCGTTCATTTTTTATTTAATTGAGCTTTTGAAGTTTATTGTGCTATTAGTTGTTTATATTTTTCCTGCTTGAAAGCAAGAATTTCCCATCTCTTACGTGATTATGATCCTCTGTGAACCCATGTGTTTTGTACTTGTTTTCATCAATGCTAAGCCTTGAGAGGAAACTAAACTGCGTTGCTAAAGTTGTGTCTGTTACCAACCTGCAGCAGCAGACTCATCTGCCTCTGCAGTAACCAAGACAACTTAGTTTTCACAGTTGCCACAGTTGCACTTGAATGCCTCCCTCGTACTTTTCCCTAAAAAAAGAAAAAAAAAAAAAAAAGGGATAAGCCATAACACCCCCCCCCCCCCACACACACACACACACACACACATAAAAGTATATGTGTGAGGAAATCTGAAATAGATGCTGCATTCATCATTCACAGGGAAACAAAAAGCCAGTTTGACTTTTTAATCAAATTATCTAATTCCTTTCTGAGGCTTGATCAGAATGATAGATGGTTAGATCAAAGTCTTTTCTTAATGTGTAAATGTTTCTTTTGAAGATCTCAGGTTATTTCTAAAAGTTTCAGGGCTTCATCCTCAGATGGCATGGCCTAATCTAACCTCCCTCATCAACAACAGTGCAGAAATCTAAGATTTGAATCAGAAAGGACCACAATGTCCCCGCTCTTATCTGCCACCTGATATTCCACTCGAGACCCCCGTGCAGGTGCTGGAGCTGCATGGCTCCTCCACATCACCATTTCATGCTGAGCCTGATGAGGTTCTGTTAGCAACCTGTCCATCGGGTCATAGGTGAGCTCTATCTCTGCTTCTATTTCCTGATATTTCTGTTTCCATTATTCATAAAGGTCTAATGGACCTTCATCAAAGGCCTGGTTTCCCTGAAAGGCCCTACGTGCAGCAGTTTTCCTTGAAGCAAAATCTGAAGGCGATAAATCTGTTCCCCCCCAGGTGAGGTGTCTCACAACCTTTAAACTGCAAATTCTGATCTGGTCCTTTACTATACTTAAGCATCCAAAAATGATGACATTAATGTGATAAAAAGTAGTGTAGAAATCAGTTCAGTTCACGTGCACGGTTCCATCAAACTGATTCATCACTGTAAATCACTGTGGTATTGATATTTGGGCGTTGATATTTTTTTAACTCTCATGTTTCATGCATGAGGGGCATCTTTGGAGCGGGGCTTGTTTTATTAAACATTCTGCATCTGAAGGTTGATCTCATGTAGGGTGTGAATACATCCTGTCCACTCCTCATCACTTTTTCCATGACTTTTTTCTCCAGCACACACCCCTTAATGACCTCTGTTTTCAAACTGACTGTTGGTGATCAGTTAAGCTCGTTAGGATTTTTAAATGAGTCTGGAAAATGCACGGAAAATGCAAACACTAACCACACAAAACTCCAATCAAAAAAGGCCGCATGAATTTTCAGTATTCAATTAGAATTATTGGACCCTTTTAGGGCCGCCTAATTTTGCAGACACACTGATTCGCAGGTGCTAACTTGCACACACCAGCAACAATCAGGCTTAACAACCCATAATGAAATATCTCAAATTTTAGTATTTATTTTCCCCATGCTTTTCAAGCCTTTTCAAATCTCACATCCAGAAGGTGTTTCTGCATCCTCATTCAGAAAACATTCTAAGTAATAATTAGATTTCAAGACTCTCCATGTCTTATTGACATTTTTCTGATGTTATGTTGGTGAAATACAATATCCCACTCAGCACAGACACAACAAATCTATTTAATATCAAAAGACAAGACTGGGGTCAGTAAAAGAGAACGTGCTCTTTAAAAATCTATTTTCATTTGCCACATTTTAAGGTTGGAAATAGCAAGGTACATTTCTGAAATACTGAATATATGAAGTTTGGCCTCCCAGCTGATATTAATGTGTAGAACCTGTAAAAATCTGTTTGACCAGATTCAAATTGGAAAAAACAAAAACAACAATGTTTTAAATAGTAGCATTTAATTTAGATATTTCCAGCCTCAGTGGAGCCTAGGGTTGGGGTTAGGAATAATACCAAATTCATCTGGGCCGAATGACAGAATTTTAATTCAATTGTCAGAATTAAACAGCTGGATCTCATTTACTTTTACTGGAGATGATAAAATGAAGAAAGACTGGAATCATTATGTGAAGAACAAAGTCGATGAAAAGCTGAAGATCACTGCCAAACCTGGAGTTTTCCCAAAACTGCCTAATGAACTCACAATAACAGTAAATATTACATCAAGGCTAAACAAAGTAAATCACTGACTTTTGCTTCACTGACTTTTTTCCTCTTTCCTGGGTGAAAGGTATGTACTTGACCCATTAATCACCACTTCCTCTTTATACAGAACTTCACACTCTTTATACCTCTCTTTATTCCTCCTTTCTGACAGAAGGCCCTGTTGGAGTCCAAGTAGACGCAGTGTGAGAACACCGTACATCATCAGCAGGCACTAAAACCAGGCGTCTGGGATCCAGAAAGCACAGGGTCATCAGGGGAGAACTGGATCATTCTGTAGAAGAGGTAAGAAACTTTGATGGGTTCAGTTTAAAACTGCACTCTAAAGAGCTTCAATCCTTGAACTTTTTTTTAAATTTTCATCTGTACTTTTCTTGAACTGAGAATAATACAGATGAAAATATGCAGCACCTCTTGTTCATGTTTGGTTGTTGCCTGGCAACCTTGCTGGTTTTCAAACACAGGTGAGCAGCACGACTCATTTTTAATCATCGTTCTACCAGGTACAGACAAATCAAATCAGAGCGAATACTGGAAATAAACAAGTTCCCATAACTGCAGTGTTATGTCTCCTGACAATTCCGTACGCTTTTGTAATGGAAGCTGAACCACCTGTACGTGATGAAGCTCATAGAGAAATTACAGGTTTTTTTTTTTAATCAAAACTGAGGATACAGGGGACCAAGATAGAAATTAGTTATTATCATTAATTGAAAAGCTTTTGTTTGCAGTAACTCCAGCATGGTAAAATATGGTTAACACTAGATAATCTATGCCTATCACTGGAGGGCAGCTCTCAGTCCTAATGGTGCCACTGGTAACATCTATGGGCACAAAAAGTCCAGGACTTTGTGATGTCATTATGCAGCTGTTAAAAAAGAGGCTCCAGCAGCCCGAGAAAAGGAAGGAAAGGTTAATGGATAGCTGAAAAATAAATAAATGAATTAAAAAAAGTCTGCAGACACTAATTCAACTCAATGCTTTGCCTGCGTTAAACTAGATTTATGGGCATATATCTTTTGGGTGGTGCTTTGGTGCTTGGCAAACTGAGTTGAACAGTGAAATGTTTGCAATGTTTCCTGATGGACAGCGGTAATGGACAATTAATCCTAGATTCAGGTGATATTTGATCATAAATCAGACTCAGACTGTTTGCCAAAGTCAAATCCATCATGCTGCAGAGCAACAGGGAGCGCCAGGGCTGAAGAAGTGTGAATAAATGCCTTCTTTTGTTTAATGCTTTGTCTCCTAAAATGTCTCAGTGCATCTCAGAATATAAGATGAACAAAAAGCATCCGTAGACACCTGGTTTTTAGCTAGAGCACATAAGAAAGACCCATCAGAGGCTGGAACCTAGACAGGTCACAGTTTCTGCATGTAAACATGCGCTGAAAAGTAACAGCTTTGACCGGAAAGCCAAACAAAAATATACCTTCTGCTGTAATTCAAATATTCTTTTTTTTTTTTTTTTTTTTTTTATTTGTCCAGATTCACGAGCCAGTTGAGGCCAGTGAATCTGTCGTCTGAAAAACTGAGGAACAAGAGCAGTCGTAAGGTTCACTAATATGATATTTTGCTTCTCTTTTCTTTTACTGCAAGGTCATCATAAAGATAAAAATAATCCCTCTTGACAAATTTGTTTTCAAAAGGTTTTGCTCTCCTTCTCTATCATCATGGCGAAATACTGCCCGATAGTGCTGACTCCGAGAGAATTCTGTGATCGGGGCCTGATGTATTACCCTGTCTTTCCTGTAATTCAAATGCCTCTAACACTACTTTTAGGGATGAACATAAAACACTACTTTTAGGGATGAACATAAGAGTGTGAAATACTCCTTTGGAAATCTCTTTGAAAAGGGCATTTTTTTTTTTTTTTTTTTTTTTGATTCCAGACACACGTTGAAGCTTGTCATATTAAATTTGAATGAATGCATATGTGCAAACACTTACAAATGAAAGGTCATTTCGAGAATGCAAATACACAGTCGGCTGATGGGAGCATTTATCAACGCGGGGTGCGATTTGTTTATTCTGGCCAAGGATCAAAATCTGCAGTTGATTGCTTTAAATATTATTGATAAATTGGTCCATAATGAGATTTGTCATGAACTTGTATAATATGGCAGAGCAGAAATGATCCAATTACTGAAGTGCAATGATTTGCTGAAGCGCAGGTTTTATGATCAGGATCTAATAGAACGTTCGAGCGCCGCTTACGCTTTTGGCTTCATCTCTCAGTGTCCATGAATTTGGATGGAACAAACTGCAGGTTATAAAGCAAAAGCCCAGAGGCTGGTCATCTTTAATGACACACAACATGTTCCCTGACAACTTGCTTTAAAGATAAGCTGGTTGCTTTATACCAGAACCAATTACAGAGAGACTAATTATGCTGTATGCCTGAAGGAAATGGAGCCATATGTGATGAGCAGTTTAAAGTAGTGTTATGTGAGCACTAACAAGCTGTCAGTATTCTGAACATAGAGAAAACATTTAAAGCACTGAGCTGAGAAATATTTGTAAGTGTGCATCCAGTCTATTTGTGGCTGTTAATTAGCATTATTTGGTTATAATTAGGATTCTTAGGTACAGATAAATAAAACATTTACTCTGCTGCGTTGCTTCAAAACAATAAAAGTTTCAGAGGAAGCTTATTAAAGTAGAATGTGGATCTATTCCATCTCAGTCCATTTTATGATAATGGCTAAAGCGGTACATTGATGCAGCCTAATGGCTGCTGGCTTGACCACTCTTGTGTTACTCCTCCAACATAAATAAGGCTTCTTTTATATGCTCCTTGACCTAAAAGAGGATGCTTAAAAGTTGCTTTGAAGCAAAAAATCAGCGACACAAACTTTTGCTTTTTGTCAATCAATGAATTGATGAAGCAACTTCCTCTTTAATGGCCAGTGGATCAAGCTCAGCAAACTCTAAACATTTTGTTTAGCCTTTGAAATAAATATAAAATCAAATTTAAAATTGCAGCCTGGACTTTTTTTTTTTCACTCTATTTTTTTCCCTTAGTAGGGGGCACCACAGTGGATCATCACTGTGTTCCACATGTTTGGGATTGGCACTCGGCTGGGGCATTGGGGGTGATTTGAGATTTGGTGTCCTGCCCAGCGGCACTTTGGCATGTGAGTGGACTGGGGATGGAGCCAGCGACCTTCTGGCTGGAGAGCAACCGACTCTTCCCACTGACTTTAATTGTGGATTTGCACCAACTCTATGCTCTAGCACTAATACGATTCAATTAGATAGTTCTAGGAAAAACACACACACAGATATACATTTATATATATAGATATGTCTGTCAGTGGTGGGCTCTTGCGCAATAAGTCTCCTCAGAGCACAACATCATGTGATTGACAACACAACGCAGTAAACATTCACTTACTAGAGTTTATCATTTTCTTTCTGGAGCTCTAACAAATAATGATTGCATGCTTTAATGCTTAGCAAAAATGATTTTATTTCCGAAACTGAAGGTCATGAAGTGCAGAGAGCTGCATTAGAACTCTTTGGTCTAGACATTCAGCTTTGCAACGTTTATGTGTACAAAAGGCTTTTTAAAACCCACTGCAGGATAATGTTTCTGGAGACACATTACTGTGGTCAGTTGTCTGTCTTGCAACAGTAATACACTTTGGTCAAACAAATGTAAAACACAGTTCAATTCAGTTCATTACAATTCGAGTCCACATTTTAAATCTCTTATTGGAAATTATATTGTATAGTATAACTTATAAAAGTAGACAATAATATGGAAGTCACAGTATGAAGCCAGTCAGTCTCTATTTGTACAACGCTTTTCCTTTGGTTTGTGCAACACAAAGTACCTGAGAGGATTGAAGCAGAAGCAACAGAATTATTATTTAAAAAATGAATAGATAAATAAATACCACCAAAACACATCCAAATATGACACAGTCACACACAAGGATAAAAATGAATCCACACACTCACTAACACACACCGAGACCCCTTTAAATCATCTTGAATGATAAAAGCTAAAATGAAAAAGTGGGTCTTGAGTTGCATTTTAAGAGCGTCCTCAGCTGCCCTCAGGTCTGGTGGATCGTTCCACAAACCGGGCCGTAGCAGTAAAAGGAGGCCACACCATATGTCTTTGCTCTTACTCTGGGAATAATTAAAAATCTGCCACCATAAGAGTCCGAGGAGGCTCATAAAATGCAAGCAGCTTGAACAAATATGGAGGAGAGAACCACTGAGAGTTTTATAAACTAGAAAAATGATCTTAAAGTCAGTCCTTAAGGAAACGTTGGTCGTATGCGCTCTCTTTGTGGTTTCAGTCAACATACGTGCTTCTGAGCTTTGAAGTGTCTGTAACTGTGATAAAATGTTTTTTTTTTTCCCCTGCGGAAACCAGAAAGGAGAGCATCAGAATAATCCGGTCGAGATGTACGTGTTCAAAATGCTGCTGGTTGGCTTCTATTTGGTGTAAAAAAGGAAAAAAAAAAAAAAAAAAAGGGATCATATTGCTCCAATTTTAGCATCATCTCACTGGCTCCCAGTTTGTTTTCACATTGATTCTAAAATTCTTTTATTTGTTTTGAAACGTCTACAAAATCTGTC
This sequence comes from Hirundichthys speculiger, assembly GCA_018398805.1. Classification (NCBI taxonomy): domain Eukaryota; kingdom Metazoa; phylum Chordata; class Actinopteri; order Beloniformes; family Exocoetidae; genus Hirundichthys; species Hirundichthys speculiger. The sequence goes on from JAGFBZ010000895.1 coordinate 954,875, forward strand.
CGGCCTGCTGCAGCCATACACTCCTTCAGATCACAGTTAGTCGTCCCTGAGACCAAGTGACTGCACTTCCTCTATCTGAAATCCTGGAATGACTTGTCTTTGCACATCAGGCTTTTTAATCCTTTCTTAAAATCCTTTATTTTACCTCTTTGGGTGTTATCTTTTTTTACTTTTATGTTTTATATTTGGTTTTATGTGTCTATCATTATTTTGTATTGTAGTTCTTCCTTTTTGTCTAGAACATGTTGGCCAACCATGTTTTTTTTTCATTTATTATTTTTTAAGGTGCTTTTTAAATTAAGTTGGTCGACTGACTGACTGATGTAATAAAATCATATACCAGTGTCTATGTGTTGGCTCAAGAGAGACGCTACACTGGAAATGTTTTTTAGGTGGTAAAATGCATCTTTCCTGACAGTTTTTTTTATAAGAGGCTTAAAACTTGAAACAATCAGCCATAGAGGCTTCAGATCAATCCCTGAGAGCCAGCCTTGATCAATTTGTTCAATTACTTTGAGTCACTTGCTCTGATACTGTTTCTCCAACAGACCTATTGAAGATTTACAACATCTTGCTGCAAACACTGAAGAACCTACAGTCATGGAAAAAATTATTAGACCACCCTTGTTTTCCTTCAGTTTCTTGTTCATTTTAATGCCTGGTACAACTAAAGGTACATTTGTTTGGACAAACATAATGATAACCACAAAGATTGCTCATAAGAGTTTTATTTAAGAGCTGATATCTTACCATTTTCCATGGTTTTCTTGATTATAACCTAAATCACTTAAGTTTTTACATCAATAGCTATGGCGTTGTACTGCCAAAAACACTGCTTTTATGCATTCAGTGTTTTCTTTTCTGTCTGTTTTAGTCACATGATGACGTTTAGTGGTACCAGGTATTAAAATGAACAAGAAAGTGAAGAAAAAATGGTGGTCTTAATAATTTTTTCCATGACTGTAAGCTTCCTCAAGAAGTCCAGTCTGCACCGTCTCGTCCTGTAAAACAGACGCGGTGTTGTACTTCCAGTCCAGTCTGTTGTTCAGGTGAACACCAAGGTATCTGTAGGCCTCCACCACCTACACCTCTTTCCATGACAGAAATAGTGTTTGTCTCATTTCTGATCCTCCTAAAATCCTGTCATCTCCTTTGCCTTGTCTACGTTGAAGCGAAAGGTGATTGTTTCAGTATCCTGACACAAAGAGGTCCATCAGTCCCCTGTTATCAGCCTCCTGCCTTCCACTGACACACACCACACCACATCAGAGTCATCTGAGTATTTCTGGACATGACAGGGCTCTGAGTTGTGCTCCAAGTCTGAGGTGTACAATGGGAAGAGAAATAATGAGAGTGCAGTCCATTGCAGTGCTTTTGTGGGGCTGAACACCCACTCAGCCATAAACACACTTGACTGTCACAAATTGTTGCATCTTTGAGAGAAAGTGCTCCATCCGATTGCGGAGGCATACACCTGTGTTTGCCGGGGTTTTTTCACACAGCCGTGCAGGCTGAATCATGCTGAAAGCACCGGAGGAAATAACATGCTGCTGTGTTCAGATGTGCGGTGGCACACTGAAGCTGGTAGAGGATGGTATGCCATGAGCACGCTGGCGAGGCAAGGTTAAAAAAAAGAGAGAGGCAGTATGAGGAATATGTGAAGATCAAGCAAGAAAAAGAGTCCCCCCACCCCTAAAAATAAAAAAAAAAGCTATCAGCGGCTCTCTTAACTGAGGCAAAAAGCATGACCCATGACCCACAGGGCAAAAGACGTCACTCAGAAACTCCTGGAATTTACATGTAAGTTGCAATAAGCTGCAAGTTTTCCATATTTTAAGTCATGAGAATGTGTCGGCATTAGTCCCATCACCATAGTGATAAAAGCTGATTTAATTGTTGTTTGTATTGAGCAATGCATCAGAAAACATAGGTGGATTGTATCAGTATTGCCATCTGCAATTGGAAAAAAATTGTTTCAAAATATTGGCAAATTAGATATCAGCAAATGTCTAATATTTTGTGTATATATATATATATATATATATATTATATATATATATATATATATATATATATATATATATATATATATATATATATATATTTATTAGGGCTGGGCAAGTTAACACGTTATTATCGCATTAACGCATTCATTTATTAACACTGGCATTTATTTTAATGCGCGTTAACGCATGTTGCTCACATGCTTTTGTTTTGAAAAGTCTGTCACTGGCTGCTGCGGAACCAGAAAAGAATTGGTGGAAAAACATGCATAAAAGCTAAAACAGACATGGAGAATGGTAAAAATCTGTGTACTTTACAGTTCAGGTAGCAACTCAGGTAGCAATATTAACAATTCTGTCTGAAAACAAAAATTCTAGACTGCAACAAAACTTTCACGTCATTCCTCCATGTTACATCAGATCTGCTCCATGTGTTCACTGTCCTGCTGTTCTCTAGCTGGTTACTGCAGTGCGGCTCCATCTAGTGGCACAGATGTGTAATGACAACAGAAAGTCCAGTCCTCAATTATAAAACAAATTCTGTCCTGTGGCCTGTTTTTTCATTTTGTATTTTTGATCCAAGTCTAAAATTGAAATATAAAAAAAAAAGGCATTTTTTTTCCGGGTTTTTTTTGTGTTAGATTAAAATTTGAAAAACTTAATAAAATGTAACTGTTTTAAATGTTTTTTTTACATTTTTGATTGACCATTGAAAATGGAAAGAATGATTGATACACAGATTGGTAAAGTTACTGAACTTTAACATGGACATTTCCATTTTAAAGATCTCCCAGACTGAGGATTTGACAGAAACAAGGTTATTTGTAACAACTGCCAAGTTAAACTCCCCGTTAAAAGTTTCTGATGTTACCTCAGAAATTGCCTGTTAAAATCCAACAAAATGATTGTGGCTCAGCACAATCATAACATTAGGTTTGTAGACTTTTTTTTTATCTTTCATAAAAACAGGATTACTTTAATGCCCTGGCAGTGGCAATAAGCTTTATTCTATTTTACATTTTTTAAGATGAGATGTACACGAAATATGTGTTACTGACAAGTGCTGATGTTAAGTGTTTGAACAACAAATGTTTTGGCACTTTAGTTCATATGGCAGGAGAAGATTTAAATAAAAGTGCATTTTACACTACTTTTGAATTCATTATTTGATTTTTCATATACAATGTGATTATATATATATATATATAGTGTGTGTGTATATATGCAGGATTACAGCTTGAACACAAACTGTAATCCTGCATCTTTTGTGAAAACAATGGTTGACTCATCCTGTCTGTACTGAGAGAATCTCATATTGTGGATGGGCTTTTGCTTCACATTTTCAAAAACATAGATACCCTTGAGACTTTTAGGGCTTTGCAGTAAGTTCATTTGAACAGAGCACAATATAAAACCCCCAAAAACATATTTCATCCCAGGGTTGTGGAAATCGAAAGCATTTTTGAGATATCTGTATGAGGGGATATTTGTCACCTTTCATCTCTGCTTACCTTCACACTGATGGGCAGAGCAGTAAAACTGAGCCTTATTCACTATAAAAAAGAATAAATAAAAAGACAAAGCACAAGGTTATGCACTTTTCTCTTGTTGCTTGCATGGCAGTGGTGTGTTCCTGGGGGATAAACCGCTCAGAACTCAGAACATATGTACTGAACCTCACACAGTAAAAAAAAAATTACCTAATGAACTCAACTTGATGAAAGGCTTATGCTGGAAGTCTATTTAATGGCCACATGACCACGTGAGGACCATGACACATTTTTCTCCCTTCATCATCCTCTATATTTCCGAGCAAGAATTAACAGAGAGAACGTTGTCACATGCATCATAGTCACATCTGCGTGGGACTGCTAAAACCATAATCCATATTGACTTTTGCTTAGGTAAGCGTCTGTCCACTTTAAAGCATAAACAACAGGAACAAGAAGGCTACACTTGTACTGCAGGGAGACACACAATGTCTTTGAGAGGAATGGCCACTTTACCACATAGACATATTGCAAAGGCAAGCCTTCCGAGCAGGGCATTGAATTGAAGTAAATGGTTTTCAATCTTTCCTGACTTTAGGACAAATAGCTCTTTGAAATGTGCCACAATGCAGGAAATAAAACATTGCACTTTCATCTTACATTGTCAAACATAACATTCACCTTCAAAAAGGTATGTAAGACTACAACCTCAAGTCAGAAACATTTTTGGTGAGGACAAAAAATTCGTAGCTTCTGACATTCTTTCATTTATTCATTGACTCATGACTCAAACTTTTGTCGTGAGCGTCCTTGTGAAACAAGCCGACTTGAAGGCTGCATGTGTTGCTCTAAAATCTTAAAATACTTTTCTGCATTAAGGCTGCCATCATAAAGCTGTTACTATTTGCAGGGAAAAAAATAAAGAAAGAAACAACCAGAATGCTGATTCAACAACCAATTTTTCTTGTTTTCATTCATTCTTTTATTTGACTTCATTTCTAGCACCAAACTGCTCCATCCAAACTTTTTTTTTTTTTTTAGATTGTCTTGCAGTGCTCAAATGCAGGAACAGATTGTATTTTTAATTAAATGATTCTAACCATCTTTAATGAAATAAGATATCAATATTTTTTTAGATTCTCAACAATCCATTCTGTTTTATTTACGCCTCTGCAGCTGTTTCACTGAACTTCCACATCAGTCATCATGAAGGCACCTTAAAGAAACACAGGATCACAGCAAAATCAAAATGAAACCACAGGAAATCGCTGACATCAAGTCAGTCATAATAGTACCAACCTCTTTGACTGATAGATTTTAGAAACTGCACCAATATATAATCTAATTAGATAACAAACATAGCAGTTAGAAACTGCATTTTTGGCAGCTGACAGTGTGAAATATAAGCTGAGTTACACGGAGTGAGCGGGAAAGCATTCAGGCAGGGCAGCACACGTGCCTACTGATGGATGTATAATGGCGGGGGCAAGGACTGTGTGACTGCATGACCTTTCAGTTTCAAGACCCAAGCCTCCCAGTTCAGAAGGACTTTTTGGTACCCCGGCATCCGTAAACCCCAGTCGAGAGATTTCTGACTCAATGAACAAGCAACCAAAAGTTCTGGGGATCACACGGTTAGCCAAGACGGGGCACGGCGAGACTTCCCTGAATGTGTTTCAGTGGATGTGAGAACACACTCATACATGGCACTTATCGGAAAGGAACATCAAACCAAGAGGAAATAATGGACCAGAGGTCTGTCCTAATTTTCCAGTTCATTTTTCATTCTCCCCTGCCTCTCCCTTGCTTTTTTCACTTTCCTTTTCACCAGTGCTGTGTGGATTGTTAAATTTCTTCTCCTTGAGCTATCATCCTCTATGAGGTGGCAGAATTTTTCACACAGCTTTATGCTTGAGATCAGCGAGGCACCTAGGGCAGGGAACGAAATATAGAACCAGTACTGAGAGACGCACACAACCTCCTGCAGCAATCCCCTCCGAAGCAATTTTGATAGCGCGGGTAGCAGTGGGGGCTATTCCCTCTGTGATACACTACGAGGCCGTAAGCTTGTTCTCTGCACAGCAGCGAGCACTCGCTTCCCTCGGCGTGACTCTCTCTTGACAGTCAGACAAACAGACATCCAATTTCCACTTTGGATGATTACTCTGTGATTGACCATGACCTCATCGTTCATCTGTAGTTTGAGTAGAAAGAGTTCAAACACCATCTCATGCTGAAAACTTGGATGCAAGCTCTTTTTCACTTAACGGGGAAGGGTGAGAACATTTTCAAAGTCGGTGGTGATCAGTTTTGCTTTACAGTGGCATTGACAGGATGCTTTATGGGGGGGGGGGGGGGGGGGGGGGGGGGGTCTGGAGCTGCTTTCTGCCGCTTTACAGTAATCTTGACTGTTTTTCTTTTTTTAGCTATGAATTATTTAATTGATCAGGCTGATGAAAGTAGAAGTTTGATTTGTCTATACTTTCAGCATACTTTTCTGTCCATTTCTGAGGCTAGTGCTAATGCATTTTGTGCTTAAATTTTGTTTATGAAGCCCAACAAGCACAGATTATGTATTATCAAGGCTCTATCATCAGCCCCCCCATGTATAAGTGAAGAGCAGAATCCATTCTGTGATATACTGTAGATAAGAGAGTTAATCTTTACTAAACTGATGGGGGGAAAAGGACAGGTTATAAATTTGCATAAGCGCATCATCTTATGCCAAATCATGCAACAACCTATAACCAGTGACAATTTACATAAGTGATTTTCGACTTGTTCAGACTCTAGAAAGGATTGATTTACATGAGGGTATGCTATTGTCTCAATAAGGTTTCAAATCTGTGGAACTGAATGCAAATGAGTGCCTTTGAAGTGCGCTGATCTCAGAAAATTTAGACGCTCAATTCTTCCTTGCATGAATACAAATGCAAAAAAGCAAGATAAAATGAATCTGAAAGCTCTTTTCATTCTGGTCGTATATGACAACAAACATCCAATTTTGGGAAGTGTTTAGGTCATAGCTAAAAAGGAAGCGTGGGTAAGTGGCGTCAGTCTTTTTTTGTATTAAGTAGCATATTTTTGTTACTGATGAAGAACCTCTATCAGGGATGTGCAGGCAATTACACCAAATGCTCCCATGCATGAAATCCCAGCTGCTTGTTATTGATAAATTTCCAAACACCTCCGAAGACTTTTCAAATTACGTCTCTTGCTTATTAAAACTTTACTCATGCATTTTATTTTTTTGTTCCCCAACCTCCCTCACCTCCTACTCCCCCACTCTCCCCGCCTGAACAGCCCCCAAGCCACCACCTCGCCACAGTATGTGGAAGAGTGCTCCTTTGATAATGCATTAGGGAGCAGGAAAATCTGGTCAATAAAGTCAGGGAAGAAAGAGTAAAAGAGAGAAAAGACAGACTGCAAGGCGGACTGGAGGAGTGCTGAGACACATGAACCGACAGAACCCATTTATCTCCTGCTGGAATACTGATGGACGGGCCTTCATTAGAGGTAGGGAAACCATAACCCAAACATATTTTAAGTCACCTCTGTATTCAAGCCACATAGATCTGCATTAACAGAAGCCACTTCTCCATCATAGCTGAAGATTCCTTTTGAAAACCAGCTGAAGGTCAAATAAGAAATTATCCTCAAAGAAATTGAAGAGTTTCTCTCCCTAATACTGGATGGAAGTGAACAAAGTGGAGATAAATTAATAACAAGAATGATGTTTAAGTTATTTATTTCCTGATCAGAAGCATAGTTTGACATGTGAGGTGTGTTTCAACACCTCACAGTGGCGTGAGTGGCGCCCACATAAGCCCGTCTTTTGTTCTCTAAACGTCTTAAAATCACACACATTGATTGTAAAAGCCACAACCCGTGCCGTAATCGCACAGGACACGTACTATAAAAGAGGTAACAGGATGCTTTTACCACCCCTTTCAACTCTTATTTCAATAAGCCTTTCGTGTAAGCAGCCACTTGACAAATTTGTCTTTCAGGTCATCAAAGACAGAAAACGGCTGAATGTGTGAGACGAGCCCTGGTTATTCAAGCAGGATCTGTGCTTCGGTTGTCTTTGCTGTTGTCCACACTGGATTTTGTGTGATACCCTTCCACCACAGCCTGACAGATAAGACAATCATATCCACGAACACGTTTGAGGGTAAACATAGATCTTTGTAAGGGCTTTCATGAGTAAAGACAGACGTCTAACTGTGACAAGCCTTAATTATCGTGTAATTAATGATCTCACTGGGCTACAGATTAATAGCAAGGGAAAATTAAATGCATCTTTGCACGCTGTGTTAAGATTGATTTTGTCCTATAGAGCCTAAGAAAAAGTAATGAAAGGTGTCATGATTAAAAAGAATGGCACTGTGTGTTGTTCAGCTCTCAAATATTTACTGGGTGTAAATATTTACCAAGAAATCCTTGAGAGACACAGAATAAAGGCCATCAGAGTTACTTTAGAGAGGAGCAAATTTCACCCTGATGGATGCGGTCTTTTTCCCTTCAGAGCATAATAATGGCACACCTTTGATGTAAGTGCACTCGGTAGATGCCTCGAAATGCTACATAAAACAACATCCCTATTTTAAAGACTTCCCATATGTGCCATAAAGATGTACAATGCTCACAAGGATCTGTTGGCAATGAATTACGCATTCCTCTCATGCATCCCTCCTCCAACCTTTTTAGAAGCAGACATAAAGCCACAGATATATAATAAAAGCACAGTAAGGCCTCTCAGCTGCATGTCTAGCCCACTGGAGGCCATAGCGGCTCAGACGGCAGCAGGGGCAAGTGGTGCCGGTGGCATGCAGGAACGCAAAGAGGCAGGTTAGCACTTCTGACTAGTCCGTGGGCTGTAGAGGTGTTTCTAAAGCTGGATTTGTATTCACCGTCTGTCTTGAGTCATGGTGGGGCATGACAAAGCACAGGTGGGAAGAGTGAATGTTCTCACAAAAAGGAAGGTCTCCTTTGATGCTGCAACACTCAGAATGTATTTGAAACAAAATGTCACTTGCTCTTAATTTATATTTTATTTTTTTCTTCATGCAGAGGGTGTCGGTGCTGGAGTTTGAAAAGGAGCGTTTCCATCAGTTCCTTAGAACAGCAACCTCGAATGAAATGGAAACCTTGATCTGCTGGCTGATGTCTCTGGGAACATCTTGACATTCAGGGTAACAATGCAGGGGATCAGTAGCAGTGAGGTCGGGTAACAACCACAGCTGCGTAGCTGGAGGCTGTAATGAATTTTTCTGACCAGAGGCTAAACACCTGAGGCTCTCATTACAGAACTGGATTTTTAGCTTTTGAAGCTAAAGTTTGGAGGCATTATGCTCTTGATATTTTACTCCACATAATAAGCATGAAATGAAGCAGAAACCACACCGACGGTTAATTCCTCTGCACCAGCTCAGGTAAAAGTGAACATCAGGGATTTTTTTTTTTCTTTTTTTTTTTGCATGGCTTATAGAGACCAAATCCTGTTTTTACACTCAGCGGTTCATGCCAGTGTTGAGCATTTCCAGGTTTCACAATCCTTCGACGCTGAAGTGTATGAGGGATGATTTAATTAGCATAAAAAGGTACTGAATGTTGTTCAGTATTTATTCTTCAGAAAAATCATATTTTGACATGCGCTGGTCGACCTAGTGACGTCATCAATTAAAGATGGGAAGAATATGTCCCAATTTGTTTCCATCTTCTTTAAAAAAAAAAAAAATGCCGTTCATGAAATCTATATAAAATGCCGTGACTCATACAGTACGTGTCCCCTCGTCTCTGACAAAAGCAGGCGCCAGATTGCACGTCTTATCAGTCGTGCACTCCATTTAACATGAACTGACAGACAGATTGCACTTCATTTTACACACACCCTTCATGACAGCACCCTTTCCCATCCAGAAAATATAATATTACATGGAATTTTTTTTTTTTTCACTCCCCAGAATCTATTTGTCTCTCGACCTTGACAGAGGTGTCTTCTGTTATGCTTTTTCCACTAACACCTCGACTCCACAAAACACATATAAGGTAGCTGCATGTGTCCTGTCCTTGAGTCTGTGATTAAAGCTACGGCTACCGGTGTTTGTTCATTTGTTTGGGTGATATTAATTACCGAGCGTCAGTTGTGATTTCATTGCCTGTTAAATTCGTAGGACAGGAGTGCGAGCGGGAGGTGCAGCACGAGATGTTTTGAACTTTTCTGTTCGTGATTGCTGTCACTGGCGATTTTTACAATAAGGTCTCTGTAGGCCCCCGGCAACACCCACCCCACCATCCCCTGCTGCTGTATGTTGTCATGTGAAGAGGTTACAGATCAAAGTTTGTAGCTGGGGGGCGCTACTCCTCTCATCTAATATTTTCCACTTTATGTATACACAAAGTACGATGTCGGGTTACATCAAGCTTCATGCCTTCAGACCCATTAGTTTTCTGTACATGGACTCTGGTCTACAACTTATCTTTATCCCCACTGCAAAAATACTGTATTTCATTGTCAGATCACATTATGGTGAGTATACATTAGTTATATGGGGCATAAAGAATCTTTGATTCCAGCAGCCTCTCTCATCTCCCAAGGAGCCCCACACACAAACCACTGGTAAACATAAAGAGCAATAATCCATGAAATGGTAGGTTTTTGTTTTCTGCCCTCTCTGGCTACATAATCCACTGGGATTTTCACAGACGCATTCAACATAAAGACTTTAAAGGTGAACAACTGACAAGCTGCTGTAATTGTTCTATATCTATCCACCTTCCAACATGGGAACCGCATTGATATTTTTCTTTTACCGAGTGTTAAAGTGAGAAAGTCCGGATGTACTGCTGGAGGTTTTAACATCTTTCAGTGAAGTGCTTTGGTTTTATGTGCCACATTTCCTTGTGCTGCAAACTACAGTACAGTCAGGCAACAAACTAATGGAAAACTTGATACACACACCTTAGTAATGTATTCATCACATGCAGAACGGAGCTGAACAGCCGTGATGTACCTCTGTCCTGTGGAATGATTCGAGCAGTCTTTCCAAAGATATTTACTCAGTTTGTTTCTTAGATGAAAATGGAGAAAGCTGCCTGATGCAGACTTAAAAAAAACCTCTTTACTTGAGATCTGGTGAGTGTGAAAGCTTGACATGATTTTTATGCTCATATAACCATTTAGTGACCCTCTGTACTCTACAGATGGGGAAACTGTCATGCTATAAGAGACCAGTCCCATCAAAATATAAATATTTCATCATAGGTTAAAGTCCATGCCTTGGAATAGCTTTGCATTGATTTAGAGTGACTCTTCCCTCTAAGGGGACAAGTCACCCAAAACCAGGCCAGCAAAACATCCCAACATCATAATAGAAAACTGAATGCCCTCACTGTAGGGGTCACAGGTTCAAACAGCATGCAGAAGACAGCTCTGTAGAAACTACTATTCAAATAAAATCTGGTGTGGACAGTTTTGTGACTGAAGATCCTGTTATCCATGTCCCCAAAATAAACCTCTTTCAGTGTCACTAAGCATTGCAAAGCTTTGGAAACATCGTAAAGCACACTGCAAAGCTTCCTTTTTTTTTAACTGTAACCATAGTATCAAAACCCAATAAATATAATATCTGTGAAACTGGGGAAGTGTTAAGGGCTGGGCATTTTGATTTTAGGTTGATTTTGATTCCTGCTTGGTTCTTCGGTTTTCCTGTCTCGGTTCACTCTTGCTCTTTTGTTGTTGAACTCCTTTATGTCTGTAGTCGGAACAACTATTGTACTTTAAAAATGTTTTCCCTGGTGTATAATTTCTGGTTTGACTTCCTTTGTTGGTCTGTTTGGTTCTAATCGCCCACATGTGTTCCTTGTTGGCCCCTGAGAGTCCGTGTCGACGTACTGTCCTGTCTCCTCTGACCGAAGCAAGTCTGTGAGCCGTGTTTTCCTGAGCTGCTCTCTTGTGCCAGTTTACCCTGCTTTCCTTCTGCCATGTGTGTTTCTGGATATCCTGCTGTGCCAGCATCTTTCATTTAATAAAAGGACATTGTTCTGAACTTTTGCCTCCCGGTCTCCTGCATCTTCCTGACAGGAAGTTAAGAGAATTTTTGCACCACAAATCAATCACTCGCAATTGAATTGGACAAGGCGCTGGGTACCTTTGAAAGCTGGGAAGAGACATTCTGTGACTGTGAATGTAAGATGCTTCACTTTTGAACTTTGATACTGTGCTGCAAAGGCAGCAATGAATGCCTTGTTCTACTGACTAGATTCAGCGATACTCCCGGGACCCCGGCCTCCTCTGAATCTCTGCTTCCAACAGAAATGTCCCTAGGGAGGACTTGTGGGCTGATAAAAGAGAAGAAAGTGAAATAAAGTTGATTTTGACCACCTTTATCTAGGATTTACCCATTAGATCAAAGCTTTAATAATTATTTAACCATCTCCTTTTTTCCCCCTTATAACTTGGATTTTGACTTCCATGTGGCAAACTGTATACTTCACATGTTGTTGATTTAGACATGTCTCAGATGCAAAGATACGAAAGGGGCGGGACTCCACTTATAGTTGTGAAATGTGTAAAATCTGCCCTTTTAGCTTGAGTGAAGAGTTGACTGTGAGTTGACTGAAATTGCTCATTTTTCAGCTCTGCTCTGGCCTTTTTGAGATAAAGACTCCAAAAGTCAACCTGCCCTCCACTGATCACTGCTTCCAAGCAACTTTTATCCAAGTGTTCAGGAATCGAAACCAGAGACACATTTCCTTTTTCTTTTCCAGCCCCACAAAAGACAGCTAAAAGCTTAAACCCAGTTTGAGCTCACCTTTGCAAAGATGACATATTCAGTATGAGAAAAGCTGCAACTGAAAAAAAGAAAAAAAAGAAAATCACAGAAACCTTTGTATACCCTGATATTATTACTGGATTGTTCTGTGATCTGAAACTCAAAGTACTTAATTTAACTCAAAGATGCACTGATAGCTCTATGTCAGTATCGATCATGAGTTTGTGCGACTTAAAAATATCTTAAAAACTATTGTCTTGCTTGCCCTAAAATGTCCTATGCACATTCATGCTCCCATCAGAGGGAAACCTATCGATTTTTGTGACCCTACTTCGTTCAAAAGCCACTTGAGTTTAAACTTTGCCTGTTCTTGTGGCACCATGCCTGCTTGTTAACGCTGTGGAATCACAGAAAAAAAAAATGTCTTTCATTTGAACTGTCTGGGGTCAAATGAAGTCATACTGAAAGTATGTTGGGAGCTGTATCAAAGAGACTCTTACTCCTTTACTCAGCCGCGATTAGACAGGCTTCCTAGTACTATTGGGAAGGATTCAGTTGTAAAGGGTGAATTCTGAGAAGGACGAACTGCAATTTAAAGTGAAAGTCACTCTAAAAGGCATCATTAAGTACTAAATGCTCAACCTTTTTCAGGTCTGAAACTGGCTATCAAAAGTCGGCACTGTTTCACAAAACTCAGAGGTTATAGTCACCCGGCATGACTCACACAAATTAGAGTCAACTAGCAGTTCAGACAGACTATGAATCATAAAGCTGTGAACCTGAGAAAGCTCAAGAGATTCAGAGGCGTAGTTTTGATCTGGTTAGGGGAACAAAACTGTTGCACTCATTTACACGCTGGAGGAATGTACATTTTTCATTTTATTATATTAAATGCAAATTCCTGTCCTGGTTACAAGTGTCGAAGTCACCAAATCATTATTAATCTTCATCATCAAGAACGTTTTTTTTTTTCAGATAGAGTGGTACCTTTACTTACAAAATTAATTGGTTCTGGAAGTAGTTTTGTAACCTGAAAATTTCGTAAGTAGAGACGTATTTTCCATGTAAATGTCCTAATCCTTTCCAAGCCCCCCAAAATTCAAACATAATTTTTTTAATAAATTATTAATAATACATTAAATGACGTAAAAACCTGTAAGAAATACATGTTAGAACTAGAAAAGCACTTGGAGGACGCAGACCTCCACCTAGCGCAACAATTATCGAAAATTTGAAAGTGATCCAGAATCCAGGATTTCTTCCAGATCACACCCAAAATGAAATCAGTTCTTCCTTTTCACATTTGTGACAAACTCCTGAGAATTTCATCAAAATCCATCCATTAATTTTCCTCTTGAACACAGACAGACAGACAGACAAACAGACAGATAAACGCCGGCAAAAACATAACCTCAAAATTGTTTGTTTACCTGGGTTGCTGGGTTACGCTCATACAGACAAGGGGCCCTCCAAGCCAATGGGATGCCAGGAAGATGCTAAGTGATAGCCAATGGCAGAGCAGCTCGGACGCACTGCTTTCAAACAGAGATACAGAGATGACAAGTATGTTTATGTTCTGTAAACTCTGGGAGCTGCGAGTAGCAGCGCTACTGTATTTTTGCTTTTTGTATCCTGAAATTTCTTTCGTAACAAGGAGGCAATATTTTCCCGTTGAGGCATTTTGTAATCTGAAAATTTCGTATGTAGAGACGTTCGTGAGTAGAGGTACCACTGTATTACAGTCTGAACCAAAGAATCAGGCAGTCTGACATCCCTAGCTGTCTCAGAAACAAAGGAAACAACTCAAATAACATTAACTGTATAGGACGATACTCTACATATGGAACCCTTTTATTTTTTCCTGTCAAGGTTATTTTATATTTCAGTAAACATCCATCCATCCATCCATCCATCCATCTATCCATTATCTATACCCGTTTCATCCTCTGAAGAGTCACGGGGTCTGTAAACATCACTCCTGCACTCCTGTGTCACACTTGCAGGAGTGCACGTTACTGAAAGCTTCAGATATAAAATCCATACATGAAAGTTACTGGTTTTTCCAACTTGAAAAAGTTCAGATAATATGGAACATTAAATGAAAAAAAAATGCTGTTGAATCTACTCTGACTTTTATTCCTTTGCAGACATTGTGAACACAAGCTATACATGCTTTTTCATTCATCAACTTCATAGTATTTGTCAATCTATATCCATGGTAGGGGGTTGGAACTTGAACCATTCCCATACCCCATGAGATGATAAAGCTCTGTGATGGTATGGGGTTTTAACAGTGCCCTCGGCGAACATAATATATACTTTTGTGAAGGCAGCACTAAGGCATAAAAGTACAATGAGATATTAGAGCAGCATATGCTTCCTTTAAGATGATTTCTTTTTCAGGGTCATCCATGCATCTTCCAAGAAGACAATAGAAAATCACATTGTACACATTAGAGAAGCGCGGTTGAGGTACTGGACCGGCCCGCCTGCAATCCTGATCTGTCTGTAATAAAGACAGAACTGTATCTTGGATTTTGGAATGACAAATCTATCAGTGATGACCCTTTACTGTTGCACACCTTAACCTGTGTTTGGAGTAAGAAAGGAGCAGAATAAAATCAATAAATTGCCTTAACAAAATGGAAAAAGCTTGTCCCGACTCAACTAATTTTGAAATCTGTTGCAGGCCAGAAATGCAAACGTGGATGGATATTAAAAAGAAAATGATGAGGAAAAAAAAGTTTTGAAATATCATGGACTCGTCCTTCCAGCAAACCACTGTTATTATTGCGAGACTGTGAGCAGTGGCATGAATCCAGGGGTGCTGTACTCGCCTTTAGAAAAATGACCTTTGTATTTCTGATGTGAACTGGCACACAGTACTGGAGTGTTTTTAAAAGCCTGTGTCACAACCTGCCCTGGGGTCACGGACTATTCTGAATACGCTGCCAAGGAGTTACCATAGCAAAAGTGAGAAAATATCAATCTGCCTACAGAATGCATTAGAATTATTATATTAAAATGATAAAACAAAGAATAAGTGGAGAACTCGCTTGTAGCTCAAGTACTGAGTTTTTTCAGACGAGGTAGGGACTTGTAAACAGAACCACACTGCGTCTTCTCCGTTGTATCTTCTGCACCTAATGGTGAACTTCCAGGTTATATATTTCATAAAACTATGGCTTTAAATAGATCCAAGTCCACTACCTGTTTAAAAGGTGTTCTATATTGCAAGTAAACTCTTTAAATATCAAGTTTGTTAATGGTGTATTATTTTTGAAATTGTATTATTTTTTAATTCTGTCTGGCTTCATACTTAAATAAAGATTTATGTGTTTTTTCCCTACTTTATGTAACCTCAGAAGTGCACTGCTATAAATCTGCTAAATAATTAAAAGTAGAGGAAGTAAATGTTTTTTTTTTTAAATTACAGTCAGGAGTATTCTCTAATGGGAACACTGAAAGTGTTGTTCTACTTTAAGACTAAAAGAGTACTCAGCATACTTAAATTTTAAAATGTCTTATCTGTAAGGTTCATTTTATTTTTCTGCTTAAAACAGGATATCATATATTGCTGTTTGTTTAAACACTGTTCTGAAATTGTCTGCCCTGTCCATCATATTCTGTACTTAAAGATTCATTATCTAAATTGTTCATTCAGCGCTGGATGTCAGTTTCTGTGTCTAATGACCTGAATGACAGTTCTGCTTAGTCATTAACCATTCCTTAACCCGTCACCTTTGGGCTTAGGCAAGCTCTTTTTTATTTTCCTTCTGCTGACACATCTAAGGTCATGTTGGGACGAGTCGCTGGATGGTTTAAATGACATCACACAACTTTGTTTCTATGTGGATAGATTCATACTGTATCTAAAGGTAAATGTGCTGCCCAGGAGCAGCACATTTAATAATTTGTCACAACTCATCATGGGTGTGATATTTATGCCAATTCCCCCTGTGAGAGACAAAGGCCTCAAATTAATTCATGAACATTAATTTTAGAGAGAACTAAAACACATAAAATCTTTCATATAATTAAACAGACTTCTTCTGCATATTTGTCAACACTTCAGTGTTGTTTTTTTTGTACCATGGAAAGACCTGGAACACTCAGAGCTTTATTTGTGGTGTTATTCAGAAGTGCACTTGCAATTAAAAGTGTATGGCGTGCAGGGGAAAGCAAAAGCCGTGTGCTATAATTGTTTGAGATAATAAGCACGCACGTGCTGCGGGCTACCATCACGGCAACTGTTAGCTCAGCAGTGCATGAGGCGTGGTGTTCTGTGCTTCGGCAGCCAGCCGAACCTGACCTTTAAACATCTCACCCTCCTTCAATCCAACCTCTCTGCAATAAAAAAGGACTATCAACAGGAGGTGAGTTTGATAAAGAAAGGCACAAAAGGGTGACAAAAATCCTGATAACTCATATGTGTCGGATTAACTCCAGCTCTCTGTAAGATACGTGAGTTGCCACCTTTTTGCTGAGAGGATCTATCCATGCCATTCATTCTTCTTCTTTTTTTCCCTTTTGCCAATTTGTGGTGTAATTTTTAGACAGCAAGACTGAGGCAGCATTTCATACATTTCTCAATAAACTGTAAAAAAAAAAAAAAAAAAAAAGTGTTTACCTGGTTCATATCTGTCGGTTTTGTTTGCAGAGGCATTTCAGCAGTTAACTTCCCACCTCATGCTGTTAGAAAACTGCTAGACATTTATTATTGACGTGCCTGTTTTTCTGATTCACTGAACAGTCTGTTTCATTTTCCATTTCCAGAAGGACATCTTGAAATGTCCCTTTTTGTCCAAAGCCCAGAGACGCCCTGCTTTATCATTCACTCATTCATTTTCTATGCCCTCTTATCTACCAATTTTAACTGATGGCTACAATGTACTATTTTTTTTGGAACATATAGCGGCATAAAAATAGATGTTAGAATAAAAGTAGTGCTTATGTTCGGTGCTTGGAAGACACATCTCTTAGTAAATAGGTCATCTTCCAATAAAGGCATTTGCAGGCCTTTAGCCTCCATGTAGCACAAGATAACAGTTTTGACCAGTCAGCTGTTCTCAGAGGACAAAACAGAAGATAAAGAGCATCCACAGCAGACAAATGAAAACTAAAGTACTCCTGCAGCCTTTTCCCAGCTTGCTCTGTGTCAAAAGCACCTCAGCACTAAGTCAGGGTCAAGCCTACGCACCTGCAGCAAGCTATAACTGGAAATTTCCTTTTTTTTTTTTTTTTTTTAAACACCTGAGCTATGGCTTTACTTTTCAAAAGAAAAAAAAATGTCTACACGGATTTCATACATCACCCATCTTTTAATTAATCTGTCATTTTAGCTAATATGGTTTTAACAATACTATTCCAACAAATGTTAACAGTTTTAGTTTCATAATGATTTGTCTCAAGGGTGCATATTATATTGCTCTTACATGACAGACAGCAATAATCCAATATTTTTGCAGAGAAGGCTATGAAGTTTCAACCAAAAGAGTGGCAAATCACTGTCTGATAACACAGTTATATCTCGGCTCTGCTGCCGTCTCTCATTATTATAATATAGTTGACCTCCAGGTTTATAGTTGGGTGAACTTTTCTTCTTGAATCCCCCAGTGAAAGAAGCGAAACAAGAAACTGTATTTATGTAGAGCAGCGGATGGGCTTTGTTTAGAAACTATGCTTCTTCGACTCATTATTTCAGATGTAGACTGATATTCTGTTCACAGCAAGGCATTTTATTTATTTATTTATTTTTGTTCGTTTGCACCACTGTTCAAAATGTCTGTTACCATGAATGAAAACTAAGTGAGGCAAAGATGAGGCATGATGAAAATGGTACATGACTCCCAACATTTTTTTGTTTGATGTTTGAGCTTATTTCAATGTTTTCTGGGAAAAGATGTCTGGGAATCATTTTGAGAAATTTTGCTTGCAGGTAAGAGTTTTTCAGTTCTTGATTTGGAGGATTTATACAAATCCTTCCAGGAAATCTACAGATTTCCAGTAATATTTAGCTGTGGGGATTATGAGCACCACAGCAAAACTATTATGGATTTTAAAGGTATCTTATTATCAAGTAAAAGTTGAAATAAATCATCCACTTTTCATTTTCAGTTCTTTCATGAGGATTTTTGAGGTTTTCTTCTAGAATTTTTCAGAATTTAATTCAATTTTTTCCCCTCTCCTCTAACAGCTTACATTTGGGTAAAACAAAGACATCAGTCGCTAAAATGCTCCTCCAGTGAAGTTCTTGCTAAATAAACTTTATCCGTCTACGTAACCTGTTTACATGTCCATTTGCAGACTTCTGATGCTGAGCTTCGCAGACACAGAGCAGTTTTCCCTCTGATAACTTCTCCACAAAGATCATTTTCCTGAACGTACCGCTGCACTGTATCCCAGCACCAGCACTCCAGAGTCTGCTAAATCTTCCTGAAGGTCTCTGGCAGCCGCACAAGAGTTTGGATTTACCTTTCTGGCAACCCCGAAGCAGTTATGAAAGAAAATATATTTTCTCTTCAGACCTCGTACCTCAACTGCTTCTTACACTGCCATTTCTTAATTATGTCATAAAGTGAGGAAAAAGTTGCTTGAAAGCATTTTATAATCTCCTTGTAATCTCCTTTCCCTTCTTTGTGGGAACCAGTTTTATTAATTTTCATTGTGTCTGGCAGCTGCTTGGGAGTCCTTGTGACTGAAGGTTGAAGTGACAAGGATTAAATAATAAAAACAAAATCTAAATATTTATAAAGATGGCCGTCAGTGCCACGGTCCTCCCACAGTCCAAACACACGCGTGTCAGGTTGATTGATATAAATTGGTCGTAGGCGTGAGTGCTTAGTTATTAGTCTTGTTTGTTTGCTGTGAGTCCTTATGATAGACTGGTGACCGGTTCAAGTGTACTCTGTCTCCAACCTGACGGGACAGCTGGAACAGGCTGACAACCTTTAACGGGATAAAATGGGCAGAGGGACTAATGGATGGGTGGATTTGCATGACAATCAATTACAAGAGAAAGGACAAGATTATTTTTAGATATCGCTTGGCAAAATCTTTTTGTGCACTTGCAAAAGAGCATCTGGTTTCACGTCATCTCGGTGTTGCTTCTCCTGTCACAGCCATCTTTGCTTAAACCACACCTGTGTTTGGAAAATCACTAGGCGTAGAATTTGACCCAATTCATTTATTGTTAGCATTTCAAAGTGGCACGAAGTCTTTTCCTGATCTGTTCTATAAAAGCAGGATTGCATTTCCCATAATTCTGATAAGAGGCAGCATTAAACAGTTAGTTAGGTTTATAGAGTGATTATTTTGGGGGCTATAATAATGACTTGGATAAGCTTACGAAAAGACTGTGGTCATAAAACCGAGGTTGACTGACTCCTAGTAAGAGTCATAATTCCTACAGTGCAGCCGCTACAGGGCTTTGTCATTTCAACAGAACATATGTCATTTTTGGACATTTACACAAATGACCTAATGTTGTTGTGTTGCTCAGGGGGGAATTCTCAAAATAACTCAGAGCTAGCCAAGCACTTCTTCAAATTAATTTAACATCACAACTGCTCTGATCAAAACATAATCCCTATAGGTAATCTAATTTCATGTTATTCTTTTATGTTTCTGTATACATGTTGAGATATATAGTATCCAAGGCAGACTTGTCAGAGATCAAAGCACATAGACGTAAAGAAAAGCTCTGTAGAACTGGTCTCTAATCTGGTGGTGGAAGGTAAACAGGTTTGATCTCATTCCTCTACTATGATCTTTACCTTTCTGTGCATTCAATAGGTGTTAAGTTCACTGTGTGACAGAAGCACAATGTTTAAGAGGTAATGACTGACCATCCAGAGCTTACAAACAGTGACCTCGGTGTAACCGAATGCTGTCTTGTTGCACTCTCTGCATTGCCAGACTTAGGGAGGTCATGCTCATGTTAGCAATCTGCTGACGTCCACAGTCTGCAGCTGCTCAGCGCCAAATGACTGACATATGTCACTGAGCGCATCTTTGATCTTCACGTCAGTATGATGCAGCCAATTCTTATCCGACCCTGAACAAATCCTGCACCCAATGTTGTTAGTAAAACTACTTCTAGTGCATCATTTGATCTCTAAGCAGATGCTTGAAAGACAAGCTGATAGGTGCCCCCTTAAAAAGAAAAAGACTCACATTAATAATGTTTGAAATGTGAGTATAAATATTGTAAATTTTGTGAAATTAAATCAATAGTTTAATAAAGACATGCCACCTAACCCCACAGAGATACAATAAAACGGCTCCCTTTGCAGCGACCGTCTTTACAGCTCTGTTCAGAGGTTGTCAGTGTCAGGGGGCGGAGTCAAACATTCCCCTTTCTTCTGCATGGACTCCCTCACCTTTGTGCTATCCTCTAATAAAGTAGAGTTAGCACTGCGTGATCTGAAGAGAGGCAGAAATGAAAAATAGGGGAAGGCTGAACATTTTCTGGGACTGTGATGTCACAGAACCTGCAAACTGGAACGGCTCATTCAATGAAAAATTTTTCAGACGTAGGCTGCGCCTAACAAAGTGTAAGAGTTATATTATGTTAGTACTCACTTCTGACAAGCAATTAAACATTTTCAGACGGTGAAAAAGAGTGTTTTTCTTTCAAAACATGTTCCCTTTAGGAGTCATATGTAAAATGATAGACATCTAGGCCCCGATCGTACACTTCCCGCTAGCCGCTACCTACTAGCCGCTACCTGGAAATTGCAGATTTAGGAACCTCCGCTAACCACTAATGCAATCTTCCGCTCCCTAAAGCTGCTACCTAAAGCCGCTACCCATTATGCTGACTCCCTTACTCACATTGTAGGTGTGGCAATGGGCGTGTCTTTTGCTCTTTCCACAAACTCAGTATCTTGCGATACACAACCCGCATGTCGGCGCGTACAAGAGCGCGTCACATGTGGACATGCACAAACGGCTCTACCTTTCAAATTAACTCTTGTATAAAAAGTGTGATCTGGCTTCAGTTGAACCCCTGAGAAAATAGCAGAGATCGTCTTAAACGGCTTGCTCGCCAGTTAAACCATAGACGACCAGAACGTGTTTACTGGGAGCGCACCAACTATCTGGGACTTTCAGGTAGCTGAAAGGAATTGTCTGTAAAAATATTTTTATGTATATATCAGTGCACAGGAAGGAGGAGGAGGGAAGAGGAGGAAGCTCTACAGACGAGTCCCAGACGAGCTGCGCATGAGAGCTGCTCTGATCTGGATGAAAAGATGCTCCATAGCGGTTAGCAGGTAGCGCAACCTGCTCTTAAAAGCAATGTCTACTGACACACTGATTGGTTTAACAGATGGAACGCCCTAACCACTCCTATGCATAATGTAGCGGCTAGCGCAGGTGGAATAGCAGGTTTAGCAAGGTGGAAGATAGCGTTCCGCTACCTGCTATCCCTAAATAGCGTCTTTGTGAGATCTGGCGGAAGATCGGGCCCCTAGTGTCTGAGTTATGAATGACAAAAATGCCTCAAGCAGTGCATAGGCTTACATGTGGTCCATAAAATGTGTAGTCTGGCAAACCAACCATATCCATCCGTCCATCATGGCTGCTTATTCCTACCTAGGCACACGGGGGTCTGCTGGAGCCCATCTTAGCTCTCCTTGGGCGAAAGGCAAAACAACCACATATTTTCAGGCAAAGGTTGACCCAGGTGGATCTGATTGTGATGCATGCTTGCTGAAGGGGAGGAGTGAATGCAACATGAATTCTGCCCTTTTTTTTTGTCGTCTCGTTCTAAAGTATGATCGAGATAGTGTGGCAGTGTACACATTTCTGACTGGTGCTGTAGGCAGCAGTACACTCCCCCGAGGCAGCCATGTACCGCTGCGCTGCCTGTCCAGCACGCTTATGTCACCACAAACAAAGTGTGGACTGTCCTTGTAATCCAGGAAACAACATCACTCTTCTTACCCCATCAGTGAAGAGAGTGGCTCAAATGCCTCCTTATACTTTAAGCCTCTTTAAGTTGGTGTATGAGGTATTTAAAAAAAAAAAAAAAAGAAAGAAATTAAAAAAAGGGAAGGTACAGCACAAAGCATACTAAATTTGTCCTCATTAGTGCTTGAAGATAAGATGCAACTGTACTCCCATCTATCTTTTTTATTGGATGCTGAAATGTTTGCTGCTGTACCATTTGGATGAACATCATTTAAAAAACCCGCAATACATCTTGTGTAATGTAGTGATGAAGGGAAGAGCACCGAGAGGAGATTGCAAAAGATAAAGCATGAAAATGTGAAAATATTGATGGGGCTCTGTGTTGATGGCGAGAGATGTTTTGTAGCAACAGTGATCAGGGACTGCTGGAGAGTCCAGTTACGAGTGACATCCTTAAACGGTGCCAAAGAGTCACACGGGGGACATTATCTACAACAATCAGCCTACAAAAGATTTAAGCAAAATGTGCACATGAATAAAAGTGTGGTGATGTTTCTGTGAAACTGAAATTGTCTCAAGCATCTATCTTCTCCTCTTGAAGAAGTAATTATAAATGTCAAAAAATAACTGGTCAATTTTAATGATTAATATAACAGCCTTGTATATTGATGCTGGACATTATGTTCTCAGAGTTCATCACTTATTCAGCAATGCATATTAAATAAAAGCTCCAATGCGTGGTTGCCTTATAACCCTGAATATGACCCTCATTTATCTTTTCTCTGGTTGTGTGAAAGACCGCGGGCATTTTTACATTATTACCATTTGAGCAACCCTTGTCTTTGACTCTCTGTAGTGTACTTAGCCTCAGTAGTCAGAATTATTCAACCCATCTACCGTCACGGGTATGAGTGAAGAAAACATAAGTGGAGCTTTTGCATGTTTCATATGGGTAACACATGCACTAAAATCAAGAAGGAAGCTGTGTGTGTGCATTCAATCATACAGGCGGCAATGAACAAGTAGCGTGAAGGAGGAAATGAAAGGATTTTCTTTGAACAGCTTGATGGCTCATCAGTAACCGCTGTGTCACTCGCCAAATGCTCCAGACTGCTTCCCTGCCTTCTGCTTGGTGGATGCTCGGACAGCATCACTGTCAGCTTGATCAGGAATAAGAACGATTTCAAAAAGGATCAAGGGATGATCCTTCAACAAGAGACTCATATTGACAGTTTCAAAAGTATCTCCACTGCTGTTCAAGGACCAAAGGGAAAATATCTCCTTGTATAGTAAAGCATAATTGACTACAGCAAAGTTTTACAAATCAAATTCTGAAAAGTGTCACGTGCATATGTGTTCAGCCCTCCTGAGCCAATAATACGTCGAACCACCTTTCGCTGCAATTACAGCTGCAAGTCTTTTGGGGTAGCTTTGCACATCTAGACACTGCTATTCATGCCCATTCTTCTTTGCAAAATAGCTCCAGTTCAGACAGATTGGATGGAGGAACATCTGTGAACAGGAAGTCTTGCCACAGATTCTCAATAGGATTTAGGTCTGGACTTTGACTGGGCCAATCTAACACATGAAGATGATTTTGATCTAAACCATTCTATTGTAGCTCTGGCTGTTTGTTCAGGGTCGTTATCCTGCTGGAAGGTGAACCTCCGCCCCAGTCTCAGGTCTTTTGCAGCCTCTAACAGGTTTTCTTCCAGGATTGCTTTGTATTTAGCTCCAACCATCTTCCCATCATCTCTGAGCAGCTTCCATTTTCCTGTTGAAGAAAAGCAGGCCCACGGCATGATGCTGCCACCACCATGTTTCACAGTGAGGATGGTGTGTTCAGGTTGATGTGCAGTGTTAGGTTTCCGCCACACATAGTGCTTTGCATGTAGGCCAAAAAGTTCAATTTTGGTCACATCTGACCAGAGCACCTTCTTCCACATGTTTGCTGTGTCCCCTACATGGCTTCTGGCAAACTGCAAATGGGACTTCTTATTGTTTTCTTTCAACAATGGCTTTCTTCTTGCCACTCTTCCATAAAAGCCAGATTTGTGGAGTGCACGACTAATAGTTGTCCTGTGGACAGATTCTCCCACCTGAGCTGTGGATCTCTGCAGCTCCTCCAGAGTTATCTTGGGCCTCTTGGTTGCGTCTCTGATTAGTGCTCTCCTTGCCCTGCCTGTCAGTTTAGGTGAACGGCCATGTCTTGGTAGGTTTGCACTTGTGCCATATGCTTCCCAATTTTTGGATGACTGATTGAACAGTGCTCCGTGAGATGTTCAAAGCTTGGGATATGTTTTTATAACCTACCCCTGCTTTAAACTTCTCCACAACTTTATCCCTGACCTGTCTGGTGTGTTCTTTAGTCTTCATGATTGTTCACTAATATTCTCTAACAAACCTCTGAGGCCGTCACAGAGCAGCTGTATTTATACTGAGATTGAAGGTACACACAGGTGGACTCGATTTACTAATTAGGTGACCTCTGGAAGCAGTTGGTTGCATTGGATTTTATTTAGTGGTACCAGAGTAAAGGGGGCTGAATACATGTGCACGCCACACTTTTCAGATTTGTATTTGTAAAAAATCTTTAACACCACATATAATTTTCCTTCCACTTCACAATTATGCACTAGTTTGTGTTAGTCTATCAAATGAAATCCCAATAAAATACATTTAAGTTTGTGCTTGTAATGTGATAAAATGTGGAAAAGTTCAAGGGGTATGAATATTTATGTGAGGCACCACCATTTGTTTGACATATTACAAGTCTCATATTTCCTCTCATTTTAAGTCTTTTTTGTTCTCCACTTTCTCCTGAGAGAAATCAGTATCAGTGCCTCTTTAATGTCCCACTATGTTCTCCAGTTTATTGTTCATTTTTCCTGATGACTTTTTTGCTTCTGGACTGGCTGGACTATTTCTAAATTGAGCTAAAAACAACAACAACAACAAAAAGAAACAAACAACCAACCACCTAGGTTATTCTAATCCCTCCCACAAGAGACATGGTAATCTGAGATTTGACAATAAAAAAATTCAACAAGACTTCAAGTTCAGTTGATAGTTTCTCTCCTGTGGCCAAGACCAGCATGTTCATGCTAATATCACGGCGAGTGCTGATGAGCTTTCCTCCAGTCTCACCTACTGGAGTTAATCATTAATATAATTACTTGTACCAGCTGCTGAGTGTGAAAGGCAGGTTCTCTAGAGCTGATATCAAGCAAGACACAGAGAATTTTGAACCCTCTATGGAGATTAACTATGTAAAATCAGAATACAAATTACCTGTACTGTTCAGGACATAGCCATTACCTCAATGATTGCTGCAGCTCACTGCCTCCATTTATTGTTGCCTCTGCACATGTAGATCAATACCATTGCCAAGAGGAAGTCCTCCACTGTGCCCTTTATATCCTGCTCTGTAAATGACTTACGGAAACCTAGTAAATTGGCTGGCAATTGCAGAAAGTGGACCAAATAGTGCCAACTTCTCTACGTCTCGTTAAGACAGGATATGGTTGTCATTTAAAACATTACTTCATGTAGTGCGTGCAGACAGACCACGCAAAAAAAAAAAAAAAACATTGAGCACACAATATGAAAGTGTAAACTGTGTATGGTCCTTTTTGATATTAACCAAAATACCAACAGCTCGGTCAGTTGTGTGTCCAGCTGGTTCAAATGAAATGAAATATTTTGTTTCTTTTCTCTCATCTTTGTTTTTGCTATCTTACCTGCAGCAGACCTCAGGCATCTGAGCACATCATGATTCTTAGTCTAGTTCTCCTTTTTTAATGTGCATCCAGTCTCTGAATGTAACGTGAGCCGCTGAGGCATCATTGTGAGGCTAATTGTTGCCTCACCTCAGCAAGAGTCATTGAGAGTGGACGGGAGGTGGAGCTGGGGGGGGGGAGCACGGGCCATCTGGAGCAGTGGGAGTATTCCTGGTTGAATGGGAGGTGCAAGTTCATCGCATCCTCTTAGGCCATCTCTCCTTCTGAGCCAGTTCAGCTCCATGACTAAGTATTTTTGCATGTGAATTGTTGCATACTGACCGTGTGGTGCATGAGTCTATACTAACAAATGAGGGTTATGCTGCCTTCAGGGCCCTGTCAGAAGTACAAGAGTTAAACATGAACGAATTATATAAATGAGGAGGTAAATGCTATGGGACAGAAGCTAATTTCTTTATTTTAATACATTAGCTTTTTCGTCGGATGTAATTATGCCTGTTCATACACATGAGCATACAAGCTGCTATAATAGTGTGTGAACTTTCTTGTTCAATGCTTGCTTAATTAAAGCACCTACTGTGTATTTATAATTCTGTGATTACAGCATTTTAAAAATGATTCCAAAGGCATAAGTATAGTAATGAGAGCTTCCTGTTCAAGCTGGTTGAGTTTTCCCAGCACCTGCAGCTCAGTCCTGAATATTTGTACAGCAGGAAGTTTCTTTGGTCAATGATTTTCAAAAACACACATTAGGTCTTTGGAGATTTGGCCTTTCGTTTGTTGTGTGTGCCCAAAAAAATGATAAGAAAGTCAAATAGCTATAGAAAAAATGTAGGCATTTAATGTAGGCGGAGCATGGCAAAATGTTTTTTCCTTCCAACTGAGCAGCAACATATTGTCCTTGCAACACCAGACCATGTTTGTGACATGTTGTGTTTTCTGCAACGGGGATCTGTTCACTCCAGTTAGAGACTGTTGTGCTCACTGCCCTGTAGCGTTTCTGAAATGTTGTGCTTTCTGAAATGTCACATTTTCTGTAATTCTGTCTCTGCCCTCTAGACAAAGGCACATGTTCTTGAGTTGCATCAGGTCGGAACGGGATGAGGCAGGACTGTCGCCGCTGTGTTGCTCTCTGCATATCTGCGTGTGAGGGTAGAGAGGAGGGATGGGAGAGGAGGTTGATGGACATCTGAGCCGGCAGCGGAGGGTAGTGACAGAGCCCAACTGACTAGCAAGACGGAGCCGGAACAACAGAACATGCTGCTCCATACACCAACGCTGCTGCCACTCCTCTGATTCTTCAACAGAAGCATGCCATGTGAACCCACTCTGCTTTGAGACTAAACCATTTGGTTTTTATAGAGGAAAAAAGTTTAATTAACCTGTTGCTGATTGTGTTGTTTTTTCTAATAAATGACCTCTGAATGCAAAATCCAAAACTATGGATTTTACTGTAATTGATCTTTCGAGCGTGTAAACTAGGTCAGTTGCAACTAAAAGTAGAATTCCAGTAACAACATTGTGTTCAATAGCGGAAAGGAAACAATCAATAAAGACTGTACAAAAGTCAGCTATACCATTATTAAACACATAACAGATGACACAGAAAACAGTTTTGACTGCACAAATATTGATTTCCTAAGATTTGATATTTTACTCATATGGTCTCCTGTTTCTTCACGAACTATAAATGACTGTCAGGAGCAAGAAAACATGCCTTATCATGACTTCAAGTACTGGGTACTGATACAGCTTTGCAGCAGGTGTAGCGTTCAAATGGTAGCATGCATACCCTACATGAAAGAAACTGTCTTTAGAATATGTGGACAATGTCTTGCTGAAATATGCAAGAACGTCCCTGAAAAAGATTTTGTCTGGAGCAACAAATGTTGCCCTAAAATCTCAAACGCCGGCATCACAGAAGAGTAAACTCCCTTCATGATAGCTAATGATGCAACACTGATTCCATCACAGATACTGGCTTTTCCAGTTGTCTGGGTGGATCTCTTTGCCATTGATCAAAGTAGAAAACAGGGGGCACATCTGTAAATCCACTTCCACCATCTGGGCTACATTAAAAGATTCTTTTTGTCTGATGGACAACACTGCGATTCCCAAGCCGATTACATCTGTTTCAGAGTCACAACTCTAAAGGCGATTAGCTTCAGCCTCCCAAAGGGTCATCTCCATGGGGATGACATATGTTTAATGTTTATGTTCTCACTGTTCAGATAACAGTAAAAAAAAAAAAAAAAAAAAAAAAAAAAAAGTCTCTTTTTAGGTCAGAACCACATGCAGTATAATTTGTAGTCACAATACAAAGAAAACAAAGTTTAGCTCTGCTGTTTCTGTATCAAAGCTTCTTCTGAGACTTTGATGAAAAAGTTTTAATTGGCTTCATTACTGACACATTTGGTGCCTCATGAGTTTTTTTCTCAAATCAAAAACCTCAACTTGCAAAATGGATAACAGCCCCATATTGATCCAGTTTCTCTCTTATTTGTCTGACAACACTTCAGTACCATGGTTATTTAACTCTTCTAAGTGCTCCTCGCTTTGGCTTATCCAGTCTTTCTAGTTTGGTTATGTGGATTACAGCAATGACAGTGCACTGCAGAAGTGGGAATTCATCAATCTCAGTGTTTATAAGCCTATTTTTATTCTCAGGGCCTGCTATTTAAAAGTAATGTGCAGACTAAATCCATCCTCACTGACATCTGTCAGATCAAGAAAGATGAATCTCATAGCTTGTGCCATTTTGAGACAGTCTTAAAGATTGGAGCCAACGTATTTGACCAAATTGAACCAAAGGATTTCCTTTTTCTACCTTTTGGGGGTTGCACCTTCATATGCTCAAGATATGATGCAATCTTAACTTCTAAAATGACAGCTTCATGAGGCTTTTAGCATGTGAATATGTGAGAGAAACATGATATGTCATAAGTCAGGTGTGTGTGTGTGTGTACAAAAAAGACTGCCGACATGATTTACTGTAAGCCTGCTTTTCATTTGACAAAGGATTTTTTTTCTTTTTATCTACAGTCTCAAGTGAAAGAACTAAATCCATCCACAGCAGCCATATTCTAATGTTTACTGGTCACACATAGATGCACAGTTTAGTCACATGACATCAGGTATTCATGATTGAGTCTGTGAAGTCGAATTACTGCAACTAGTGTTAAGCTGATTGAGCAATAGAATATTCAAACTCTGACATGCCTTTATATTTATGAGACAGTGTCACATTTATTATTTATGCCCAATTAAGGTTGCTTTCACACATGTTGGTGCTCATCCTGGTGTGGCCTCTGTGCGCACCAAAATTACATTTTACTATTTTTCATTTAGTTTGGTTCACGTTCACATAATGTTGTTTTCGTTCGAGCTCAAAAGGTGCACGACATGCCTTGTGACAACAATCAGTGATCAAGGCTGTCTTAGCCTAGCATCATGGTGTCCATGACATCCAGCCTGAAGCTAAGATCTTTAAAGCATGGCAATTCAACGACTACACATTCTTGGCACAGAGTTTTTCTCCCATTTTTTTCTGTGTTATTTGTTCTTACCACTCTAGAGAACTAAACGACTTGTAAATGAACCTGCTGGAAGTCGTTTGTCTGCAAATGCAAGTATTACTTTTCTCTTGTCATGTTTACGCTCTCCTTCACAACCAACAATGCGCTGTCCAACGAACTACAGAAGCCTCTTTCACCCCGACATGTGATGTACACCCTGTTGTTGCATCAGCCAAAGGTCTGGAACTTTCACACCAGAAACGAACCAGGTCAGAATTTGCAGAATCTGCTCTCGGTACGGCTGTTTTGGTGCCAGAGTCCAGCTGCTGTGTTCACACTTATCCAAGCGAGCTGCAGTCATGACCACAATCCTCTTGGGTTGACCAAAATAGACCATATGCAGAACCGGAAGTGGCCGTGGTATGACAATAATAAATAAAGAAAATTAAGAAATTACATATTGGTTAATAAATTTATATTTTAAATCAATGAAGAAATCTTTGCCTAATATGCAGGCAACTGACAGTGTAAGGAACCAAAAGGAATAATTGTTTAAATCAGTTCCTTAATCAGCTTTACTTGCAAGCAATGAGGCCTTTAATGAACACATTTTCATCAGCCGCCGCTAGAGTGGTGCCGAACAAGAGTGAAATATTAATGCTGGTGTTTTTGTCCTCTGCTGTATTGGTTTGGAGTTGGATGTGAAAACGTCTGTCTGTCTGTCTGTTTATATGGATGGAAGAGCACCTGTCACATTTCCAGACATCCAAGTGAAGGTCCCAAGTATGAAGAGTTGGATAGCATCAGGTCATGATACACACCTACTGCCATGAACGGAAACAGCACAAACGAGCCAGCTGCTAAAAGGTGAAAAAAAAAAAAAAAACACATGACATTGGTAGCAAACCTTCATTTGACCAGCTAACACAGTCCCACATTATAACACTCCTTCTACAACCTTGCATGATAGGCACCTGACATGATGAAGCATCATTACATCCATTGCTCTTCTAACCTTGATGTGACCACCACACCTGTGTGAACAGTATAAATCTGGACTCAACTGACCACATGACTGTTTCCATAGTTCCAGAGTCCAATATGGATCCAATATGGATCCTTTTTTTTTTTTTTCCCAGTCACTGTCACTGGAAAGTGGTCTACGCAGCTTTGCAGTACCAATACCTTGAGTTTGTTCTCTTCATGTGCATATGGGTGCTTTTACCTTCAATATTATATACACTGCTATGAATTCTAATTTTGATTTTCATTGATTACCTTGCACCGATCATTCAGTAACTCTGTAACTCTTTGTTTATTGTTAAATAATCTTAAATATTTGCTGTGATATTTATGTGTATGTCAGTGTTTTCCTTTTTATTCTTTCAAGCCAACTGTGCAAGTTAATTCTAATCCTAATCCAAATCAAGACACTTTCACTCCTACACCTGACAGCTTTTAGGTCATAGCAAAAGGGAAATGTGAAAGGACTGGGGAATATGTCAAGTCAGATGGGTGTTAATCTTGTGCATGGAAGGCAGTGGAGCATTTCCTGTTAAACTAAAGACGAGGGAAAGGTTGGAGCGAAATGACTTGCGGTAAAGGTCATGTGTTTTATAAAAGATGTTGCGGTTAAATAGCACATGTCATAACCAGTAAGGCAACCACACCCTAGATGTAGCTGTTAAACAGAGCAGAAAAGTTGGTTTTAAAGTAGATGTCAGCTGTAAGCTGCACATATGTAAACTCTCCCAGCAGCACTGCCGCTTAGTCCTCCGAGGAATGAATATTCAATAAAAGCTTTTATTCAGTGATAAACTGTTACTAATTGAATGTTTATAAGAGCTGTGTTTAGGTACTAATCTAGTGATTGAATGTCACAAATTAAACCATCTGGCAATGGATGGAATATGGAGTGGCTCTCCCTTTATCATTTACAAACTAAAACACACATGTAAACATCAGTGCAAATATGTAAGATGTTACGTAGGTACACAAAGATAAAAGTCATTTATAATTTCTTTAGTATGAGTATTGTCTATATAAAGTTTTGATCCAGACATGCAAACCTTAACTGCCATGTTGCAGGAGGTGACCACTCTATGGCAGGAGTGTTTAACATCATCCTTTATTTTGACAGAAAGGTCTGCAGGTGACAGGAGGACATCTCTGGGAGGAAAACTGAGATAAGAAACTTAGAGGAAACAAGATGGAAACACAACTGAAACTGGCAACAACGTGACAACGAACTAGTGAGAAGGAGGGGTGACAAAGGGCAACACTGGTGACGAGAGACAGTTGTTGACAATCAGGAATGAGAGGACCAGCAAAGAAAGACAGACAAGAAACCACACAGAAGGGAAAAAGCAAGTCCAAGATAAAAGAGGGAAATTAGGATACAAACAGGAGTTCAGCAGCAAAAGAGCACAATATAACCAACACTAAAACTTAACAAAACAGGAGAGCAGAAAGAATCAAATAAACCTGAATCCAAAATCCAAGGACAATGACATCCATAGAGCAACGTGGAACTAAATGCTTCAATCACTAGATTGATCTTCTGACCAGAAAGTCCTTCCTCTACCTGACTCGTTGATTTTTTTTTTTTTTTTTTTGCTTATACAGTGGTACCTCTACATACAAAATTAATTGGTTCTGGAAGTAGTTTCGTAACCTGAAAATTTCTTAAGTAGAGACGCATTTTCCATGTAAATACCCTAATCTGTTCCAAGCCCCCCCAAAATTCGAACATACATTTTTTTTTATAAATTATTAATAATACATTAAATGACATAAAAACCTGTAAGAAATACATGTTAGAACTAGAAAAGCACTCAAAGAGCGCAGACTTCCACCAAGCGCAACAATTATCGACAATTTGAAAGTGATCCAGAATCCAGGATTTCTTCCGGATCACACCCAAAATAAAATCAGTTCTCCATTGAGTTCTCCTGAAAATTTAATCAAAATCCATCCATAGCATTTCCTCTTGAACACAGACAGACAAACAGACAGATAAATGCCGGCAAAAACATAACCTCCTTGGCGGAGGTAAAAATTATTTGTTTACCTGGGTTGCTGGGTTACGCTCATACAGACAAGGGGCCCTCCGAGCCAATGGGATGCCAGGGAGATGCTAAGTGATGGCCAATGGCAGAGCAGCTCAGACACACCGCTTTCAAACAGAGATACAGAGCCAACAAGTATGTTTACGTTCTGTAAACTCTGGGAGCTGCGAGTAGCAGCGCTACTTTATTTTTGCCTTTCGTATCCTGAAATTTCTTTCGTAACAAGAGGCAATATTTTCCTGTTGAGGCGTTTCGTAACCTGAAAATTTCATATGTAGAGACATTCGTAAGTAGAGGTACCAAGGTTTCATATTACAGCTTCCTGTAGTTGTACTTTGATGATAATGTCTGGTTCTTGCTTTAATGTATCGCAATGTTAATCTTAGAATGGACTTGATTTTTCCTAGATCACATTTTCATCAGTTGCAAAATGAAGGTGTGAGGTGTATATAATCCTTATTTTAGAGAAAATAATTTAATGTGTTCAGCATGTCTCTGGTTCAGATCAAATGTTATTTCAGCTCATTAAAGTCCTGGGATGCAAGAGCTCTTCTAACTACCAGTGTTACCACCTTTTCCACTGGAAAGTGGCTTAAATCTGCCTATTAAGTAGCTAAGTGTCACATGATGACGTCTTACTGTAATTAAGACGTTCTTGACATCATCATGTGGTTTTTCCATTCAGTTTCATGCCAAGCATTTAGATCTCCTTTCTTCTCTTCCACTCTCCTTACTCACATTGTCTCACATTCAAAAAGCACACATCTAATAAAGCTGAAAGAAATATTTTTGAACCTTGTTAGTCAGCATGCTCCTTCTTTCTCACCTTGTTTGTGTTGGTGCCAGTGGACAGCTTCTGGACAGCTGTCATAATGGATTCACAGCAGTCTATGTGCAGAAGCAGCACAGCTACAATCTACAATCTACAATCACAGCTACTAAGAGGAGGAGAGAAATCTGAGGAGCACTATTTTTTTAGCAAAATCAAACTTTGAAAAATTAATTCAATTAACTTTCTTGCTAGTCATCTGTTGTGATGGAGTGTTTTTTGAGATTTCATCATTTATTCACTACCTGATACAGTGGACCCTCTTCAGTTTGCGTACCGCCCCAACTGTTCCGCTGAGGATGCTGTTGCATACCTCCTCCACACAGCCACCTGGACAGCAGAAAAGGGACCTGTCGTGATGCTGTCAAATCAACACAGTGGTGAACAAAGCCCGACAGCATCTTTACCATCTTAGATGCCTAAAGGACTAAAAAAAAAAACCCTCCCAGGTGCAAAAGACTTTTTACACCTGCATCATTGAAAGCATCCTGGCAGGACTCAAGTGGTGCTGGGCCAAGGCCAGGAAGACAGTGAAAGACCTCAACCCCCCCACTGATGGACTGGTTTCTCTGTTGTAGTCAGGGAAGCATTTCTATATTTCATGAAAGCAAACAGAGATAATAAGGAGAAAGTCTCTTTACCCAGGTGCTTTGGGCCCTCAATCAGGGATTACCCTGGGACATTTTCTGGACTCAACACATAACTACTCAATAACTTTATCTCAGAATTACTTTTTTTTTTTTTTGCACATCTCTGCTGCATATTGCACTGTACATTCTACATTTGCATTTTAATTAAGATGGATTTAGCTTCTTATAATCTCCCAACATTCAACAGTCCCATATCTGAATATTTCTATTTTTTATACCTGGTAAGCTTATTATCATTCATGCAACTGTTGCATTATTTCACTAAATATTATTTCATTTCATTTATCACCTTAGTTTGATATATATTTCATTCATCCACGTATATATATATATAATTTCCATAAATTGTGTTCCTTTATAACGAAGGGACAATCATATAAGGCTTTTCACTGTATGTCATTCTGTGTATGATTGTGTATGTAACAAATAAAATTTGAATTATGTATTAGCAAGATTAACAATACTTAAGGCCTCAGTTTGCCTCATCTGGGCTCATATTTAAGTTACAGCAACTGCTTTCAAATATTGTCTGACTCTAAAGGGTATAGTAATTTTGCCTCTGGCTAACACCTGACTGATAAGACACTCAAGGGTCTTCAAATGGATTTTATGGAAAACTGAAACATAGTTTTGAATGTGATGCTCAATTTCAAAAAAAGTGCAGTCTCACAGAGAGGTAGAAAAATGTTCCAACTAATATTTAAACTAAATATTATGAAAAGTAGAATTGTAAGTTGATCTGTTGGTTCCTGGTCCGTGATATAAAATTGGGTTTTGTGACTCTACCAATGCATTTTTGTTATCATAAAATCTTTCCACAATGTAGAAAAAAAAAGAACTGTTATGTGTGACATTCAAAAAAGAATTTGGGACATTTTCAGGATTTGAAAGGTCTTGATGATGACTTTCATAACTGCAAATTAAAGTTAGAGTTTATTTACCAGTGATTAATTCATCTGTGCCGGTGATTATATCAGCAATATTCCAAGCAGCCTCCTTTTCCCCAACAGTAAATTACTGTTTTCTATGCAAGCTTTGTATTTGATTAACAGGTTTATCTTGGGAACATGCAATTATGAAGCTTCCATTAGCTTTCCATTGTCTCTCCCTTATTGAAATGGATTTTTCTCCTAACCACTCTTGTGGTGGTCTTAATTTAATCTGGACGGTGAGGTAGTATGAAAACATCAAAGGTCTCAGAGGCAGCACCTTGCTCTGAGTAAAGCCTCGCTAACTCTCTTTCTAAAATAAAAGCCCCCTCCACATAATTGGTGACTGAGTCTCCAGCTCACGCTCACTCCATTTTTTCTTTCCCCGAGCCTCCCTTGCGAAAACAAATCCTCCATTCCCACAGCCGCATTACTGCATAGTCACTGCGCCAGAATCCCCATGGCAACAGACATGTGCAACAGTCAGCCCTCCCCGCTCCTTCCCCTCCACATGCACAGCGCTTTCCTTTCCCTGAAACTCAGTGAGTGTGAGAGAAAAAAAAGAAGAAGAAAAAATGTACATCTTCCACAATGATCTACGGAAGTAGATGGAGCAGACGGGAGAAAAGATGTCTTTCATAACAATGTGTCAACTCAAAAATCTCTTTTACTTCAGCTGGTTGCTATTGGAAACTGCAGAAACTAAGGACACGGAGGAAAGAACAGTAGGCACGGGTAGCAGGGAGGAAGTAGGTGGTATATATATTCACTGTGACAAGGAGAGGCAGTCTCTAGTTCTTCGAGGTTTGTGGTCCAGAGAACAACGCTGAAGCAGTTAAAGGAGCGAGACCCGCTCTACTAATCTCTCCAGTTGATTTCTAAGTAATGGGATGGCTTTCCCCACACAGCGATTCAGCTTCTTACTTTGTCTCTCTTTATTTGTTTCTCTTGCTCTTTCAGTTGCTCGTTGTGTTGCCGTCTGCCCCAGTCTCCCTTCATCCTGTGTTTGTGCTCAGTTTGACCTTCACTGTAATAATATTGTGAATTGGGGTTACTGTGAGTAAAGAAGTCAGGCTGACTGCTAAACCCTTATTTCCTGCTAAAACAGCACCTCATCACAGCAGAAGAGACTTCCTGCAGTAGCCCATTTATTCTCCTGTCTTTGAAAAGGAGTAAAGGACCCCCCCCCCCCAAAAAAAAAAAAAAAACATAAATTTAAGGTTTTCCACAAGTGAGCTGGTTGTGCAATAATTCTCTGTAAATGATCTGTGCATTTTTCTACAAATGACATAAATAGTGGTTTGTATTTACATACTGAATTTCTTCTTTTTGTTACAATTTTTGACAATTGCTCAATTCATTTATTCCACTCTCTGGCTTTTTCCTTTCATTCACTCTCCTTCACTTCTACCTGCATGCCCTCATTTATCATCTGTCACTCACGTTGTCGCCTACACACACCTACAAAGATGATCCTGAACGCTTCTCTTTTAGTACCTGTATTGCCTTTCATTTATCTTGGATGTAGAAGCGTGCTGCTATTTGTTGAAGTGTCAGAGTGCATTTCTTTCACAAGGTGGGGCCTTAAAGAGACAGGAGCTGAAACAGCATTTCAGACAAAAAGCGGCAAAAGGCGATGCAGGAATGTTCGATAGGAGAGAAATAACAACGTTTTGAAACATTGAAACCTGTAGAGCTATTGCTCAATGTTTGCATTTATAACTAGTTAACTGGCTTTATTGTTTATCCTTTTTCATTCATCCACCAAACAAAGTTGGGATACGGAGAAAAACCTAAAGGAAAACAAATGCTTAAATTTTTTAATCTGAATTTGAAGTCTGAATCAACGTCTTGTAATTAATTTGGTTAATTGGCACTGGGCCAGAGACATAATATTGTATCTAAAAAAATTAATCTTAGAGTCTAAGTGCCGACCAAATCTCCTAAAGCCGCTAGTTAGGGATAGCGGGTAGCGGGAGGGGCGTTCCCCCCGCAAAGAACGCAAACTTCCCCCTTTCTAAACCCGCTATCCCACCTGTGCTACCTGCTATATTATGCATAGGAGTGGTTAGGGCGTTCCACCTGTTAAACCAATCAGTAGCCATTGCCTTTAAGAGCAGGTTGCGCTACCCGCAAACTGCCATGGAGCGTGTTTTTATCCAGATAGGAGCAGCTCTCATGTGCAGCTCGTCTGGGACTCTGCTGTAGAGCTTCCTCCTCTTCCTTCCTCCTCTGCACTGATATATACATAAAAATATTCTTACACAGACAATTCCTATCAGCTACCTGAAAGTTCCAGATAGTTGGTGCGCTCCCGGTAAACACGCTCTGGTTGTCTATGGTTTAACTGGCGAGCAAGCCGTTTAAGACGATCTGCCATATTCTCATGGGTTCAACTGAGGCCAAATCACGCGTTTTATACAAGAGTTAATTCGAAAGACACGCTCTTGTATGCGCCAGCAGGCAGATTGCGGGTAGCGGGTGGTCTGACCACCAGCAACCCGCGATCGCAAGATACCGACTTTGCGGAAAGGGCAAAGGACACGCCCATTTCCACACCTACAATGTGAGTAAGGGAGTCGGCAAAACGGGTAGCGACTTTAGGGCACGGAAGATTGCATTAGTGGTTAGCGGAGGTTCCCACACGCAATTTGCGGGTAGTAGGCTAGTAGGTAGCGGCTAACGGGAAGTGTACGATCGGGGCTTAAGTCTCTCCAAGGCAAATACGGGTAGGTCTAAAACTCAATATTGGATGCCTGTGATTTCTAGTCCCTGAGACAGCGCTGAATTAAAAACAGGCATGATTCTGTAATGGAAATCATTCCATCAGCGAAGGAAGACTTCCAGAAATCACTGTCAAAGAACACACTTCACTGGCCAAAGCTTATTCAAAATGGACTGAGGAAAAATGGAAAACTGGCCTTAGAAATCATGACCGCCATGTCCTCTGGATTAAAGAGTAGAGATAACTTCTGTGTAACATCTGGGTTGTTATCAGCACTTAGTTTAAAAGCCTGCGTCTGATATGATAGTATGGAGGTGCATTTATGGAAAGGGCCTAATTGCAACAAGGCTGAAAGGTTTTGGAGCAACATATGCTCCCATCCAGACATCTTTTTAAGGTATTGTATCTTTCAGCAAAACAATGCCAAACTGTATGC
Organism: Hirundichthys speculiger; assembly: GCA_018398805.1. NCBI lineage: Eukaryota > Metazoa > Chordata > Actinopteri > Beloniformes > Exocoetidae > Hirundichthys > Hirundichthys speculiger. The sequence goes on from JAGFBZ010000895.1 coordinate 992,952, forward strand.
TGCATCCATAACAAAAGCATGGTTTAATCGTAGAAGAGTCTGGCTGCTGAACTAGTCGACCTGCAGTCCAGACCTTTGAAAACATTTGATGCATCATGGAATAAAAAATATGACAAAGAAGAGCCCTGACAAGACAAGAATGGAGCAGCGTTCTTCTCCCAAAACTCCAAGCAACTGGTCTCCTGAGATTCCGGATGGACTGTTTTTAAAAGAAGAGGGGATGCTGCACAGTGGTAAACCTTTATTTGGTTCAACCTTTTTTTAAGATCTGTATCTGCTGTCAAATTCGTTCTTGTTGGATAGCTCATCTTGTTGAGCAGGTGCACCATGTGTAGAGGCTATAATCCTTGTGCAGCTGACTGATGTGTAAGTCCAAGGTCAAGGCCCTTTGCTGTGTGTCTTTCCTTCCTGTCTCTTTACTATCAATAAAAGCCAGTGGAGCCACAAAACAAAACAAAAAAAAAAAAGTTCATTTTTTTTTCCCAAAGATTGTTCTTTTGTTTTTTTTTTATGCTTTATTGCCAATAAAATATGGATTTGTCTCAGCTTTTTTAGAATTACGGTTCTACATAAAAATTTGCTTCCTCTTAAACAGCTTCACCTTCCCTAAACCATCTGCTCTGTAATTGTACCTTTACAGTTCATACTTCAGCTGCCACGGCAGAAATACTTTGTGAAGAAGCCTAAAAGTGACTGCGAGCCATAAGCCCTTGAGAATGGTAGATTGCTCCATTGTATCATGCCGTCTCCTAGTTTTTTTTTTTTTTTTTTTAGATTGTGCAGTTTGATTTAAAGGTGCCTGGGCCATCAGGTCCGCATGACTTCCAATCCACAGCGACAAAAGGTTGAACTCTTTAACCGTGATTAGCAGCAGCACTAGATTACTTCAATTAGTGTGTAATCACCTCTGACATTAGAGGTGAATGGCCTGATGCCTGAGCGATTCTTAAATACCGTCACTCTCATGACCGACAATAGCAATATCAATGACACCCATAATTTCTTTTTCCCCCATCCTCTTATTCTTCTTTTTGTTTTTTTTTACATTTTATTTTCAAATATCCATCCCTTATGAACAGAACATCATATCGACACAGTATATCATTCTTTTTACGTGACCGTTAGAATGACATTGAAAATGCTTTCATCTGGCTCCAAATACTGTTTCATGACAACAAAATGTCGCACTATCTGACAGCATTGAAGGTCACTAAAGAGCAGTTTAAGGTGTTTTGATGTCACTGCTACTGACTAGTAATGTCCAGGCAGCTAGGAATGATTGCAGTGTCCAGGATGAGGGAACATTACAAGTAAATTATGGATAATAGGGACTTTGACTTGAGAGTCAGTATGAGTGATGTTTGTCATATTTAGACATCTGGGAATGGAGTCACCAGCTTTGAGGCGGAAAGGTTAAAACACTACTGTTTTGTTTTGTTTTTGTTTATTTTTTTTTTTTTTTCACCCTTTTTTATGTGCTTTATTCTTTCTTTATTTTGACTAATGAAGATGATATCCAGAAGCTGATAGTTTCACTGCATGCATTCAAGGTTTCAGAAGCTGGCAAACACACAAGAAAGCATGAACACACACACACACAATATTCTAATGTAATTTTACTGAACAGCGATTTATGCACACACACAATAAAGGAAAATGTTTCAGCATCATTCAACCTCATTACAGCACCTCTGTGAAGAGAATCTTAACGTTGCATGTTCATCCAATTTGAGAGCAACTAAAATTAGTTTATATTTCCCCAGATGCCATTATTTAGTAATTTAAGTCAACTTATAAAGACTAAGAGAGGGGGAGGAGATATAAGTAAAAAGAAAAAAAAAAAACAATCCCAACTGCTCTTCAGTTCTCCAATGACATGTAATCTTCCTCAGCAAGGGACTGTTTTTGAGCCAACAGGGTCTATAGCATCAACCTCTATGAGCATGTCTTGGACCATCGCTTCCACATTACTTTTAAATGGGAGGCAGAAGTAAACCTCAGGCGGCCTGGAAACTCTCTTTGGAGAATTTCCCTCCCTCCACATCTCCCTAATTGGCTATCTATCCCTATTTTATCCTTTTCTTTGGCATTCAGAGGATGAGCTTCTCTTAATCTGTTTTGGTAAAATGGCTCTTGCCATGTCTGATGCTAAGGGATGAATATCTCTTCATCAATGTCACAGTTTCTTGATAGTGAAATAATACTTCACCCCTGGAAAGTGTAGGGCAATGTTAAAGATTTAAATAATATCCCGCTTTTGTCCTTGCACCTTCGTTCTTAAGTTTTTAAATGATGTCTGCTGTCATTTCTGAACTGACCTGGTCATTTATTCATTAGAGCTGGTCTCAATTTGCTGCCTCAAACAATGTTGCCGATGTCCCCTAATGACTATTTCACTATTTCAGTTTACAGCTTACTTCAACAACATACCAGCTCAGCCTTGTTGGTATGCAGAAGATTTCTCTCCTCTCCCTTCTCATTAATCAGATTACATCTGATATGACTAAGCTTCAAATAAGCACATGTCATGACAGTGTTAAATCATGCCCATTAAATGTCTCTCTGCTGTTTTTCCTTTTTGCTTCCACTGCTCTCCCTCACATTTTTCTCTAACAAGGACAAACCAGCTAACTGAAATACCCTTTACAGTGGTTTACGCTTACCTCAAAAATTGTCATAGTCATGGCAAATATTTATTTTCCTCCGGTTTAAATTATATAAACATATTGAAAAACAAGAAAGAAAACAGCAAAAAAAAAACAACTTGTATTACTGAAAGTAAATGTTAATGTTAATATGTCAAGTAGAAATGGTATGAATAACTCTTGACATGGTATTTTCAGCATCACAATAACAACATTTATCATTAATATCTCTAACCCAATTTCTTAACATCACTTGTTCTTACCGTCACTATCCATCTATCATCTATACCTGCTTATTCCTGTTCAAGGTCGCAGGGACCTGCTGGAGCCTATCCCAGCTGTCTAAGGCAGGGTCCTCCCTGGGCTGGTTGCCAGTCCATTACAGGGTCACATAAAGACAAACAACCACGCACCCACACACACACACACACCACACACACACCACACACACACACCCGAGCAATTTAGAATCACCAGTTAAACTGACATGCTTGTTTTTTTGGCCCATAGGAGGAAGTCAGTCGACCTGGAGAAAACACATGTAATCACAGGCCAAACATGCAAACTCCACAGAGAAATGCTTCTGACGCAGGAACCAGCTACTGATACAGAGAGAAAAAAATCCTTCTGAATTAAAAATGTTGCATGGATATTAACTATTCCTGTAAGAATAAACATCCAAATGTGCATCTGTCTGAACTGCAGCATCAGAAATTAAATTAGTTAAGTATAAAATGAGAAGAAAACAGGAAGGTCCACATTTCAGGCAGTCAAAAAAAGGGTAAATGAGCAATGAGTGAAACTGGTAAGTTCCACAACAGTTTAGTAAAACCCACTGTATATTTTTATTTATCTCTCTTAAAGAAATATTCCAGAGTTAAAACAACCCAGGTCTTTATTAGATGGTAAGGAATGTAAACTTCTGTTAGGGACCAAAACAACATGAATGGAAGTGTTAGTCACTACATCAAAATAAGCTGACAAGATGCCAGCAAGCAGGCGGAGATTCATCTGCATTCCTTTTAAGCACTTTTTGTACACAAACAAAGTTTAAAGTCCCCCTGTTTGTTTATACAGACAGTATTCACTTATCACTTATGTGGCATGACATTTCCAAGTCTTGTCAGAGCCTTAAGATATCAATTTATTTTGACATTGCTCCTAAACTACCCTGTACTGACATAATTGCTACTTTGCTGCAAAGATGTTCTGTTCAAGTCAAAATTGCGTCGATGTTATGTTGTTTTGGTCCTAAACATCGGTTTACGCTCCTTAACATCTATTGATAGACCTCTGGTTGATTTAACCCCAGAATGTTCATTTAAGATGCAGTTTTTATAAACTAACAGTAAATCCTGCATATAGTATGTGGTGAACATGGCTATTTTATATATTGCTGTCCTCACTTAAGCCTTCTACATGACATTTTCCAGGACAAGAAGAAAACAAGAGCATCCACTGTCTCTTTTTTTTGTGTAACTACTCTGACTCTGAATATCTAGACTCTAAATATGTCATCCAAGAACAATATAAATCACATTAAGAACAAACAACCACATAAAGCTGCAGTTGTTTTACGCTCCATCTTGATTTATATCTGTCTTTTTCTTTCCCTCCCACACCAACTCAGATTCCATTTTGGCATTTGTTATCTTGATTGTAGACTGGAGGATTATAATTGAATATTTATTGGTCTTTGTCCATGCACAACTCAACATTAATCATTTCTCTTCTAATCCAGTAGGTCTTTTATCTTCCCACATAAAGGATAGTTAATCCCTAAATCCCTGTTTAGAGCACGTAGTCATTTCTCCAGCTCTCTTGACAAAGTGCCATTGGCTAGTTCTGGCAGGTGATGATTGCAGATCTGCAAGGTTAGGCACAATCCTTAAAAGGTATCACTTTTCTTTCAATTTAGATGTGTGAGGCTTTTTCTAATGACATTCTCTAAAATAAACTTGAAGCTGTTTTTTTCACTTTCCCAGCTTATTCAGAATGCCCTTAAACAGCTGAGCTTTACAGTAGTCTGGTAAATCCTCCAGATACAGTAATCTGGTTTTAGGATAATGACGCAACACTCCAACTACTTGCCTCCATAGAGAATCAAGTTTGCTCAAGGTCTGTATTTATGGAGCATCTGAGGGAAGAGAATTAATCCTGGCCTAAAACTCCCATAGTGATGAACTTCTGGTCCCACTTTTAGGAGCTGGAGTAGAAAGCAGTTTTGTTAGTGTCCATAACCTTGGTCGGCCATATTGTCCCTCCAGGATTTAGTGAGCATGCAGATACACCCTGGACTTCACAGCTGTCATAAAAAATAAAGATAAAAAAAAAAAAAAAAAAAAACTATCCAGTGTGGCAGTGAAATTTACACCAAAGATTTAAAATAACAAGCCTCTCAAAAGTGTCTTATGTTGTTTTGATTGGATTAGATTGATTGGACAAGATGTCCTGATACTATGATATGTATAGCTCCAAAAAGATCAATTTTTAATGATTTCTCAATTAATGCTCATTAATAAGGGTTGTCTAATCCTTGACATTTTTACCAAAGAGACAAATGGATAATGAGGCGAAGAAAATGTATGTGTAACCGAAACAGAGGCTTTTATAAATAACTGAAAATAAAATGGAACCATTAAAATGAGACATTAGATGAAACCTAATGAAACCCAACAGCGGGGCTTACATGCATTACTACATTTTTGACACATAAGAGTTCAACACCACCAAGAGCGACCATGCAATTTTGAAATCAATCAAACCTGTAGTATTATGGCATAGTATATTGTCTAAAATTATTTCCTCGGTATGCAGTTGTGACGTCACGTGGGAGACGCACCACTGTTATTGTTGTAGTTGTTTCTGGCATTCATTCATTCTGCTCGGTACTAAGTGCCGATTTCGCCTCATGTGTTTCCATTGCTGTTAATAAATAACAACTCCAAGCATGTTGTTGTACGAGCCTTTTTGCAAGAGTAACCCAACAAAACCGACATTAAGTCTAACAAACCATGACATGGCCAAAAAGCCAAAAACATTAGGCTTCCTGACCCCTAATAATAATGTTAGGCGGCCGGGCTACTCCGATAACAACCACAACAGTTTACAACTAACTCATATATTGTTTTCAGTGTCAGTGATTGTGAGAAATTGTACCTGTGAAGCTCCCTGACCGTGGTGCCAGTTTTGGTGGGCTTGACTCACTGCCAACAAAGTCAGATTCATCTCCAGGAGGATATGTATCCAGCTTTTTTTTAAGCGGTGAAGTCAACCTGTCCCCTTAGAAGAGCAACACCCCCAAAGCATAAGGCTTTCATCGCCATGCTTGAGTTGAGGCCAAAGAGCTCATTTTGGTCTCATCTGACCACAGCACCTTCTCCCAGTCTCTTTCTGAGTCATTAATATGTTCGTTGGCAAACCTGAGTCGGGCCTGGACGTGAGCCTTCTTGAGCAGAGGGACCTTGCGTGCTCTGCAGGATTTTAAACCATTGCGTCTCAGTGTATTACCAATAGTTTTCTTGGTGACTGTGGTCCCAGCTGCCTTGAGATCATTAACCAGCTCCTCCCGTGTAGTTCTGGCTGATCTATAACCTTTCCCATGATCATTGAGACCCCACGAGGTGATATCTTGCATGGAGCCCCCAGCCTAGGTTGATTAACAGTCATGTTGTACTTCTTCCACTTCCGAATAATTGCACCATCAGTTGCCACTTTCTCATTTAGCTTCTTACTTATGGTTTTGTAGCCCATTCCAGCCTTGTGGAGTTCAACAACTTTGTCCCTGACATCTTTTGACAGCTCTTTAGTCTTGCCCATGGTGGAGATGGTGGAGTATTACTGAGTCTGTGGGCAGATGGCTTTTTATACAGGTGACTATTTGGAACAGGTGTCTCTCATGCAGGTAATTACTTCAGTGAGATTAGGAGTATGCCAACGGTCTGTGGGAACCAACACTGGTCAAGGTTGGTCGGGGATCAAATCCTTATTTCCCTCAATGACTTGCAAATTAATTTTTATTTTTCATTTCATGTAAATTTCTCAATTTTTTTTTCAATATTATATTCTTTCTATAACTGTTAAAATAAAGCAGCCATAAAAATCCGAGACTGTTCATTTATTTCTTAAGATGACAACTGCCAAAATCAGAGGGGGATCAAATACTTATTTCCTCCACTGTATGTCTAAATATTATCCATTGGGGAGGTAACCTGCTTTCTATTTTTAAAAACGTTTCCCCTGTAGTCCCTCCACTTACTTATGATGACTTAATGATGGCTGACATCTTGCCAACATATAGCGAATTCTCAGTAGATAAACCCTCATGACACTGTACTTCATGGCAACATAAGTTTGTCAGTAGAAACCACTCTAAAAAATTGGCTAACGATGAATTCGCACATCAGAAAATGATGAAAAAGTATTCAAACTGAATAATTGGGCCTGTTGTAAATTTAATTGACACCAAAGCAGGTGAAGTTGACCCATAATTTCTTGAGTTTTGTAAGTACATATTAAATCCTTGAAGTTTAACTGACTGGAAAAAGCCTCGGGGCAGCTTGGACTATGAACACACACGGCAGTCATTTAGTACACAACTTTATACCTACACTGTTATACCTTGTTCTTGCAGTGGTTAAGTTATTTTTTATATTTCTCAATATCACAGTGTAAATATTTTCTGTGGGTAGTGAAATAAAAACAGCATTGTGAGTTGACTGAGTGAAATGTGTTGAAAGCTGGAGCAAGTTCAGACTGGTAATATGACTGATGCTGGTGGGCACATCATCCCCTCTGTCCCATGCACACCAACTCATAACTACTAAACTTGCTATTACACAAAAATCCCCCCACCACCCCAGCATTCTCCTCTGACTCTGCAGATCAGGACAGGGGACTGGGTAATGTATGTGTTGTTTGCTAAGAGTGAAAAGGTCGGAGCATTAAACACACACACAAAAAAGTGTTTTTTTCTTTTTTTTTTTTTTTTAAGGAAATGCTTTGTAGCCTACATAACTCAGGTTAATGGATAATATCAGGATGTATGAGTGGAATGCTCTCATTAAAAAGCAGCATTAGCCAATAAAAAAATCAATAAATTTTTTTTTTAATCTACCTATAGTGCCTTTTGACCCAATAAACATGATTATCTTGTAGGGATGATGGAGGAATGTGACCCAAACCTAAATGAAACTGAAGTGCATGCAAACAAAACGCACAGCTTTGTCATTTCTGCATTTTGAGATTCTGTAAATGCAGGCTCATGCAGTTTAACTCTCACAAGAAAGTGATATCTGTGCCTGATGAACAAATTAGTAGAGATGAACATCTGGCAACAATTAACCTTCAGACCTGCATGCGTGCCCATGGACCAGCATGCATCAGCCGAGCTGGGCTTCAGTCCAGTTCTCTAAAGGCCATGTCTTTTGACAACACATGCTACTGGCGAAAGAGTTGCAGTAATGTATGTGTTTGTTTGACTGTAGTACTCTAGGCCAAAAAAAAAAAAAAAAAACAAAAAAACTAAATAAAAGAAACCCTAAAATAAGAGTAAAATATGCTCAAGTTAGTCCATAGCGTAACTGAAATGATAAATTCTTTTTTCTGTTTTTTAACTCTGCCCCTTGTTAACATGCAGAGCGATCTTGCTAAGCTTGTAAAACTCTTCCAGGTGTCAACATTTACTCAGAAATGCTGTGTGTGCATTCAAGGAGAAATACACAAAATCTCAGAGGGTGCAGTCTTTATCCACTACTATGTGTGCACTGTTACAGATCTAACAAATGGCATAGACTCCTTTCTTTGGAGAGAAAAAGTTCAAGAAAAAACAAAAAAAAGAAAAGAACATATACTGTACTTCCACTGTGGATTGTGCATTCAGCTGCAACAGTGGATGTACAAGAAAAATCATCTGGTACTATTGTCAAACTCACAAACAAGAAAAGAATAGAGTGCAGTTTTCAGACACTGGTGTGACTCTGGTTGTAGGTCACTGAAAATAAGTGGTTAACATTCAAATGTAAGAATTTTCTCCAGTTTTACACAAACTATTTAATACACTCACAAATGTGATAACATTAAGCAGATGTGTAAAGTAGTAAAATAAGAGTAATAAATGGGAATAAAATCAACATAAAGCATTAAAAGACTTAAAAGTCTGAACTCATAGTTAACTAAAACTTTTAATAAGTGTTTTTATCTCTATGTACAGACCTTAGAATTGAAAATGTGGAAAATGAGAGAAACTGATAAAACCCAAAAAAAAGCTAGCACACTAGACTAAACTTATTAGCTAGATTGAAAGATACCAAAACTAAATCTTAGTGTTCTGCTACTATCCAGAAATCAGCCGAGCATTGGACCAGCTGGCATGGTGCCAGCCTCTATGACACTCTGACTGGGACCTGCTGTCAATCATCCACCGGCCGACACAGCAGGACCTCCGGTCTCAAATGTAGCTTTGGTAGTGAAATGAAACACTGCTGTAGTTAGCAACTAAACTTAGCTTAGGTCTCAGATACTTCCAGACCAACCACGGCCAGTCATGTTGATCTGTTTATTATGGTTGTAGTGACCCACAAACTATGGATATCCCACCAAATGGGAGAGGGGCAGCACATCAGGGCTATCAGCTCAACAGTGGGAACAAATATGTTTTTCTGCGTACAAAATGAGGCCAGGGGCTAATAGCTTGCTTAAGCCTGATTTGGTGTGGGAATAGTTATTGAGAAATTTTTAATCTTCAAATAGTTACTGCAAAGCTTTAAGATGTGTTTTAGAGTCAGTTATAACCTCCCCAACTTTTGAAAGGCAAAGCCACCACAGACTTGATCACTGGGGAACTCATGGTACAGGTGGTCAAACTGTTCATCTTCCTCCAAAAGGTGTGGAGATTGAAAAATAATCTTTATGTAAACTCTCTCATGGAAAAGCTGATTATCTTTCACATGTGAAGTTGTTCAGTAAGAAAAAAAGAAAGAAAAAAAATTGTGGGGTGTTTTGGGGGGGGGGGGGGGGTTTCATCTACCCTATTATTCCCTGTTATTTCTTTCATTAAATATTTTTAAAATTTCATATTTTGTTGGGTTATTACTTGTGAAAAACCAAGAGGGCACAGTGCCCGAGGACACATTGATCCTGATGGGCTCATTGGTCTGTGAGTGTGTAATAAAGAAAAAGTGCTGCATACATAGAATGAGAAGTGCTGGTTTAATGTGTATGTGCATGGCTGAATGAGAAACACACTGCAAAGCGCTTTGTAACCTAGCTGACTAAAATAAAAAGGTGCTATATAAATAAGGGTCATTTACCATTTATTTCTAGTGCTCCATTTCACTGTGGGTTTGTGCTTCCTTGTTTATCTTCCTTACATGCATCTCTCTGTCTCTACCAGGAGGAGAAGTGGCGACTTTTTTCCTTCTTTTTTGGGCCCATACACTACAGATGCAACTATGTAGTTATGCATTATGAGTGAACTAGTTCTTATTTGTTTGTCCGCTGTTATGTGAAAATTGGACAACCATTATTTTGCTTTGGTTGTCTGTGGACCAGCAATCTTGACATAAATGGTCTCTTGTCACAGCTGACGGGTTTTAGAATTGTGAGGTTGCTTCCCAGCGGGCACCCCTGGCATCAATTTGATGTTGAAGATTGGTCAAGATTTTGACCACAATGATAAACAGCCTACAGAAGCTTTGACTTCCTTCCAATCAAAGGATCAATCTCACATCCAATTACTGCATCATACATTGTTAATCAATATATTTGACATCAATACAAAGTTGCTGCACAAAACCTTGACATCGAAATTGACGTTGATTTGATGTCTGGAAACAAGGCACTGAATTGATGTCACATTGATGTCCCAATAAAATTGCTCAAGTTGAAACATTTTGCAATGGGTGTGATTTTTTTTTGTTCTTGCTTTAGGGATGATAACAGACAAAATACTTAGCAACTAGCATGAAGCTATTAAACTCTCAATCTAAATATTCATGTGAAAACACATGAACAGTTGTTTATGATTTGCCCCTCGATGTCATCATAAGCCAAAGTCCCGCCTCACAGTGTGCTCTGAGACACTCATAGGCACACAGGTGTTTGGGGGCAGGGGTAACCCTCCAATTTGATAACCATATCATATTGAGATATACATCTTATCTGTGTGTTGTAGGCCTATGTGTGTCTTGTAGTGCCCCCCTACACATTATGGCAGTTTGAATGTAGATTGGTTGGTTAATGTAACAGATTGTACAGGTTGTTGTAAATTGGTTTGAAGGAAATGATTAGTGGGGGGTCTGGGGGTCTCCCCCAGAAGTTTTTTTTATTATCATACCATGTTATTTGCTGAATTCTGGTGCATTTTAATAAGTTTACAGATGTAGGTTGAGCAAGATCATATTAAATCTTTTCACATGCCTACAGGTGAAAAATGTGAAAGAGAAAGGCTTGCACAATCTTAAACCAAAACAGTTGATTTATTATACAATAAATTTCAAATTTCAAATTACAATTTTAGACAAAAAATCTATATATTTGAATGCAGCAAAACACATACTGTCTAAAAATAAAAACAACATATTTAGATCAGTATTATTTTTTCCCCTCTTCAGTATTATTTGATATTTTGTTTTTAATAATCGTCACTGATGATACTTCTTTGCATGTTTTGCATCCCAGCTTTTTATCTTTTACTACAAGAAAAGGATAGGCCTTAGTGAAATATTCAAACTGGTCTTTCTTCAGTCAGGTCAGTTCTCCCTTGTAGCTTCCTATCATTCTCTCCTCTGCTCCTCTCATCAGGTACATTTTCTGCCCCTCTGCCCTCCAAAACAGCTTTCTCTGCTCCTGTCTCCTGTACAGTCTCTCCTCTGATTCTGCTCAACTCTGTATCCGCTTTTTTTTTTAAAGCGAGCTCACAAAAAAAAAAGAAACCCCAAAGTCCCTTATAAAAAGCGGAATTGGCAACCCACGCAGTGTTCCGGAAACCAGAATCTCTGATCGCAAGTTCTGTTCTAAATTGCTTTGACAGGTCGTCTTGTTATCAGGAAAGCTATGATCTATCTCATAAAATCATGGGTTTATTGATTAAAACAATATTTAATTGTTCAGAACTGAAAATCATGAAAAGGGTTTGTTGCTTTTGATGTGTGGGTGATCATATGCCATCCGCTCCGAGCTTATGTGCCGGGGCTCAGCCCCGGACAGCCCCGGCCCAATTTAACCCCTGTTTGGGGGCGTGGCCAGATTTGAGCCAGTGAGGCTGCCATCGTGTCCCGGATGGCGGCTTATCTGCGTTCAGCGCCAGACCGAAAAGGTGGTGGTGGCTGCAAGACTGCTGCAGCTGACAGCGTTGTTTAATTTTGTTGTTTGGTTTTTTTGTTCACTTGTGCTGTTGTAGTTTTAACCTGTAGTTACCTGTTATAGCTGTGGAGATCGATCCAAACTTTGATGATTTGTTTCAGAATAAAAATGTTTTGTTACACAGCAAATGCAAAAGTGTTAGTTTTTCAGAGTTCGAGTATGTAGAGTTGTTTTTTTTTTACACTGTGGAGTTCATTAGTAATTAAATACACTTTTTGTGTTGGAGCAGTCTCACCGATTGGTTTCAGTTATTTTTCCAGTGTTGGTGAAGAGTTAACTCACTACAGGTGTATATTTGAGATTGAGGCTCCACGGTTAGCATTTTACGTAGCGTGCGTGGGCACGTCGATGCTTCTGTTGCAGCGTACTCTGAATGCGAATGGGCCAAACAAGCAGAAGACGGTTATTTTTCGGTGGGTTTAATACATTTGCACAGAGCGGTGTAAGATCTCTTCTGATAACGAAAAACACAGGTAAGTACAATAGCAGTAATTTTCATACATTTAAATTTGACCAAATGTTAGTGACATCAGATGGCAGTTAAGTAAATATACCGCTCGACATGCTAAATGTTACCTTTAGCAAGATGTACCAACTTGTTATTGCTAGCTGAATTTTTCTTTTTTTTTTTCTTTTTAACTAAGGAGACAGTTAGACAGTGTCACTATTCCCACTTTTTTTTTTTTTTTCAAAAACTGCACTCTCTTGTATTCGCTTGTATTTGTCCTTTTCTCCCGCTCCCTCTCCGGTTGCTCATGACATCGAACACCGGCTGCTGAATACCATTCACCGTCTTTAATGATCAAATGTTGGGCGCCTTTTACATCCTGTGAACAAGTGACTGTTCAAATCCCACAACAGTTTTGCTCTGCTTGTTTGGTGACAACGTTAATCTGATGTTAGCATGATCAGCTCAAAGTAGTAATGTTTTTTTTTCGCTCAGATATGTGTGACAATGCTCTTTAAAGTTCATTACGCAGGAAAGAAACGTTACATCAAGTTGACCTGCTTAAGAACTATACGTTTTTTTTAAGTTCACCTTTTTTCATAGTAGTTTCGTAGTATGTTTGCAGGAACATTAGTGAAGAAATGACAGAGTTCTATATTTGAAAAATATATTACTCTCCAAAAATGCATGTGCTTTTTACAGCCAAACAGAAGTTTGACATCCCTGAAGAAACAAATGCATATCTTGTGGATGAAACTGGGACAGAAGTGGATGAAGATGTCTTCAGTGAAATTCTGGAGGAGAAATCCGACATTGTCTGGACCCTCACTGATGCTTCTTCTGTTGAGTGTAACAGTAGCACGATAAAATCAGGCCTATCTTATTTAATACAACTAAAACTGTTGAAGTTCAATACAGAAGGTTTTGTTTTTCCTTTCTTTTTTCATGCTTGAATAAATCCACAGACAAAATTATTCTTTCGTTTTCCCTGTAGGCTTAATCAAATTATGTAATTTTCATTCACTATTTCTTTGAATTGCTGCTTTCTCCTTAGACTCTCCGGTAGAGTCCTCCTGCACAGACTCTCTTTCTGTGTCATCATGTCCGTCAGACAGTGAGCTTTCGATCATGTCCCCTAAAAGGCGATGCATAGATGACACCTGGATGATTGTCCCCAAGTTGAGAGTCAAGTGATGACATATCCTTACAGGCCAAAGAGGTTATATTTTCACTTTATTTACATAAAATTACTTTGTTTTATTTTGTGGAAAATGGTTTGTGAATGGAGGGGGGGCCAGTCTAAAATCTGTGTGAAACACAGCCATTTCATTTCACAATTTTACCTTGCAAATTCAATGTTACATTCTGATTTTAATACAGTTGGGTATATATTTGCTGCAAACTGAAAAATTGTGAATGGATTGAGAGATGTGTTTGGATGCCTGAATAAATCTGTATTTCAATAACTTTGGATGTTTCATACTTTTAAGCTTGTCAAAACACTCCTGGATGCTAAGCCAGAAGGAGATAAGATACTCAAGAATACAGACAATCAGGAGAGGTTAAAGACCCATTACGGCGAAAACTGGTCAACATGGTTGTTGCAGCAATGATCGAGCAGTATGGGTAAGTTGCCCACTGGGTTAGGACGTTTTTCCCATTTTCCCTTTTACTTAATTAATTAAATATTCCAAAGCCATATCTTGTTGCATTATTAACAGACCCTGCTCTGCCCTGTCTGTTATGTTAACGTCAGTGGATCAGCATGCTGAAACCTCTCGATGGCATCTAAAGAAGGTGATGAAAAGGTGAGTAAGAGAAGCACAAACAGACTTGCAGCACACAACTGAATGTGGTCAGAGGAATGAAAAATACATGCGTCTGAAGTGGAAAAACAACTGCGTATATAGTCCTGAAAAGTGATTTCAAACTTGGACTACTTGAGCGGTAAATAATGCTTTTTCGCCATAGTCCACTGTGAAATGTTAAAATGACTCAGTCCACTGCCAGTGTCTGACCTTGTTCTCCCTCTGGAGAAGTAATTTAGAGTTCATCATTTGTCCTCTGAGACCACTGCTAGATCTTTTTTTTTTTTTTTTTGCTGAGCAAAGCCTGGCCATTTTAATGAACAGTAAAGTTCATATATATATATATATATATATATATATATATATATATATATATATCTATATATATATATATATATATATATATATATATATATATATATATATATATATATATATATATATATTCCATTAACGTGATTCAGTTGGCAGCAAGTCTTGAAAGGTACCATTCTCTGCCTACTTAGAAATCTTGTGTTTAGTCAGGCTATGAAATAGGCAACCCTTTCTTTTTTTTTTTTGTAATGCTTTTTTGTACAGAGACAGTAAAGTACGTACAGACACAAAATCAAAAACACAGGACAGTTTACAAAGCCCATCCCTCCCCCCACTCAGAATAGAGTGGTCACACAAAACCAAAAACAAATATGATAAAAAAAAAAAAAAAAACAGTAATTCAAAAACAAAACAAAATGAGACAAGGAGAAAACAGTAAATAGTCTGCTTATATGTTGATGTTCCACTGCTTGGGAATGTTTCTAACTACACCTAATTTCTGACCATACTTTTGCCAAGGCAAAGGCTCAAATCAGTGAGCGTACATCACATTCTGAGCTGCAATAGTGTCGGGTTCCATTTCCTGAAAAACTTTTGGGGAATCCCAGTCAAATTGTATCTCAGCTTTTCTATGTGTAGGATATTTGTTAGTCAAGACTTAAACTGAGGGGCAGAGTCCGGAATTCCATAGTTTCAGAATGCACCTTTTAGCAATCATACCAGTCACTAGGACGGTGCGTGCATCAGCGTCCAGGAGCTTCAGAGCTTCAGAACAGTCCGAATATAGGAGTCTCTGGGTCCGGAGACAAGTTCACATTAAAAACAATGGCGTACCAGTGAAACACATTAGACCAGAATGAATGAAGTTTTGGACATGACTTGAAGAGATGTGTTAGCGTACCCTTGGCACCTTCACATCTGCTACATAGGGGTGAGGCGTCAGGAAATATTTTATGAAGTCTGACCTTGGAGTAATGTAACTGATGGACTATATTGTACTTAGATCAATGGAATCCTAACATTGATTGAACAAGACTTAATGCCCTTCAGTACGTATGTTACTCCAGGCGTCGTCATCAATTTGAATATTTAACTCCTCTTCCCAGACCCATTTTTTATGTTCTGTGTTTGTGTCTAATCCTACAGCGAAAATGTCCACAAAGCCTGAACTCAAGTGTTTAGACTCTGGGGGGTGCAATAATGATTTAAGTAGAGGGATATCTTCAGGTAATGTTTCAAAAGAAGAGATATTTCGTATCACATAATCTCTTAGCTGTAAATATCTGTAAAAATGGGTTCTGGGTAGGGCATATGTTATTTGTAGCTGTTCAAAAGACTCAAAAGTGCCTGTCTAAATAGAGGTCTTTTATAGTAACTATGGCCTTTTGGCTCCACTCCTTAAACGTGGAGTCAGTTATAGTGGTGGAAAGGCATGATTTTGCCAAATTGGGGAGTGTAATGACAAGTCTTGTACGCCTTTTTGATTTGGTTCCAGATCTTCTGGGCGTTGGACAGAACAAAGTGATCTCTCGCGTATATCCGAAAAAAGAATAGCAGGTAGAGATGTTCTGGTAGTTAGGCCAACCTCAATCGCTAGCCAAGGCAGTAAGTCTGACTCTTCTAGTTTGTGATAAGCTTGTTGCCAAAAGATTATGACCCTGGCATTAGCAACCCATTAGTAAGGTGAGAAGCGTGGTAGTGCTAAGCCTCCCAGGTCCCTGGGCTTCTGAAGGTGTATTTTTGAGATCCTATGTGTTTTGTAGCCCAAAATAAATGGCATGATCAACGAGTCAATCGTTCTTAAAAAATGAACTGGAAACAAAGATGGGAACGTTTTGGAAAAGGTATGAAAAACTAGGCAAAGAAACCCTTTTGATGGCATACACCTGGTCAATAAGTGAGAGGGGTAGCATCCTCCAGTTTTCTATATTAGCTTTAAGTTTGTTCAGTTTTTCTGAAGAGGTCATTAGGTTTTATTGATATTTTGATGCCCAAATAATTGGCATAGTCCAAGGTTAATTTGAATTGCAAAGTAGATAAGAACTTAGAATCTAGGTTTGATGATAAAGGCATAAAATTGCTTTTCTACCAATTAATGGTGTACCCATAAACCTCACCGAAGGATCCGACAATGTGAAGAAGACATGGAGTAGAGTATTCGGGTTCAGACATTAAAAGTATGATATCATCCGCGTAAAGTGAAATTTTGTGATCCACCCCTCCCAGCCTAATCGGTTCAATTAAAAAAATTCAAATTTATGATACATTATATTCATTACTCTCCTTACATTGAAAAATGAAAACCTGTTGGGGATGAAACCCTTCTGGTCATGGTGGACAATAGTACCAATGCATTTGTTGGTCTGTATGATGAAGTATCAGTCTCGTCCAGATCCTGTTCCAGTAGAAGTGCAATGTTCACGTTGTAAAGCGTTCAAGCGTTAAAGATTCAAATAAGTGGGAGTACATCCTGAGCAAATAAAGTGCAAGCTGTTTTGCAAATTTCTTGAAGAATTCAATACCTAGACCATCTAGGCCGCAGCTTTTACCACTGAGCATAGAGCTGATGGATTTCATGATATCAGTAAGAGATATACTGGTATTCAGCTCCTCACATGAGTTAATGTTTAGTTTTGGAATGTTTAATCCACTTAGCCAAGCTCCAGTATCACCTCCAGCTTAGGATTTGTAAAGTTCTTCACAGTACTCTTTAAAGCAGTCGTTAATTCATTTTGGGTCCGTAAGTAAGCTACCAGTACTGGATTTAATTTTGTGAAT
This sequence comes from Hirundichthys speculiger, assembly GCA_018398805.1. Lineage (NCBI taxonomy): Eukaryota > Metazoa > Chordata > Actinopteri > Beloniformes > Exocoetidae > Hirundichthys > Hirundichthys speculiger. The sequence goes on from JAGFBZ010000895.1 coordinate 1,010,309, forward strand.
GGCCTTACTCGCCTGCTGACCTCTAAGCTGGCGAGCAAGAAACGTGTGAGGTTTATCTCTGGGTTCCAAGTATCGCGATCTCTGTCGGAGGATTTGTTCACTGACTTGTCCAGACAATATGGTATTGTATATTTCAGTTTGAGGATGTTGTGTAAAATCTGGTCATCATTAGTATTTGTAAATGTAATTCAAGCTTCAATATTTCCATATCAATATCATGTAATCGTTTTTTTTTTTTTTGTAATTTCCTTAGGTTGGCTTCATAGGCGATGACATGGCCTCGGATCACAACCTTAAAAGCTTCCCAGAAAGCAAAAATGTATGGCATACATGCCTTTTGTACATTGTGCATCTGCAGTGTATCTGCTATTAAGCAACAATCACTAATCACATCCCCTTGAAGGATGTTCAAAAACATCCATCAGGGAGCAATAATGACAAAACCTAAGGTACACAACTTCATAAAGTTGACTGTGCCGTAAAGCATCATCAGTCATACGAAAGAGCTGACTGTGAAACCAACCTTCAACTAGAAATTTGCAATGACTCATCAATTAAAAAAAAAGTGACAAGTGAAAAGAAAAAAAAAACAAATCTTTGTGCTTGAGTTTCCCTATGAGCTTTTTTCCAATGAGAAAAAATGTTTTTTTCATCGACGCTGGTTTGAATATTGTTGAAGAGGAGACATTGACAATGTAGCGCAGCCAAGAAGGGAAAGTTTACACCACAACTTCCCTTGAACATCATGAGGAAAGTTAGATTACGTCCAAATGCAATGGCATGGCCCAGATTGCTAGCGAGGCTATATACTAGCAGAATTGTGAGGAATACAGCAGATGGTGTAATCTGGGACATGTTAATGTGAAGGAGACAATTTGCACCTCAGATATTTAATGTAAGCTTCAGTTACTGCCGTCTTCTGAGAGTGTTCACCTGTGTTAGCTGCCAACAGCGATGTGTTGTTAGTGAACTGATCTGGATGACTTAATCTTTCCAGTTGATGAGAGCAGCCATGCTCTTTTTTGTTTGTTGCTGATTCAAAAGAAAATTGTTATTTTTTTCTGTTTTTTGCTTTTGTTTTTGTTTTTTTTAATCCAAACTGATCTTTTGGATGAATGCTATGAAATTGACTCAATTCAGCCACATTGCCAATCTCTACCTGCAAAGGATGCATGTGAATATAAACAATATCATCTCCTTTTGGATCAATACAAACATGATATTCATAGTTTGAGCATGTAGTAAAAGTCATTGCACCTGAGATCTGTGGGTAATAATAAAAGATTTCATCAAAGATATGATATGAGTGTTTTCAAAGTATACCATACATTTTTAGATCGAGGAAGGAATGCGGTGATGGCAACGAAACTAGAACAAATCATGGGCTGAAGTGGATATAACACATTTGCAGGAGATAACAGCATTGTCAAATAGAGAAAATACAAAAGTATTTCTGCTGAAACTGAAAGCTGAAACTGGCTCAGAAGGACAAGCTTCCTGTAAAACTGTTTAATCAATATTCTGCACAATGCATCAAGTCTGTATATTGATTAAAATTTGTTGTGCTTAAAGTGTATCTTGAGATTAAATATGGATACAAGTAGAAGTCTTGATGTTGAAGAGATCAAAAATGCACACGTACACATGACAGAGTACATTCTTATAACCATGACCCTGATAGGTGCCAGAAACACCATAAACGGACAGCATTTAGGATAAATGATGGCCTTCAGAGAGATATTAGTTTTTGGCTTAAAGAGAACCAGTGGGGAAGTGAACCGGTGAGGTGGAGAATTACCAAAGTTAAAAAAGGCCGATGTGGTTTGTACGCAGCTCATGACTGTACATTTATACAGCAGAAGTCCAAATGAAGCCAGTCTTAAAATGGATGTATGGCATGAATTTCAGTCTCAGTGGGAGTTCAGAGACCTTGTCATGCTACACTGTCAGACAAAGCAACAGTGCATTTGCACTACATGAAATTTTGAGAAATCTTGGTGGGGAGATAGAAATAGTAAATGAGGAGAGAAATGAAAGATGAACTTTTAAACTTGAAAAGAGGACTTATGGTGCACAGTTTCCATCTCTGAGACAGGTATGATGAGAGATCTCATTGAGTGGGATGTCTTACCGCTCCATCCCTATCAATCACCCAGGTCTCTCACCCCGGTGTCACCGGCAGTCTGATGTAAATGGAAACACTGAGGTGAGTGAATGAAGTGAACTGATATCTGTTATCACTCTCACATGGTTCTGATGTATATTTCTCTCTCTAAAATCTGTCAGATCTCCAGCTACGCGATCTTATTTTATAATCTCTGTTTAACAAGGTTCTTATCCTAGAATCTGATGTGTGAGATTGAAGCTGTCTTCTGTCGCTGCGCGTTTATCGTTAGCAACTGCAATCCACATTTAAGTTTTAAAAAACATCATTGTCACCGCATTAAATCTGTGTGAGTCACTTTCATCTCACGATCATTATATGGAATGTGAAAAAACTCTTGTTACCAGACCTTTTTATTGAAAATGACTATTTGAAAGTACCTACAGTATTGTCATACTGAAGGCACAAAAAGGGTTTAATTTAAAATTAAGTGTCTGTCTTTCTTTGTTGAACACATGCTTGGAAATGTGTCATCACGGAATCAGTCTGTAAAAAAATGAATAATTCCTGAACCATAGTGTACCTTTTGTCTAGAAATGTCCATCCATCCATCATTAGTACCTGCTTATTCATATGCAGGGACGGGGATCAGATGGAGCTTATCCCAGCTCTCTTCAGGCTAAAGGCAGGGACACACACTGGACAGGTCACCAGTCCATCATGGGGTGAGTAAGATTCTTAATGATTATAAATGTCTTACCGAGGAGTGGAATGGAATCAGAGAAGAACAAAGAAAAAGAGAGAGTAAAGAAATATTCTAATCACTTTCAAAAATTGCTGTTGCAAGATTGTACACTGGGATCAACGCTAAAACAAATGATAACATCCTGTTTGTCTGAGACTAAAGAGCTTCAACAGATTAAGTGTAAAACTAAGAAAGTCACAAAGCAAGATGGTGATAATTGTTTTAAAGACTTTAGACATAATCCTGTCAAAGGGATCCAAAAAAAGTTGCACTGACGTACATGTACGTCCAGTCGCTTTTATATTTACTGTTAACACCTACATAAAAACTGACTCTAAACATGGTTCTCCCAGGTGTAGAAAAGACTTGTCAGTTTTAATGTAGGATGGAGCTACGAAAATTGGATTCTTACAAGAATAAATGGTGCCAGGCATACATTTTTGAAGATTTTTTTTTTTTTTTCAGGGCATAACAAAGACAAATAAGCTCACTGCTCCCAGCTCAAGGGCTCGGGATGTCTGGATGGCATCATGTCTTTTGATATTTGAAAGTCCCTGTGTAAACACACCTTATCATGAACTCTTTTAAGTCCCCCCCAACCCACGGCCAACTTCATGTGCACAATCACGAGCACAAGCCCTCCAAATATCGTTGACTGGCTGGAGCTCTGAATGCTATGGTTTGGGAGACTGTTTGTTTCTAGTTTTTCTTTTTCTTTTTTCTTTTTTTTTTTGACAGTGTACTCATGACATGGACAGCAGTCAGATGGTGAGGAAATATTGAACGAATGTTACAAAAAGTGTTTTGGGTTAAAAATCAGATAGAATCCCTTTAGTGTCATAATCAAGGTGTGTCGTATGGGTATAACCTCTGAAAAAAGAAAACTAAAACTCCATTCGTAAACATGTCATACCAGCACTTTGCAGTCATTTTGCAAGATATATTCTTCACCCTGCGAAAATATTTTAAAAGCTCTCTCTTCAATGGAAACTCCACTTTGAGCAGGTGTGGAAAGGTGTGAATTTGTAGAAGAGAACCCATCAAAGGCTCTGATTTACAGACAAAGAAGGAAAAAAACCAATCAATTTCTCATGAACCAAAAAGGAAAGGAGGTGCAAAATGTACACGATTTTATGAAAGTCAATTATCTTCAAGTGGAAAAAATAAATCAACAACCTGCAGCCTAACAATGTCACCTGTCAGCGGCTAGCTAATGCTAATGTGGTCCAAAACAGGCTGAGTAGGTCAACCTCCACATGATGTTAGCTGCTGACTGACATGAAAGGTGTCTGCAAGGATAAAACTTCACATAAGTGCTAAAGAAAGCTACACTGTAGTCTGAATGAACACACTGTGTAAGTTCTAGATAGTTCATGATTTAATTTATCTTTTCACTGCGCATCTGGTCTCCAGAATTAAATCCAGCTTGCACCAGTCTAATATATCTCTAAAATAGCCACCGCTTTAAGTGGGCTCAGTGCAATTAATGACATTTTTAGTATTTCAGCCTGAGTGAGTCTCTCCAAATATGTAGACGTTTGTCCCACCTGGCTGCTTGATAATGTATTAAGCTAATTTAACTTTGGTAGAGAGGGAGCTACTCGGTCCTTGGACCTCACTGAGATACAGTACATTTAATAATTTGATGATCAAATAATTTATCTTCAGAGATTAATAAAGAATTATTGAAATTAATTTTTGCTGGCTGGATAGATGCCAATAACAGTCAAAGACATTTGTCTCAAATATAGTCTTTTCAGCTAAGCTTTAGCATGAACTAGCTTATTTACTTATCTAGTTTTCTTTTGGTTTTGTTTGTTTAGATCTGTGTACCCCACAGTGCTTGCACAGGTACATCTCAGAGATCAGACAGCAACTCACATCAGGCAGTGAAAAGAAGGTTCAGAAACCCAAGCATCCCATCCAGAATGAAAAAGAATTAATCTTCTTCAACAAGACAGGAGATCTTGCGCAGATGGTTTTTTGGATTGTGTGAAAGTGTTTGATAAGGCTATGGATTAAGTTACATACTACTGGAGCTTACCGCAAAGGAGAGGGAATTTCACTCTGTATCAGAGACGCCTACTCTCTGTTCTTATCAAAAAATACATTTAAAAAAAAAATGGCTGTAATGCAAAGTCAAGACAACTGTACTGCCCAAAGTGCTTTTGATTAAAGATAGAATTGATGACATGTTAGGTGATGTAAATCAACAATCAACAGTTGATAACTCTCTTCAAAAATAAACCCACTGACGCTACGTAAGATTGTAGACTATGTTGGCTTTTTATTTTTGCAAAGACACAATGCTAAATCAGAAAAAGTTAGGACAGTCTTTGATTATTGCTGTTAACATAGGGATCAATGGAAAAATGCATTGCAGTGTTTCTACCCAACATTACTTACTATACATTTTCTTTTGCATTTCGGGCTTCAAACACATTCTTAAAAAGAAAAAAAGGGGCTGCATTCTCTGCTGTGTGCGGTGCTGCTGCTGTGGGCTGGGGCCTGGTGGGTGTGGCGGCTGGGGGGTGGGCAGATCTCGTCACGGTTTTGGCCTTCTGGGGCCCTGCCTCACCCCCCTGTCAGTGGACATATGCCTTGGGGACGTTTGACCCTTGGCCCTTTCGGGTCGGGGGGTGGGGGTCCTCTCTGACCGGTCTGGCCCGGGGTGATGGGAGTTAGCTGGCGTTTTTTTTTTTTTCTTTCTCACCCACGGGAGGATTTGAAGCGGATTAAGACAAGTAGAGTGGTGATGGTAAAAGAAGGGCAGCCAGGTCCCAGCTTCTGCCCGTCAAACTGTCCATCTTGTCTATTTCTCATCTTGACTTGAGGTCTGATGTGCTGCGATGGGCCCACTCCTCCAATTTCTCCTGCCACCATGATGTGCTTTGAACATGGCATGCTGCCCTCCAGCGGTTCTGGTGGCCGCTGGAGGCGGGCAGGAGGCGGCAGGAGGAGGCCGCTGGAGGCGGGCAGGAGGACATTCAGGACTATGTCTAAGCCTGCCCAACTTGCAACCCGCACGAATTTTCCCATTGGCCTCCTGCTGGGCTACTTCAACCCCTTCCTGTTCCTCATCACCCATGGTCCCACATATCATTTGACTTATGCCCCTTTTCCATTAGTACCTACTCGGCGCGGCTCGACTAGACCCGGCTCGACTCGACTCGGTCTCAGTGGTTTTCCACTGTAGTTCAGTACCACCTCGATGTGGGTGGGGCCTTCATGGTAAGGTGGCCTGAAACGCAGTGACTGTTTTTATATGCGGCAACTCTGGTCACGTTTGCGACCATAACAATGGAGGACGTCGTTCGTCATTCGACCATGGAGTAGACTTGCCGGCCATTCTTCGTTTTGTGAAGTAGACAATTACAGGTAAAGTAAAATCGCTGTTGAGTTTGTTGTTGCTGAGTTTTGAATATGGCGGGTGTGGAGGAGTCGCGTTGCTCTCTGGCCAATCAATGGCCCGTGGCGTGGTGACGTTGTATTCTCGGCCCGACTCAGCCCGGATAGAACCCCAGCCAAATGGGTACGAAAAAAGGAGGGCCGAGCCGGTACTATGACGTAGTGGAAAACCTCCAAAGCGGGGCCGAGTCGAGTCGAGCCGCGCCGAGTAGGTACTAGTGGAAAAGGGGCATTTGTCACTGGTCTTTCCTCCTCTGATGGCCACACTGTTATCTTGACCATTGAGGACCACTTCAGTAAGATTGTCCACTTTGTGCCCCTGCCTAAGCTCCCCACAGCTAAAGAGATGGCTCATTTGGTCTTGCTCTGTGTTTTCCACCTGCATGGCCTTCCTGTTGATGTGGTGTCAGACCGTGGACCCCAGTTCTCATCTGTGTTTTGGAGGGAGTTCTGCAGTCTGCTGGGGGCCACTGCCATTCTGTCCTCTGGATTCCACCTTTAGAGCAACGGACAGGCTGAGTGCATGAGCATTCAAGCCTTCATCCGCCACTGCCGCAGAACATGGCTCAAAGCTAGCTCCACCCTTCTGAGCTCTGTGAGTTGCTTTACTGCCACCGCCAACTGCCTGCACCTACTTACCAGTCAGGACAGTGAGTCTGGCTTTCCACCCGGGACTTACCTTTAACCCTGTAAAACCCAAATATAGAAAAACACTAAAAAAAAAATTTTTCAACCATTAAGATGTTGTTGTAGGAGGCCTTTGAGGCTGAAAATGAGGTGTTTTTCAAAAAAATATGTTTTTGTAAGTTTTTACGGAAATGTTGTAATATTGCAACATTGGGCTCAATGGGGGGCAGAATCTCCTGTATCTGTACTCATTGTCTGAACAACAATACAGAATTAAGAATTCATTTGCAGGGTTTTACTTTTGTTCCAGAACAGTATAACATGAAAAATAATCTCAGTCATGTTGTTATGAACAGTCATTTATTGCAATAGCAAGAACTTTGACATTTATTTACAATGATAGTGCCAGAAACAGTTCTTGTCCTCTGAAAAACAGAGGTGGACATCACATTTGCTGCATTGGGTATTGGTATACCCTTACTGCAATGTCTGCAGTGTCCTCTCTTTCACTTTTATTGAGAAATGTCCAAAGTCTTGTGGCCACCTGGAAAGAGAAGAATCATATTAATATTAATAATCCATTCATATATATGCCAAAAATGCATGATGATACAAGTCAAAGATATCACAAACATGGCAAATAGCAGAAATAGATTCTTACCAGAATGAGAGAGGATGCTAGTTGGGCCTGGAAGTTTCTCATGTTCAGAATCTCCTTCTTTGGCATCTTGAGAGCTTGGCAATGTCGCTTGTAGAGGAGCCAGGCGTTGACCACAGCAAGGGTGATGGTGTGCCAGAAGATGTACAGTCATGGAAAAAATTATTAGACCACCATTTTTTCTTCACTTTCTTGTTCATTTTAATACCTGGTACCACTAAACGTCATCATGTGACTAAAACAGACAGAAAAGAAAACACTGAAAGCATAAAAGCAGTGTTTTTGGCAGTACAACGCCATAGCTATTGATGTAAAAACTGAAGTGATTTAGGTTATAATCAAGAAAACCATGGAAAATGGTAAGATATCAGCTCTTAAATAAAAAACTCTTATGAGCAATCTTTGTGGTTATCGTTATGTTTGTCCAAACAAATGTACCTTTAGTTGTACCAGGCATTAAAATGAACAAGAAACTGAAGAAACAAGGGTGGTCTAATCATTTTTTCCATGACTGTACATGTACCAGCGCCGGGTTTTCAGGGCAAACTTGTATTTCGTTGTAATTACACATTGCACTGAATTAATCTATTCACACATTTAACTGACCACACAATAGTGTATAGCTGACCAATTGTAAACTCTGATTATCATACTAATAGATATGCAGGTAGCCTCCAATTTACGACACCTGACATTCCTGAACATCAACACCTGCTCCAGAACAATGGAAAAAATGCCCTCCCCCAAGCATCCTCCACAACTGATTTAACTAAGAATTGATAGGAACATTTTCTTATCAAAAGCCAAGACTAAGGGCAGACATGCACAAACAGAAATTCTTTGTTAGAAAGTCCTGCTTTCTGTGATAAGGAGAAAATACTGAGTGGTCAAGGTGGTTAGAAATCATTATAAGTAAATGAAAATGATTAGATATGGCAATATATCTTTGCACACTAGTTTCTAATATAATAATATGTAATCAAATATAAGGCTAGGCTGTAAATCATGTGTAGTTTAAAGTTATACTGTGAAAATTTAAATTGTTCCTCTCAAGACATCCCTCTCAAAACAGGGTTGTTTTGACTACCACATTCACCCAACGTTGTAATATTGCAACAATTACAAAACAAGCTCTAAATAAAATGTAAGGCACATTTTCCACAATGACTACATACTGACATATTCTAGACACTGTAATAAACACATAAAAAAATATTTAAAGCACTTTACTTACTTTAGTCAGATAAATCCAATCCAGTAAATCGAGGGGATGATGCTCTCTCAAAAATCTGGAGGGTGTGTGACTTCTGGACCTGAGGACAAGCCTTATATACAAATGTATGACCCAATAGCATTCTGAGACTGAACAATAGGACCAAATGAGTAGGTTAATGTGGTTGAACCAAAAAATAAAAATGAAAAAAAGGTTTTTTGGGGGATAACAAAAATTGTTGTAATTCTGCAACAGTGGGTCTTACAGGGTTAAGGGTGGAATCCATAAAAATGGCACCTAAGTGGTCTGACCACCCATTATCCAATACCCAAAATCTGCTAGATACAGGTACCGCAAGACACCGAGTTTGTGGAAAGCGCAACTGGCATGTCGGCGCGTAAAAGAGCGCGTCCAAATCCCGTCATTGCGCTTCCACCCAGTCACATGTGGACTGCACAACCGGCTCTACCTCTCGATTATGCATCACTGTATTACTTTCATACGTTATTATTCTCTTAAGGGCAGATGATGTCTGTACAGCTGTGGCATGATCTCATGCAGAGTTTGCTGTGGAGGAAACGAGGAGATCACAGAACTCTGATGTGGAGTTTCTTGTACTGTGCTCATATCCCTCTGACCCCCTCCTTGTGCTCGGAACACCTGAGATGCGCTCAGTGGTAGAAGGTAGATGTCATCATACGTGTTCCTCTGGCTCAATGCTCATCCAATGATCCGTTCTGCAGTTTTTTAAAAATCACCGCTCCCAGCGACTATGCGTCTTGGCGCAGCTGTGCGTCTTTGCGCAGGGGATATGTTCAAGATAACTCAAAAAGTTATGGATGGATTTTGATGACATTTTCAGGAGTTGTCAGAAATGTGAAAAGGAAGAATTGATTTTATTTTGGGTGTGATCCGGAAGAAAATCCTGGATTCTGGATCACTTTCAAATTTTCGATAACATTGTGCTGTTAAGGTTTAGTTGTTTCTGTTTCTCGAACCCTAAAGCAACTACAATGGAGACAGGAAGGGAGTTCTGGAATTTTAAGAGTTTAATTCTCTCAGATGTAAAACAGGAGGATTCGAGGGTTGGCAGCCAAACCAACAATCCAGTGGATGACGAAGGCAAGGAGGTGGCACTGCGAATGGCTGGATCAGGCGTTTCTATGGGAAGATCTGGCGACGAGTCTGGTTGAATGATGACTGAATAGGTACAGGTGTACAGTGCCACACCTGGGCTGCTCATCAGATGGGAAGGTGAAACATAGGTGGATCTGAGTGTCTATGTAGAGGATTGAAGGTGGCGCAGTGGGTTGTGCGCAGGAGCCCCAGAGGTGAAAGGTTGTGGTTCACAACCTGGCTTGAGACCATAACATGCGCTCAATGGGGCTGGAAATTTTCTTTCTCAACATCTCCGTGAATTATTGCCCACAGCTCATTAAATTTCACTCAGGTATTGACAATGAAAACCTCTATAAAATTTCAGAGGCTGATCCGGATCTGATCCAGAAGGCGGATTTTATCGCAATCTGTAAATCGCTGTATGGGAGAACTGTTGTGCTTGGTGGAGGTCTGCGCTCTCTGAGGGCTTTTCTAGTTAAGAAATGCTTTCCTGGAAGTTCACTGGCTCTATTTTTTTCTGAGCAGTTTGTTGGAACTTCTTGGAGTACAAAAGAAATGATTAAATCATTTGCTCCTCATTAGTTAGAGCTAGTTATGTATATATCAGTGCAGAGGAGGAGGAGGAAAAAAGAGGAGGAAGCTCTACAGCAGAGTCCCAGATGAGCTGCCAATGAGAGCTGCTCCGATCTGGGTGAAACGACGCTCCATAGCAGTTTGCAGATACCGCAACCTGCTCTTAAAGCAATGGCTACTGACGCACTAATTGGTTAAACAGGTGGAATGCCCTAACCACTCCCATGCATAATGTGTGCATAATATAGTGGTTGGTGCAGGTAAGATCGTGGGTTTCGGGAGGTGGAAGATTGCGTTCTTTGTGGGGGAATGCCCCTCCTGCTACCTGCTATCCCTTAATAGCAGGTTTAGGAGGTTAGACGCAAGATAGGGCCCATAATCTCTCCAGCGGGTCCTCGGTCTTCCCAGTGGTCTCCTCCCAGTTGGACATGCCCGAAACACCTCTCCAGGGAGGCATCCGGGGGGCATCCTAACCAGATGCCCGAACCACCTCAACTGGCTCCTCTCGATGTGAAGGAGCAGCGGCTCTACTCTGAGTCTCTCCCGAATGACTGAACTTCTCACCCTATCTCTAAGGGAGAGTCCAGCCACCCTGCGGAGAAAACTCATTTCCGCCGCTTGTATCCGCGATCTCATTCTTTCAGTCACTACCCACAGTTCATGACCATAGGTGAGGGTTGGAACAAAGATCGACCGGTAAACAGAGAGCATTGCCTTTTGGCTCAGCTCTCTCTTCACCACAACGGACCGGTACAGAGTCCGCACCACAGCAGACGCCGCACCAATCCGTCTGTCGATCTCCCGCTCCTTTCTCCCATCACTCGTGAACAAGACCCCAAGATACTTAAACTCCTCCACTTGAGGCAGAACATCACTCCCGACCCGGAGGAGGCATTCTACCCTTTTCCGACTGAGGACCATGGTCTCAGATTTGGAGGTGCTGATTCTCATCCCTGCCGCTTCACACTTGGCTGTGACCGCTCCAGCAAGAGCTGCAGATCCCCACTCGATGGCGCCAACAGGACCACGTCATCTGCAAACAGCAGAGACGAGATCCTGACACCACCGAATCGTAACCCTTCCACACCTTGGCTGCGCCTAGAAATTCTGTACATAAACGTTATGAACAGAATTGGTGACAAAGGGACTGGACAGCCCGTAACAACGGGCCCAGCACCCCATACTCCTGGAGTACCCCCCACAGGACACCCCAAGGGACACGGTCAAATGCCTTCTCCAAGTCCACAAAACACACGTGGACTGGTTGGGCAAATTCCCATGTTCCCTCCAGGACCCTAGTGAGGGTATAGAGCTGGTCCAGTGTTCCATGACCAGGACGGAACCCGCATTGTTTCTCCTGGATCTGGGATTCGACAATCGATCGAACTCTCTTCTCCAGCACCCCTGCATAGACCTTACCAGGGAGGCTGAGGAGTGTGATTCCCCTGTAATTGGAACACACCCTCCGGTCCATCCTTCTTAAAGAGGGGAACCACCACCCCGGTCTGCCAATCCAGAGGTACTGCCCCCGATTTCCATGCGATGTTGCAGAGACGTGTCAACCAAGACAGTCCAACAACATCCAGAGCCTTCAGGAAATCAGGGGGGATCTCGTCCACCCCCGGAGCCTGGCCACTGTGCAGCTTCTTAACTACCTCAGCGACCTTAGCTCCGGTAATGAAAGAGTACACCTCTGAATCCACAGGCACAGCATCCTCCACGGATGACATGTTGGTGGGATTGAGAAGGTCCTCGAAGTATTCCTTCCACCGCCAAACGACATCTCCAGTCGAGGTCAGCAGCACACCCCCCACACACACACAGTGTTGGTGAAGCACTGCTTTCCCCGCCTGAGCCGTCCGACGGTTTGCCAGAATCTCCGTGGAGCCGATCGAAAGTCTTTTTCCATGGCCTCACCGTACTCCTCCCACACCCGAATTTTCGCCTCAGAGACCACCAAAGCCGCCGCCCGCTTGGCCTGCCGATACCTGTCTGCTGATTCCGGAGTCTCACAAGCTAACCAAGCCCGGTAGGACTCCTTCTTCGGTCTGACGGCCTCTCTCACCCGAGGTGTCCACCATCGAGTTCGAGGATTGCCGCCACGAAAGGCACCGGCGACCTTACGGCCACAGCTCCGGTCAGCCGCTTCAGCAATGGAGGCGCGGAACATGGCCCATTCGGAGTCAATGTCCCCCGTCTTCCCCGGGATGTGATTGAAGCTCTGTCGGAGGTGCGAGTTGAAGATCTTTCTGACAGGTTCCTCTGCCAGACGTTCCCAGCAGGCCCTCACTACACGTTTGGGCTTACCAGGTCTGACCGGCATTCTCCCCCGCCATCTGATCCAACCCACCACCAGGTAGTGATCAGTTGACAGCTCAGTTCCTCTCTTTACCTGAGTGTCCAAAACATACGGCCGAAGTTTAGATGATACGACGGCCAAGAGTGTCCTGATGCCAAGTGCATTTATGGACACTCTTATGCTTGAACATGGTGTTTGTTATGGATAAACTGTGACGAGCACAGAAGTCCAACAACAAAACACCACTCTGGTCCAGATCAGAGAGGCCGTTCCTCCCAATCATGCCCCTCCAGGTACCACTGTTATTGCCAACGTGAGCGTTGAAGTCCCCCAGCAGGATAAAGGAGTCCCCATTAGGGGCGCTTTCCAGCACCCCCGCCAAGGACCCCAAGAACGCTGGGTACTCTGAACTGTCATTTGGCGCATAAGGGCAAATGAGAGTCAGAGCCCGTTCCCTGACCCGAAGGCACAGGGAAGCTACCCTCTCATCCACTGGGGAAAACCCCAACGTACAGGCTCCAAGCTGGGGGGCTATAAGCAAGCCCACACCAGCCCGTCGCCTCTCACCCTGGGCAACTCCAGAGTAGAATAAGGTCCAGCCTCTCTAGAGAAGATTGGTTCCAGAGCCCAGGCTGTGCGTCGAGGTGAGCCCGACTATATCTAGTCGGTACCTCTCAACCTCATGCACAAGCTCAGGGCCCTTCCCCACCAGAGAGGTGACGTTCCATGTCCCAGTAGCCAGTTTCGTCAACTGAGGGTCGGCACGCCAAGGCCCACGCTTTCGGCCGCCACCCATACCACATAGCACCCGACTTCTATGGCCCTCTCTGCAGGTGGTGGGCCCACGGGGAGGCGAACCTATGTAACTCATTCGGGCTGAGCCCGGCCGGGCCCCATGGGTGAAGGCCCGGCCACCAGGCGCTCCCGAACAAGCCCCTCCCCCAGGCCTGGCTCCAGGGTGGGGCCCCGGTAACCCTAATCCGGGCGAGGGACATTGAGCTCTTTGTTGTTTCTTTTCCATAGAAGTCCTTTGAATCGCTCTTAGTCTGGCCCATCCCCCAGGACCTGTTTGCCTTGGGTGACCCTACCAGGGGCAAAAGCCCCCGACAACATAGCTCCTGCGATCATTCGGGCACACAAACCCCTCCACGTTAAGGTGGCGATTAAGGGAGGGGCTACGTCCATCAAATATCAATGCACTCCCACCCGCCCCTCCCTCCTTCCCTGCGGTTCATGTATTGGTGAATTGTGTGAAGGCGTGGTTTCGAGGGGTGAGCTGAAGAGGAGGAGGCGGAGCCGTTGGGAGGAGGGAGGGAGTGTCTATTTTCAAAATCTCACTTGAGTTGGATTGCTGGAACCGTTTTTTCAAAGAACACCTACCCCACCTTTAATAAAGACTGTTCTGGAACTATTAACTGAGTCGCTTGTGCTACAACTGGGTTCTTTCCACACCTGTTACAAGATGACAGGGCAACATGACAAGGTGTAAAAGCGTTACTCACTCAACTTCTCTTTGTAAAGTTTTGCAGGCCTAAAATGCAAATTTAGGTTTTATTAAGTTAACAAAAAATAAATAAATCATGAAATGTATTGGATTTGGACTGCTGCAAAAAAAAGTTAAAGTGCCATTTATGCTTGCTGTGCAGTTTTAAGCTTGCGAAGCAAGAATTAGACAATCAATATCTGAGGAAGAGGATTAAGGATTAGTCATATATTACCCTATATGGAAAAATGTGTTTGTCATACCTTCATTTTTCTCACTTTTTACACTCTCAGTGGTCCTCAATAGTGCACATGCTTTTCATGCTCAAACATGTTTTCTGCCACTGATGACGTCAAGCACAGGACAAGCAAACACTAAATATTTGACACATCAGTAGCAGTGGTAAAAAACCACCTTGTTATCATCTTGAGTCACAGAGAAGAAATCAATGCTCCAGCTGTAAGGATGGAGAAATGAAGAATGTTAATGTTATTCATAAAAAGTCTATCTATCTATATAAATATATATATATATATATATATATATATAATATATATATATATATATATATTGTACCAACAGTGTATTCATGACATTCATAATGACATCTGAATGGTCTCTTTTAATACTGACATCAGACAGCTGCCCAAATCTCATAACACACACAAACTCTGCAAAGGGAAGTATCACAGTATCACAACAGCATGCAGATACCCTCTAGTCCTGACCTTATTTGGATTGTTGTAGGTGCAATGCAGCATGGCAGAAGCTGCTCCACGGGATTGTGTCGACTGCTTTCAGACATATGTGGGGGTGAGGGGGGTGTTGAGTGGGTGGTGGTGGGGGGGGGAGTGGGGGGGTGTAGTTCTTTGGAGAGACTCCAAGCAAAAAAAGAAAAACATGAAAGCGATAAGCAGCACAGTAAAGAAAGAATAGCCTTTTGATGCAGCCTGTGCTCAGAGAGTTTCAAAGAGCAGGATGTCAACAGAACTGATGCAGCAACATACACAACTTTCATTAGTTACTGAAGCAGAAATTTGGATGTCTGTCTGTCACTATGAGCACTGTTAACATGGGCTTTGGCCAGTCAGGTTTAGTCATAAAATACTGAGGCTTATAAAAAGGTCATAGGTTCACTGGTGTGTGTTGGTTGCTTCTTAAAAGCTGTCAGGAATAATAAATATACTGGTGTCACCTTTTCAAAACACAAAATTGAATCAGCCTGTTCAGATCTATTTGCATTGATTCACTTGCAGTAAAACATTACACTATGTTAAAGTCTGTCTTTTTTTTATGTTAAATTACAGATATCCCTGGTGAGGAGCATAGACTGTATACGAGGAAGAGAACAAACTCCCTGTATAGTGACCTATAGGTTTTCTGAAGAGACTAAAGCTGAAATTTTCAAGGATGTGGATTTGATCTTGATAATATAAGATGCTAACAAGGATTACCTTACAATAAGAACTGAAGCAAGCCAACTGGGGCTCAGAGGCTACTGTGGTTGACCAAGCCTAGGTGTTTGAGCAATGGGCAGCACACTAAGTGACCAAGTGCTACCCGTTGTCTAGTAGTCAGGTTGATCAACCTGAATGGGTGATGAAATGGTCCAAGCAAAGGTCTCTTGACCACAGAACCCTGCTACTCCACCTGCTGGAAGAGGTAGAAGCTTATTGGCTGGCCATCTTCCAGTAAACAATGACTAGCACCCTTCAGCCGGGGTGAAGATTGCTGTTTCAGGCTGCTTTTGCTTAAGCTTCACCCTTCACCCTTCACCCTGAATTTTGGAGTCAGTCTTTAGCACTGCGGTCAGTCAGGGTCGCTTCAAAGAGGAAAATGTGATGTTGTCCCTTTGGAAGTCAGAGTAGAGCACTATCCAAGAACTGCACACAAAGTGCTGGTTGCATGTTATCCACTGTTCGAAAAAGCTTTTGCATTTGCCTTTCTTAACACTTATGGGGCACGTCGCCGCTGAAAAATAACTCTCCAGCAGACATGAACTGATGCTCCAGTACAGTGAAAGCAGCATTACTGTGTTGTTCTAAATAACTCAGAAGATCTCAGTGGTTTGTGGGCGCAGAATTGCGCCACCTATCATCTACCAAGGTAGAACAGACACAAGACTGCAGACAACAGACAATCTGCTCATATGAGATGAACCTTGAAGGTTTCTAACTTTCATAATCTCTAGTCTCCATAAATTATTCTCATATGTGATAAGAGTAATAATAAAATACACACTTAAAATATAATATTCATAAGGATATATTTACAAAAATCCTTTCAGAATGAAAAGGTACAGAACAGGAATAAAGTATAACAAACTTATAATCAAATTTACATGAGAGAAGTAACATAATCAGCCATAGACTGCAACCTTTGCCTTTTGGTATTTCCTAAATTAATTATAATGATAATTTTGTACCTATTATTCATGCTTTAATTGCTTGCTTGCATTTTTACATCAAAAGAAAGATGATACTACGTCTCCTACTAGCGTCACAACACTGTTAAACACAGAACTATGAGTCCATCATAGTCCTAAATCCCACAATGCAACCCAGACCACAGCCTGCATATAATTTTGATACAAGCTCTCAAAAAACACTCATGTGTATTATGTTGACTCTTTTTTTTTTTTTTTTTTATCTGTTTTGTTGAATGGCGCTGTGCATGCTGTGCACGTCTGTGGGGCCAGTATTATGATCTGAGGTGGTTTTAGTTAGTCAGTTCTTGGCTACACTAATGTTAAGTGCAAAAATATTCGGTCAGCTGGCTGCCTAGACATACTGAATGAGCAGATTCATCAACAGATTCTTCTTCTGTGATGGCATTGGCATATTCCACGATAACAATGTCACAAAAGACCACATTCACACATGGAATATTCACCTCAGAAACCTTCGTGCTGCTGAGAATCTTTAGGATGAGCAGAAAAATACTCGTATCAATTCTTCTAACATCAATACAAAGAATAAATGGTGCTCTGGACAGAAAGTCAGTTCTATAAATGGAGTTAACACTAGAACCGCCAACATTCAGAACTTCCTGGAACCGCCCATTGCTACAACATTATCAGTGATGCTGAGATGTCATTTCTAGAAGTTGTGAAGTGGCTAATTCCTAAATATTTCTGAAATAATAATGGACACTTGTCAAAATAAGTGTTTAAAATGTATATTTTTGTGAGTTTTTTTCTGCGTGGCCAAATGCTGCACACTCTCTCTCTCTCTCTCTCTCTCTCAGCCACACAAATAAATACATCGGTACGTTCATCAACAAACTGTAGGAGCTGTATGTTAACACAAACATGAAAACAACAGCAATCGAATGACAGCCTATTTACAATACAAAACAACAGATTTCAGATGTTAACAGATATTTTAATAATTTTGGAAAAATGGATTAACGCTGCATGCTCCCTCTCACGCACACATTACTCCATTTCCAGCCCTTTGTTGGGTTCATATCTTAAATTTTTCTGTTTGTTTAAAAGATTTAGTGATGACAGTAGTTGTCAAAGTTTGAGCGTTGCTAAGCAACAGGGAGAAGCGGGAGGGGCGCAAAAAGTGACAGCTGTATACAGCGTTTATATGAGGGGGTAAAAATGACCCCCCTCTGCGGTTCTAGGAATAAATGGTCATATTTATTTTTCTTTTCATCACACACTCACCAAAATTCACTGAATGATTAATAAATCCATTTTAGGAAAAGTCATGAACTTACAGAGTTACGGGTTTTATTTTAACAGAAATACAAGCATTTGAAAATGCTAGGGTGTAAAATTGACCCCATTGGTGGTTCTAGTGTTAAAGGTATGGCACTGTATTTTTTAACTGTCAAAGCTGGATTTTCCAGTCAGGATCTAAAACATAAAATGTACTATTTAGAACTACCAATATAGAATTATTAGCTCATCTCTTTGAGTTAAGAGACTTAATTATAAAACTGCTGATGAGAATTTGCAGTTAATGGCGAAGCAAAAAACTAACAGCAAAAGAGTTTTGACTTCCCATTTATAAAGCTGCAGTATTACATGAAACTGAAGTTGAGGAGAAGATAAAAATGTGGAGGTTGGATAAATCTAGTTGTACTGGTGATTTGAACTAGCCGTTACTCAAATATATTATCTCAAGCACAGAAAAAGTGATCAAATTAAAATATGTCCTCTTTAAAGCTGTTTCCCTTTGTGGTCAGCTTCATAAATTGTATGCTATGAGGGATGAGTTTGGGATGAGTTTGATCATACTCATAATTCCAGTAAGATGACTGTGTGAGTACATGCTTCTTTTTCTTTTTTTTTTTTTTTTTTAAAAAAAAAGCTCTGCAAATCCACATAAAGACTTTTTCCAATATTTCCAATATTTTCCATCTTTTCTGTGTTGCTTTTTCAGTTTTGTACTTTCAAATTGATTTTTTTTTTTTTTTAGATTAATCATTTCCTAAGTACTTGTAGTATTGGAGTTCCATTCAATAACTTGTTTTCTGTCGCCACTGCATGATGCTCAAAAAGAAACTCAGCACATCATCAAAGGAAACTCAGCGCCCAGATGGAGCTGTAGGGGGCCCGAGTGCAAACTGATGAACTTATGAATTGCACAAAGATTACTACAGGCATGAAACTTAAGCTCTTTCTGCAGAGCGCTTTCAAACACACGCACACACGTACACACACACAAACACACATATAGATAGATAGATAGATAGATATCTAAAGTGGTAAGAAAGGCTACCTTTTTTTTCTCCATTAAATACAATTGGTATTTAATGAGCGTGTCATGTTTGTGCAGATCTGTCTGAGCTGGAGGCTTGTCTTCATTCATTTTAGATGAAGTGCCTAGAGAGATATCACATCAATATTCATACTCTGATGATTACAAGAAGCAGCCTGAGATGTTGCTGCACTGTCAAGTGCAAAGACATGTAAACTGTAAACATGTATAGCATGATTTATGATATTTAAAGAGAGCGCGCAGTTAGGTTCATGGCATGAAACAACCTCACAGACCCCCAATTAAAGGCAGTATTCAGAGTTATACAACAAAGACGGCACAATGCTTTTTCTTCTTCCTTTTAAGCTGTCTGCATATATATATTAACGGTTAGTGTCATAATCTGGCAAAACCTTTTTGTTTTCTTTTGTGTATGTGTGAGTGTAAGTGAATGTGTCCTTCAGCAGCCGTCTGACAGTCTGATCCAACATATTATTTATTAACCCCTAAAACCCTGATTCTGTCAGAGAGGACAGCACATCATAATGCATTTCTCATAAGCGAACTGACTGATATGTATGTTTGATATTCAGATTGGTAGCACATTGGAAATGTTTCCTTTTGGATTGTTATGAGCTGAATTAACTTGCAGCAATTAAAAGATTAAAAAATGCATAAATGATCTGGATAAGTTACTTTGTTGCCATTTCCTCAGATATTCTAGAAGCTCAGATACCATTGGGATGTAACTGTGGATGCTTACGGAGGCAAATATTTCCACCAAGGATTTCAGCTTTGTGTATCTGAAGCATCACTTCTTACCTCATCCGTGTGAATGGCTGATTCTCAAAGTAGCTGAGGTTGGTATCGATTTGCTGAGGATAAGAAGGATAAGCATATATCTGAGTGAGACTGTTGGGATGAAATTAAAACTGCTTGAGAGGAGAAACTAAACATGCACCAGTTTTTTCATGAGATTAAATGCCAATTCGTACTGTTTTTCATGGCATCTCGGAGGAAAAGAAAGCTTTTTGTCATGTCAATGGTGGAAAAGCTGCATCCTTCAACACCAGATGACATTTAAGAATTATGCATGTTAAAATATATAACCAAATTTCATTGCAACAATGGCCGAGAAGAAGACGTCAACCGGCAGCAAAATTAAAGGGAAAACTGTTGGTGAAAAAGCAACGCCTGCCCTAACCACTGAGCTGGTGGCACAGTGGTTGGGGCAGGCGGCCCATATACAGAGGCTACAGTCCTCGTGCGGCTGGTTGTGAGTTCAATTCCCGGCTCAGCAACCCTTTGCCGCGTGTCTTCCCCATTCTCTCTGCCTCCCTTCCTGTCTGTCTACACTGTTAATAAAGGCCAGTAGAGCCAAAAAAATCTTAAAAAAAAAAAAAAAAAACCTACTGGATAGGTAAGATGATGCCGTTCTGATTATATAATATTTTTTAACATACTGATTGGTTATGGGTATTGTAGGCCTATTCACCCAGTCAGTGAGAAAATGAAAGATGATGACAAAATTATTATCCATCGAGTGACATGACGAACATATTCCAGCATGTTTCGCTAAGCTACCAACTCTGTCAGCTAGGCTACAGTACTTTGTGTGACACCGTTAGGTAGGCTGTTGTTATCCTTGACCGAGAAGACGCCATGGCTGGAAGTTAGCCAGCCGCTCTGATGCTACTAGTTGTTGGCAAATCGACATGAGTGCTCGCGAATGCTCGTGAACTTTCGTGACCACTCGAGACAGCGTGCGCTTTCATGTAGTCGTGAATCGTGTGAAGGCGTGGTTTCGAGGGGTGGGCTGAAGAGGAGGAGGCGGAGCCTTTGGGAGGAGGGAGGGAGTGTATGTTTTCAAAATCTCACTTGAGTTGGATTGCTGGAACCGTTTTTTCCAAAGATCTCCCACCATACCTTTAATCAGTAGTGGCCAAACGAAAACGGCAATAAATCTTTTTTTTCTATTTCCGTGCTTTCTGTGTACTGTGTCAATGATTTTTTTTCTTCATTTAGAGTAATTGCTTTTTAATTCCATTTATTTTGTTTTTTGTTTTGTTTTTTTAATTGGTGATTTTTTTTCTCCACATGCTACACAATATAACAGGTCAACAAATGCAAAATGTGATACTTTCAACATTTTCTATGACCAGCTACTAGTGATTGTTTTTTTTTTCATCAAAAAGAACTGGTGTAGCCGAGAATGTGAAGGATATGTCAAAACAAGTTAAATAGTGTAATAAATGAGGCACTTCACTTTTATATTTATTGCCCCATGTGTAATATTTCGTGTAAATTGCTGTAGTGCTTGTGCAGAAAAGCTAATTGGATTTTAGGAATAACCGGAGAAAACCATATGATTACCTGTTGTGTAACTGCAGGGCGACTCCACATCCTGAATTTATTACCTTGACTTATGGGATATATGAGCCTGCTGTTATTCACAGCTGCAGGTGTCTGGCTCTCAGACTCTTTTCAAAGATGGAAAATATGACATTGCTGGCTTCCCAAATATGACAAAGTGTAAGAATTCCATCTATCAGACATAGGTCACTTTTACTGTTGTCTTTCTCATTCACTAGAAAAATCCACAGCACCTGTGTATTTGATATCTGGCAGTATATCTAGTGACAACCAGTTCTAACTTCCTATTCATCATATATACTCATTCTTGGTCAGGACTTCTTTGCTTTGGTTTTCATAGCACATTGTAGCCCTAAAGCAACATTTTCAGTTTTTAAGGGTTGTATGAGCTGATAGCAGATGCAGGAGACATTGCCATGGCAATGCAGAAAATGTTGTTGAAGCTTGATCCAACAAATGTGTTTTTCTGTGAGTTTGTGTATTATTGTGAGTCATGTAATACCTGATAATATTTTTTGAACCCTAAACCTTTAATGCCTGACCTTAATAAAGTGCTTTTATTCCCTAACTTTAACCAAGTAAACTATTGCATGACTAAGTAGTGCAGTGCTGCAATAAAGGAAATCCAAAGACACAATACATGAAATAAAAGAAATGTAAAGCAGCAGTTTCAAGTTTGGTCTCATGCTTGGGAATCAGAGAATATCCACAGACTCAGATTATGTTGAGGACTCCTTTCTGAAACAGGCCCCCGGTGCATCAGTAACAAGAACAAAAAGATCATTGGCAAGAAACAGCTGTGTAATTGTTTCCGTGCATTGAGAAGTGACAATAAAGGGGTGCCCTGTGCATTAAAAACTGACGAAGAAAAGATGTTTTACCAAACATCAACTGGTGATGAGTCGCCAGTGTGTAAAAAGTGACACATAAGGCTTTTTAACAATTCATATCAAGCAATTGTGCTGCATTTGTACAAAATATACCAAAGGTGAATGGGAGCCATTGAAAATATCACTTTTGTATGTCTTTTATCTTGTCAAACAGCTGGGTTTCAGGGTGCATGTGTCAGGTGCCTTTTTACTAGCAATGATCTTATTGCACCTGACATTTGGCATTGTGCCTGTCAGACAGAGAAAAGAGGCTGAAGTTCAGATAGCCTTACCCAATCCACCCAAGGTTATTGTTTGGTTGCAGAACGGCGATTGGACTCTACAACAAGCAGATATCCAGTCAAACTAAATAGATACTTTTTTGAAATATTCACCTGAATGCCGTGAAAAACAAGTACATTTGTTACAGCTTTTGTCTCTAACATAACAAGTCATTTTCGTGTGAGGTTTTGTGAAGAGCTTTACCTTTCTAAATTTGTTATGATGAAAAATTCTCTCAGGCACTCACTCATCAAACATCTAAGCATGGGTTTTTAAGATGTGTTTACAGGAAGCAAACATTTTATGCCACTCCAAATGAGAATATATTTTCAATTTATACAATTTTGGTGAGCATTTTTACATCCAGCATAAATATTTACAGCTGATGGACTGGACTTGTTTCTGTGGATTGATCTTGGTGTTAAAACTACAGGCTCCTATTGTCAGCTTTATTGTGGGGTTTACTTTTATTTATGAATACATTGCATTTCACACAGCATCATATTCTGCCCTCCAGTAATTTCTCTCAAAGTTTCACAGCCCTTTTCAATTAAAAGCATTCAACTTTAAGAAGACAAGAAATAGCAACCCACTCCTTACGAGGTCTTAAAAGTAGGTTAATGCTAAATCAGGTGAACGACACCATGAGCTAAAATCATGTGCAATAACTGGCTCTTAATACAGGAGCAGTGCTGCAAACACTAAGAATACCTCCATTTTTTTATCCAACATTTAGTTCCCAGCAGAACCTTTTAAACTATATTACCACGAACTGTTTCTCTTGACAGCCCTTCCAAGCATGTTGTAATTGTGCTGTATTTTTAATGTCATTGTTGTGTCAGTGTGTTTCTCGTCCAAACTCCTCACTGTAAATTGTTCTGTTCTTGCCAAAATGTAAAATCATACATGTGGAAATGTGAGATCATTAATCTCATTTTAAATACAGTTTCCTTTTTCTTTTTTTTTTTTTTTTCCAAGTCAGATATATGTGCAATTTAGTCTTGCAGCACATGTTAGTTTTCCTGTGGGAAAGTGTGATAGTGAATGTGTCCTTAACCAGTCTTTGACAGTCTGATCTAACATGTATTATTGACTCCCAAAACCCTGACTTTGTCTGAGAGGACTAAAAACCAACGAAAGGACAATTCCTCTTAGGACAGACAAAGACACAAGACATGTGACAAGTGATGTAGTGTGTTCAGAGTGCTGGTGCACGTGGTGTTTGTGTGGTGGACTGTGGTGTATATGGATGAATGAGTGGAGGTTTGGCTTGTAATGTTATATCTCACCCACGCCAGAACTAAAGCAGCCCGGCACCCAGACCTAAAGCAGTGATGTCAACCAGTGACCACAACCAGAACTACAGCAGACCTCCACCAGTACACTGGATTTCCCTTCAGCCCCAACGGAAACCATCCAGTCGGACCAGTCCTCCCACCAGCAACAAGCTCGGTCAACCGATTTAATTATTGAGTCTATGGTAAACACTCATGTTTAACATGAACATATATTTTATGCCTTAGTTACTCAAGAAATCTTACATTTATTAATTTACTGTTAAAAAAGCAACAATACCCAGACCAACAATACCAAGCTATTATTTTCCTCTTACTAGAAAAATCTTGTTTCAAATAACTCTATAAACATATTTACATAGAAATAATATCCACTTAAGTTAATTTGTAATTTTCTTTTCTCTTTTTCATGGACAGAGGATTAATAATTATTTGCTCATTTTCAGTGTCTTTCACTAGTTCCTGTGCTGCAGCAAATCTGTTTTTAAATAATTTGATATAACATTCAGCTTTTTTCACTTGTTTCAAGGCATTGAATACCTATCAGGTCTAAGATGGATATAAGATTTCTTGTCAAGTAAAAACATTATGCTGCATGGACAAATAGTTTTATCAGCACTGAGTAATGTTCACTAAGAATTTAGCGTTCACTTCTTGCATCTCAGGTTATGTTTTTTGCTGTTCACTAGCGCCATAGTTTTTGCACAAGAATCTTCTTTGGATTCCTGCCTAATCTGACTAGTGCTGACATGGTTAGCCACATGTCATCCTTCATCCGCTCGTCATAAAGCTGCTGTTGAGCAAAGAATGTGGAATACATAGTTAGAAATCCTTTTTGTGGAAAACCACGACTGGTTAGAAAAGAATGCATCAATCTCATTATGAATTAATATAATTTCACATTCCTCGAGGCTCCAGCAAAGGAGGAAAAGAAGCAGCAATCTAGCACTCAGGTTTATTAATCAGCCTAAGACCCAGCTTGAGTTATAGCTCCTTTGAACGTCTGGTTCTCAGTTTCTGTCACCCAAAATGACAATTACAAAAAAGCTGTTCTCTTTGATCTGGTGTATCGTCCACCTAGCCCTTATTCTACGTTCCTGTCTGAGTTCTCAGATTTAGCTCATAGCTGTGTACTGATGAAGTCATAACAGTGACACTAAAACATTCACATCATTGACTTTATTTTTTAGTCTGACATAAGGCATAGAAAGCTCAAATTTCCACCACCATTGTCTCTTCTGACTTCAATAGTAGGTGTTTATAATTGAATGTTGACATCAAGTTAAAAAAAAACAGTTAATTTGCTGTTCTCTGTGGTGCCATGTGCAAGTTCAGCAGAGTGGAGGCGACTGAGCCTTTATTCTGTAAAGGTTCATTGTGTTGTTAAGAATGCAGTAGCCTAAAAACGTATAATACTGTCAATCTTTATCCTCAGAAATCGAAGGTTACCTGTCATAATTCCAGCTCCGGGTTCCTGATTAATCCATGTTTCCTGCTCTCTGACAGTGCCTCTCTCCTCCTCCTAATCATTTAATGATTTAATTTAATGATTAGAGGAAAGTCCACCTGTTCGGTGGACTTTCGTAGGTCTGCTGCCGACACTTCCCTGCCACGTGTTGCCATTTACTGCCCTGATTCTGCTCAGTGCCTTTTCAGACCTGACCTCTGCTTTGATTTCTAAACCTGCCTTATGTCTGATCCCTTATTGGCCTGGAAGTGTTTCTCATTCTTTAAACTCTTCTGGATTCTCAGCATTGGATTTTTAGATTTCGGACTTGTGTTGGAATTGGACAGTTTCTTCCATTCCTCTTCTGCATCTTGTGTGGATTACTTGTCTTCAGGACGACCTCTTCCTCCCCTCCTGAAACTGACAACTGACTCTCCGCATCTGTGCGCTAGCTACTGGTTGTATCTGCCCATCTTCAACTAATCACTGTAGGGGCTGTGCATAGCTTACATGCGTAGCTGCTACACAGAAGCATATGTCAGCCTTAAGAGAGAGATACTATCTTGGTTTAATTCTCACCTTTACTGAGGTGAGGAGGCAGACCCCCTCTTTACCCTTAACATTTGATGTAAACCTTTCTTTAGCGATAATGCTTATACAACATAAGGATGGGCTTGGGTGACACTGAACTCAAAATTTGTTGAAAAAGATCATTGCACAGACCAACAAACAGTCAAAGCCTCTGCTTTTACAGAAGTGGATATCTGTCTCACAACCGCCAGACAGTGTAGTTCAGGGGTACAGTATACTGTTTTTTTTTTTTGTTGTTGTTTTTTTTTGGTCAATCAATATCCAGTATGATATATCAGTTTGTTAACCTAGCAACAATCAAGCACTGAGCCATTAAACAAATTACTTCTTTGAGCAGTCTGTATAACAATAGCTACCCTTTTCCTCCTGGAGTTTCTATTCTGTTATTAGAAGATTCTCAGGGCTTGTCTCAAGAAGAAGATTATTAGGGGATAATCTTCAATTGTTTTCTATTTTCCTGAACGGAATTTTGGATCTTATTTTAATCAAAATGAGTAACACCAATGACAGAATGACTGGCCTAAGAGACAGGGTAAGTGATAATAAAGCTTACATGCTGACAATTTGTTCCTCAAGTGTTGCAGTGTTTTCAGAGATTTGTCTGAGTTTAGTGCTGCTCTGTCATGTCGGGATTGGAGGACCGTGACTGAGGTGCTTCACTGCACATTAAACAGTAGAGTTGTGGTGGTGTTGCTACAAGGTACCAAATGACATTGAGTCTCTCAGTACGCAATGGTATCGAGACGATGCGGTCGGTTAATTTTGATAACCAGCCCTTGTCCTTACAGTACGTTTGAATTTATCACCATCAGCCGTAGCGATTAACCTCATGATGGTGCTGGTTATGGTAAAACGCAGCAGCAGTGTGTAACAGTATGAGAACAGTTTGTCTCTTATCAGTTTTTTTTTTAACTCATTTTACTTGTTTTTACTGGTTTTAAGCAATTTTCAATCACATTTCTGAACTGCGTTTTTACCAGTTTTGGAACCTAAGTCTGGACTGTTCTGCATCAAGCTGAAGCAACATGATGACTCATCCTCCTCTTGATGCTGACATGTCTTATTACAAACGTATTTTATGTGTATGGTGAGCCTCTCCAGCACAGCTGGGAATTCCCGCTGCTTCTAATCAACGCTGGTGTGGGTAGCTTGGATCCCACAGCAGTCCATCATGTGGAAATCATCTGGCAGCTAAACCCTGTCTACACAGAACTGAAGCTGGGCACCCAAGTCACTGGCAAAAAGAGGGGAAGAAGGATTTGTGGTGGCGTACGCAGGTGCATATCAGAGGAATCCTCTTCCTGCAGTCACCTTCACCAACAGCCAGTTACTTTTTGACAAAGTTAACAAGATTCAGGTAAATCTCAAGTTCCTGGCGGAGCACAGGACTACTTGCCTTTACTGAAACATGGCTAAAGGAACATGACTCGATCTGAAGATCAGCCATTTTGGAGTACTCTTTGTTTTAACAGAGACGCTGTGGTGGAGGGCAAATCACTTGCCACAGGCCTCTGTCTGTATCTTAACAGACGCTGGGATAGTATGGTGATCATTAGAGAATCACTGTGTACACCAGTCATCAAATTCCTCTGTGTCTTTATGTCCTTTTTTTTTATCTCCAGAGAGTATTCTCTGTTATTTGTGACTCTTGTTTATATTCACACAAAGGCAAACATCGATGAAAACAGTGCTGTGGCTTTAGAAGATTTCTCTTCATCATTGGCGATTTGAACCACTGTAAAAATAAAGGATGTCCTCTTGGACACGACACAGGACCCTCCTGTTTGCTTATAGGTCCGGTAGAGGTGTGGACAGTGCACTTACAACTTTTAAACATGGTTTTTAAACATCTCGAGGAGACTAAGTCTCTTGCTCCTCTTCTTTTTCATCCCACTGGACCTCCTCAGGGCTGTGTCATTTCCCTTCTGTTATTTGTTTTGTACACAAATGAATGTTGCATCCATCACGACAGGCACCGCATTATTAAATTAGCAGATGACTCTGTTGTATCCCCCCCATCAGCAGCGGTGACTCTGAACACAGTCCCGTTCCGTGTGAATCATCCTTTTTGTATATTCATCTGAAAAAAAAATGAAATATGTATTGTTTTTTTTTAAAGACACCTTACTCTCATCTTTCCTGTGGTGGTGGATGATCAGTGCTGTGGAAGTGGTGCAGCTGCACAAACATCTTGGTACTGCGATAGACAGCAAACTGTGTTTTGAGCCCCAGGCGGACACAGTGGGCAAAAAAAAGCACATCGGCGTTTGTATTTTTATCATAACATCTGCAGTTTCAGTTTTGATAGCGCTTTTATGAGAATGTTTTATCATTGTTTTATAGAATCTATTCTTATTTTTCTTTCATCTGTTAGCACAGTTAACTGAAAATGAAAAATTCACATACAGGGCATAGTTAAGATTTGAAACAAAATTGCTGGAAATGTACAAGGTCAGATCACTGAGAAAAGCCCAAACGATATTGTCTAACCCAAGATAACCCAAGAGTTTAACATGTTGTTTTCAAGACGTCTAAGATACAGTCTAAATCAAAAAGGTTTAAAACATAATTTCTTCCTATTTCTATCAGCCCAGAGAATGACACTCCTCAGTAGTAGTTATACTTGTGTTTGATGAATACATTGAATTTTTGCAATAATAAGGCAGTAGTGTCTAGGAAAGGTGGCGGTAGGGTTTTGACTAGGACCTTAGAGAGTGAGAGGATGCCAGAGGAATGGAGAAGTGTGCTGGTGCAGATTTTTGAGGGGAAGGGAGACGTGCAGAGTTGTGGCAACAACAGAGGGATGAAGTTGATGAGCCACACAATGAAGTTATGGGAAAGAATAGTGGAACCTAGAGTAAGAAGTAAAGAAGTGAGAAACTGTGAACAGCATTATGGTTTCGTGTCAAAGAAGAGTACTACTGCTGCAATACTCTCTTTTAGGATGCTGATAGAGGGCAGCACGGTGGCTTAGTGGTTAGCACTGTTGCTAACCACTGTTTCCTCCGGGTGCTCTGGCTTCCTCCCACAGTCCAAAGACGTGCATGTCAGGTTAATTGGTGGTTCTAAATTCCTCGTAGGAGTGATTGTGAGCGTAAGTGGTTGTTTGCCTGTGATGGACTGGCGACCTGTCCAGGGTGTATCCCTGCCTTTCGCCCAAAGAGAGCTGGGATAGACTCCAGCAGATCCCCGTGACCCTGCAGAGGATTAAACAGGCATAGATGAAAGATGGATGGATGGATGAAATCAAGGAAATAAAGGAAGAACTGGAAAAAAAAAAAATCAAAGCTAAATCTTCAAATTACAAACTGTTGCATTTCTAAAATAAATGTAATGAATTTAAGACATTACATTTCCAGTATACTGCATTGCCATCTTCAGAATCAGTCTCTACAGTGATCCCTTATTGTCCCCCCCCCCGCGACAATCAAAATCTGCGATCTGGAGCCGGAGCCCCCCCGAGCCACAATTATGTGTTTAAAATATGTTTAAAAAACCCCAAAAAGTAGTGAGGCACTGCAGCAAAACAAGACAAAGGCTCAACTGTGGTCTTTCTGTTTCCTTCACAGCCTCTGGTCTCTGAACCGTAGTAAAGAAACCGCTGGTATTATGCTATTTTTGGCTCGTAATTAGCGGCTAACACGCTAACAACAACAAAACAAAAAGTCCAGTTTTCTCTGCATGGAACGAGCACTTTATTCTGGCACTGCAGGAACTTGTAACATCACACAGGTTGTATTGTTCAGCTCCTGTCGGTTAACAGAGAATGTAAATCTATACACGCTGGGCTGCTGTTTATGCTCACTACACTTTTCATCTAAACCCGTTTTCTTCTTGCCGTCCCATGACACACACACTCCATTACCCATAAGGCCACACCATTACCCATAAGGCCACCTTCTTAAAGGGGCCAGGCTGGCTCACAGCATTTCTTCACTGTGAGAGAACGCCACAACATCCTGTGATGTTTCCGTGATTTTCTAAAATTTTTTAAATTATATTATATATTTCTGAAAAAAATCCGCGAATAACTAAAACCGCGGAACTTCAACCGCAAAGTGGCAAGGGATCACTCTAGTTGGAAAAAGCATTGTAGGTCTGAATTAGTCCGATATTACAATTGGACATGTGTGTGTTAGAATTGTGGTGTTTGTGCAGAGATAAAGTAGAGCAGGTACTCTCACACAGCAGCCCGGCAACAGAATCATGTCTAATTTACATAATTATAGATCTGTGCATATTTCACTCGACAAAGGTGTTGAGTTACATTCAAGCTGATTTAAAGTATGAATTAAATAACTTTTTTAGCAAAAGACGACTTCTAACTATGTAATTTTCTTCAGCAGACATTGATTTTGGTGGGTTACTGAGTGACTTACTGCTGATTTTGCTATCCAAAGAAAATGTTCATCCAACAAACAATAATTATGTCATATCAAAATGTCAGTCTAAACATGGAATTAAAATTAATCCTGAAGCTATCTGGGATTGAAATGTTTACTACCATAGTCTAAGGAACATTCGACATGGAGCAGGGGTTGGGTGGGAGTTGAGTTATTCCTTCTGAAGGGCACAGTCAGAAGACACCTGGTAAAGAGAGTCACATGCATGTTAAATGTTGCTTAATAAAATCGTACATCACTGCTCTGTCTGACCTTAGCTCAGAGTATAGTTTCATCTCCCTGCTTCCAATCCACCCACAGTTTTCTATGTGCTGGAAGCTGACTGCATTACAGAGTCACGCCTTAAAAAGCCTCTATTTACAGGCCTGTAACAGATGGAGATGCAAATATAACAGTGAAATTGCATTCACTTTTCATAACTAACATTTTACTTCATCTTGTATGGGGTAGGTTTGTACATTTGCACTTTCAAGGAGTATAAAGTTCAGATTGTATGAGTCAATTTAATTTGTAAGTTAATGAACCCTCAAGGAGTTGTAAATGCTGAAAGTTGTAATCACCGTTTTAATTTCCCTCTGTTAAAATGACAAATGTGGTCACTTTAAGGTTAATTTTGGGATACAATTAAGAGAAAATAAGCTTCCTATTGTCCCTGAATGGATGCGATAACATTTAACTGAATGTGTCATTTTGATGCTTTAAAATGTTCTTAATCTCTGTCCTTTTGATGTTCAAAAAACCTTGAGAGGGCATTGTTCTGCAAACACAGAGATGGAGGTGGGTGGCTTGTCGGTTGTCACAGCTCATTAGGAGTGCAGATCACATCACACCGTACATCTTCTCAGTTAGATGTTGCTCCGCTCATTAAGCACCAGAAAGTCAGTTTAACTAAACGGAAATTATTTGCAAATACACAGCACCAGTTAATGGTTTGGTCAAAGACGCTACACGCTACAAAGACGCTCAAAACCAGCATGGTGAAAAGAGATGAGATCGACGACATGTTGGCACACCAGCAAAGTTCACTAGTCACAGTAGAGTTAGAACTTTGATCTATTAAACGCAAATGTAAGTTACATAGGGGCTGGATCGGAATAAACTGGCATGCAACTACTGGAGCATTTTACAAACATGAGAATGTGGACTTGAAGGGAAGAAGGCTGCTCATGCTAGCACCTCTTAACATCCATCCATCCATCCATCCATCCATTATCTATGCGCCCGCTTAATCCTCTTCAGGGTCACGGGGATCTGCTGGAGCCTATCCCAGCTCTCTTCGGGCGAAATCTCTTAACATTGTCGATTAAGTTACATCATAGTCAGTTAGACTAAATTTAAATTAATTCTTAATGGCCAATGGAATTAGTGTTAAATGTATCCTTAATAAATACATATGTGCAGTTTAGAAGTCTGCACATTTAAGCTTTAAATCTAGCATCAAGTGAAGATGCTCACAATTCGGATATATTAGCAGGGATCATCAAATCAAGCAGTCAAAGAAGTAAATTCCTTTAAATTATCATTAAAGGACCATAGCTACAAGAGGCTGAGTGTGTAAAAAAGACTTTATTGAGAAATGTGATGCCTCTTTTGAATGAGAAAATTATAGAAGGTGAATGTGATTAATTAATAAACTAACCCTGAATTGAATGAAACATTAGCCATTTCACACATCAGTTAAGCATTTCGTGACTTATTAAAAGTTGGCCAAACCTAGCGTATAACTGACTGCTGGAAAATAAGTGGGTGAAGGAAGCAGATGCAGTGCAGCATCACTTCTCTCGGTTCCACTGCTCCTGTTCTCATTCTCCGGATGAGTGACGTTTTGGCTGACAGCACTGTCAACATGCCCAGCAGGAGAAATTCTTTGTGGCGCAAAAGGATTTTATAAAAGAATCATGAGCAGGATGCACTCATTCATTTTTTTTCTTTTTGTTTATCAGTCCTCCAACAGTGCAAAAATCTCATGTTTTCAAATGAGATAGCAACAACCAAAAGCTTGAAGACTTGAGTCCTAAACCATGAGACTCAGTGTATGATGGCTGCACTGCAGGTGAGCATTTCACAAAATAAAAACTGACCTGTATTGATGAAAGCGACTGAGCGAAGTAATTAAAAAAAAATGGATGAAGCAAAGGGATGCTAAACTGTGAAATGTTTTCGGCACAGATCATAAGAGCAGATACCCCACCAAAGTGTTACAACCAGCAACTCGTGCATCCAAAATTAACATTATTACAAAATGTCTTAAAGCCGAACTTGAACTTAAACAAACAAAAAAACATATCTGTAACATTAGTACTGCTCTGTTAGCTCATCTTCTTTTGGTGTTTCATTCTGTTTTACCCGGGTCCATCCATTGCCACCATGTTTACACAACCTCTACTTGTTTGGCATCCTTTATTAAATTCTTATGATGATATAACATTGGGGCAGATTTATTAGATTAGTGTGTGAAAAATCATCAGAAGCACAAATGGGAGTTTCTGTTTCTGCAGGTGAAGTTCCAAAATTGTGCTGAGCTTTAGACAAATGTGCAGTGAGCTCATTTCAATAATGGACAACACAGTCAAAGAGTGTTATATGACTTCAATCTTCAGTTACTCACATTAAAATTTGTTCCTGATATTTTCTGCTCAGGATTCAGACATACATGTAATGGGAGATATCACTGTGTCCCACTGTCCATCTTTGGGGTATCTATAAAGGTTGACATAAAAATTACAATGCAAAGGTCTAAACGAATCACTGTTGTTTTATGCTATATTGCTCTGCACATGGGGACCACCTAGATTTTCTCAGCTGCAATAAAGATGGCCCAGAAAAACCTGTGGGTCCCCTCTGTCCTCTCTGGAGGACGTACACTGTTCCCTGTTGTCTCAAAGGAGCTCATAAGATTGTACAGCAGGGTTATAATAGTTTAGAATTTTTCATTAGTTTTAGTTTTTAGTTTAGTTTTTCAAATTCAGTTGGTTTTAATTAGTTTTTAGAGCAGTTTTGCACACCTGTTGTGCAGGTGTACATCCACCTCCATACTGGACCCAGCACATGACCAGTTAACCTTTATTTTGTTGAATTTTTCATAAATCTAATTTGCTTTTAGTACAGAAATCATGTCTCTGTTATTCATTTTACCTGTGTGTGTGAGCCAGCTTGACTCAAACAGGTGGTTTGGAGCTACGTCTGAGTTTGAAATACTCCTTATAAATCTTTGTGTTAGAGGCTCTAGGTGTTGTAGTCGAATATTGTTAGTGACAAGACTGTTCACATTACCAGCTGGTCATGCAAGTGTCCATGTCCTGGAGAGATTATATCCCCCAGCTGGCCTGGGAATGCCTTAATGTCCTCACGGAGGAGCTGGAGGATCCATGTATCCATGGAGAGGGAAGACTGGGTCTCTCTGATTAACCTGCCGCCTCCACAACCTGAATCCGGATAAGCAGAAGTTAACGGATGGATGATAGAAGGATGATAGATGGATGCTTTGGTTGAGGCCCCTCATATCCAGTGAAGGGCAAGCTTGATAATATGCCATACAAAGACATTTTGAACAATGCTATGCTTTCCTTTTAAACTTTGTACCTGCAGTTATTTCATTCCACCATAGTTGCGCACCAGTGCACAAAGCAAGGTCCATAAAGACATGGATGGCAGAGTCTGGTGTGGATGAACTTGACTGCCCTGCACAGAGTCCTGACCTCAACCTGATAGAATATCTTTGGGATGAATTAAAGCGGAGACTGAGAGCCAGACCTTCTCAGCCAACATCAGTGTTTGACCTCACAAATGTGCTTCTGGAAGAATGGTCAAAAATCCCCATAAACACACTCCTAAACCTTGAGGACAGCCCAGTAGCGGAACATGTCACTGTCGGGCCGGGGGCGGGGCACATGACCGGGCCCTTTAAACCCAATAAAGCTTGTGATTACATCGTTTTACAACATACGTATGCCCGCAACAGCAGGACTTACAAGCATTACTACATTTTTGACACATAGCTCAAAGCATTTGAGGAAGAGTTCAACACCATGAAGAGCTTCCATGTCATTTTGAAATCAATCAAACCGTCATGATTACATATGAGTCTAACAAACCAAGAGAACAACAAAAACATTAGGCTACTTGGCCCCTAGCAATATAACAACACAAAGGCAAAGCAGTTCAGCACCACGGGCAGCTACCACATCATTCTGACACCCACTTTAATGAGCAACTTCAACTAATAAGAGCACAGTTACTGTAACAATAGCTAGAACGTTTTGTAAAATTGGCACAGACAAACATAGATTCAATATAAAATAGCAATAGCAATAAAAAATAGCAGTACTACTCACCACTATTGAAAGGGTACATGACGAGCTCATCATCTTGTGCTTGCTGACGTAACCCGACAAAACTGACAAAACCCGACATTAAGTCTAACAAACCATAAGAACAACAAAAACATTAGGCTACCTGGCCCCTAATAATAACGTTTGGCGGTCGGGCTACTCTAATAACAACCACATCAACAGTTTACAACTAACTCACATGTTGTTTTCAGTGTCAGTGATTGTGAGAAATTGTACCTGTGAATCTGGCTCCCTGACCGCGCTGAACAACAATGTCAGGTTCATCTCCAGGATTGGGACGAACAAAATACGTGTCCAGCTTTTTAAGTTTTGTTTTCTCTTGCGCTCTTTTTCCCCTTTCTTTGCGTTTTGTTGCTCTACTTTTATGTTTATATGAACTGCCACTCATAATTACATTAGTCTTTGATCCACCTAGCCTCCACCGCGTTGACTCTGTTGACGAGTGACTGATGATGACGCTGTTGGACGGCTGTTGATGACGATTTTACCCAAAATACATTTGGAGATCTTGTAAATTTGCACATTGAAAAGTTAACTGTGAGAGTGAACATGAAGCCAGCCATGCAGCACAACATTTAATTCACTGTGTTGAAGAAACCTACATGACCAAAGTCAGTCTTAAATTTTTTGACCAACCATGAATTATTTCTGGCTGGGGCAACCTATATATTACCTTAGACGAAGCATGACACGTTTTGCGCAGAAATTGTTGAGTCCACGTATGTGCAAAGTGTAACCGACACTTAGGAACAGGGCCTGTTTCTTTGTTTTTCGCCAGGCTCTCCAAGGCCTGGGCCAGGGGAGTACCACCCTCCCAGTCCTCCCTGACGCTCCGCCGCTGGGACAGCCTTCCCAGAAGAGTTGAAGCTGTTCTAGCTGCAAAGGGTGGAGCCACGTCATATTGATTAGGAATGGGATGAACTAAAGCTCATATGTGCGTCAAGGCAGGCGAGCTAATACTTTTGAAAGTATGTATATACGTTGTATGTATGTATATTTAACAGGGCTGGGCAACTATTAAAATTTTAATCACAATTAATCGCACGATTTCCCTGATTAATCACGATTAATCGCATTGTATACACAAAATCAAATAATGAATTCAAAAGTAGTGTAAAGTGCATTTTTATTTAAATGTTCTGCTGCCATATGAACTAAAGTGCCATAACATTTGTTGTTCAAACACATTTAACATCAGCACTTGTCAGTAACACATATTTAGTGTAAATCTCATCTGTAAATCTCATGTCAAATAAAATAAAGCTTATTGCCACTGCCAGGGCATTAATGTCATCCTGTCATACCAACCATACCAACAAAATCCTGAGCTAGAGTTTAACCTTGTTTCTGTCAAATCCTCCGTCTGGGAGAACTTTAAAATGAAGATGTCCATATAAAAGTTCTATAACTTTATCAATCTGTGTATCATTCATTCTTTCCATTTTCAATTGTCTATCAAAAATTTAAAAAAAAATTAAAAAGTGATAATTTCATTTTGTTTTTCATTTTTTTTAATCTAACACAAAAAACAAAAAATTTCAATTTTAGATTTGGGTCAAAAATACAAAATGAAAAAACAGGCCACGGGATTGAATTTGTTTTTAATATTTAATTGTCTGGTTTACGTGACCCTGAAATGGCTTTGTGCACATCAGTTCAAGTTGCATGTATCTGCCGGAATAACATACTATAATATTTGCAATATTGTGAAAATCTGAATGAAAACTCAGCTCATAAATAGATGAACCAAAGCTCTCTCCAGCTCTGACATAAGTCTTTTTCTCCTCAGATCATGACGAGCACAGAATCTTCTGGTGCTCATTTCCGAACATTGCATGATACCATCTGCTGATGTAAAATGGAGGAATGACGTGATCGTCTCTGAACAAAGGGGTTTAAAAGTTTTGTTGTTGTCCAGAATCTTTTTTTTAGACAGAATTGTTAATATTGCTACCTGAGTTGCTACCTGAACTGTAAAGTACACAGATTTTACCGCTCTCTATGTATGTTTTAGCTTTTCTGCGTGTTTACCTGCCAATTCTCTTCCGGTTCCGCAGCAGCCAGTAACAGACCTTTCAAAACAAAAGCACGTGAGCAACATGCATTAACGCGCGATAAAATAAATGTCTGCGATAATAAATTAACGCGTTAACTTGCCCAGCCCTAATATTTACCTCCACCAAGGAGGTTATGTTTTTGCCAGCGTTTATCTGTCTGTCTGTCTGTCTGTGTACAAGATAAGTCAAAATGTTATGGATGGATTTTGATGAAATTTTCAGGAATTGTCAGAAATGTGAAAAGAAAGAACTGATTTAATCTTGGCTGTGATCCGGAAGAAATTCTGGATTCTGTATCACTTTCAAATTTTCGATAACATTGCGGTCAATGGGGCCGAAACTTTTGTTTCTCAATATCTTCATTAATTATTGCCCAAAACTCATGAAATTTGACTCAGGGATTGACAATGGGAACCTCTATCTTATTTCAAAGGCTTATCCGGATCTGATCCAGAAAGCACGGGGTTTTATTGCAATCTGTAAATCACTATATGGGAGAATTGTTGCATTTGGCGAAGGTCTGCGCTCTCCGAGTGCTTTTCTAGTTAAATAAAGTGTCATTTCCATTCCTGTTGGTGTAATGGTCAGGCAACGTGAATACTTTTGTCCACATAGTCTATGTCATGTGTGAAAAGAGAGAAAAGTCTGTGTTTCAATGTAAGTGTGGAATTACTTCTGGGCAGCTGGGCCTCATACAGTGTGTCACCTATCACAATGTGATTGTTTGTACCCTGTGGTCCGGCACGCAATCATGTGGTCTTTACGGCTTGTTTGAGGTGACACCTGAGTGTTGAGAGAACATCATTACATTAATGAACAGTTCCACGCTCTTATCAACAGGCCGCATGTGCTGATGATGATTTCTACACGTTGTTGCACAGCTCAAGCAGTGAAACTGATGGGCTGGCAGGTTCAAACATCTGCTGTCCTCTGATGTGGTAGCACCTAATGAGCACAGAACAATGCAAGCCTTGTTATCTCCTTCTGCAAGCGACTTACATTGCTACAGTCTGACCAGATTGCACACAGATAGAAGATCTCGCTGCCCACAATAATCACAGTTACAATCCAAATGGGAAAAGTACAGATATAGATAACATTGTTTCCTTTTTCCAATTTAAGTGCAGAAAAAAGAGGGGTTTTTTGCAAATTTGCAATGATTTGCAATTTCATTTATTTATTTATGTATTTGATTTAAATATATATGTTATATCACTCTCACTTTACTATCAGTTCTTCTTTTTACAGCAATCTGTGGATCAGAGAACAAGTCAAATCAAAGAAAATGTGGAAGAAGAAAATCAGTTTCCAGTTGGCTATTATTTTTTATTATAAGAAAAATCAGCTACAGCATAAATGCAAAGAAACAGAGATGATAAAATTATACAAAAGACAAAAAAAAGTATATTCACACAAGTAATGCCTAAAAATATATGTGAGTTAGATACAGGCTGTCTTTAACTGGCATGTTTTTGGTTTATTCTTAAAAGCAGAGGGGTTGGCAGCTTTTAGAACCAGGCTGGCAGCTGCTCCCACAGGAAAGAAGCATGGAAACTAAAGCACTGACTTACACAGTAGTTCCAGAAATTCTGGAAATTACCAGTAAGTCTGCATACTGCATGCTTAACCAATGAGATCTTGAAGGGAGGACAGGACTGTGCCATCAGAGCAGACATGGTTCATGTCCTGTGGATGTGTCATTCTTAGACTTTTCAGAGAGCCAGTCTAAAGATGACTAAAGAAAGAGAAATGGGAGAATTTATATCTCTTTTTTAAGTGTCAGTAAGCTATTTGCAATGTCTGAGATCATTTGGAAGACTTTTCAGGAAGCTATCTTCAACAGTTCAGGCTTCCCTTTGTTGTATTTTCTGATTTATAATGAGTCAAATGTTTTTTTAATGGCCTGACAGAGCTACACTTCAGGCCGATCAATTTATCTCATAACATATGCTGGCTTTTAAACTCTGCACTGATAACAAGCCGGGTGGTCTCTTTTTACTGTCAGCCAGAGGACACAATGTCATTTATTTCCAAAATTAATTCTACATTTATCTGTCATGCCACAGGAAACATGTTCACCTCAGTCTATCTTAACAGCTCTCTGGGTTGTTTGTTGTTTTTCCAAGGAATTTCTTCCAAGTTTTTTTTGAAACCTTTTAAGTTTGATGTATTTCCATTATTTAAGGTTGTTTTAGGGTTTAACTTTTTTGTAAATCTCTGGCTCAAACATTTAAAGGAAAGGGTAGCTTTCTATTTAGCTGCTTCTCTTGATACTATTAATCATGGATTGTTGTCGTTCATACTGGGACAACGGCACTAAACAGACCCATTTTCTTTTTTTTGTTGTTATAATCTATATTGAGATATCAGAATGTTAGCTATGCAGATTGGTCAAAAGCATAAATTAATCAAAAGATTATGAAGTGAAAATATAATTATGGAGCTAAACAGTAACTCAATTTTTAAATGATTAATTCGAGTAAGACTTACAGGATGTTGTACATTGTAAAATTATGCATGAACTGTATGTGGACACGGTTCACTTGGAAGCCAAAAGGCAAAAACAGTCAGATCGCTCATCAGCAGGCAATTAGGATAACCAAAAAGAAACAGACAGTGCAGACTCACAGCTGGAATTGAAGTTCGTGATCAAACATTATGGATTATTAGCTTTGATTAAGTCCAACAGCTTAGGGTTGTGTTTGTGATTTTAGAAGTGGCATGTGGGAAGAAAACACTCTCCCTGTTCGTGGATCATTAGCGCCAGCTAAGATACAGGTAGCAGGGCTAGCTGGAGAAAGACAGAGCTGTTGATGAATAAACCAGGTAAGTGGTGGTTTTGGTGCAAAACTTATGCTCATTCCAGATTAGATCAATGAGTAATTCGTCTAACTTGTGACTAGAAATGTAGTGCAAATGGAAATTATATTTTCAGTCATGCCTTCATTCGGCCAAAGGTTTCCAACTCAGCTGCTGCCATGCAGCTGTTTTGCATATTTCAAAGTCTTCTCACCGAAAGAGCCTCACCTGTAAGGAGCAGATCAGAGTAAAGGGCATGCCGGCATTCTAAATGTCATTTCATGGACCATTCAAATCGACAAGCTGAGAATATATTAGTAAACATTACAGTGTTCCTTTGCTGGATGAAACAATGTGTGTGAACTGAAGACCGATTTCACAGGAACTACATTCTTCTGCTTCATGAATTTAAATGCTTATCTAGATCTTTTTCTCTCATTAGGAAGCTTAGATAGGGGATTCAGACAAAATGGGATGTGAAAACACAGATAAGACACGTTTGCTTTCACGGTACTATAGACTCCAAACTATATTTTAGTGTAAGTTTTGATGTTTAATACACTGCAGCAGCCTAATGAGGCACTGTTGTCAACCACCTGATCTGGTTTTTCATGACGCAGACATCAAATGTAAGGTACCTCCACATTAGTGCTGTTGAATGAGATGATGTTCTTTTAGTGCTAGACTGGTAATCTGGCATACTGGGCATTTGCTCGATGGTCAGACCTGCCTTGGGGCTGACAGGGCCGACCTGTTCTTAGCTCACCACCACTCACCACCTGTCCTTATAAATGCCACTCAAAGCAAGTTGATGGGAGAGCTGGGAAGTGGACTGACAAAGCGAGAAGGAGAGAAGAATACCCCCCCCCCACAAAAAAAAGAAAAAAAAAAGATGTCTGCCTGCTAAGGCCCCCAAGGTGTGAAAGAATTACACACATTTTACTCTATCTGCACTAGTGCAGCAGCCAATGAAGAGGGTTCAAGAGGCAGGAGCAGAAATGACACTGACAGCAGGAAGAATAGTTAAGAAGAAGCAGAGAAGAGCCTGCAGGTAAAAAGGGCCCCAGAGGGAGTAACATTAGGCTGTGTGCATTGAGATATTAATGGCAATCCATGAGTAACTTTTATACCATTAAAATGAATGGTTACCCAGTAGGGCAATACTCTGAGACTACCATCAGCTGCTGATGCTCACCCAGACTGTTAATGCCAAATAGTGTAGCATAAGCTGTTCTGCATTGCTACATCATACATCATATCATGAAACTGGGGGTTTCCTTGATAAAGATACACAAATCACAGAAAAGATTACATTTGTGGCTCTGCTGCATAGTAATGTATTGCCTATAATCAACTGACCTCATAAATTGTGGGTAGTTTGTAATTTTCAACAAGAGGCAGCTATGTTGTACTACGTTTCAGGAATGTGGCTACAATTATAGAAATAGCGTTGAATGCTGTTATTACTGTCTGGAGAATGCAGGCCTTATATGGAGTCTGTCAAAGTTCTTCCCTCACTGTAAACTGTTTAATTTGATTATTATTATTTTTATTTAATGTATTTCATTATTCGTCAACAAAAGAAAAACTGTACTGTGATGAACTGGCAATGAAGCCCTGTCAATAAATTAAACTAATCTACTGAAAATAATTATTGATAACACATGCAGGCACGGGTAGTCCCCTGCCAGGACTCAAACCAGCAACCACCAAGCCATCATGCTGCCTAGTAATAATACAATAATATATCCATAATTAAGCAGTTCATGCATAATCCCACTGAAAGTAAGAGTATTCAACACCATTTATTTCAGGGATGGGCAACTTCCATGATAAAGAGGGCCATTTTTTTGTCCACCATCATCAGAGGGCCACATGACCATGCACTTCCATTATTGTTGTTGTTGTTCTTGTTACTAGTATTATTATTAAATGATTGGATATGAAAGAAAATACAATATGATTTTCAGTAATAAGAACACATTTTATATGTATTTATATCTGTATGCTTATTGCACCAACATACAACTACTCTAAGCATAGAAATGCATTTTGAATATGCCCTTGATAAGCAACAAAGACAAAACATTTGCTTAAAAAAACAACGTGCAAAAAGGAACTTTATTACCATATCAAAACACAACAAAAATGATTTAAAAGTAAGTGCAAATAGCTCATATTAAATCTGGCCAAATGACAATAAAATCAATTCAGAATCAATTCAATGGGGAAATAAATCACATTCAATAGGCCTAACAGCAGAAGACTGAGACCCAACCTGAATT
Source organism: Hirundichthys speculiger (assembly GCA_018398805.1). Taxonomy (NCBI): domain Eukaryota; kingdom Metazoa; phylum Chordata; class Actinopteri; order Beloniformes; family Exocoetidae; genus Hirundichthys; species Hirundichthys speculiger. Next base: position 1,052,003 of record JAGFBZ010000895.1, read on the forward strand.
ACAGTTAATCAGAGAGCTGTGGTTTGGGCTGCTGGCTGACAATGGATCGGATGTCAATGTCAATCTTTGTGGTCCCAATGCACATCAAGTGAAAGAGAGTATCATCGGTAAGTCTGTTTCTCTCTTTGGATTTTATGTGCTTCATTGTTGAAAAACTGCTCTCACAAATGTAGGTGCTCCCAAACATGCTGGCCATTGACAGTGCAAAATCTCTCAGACACGGAAAGCGAGCCTCGGGAAGAAGTCTCCAAAATTAAACCCCCCTCTCATTGTGCTTCGCTTGAAAAAACAGGTCTGCCTGTAGCTCGCAGAGTTCCAGCTGACTTCCAGTGACTTTTGTCAACAAATCCATGACGTGCCCAAAGTTCAAAGTCTTCGCGCAGAGGGCTTCCTGGAAATATTAAGAAAATATTTGCGATTAAAACATGTACTTTACATAGCCTACATTGTTCTATATTTGTGTAACCGTGGCACACCAGGCCTACATCTCACCATTATATGACGCTACTCACCTGGTGGATGATGCAGTGTAGAATAGGGCAGTTTACCCCACTCTGTCTGAGTAGCCCTGCGAAGCCTCTGTGCCTTCCTTGCATCGCAGGTGCGCCATCCGTAACATCGGTTGACAGCTTTTCAAAGCCGCCATAGTCACTCACAGCACTGGTAACGGCGCTGAACATATCCCTGCCTTTAGTGGTGTCATGCAGAGATGCCAATTTTAATAACTCCTCATGCACATCAAATGCATTGATGATAGTTCTTGCAAAAATCATCAGCTGGCTGACATCCGTCACATCTGTACTCTCATTCCAAAGCTAATGAGAAGTACTTGCAGTCCCGCATGACATTTTTCAGTTTCATCTCAACATGATCGTGGATGTCAAAGAATCCTGCGTGTTACTGTGCGCTGGGACAAAGACACAGCCTCAAAGTTTTTTGCCATTGTCACCGAAGGCTTTCGCCATTTTAATCACGCACGACTTGAGCCATATCTCCATCTGACAGTGGCTTCTTGGCCTTGGCAAGTTCTAGTGCAACATCATAAGACGCGGTAATGGCTGACTCTTGACAGGTCGTGGCCTTTGTGAAAAATAGCTGCTGTTGACCTACTTTTGATTTGAGGTCGGCGACGACAGCGGCTCTGGCAGCTCCGGTGTACTTCTAGTATTTAACCTTGTGCACGGTATTGTCATGGCGACTTAAGCTGTAATCTTTTAGGGCTGATAATGTCTCCAAGAAAACTAGACACATTGGCTTTCCTTTGAATTCAGTGAAGAGGTACTCGTCTTCCAATTTTGGTTAAAAAAAAATGCGATTTTCTTTGTCAACTTTTCTCTTTTTGACACTAACCGCCGCCATGGCTCTTGACCTTGTTCTTCGCTGATTGGGAAGGCGTCCAGCCCGTGACCCGCTATTTGTTTGTGTATGGTGTGCCCTCTATCGGTCAATGGTAAAATTACACTTTATTTTTTTAAATTATTATTAATCATTACTTATCTGTTCGCGGGCCGTACTTAGAGGGGACGAGGGCCGCGTGTGCCCCATGGGCCGCCAGTTTATATAATATCTTTTACCATATTCCTGAAAGTACTTTGCTGTTGATGATTATGTTCTATTTAAATTGTACCAGGTGAATCAGACTGATGCAGGTAGTCATCCAAGAAACCCCCAGATTCATCGTGTTCATTTTATGATATGATATATTGTGTTCTTCTGTGTTCACTTTGTTTTTTCTGTCGTGTGCATTCCATACATAGCTCCATTACGCATCTGAACACTTATATAATCTACATAAAGTTAATATATTGGCAGAGTTCATCGCCTGTTCCTGGAGCAGCCTCTTGAGTGTGGATATTGTGTACCCTACAACCACATGAGTGGGAGTCAGTCAAGAGTGAACAAGTGCACAGACACTTTCTGATTATCAGGCTATCAGTCAACAACACGGGAGTATACTGCTATACTCACTCTGGTACACTTATCCTTGACACTGCTGTAGTACTGACAGCAAATTTCAAGGACAGCAGAGGAGGTGCGGTGGGTGGTGTCCAATACCGACTTAGAAGGGGCCACAATTTACAGGGCCGTTTTTTTTTTTGTTGTTGTTGTTGTTTTTGTCTTAAGTGTCTTGTGATTGGTTGAATTTCTGTAAATAGATGTGTCTAATGAACAAGCACAGCTCCTCTGCTGATTAGAAAAAAAAAAAAGCACAGAGCTCTGAAGCAAGCTACAATGAACAATTACAAGTTCAGCTATTAAACCAGTTATGCATGTTTTCCTCAGAATCAGATCTGGAGGATGAAAGTCACCAACAGGAGGAACCACAGCAACAAAGATTACATGCCGATGTCTGTTTGGGACGGCGTAGGCGATCCAGCTAAAGCTGGAAAATAATCATCATAACCAAATACGCATTTCTTCCAAGACATCGTGGCAACGGTAAGAAAACAGTTTGTACAAAGAAGAGGCTGATCCCTCCTCCCTTGGTGTTTTACAGAAAACTTCTGCTTTAAAATGAACACGAGGGTCCATGTATCTTAACACTTGAGCAGCGATATCAGTCGTTTCCCACTGGCTGACCGGTGACCAGTGTTAATTTTGACAAGAATTTTTCTTTTTATTTAGTCTTAGTCACTTACCAAAGGCTTAATTTAGTTAAAGTCACATTTTAGTGTTTTTGTTTTGCTTTGTTTTAGTTAAAATTTAGTCACTACAAATCTGACAGATCTGTCAGACAGATCTGACAGATTTTGCAAAAGGATGCCTGTCATGGTAATAAAAACTGCATTGTAGCATACGTTTAATTGAGTTTGGTCATTTAAACCAAGAGTGTACCATATTACTTCACATTTATTTTCTGAATATTTGTGCAACAAATGATTTACTTGCAAGGCTAAAGCTCTAATCCTCTTAGGAGGTCAAAAGATAATCATTTTAAACCCATTTTCACAATTCACCAAAACCTTCTTCAAAAATAGACCAACATAAAACATATAGAAAACTATAAAAAGTACTGAGACAGGAAAAAGGGATATGAGTTTAGCACAGTAGTCTAAAATAGAAGGAACATAGTCATCCCAAAAAAGATTTAAACCATTACAAGAAGGGCTAAACTGAGGCTGTGTCTTAACATTTTGCACATAACACTGGTGCTAGGGAAGCTGAGAATTTAGTAGCTCAGGCCAAAGAGATATAGAACAAGTATAACACATCTGGCACTATGTCAAAAAATAGGTGTTGTAAAAATTACTGGAAAACCATACTGGAGTAAAAGTACAGATATCTTTCTTGAAAGTTACTCAAGTAAAAGTCTCCCCCCAAAAATTGCTTTGGTATTAAAAGTATCTCACATTAAATGTGCTTAAGTATTGAAAGTACCAGGTAGTAAAATGTACTCGAGTTCAGTATCAAATGTTGTTGACTCTTTACTCCTTACCCTGTACTCTTCTCTATGTACTGCATGCTTCATACTTCTACTTCATCAAATTTCATAGTAGTGTGGTAAAAAGTACAATTCATTTTTCTTGTAAATGTCAAATGATTCACTTTTCTACTTCTGGAGATATGTTGCTAGGCTACTTTTAGTACATAATCAGATAATTGTTCCATTTATACTGCCCCAGTGTTTTTCTTTTCTGACCAAGATGTAAAGGCTAAAAACATTATTATAAAACGGAAAGTTGCTTTCCGTCAGGCCGCACAACTCCCTTTACCTGTGATATGAGCACAAATCACGGCCTGTCTTAAAGTTAGCTAAAGGTAAGCGTTGGCTTGCAAGGTAACTGTTAGAGTGTTCTCCAGTAGTCCAAGCACACCCGCATATCAAGTTTGGTTGAAAGTTGGCTTAACGTTAACATTACTTAAGTCTACATCCAATTCAACCCTAAAACTCACTGCACGTGCACATTTACCTGGTCGGACACTGCAGGATGGCGCGTCTTCAGGTGTCTTTTTACATTGTTCGTGTTTTTTCCACCTATCTTGGAGCCACAAGTCTCTCCATCCTCATTGGAATGATACACTGAGTCTTTCTTTCGGCTGGAAGGTAATGGAAGTTTGTCCATAAATCTCTTTTTACTTCCCACTTGAGAATTTGCAGATGAAAATAAACCGCTCATAATTCCTTTCGTTAGGCTTAACGACACATCTATGAGCTCAACGCTGCCGACCAGGTAGAGGGTAGAGGGAGGTTATCCAATCAGAACAATAGCCTGATAATTGAATTTAAGTTAAAATAATTCATTGGTTAAAAAGGAAATCAAGACACTGAAGGATGGTTGTAATCCAGATTGTCCGGCCGACCAGTGTCAGGTTTTTCGTCACATTTTTTTTTCGTGATTTCGTTTTAGTTTTTGTTGTCAATACATTAGTAATTTACGATTTTCATCAGAAATTAGTCACGGAATAAAGGGTCATTGTTTTCACAAACTGCTGTCTGTTGCTTAAATCTCTAACTTTTCATCCATTTGCATTGAAATCAAGCAACATCTTTTTTTTGAGCTTACAGAGGCAGGTAAACATTTATTGTTGCTGCACTTTAGACAAGTCCAAAAACACAAAAGCAAGCCACTTTATTTTATTTTGCAATTAAGCTGAGTACGGGACATTTTGTCCTATAAAATAAATAAATAAATAATCTAAGACTTTTTGTGATTTAACCATGCTTTTTACTTTATCCACTCCCTTCCTTTTCTCTCTTGAACCACATGCTTACACTTGTTTTCTTTTTTCACTACTTTTATTGAAAGCTATTAAGGGACTTGAATGCTTTATTTGTTTCAGTTTATGGTTTCTTTTAGACATGGTTGGAAGTCAGACATTGATTCATGAACACACCAAATAAAATCATCAAGACATCTAACTTTGAATGATAGAGTATGAATTCCCAGCTAGAAGCGTTCAGCATTTGCTCAAAAGCATCAGTTACACAAAAACAGATCATTTATTTTCCTTAGTGTCCAAAAATATTTTTTATATATATATATATATATATATATATATATATATATATATATATATATATATATATATATATATATATGCTCTTGTTCTCTGTGGGAAAACAAGAGCACTAAACACACATTTACTCCATTTTATATGACTGATTGATGATCTCTGCAGAGGAAAGGATTTGAACCTTCAGCTGCTCTCATGCAATTCCTTTTAATTTTATGATCTTGTTCTTAAACTCCACAATAACCCTAGTTCTAGTCCATCACTAATGTATGGTGTCAAAGATAACCATCAGCAGTTTTAATGACCTAAAAGAACAGTCAGACTTAAAGATAATATGCATTTGACAGCTGGCCAGCGTTTTTATTCCATACTGATGAACTCGAGTCAGTTTTTTAAATGAGACTCGAAACAACTCAAACTGTGTTATGACCTGTTTTAATTAGGAAAAATACGTTGGAAAATGTGCAATGAATACTTAAAGAGCTAATTTACCATTTTTATTTTCCTCCTAAGACATCTGTGATGAATAATCCCAATTTAAATCCTTGAGCGTTGACCATTTTTACCCATTTTATTTACTGTAACAAGCTGTAAAGTCCCAGGGATTTAATACATTTACCTGTACCAGTGGCGCCGCCAGCCAGGAATCCTGTACGCACTTGTGCATACAATTTTTTTTTAAAGGTGTGAAAAAATATATATAGTTTTTTAATTGTTTTTGGGGCGGGGATAATAAAAATGCTTGGTTTGTAATAGGCTAAACATGCTGAGTCCACTTATTTTTTTCAAGCCAATTAATTGAAGCCTAACATAAAGGCCAATGATTGTCATTCACGTCATCCGTCAGTAAGTGATTTTGAATTCTGGCGCTATATGCTTCTTCTACACTATGTAGCCTACCCCTATGTGGTGATTACACTTAGGTCCGGTAGTGTTATAGAAATGTCAAAAAGACAGTTAAGCCTTTTCCAGGCATTTGAAAGAAAAAGAACTAAGCCTGCTACTGTTACAAACACACAGAGCAGTGAGAATGAAGGCGCTAGCAGCAGTCAGGCAGGACGGGAAGATGAGGTAGCTAGCTATGATGCTAGCTCTTCTGACTCTCTGGCAGTTGTTGTAGCCGCGGCCAGTTCACACCCAAGCCCCAAGCCCTATCGATTCTGACACGGGCGTACTATGAAATTGAATCCTGGCGGCACCACTGACCTGTACATCGATAAGATAAATTCTTTAGAAATGTAAAACCACAGTAAATAGCCTATGATGTTAAGCTTACGTAGAAAGTTTTTTTTTTTCTCTCTTGTGTTAAATTATCATCTATCTGGGCTTACTGGAGCAAAAACTCCAGATTCACAACAGCTTGCTACCTGCTAAAATTATCGTCCTCTGCTGCAAGTTAAATTTCAGTTTGACTAAAGCACTGACAGCTTAGTCGTGTGGAATTTATTATTACAACTATATATCTTGAAGAAGACCCTTCATGCAACTTTCATGGTTCTGCTTTTGGTTTTTGAACTATGATAATGCAACTAAACACACCTGAGACTCTACCTCCTATTTTTCTCCATGTCTCTCTTTACAGTCTGAACAGCTTTCTCCCCCCCTTGCATCTCCTTCCTGCATGTTGCCCAGCCCAGTCCTCTGTGATTGATTCCTTCCCTGAGGACCTCCTGGACTCTGTCAGGTTTGTCTTTTGAGAATTATTATCTCTGGAAATAGCGATTTCATTTCAAACACACACACAACATGTTGTTGGGGTTTGGGGGTTGGGGGGGGGTAAAACAGCCAGTGCGGTCATTGGTCAATGGCAGTCTTGCCAGAGCATCATGTTTCCGTGACAACCAACCTAAGAGCTGAAAAGCATGGCGACACGAACAACTACACGCTCTTGACCCAAAATTGGCCATTTTTCTCTGTATTTTCTGTTTGAGCCATGCTAGAGGAGCTAAACAGCTTGTAAATGAAGCAGATGAAAGTCATTTGTCCCCGCGTGCTTAGCTATGCTTTATTTTGTCATGTTTCCGTCCTTCCTTCACAACTGATAATGCTCTGTCCAACGAACTGGAAACCTCTTTTACGCAAACATGTGCTGTACACCCTGAAGTTAGGCTCGGCCTGAGGCCATAGAGCTTTCACACCAGAGTTCAGCAACAGCCGTACGGAGACCACCTGCTCTCAGTACAGCTGTTCTGGTGCACCAGAGTGCGGTTGTCCACACTGACCCAAGAGAACTTCACTCATGACCAAAACTCCTTTGGGCCGACCTAAACAGGTGCAGTGTGAAAATGAAAGAATCTCCATATGTCCATTGTGTCTGGGGAGGGAGCAGATATACCAAACAACTGATCATCTGCCAAAAAAAAGCTAACCTTCAAGTCTACTGTAACTTAAAGTCAACAAGGTAAAGCTTCCTACTAGTTTTTCATTCTTTAGTTGGATGGAATAACAATTTAATGTGACATAGGGCTAATTTTGATGTCATGTAACAAAGAATATGGTTTAACCAAAAGCTGGACATTGTGAGATGGCTATGGGGGGGACGTTACTTCTGTTTACTTGGCGTTGCCATGGTGAATCATGGTCATGGAGCTCTGCTGATGATGTCTTGAATAGTCGTAAACACAGTCAGAGTCAACAGAACCAACTCCAAATCCCCGTTTTAACCGGAAATCTCAGAGTTTCTTGATTGAGGGTTTGTAGACTGTTAGTTTCTGTTCATTCTCCGTTCTGAATCAGGTCCCCGGCTCTGACCTGATGTGTTCACATGTGAGTTTCCTCTTCTTGTCTCTTATCCCGTTTTCCTTTCCTTCCTTGGGGCCTGTTGCTTGGCCTGTCCTAGAAAAGTCATCTAGGACCATTCAAATGGACGAACGCCAAACCAGAGTGAGAAGACGTGACTGTATCAAACCAGTACCTTATCCTGGTACGTGCACATTGCTTTCTTATGCAGACCACGAGGACGAGCACAGATTTGCTGATTTAGAAATGGAGACAACATGTGTCACCTAGTGAGAAACAGCTTTTCAAAAAAGTTTATTAGGAGTTTAAACTCCTATTACTTATAAACAAAAGAGAACATAACTGTTAATAATCATCTAGAGAGTCTGACTGACAGATAAAAGACACATTTAATGCACTACAGTCCAATTTATAGGCAACACTTTAAAATACCTTCTTACTGTGGGTGAAGAATTAAAATTAAATTGGTTAGCTTTATTCACTTTTCCCATCTTTATTTGCTATTTTTACACTGGATTTTTATTTTTTGTTATAGTATCAGGAAAGAGTTACAGAGATATCCTAATATAAAACTCTGAACATGGAAAAGCATAATATTATTCCTTAATATGCCAAATTAATATTCATGCAGCAATACTGAAGCTTAGAAGGTGGCAAATATTGGCTTTTGTTGAAATAATTCACATCTTTAATTATCTAAATTTTCTTCTGTTTAGGAAAAAAAATGCAGTCCACACATGACTGTCTCTTTATCAGCAACAAAACACCCAACATTGTGTTGCAAATGTCTTGACCATTCAAAATTAATTTTGCTCAAACATCTTTGGGAATATTAAAGTAGGCATGTTGTTTTTGCTGCTACTGGTCAGTGAGATAAAAAAAAGATTTCATTTAAATTAATTCATCATTGTTATCCAGGTAAAACAATGTTAATGAAGAAGTAAAAATGGAATTTGGATTCTAAATTTACACTTGCAAAAGCAGTGAAACTTTGGTTTTCTCTTGTGGTGTTTTCTTTTTCCATTGTTTTCCTGTTTACAAATCTTAATATTTGTACTGCCTCGTATACTTTCTTGTTCAATTAAATTAAATTGAAATAAAGCAGGCCTAGTCTGCTCATGTAGCGATACAATTACTGGAGAAACGCCAGAGGGTCCGAGCTGCCTCCAAACTCCCTCCTGTCAGAAAGCTCTTCTCAAGAGAGTTGCTTCATCCAAACTGTGGTTCAAACACACGACACTGTGAAAGCAACACACATGACATGAATGGAAGTTTATAAGCAGCAGACCATCACTGACCTTCCTGTCATCTTCTTTGTGATGATAAGCCATTTTGAATCACCTCAACAGCTGGATTAATATTGAAGAGAAACATACGAGGACAAATTCCTCAAGATCAATAAAATGTCACCTTTATAATCTTAACGAGGACTGGACTGAAAATAATGATGATCACAACTCCTAATTACAATTTGTTTGTAAAAATTTTAATGCAGGCTGATGAAAATAAGAAAACACACGCAGAAGTTGGTGAATAACTGTTCATTTAATGTATTTCCAGTCACTGTGATGCCTGACACAAGAGATCATAGCAGTAGGGTGAAGAAATCCTGCTTGTTAGCCTGGTCCCAACCAAACTAGCTACGTAGGATAACCTTTGTGCAACCAACTGGAGGATAAGTTAAGACAGGATAACTGACATATCCCAGGCTTAATCCCGTAATATTGGATTCACGCAACGGCTCTGGTCTTGCTGGTTCTTCTCTTCCTATCTTGGAGATTTTCCATATTTCTCTGCTTGTGTTTTTGTTGTTTTATGTTAGCTGTTTTGTTTTTTTTTTCTTTTTTTCTTGTTAAAGGACCTTTGTGGATTACTCCTGCTTCCGTTGTCTCCTATATTTAGATCCTCAATTCCAGAACCCTAACAGATCCTAGAAGCAAAAATAAACACTAACCTCCACAGGAAGGAAGATTTCTGAACATCTCTGAATGTTAATTATATTTATTAGCATACCCGCTATGTGCTAATTAATAGTAGTCTCTTTACATATTCTTATCTTACTAAGTTTTACATGGAACTGTTTATGTATCATGTAAATTTAGGAGTGCATTAAATGTCATAAGCATTTTTTCCTTCTTTTTTTTTCTTTAAAGTAAAGGGCTTTGCTTTCGAAAGTCATGTCTAGGGCATCACTTCTCGTGGTTAACAAGCACTGCGGTCCATTTAATTTGGTGTGAACTGCGTTTTAAATTTGAGCATACGCCATCCTTTTGCAGCTTGTCTTGAGAGAACTTGCATCACAGTCATGTTGGCAATGTCAAGGGGAATGACTAAACAAATACTGGAGAATTTAGCTTTTAGTTTAGCAAATTAATTGACATTTCCTTTAGTGTCCAGACCTGCTCTTCAGAGGGGTTTTCTGATTGCAGTGTGATAAAACTGGCTAGTTTCACTGTATGAATGGCAAAAGTTTTTTTTTTTTTTGTTTTTTTTTTGTTTTGTTTTTTGCAGTCTTCAGTTTTTGGTGATTTTTGAGTCTTTTTTTTCCTCGTTTGGGAATAGTAGGCAACATTAATTACCAGATGTTTTCATAGTAAATGACTAAAGATGCAGAGGCAAAAAACATTCCTTTTTTCCATTTTGTGGAACATGTACATTACTTTTATTACTCTTACATTCTTGAGGAGGATTTTTCATGCAGTGTTGTAAAAGTAACTTAACCTCCACGCCTACGAGCTAAAATAATTGTAAAATTTTCTGTTTTCTTAAATTCAGAAAAACCAATCCTCATACAAAAAGGGAAATTACTATTTTTATAGTAGTAAATTGCTCACTGAGCCAGTACAGCCTTTTTGAGCTCATGTGAGTCATGTTAAATCTTAAAAAGAAATTATGAACACATTACAATGCAGACAGCCTTTTGCCCATAGACCATTTTCCCTGAGAGTCTGGAGGAGGGCTACTCCCGGTGAGCTGCAGAGAAGCCACGCATGGATGGAGGAATTTGTGTTATGGCAGAGCTCAGCAGCACTGATAGTGAAATTGTTCAGTTATTTACTTTCAAAATGTGTTTCAGCTCAGTTATCTCAGCAGGTGAAGCAAGAAGGAAAACATTTTTTTTAGACATAGTCTAACTTAGAAACACTATCAAAAATCGAGCTCTGCGTGCTTTAAAAGCAAATCATTTAGCATGCAGCAGTGCTCATCAATTACACACACTCTGAGTGCCTTTTGTCTCAATCATTGGCTACTCAAACATAGTAATTGTTTTCCCAGGAAGTAACAGGAACGGGTAGCACATAGCTCAATAGCACTTCCTCTCTAATATGCTTCGCTCTACTGATTATCCCTGTTGATGACACAATTAGTCCTCTTCGCTGGCAAAGCTGATAGGCAACAAATTGATTGCATGAAGCAAAACCCAGAAAAACCGCTACCAACATTTTCTGGAGCTTTTCCAACCTGCGTTCCAGGGTGGCAGCTGAGAGTTGATTCTCCAGTGTTTAAATGAGCCAAGAAAGTTTTCCTTATCATTCTCACTGAGTTATTTATAGCGCCCAGCTCTACACTTCAACTTGAATCTTTTAGCTTAAAGCATATGGAGGTGAAGGATGAAGGGCCTAATGCACTTTGGGGCTTAAACTTTGCATCCTGCATTTAAATGCTCCAAGGTCTAAAGGCCCTGCTGCATGATTCACTGAGAGTGCTGTTGGAACAGAGGGCAGTGTCGCTGGTTTGAAGAACACATCTGAAAGCATATCCTTTCCTCTGCAGCAACTGGTCAGTATAGCTAGAAAGCATTTTTCCAGCATTTCAAGCACTATCAAGTACGAATACTTTATGATGCTAGCTGGAGCTGAAGACTGACAGATTGTTTTTTTTTGTTTGTTTTTTTGTTTTTTACATTTTAGTTTAAATGATATGGCCCTTGTATAAGGAAGAAGATACCCTTTATGTGGAAATATGGAGTTCAGCTGTGTGGAGAAAAATGTTTTTATAAAAAAAAATACACAAGGAATCAGAAGAATGTGGAACAAAATGGGAAATGAAGCAACATTTAAATGACCACACTAAGCACCAATATGTCCTTTAGCCTTGCATAGTTTAGTGTACCATGCAGTACCAGGAATGCAGCACAGAAATTACAAGTTGGTGCAATATATTGATACACAGGTTTTAGTCTCTTCAGGGTGATATTTTACCGTAGTAGAAGATGAAATATAAATACTTTTATTTTTGGCATGAAGACTGAACGAGAGAAGCAGATGTGGTTGGTATATTCTTACTATTACTAATCAGTCATCATGCTTCAGCCTCCTCTCCACGTTGCTCAGCACCGCTCTGCGACTGCCATTCGCATCTTTGCCGAAGCTTTTGGCCTGTGAGCTACATTAGTGGAAGTAATAGTAAACTTGGACATCTGTCCTTTTACCTTTACAGCAGTGGATTTTCCTGATAAATGTTATCGTAATAGCCCAGCTGAGTTGATCTCCAGTACTGGTCAGAGAATTTTAATTCTCTGTATTTATGAAATTTCATGAGTTACACTAAAAGGTGTAATAATGGGTCCATGATGGCAGAACTAGCATCATATCAAATCCTGTGAGTTCCCCGGCGTGACACACTGAAGCTACATGATAGAGAACATCTGGATTAAAACCTGGACTCCTCAGTTGATGTAACTTTTATCTGTCTCTGCTAAACTTCTAGATAACTGTTAAAGAAAAAAAAATAGAACACTCATTAGGAGACCTCATTGACTGACTTGATGAAAAATTGAGAGATTTCTATCTTTTCTGTCACTGCAGCTAATGAGGGAACATGGAAACAAGTTCCACAGCTCAGAAACTTCACAGAAAATTATACAGTAGTTATACATTAATATCACTCTGACTGCTGCCGTTTAGCTTTCAAGTGTTTCATTCAGATGAAGGCCTGTCATCACTCCCATATACCACAGATTTATAATGATTTCCTGCCGCAGCGAGTTGGTCATTTTATTTAAAAGAAACGTGTTCCCTGTAAATTATTATTAGCTTCCATTTTACTGAGCAAATGAGTACAAACAAGCCACTCACACCTTGGTTGTCATAAGTCTGGTTCTTGACTTCAAAATTGTTATGAAACAGGGACTGCAATTAACGGAGACTAATTGATGTAGATAGTGGTGAGACCTTTTTTTTTTCTGAAATTAACACATCCTGAAAAGGGCCCAGATAAATTAAGAGCTCTACTCAGTTAATAGAACTACATTATATACTGTTAGTAATATATTCATCTGAGTTAGAGAAACCATCTATCTCTTCATGGCCTGGTAAGTGAACGGTATTGATGTTCATATTCATATCTGCAATTCAGTAATGCAGAGGAATATGAATAGTATGATTAATACTGGTAGAAACTTAAAATAAAGATGAAGATTGGATGTGAAAAAAGGCAAAAAGGTGAATGCAGGTCAGTGTTTCAATTATGACTTCTCATGTTCTTGCCTTGGTGTGTGTGGTCTCTGTTAACCCGAGCTCATCTTTGGATCTCTCAAAATAGTTAACAAGGATGAGTCATACGGATGAGGTCAAAGATGAAGCTTCCTTGTAGAGTGCTTTCCACTGAGGAAGCCTGCGACTTACCTCGGCTGCTATACTCTTAACTAGTGTAAATTTAATTTTGTTGTCCTTAAAAAAAATAAAGAAAGAAATAAAAAAACACTCATACAGCTGGTGTTCATGTAAAGGTTAATTAAGGATGGGGGATAAAGTTCCTCACAGTCACTGGGCAGAAAATAATTTCATCTTGATTTAAAAAAAAAAAAGGCTTATAAGATTGACTAAAAGCATACATTTGCATCACATTTTGTGAGCAACAAGAGATCCATTTTGTCACTCTGGGGGACGAGAAAAGCATGTTTTCCAAATGGGAACATTTATGAAGTCAGATTATACAAAGAGAATTCCAGTTCATCATTTCAAAGTGGAGGCTAAGCACCCTTTCAGAGTACTAGTCAAACAGAGGGTCTGCATATTTGGAATTGGAGGCAGCAGGCCAAATGGCTTCATACTCTGTCAGTGGCTGTGTGCAGTAGTCCAGCTCTCTCCAGAGGGCAAAGGACTCCTCAGAGTGCAACTCACCGCCTCTTTTCAATTTGCATGTCATTTAGTTGCCGAGTCGCATGAACCTTATCAGTCTGCTGCATCACATGTCACTTTCTTTTTATTTATTTATTTTTTTTAAGAGTTTCTGATGCTGAAAATGAACAGATTACATAGAACAAAGATATATTTTTCCCCCTCAGCAATTTCTTTTGTTTACTTTCCATTAACGAGGCATCTGATTGAATTTACAAAAGAATTATTCCAAAGTGATTGTTCTAAATGAAATGTTAAAGACAAGTGAATCTTATTACATGAATTACTGAAGCAAACATCGTATCCTGTTCCAAAACAATGGATAGTACCAAATTCAAATCAAAACAAAGACAAACAGTATTTGTAACGGATGAAACCCTGATATAACTTTAATAGACTGCACCCTCCATCAGCCTGATCAGTACTTCAAATTCCTGTGTGGATTTTGAGTCTTTTAAACAGAAACATCCGTATGTCTCTGCAATTTACAATGTTAAATATATCCAAAGATTATTTCAGATCCTGTTTTCAGATGTTGAAGTACCCTTAAATTTCACCACAGTAGAAACGAGTTATTGTTCATTAAAGTACACCTTTAACAGTTTAAGAGAGGATACTTCTTTAGGCCTTTTGTTGCCTTAGATATTATCTAGTGCTGTTTGTCTAATTTGCAGTCAGACATACCACGATTGTTTGATATTGATATCTGAATTGGACATGAAGCTTCCAAATGTCATCTAGTATATATTTTATATATATTTTTTTTATGCTTGATCTTTTATGCTTGAACCTAATTGAGCAAAATGATGTTCTTAACCTGCAAAGACCTCGCATGATGGAACAAGGATTTTTGCACTAATTCTGCTCGATCGACACAGCAGCAAATGGAAAAGAAAGCTCTCCAAATCAGTTCTTAAAATGCTACATGCATGTAATATGCTACATGCTGATATTTATATACAGAAAGAAAGAAAAGGAATGGAGATAACACTTATAACATCTATACCTTTGTAATGTGTTCAGAATGTGGCTTTGCATTGTATTGCAGAAAAATCGATAGATGTCTCTTGAAAATGTCATCTTGAAGGCGGCTTATGTTTCTCCAAAATCTCAAAACATGTTTCCGCATTAATGTTGTATCACAGAGATGTATATGACCTTTCCCAAAGGCCCGACCCCAAACCATCACAGACCCTGGCTTTTGGACTTGCTGATGAGGGTCTCTGATACAGAGCAGACAGCATCCAGATTCATCTGATCACAGGACACACATTTCCACTGTGTGATGTTACATCCCAGCTGAGCCCAGAGACATTAGATCAACTAAAATGCAAAAAGGGGTCAATACTAACAAATTAAATGGAGTTGACAAGAAAAAAAGAAAGAAAGAACTAATGTGTGTACCTGCTGTCTGCAAACACATAAAAGTCAGATGAAATTTAAGAATCACTGTTTGAATTTTTTTTTTTTTTTGTATTTTCTCAGTTTCTTTTCTGGAATCAGTTGCACATTTGCAATTGTTTAAGTCTGACTGATAACATTTTTGGACATGACTAACATTTGATATAAGCAGCATGTTCTCTATCGACTGAGCTTTAAGACAAGCTGTGTGCAAAACTAAACCTCTCTTACATGCGTTTTCACCAGAAGATAAAGTGACCTCATACTGATAAAACTAGTTTTCCACAAATAAGAGGAGATTTTTGTTCTGTTGAGGTCATTATTAAAACCGAGCGCCACATGTTCTGACGAGGGCCAGAGGGTGGGAACATATTACACCAGTTTTAAAATCGCTGCATTGGCTCCCCGTGTGTTTCAGGATTGATTTTAAGGTTCTTTTAGTTGTTTAGAAATGTCTTAATGGTCTTGGGCCTTCTTATTTATCTGACCTTCTTTTGAGGCCTGCCAGAGGAACTCAAGACCTTTAATTTAGCTTTGAAATGAATTTTATTTCATCTCAGTTTTTTTTTTATTTTATTTATTTATGGTTGATTCTTCATTTGATATGGTCCTTCTTTGGTTATTTATTTCTTTTGGCCTTTTGGTTGTTCCGAAAGTAAGAACTAAAACTTGCCAATTGATGGCTTTTATTTTGTTTCATTGTAAAGCAGTTTGTGTTGCCTGAGGGCATGAAAAGCGCTCTATAAATAAAGTTTGATTTGATTATTAAAATGCATGTTCATAAGAAACATAAAATGATCTTTATGACTTCTCAAATAGGGGTGATTTGTTGCCCTCCAACTAGAATGTTACCCTATCGATCCAAAGACCCATCATGAGTCTCTGGTGTCTCTGGTGGAGTCACATTGAACTCCAAATTGCCCCCAGTGCCTCGGCCACTCATAGAGCCAGACCCAAACCCAAATGAATGAAGAAGGCTGTGACATCCAACTTTGAAAGTCTATTAAAAATCAATATGTGGAACACGATGTTCCACTATGGTGCCCTTTGTCTCTTTGAGACCACAAAGGTAATGCTCTTCATTCAAACTAAAGACTTATTTTCACAGAAAAATAAATAAATAAATAAAAAAGGTATCTGTGTAAAGTGATCAGTGTGCAGTTCGTGCCTGAAAAACTCTGAGCTCATGCAATTGATTTTATTGAGTAACACATTGCACCATGAAAAACACAAACAAAAAAGCTTGCAGTGATTAATTGGTACATTATTACAAGGTCAAGAAAGTCAAGTATATTAAAAATGTGAGGCTTGTTTAACAGAGTAACAGAAGAAGAACAAGTGACCTGTGGGATGTAATTGTCTCACAAAGTAGTTGTTAAAGAATAGAGTGTGAAAGGTTGTAATTTCATTGAAAAAGAAACTGCTTGCAATTGACAACCAATGACTTGGGGAAGACAGTCTAATTTCACACAATTAGCTTTTATGGAGGAAGAGCGGCAAGAGTGAAGAGAACCAGGACAGCGCATCCCAGAATGAGAAAATCAAAGGAGCAGAGAAACTGACTGCGGTGAGTAACAACCAAGCTTGTCTTTAAAGGAAAAAATTACCTAAATTGAATAGGGGACTAAAAGTTAAGACTTGATTGGAGATGAAAAAGTTTCAGTTTTTATTGACAGGACTAATGCAAGCAATTATTTTCACTCAAGATCAGAAAATGTCTCTTAAGTATTTTATTTGAGCTATGTGTTTAGACAAGTTCACCCATTGTGTCTTTGTTGCTCTTAAAGAAAATTAAATGTCAGAAAAAAGGAAAAAAAAAAACTTTTTTTGACAGTGCTGGATCTGGATTTATTAGTGGCCCACCCTGTGCTTTCCTCTGACAGGACATTGCAGTACTTGTGGCTTTTTGGGTAAATAATTCATCTGGACATAATGTACTATGAACCCCCCACCCCCACCCCCATGGCAGGAAGAGAGAAGAACATATTTGCTCTCTATTCCTGCCATGTAACAGGAACTCGGGCTGCCGTATCCTTTTCTACATCTGACTCTTACCTCCGATCGTGACTTTCTTACACCTTCACGTTTTTGTTCTGTGGCCTGTACATTACATCAGTACAATAAAAAAGTTAGTGACCCTGAGAAAAAATGATTTTTCAGACTTCATTTTATGCCTGCATAAAAGCTTTTTCATGTAGCTAGCATTCATTATTTACAGTTGCCAGTTGAAGATCCTCGTGATGGTTGGGTGTCTCCGCTGGACTGCAGTGGATCCTTATCCAATTCATGAATAGAAAACACGGATGGAGACTGATAAAAAACCTCAGAGATATTTCTCATTTTATGCATCCAGCTTTCATGTTTTAGGCTGAGAATGCATATGTGCAGATCATAGTACATGCTTTTAAATGATCTCTTCTTCTTCCATTGCACTTGGCAAAGCTTTACTCTCTCCATTTGCTGAATCACTTAGCAAAAGAGGTTACCAGATCTGACTGTTACTTAGGGAACAAACCCAATTTGCTCTCAAAATCCTGTACTTTATTTAGGTGAGACTGTGCACATCTTTTTGAATTTACACTTCTCCATCCGTCACTCTTACCCCCAAACTGATTATTTCCTGGTAAGCAACTCCATTGTCTCAATAATAATACATCCAATCATCTTTAGTGATCACGCGCCAATCTCCCCAATCCTAAATATAAACAAACATGTCAAAACCAGCAACAGATGGCGTTTTAACACATCATTACTTGATGATCCTGACTTGATGATCCTGACTTAATAATAATAATTATATTAAAAGAAAATGGCCATCCTTTCTTGAAATTAACGACTCACCAGAAATTCCTCCCTCACTTCTTTGGGAAACAGGGAAAGCAGTGCTAAGAGGACAAATTATTTCATACTTGACTTATATTAAAAAAAAAAGAATAAGAAGAACAAAGTTTGGAGAAAAAAAAGATCAAAGAATTAACAAAGAAATAACAAATGCTAATAATCCTACATCTCAAACTCAGTTGATAATTTTTACATTAATTCTCCACATGCACACAGGTCTATAGCTTGGTAGAAGGTGTTTTCTTGTTAGTAGTTTTTCTGCTTCCTACAAATTATCTTTTAAGTTTGTTTGCTGTCACAACACAATCCACTACACAGCACCCCTCACACTTCACAACTCAGCACACACCACACCCTCACTGTTGTGTCTCTTTAGTTGTCTTGTCTTCAAATGTTTCACTGCTGGTGTTTTTTTAGTCCTCTCTGATGAAATCAGGATTTAAGATGTTAATAAAGACGTTAGAATTTACTACCAGAGAGGACTGGTCAAGGACACATTCACCCCTCACATTCCCACAAAAAAAGTCTGCTACAAGATTCAGTTGTATATACATACTAAATTGTTTTGCTAGATGATAGTACTAATCATGAATGTAAATGCACACACACACACACACACAAAATTACACTTCTCCTAGCAGTCTGCCTACCATGAATGGAAAATGTCGTTTTTAAGAGCAATACATTGCATGGCTTTCTCTTTGATCTCATTTGGCTAATTTATAACACGTATTTACACTCCCGCAGAGTGAACTAACCACTGTCATGGGTAGGTGTTTTAGAGAAAGAATCCAAACTTGGAAAGACACATAATTGTGAAATTTTCCTATGTTTTTACACCACCTACATTCCTGAATCATGACAAGAGCGGCCATCTGCACTAGTTTAGATGAGCTGATGTGGCCGTGGAATCAATCAGTAAATGTCTGAGTTTGTCAGTCAGTTCAGGAAATTGCTATCAGAAATATTATTTTTTTGTTGTTAAAATTTACTTTATAAAATTATTGTATCACACAAAATAACTGTGGGTGGCTGGAATCTCAATTCAAGATAGCTTGAGCAGCTTGGTCATCTGGGAGGGACTTGGAGTAGAGTCCCTACTCCCCAACATCAAGAGGAGCCAGATGAAGTGGTTTGAGCCTCCTAGACACCACCCTGGGGATCTGCATCTGACATGTCCAACAGGATTGAAGCCCTGGGACATATCTAAAACACAATGAGGACATTGCATCTCTTGATCGGCTTGGGAACATCTCTATATTCGTCTAGAAGAGCTGGAGGAGGTAGTCAGGGTGAGAGAGGAGTCTCTGCTTAGACTGTTGCCCCAGCAACCTGAGCTCGGACAATCAGAATTTTGATGAAAGGATAGAAAATAGTTATAGGTTGCAGAGAACTTTATAGTGGAAAAATTTGGACAATTAATTTCAATGAATTAGACAACTTTACTTCAGGATACAATTTGTATCACTAAGGCTTGTTTATGTTGAACCTTAAATCTGGTCACTACTGTCATTACTCACTTGGTCATCTTCAAAGTGTAACAGCTCCAATAAAGGATATAAATGGCATGAAAAGCTGAAAAAAAGGGTTACTCGGAGCAGCAGAGCCACAAATGTGGTGTTGCTATAGTAACTCACACACATACACCAGCCAACCTTTGCATAATGAGGGAAGAAGAGAGGTTGAAGTAGACCCATTGACTGGATTACTCTGAGCATCATGTATGGGTATAAATCCTTATAGATTTGAGGATGTAACAGCCTTAGGCATCAATAGGAACAGAACAGAAGAGAGACTAACGAGTGCAGCTTTTAATTCTTCCTTCATCAGCATAAGTGAAGCCACCAAGCACCATAAAATCTACAACATAAAGACAAATTGCTGCTCATTAGGTGGATCAATGAATAAAGTTGGAAACATGCTTCTGTAGTTGCAACATGGATGACATCAATACACTCCATAAATATACACTGAGAATGTTGTATCCAGTTATTTCAGATTAGATACATATAAGTTGATAAAAGAAAGAAATACTATCAGGGCTGGGCAATGATGAAAATTTTTAATCGTGATTAATCACATGATTTCCCTGATTAATCACGATTAATCACATTGTATACGCAAAATCAAATATTGGATTTAAAAGTAGTATACAGTGCATTTTCATTTAAATGTTCTGCTGCCATATGAACTAAAGTGCCACAACATTTGTTGTGCAAACACTTTTAACATCAGCACTTGTCAGTAACACATATTTAGTGTAAATCTCATCTTAAAAAATGTAAAAAAAAAAAAAAAAAAAAAAAAAATCTTATTGCCACTGCCAGGGCATTTACGTCATCCTGTTTTTTATGCAAAATTTAAAAAAAAAATAAACCAACAAAATGCTGAGCCACAATCATAATATTTAAACAGGCAGTTTCTAAGGTAACAGCAGAAACTTAACAAGGGAGTTCATCTAGGCAGTGGTTACAAATAACCTTGTTTCTGTCGAATCAGTGAGGGAGAACTTTAAAATTAAAATTTCCATGTTAAAGTTCTCTAACTCTACTGCTCTCCATGTCTCTTTTAGCTTTTCTGCATGTTTTTCTGTCAATTCTCTTCCGGTTCCACAGTGGCAGCCAGTAACAGACCTTTCAAAACAAAAGCATGTGAGCAACATGCATTAATGCACGATAAAATAAATGTCGCCTTTAATAAATTAATGTGTTAATGCGATAATAACACATTATCTTGCCCGGCCCTAATATATATATATATATATATATATATATATATATATATATATATATATATATACACATATATATATATATATATATACTGATTTGTTCATGCAAGTTTAAGGTTCTAACATGAATAACTTAGGGCCATCTCTCAACATGCATCTTGCCTCTCGCTGTGGACTTGTGAAATGTCAAAAGTGACAGCTAAAGTACTGTCCCAATTTAAAGTGTGCATGTTGACAAGCACGGCTGAAATCCCCAGAGGTGTTCTTTCTTCACCCATTTTATCATGGATGCATCCAGTGGAGATTTATGTAGACTTGAAACATGAAAGTATCCCAGATGAGCGTATCCTCAACGAGAGGAGAAAACTCACAACTGTAAGCTACAACGTCTAGGCACTGCTGTTGTTGAGCAACGGAATATAGTTTAAGGCTTTTATTCAGTAATAATGTAGTCCTGACGTCTGATTTCTGGTTGATGTGTCAAGATATAATTTAAAATTAAAACAAAACAAGCAAAAAAAAAAAAGAGCTAAACTCCATCTTCCCATTCTCCAAAGTACATTCTTTGAAATGCAAACTTGTCATACTTGGTATAGCTTAAAAAAAAAACTTCATTTCCGGCTGCTCCCATTAGGGGTTGATTAGGTACACATTTTATGCCGGACGCCCTCCCTGATGCAACCAGGAATCTAATCCAGACCTCCCACATGGTTGGCGACAGGTCTACCACTATTGAGCCACAACCCTGAAACGTTATCGCCACCTGGAAATTGACAGGATTTCTTTGCTATGTGTTCAAACCTGCACGGTGGCTTGGTGGCCATCACTGTTGCAACCAGGAAGAAGGTTCCTGGTTCAAATCTCAGCAGGAGACTTTCTGTGTGGGGTTTTCATGTTCTCCCCGTACTTGCGTGGGTTTCCTCCAGGTACTCCAGCTTCCTCCCACAGTCCAAAGACATGCATGTTAGGTTAATCCATGGTTCTAAATTGTCCGTAGGAGTGATTGTGAACGGTTGTTCATCTACATGTGGCCCTGCGATGGACTGGTGACCTGTCCAGGTTGGACCATGCCTTTCACCCAAAGAGAGGGATAGACTGGGTATAGATAATGGATGGTTTGGAAACTGTCATTGTTACATCATATTTAATCAGTGGAAAAACTCAGTTAGGAATTTCAATTATCATACAATTTTGTTATTCGTTCGTCATTTATTTGTATAACACAAAAAGAACAAATATGAAAAGGGCTGAATATATTATAACATGGTTTCTTGATGAGATGGAAAACTACTTTGCTAAAAGCAAGAGAAAATATATGCTTTACTTTTGCTGGATTTTATACATAAGCAAGCAAGGCATCACACACAATTGATAATCAGGTGGTTAGTAGGCAAACACAAGGCCCTGGGGTTTACCGCAAATGTTGAACCTACATGTATGTTGAAAAGGAAAAGGCATTTTATTTTTTTCTCTCATGAATATTAAGGTAAACTGTTTTCTTCTGGTCTCTGGAGCTGTAACATCTTAACAAAGAAAGGAAAATAATAAATATTGGTGTCAAGATGGAGTCGTATTCAGAATTCAAAGTTCCCTGGCTTACCAACAACACATTATGAGAGCCTTGCTGTCTGTTCATAAATTAACACGCCGTAGTGACAACAGAATATTTGCTTGTGACATCTAATATTGCCACGAGCAGCACAACAGGCCACAGCTGTCAACAGAAACCTTATGTTTTTCTCTGAGATGCTAAAATGGCTACATTTGATGTACTGAGATGATGAGCATGAACGGGTTAGTAAGCGATGTTTAAGATTGCGTCCCCATCCTGTCTGGGCAGCTGGTACACTTCCAGACAGACAACAAACAGGGCCAAAGTCTGATGAATCTATTCAGAAGTACAGCTGTAATGTTTTAAATTGATTTTGCTTTAGGTGACAAACAAACTCAGATTTCCAGACAAATTATAGCGGCACACCAAAGAAAAAAGAATGAGGCTCTAAACCTGAGGCATTTATTCAAAGCACAAACCTGACTGATCACAGATGTTCAGAGATTTAAGACAGTAACAAATAAATAAATAAAAGCTCAGGCACTTAATTTACTTACTTAGAAATCTCAAGGAATTTGTAGGTAACGACTAATACACAGAGCTACTTAACAGATTTTAGTGTGACTGTTTGTCTAACTATACACTTTATCCGCTCTTAGATAAGTGTTTCAGGAGGATTTTTAGAGAAACTTTTTTTTCCTGTTTGTTTTTTAGCTTTAATCTCCAGCGTAAAGCTTTTATTTTTTTAATTTATTTTGCTTGTCAGTATGCTCTAACGGTAATGCAGTTATACAGCACAATTTACAACCCCTGTCCACCGTAATTCATACATCCAAGTTCTTCTTGTATATGTGGAGAAAGTGCACTTTTTGATACATTGCATTGTCAAGGACTTATTCTCTTTGTTGCCAATATAACATTTTTTCAAGTTTAATTTCCCCTTGCTTTTATTCTAGAGATGCCACTCTTCATCAGTGGTCCTAATGGGAAGGTTTCACAGGCACTTCTGGACAAAAATGGCTTCAACGTTTAAGGTTGCTGCTCTCGCTAAGCTTTTTTTTTTTTTTTCTTTTTGCAATCATAAATTGTGTTATTGCCTTTGTTCAGGAATGGCATGAATAAATGCACGAACCAGAAGACTTTTAAGAGAAAACGGCAGTCTTAACATAACTCTGTGGGAACATGTCTATATATTATATATTGCTTTTTTTTCTTTACAGTGATATACAATGTTGCAACGCTACACCAAGCCTTGTCAAAATCTGAAGCAAGGGTGTTTATATTTTGGTCTTTGTTGCAGTCTTGTTGATGTTAGGGAAACTAACGAAGCTTGAGTTCAAATTTAATGCATTTCAAAGCAGTCAATAAGCCCAGTGTAGCTCCCTAGCGGATATTTTTTTTTTCTTTTTTTTAGGTTTTCTTAAGCTTCTCATTTTTATTTCTCAAGTCGACAGATAAAGGAAATTCATACTTCATCTGTTTTCAAAGTTTTATCTCACTCTATTTTATACCTTTGATGCTGATGTTATCTCACTTTTCACTGTTCTTTTACTGCTTCAAATATCTGTTTAATGTTCAAAAAATGTGTCTGTGCTTCAAAAGTGGTGGGTTTATTTTCTTAGGCATTCTGGTCCCTGCAATTAGCACTCAATATCAATTAAAGTTATATTTCAACTGGTTTTCTTGAGGAAAGTATGAATTAATTGTTTAATATTTGTATTTGTCTGAGTACCTCTTTTGCGCCATATGTCAACCTATTCACGTTTCCCTTGTCCAGATTCCATTTTTTAGGCTCAATAGTAGATTAGGACAAATATTCTAACTTTAATTTTCACTTTGTTTTCGGGGGGTGGCATGCAGAACCAGTGCAGTCTTGTATGTTATCGTGCAAGTGTGGTTCACACTGAATGAGTCCAGGTTCACACGCACATGACCGAGCGAGTGAGATGCACGTACGGACACTGTTCAAGCATAGTGTACGCTCCCAAGACCGAGAGGAGCATGACAACAAGCAGAACATGTGTGTGTAAGACCGACTGGTGATTACACATCAGAAGTGTGATACATGAAAGATGACTTGTATGGCAGTGAAAAAAAACTCTTTCTAGAGATAAATCATAGTTTAAATTTACCAAGTTGTCATCACTCAAATTGAAGTGTCCCGCACAGCTGAGGTCTTGTTTAACAGCCAAAACTGGACTGAAGCATTACTGCAGGTGACTTTCACAGCCTCCTGCATTCAGTGCTCAAGGCCATTAAAAATAAAAGAATTAGAAACCCAGCCGAGTATGAAGCAGATGAGAATCAGGACGTCCATATCTGAGACCGTAGTTCTCAGTTGGAAAAGGGAAGAATGCCTTCTCTGGGTTGGAAGTGAGGTTCTCCTCCAGGTGGAGGAGTTTAAGTATCTTAGTGTGACAGTGTGGGGGTTCTGTCACTATACCTCCGATTGATCACGTGTCCTGGCTACTTGGCCAAGGGGATATCCCTTTGGCTGACTGGCAAGCACACGTGACTCTCACCCGGGAGTCTGGGGATCAAATCCTGCCCGGGCCCTCTGTAGTGTTCACCTTGCCACATTAGGGTCTTGTACATGAGTGATGGAAGAATGGAGCAGGAGATCAACTTGTGGACCTGTGCACCATCTGCCAACTCTGTAACGGTCTGTCATGATGAAGAAAGAGCTGAGCTAAAAGGCAAGGCTCTCTGTTTACTGGCCGATCTTTGTTCCAACCCTCACCTATGCTGCTGAACTGTAGGTCGTGACTGAAAGCTGCGGAAATGAGATTCCTTTTGCATGGTGGCTGGACTTGCCCTAAGAGATGGAGCGAGAAGTTCAGTCATCCAGAAGAGACTCAAAGCAGAGCTCCTTCACATTGAGAGGAATCTGGGAGAGGTGTTTCAGGCATGTCCAACTGTGGGAGAAGACCACAAGGGAGACCCAGGACATGCTAGAGAAACTATGGGCCCGATCTTTAGCCAGATCTACTATAGCCGCTATTTAGGGATAACGTGTAGCAGGAGAGGCGTTCCCTGAAAAGAATGCGATTGTCCACCCTTGCTATATCCGCTATCCCACCTGCTCTACTTGCTACATTATACATAGGAGGGGTTAAGGTGTTTCACTTGTTAAACCAGTCGGTGGGTCAGCAGCCATTGCCTTTAAGAGCAGGTTGTGCTACCCGCAATCTGCTTTCCCAAACCCACTTTCCCAAACACGCTCTGGTCATCTATGGTTTAATTGGCAAGCCGTTTAAGACGATCTCTGCCATTTTCTCAGGGGTTCAACTGAGGCCAAAACACGCTTTTTATACAAGAGTTAATTCAAGAGGTAGAGCCGTTTGTGCAAGTTCACATGTGATCCAAGTGGACGTGCATTGATGACGCCATTTGGTCGCACTCTCGTACAAGCTGGCATTGGTTTGTGGGTGGTCAGACCACCTGCTATGCTAATGAATAGTTCGGCGGCCGAACTGCCTGCAGGCGAAGTCAGGTGCACCAGCTAGGCGGGAAAGTGTTGGTAAACTGCCACCCAGGGTTCGCACAGGGGGCCTTTAACCAGAGGTTGTGCCTCAAAACGAACCCGAGGTTGCACCGACAGTGGCGGTTGTAGTTAACAGAGGTCTGTAGGTGTGGGAAACATAAATCACAATACCTGAGAGACTGTGGTGTTGTTTGAGTCATGGGGCAGAGTGAGTCGAAGAGTTCTGTGGTGCTGTTTTTATTTTTTACATTTCTTTTTAATTATTTTTAAACGTTTGCTTCTGTTTTTAATGTACTTTTTAATGCTTAATGTTTTATGTAATGCTTCTAATGTTTTATGTAAAGCACTGTGAATTGTCCTGTACGTGAAATGTCCTACACAAATAAACTTGCCTTGCCTTACAAAAGAAAAAAGCCCTATAATATTCTCCAATAACCCTCTTGATTGTTTTTATTTATTATTATTTCATTGAGTGCCCTATAAAGGATTAACCCCACAAGGCTGAATTCATGGTAAATGGACTGTATTTACACTGCATGAGTCTTGTTGACTGCTCTTCTTCACTACAAGTTGCATTCACCCATCCACGGAGACATTCATATGGCACCCACTTAGTCTACAGAGATTACTTTATGTTGAGTCAATGCAAAGCTCTTTTTTCCCATCATGCACACAATCAGACCCCAATGAATGCATCGGAGGGGATGTGAGGTTCAGTGTCTCGCCTTAGTACGCTGCAAGACCAGGAACTCCACCACCCACATAATCAAAACTTTTTCAAAAGAAAAATGTTGTATACAACAAAAAACATTTGAATAATAAATGAATGAACACTGTTGTGGTCTGTTAGTTGCCAAAAACATTGCCTTATGCATCAAATATGACTCAAGAGGTTAGAAAAAACAATGGACAAACATTTGGAGGACATTTTGTTTAGAGATCTGATGAACACTTCAAACAAACCAAAAAAAGATTTTTTTTTTCATTATCACGTGCTACATTTTACAGTGCTAATAAAGCTTGATTTTTGACCTCTATTGTTAAATGTGGCAGCTCCTTTACTTGCCTCTGTGTTTCTTTATATGATGAAGGCTTAACCAGGCCACTGGATCCGATGGAGTGTGTGAAGAAAACATTGTTCTGATCTACTGGCCCGGTATCACATTGGCAGGTCAGAGAATGAGTGGCATAAGGTGCAGGGCACATCACCTCAGCAGATAACCTGTGAAATGCTCATTGAAATTTCTGACATGTGACGTTCAGGCAGAGGTGATGGTAACACTGGTTCTCTGCAGTGTTTGTTTTTATGGCAGCTGTGGCCACAGGCGGTATTTACACATCTCAGAAATTCCTTTCCTCAGTCTCTGTGCTTTGAAAGGCTTTGATGTCCTTGATGTATAAGGTGAAGTATTTCCTGTCTCAGTGGCTGTGTAATTTCAAAGCAACAATCTAGCGGGATAAGGCCCTCACATGCACACAGTAAATCTGTTTATAGGCTGTGGCTCTGTTTATGATTCTTCTCACTCATTCACACCATCCATGCCTGATAACTAGACTTTGCAGCCTCTTATCCCATAGTGTGACCGATTTTTATTTCTCTTATTTTTACTGGGATATATCCCAATTGTGAATGACAGCATTAAGTTGACACAGAATCCTCACTTTCCCTTAAACTGCTCATATACTGTACAGGACCACTGTGACCAGTACCAGTAAAAGAGGATGAATGAAGTGAAAAAGGGTCTCTTTCAGTCACTTCTTGTCATAAATGTCTCAATGTTCAGACGGTTTGTGACCCCACTTTGTCTACTGCTGTTGCCAGATGTTGATGTATTCAATATTTCTTCATAAAATCAGTGATGACTTGTACTCATTGTTGTTCACAAACATTTGTGGGCTGTACTCTGAAATATTTGTTAACAAAACAGAGAATGTGATCTAAACAGTGCACTGCAACGTTCAAATGAAGAAGGACATGAAAACATTCATCACATTTTCTAGGGTCTATGGAGGCGATACGACACTTCACCTTAGCAATCACCTGGCAGTTATAAACATAAATTCAATCCAGCTGGACACAAATACATTGTCAATGAGGACAGTGATCCAGCTGGTGATGCAGCAGTGAAGAGATCTGTATAGAGGTTGGGTGAAGCAGAAGCATGAGCCAGCAGGCAAAGCTTCCCAAAATTCATGATGCTTATCTTTAACCACAGTTAGTGTATGGAAAACTTCATCAGTGGGTCCAAGGTGAAAACTCTAATAACAGGCTCAATCTGGCAATGTCTCAAATAAATAAAATAAAAAAAAGAAGAGTTCTCAACACCTTGGCAGTGGTAGAAATCATCATAAAGAAAGCAAAGATCAGACAGCCCAGACTACTTCAAGTGAGAATTGATCTGCAGCTGTACACCTCCCAGCTTCCCCCAACTTCTCATGTCTTCTTAAGTTGAAAGGTAAGTATCACAGACGCTCTTGCAGACACACTTTGATTTATTCGTCAAATCAAACTTTGGTATTTTGAGAGATCAGAGGTTTAGAAGTGTTTGCTGATTGCAAACAAGGAGAGCTGGTGCATCAGGGCAGTGCACACACACACACACACACACAGAAAAAAAAAAAAAAAAAACACTGTGCATGCTAAGGTGAGTAGTTGTGACAGATAGCTGGTCATGTAAACTTTGATGAGAAAGATGAGTCCTATGGAGCTTGGTAATTTGATATCATGCCAAAGTCCCCAAGGTGGGTGATGGGAGTGAGGTGTCCTCTGATTGGTGACTTTAACATTTTGTGTTAGTGTGAGTGAAAAGGAGGATATGGTTAGATGGAGGCAGGTGATTTGCTGTGGTGACCCCTGAAGGGAGAAGCTGAAAGGAAAACAAGAAGTATAGCATACTTTCCCATCCATCCGTTATCCATGTCCAGTTAGTCCTTTACAGGGTCACAGGGATCTGATGGAGCCCCATCGTCTCCATATAATCAATTTATATGCAGTGTAAACAGTACAAATGTCACTATTTAAGTCACCAGTACCAATAGCTTCCAAGCTGTATCTCGATCTAGATGTGACAGATTACTGACTACATGTAAACGTTCCAGGAGTTATGGTGCTGTAGACAGGGGCGCCGCTAGGGATTTTGGGCCCCATGAAAAGAATCTTTACCGGGCCCCCCAACACAGCAGCGAAATTTGTTGATGCTATTTTTGATTATCATTAGGGGCCTCTCTGGGCCCGCCTCAATCATGGGCCCCTATAATCCGTATCCTTTACCCCCCCTTTTCGGCACCCCAGGCTGTAGAAGTCATCAGGCTCACAATGGAAACATCAACTTCTGTATTTATCCTGAACCTAACTGCAGTGTAACTTATCTTCATTTGATCTCACACTACCCTTATTAACTTCTCTTATGTCTTGACATTGGGGAAATGTTTTCTCTCACTTTCCCTTTTCTGCACTCTGTTTTCAATGTGGATCATTTGGTGACACCTTTTTTTGCCTTCTTTTTCACACGTCTGGAGCATGTCTAGTCTCTTGAGTGTGCTTGCTCTCCTCCACCACTTCTCACGCGGGCGGACTGTTTGCCACCTCTCCCAGTGGTGACCAGTGAGTTAGCGCCTTACCCGTTGAGTGCTGACTGTTGCTCATGCTGGTTTATCTGCTGTGCTCCTCCCTCAGCTTGTCTGACCATCTGCAGTTCAAATTCCAAGGGACATCAGACACGAACTGATGCCTAAAACCTGTTCAAGTCTTTCTGTGATGTGTTTAATGTTTTTTATTAAAATTTTAAGATTGAACTTGGAGCACTGTGATAAGTAGAATTTCTAATTTGCATTTGTTATTGAAACTACTTTTTTTTTCTTTTTACCCCTAGCTATACATCAGATTTATCTATAATTATTTCATATTTGTTGTAATTTTCCTCCTCTGAAGGCAAACAAAAGCCAGTTTTGTGCTCCATGAATCTCACGCAGGCCAGTCTCAGGAAGGTCAAAGCTGAAGTTTTAACTTTTAACTCAAAATGATTGGTCGATCCATCCCACAGCAAGATAGTAGCATTAGCAGTGTTTCTATGCATTAGCAGTGCGCCTGGTTATTTTAGCTTCTTGGTTATTTATTTAGTATATCTGTCGACTTGTATTGCTGAATATCTTTGAGCAGTAATAACATAGCAAAACACTGTATTAAATTCTTTATAATTTCCTTCTAAATACACATTAAATTAAAAAAGGACATTTTTTTTAAATTAAAGTGTGGTTGAAGGTCAGTCAGCCACTAAATTAACTCTAGTTTTGATGGGGATATTTGATCAGTTTCTGAACATTGAAATGAACAGTAAATGGCAGACACTCACATATACAATTCATATTGAACTGCATATAGCTATAAAACATAAACAGCACAAATATAATAGTACATAGTATAAATTGGCTTTCACAAATCATTTCTGTCTTCTGGGACTACTCACCATCCTCCAAAATCATTAGTCTTACACTGTTTGGCGTAAGAGACCAGGCTTCCGAAAACTACCAGAATTACATTTCCATTTTTCACTGAGTCACCGCGGACTCATAAACTCCATGTCATAGGTCCTAATATGAATATTGGGAGAGTTAGATAAATACCAGTGTTCCATGCTCAAAAAGTACCCAAGAATAACAATGTGAGTGTGTTCAGTGCAGCAGAGTAAGATCCTTTTTTTTTTTTTTTGGGGAGCAAGTGAAGCGACACCCTCCAAACAACATTTTTTCCTGTTAAGAGAATTTTACTGAGGTGAAACCACTTTAGGTGTGTTGCCTTCTATGTTATACAAGTACAGGAAGATGACAGAGGAGTCCATTAGAAAATATATATCCCTTGCAGTTGAGGGAGTTAAGCTAGAGTCTATAACCAGTCACAAATAACTACCCAGATGAGCTGCACATACAGGCCAGTTTATTCTGGGTATGAAATAAATTGAGATATGAAGAAAAATGCAGTGTCTGCTACAGTTCAACTATGATCTGTTATTTTTCAAGGGTGCTTAAATAGGCCTTACAGTTGGAGGAAGATGATTCCTATAGATTATATGTAGAGTCTACATCTGCAGTTGTAAAAGGAGATTAAAATGGATTTATTTGTCTCAGAAGAATACATTTAAGGCTTAGATTCTTGCAGATATGAAAGTGCAATCTCTAGCTTTGAAGAGAAAACTGAACAAAGAGCAGAAGGGGATGATAATACAGCCAGCAGTTCACCGGCCAACGCACCGGATGCTCAGGGTAGAGATGGAGGGATATGTCCAAAACCCCTATCACTCCAGAGGTCACCCAGCAACATGGAAACTGGCCAGGACATGGGTTGGCTCAGCGAGAATGAGCTTACTTGCACTAGTGTCTGCACTTGTCTAAAAGTGTTTGACATATAAATATGACTAGACACTGCTAACCCAATTTATAAAATCCCACTGGTAGGGAGCCAGAAGGACCTATGAGGGTGGTCCAGCACAGCAGGCAGCGTGTGCCTTTTCCCAGCTCCAGACACTTGTTCAGCCATAGCTGCTGCACAGGAGATGGAATATAAGGCTCCTTTTGCAGAGAGCAGTTGATTGAACTGTGATCAAAGGCTCTGATTCCAATTAAATACACAACATAGGAGAGAAAGGATTGGTGGAAAAGAGTAGCAATTTGACCTGTTACTGTTGCTTTTTGATTGTTCAGTGGAAGAGCAGACCTGAAAATGTGCACTTGTTTTACCATCTTTGAGGAGCCATCCACACAGGAGCAAGTGCAGGAGTAGAAATCCTCTATTCACAATCAAGAGAAAACCGCTCACTGCTGGGGAGGGCATGCAAGGATGTGGACTGCTGGAGTGGAGGAGCTCTTACCTTTAGAAACAAATCCTGTTTGGACCGAGCCTGATCCTGACTAAAGCACCCGCTCTAACAATGTCATTACTTGGCAGCAGGGATTTAACAGAAAAAACTGTGTACAGATTCTGTATAGAATCTTAGAATTTAACAACACCTTTATTTTTGCATAAAGTGAGATGCATGACGAACTACTGCAAGATGGTAACAGATACTATAATATTTCTAATTTACGAAAGTTTGCTCCGATCTGACAAATATTTAATGCATTCATTTGTAATAACAGCACTGGCAACAGTTATATTAAATATGTAATCCTTAAGAATACTTTATAAAAACTCGAAGCAGCTTTCTGTTGTAAACTGGTCATGATATAATAAGAAAGTAAACATAAGGTGGATTTAGGGCATTTACAACGCAGTCAACTGAAACTGCAATGACAAATTGCTACATCATCGGGGAAATAACTATGATGTGATTTGATGAGACAAAGATTATGATGAAGTGAAAGACTCAGTGAACCAGGACATACTCAGTGGCTGTGGGCATGTGGCCCTTATGGACATTTAGAAGAACATGATGAGTAAAATATGTTCGACAAAATGTCGTTTTCCTAAGAAGCACAATGTTATTCATGGCTTCTGATAAAATAACTACCCAGAAATGGACTCAAACACAGCACTTTTGATGTTCTAGTTACACGTTGTAAAATATAATGGGAGGGATTCATTTTTTGGACTCATTTGTGAGTTGAAAGTCCAGAAAGAAATTGTTCTGCCTCACCTTTGAGAGCAACATACATAATTTAATTTATGCTGTGTGAAAGGAGTGTGATGGAAGCATGGTGTAGGAGAGCTGGCGACATCTCAGGCTGTTAATGCCTGCTGTTATAGCAGATGACCTCATTTAATAAGGGGGGGGGCATTCACTACCCATTTGCTACCATGTAACGCTGCACAATATTAGAATCAAAATCTATAGATACACACAGTATGAAGGGACGAAACTGACAAAAGATAATTGCAAAAATACATAAATGGCCCGATAAATAGATGATCAAACCAATAAATTCAACAAAAAAAAAAAAATTCAACAGTAATTATTAAAGGACAACTGTGAAAGAAATAAACAAGGAATAAAATAAATGCATAAATAAAACAAATGGTGGGGCCATATTATTAAAAGTGTAGCATAGAAAAATGAAAAAAAAATACAGAAATCAGCAATGTAAAATGATCAAATGAATACTGTAATATGTGTGTATATATGTACATTATATATATATATATATATATATAATATATATATATATATATATATATATATATATATATATATATATATATATATATATATATATATATATATATATATATATATTAGGGCTGGGCAAGTTAAACGTTATTATTAACGCGTTCATTTATTAACACCGTCATTTATTTTATCGCGCGTTAACGCATGTTGCTCACATGCTTTTGTTTTGAAAAGTCTGTTACTGGCTGCTGCAGAGCCGGAAGACAATTGGCAGGTAAACAATGCAGAAAAGCTAAAACAGACATGGAGAACGGTAAAAATCCATGTACTTTACAGTTCAGGTAGCAATTCAGGCAGCAATATAAACAATTCTGTCTGGGAAAAAAAAAATTCTGGACTACAACAAAACTTCCACGTCATTCCTCCATGTTACATCAGATCTGCTCCATGTGTTCACTGTCCTGCTGTTCTCTTACTGGTTACTTCAGTGCGGCTCCATCTAGTGGCACAGATGTGTAATGACAACAGAAAGTCCAGACCTCGATTATAAAACAAATTCAGTCCTGTGGCCCGTTTTTTCATTTTGTATTTTTGATCCAAGTCTAAAATTGAAATATTAAAAAACAGGCTTTTTTTTTTTTCATTTTATTTTTGTGTTAGATTAAAAAAACGAAGAAAAAAAAAACGTAATAAAATGTCACTTTTTATTTTTTTTTAATTTTTGATTGACAATAGAAAATGGAAAGAATGAATGATACATGGATTGGTAAAGTTACTGAACTTTAACATGAACATTTTCATTTTAAAGTTCTCCCAGACGGAGGATTCAACAGAAACAAGTTGAACTCCCCGTTAAAAATTTCTGCTGTTACCTCAGAAATTACCTGTTTTAATGTTCTGATTGTGCTGAGCCATAATCATTTTGTTGGATTTTGTTTGTAAACTTTTTTTTCTTTTTTTTATAAAAACAGGATGACATTAATGCCCTGGCAGTGGCAATAAGCTTTATTTTATTTGACATTTTTTAAGATGAGATTTACACTAAATATGTGTTACTGACAAGTGCTGATGTTAAAAGTGTTTGAACAACAAATGTTATGACACTTTAGTTTATATGGCAGCAGAATATTTAAATAAAAGTGCACTTTACACTACTTTTGAATTCATTGTTTGATTTTGAATATACAATACAATTAATCGTGATTAATCAGGGAAATCATGCGATTAATCGCGATTAAAAAATTTTAATCGTTGCCCAGCCCTAATATGTAGGTAGCTCTCTCACTCCTGATGGCCAACATATAAACAATATTCTTCTTTCATGCTGATGACAAAAGCCTCCTGTGGAAATGGTTTCTGTCCAGCTCTTAATATTTCAGCTTATTCAGAGCACAGTTGTTGGAGTTGGAGATGTTGGATTAGAGCCTGGTCACAATTCTGTTTCAGACTTAAGCACCTGACCTTTCAGAGAACTGTGTTTTGTTTACTTGCTTGCAGATGTTTATTTAGGTTGGACAGGTCTTGGTAGTTCATTTTTCCCCCCTGGGGTTAAAGAAAGTCAATGATGCTTCCAGTCTAGCCATGGGATTTACTTGATTCAGGGTTTTATTGAGATTATGGTTTTATTTTTTTCTATTCTTTTATTGCGGCTCATGTAGATTTGTTTGTTTTAATCAAAACAACATCATCACCAATGCTGGTATGCAGTTTTACTTTCATCCATGCTTTTCTAGACCTTAATTACATTTTGGTGGAAGATTTGTAGGTATTTCATGAAAGATGTCAAATGTGTTTATGTTTATCCATCAAAGCTGATTCGTGCTGTGATTTTGACATTAATCCATGCTTCTATCCTTCATCACTATTAAATACAGCACAGGAATTCAACATCAATCAAAATCAGTCAATCCAAAAAAAAAAAAAAAAAAAGAAAAACTCACATAACTGCAGACCTTTTAAAGACAGAATTACAAAAAAAAAAAATCTCCAAAATAAGAAGTTGCTTAAAGGAATATTTAAACTAATCATAGAGGGTACTCCTAGTGTCACCTCTAGTCTCTTTCCTTTTTTGTTAATTTCAAAACAGCAAAAGGTAAAAAAGAAAAACAAAAAATGTAAGCTTGATAAGAATGTCAATGAAATATGTAATTTTTAAGATAGTGCACTTTGGAAATAAGGTTTCATTTTACCAGACATTTGCATGCCAGCGTGCTCCCTGAGAAGACAGAGAGGGTCAGACATGAAAAGTTGCAGATATATTACGTGCAATTCTACACAGTCTGGCAATTTTTATCAAATAAATCAAAAGGCAGAGGTTTAAAGCGAAGGGTTAACAAGCAGCTCCCACTTGGCTGGACTCATCAAAGATTATGCGTTTACCTGTTTTTGAGACAGTTGGGGGGGGGGGGGGGGGGGGGCATCTGCTCTCACCACCTCTTATTCTTTTTAGAATTATGTACTTAAAAAAGATGAGTGGTGTCAAATAAAATCTGCTTTTTGACTACTAAACCCCTCCTCATGCGTGGTTCAAATCTCCTCTAAACTCTCTGCATGACACTTTTAGTGCGACTGCTCTAAGCGACTGGAATGGCGGCGACTCACAGCTGCTGGCGCGGCGCTGCCGCTGCATGGCTGCTCTGCCCTCTGCGGGACTTGAGCTTCACAGCTTGAAGGTCCTGTAAAAGTCCTGACTGGGGCCTTTCTGTGTGGGGTTTCCATCTTGTCAGAGTACTCTGGCTCCCTCCCACCTGCGTGCAGGAGGAAGCCGGTTGGTGACCCTAAACTGACCCTAACAGTAAGTGCGTGAGTGGCTGGTTGTCTGTGTGGCCCAGTGATGGACTGATGACCTCTCCAGTGTGTATTTCTTCCAGTCGGCTGTAGACAGCTAGGATAGGCTCTCGCAGGCGCTTTTCACAGTGAATTCAAGCAGATACAGATGCTGGATTGAATAAAGATAATGGAACAGATAAGCCGACATTATAAATGATTCAGACGTCATTTAGATATAGCTCCAGATTTCCCATCAGCCTTGTTGCCTTTCTGTCTACTTCTTTAATATCAGAGGACAGGTGAGGTGCAACTGCTTCAGAACCAGGGCTGGACTGGGACCAAAAAATGGCCCGGGCATTTTTGATCCCTGGCGGCCCACCATACACCGGGGATCAAAAATGCTGGTTATTTATACGATATGCGGAAGCACATGCTGCATGTTGTATACTATGTGCACATAGTAAAGTTTCAAAAATTAAAATAAATTATTTATCATGCATTTCAGCAAAGCAATGTTTCACTAATATTTTAACACACTTAACACTGTAAATTGGACACCAAATCTACTCAAAGCATTATTTGACAACAAAGACTAAAACCACCACACGCACACACACCACACACACACACAGGTGATCACCTCCAAATAGCTATTCTGACCTCAATCTCGCCCTGCTGCTGGGTCTCATCTCTCTCCCTCCTCATCCTCCTCCTCCTCCTCCTCCTTCTCCCTCTCGTCGTCCGCTTCTTCTCCGACAACCACCTGTTCACTCGACGGCCCCGCGGCCCCCGCCCCCGAGCTTGTGGTTCAAAACATTTCCGTGATTTTGGCACATTTTGCTGCATCCACTTTTAATTTTTTTTGTCTCCGTTCTCTGAGCTTTTCTGCTCCTCCCTTTCGCTTTTGTGCTTTTTTCTCCATTTCCATACTCATCCACGAGCCACCACACTCTCCGGTCAGGCCAAACGGCAAAATTTGGTCAGGAGGGATGGGAGGGGCGGGCCAACGAGAGCTGAGAAATTTCATTGGACTAGCCCAATGTCCGTCAAGAAAATCAACCAATGGGCCACTTCGTGTCTTCGTAAGGCCCCGCCCCGCCTCCACCCCCTCCCTTCAGCAGAAAATAACGTTCATACTGCGTTCGTTCACATCAGCGCAGCACTGGAGCGCTTGTCTGATTAGCTGTGAGTGTCTCATTCTTGAGTTTGTTGAGTGTGTGTCGTCGTCGTTGTCCCCCCCCCCCCCCCCCCCCCCCCCCCCCCCCCCCCCCCCCCCCCCCCCCTCGGAGATTTTTATGAGCCGACTACCAGTCCGTTACCGTCGCGGTCAATAAAACTATATACTTTTTTTTTTTTTTTTTTTTTTTTTTTTTTTAATGACAGACCTGGGCCGGCCCACAGATGTGCGTCGGTCCACCGGGCATTGCCCGGTACGCCCGATGGCCAGTCCATGCCTGTTCAGAACAGAGAAGGTGAAACAAGGAGAAGCAAAAACAGCCCAAAATTACAGGTTTATTTACTGTATGAAGGGCCAGGAAGACGAAAGGGAGTAAGTGCACATAATGAATACAGTTTGAATGTTTTTAAAACGACACTAATGGTTTTGCAGCCATCTTTGTTTTTGCCACGGGTGACACCATGGGAGTGGTTCTGGTATCTGGATGCGGCAGTTTTAAAGTTCTAACAGTTGTTTTCACTGCTTGACATGCAGCTAAAGACTGGGTTTGATAAAACTGTAAATGTTTACATTTACAGCCTTTATTCACTCATAAATGCACATTCTGAGGGCATGGATGGACAGCTGTTACAAATGACTCTGAGCTGATGCGGATCTGTTTTGTATTTCAAAGTTGCATTTTGAAACAGACTAGTATGAGCATAGTTGACGGGACTGATTTTACACTCTACAATCTATGTCATCCCCGTCTCCCTCCTACTTCATGTTTGACAGCCGTCTGACAGACAGCCTGCTGTCTTGGCTGCGCTCACTCTCTGAGATCAGCAAGGCAGTTTCTAGTTAGCAAAATAGAAAGCCATAAACTCACCTCTTCTCTCGTCAACACAGACAACATCAACACAAGTATAGAATAGAGGCACAGCTCATGATCACTTGAAAGGGCACTCGCTCATCTGAGGCTTTACAGATTTGTGCAGTTCCAGTTTTTCCTGTGCTGGTGGGTTCCTCCGGTTATTCCAGGCAAAGTAGACAAGATTACCGCTTGCGTAGCCGTCAGTGCTGATCTTTTAACCTGGAATTTCTTATGGGGTTCAGAAGGTGACATTCTTCTTTGTTTTTTCCCTCCTCTCATGCTGAATCAGTGTCTTCCATCTTCTCTGCGCAGAGATCTTTCAGCCACTTTACCCACGTCACATCAGCCATGAAGGGATAGATGTGTAGCTTCTTCGCTTCAGAGTGATGTGTGTGCAGTCGTACACCACGGATGTTTGAATGTAGTTCAAACAACCGCGGCTGCAGATGAAATTAGCACTATTTCACGATACTCAGGTCGACTCTATTGGACAGCATGTAAATTAGAATAGAATAGTCCTTTATTGTCATTGTAACAAGTACAACGAAATTTAAAAAGTGCCAAACAGTCAGTGCAACATTAAAAACATCAACTACGGTAATAAATAAATAAATAAATACACAGTCAAACATCCCCTTCCTGCTCAACTGGAAAACACACACGCCACCATTCACTTTGTCACAACTTTTGCACGATTCCCCTGTAATGTTCTAAGGATTAATCCTTAAGGCATTGAGGGTGGTTATTGCTGTCGGATAAAAACAGTTTTTCAGTCTGTTTGTTCTTGATTTGATTGTCTTGTAACGTCTGCCTGATGGCAAAAGTTCAAACATGGAGTGACGAGGATGGAAAGTGTCTTTAACAACGCTCTGAGCTTTTTTAGCACAGCGACAAAAGAAAATGTTCATGACCTGTTTTTTTTGTTTTGTTTTTTTTGTACACTCACATGGCATTTTCACCACCTGAATTATTTCCTGGATTTTGCAAGAAATGGAACTCACATTTATTTTATTTTATTTTATTTTATTTCTCATGATGGACACTTAAACCACCAACTCTGTGTACCCCATATTCCTTTGAGCTCAACAGCTGGATACATCTGTCATGGCCATGAAACTCCTGATTATGTAGAGCTGTATGGCACAGAGAGTAGATCATTTTAAGTCTGTATGTATCGAAACTTAAAAATAGATCAATCATCTGCTCCCTACTAGGTCTTATTATGTATAATTATGTAATTATGTATAATTAGACCTGGTTTAGCCTCAGATAAACATATTGCACTACCCTTTTAAAAAAAAAATATTAAAAACAAAATTAAAATGCAAATTCATTCTTCCCTATGAAGGAATTATAGTCCCCCTCTTTATGACACCCCTTTTCAATCAGGTTGAGGTCTGGATTATCACTGGGCCATTTCATCACCTTGTTTTTTGTTGTCTTTTTTTTTCTTTAATTTTTTTTTATTTTTAACTGTTCTTAATCAGATTTACTGATGTGCTTGAGATCATTGTTGATCAGTGCTGCATCAACTCCTTTCAGCCAAGCTTTGGCCAACATTGGGCCAAATTGGGCCAAAATTCCAGACCGGAAACAGGGGTAAGTAATGACACAGTGTAAGATTCTCTGCTTTTTTTCATTATTTTTGCATTATTTTCAGACTTGCCAAGGACAAAATTACCTGGACGTCATGAGGCATAAATCCTCAGAATTAAAAGGATGTTTGTTCATGACTCAAATTTATATGTTTGACAGAGTTAATTTGAGCACAGGAAGGAAAAAAAATTGGAACAAACAGGAAGGACATTCCTATCCAAATAGTTCTCTTTAATACACATTTTACACACATAAACGTTAAAATGACCTTGGTTTGTCTGTAGAGACCCAATCAACATTATCACTTAAGTAGAATTACGTTTGGGAGCTTTGAGACATAAAAAAGCAA
The DNA here is from genome assembly GCA_018398805.1 of Hirundichthys speculiger. Lineage (NCBI taxonomy): Eukaryota > Metazoa > Chordata > Actinopteri > Beloniformes > Exocoetidae > Hirundichthys > Hirundichthys speculiger. The sequence goes on from JAGFBZ010000895.1 coordinate 1,091,673, forward strand.
TTTATTCTGACATCATTACTTTTGCTCTGGATGAACATCAATGGCCTTTGTGCTGCAAACACATATTCTGTTCCAACTCAAAACTTCTCTAGCTCACATCATTTTGGCCCCGAATGAACGTTTACCTTCATTACCATTTAGTAATAAACCTCAGATTGATTTTTTCAGCATTAAACGGTCTGGTTTCCTTCCACAAGCTTCTCACAATAGTTTGCTGGATTTTTTAGAAGTATTCCTCTAGACAAAACTGGAGCTCTTCTAACGAATGTTCTGTAGGATTGAGATCAGGGCTTTCTGATGGCCACTCCAAAACATTGACTTTGTCCTCTTTAAGTCAATTTGAAACTAATTTGGTGGTACGCTTAGGGTGATTGTCCATTTGGAAGACTCATTTGTGCCCAACCTTTAAAGTCCTGCCTGACGTTGCTTCAGTATTTCTACAATAATGTTCTTCCTTCCTTCCTTCCTTCCATCTGTTTTGTGAAGTGCCTCCTGCAGCAAAGCACCCCTACAACATGATGCTGCCGCCACCACACTTGGGATGTAACATTACATTGTTGGGATGGTGTTCTCAGGCTTGCAAGCTCCCCCCATTTCCTCCAAATATAACAACGGTCATTATGGCCAGTTGAATTTTAGATCCATCAGACTGCAGGACATGTCTCAAAAAATTAAGGTCTTTGTCCCTGTGTGCATTTCCAAACTGTAATCTGGCTTTTTGTGTTGCTTTTGGAATAATGGCTTCTTCTTGGGCTGAGTGGCCTTTCAGCCCACGTTGGTACAGGACTCATATCAGTGTTGACCAGTAGGTTTTGTGGTCCTGCAGAGGTTTTGGTGGTCCTGCACAATCACATGAAAGGCACAGACAAAAATCACTCAATTGCATGAAAAGAAGTTAGAAATTAAAGAAATTATTATAAATTAGATTAATAGATACTCATAATATACTAAACAATCCCCAGCCACTCTTTACAACAGGTTCTACAGATTTCAGTAAAAAATGTTGATGGGTAAATGTCAAAAACTGATTGAAAATCAAAAGACCCCCAGCAACTAAGGACACGCCTCATTTTCATTTGCGGTCATACTATTGATCACATATTTTGGCACAAAACTTAAGATGAGGATTATCTCTTTAATCATGTTTATCACCAGGTGATGTTTGATCGGTTGTACTTCGGAGATGCGCGCCACAGATTGAGCAGTCATTCAAAATAGCCGCACCCAGTGGAGAGAACGAGAAATACTCTACGAACGCTTCATTAAACGGGGTAGGAATAGCCTGCGATGATCACGGTCACTTGGCTGACGGAAGGACTGATTTGGGGGGGGTGCTTCAGTCGGTCCTTGTGCCTTTCTATTGGATTCTGATCAAGACACTGATGGGTTTCAACATCTCTGACACAAAATCCATCTCCTCCTTGAATATTAATGTTTAAATAGATAAACATGGCACCTTCAGGCATCTGGAAAGCCAAGGTTGAAACAGACTTGTGGAGGTCCATAATTCTCTTGTTGATATCTTGACTGATTTCTTCTGATTTTGCCACGATGTCAAACAAGGAAGCAGTAGTTTGAGGTGTGCCTTAAAATACATCCGCAGTTGTACCTCCAGTTAATTCAGATGTTTGCAATTTACCTATCAGAGGCTTCCAAGCCATGACATCACCATCTGGCCTATATATATATATATATATATATATATATATATATATATATATATATATATATATATATATATATATATATATATATATAGGGGTCATCCCTATGTTCCCACAGCCCAATGATCCCACAGCCCTATGTTCCCTCATTTCTAAGATTTTTCTCAAAATGCAACTCTAAGTCAAGTCATCTTTAGTTTTATGTCGCTTTTTAAGAGATGATTCAGAGTAATTTCAACCTAGGGTCTTTTGCACCATGACCTTACCCAACTAATAATGTCTGGTATTTCTGGTGTACTTACAAACTTTCTAACACCTCATTTTATGAGTACTAACACTATTTGTACTACTGTAGAAGTTTGTTAACATTCTGGACATTATTAGTGGGGTGATATAACATAGCCGTTTGGTAACGTTAGTGCCTGTGTTAAGCCATTAGGTTAATAGTGGTAACTCAGCCACTGATTGAGCATGGGAAAACTATTGCTGAGGGAACATAGGGCTGAACAAGAAACTGAAGAAAACAAGGGTGGTCTAATAATTTTTTTCCATGACTGTATATTTATATATATATATATATATATATATATATATATATATATATATATATATATATCTATATATATATATATATATATATATATATAATATATATATATATATATATATATATATATATATATATATCTTTCACATTATTCTGGCATTTAGTGATTAGAAATCATGTTGGTAATCCTAACTAACTTAAAACAGAAAAAGTTCAGTGTAATTTAATCTCAGACAATGAGAAAAGAAAGAAAAACTTATGTGTCTTTTGTGTCAGTGTATGTAACCCTCTGATTTCAACTGTATTTATCACAGCTAGATATGTGGTCTGTTTTACTTTTGTTGCACTCTGTGGTTAGAGTGTGAATAGATTAAATGAGGAGGAAAATACTGCTGTAAACTCAAGACAAAAATCTCATGAATAAGACAAACTGATGTTGCTGACACCAAGGTTTTAATAGAGAGGAGCATCCTGTTGGTGCAGAACTATCCAGAAGAAGCAGCATGCAGCCTCAGGCCCAGTCCAGTGATACTCATTGACTGCATAAACGTCTGACCTGTTCACTCACTGGTTCAATGTAGTTTATTTGCTTCTGACTATCAAAACCTAATCACTTTTCACTGTCTCATAAAGAGGCTCTCTTTATTATCTTCTGTTGTGTGTCTCAAGTTGGAACTTTTTTTTTTTTTTAAACCGTAAGCCAACTTTTATGTTTAACACCTTGGGGGCAATTCTGAGTTGTTTGACAAGTACAAACTGTAGTACTTTTACAAATCCCTGGGTACAGAAAAATCTTAATATCATTTTTAATTAATCGGCGCGTTACACTAATCCTGATGAAGATTGAGATAAATCTATCAGCAAAGTAAGCCTGCTTAGTTGAGTGAAGGGTCAGTGAATCTCTACGGCAATTTCAAACCTTTATCAAAAAGTCAGGCAAAGTTATTTGATTCAGTTTGATGGGTTTGGATTTATTGAGTTAGAGTGACAAGGAAAAGTACCCCAGGCCAGGGAGCAAACTGGATGTGTTCAAAAGCCCACTTGACACCAAGACAGATCTCTTTATGTGTGCCTGCAGCGGTAACATCTGACCTGTGAAAGCCACCAGGTTACACTTTTCTGAGAACAGAGCAAACATTCAACATTTATCGTGGCATTTTTATTTATTCCCTTTTTTGTTTCCCTTTTCCCCCAAAGACTTCACTCTGTCTGGAGTTCAGTTTAATTGTACTTCAATCTTACTTTTTACTTTGAAAAACAGCCCCTGGGACATCGTACGACAACTGCTGAGCCAGAGCAGCTGCAAATGAGAAGGAAAGCTCCAAATATAAAGAGTGATGGTCCCCACAGGCATCAAAAGGTGTTGTTTGTATTATCTATTGTAAATGAAAGTGGCTTTGAACTGACTGCCTATACTGTTCAAACAATTTCAACTGTAATATCCTAATTGACACATTTGAACAAAATGAAACCGAAAAAAACAAAAAATAAAATATAAAATAAAAGAAACCCACAGAGAATCTGGATTTGAGTGAACACCATCCTACTTTGCTCTGCAAAGCTTCCCAACCTAAAATACTCTTCATACGTTACTCTGCGCAACAATGTGCACTGGTATTTAGTTTGATGATCAAACGGTCACCTCAGGCCACTGAACACAACGTGCATCTCTGTGCTTCTGTGAGACTGAATATGTTGGTCTGTGTGGAGAGCACGGAGCTATACGATAGAGGAGGGAGCCATCGAGTGTACTGTTGGGCCACACACCATGTGCTACAGAAAACCGCATGGTTTTCTGAGACAGAGGAGACAAAGGAAATAATAAAACTCAAATCCCCAGCATGCCCGGCGATTTCAGTTTCACACCAAGGTGTGAAACGTGATGTCACAGCCTCTCACTGGATGAGGACCCCGACTACACAGCAGGGGTTCACGGCGGATCACGTCTCCGTTTGTATAATTACCGGCTCCCTCCTCCCACTCGTTCTCTCTGACCTCCACCACCCAAAGCAAAAGGTGCACTTTCTCTCTGGCCTGCTCCAGCAAGGTAAATAGCCGAAGGCCTGCATTTCGCTGGCGACCTGTCTGCAGATCCCTCTGGTTGTCTGATGACAATCACACGCCTTGTCCGATCATGATGCACCACACGGAGTGAGCCACGACGTACGGAAGAAATGACGCGTAGGAATCACCCGCGCACCGCAGACGCGTGACCGGCCTCAGACGAACCGGGAAGGAACGCCGCATCTCTACGTTAACCACAAAGAGAGAGAAAGAGGAGGAGAGCCGCTCCTGTATATCAGCGGACCGTATGTTCCTGTCCTTTACTACTGATCCTGGGTCATCAATCCAGTTCCACGGACTTCACAACACCATCAATCGCTTCTAGAGCGATCCATGTAAGAGGTGTTTGTGTCTGGGCAAAGCTTAGCTTAGTTTTATTTGCCAATTCCAGTTTCTCGTGTGTCGCATATGCTTAGAACCGGACCATTGGTCCCGCTGCTAGTCGCTAAGGACATTCTAGCTTTGTTGATTTTACTCTGTCTTTTCTTTCCTTTTTCTCCTTACTAACAGTCTTCGTGACGAAGTTACACGTGACCTCGTCCACCATCTCGTAGCGCCCTATCACGTGAGTCAGCGGCCATCTTGGTGGGGGACGAGAGCACCCCGTGCTCTCGTCCGCCATCTTGGTAAGGGACGAGTAACATCGTGATCTCGGCCGCCATCTTGGAATCCTCCTCACAGTATTAAGTCATCTTAGTTTATCACACACACACACACACAGTCCTCAGCATACATGTATATAAGCTGACACTCTTTTCCATTTAACGTTTTATTTGCTTATCTTAGTCTAGTGGTCTTTTAGTTGGTTGATATCAGGATCTTGAGTCAAGTGTTTGTTCATCTTAAACTTATTAATACATTTTGATATATTCTAATGAGAGAAGTTGTTTGTGTTTATTTTACACAGTTTTGTAACATTTGGTGGTTGAAGAAGTCTGTGCTCGGACTCACCTTCTCTGTTGCTCTATAGCGCCACACCTGGTCACAGGCTGGCACGCATAGAACAACAGCCACTTTGAGACTGATTTCTTGTCCTTTTTCCTGATTTATCAGGTGGTGCCCCGTTTCAATTTATTAACTTTGTTAATACCCTTCTGGTTATTAGCAGCTGTCCCTCAAGACAGTTGGTAATAACCCCCTTTATGACTGAACGAGCACATAATACACCTTATTGCACAACAGTAGCTTGTGATCAGATATTTGGTAACACCTGTGTGATGGTTACTTTAAATACCATACTTTAAGTTTACAATGAAACAATTTAAATGTTTGATCATGTTGATAACATGCATTGCAAGCAAACTGAAGCTCAACTGTCACAGTTTTTTTTCTGTCTTCCCCTAAACATGCTCTCTCAATCTGTCCATCAATTTGCCTTCCCCCCCCCGACCTCCTGCCTGCAGCTCTGTCACTGGCACACTGCAGCAGCTGTAACTCTTACATCATCCCCATCTCATCATTTTAGACGTTGGTGGGGAATATTGAGTTCATACTTGCCCTCATATTGACATGGCTGTAGAAAAAGCAAAGAATGTATTTTTCTTTTAATTTCCCATTTTTCATAACTTTCTATATTTGGTGTGTGAACGTCTTAGGCAGGGGGTAAGAGAAATCATATTTTTATGAAACACCAAGATGCTTAAAGAGCTTGATTTCACCTTGACTCATTTTCCCTTTTGTCCTCTTCTTCCTCCGACTGCTTGATGATGTGCAGCTTTCACACACAGCAGCCATCCTTGGCAGAGACATTTCTGCACCGGAGATTGGCTTGTCTCATTCACAATACCACCATGTATCCCACACATTGATTTTTCTTCAGTGCAATGAAAAGGTTATGCGCTTAGACAGAAAGACATAAAAACACTTGGGAAGGATGTTGGTGCACATTCAAACACTGAAAATATTAACTCTATGAAGTACTCATGCCATCTAAGACTCAAGTCCTTTGAAAGAAACCATTGTGACAAACAAAGACAATTGTTCAGCCAAGTTACGTTGACTCAACTTGACACAGCTGACACAATTGATATCATTCTGCCTCTATGCACCACTGCAATGCATTTTAAAAGTAATCGAACAAGCGTGAGGATTTTCAGTAGCTGATAGTCATTTGAAAGCTTCACTCCATGTCCAGCTCATGGAGATCATCGTATGATAGATTTCCCCTTTTCAGGTGTTTTACCCAAGACAAATCCCAAGATGCTGCAGGTACAAGCGATCAACAAAATCGAATGAAAAACATGATCTAAAACTCAACAAAAGAACCACATAAAGCCGAGAACAGGGGGATGACCCAGGAGGAGTAAAAAAAACTCAGTTTATTTACAGTTTAGTAAATAAACTAAATCTTTCTGCTTGTGTAGACAAAGGTGAGCCACATATGATCCAACAAGTGTAACAGTCAGCAAATTGAGACAGAGGACCAGAACTATGAAACACATTCAAATCATCCAGGATATCTTCCAGGCTTAACTAACCATGACAAGACATTGCTAAGTGTTATCACAAGGCTGATCATCAATTTATGTCAACTGAGTCGGTTTTCAATGTGCAATATGTCTGTTTGTGTAAAACGTGAGGTGCTCACAAACTATAATCCAAGTCAAATTTTTATGTATTATACCAGGATGAAAGCAGGCAGCATCTGCAGTAGAAGAAGCAGTAACAAAGCTGTAAAAACAAAAAAAGATAATAAATAAAAACAACAACAACAAAAAAAATATGAATGTGGACACTGAGGAACTTATCAATATCATTAAGTATCATGGTGGACATGCACAACTTGGTTTACAGCAGGTAGCTGACTGACATTTAAAACCATTGATTCCCTTGCCTGTTTAACATCCTTCTATACTGTTGAAGACCTTCTTATAAGTTTTTCACTATGTGACTGGATTTAGATATAAACTAAACCTTGAAGCACCTTAGAATTCACCCTTCCAGTCAAATCATCATAAACACTATGACTGACTTCCACTTGCGGGAATTAGGACTGTAAAGATAATTTACATCAATAGAACAGAATTTTGACTTTGAGGATCTAAAAACACAGATCCTTGGACTGAATAAAATATACCCTGAAACAGTCAATGGCCTGATGCTGCATATAAAATCTGGTTGGCTCAGGTTTTCTCGGAAGTTCCTACAGAGAGTCAAAGCAAGATTTCCATGTCATCATCATAGGTACTGTTACTACACTAAAAAACATTACTACACTGAAACATGCCAGCACTGCATGCAATAAATTTAGTGTGCAAGACCATTCAAACAATTTATCAGCCCTGTGTGATGGTTTGAAAGCCCTTCTTCCCTTCCACTAAGACAACTAATGTTGTCATATTTAGTAAATATTAGGTGGCCTAGAATGGATTGTAGGTTGCAGATGAATAGACCAGGTCAGATCTGGACTGACGTGGACTGACCGTACCAGGGGTGATGTCACAACCTTGAGAGATTGGTGGCTTAGTCCAATCCAGTCTTTGATGATAAATATATTCATTTCACGAGCAAATAAGTTAAAAATGCTGCCAATGTCAGGTGAAATTCCAGTCATTTACATAGACTGGCTTTTAAATTATGAAATCAAAAGAAAATGTCCTAAAGGCTGCTCTTCATTATCTTTGCTCTTCCTTTTCTCTTCTTTTGTATTCAACCAGTTTCACAGTTACATGGACATGAGTTAAGCCTGATTTATACTCGAACGTCAGGTCGTCTGCGTCACCTATGCAGACGACGCAGAGATGCCCCCCCACCCTACGCTGAGACAACGCAGACACTCCGGTGCACCTACCTAAAATTGTAGGTTGACGCAGACAGTGTCGCAGAGAGGAGAGAAAGGAGGCCTCTGATTGGTCAATTCTATATAGAAAAGAGCGTCATTGAAGAAATGAGGAAGTACCCACATCTGTACGATTCTGGTTCTCCACACCACAAAGACAGAACATATTCTAATAATTCATGGAGGGAGATAGCGATGAATGTGGGTCTGGATACGGCCGAGACGGTGAGAAAGTGGAAAAACGCAAGAGATAAGTTTAGTAAGTTTAGCTAGTTCGTGATTGTAGCTCTTGCGTTGTGGCGTGGAATAGCATAGCGGAGACCACGCGAGTATAAATCAAAAGTGACAGCGGCATCTCTGCGACAAGCTGACGGCGACACATTGACGCGAGCGTATACACGGCCCTTTACAGTCTTTTAAAAATCTTTTTTGACAGTTGTGTTTTGTATGTTTTCCTGTTTCTTTTTTTTCCCCCTTTTTCCTTTTGTTCCTGGGCTTTATCAGACATTTACATTTTGATGCAAATTGAATGTATTTGCAGTCTTGAAAGCTGGAGTTTTTGACTGTGACACACTTGTCTCCTCAGCCTGTTATTTAGCTGGATGTTTTGTTGGGTTACTTTTTCAAGTAAAGGTAAAAAAAAAACCCTTTACAATCTAGTTTTCCTGATAATTTCTTATTGGAATACATGAGTTTTTGTCCATTCTGTTGAAAAAATAAGATGAATTATTTCATTTAATTTGGCCACAGCTAAGATTTGTGCAGTTCCTCTGTCGTCAGCCTGTACAATGGTATTTCCCTACAGCAAAATCTCAATTTAATTATACATTAAGAGTACCCATAAATAGTGTCCTCATGCAGCTTCAAAGCTTGGAATCAACTCGAGATCTTTTATCTATTTCATATCCACTATGATTGTGCTCAGAGAAGAAATCATGTAAGTGGTGCAACTGTCCTAAATAAGCCTGAACTTCTACAAGGCACGTAGGGCATGTATACATTTCACGCTGTACCCCATCATTATACATACAATAGAATCAAAGACAAATGCCCTGTAAGTGTGAAATAATAGGTTCTGGCAAAATTGACAATCAAACAAATGAGGAAAGCAGACCTTCCCACTGACTCATTTAATTAGATGTTATCTTTCTCAACTTAAAATTATTCATACACTTGGAAATATCTTATTTTAGCACATCCCACACTTGTCAGGCTGAAGCACAAAGCCTTCAGCCTAATGTGCGTTGCACCAGCACATAGTAAACATTTTCTGGCGGAATGAAAATCACACATAAGCACATATTAAATATAGAAGAAGAGGAAAAGAGAGCTCACATCCCTGCTGGCTGCAGTAACTACCTCCCCTCCTGGGATAAAGTCCTCACATGCGACTCAACAGCAATAAATGAATATAATATAGAATGGACACAACACATTCTCAAATAAAAAAAAAAAAAGGACAGAAATTGAAACCAGACAGACCCCCCTCCCTTTTTTTTTTTTATAAATCCTGTGATAAATCATGATCTGATTTAAAATGAAAAGAAGAATTTGTATTTGCTCTTAAAAATTCTTATGTAAACTTCTAAAAAGGAAAGCAAATATCAGACACCTTTGTGTGGCTCATCTCTGAAGATTCAGTAATTAGAGGTGTTAAAAACTACAACCTTGTGACACTATTTCACCTTAATAATGACATATCTTGAGAGTGTGGGTGTTTTATTGTGATATTTTATGACAGACTGTAAAAGCATTTTGATCGTGGTTGAGAAAGCAGTGTGGCACCCACAGAATCTATCCCAGGTGTTCAGCTGGAGATGATGGCAAAGATCATAACAGATGATACCATTTTCACACTCATTAAACCGTTCACTGACCCTATGATCCTCTTCCTGGAGAATAATCCTCCCACGAGCGAAGTTTTTCTTTCATTTGTCACTTTTTTGCATTCTTGCTCATTATAGCTTGTTCTTTCATTAATGTATTCCTGTACAGGCTACTCAAGTACCGTAGAACATTACTTGTCACGGGTCAGCTCCCACATTCATCCAGGGGCTTTGCAGATCATTGCCTTTCATGTCTTAACCACGCTAGCAACGTCCTCCGATTATTCCAGACAATCTTTGCCAAAGCCATCTGATCTTTTCCTTGTGTTAATGACGGCAACATGACCTGTTGCAACAATTTAACTGCTTCATCAGAGAGAATCAAACATTAAACATACTGTTTTATGCAAACATCATATAACGTAACATACAAGAAAAAATATTAATGAAATGAATATGATCACTTAAATATCAGGAATCAGTAAGTAATAAGATTAATCAGATTAAATCTTCTTCAGATCGGTCCTAGTTGATTTCCTGGAGCTAATTGCACGTTAGACTACATAACTGCATCAGCTGAGACTCCTGCTGTCTCATCACAGCCAGCGAGGAGCTCTTCTAGATTTTCATACCCAGGTGTGAAATCTGCTGGGATTTTGAGTCATTTGTGAGTTTCTTTGTCTCAAAACCATGCAGTTAGGCTTATGTGGGCCTCCTCTTTTGTTTTTCCACATTGCTGTGGCTCACAAACGCTTTCTCTGCGCAGAGGGAAGCATTAAAACGAGGCTTTTAATGAATAAGTATCGGCTCAGCTGAAAACTTACTGTACTAGTGATGTTGCTTTTAAAAGAGCAGGGATGTACCATGATTTTACTAAAATCAGAATGTACTGTGCTGTTTCTAAAATTACAGTACATACATTCTGTTTGGTAAATGCAAATTAATAGCAACAGATAAAACCAATTGTTGGGTATTTTTCACTGGGTGAACATTTATTAAAGCCACTGTATCATCTAAATTGACTAAGTTCTAAATGCATGATATTTTGTGTCCCCATTCCTGGCAACAAAATACACTCAGTCACATTGCATTTGCATTTATGTATGGTAAGGTTTCCACTCTTCTGGAGGTGGATGCACATTCAGCATTCACCACAGCCAGCCCAGGGTTTCCTGCAGCACTAACATCCACAGTTGGTTTTCATTCCATTGATCTGTTTAAGTTCTTTGTACACACTCTGGTTGAGGTTAAGCAAAATAGGTTTTGATGTCTTCTTCAATGTTCCATTTGGCTAGCTCGAGGAGAAAAGTCTTTAGCTAATATTTTAACTCAGCCACGGAAAACAACATTATTGCTGATGTGCCATTCAGACTAGAATGAAAATGAACCCGTGAGCGTCTTGTTTCAGTCTCAGCACTTTGCAAAAAAAAAAGAGAAAAAAACAATACATTTGTTTAAATAGCTGTAGGAAACACATGTATGTATGTATGTAAGACGTGAAAGACACTGGGTTTTATTTATTTATAAAGCTCTTATTGGTCTTTTACCCCCTTACATCAGTTCTGTGCTTTCTTTTAATGAGGGCTCTTATCAAACTCGGTCTCGTGATTGGATTACGCTGCAGGTGCCAGCTGTTTTTACTGAACTTGGATCAAATCCAGTTTTTCATATTGTGCACCTGCAACTTGGAATAGCATGCAGAACTATTTAAAGCTTTCATCATTTTTATCCATAGGGCAGTTTAAATCTTTAACTGTATCACATTTTACTTCTAGCTGTTCCTGTTTTACCTGATTATTGTTTCTACATTTTAACTAAATTTAAATTTAATTTTAATTATTCATGTTTTTATTTATTTTTTTACATTTTAGTTGTAATTTTATTGTGTTTTTTAAATTCTTGTCGTCACTTTTAGGTAAGTTTCTCTTTGGCTTTTTTTGTGTCTAAGTGCCCTTATTTTTATTTTTGTTGTTTCACTCGGCTGCATTGTAAATGAGGTCTCTACCTCAATGTATCTCCGAGTTTAAATAAAGGTAATAATAATGTATGCCTTGACTCACATATGAGCTTTAGTTCATCCCATTCCTAATCAATATGACGTGGCTCCACCCTTTGCAGCTAGAACAGCTTCAACTCTTCTGGGAAGGCTGTCCACAAGGTTTAGGAGTGTGTTTATGGGGATTTTTGACCATTCTTCCAGAAGAACCCTATAGAAGTCTTCTATCGGGTTGAGGTCAGGACTCTGTGCAGGCCAGTCAAGTTCATCCACACCAGACTCTTCCATCCATGTCTTCATGGACCTTGCTTTGCGCACTGGTGCACAGTCATGTTGGAAGAGGAAGGGACCAGCTCCAAACTGTTCCCACAAAGTTGGGAGCATGAAATTGTCTAAAATGTCTTTTTAGACAAATTTTATACACCTGTGGACATGGAAGTGATTGGAACACCTGATTCTGATCATCATGTGTGAGCAAATACTTTTGTCAATATCATGTATGTATGTATGTCAAGGGTGAAATTTGACTTTAGAATTGACACAAGCTATTGGAGGATGTAAATCATTGAGTATATATCTTTTTGCCGAATAATAATTTATATTTAGTTTAGTTGAGCTTCACCACAATATTTTCATGTTACCCCAAGGAATATGCATGTTTCTGGCTGGGAAATAATTTCACCAAATCTTCCATGTCTTCAGTTTGTAGTGTGTTTGTTACTTATCCATTCATTTTGTCTTGTGAATGTAGGTATTATGAACATTATGAAGCTCTTTTCTCTCTACTGTTTCATGCAGGTGAGCATATCAGGAGCAAAAGATTCAGTGTCATGCTCAGGGACACTTCTAAATGTGTAGGGTCTTGGGATCACTGATCTTCCAATTAGAAGATGACCACTCAAACACCTGAGCCACGGTTGTCCCTCTGCCTCAGGTGTTTTTCACGCATATTTAGTCATCAGTAATATCCTCTTCAATTGCCTCTCAGAGATCCATTATCAGATGCATTTTTGGTCATTTTTAACTCACTCTCTCATGGTTTTGATGACCCTCTAGATTTACCTCTGACACTATCAGCTGAGGTGATGCATACTGAGCTGTTTAGCACAATTGTTAACATCGGAGCTCCACCATTTGATATGTTCAGGTTCGGCAAGGCAGAAAACGGTGTTTTGGGATCTATGAAATAAATCCTATCAATGGAATATTCACTAAGAAGGGTGTTGAGTTTCAAATTTATGAGGGAGTCAGTAATCCTATAAAGTCTGGATTCGCCTTTCTTTATGAGCCTCAGTATTGTGTTAGATCTTATGGGCTTACGAGCCTGTCAAACAGGGACAAATAATTGACAAACCAGGGCCTGATTACTGATTGAAGGAAATCACAGATAAACAGCTTTGCCTATGATTGTTTCTCTCTTCTATTCTTACACTGCGAGATGCTGTGCATTGTGTCGTACCTCAGAGAATAATGGCAGTTTCAGCTTAATTCTCCCTCCTCCATTAGCTCATTTATTTTCATCTGCCTTTGTCACAGAAATGCTCCCAGGCTCCTCCATACCTTGTAGCATCCAACTATTACTGCAAATCATTTTTGTGCAGTATTGGGTTCCTATACGTGTACAAACAGCATCTGATTTTGAACAGAATCACGCGCGTCCTCTGACACTGAGCAAGGTTGGTCTTCAAGAGGTTCTCGAAACTCATCTCTACACCGGTGTGTCTCTAATGTGTGTTTACAATACATAGCACACATTTTCTAGCTTGTTGACAGCACACAAATACTCTAAAGCTGACATGGACAAGAAAAAAATATGAAATAGATGTTGACAGAAGATTTGTTTGGATAGAAATTTATGATTGTGTGACCAGCTTGCACGGTTTGTTTGCCCACCAGCAGTGCGTAGTTCAGCCACTGAGACTGTTTTGATACACATCTGCACACACAGCAAACAACTAGATACATTTTTTATAGAGATAATAAATTGATGCAAGCGAGTCCTTGTCTATACGCGATGCAATTCGGGGGAGGTAAATCATGTTTAATAAAACATTGATGTCATCATACTACAAAGAGATAAGAGACTGTTGCCGTTAGAATTCGTTGTAGGTTTTCATCCAGGCGTTTAAAGTTTATTTTTATCACGTTCCTTGCCCTCTGTTATGAGACATACTGCATATTGCTTTGCTTTCTATAAGCATCACTTTCTCTATCTTCAATAACCTTTTTCCTCTGCACCTGCAATGGAAACTGTTAGATGCTGAAAACAAACGCGCCCAACATAAATTGAGTGAATACCACACAGGAATCTATCTCTATTTTTATACATTTCGCTCCCAGCTTCTTTTAATCAGCATCGCCATGTGTCCATCGTAACAATGTGGCAACAGAACCAGGATTCTTATTTTTGCCTCTCTCTCTGGTCTGTAGATTAGCAGTTTTAATAAATTATCCCTCCAGAGTGCGGAAAATAAAAACACCACTTTGTTGAGGTTTGTTCAAAAACAGCAATTGCGAAATTTGAGCGTTTGGTAACACATGATATATGCTACTGGAGACATTTACATTTTTTTCTAGTCTTTAGTGCTCAGAGAGGAGGGGACTTGAACATCTGCTCCACATTTTTACTGACAATAATGGCAACTGGTTAAACATTTACAGAACAAAGCCTTCCCATGTCTTCAAAGGCTCTACAAGAGTCAGCAAATGTAGCCTGGGCAGTCCTCCTAATTCGTTTCCTCTTTGATTCAAAGAATTAGTCTGGTTCCTCTGGATGTGAAAGCTTCCCAGGGGACAGTGCCAGCTGTCTCTTTATGGTACTGAATCATACATCCAGGTATGTTGAGTGTCACCATTTTATAGGTCAAGCTTCACAGTACAGCCCCAGTTATTCATTCGCTCTCGTGCAGTCATATGTTCACACATTATTATAATGTTTTATTTTAATAATCAGCTGCTGCCCTCTGCAGCAGAAGGCCAAAAGAAAAAAGAGAAGGTACATGGAAATACCTGATGTCCAATCTAAATCTTGTTATGCAAGAAAATAGCTGCAATCGGTGGAATCGACCAGTACAGACGGCTTGAAAGGATTGGATTGACGATCCAAAGGGCTCACACAACATCTCATATCCTGACTTCTACAATTAGATTTTTCATGACAAAAGTGACTAAACTTTGGGGGAACTGAGGACCTGCAAGTCTCTGGAGGTTTACGATCAGTTTGTGTGGGGCTGGGTGGCGGATGTCAGCTACATATGCAGTTGCAATAAAAAGGTTGTTGAAATTAATTTCAAGATTTGAGTGTGTCAGTTGTTTCTAAATTCTAAATATTTCATCAATACATTTAGCTAGACCAACATATTTTATTGAGTCAAAAGTCACTTTCATCCATGGTATCAGGAGAAATCAGAGACGTCTGTCTGTGGTAGCCATGGTAATTTAATCTCCATCTTCAAGTTTCTGAATGGGATGTTTTTACTTTCAAAACATGTTCACCTCATTTAATTTGAAAAACAACTCAGATCAGTTCTGACTGTTTACTGAATTAAATACTATATTAAGTAGGCTAGGCTAGGCTAGGTAATGATGTACATCCTTGGAAATCTTTCCCAATTTGATTTGAGAAACCTTAAATTGAAAACCAAAATGAAAGGCAGAGAAATTCTTGGTCTTACCTTCGTGGAAGTAGTCAGAGCAGACTTTAGAATAATTCATGGAAACAAAGTCTTAGCAGTTTAATCTATGGTTCTCAATGGAGTCTGATGGGTTATTCACTCTTTAATTCTTCATGTAGTCCAATTTTAGAGAATTTGAAGAAACCCTTTTTCACAGATGGATGGCATTTTCGAGACTTTAATGGCAATTTAATTCAGAGCAGAATTTAAGAGACACTACGTGCATGAAGTTTTTATGGATGAACTACTTGACCTACAAAGTGGTGGAAGGCTCGCTGTGACATCATGTAAATACTATCTATAGGCGTACAATAGGAACGCCCCCAGCTCACTGTGATTGGTTCGGTCCATTCTGTTCTGGTGAAAATGGCCTTGAGCTGGAGAGATACTGATCTCACAATGAATGAGGAATACTCAGAAATGGATGAACACATCTCTGGGATGGCCTGGGAGCGCCTCGGTGTTCTCTCAGAGGAGCTGGTGAAGACGGCCGGGGGGAGGGAGGTCTGGGCCTCTCTGCTGAAGCTGCTGCCCCTGCGACCCGATTACGGACAAAGCGAGGATAAAGGATGGATGGCTGGATGAACAAATCTAATAAATAAATAAGGTCAACTTAAAATAAACATGAGGTGAGAACCTTGGATAGTAGGCATAATTGAAATCTCCAGACATCATCATGAACGCACTGGAGTCTTGTGTTTTTTGCCTGCCAGCAACTGTGGTATAAATTTATCTTAGTAAATACAGTATATTATTATTTATTTCTTTTCATTACTTTACTTGTTAGACTTTTCCAAAAGTAGTTTGTTATATTCCTTGTTATATAACCTTTTGTTGCATCACATAAAATTGGTAATTGACTTCTTTTTCCTCAAAATCCAGACCTGAACATGCATCCGTGAAAGCAGTGGTACTGATCCAAAAGTGTCACATGAGATTATTATGGCCTGTGAAATTCAGGTAACTTGTAACATGGCTGAAAACTGGTGCTGGGAATGGGCAGAAAAATGAGAACATCTCCTGGCTCAAACTGTTTGATGTTTGCATTTTGACCCCTGGTGAGATTTTGCCAACTCTCAGAATTTAATAGAATTTAAAGCAAAAATATGACACCATCAAGGGGATTTTGGAATTCACCATGCATCTACTTTTCTCTCAGCAGTTTTCAGAGGGCCATGCAAGCTATGGGCATTAAAAACTAAACATTTCCTGCACCCCCTCCCCCACAGCAAAAAGCTGAAGATGAACAGCCTCATCCCAGACTGTATCAGAACTGTATCAGTTCTTGCTTCAAGCTTATCCAAACTATCTTTCTTATCCACATGGACCAGGAATCCTGTTTGGATCCAAACAACATTATGAACGGGTAACCTCTGGAACAGGGTTATTATAGTTAACGAAAACTAAGACTAAAACTAAAACTAGCAATGAAAAAATATTTCAGTTAACTGAAATAAAAATAAAAACTACAATTAAAAAAAAAACGAAAACTAAATAAAACTACAATGAAGGATGTAAAACTAACTAAAACTAAACTGAATTGTAGATAAATTCAGCTTCGTTTTCGTTTCGTTTTCTCCCTCGATTACTGCCATAGAGATTACTGCCTGTCCTGCAGCAGCCGCTATGCTACCCTCCCTCCAGAGAGGGGGCAGCATAGCGGATATAATCTGCTGCATACTCCAAGAAGAAGGTAGTTAGCGGGCATTTTATGATTTGCTAGAAATGGCTAAAGCTGCAGGTCGAAAACGCCATTTTCGTAGAGATATCTTAATGGTGAATTTCATTTCAGTTAAAACAATTCCATGTTGTTCCATTGTTAAATAAAAGTTCAAACAAAGGTTTAATAGATTTACATTCAGAAATCTTTGACGAGTTGTGCAAAAAACATCTATTTTATTTTCATATTTACAATCTTTTACTCTGGCAGATATGAACCTTTTTTTAGCCCTTTTCAGTTATAGGAGTGTCACATGTCAACGTTTTTTTTTTTTTTTTTTTTAAAGTAACATTTTGCCTTGTTTTTGGAGGTTCATAACTGTTTTTGTGTATTAAGGTTTTTCCACATCTTCATTCTGGAATACAGACCCTTTTAAGTTTTATTTTTGATTTACCTGCAGGTGTTGGTTATAGAAAGAAATTAAAAGGACTTGATGATAAATCATATTTGGTGTCATACATTCTTTCATCCTTTCCAGCTTCTACAAGTCAAGGCTTTCTCTTAATACCTGAAAAACTAAAACTAAGACTAAAACTAAATAAAAACTAAACTGAAACTAGTCAATTCCTCAAAATAAAAACTAAACTAAAACTACTAAATCACTTGTTGAACTAACTAAAACTAAACTGAAATAAAAAAGCAAACTGGAAAACTAAATAAAAATAAAAACTAAAGAAAATTTCAAAACTATAATAACCTTGCTCTGGAAGGCCAAACAAGGAAACAACCACTTCACAACCACAGGAGCAGTAATCCAAACCAAAGAGGTGAACGCATCACCACTGACAAAAACCTGTGATCAGCTGTAGTGCACAAAAAAGGACAGACACATTGCTTTTAATAATACTTTAAGAATATTGATGATTATGAGAGCACCTAATACTTATTTTCATTATTAAATTTTTTTTTTAGGTAATTCTGGTCCCTAGCGACTAAGTTTTGAAAGGCTTGAAATTGCACGTTTTATTTTTGTTTTTTGTTGTTTTTTTCAGTCAGTATGTGAAGCACATTTGTGGTGAGGTGGGGGAGGAAAAGTGGTCACCATCACGATCATTTGAGAAGGCATCAGTAGTGTGCCTTAAATGTTACCTTCTCACCTCAGTCACAGCAACATGTTCGTCAGAATCAGCTGTCTGGTCCGTTTTAAAAGTGGACATCACTTGGTTAGAAACTCCATGAAATGAACGCGTCTGTTTAATCTCCACGGCGAGAACATCGAATGTGTGTTTCCCTCTGATCGCCATCTTTCTCCCCAACTCAACAACAGCATATTCTCAGCCGGTGGGTTTGAGTGCTCCAGCATGTTAAACAGAGGCTGCATGTCATGTAATTTGGCCCGTTGCTCCTGACAGGTGAAATGAGGTGTGTGAGTTACTGTTGCTGTTAAAGCTACATCATATGGCCTGGGAAATAATGGCACTGCTACTTTAGTGGCACCTTGCAGGAAGTGCCGTTCAGTCAGAGGATGTTTCAGCTGAGATTTTTTTCTGAATGAATAATCATCTTTTATAGAGTCAAAGACAGCACAATTCAAGCATTTAGTTGTTGGGAGGACTGTAGACACACATAATCACAGATTAATGACCTGATAAAAGACATTGTTTCTGGTGTCTTCTTTAGTGTTAAGCTTTCAGCAGATTAGAGGAGCATGACTGAGATAAAGAGAGAGACAGAAAATTAAACAGAAGGCAGTATCAGACTATGAACAAACATGGGCTCATAAAGATCTGGCCTTTGTCTTCTGAAATATGCACATCAATCAGGGAACATCTGAATAGCGCACAGTGATGTTAAACTGTATGGGCTCTAGGGTTTAGCTTAGATCCTATCTGGCCAGTAGAGTGCACGTCTCGTTATGGTAACACAGCACAACTCACATCTTACACAGCTGGAAGAGTCAAATTCAGCTGCATGAAAAAACAGTGGCTCCCCTAATCCAAAAGAGTGAGCACGGATGGATATATATATAGACATATACATATATATAGAGATATATATATATATATATATATATATATATATATATATATATATATATATATATATATATATATATATATATATAATATATACATATATACATATATACATATATGTGGTTTTATATAAATTTTATAATATATATATATATATATATATAATGTATCCATAATTATATATATTTTTAAAAACTGTTTTTTATAAATTTGGAGTGAAAAAAAATGAAAGGAGGGCCATGAAGAAGGAATTTGACTTCTCAGATTGCCCTTGCCAAGGTTTTGAATCCTGTTTTTGTTAAGTTGTTAAAGGCTGTGGTTTATCATTATTAGGAGAGATGAAAGGGCAGAAATTTTGTATTTAAAAAAAAAAAAAAAAAAACAACTGATCAGCTATATAATCCTCTAAGTGGCTGCCAAGCAATCTGAAAATGATGTTGTATAAAGGATGATGTTCAGATGTTATTAGGAAGCTGAAATTAAAGTGCTCTTAAGGAAGCCATCTCATCACTTTATAGAGTCATGAACATATAGCTGTAAACATAATTAGTGGAGGTCAAGTCAACATCTGGAAGATCCAGAAAAAATTCCAATGGCACACCTTTATCCAGGTTTAAAAGTAAATCAGTAAATGTCTGCTTATAGTAAAGAATTTAACTTCACTGTAAAATGGAAAAAACTTAAAACCAGCCAGGCTGTTGAGTTTCTATCCAACAAATGGTCTTGACCGTAAGCTCTCCAGTTCTTTTGAAAAAGACTCAGTGAGACAGTCTAGGTACCCACAATCCACCCAGAAACCTCCAACCTTCCTCTCAGGGTAATTTTTTATTCTGTTGAGAATTTGTGATCGAAGGGGTGTCAGATGCAGTCATAGTCCTCGATGTCATCCAAACATGGAAAATAGTGCTGGAGCCTTTGTTTCAGCGTTTGAAGTAGCTGCCTGCAGAGCAGCTGATAGCAGTGGAGACGTGTTCATGGAGCGCTGCTCCAAAGCCATCTGGCAGCTCTTTGAATCTTTTGAGTTCATTGTCAAATTAATGCTCTTTTCATGAAACATTTGTGAACGAAACTGAACATGGTGTTGCTCCTGCATTTTATTTATTTACTCCCTTCTTCTTTAAGGCGAGGAGGATGTGTCTCTTGTGTTGAGTGAAGTTTCTTCTCCTGAACATTATGCTCCACCAGAATCTAAATTTCCTCAGAGATATCAAACTAACAATTTTACCCCAAAGATTTTCAGATGTTTGGTGGAAGGCAGTGTTTGCCTTAAATTTAAGAATATTTTCCAAATGCGCCTTTACTTGGCATCACGTTAGCATTTCCAAATGTCTACTGACAGGTATTGCACTTGTGCTGAGAGCTGCAGACTTGTTTTCTACATCTGAAGTTGTAAGACAGGCGAAATTTATTCAAATGTCAACAGAAGGTTTTTTCATCCTTTTTTTCTGGGTCCACTGTACTAATAGTTGTTTCTTGCTCCGCGCAAGAAAGCAATCCATTCTCTCCGCTTGGCTTTCAATTAAAGCCTTTGTTGTGTAATTTAAAAATATATATATATTTTGGCAATTTGTCAACTGTGCAAGCACAGCAGCATTCTACTTGAGAGAAAGTTTTTAAAGATTTAAACTACCTAAATTTGGGAACGTATGGTCAAAGACACCTGTGATTTCAAACTAGACTGCATCAAGGACCATATCAATGATATCAGTGTTCAATCGCTGTGAGATCATTTTCAAAAGCCTCTGTGAAATATTCTAACAGACATATGCTGGAGAGTGCTGTTCCTTTTTCAATATACGAGTTGCCTCCTTGTTGTGATTTGTTTTTTGATGTGGGGCAGATATGAGGTGCTCTACTGGTGCTTATTTGTCAGAATGAAAGTGGCAATTTGCTCTTTTCCCCACTTGTCACTTCATTTCATACAGCACATTTCACCTTTGCATTTGCTTAATTTGCTTTAATTTGTCACTGCTGGATAACATTGCTGCACATCCTTTTTGATTTGATTGTGTTAGTATTATAACTAGGGCTGTCGGTTGATTAAATTTTTTAATCTCGATTAATCAAAAGATTTTCATAGTAAACTCACGATTAATCTCACATTAATCACATTTTTTAAATGTTTTTTTTTATCCATCGATCCATCCAGCCACCCATTTTGTCCTGTACAGGGTCACGGTGTTCTGCTTTTTTTTTTTAAGCCATTAGTTTGAAAACCAGAAATTTAATCTCAATTAATCAAAAGATTTTCATAGTTAAGTCGCGATTAATCGCACATTAATCACATTTTTTTAATGTTTTTTTTTATCCATCCATCCATCCAGCACCCATTTTGTCCTGTACAGGGTCACGGTGTTCTGCTTTTTTTTTTTAAGCCTTTAATTTGAAAACCGGAAATCCACCTATGCTGCCGTACTTTTTGGGGGCTTATTTATCATACTTGTTTGTATATTTTGTCTGGGTTGCTGCTTGACAGCAGTAATTTGCTGACGGTCCCTAAACTCCACGGCGGCAGCAGCGAGGTACTCAGAAGGACATTTAGCGCTGTTCCTTAGAGTTTTAGCCACACCCACTGAGCTTGGAGGGTGGATGACACTTGTGAAATGTCTGGCATACTTATATCTACAAAATGAGACCAACCTGGATGAAATCTGTGCCGTTTTCATGTCACTATTAAAGTTTAAAGAGAACAAAAACAACAGAATGTCGGATGTGAAACTAACTTTACCGTGTCCTGCGGTGGAAACTCAATTCACAGCAACAAATACAAATAACCTTTTTCTGGTCAACAGACTCATCTGGCAGCACCTTAAAGCTAAACTTGCCATTCATAAGACCCTTTTCTGTCTCCATGTCTGTCCCACACGTTGACAGTTGTGGTTTTCTGCCGTCAGAAGACAAAAGGACTTTTTTTCTTCTTCCTCTCTGGATTCGCCGTGCCGTTCTGAGTGTGTTTGGTCATGAAGGAAGCAGCTCCAAGCCAACTTTTAGATGCAAAAAGATCTTTATTTACAAGAAAAAGAGGTTTAATACAGACTTGTAGCTACGTCTGGGATTTTCTGAGCGAATCATGAAAAATCAAAGCACAAGAAGAGAGAGCGAGGCTTTTATAGTCATAATCAGGCCTATTTTGGGTTACACTTGGAATCAATCAAAGCCTCCCATGACAGCTTCCCAGCTCATGTTTTTCTTTTAGACAATAGACAGCTGGGATTCCTGATAAAGAGACAGAATGTACTCCCTAAACTGATCACAGATCTCCAAAACTGTTGTCCCTGAGAACATGTCCTTGAAAGAGAAGAAAACAAACCCTATGAACTCATGAATTTCCACAAAGGCCTTAAAACTGTTAAAGAGTCGTAGTTAAACTTATATAAAAAGGTAAACATCATGTAAATATCATATTGTTCAGGCACCACACTTACTGGCCGAGGGTCATATTTACAGAAATGTGTGTGCATCAATCTCGCATTAAAAAAAATATTGTGGCGTTAAACAGAATTTCCGTAAACGTGTTATTAACGCGTTAACTTTGACAGCCCTAATTATAACATTAAAATATTTGTATATGTTAATGCAAACACATTGTCATATGTTAGTTTAAATTCTGTTTATTGAATTGCAGGATTGAACATTCTTAATCAATTTGTTCCTTTGTCCTGACTCAGTGTTAGGGAGTGTTAGGGCCCAACATTTCCTCTCTTCTAGATGGTGATGATGTCTTCAGTTGAATTATTGGGTAAAACCAAGTGGAGGCTTTTTCTTTTCTTTCATAATTCTCAGTTTGACTTATTTTGAAATGTTGTTGTGTTAGGGTATTTCATTTATTTGGTAGTATGTTCATTAGTTTAAAAGTATATTAGAATTGTTTGTGGAATGTATTGTGTGGGTCGATCTGTTTTAGAAAATGGAATTGTCTGAGTTTAATTAGATGACTCTTAGCAACTGGATATAAGCAGTGAGCTTTGGGCTTTGGGGAAGACAAAAGAGAGAGAAAGAGAGAGAGAGAGAGGACTGGAAATGGTGAACTCAAAATGTTGAGATTTTGTTGAACTACACACCTTTCTACACAGCCAAAAAAAAAAAAAAACTTGACACATTCACATACATGCTGCTCAATCTGTTTGCCATGTAGATGTTTCACTTTCTCCATGTGTAACTGGATGCTACAACCTGAAGCAATTCTCTCATCCCAAACTGTCCAAAGTGGCAGAGACCATGGAGCCTAACTCCAGCTTTGCACAAATTGTTGAATAAATCCCTTGACGTAGTGATAATACAGCTAAACATACTACACTTTTGGAAGAGAACGTCTTGGTCTGAGTCTCTGAATGTGACTGTAAAATGCTTTGGTTACCTTGCTGTTTTAAATGTGTTCCATAAATACATTTGACCTTGATAATCTATGGGATTTCACCCTGTCAGCATATTGCCAAGCAAAAACATGTATAAAGATATTCATCTTTATATATAAGCACCATGATATGGGGATGTTTCTCATACTGTGGAGTCGGGTCTAGTTTATCACATACCAGGGATCATGGATCAGTCTGAATACATCAGAATACTTGAAGAGGTCCTGTTGCCCTTGAAATGGGTGTTTCAACAAGACAACGACCCCAAGCACACCAGTAAGCAGCAGAATCCTGGTTCCAGACCAACAAGATTAACGTTATGGAGTGGCCAGACCAATCCCTTGACTTTGATCCAATAGAAAACATGTTGGGTGGCATCAAAAAATGCTGTTTCTGATGTGAAACCAAGAAATGCAGAGGAATCATGGGATGTAGTCCAGTGGTCCTGGACTGGATACAGATGTCAGTTCTCAGAAATAGTGGTTCTACAACTCAATATTAGATAGATAGATATATTACAGACTCAAGGTCCAAAAAGCACACATAAAAACACACCAACATAACTTTAAAAGACAACTGTACCAGTGTCTCCAGAGCTCAGACTGGTAGCATATAGCACTAAACATAATATTTGATAGCAGCAAGATGATTTCATTCTTAGAGTCATTTAGTCTGCCAAAAAATAAAAATATTTCTTTAGCACACATGCATTTCCCTGAGATCTATAGGAAATCTTTGAGTCATGCTGTGGTCAAAATACCAACAAAATACAGCACAACTATTCCTTTTTCAGCATGCTTTTTTTTCTTAATGTGGTTGAGAACATTCAGTCCTTCAACTTGACTCAACCTCCGTCTATTTTTTTCAGATTTATCAGCTTCAGGTGAACATCAAACGCACCATGATGTGAAGTTGTTTGACAGGAAAGGCTGAATTATTCTACAAAAAGCTGGGTTTGTGATGTTACAGAGCCTTTGTTCATCTGAACAGCTGCCCCAGACTCAGTTACAGAGTTGTGTTGGGTCAGAGTTTTTGTTTTGGTTGGTATTCAAACTCTGTAGGTGGAAAATGATCTGAAGAAGAATCCAAGTAGAATGACAAATATAACAACTGCGTTCACAATGTTTTTATTAAGTCAAGTCAGAAGAAAAAAATAGAAAGAAAAAGAAGAAGAAAAAATGGTAGAGAGACAGAGACATTTTAAAGTAGCAGGACCAGAAGTCCATATATGGTCATGTCGTATTACTGATAGGGAGTAGGATTCAACAAAGAGTGGCCTATTCTAAGTTTTGTTAGTTACGTATCTATTGACCTTGCAGCTGTCTGTGAGAACAGGATGATCTTCAGTTTAGAGTAGCACACGGAACATCTGATGTGCAGACGAGTATAAAAGGTTATATGAGGTCAGAAGCAGGTTATATGAGGTTAACTGCCATTTATGATATAAGAGCCCTAAATTTCATTTACCAACTCCCAAACATTTCTCTCTACGGCACAGATTCGTTTCTTCACAATATGCTCACTTTAAAAGTTTCTGTAGACTTTGAGCAACAGACACCCAGGTTCAGGAGAACTTATGTGCCTTGGTACTAAAGTGGACTGAAAAGAAAATCCTCACGTCTTCTAACAATGAAGCGGTGATCACAAATGTTGCAGATGCTCTCTCTGGACTGGAATAAAGTTTAAACAATAAAACTTACAGGATAGCAAACAACAGATTGTTGTTTCATTTTGCCATTCTGAAGACATGTGGACTTTTCTTGGACACGAAAGTATTTGCCTACTTTTAGATTGACCATGAGTCGGGCAGAGTCAGCTCTAGCCCTAACTTCTTCTGAGTTCAAATTTCCTCAACTAACCAACCAGGAATCAAATGTAAAAGCCAAAAGATGACACAATCAAAAGCCATAAAAGGACATCAAACTCACCCTCGTGTAAGTTCGGTTTCAAAGCTGTTACTTTTACCTTTTCAGAGCAAGTGTTGTGTTTGCTTTCTGTCCTGCTCACGAGAGCCCTCCCACAGGTTCCTGAGTCAAATCAGATTGTGCTAGTTTGTGTTTGGTGACCCACGCTGCGTCCGACCTGCGCTGATGTGCCTCAGACCTGACAGCTGTGTAAATATTGAGCCAGTCCAAGCCGGGGCGGCCACTGGCCGTTACCACTGCTGCATCCTCTGGCATCAGGTTGTTTAACCAGTGGTTCTATTTTCTCACCTCCTACCTTCATAATTCTCAGTTTTGGTTTATTTGGGGTTTTTTTGTGTGTTCTTGTTGTTTTTTATTATTATTATTTCACTCAGCTGCGGCAGAAAGTAGCATAGCACTCATAGTTTATAGTGTGAGAGAGCTTCATATTTATAATACCACAACAACTGACTTTGGAGCAACTTCTTTGCACATATTTGCATGTAAGTCACAAGCAACAGATAGTCATTCAATCCAACTACTTGATACGTCACAATACAAAGATAAAATTCATACCACTTGGGTTCAGGAAAAAAACACAGATGTGGACACAGAAAAGATTCCAGTTCCTCCATTAATTAGGTTAATTAGTGTCTTCATTATCTCAGCTGGGTTTGTTTAATTTATCTTGATGATTATGGCAGAACAGTAGCCAGCTGAAATACCTCATTTTCATTTTAATCTGTGATCTAAATTGAGTCAGAGGATTTTAAGACAGAACTTTCATGAATAATTGCAGGTTTTTACAGCAGACATCTCGGGTTTATCTTACATATTTAGGCCAACGAAGTGTGTTAGTCACAGCAGCACATACAGCGCAGTAACGCTTCCGGAGCACAACAGGGGAAATCCATTTATCCCCATCACATCCCTTTGCTAAAGGTTTAATTTCCAGCCTGCAACTTGATCGGTTGGCTCGCTGCATTATGCTGCACCCAGCCAGGGTGCATCCATTAGCCGTCTCTGGATGTCTGCAAATGCATGATGGAGAATAACATTATCAACTCTACAAAGCAGTTTGGACTGTGAAACAGCAAATAATGGCCATTATAGATGTTTGTTACATAAAGCGGAGAGCGACGGGAAGATAACACATAGAGGCCTATTTTACTCGTCAGCCTGTCAAGGATGTGTCATGCTCTATCCTCCGTGCTGTTGTCATGGCAAACCGAGACTCAAACATCTGAAGTGATGCTGTGCCAATGACATGTTATGCATACTGAGTCAGACTGTTCTGTAAAAGTCTCTTGATATGCCTGTTATTTGGGAGGTCAGGGACCCAGTTACAAAAAGATAGTTCAGAAAAAGGTACCGAAACCCAGTGTCACAGATGCATTCTGTCCAAGAGGCAATAACAGTATGTGAAAGAGTCCTTCTGAGGGGAACAGAGCATAACTAACACGCACACACAAACATAGAGAGACTTCCTACTGTGTGTGAAAACAAATGCTGTGAGCAACCAGTGCGTAATATAATCATCAAGTACATGACTCTTTGATACTGTAATTCATAAGCGGTGGAGCTCGCAGTCAAAGCAGTACATGTGGGTGTCCTTAAGAGAAACTGGTACCTGATAGAATATTAATCACACAAGACTCATCTGTATGACTCTCATAAGGTGGGAGATGTATCATTCCAGATCTCTAATGACCTCTGCAGAAACCTGCAGCAGCAATGCACAGTCGCAGAAAAAAACTCAAAGACAACAAAGGTCAGCTCTCTTTTGGATAGCCTCTAACCACACCAGAGAGTGCACAAAAGAGCCCCGCTTTGATACGCAGAGTTGGCCTGGAGCGTGTGGAAAAGTAAATTACTGTCGCAACTTGAACATTTGTCTGTAACTACAGTTTACAGAACAGTCACAAGTGGTATTTATGAGTCAACACCCGGTCAACCGTGACCTGCTGCGGCAGTCTCACCTGGTCTCTAGCCGAGAATCAATTAACATTCACAACTGCCATCTGCACTTGCGATCCACGGTGCTACGGTGGCAGAAATGGCTTCTTGGATGCCATAAAGAGAAATGACTGCAAATTCTGCTTAACACCATCTGTTTGATGCTTCAGTTTCGAACCAACAGCGTAGTTTGCCTGTTGTCGCTAGACTGCTCGCTGAGCCGTGAGGAAAATAGTGTCTCATGCAAAAGTTTGGATCTTGTGTGTGAGATGTAATTAATGACAGAATACAATGATTTTCATATTTCCAAAATTAATATTTTATCCACAATAAAAACAGAAAACATATCACATGTTGAAAGCGAGTAATTCTACGGTTTCTTGAAAAACATTAGCTCATTTTAAATTTGTTGGCAGCGACACATCTCAGCAAGGTTACGATTTAGACAACCAAAATGCTGGAAAAGTAAGTGGTAATATAAAGAAACACCTGGAGGAACATCTTGCAACCAATTATGTTTGTCAGTAATATGATGGGTATGAAAAGAGCATCTGTGAGAGATAAAGATGGCCAGAGGTTCGCCAGTCTGCAAAAAACTAAGTCAAAAAGTTGTGAAATTATTTCTGAATAATGTCCCTCGATGTAAAATTGCAAAGACGCTGAATATCATCAACTGGAGTTCATAAAATCATCAAAGGATTCTGAGAATCTGGAGAAATCTCTGCAAGGGAAGGAGCCAAAAATCAATATTGGATGCCTGTGATCTTCAGGCCCTCAGGCAGGAACTGCATTAAAAACAGCCATGATTCTGCAAAGGAAATCACTGGATAAGCTTAAAGAACACATCTGGAAACTATTTTCTAAGAACTAAATTTACCATACCATCCTCAATTTCAGGTTAAAGCTCTTTCATGTGAAGAACTGCGGCCCCGTGATTGTGGAACGGCCTGTTCCCTGCTGTTACATGTTGCTCAATCAAATTATTATGATTTCTTTTATATGTCTTAATTATGTTATTATTTTATCTATATTGCTGCATTTCATAGAGCACTTTGTGATTTCAATCTGTGAAAAGTGCTGAATAAATAAAGTTACTTACTTTACTTATCAGCGCTCAGTGCAAAAACCAAACCTGCATCTCTGATGGTGTGGGCGAGCGTTAGGCCATGGACTACAACATGCACTATGAAATGGGCAACTTGCATATTTGGAAAGGAAACATCAATGCTTATTGGTATAAACAGTTTTTAGAGAAACACACTGTGTGCTCTCATTCAGACATCTTTTTAAGGGAAGTAAACCTCACACTGTATCCAAACACATTAGAAAAACATGGATTCCTTGTAGAAGCATCTGTGTCGTGGACGGTCTACCTGCAGTCCAGACCTTCAATCATTTCAAAGCATTTGGTACATCAGAGAAAAAAATACGACAAAGAATACAACAAAGAAGACCCCAGACTGTTGTGAAGCTCAAATCCTTTATCAGACAATAATGGGACAAGAATGAAGACGGAACGCTGCTCAGCTGTCACCAGACAGTCTCAAGCTGCTGTCTAAATGACTAACTCTTTAAATATTCTACTTCGCTGGGGTAAAACTGACCCCTCATATTCTGATTTTCTGCAGAGGCAAGTTGGAAGCGACTGAAATCCAAATATGTACAACATTACATCTGGGAACTAGGAGTCATGCTGCAAAGCAAGAACTTTAATAAAAAGCTATCGAAGCATGAAAATTTAAAACATTACAGTTAGATTTTTGCTTTACTTTGTTTCAGGGGAAATTTCCTTTGGTAAACATGTGAACAGAAAGATCATTACAATCCTCTGTTTGTCTGTGGGTATGCATGATGTGATGTATCAGTGTAATGTATGCCACTGATGTTTGCTGCAGAACTCTGCCTACACCTGGGAATCATGATTGATTCATATGTGTTTGGATAAGAGGATCCCAGTCCTATTAATATTGCTCTTTTGCAGGAATAGATCATTGCAAACTGAATATTCATAAACTTAAAGAGTCGAGAGTTTCACTTGTCTCCCAAAAAAGTTGCTCATTCAGTCAGAATTAGCCACAGGTTGTAAAACTTCAATTTTAGAAATGCTTATTGGCCTGATAGGGAGAGAGAGCTTATATATATATATATATATTAGGGCTGGGCAATGATTAAAACTGATTGATAAAAAATGATTTTCCTGATTAATCATGATTAATCGCATTGTATACGAAAAATCAAATAATGAATTCAAAGGTAGTGTAAAGTGCATTTTCATTTAAATGTTCTGCTGCCATATGAACTAAAGTGCCAAAACATTTGTTGTTCAAACACCTTCAACATCAGCACTGGTCAGTAACACATATTTAGTGTAAATCTCATCATAAAAATTGTCAAATAAAATAAAGCTTATTGCCACTGCCAGGGCATTAATGTCATCCTGTTTTTTATGACAAATAAAAAAAAGTCTACCAACAAAATCCTGAGCCACAATCACAACATTAAAACAGGTAATTTCTGAGTTAACAGCGGAAACTTTTAACGGGGAGTTCAACTTATCAGTGGTTACAAATGACCTTGTTTCTACCAATCCACCATCTGAGAGAACTTAAAATGAAAATGTCCATGTTAAAGTTCTCTAACTTTACTGCTCTCCATGTCTCTTTTAGCTTTTAGTTCTGTAACTTTATCAGTCTGTGTATCATTCGTTCTTTCCATTTTCAATTGTCAGTCAAAAATTAAAAATATTAAAAAGTGACAATTATTTTGTTTTTACAATTTTTATTCTAAAACAAATACAAAATGAAAAAAACAATCTATGGGACTGAATTTGTTTTTAATATTTAATTGTCCGGTTTACGTGACCCTGAAATGGCTTTGTGCACGGCTATTCAGATAGCATGGTGGCACTGGAATTACATACTATAATATTTGCAATATTGTGGAAATCTGAATGAAAACGCAGCTCATATATAGATGAACCAAAGCTCTCCAGCTCTGTGTCTGACATCAGTCTTTTTCTCCTCAGATCATGACGAGCACAGAATCTCCTGAGGCTCATTTCTGAGCATTGTCCATCCGCTGCTTAATAATTCCTTGATCAAACTACCGTATTGACCCAAATATAGGACGATATTTTAATCTAGAAGTCATATTCTCAAAAATGGGGGTCGTTTTATAATAAAGGCCTAAACTTTCTGTCGTCATTACACATCTGTGCCACTAGATGGAGCTGCACTGAAGTAACCAGCTAGAGAACAGCAGGACAGTGAACGCATGGAGCAGATCTGATGTAACATGGAGGAATAATGCAATTCGTCTTGAACAAAGAGGTTTAAAAGTTTTGTGTTAGTCCAGAATTTTTTTTTTCGGACAGAATTGTTAATATTGCTACTTGAGTTGCTACCCAAACTGTAAAGTACACTGACTTGTTTTAGCTTTTACAAATGTTTACCTGCCAATTCTCTAAAGGCTCCGCAGCAGCCAGTAACAGACTTTTCAAAACAAAAGCATGTGAGCAATATGCGTTAACGTGCGAATAATAGTGCGAATAAATTCATGCATTAACGCGATAATAACACGTTAACTTGCCCAGCCCTAATATATATATATATATATATATATATATATATATATATATATATATATATATATATACTTAGGATGGTAGGTAAAAATAGCATGTGTGTACATTTGCATGTAAGCCTGACTCTATTCAGCTGTTTGATTATTTAACTACTGCATATTTAAGCATGATTATCTGTGCTGCCAGCTTCAGAGTCCATACTTGCTCTCCTTCAACCAGCACAAAGTTAAACTCCCTGAAATGTTATCGTATCTGGGCTCTGGCCTTTTCCACAGCTCTAAACCTTCTTTGTTTAAATCCCTCTGCCCACATCCTTTTGTTATAGCAGGCGCTAATGCGACAAACTGATTAAGCGCCATTAACTTGCAAATTAGTTCTTTTGTTCTAACTCTATCCCCATCATCCTCATCCATTTTGAACAACCTCTGTACAACCACATAAATGATTGTGCTTTTGGTGATGTTTTTAAATTGTGCACTTCACTCTTCAAATATGCCATTTTTAATAGTCCAAAACATCACTGAGAGTAAAATGGGATTTTTGGAATCTTTCCATTCTAATGCAATTCAAAACACAAAATGGATTGAAAACTGTGCACTGAATCCACGTACTGCTCAATTACTGAAGTCACTAGGATGTTCTCAGATTGATCACACATCTCTGGTAAGTGCATTTTCAGATGGAATAACAATGACAAGATCCAAATACAACACTGTGTTATATTTGGAGTGTTACCACATATGAAATGTGAGTTGATTTCATTGTTGTTGATCTGTGACAGAGATCGATATGCAGTTCTTACGAGACAGTCACTTTGACTGTTTGTGACGGGAGACCACCAGAGTTAGATGAAAGTAAGCAAATATTCTTTTAAATGTAATTAAGATAAGCATATTTGTGCTGCTTTAGTCTAAATTCTGGGCTTAAATGAGCCTGGTCTGCATGTGATCCATCCATCCATCCCATCCTTCATCTATGCCCGCTTAATCCTCTGCAGGGTCACAGGGGATCTGCTGGAGCCTATTCCACCTCTCTTCAGGTGAAAGGCAGGGCTACACCCCGGACAGGTCGCCAGTCCCATCACAGGGCCACATGTAGACGAACAATCATGCACACTCACAATCACTCCTACGGGCAATTTAGAATCTGCATGTGATGATGTCAGTATTTGATGTACTCCATATGTACAGTGCCTGGCGAAAGTATTCGGCCCCCTTGAACTTTTCAACCTTTTGCCACATTTCAGGGTTCAAACATAAAGATATAAATTTCTAATTTTGTCAAGAATCAACAAGTGGAACACAATTGTGAATTGGAACGAAATTTATTGGATATTTTAAACTTTTTTAACAAATAAAAAACTGAAAAGTGAGGCGTGCAATATTATTGGGCTCCTTTACTTTCAGGGCAGCAAACTGACTCCAGAAGTTCAGTGAAGGATCTCTGAATGATCCAATGTTGTCCTAAATGACTGATGATGATCAATATGTTTGAAGCCTGAAATGTGGCAAAAGGTTGGAAAGTTCAAGGGGGGGCGATTACGTTCGCAAGGTACAGTGGTATATCTGGTATCAGCTTTTCTTGAAGTATTTAAGGGAAAAATACATACTTCTATATTTCTGTGTTGTTGACATTAGTACAAAAGGTTGATTCCAACTTCCACCATCGCTACATATTCACTAAATGCACTGTGAATTTATGTGCTGTGCAGACGTTTCAGGCTCGAAGAGTCAAAGCCAAGCATGAGATGGATAGTTCTCAATAATGAATAACTTTACAGCAAACACAAAACAAAGTCACCATGATGCAGCAGTGTCTTAGATATCTTTCTTCTGGTTTTCTGAAAAAGCAAAATACAAAAACACAACAATGATCCAAAACACAGTATTGATTTTTTTTTTTTTTAAACCACAACAACAATATTTCTATTAATTAGTGTGGCTTCCTTTTTTTTATTGTTACATTCTTTATTTTGCTTGCTTTTTCCGCTTTTTTAAGAATTTTTTTATTGTACGAATTTGCTTTGTTGAATGTTGCTGTTGTGCTTTGTGAAATCTTTCAGTCTTTCTTTTGTTTTTCTGCTCTGTTTTTGTCGTCGTCTGTTCTCAGTTCCTCTGACCTTTTCGCCAGTTCTCGGTTGATCCCACTCCGTTGAGATCACAGCAGCTGCCGCGCGACTTCTGCTTCTTCGAGAAAGCTGTGTCGTTCCCTCATTTTACACCGTATGCAACATTTCAATGACCTGACATTGAAAAGTCTTGTGTAGAGCAGTTACTTCAAAGCATTTAATAAATTCACATTCATATTTAAATGTTTACTGAATAATGAATCGGCTGTCATATCACTGTTAGACTTTATTGGTTTTTCAATAAGCAGTGTTGTCAGGTTCAGATCATTCAGATATTTGAAACGTATCTAGTTCAAGTTAGATTGTAATCTCTGCTGTGAGGTGAGAGGCTTGCATCAGATAAGATGTTGTAAAAAAAGTCTGTCCAACAAGACTTGAATATTTCAAGCTGAAAAAAGCTTTGCAGCTTATTGCTAAGTAAAAGGCCAGAACACGCTAGCTGTCACTTACATTTGTTTAAATGGATGCAAATGTCACAGCTCGGCTTGTAGTCATGAGGGAACCAGCCTTGTTTGTCTTAATCTTCGTCAGTCTAGCTGAAGAAAAGTCGGACACCTCCTCTTACCTAAGGTGTCCCTTCACTTCCGTATGACTTCTGCCTGCTTAGCCTGAATGAAGTGCAATCTGTGCAGCCGTCTGTGGTTTGTTTGTTTGTTTGTCAGGGGCGAGACATAGACGCAGCCGCATCAGACAATAAAGACTTATTTTCGTATGCTTCCACAGATAACAGTGCAGCCTCTCATGCTGACTGCAACATATCACTGAGAGGCGTTGACATAATTCAGATAAGAAAGCTCTGCCTGAGAGGCTAATGTTTGCAAATAGCAATGCTTCAATCTTACAATACCTTCCTCATGAACAGATATACCAAAGGTTGACAGGTTAAGGCAAACCCACTTCAGGACACCAATGGTATATTTTTGTTGCTAACACAGATAACACACCAGCAGACATTTAAAACAACAAGGCGCTGACACATGATTGTGAAGCATGCGGTAGACCAGGCTGAAAAATGAATGTTTTGACAGAAAAAAATTAATCCAGAACCATGACATTAATGTCTGATTGTAAGATGGTAAGAACTATGCTGTCCTTGCAATGTGCCGCTTCCTTAATTAAATTCTCTGAAATCAATTGATGCATTTCATTTTAACAGACGTCCAACATTTTTAATCCCAGATGCCATATTTGGCTGCACAGAGTTAAGGAGGTACAGAGAGTGACAGAATTAAAAACTACAACATTTTGGCAACATGGATTTTAATGTGTATGCTGTGTTATCTGTTATCAATATCAAAAGATGGATTTTACACGGATGGACATCAATTGCCCGTGGCCTGCTGCTCTGTGGCTGTTCCAGTGAGCCCTGGTTGTGAGACCTGGTTGAATGCATGCAGACATGATTCATTTGCTGCCCCAGGCATTAAACCTGGCATATGAGTTGAGCAGTGGCATGACAAGCCAGGCACAAGGAGAGGCTATACTCAGTCTGCGTCCTTACGATCAGCAATGTCAGGCTATGAGTCTTCATGAGGATGAAAGGCTCTTTCATAAAATGTCTAAAAAGAATTTTAGGCATATATTTCTTGTTATGAAGTGCCTATTTGGTATGCATCACAACATTCCGCGAGGCAGCACATCCTTGGTGGATTATCGAACTCTCCTATTAACTCTCAAGAACTTATTCCAGGCCAGAAAACATTAATTTGCCATGGGGGAACAGATGAATAGAGGTAAAAGCCTTTATTCTGACAAACATTTCAAAAGTACCAACACCTCTGGGATGCTGGGGCTCCGTCTAACACAAACAGAAAATGACTTTCAAAACAGATAAATATAAAAATGACTTTTTTTTATTGTACCACAATCCACATCGCACATCTGTTTAATTGGCACACTCTTGTTAATCAGTTAATCCAGCTGTTTAGAGTAGTCCCGTGTTTTGAAAAGTAAAGTATCAATATTAGGGGGATATTGGATTGGATATTTGCAATATCCGATACTCCAATATTTTTTAATCAAATATTTGCCAATAGCGATATAATCCACCTATGCTTCTGACGCAGTGGTTAATACTGACATCACGCCACCATTAAATTATGATGCTCTTATCATCAAGGTGATGGGACCAAGCTAGACAGCTCCACGTCGGACCGACAACCCCACATGGCTAATGAGCCAAATTACTCTTGGTTAATCCTTTCAAGATCCTTCAAGGCAGAACCTGACCTGGCCGGTCCCATCCGTGGTGAAGCCCACGGCTTACTGCAGCTTTTGCTCATGGAGAAAAAAAAAAATTAATGAATATAAAATAATAAAAAATTATCATCCTGAGCTGGCAGAATCTAAACCAGCCAAGCTAAAAAAAAAAAAAAAAAAATGAGCTGCTGTTCTTCAAAAAATGTGGTGAACTCAGTGGAAAAAAAAGAAATAAACACTCTCATAGGACCATCTATGTTTTATGCCGATGTTTAATTTTTTAGTCTTTATTGAAAGATACTGATGTAATGCTGATATCATCGTCCAATAGAAATTACAATTACATGAATAGTGGCAGTTTGAGAACCAGGGAATATGACATATAGGAGGACAGAAGTCACTCACCTTTTGTCTTCCTCCAGTTATTCTAGTAGACGTAGACAGGATCACCACCTTTCTCACAGTCAGTGTTGATCTGCTCCTTCCTGAATTGACCCTTCAGTAAGCACCGCCCCCATCCCCCTTTTCCCTAGTTACTGTTGCTAGGTCGGACACTCCTTGCTGCTCCTGCGTTAAGGACTGTGTTAATTCGCTATATTTCCAATGTGTATCATCAGTATTTATATCATACTATAATAACGGTATATAATATCAAGAGCCCAGATCATAAGGGGGGGAGCTTCAGTTAATGAATGTGGCTGATAACGGTACCTAAAGCCAGGCTATTCGTTTTAGGGTAGTTATCAGAGTAGGCAGGGTAGACATTTGGATGGATGGATGCAGTGAGAGCTAGGCGAATCTTCCCCGACACCAGCTTAAACAAAGTTGAGGAATTCCAGCGAGGTAAAACCCCCCTAGACCGCAACTTTGAACCCGTAGGATGGAGAGCTGGTCCCGGTGCCAGACTCTGCTGGTCAGAGACTGAAACCGTCACCTGGGGGATCTAACAAGTCCCAAATGCAGCAGTCATGAAGAGTTTTGACCGGTGCTGCCAGCCAGTGATACCATTTTCACAATACTCAGGTTTCCTCTATTGTGAAGAGTTGGTATTCTAGATAGTTACATCAAAGTAATAAAGTACAGTAAACTGGTCAAGGAGAGTCCAAAAACATGGCAATCTATTCAAAAGTCAAAAAAGGCTTTTAATATGAATAAAAAAGAATAAACATACACAGCGTAAGATTTTAAAAGTACATCTTTTGTGCCAAATTATGGTTCATACTTTCATGATTCTCAATGATCCGAGTTGTAGATGTCGCTGCCAAAAGTTAAAGGTTTGGTTCTTTCAGGACTTTCAGGACTCTTAGAGCCATGGTACCTCATCACTGGTGGACCCTCCACAAGGCCGGCCCCCTGATGGATATTCAGACCTCAGTGGGTGCTGTGTGGATGCAGTAGGGGCCCTCGCATGTGTCATTCCTCTTGAGCCGGTCCCACCTGCTACTTCCCTCAGGTGTCTCTGGGATTGTTTTAACGGCCTCAAGCGAGGCCTGGCCACAGTGTTTGAGATCTTTCAACATTTTGAAAGTGGAAGAGATCTCTCAACCCTCACAGTTGCATTATCAGAGGTTTCAAGGAACTCTAAAAGCTTGTTTGATGATTATACGTACTTGCATTCAAGCCACTTCCTCAATATGCACCAAAGCACCGGAAAGATAAATCACCACACTAATTGATCCTGCTGTCTATAGAGCTTCTACATTGTTGTAAAGAAAACTTTTTCAACCAACAATAATTAATATTTTCTTGAGAAATCTGACATGGAGCCAGTTTATAGTAGCCAACAGTTAAAAAATACATATTAATATGTCAGAGCACTGATTTGAATTCACTACTTCTACAAGAACCATCTCAGCATGGCCCATCTTTAGTCATAATTTGAATAATTTGAATCAAATGTCAGGAACTAGTTTGATCAACTTGCCTCCAGGTTTCCCTGTTTCCAGCACTATGAATAATGCAAGACATGTCTCTTGCTGGAGTGTTTGGTGTGTGACACACAGTATCTTGAATGACCCATTCGGGACCTCTCAAGTGTAGATAACCTGCCCGAACAGCAACAAAATGTAATCTTTCATCAAGCTTAATGTTGCGGGTAGCAATATTAATTTCAAAGGTTCCTGTCCTGTGAGTAAGAGAGTGTTAATAAAAAATGAGACAAAGGGCAGGCTGTTTTATCGCCTCCAAAGACAATGCTCTCTGAAGTCAGCACACGGCATACGTTCCTAAAACATTCCTGTCAGTAAGAAGTGAAGCAGGAAGGTCAATACACTGATCCGATGAAAAAGATTAGCAGCTGGGCAAAGGGCATGTTAAAAGACTTTA
The DNA here is from genome assembly GCA_018398805.1 of Hirundichthys speculiger. Lineage (NCBI taxonomy): Eukaryota > Metazoa > Chordata > Actinopteri > Beloniformes > Exocoetidae > Hirundichthys > Hirundichthys speculiger. The sequence goes on from JAGFBZ010000895.1 coordinate 1,129,368, forward strand.
ATATCAAAGGCAGAATTTTGGTCTTAAACATTAGCAATTCATTAGAAGTGCACATACAATTAGATTTCACAGAAGAACGTTGCTCTTTAAATCTTCTGGAAGCTGCCAATTAAGATTCTAGTAAGAGCTGAGGCACTAACATAACAGACATGAGAACTGCAAAAGAAACGTGAAGATCTTTCCTTTTTTTATGATGGCGGTACCTTCAGCAGCAAGCAACGGCACTATTACATGTTTTACATATTAGACTGTTCACCTTAATTGCAAAACTACAAGACTGGATTGAACATCTTCTTGCAGTGATAAAATTCAGTGATTGGCCTTGGCTCATTTTCTGAGAGGAACATATATCAGAACATATTTTCAATAACCACACACTCTACACCGCACCTACACATTTGTATTACATTCAAGATGTTCGGGTCCACTAGAGCTGGAGGTAATAAAAGTATGAAAATCCTTGGCCTGGTATACCTTCACTCTGTCCTCCTATCTGGGCCTGGTCTGTGTGTGTGAGAGAGAAATTGTGAATTCTGTGTTTCTGCCTCTGCCGTTCCCGCCTAAATCAAAAACCGACACCTGTCTGGTCTCACAATCCTTCACATTTTACCCTCTGTCCTGCAGGAACCAATCTTTATTTGCTCATAATCTATCCAAGCTGCAGACTGGGGTCAGGATACAATAAACATAACTTGCCAGTTTGAATCCTCATCACAGCTGATCAAAATGGTTTAAAGACTCTCTCCTCAAAAGAACCTTGCAACTGATTTTTGGAAGAGAGAGAAGTGTTTGATGATGATGGAAAAGAAGACGTTTCAGCATGTGAGGATCACATTTCTGAAAACTCAGCTTGACAGGGACTTTGAAGAAGATGAGAAGAGGATGAGAATGAGTGAGCCATTTTCAAAACAAAGAAGAGCCACGGGGCCGGCCCATCACCATCCAGAGCAGAACAAGCCCATCAGCAGCCAAGAAATGCAGAAATATGGATGTCAAATAAAAGAAAAAGTGAATGAACTTCTTTGAAGTTGAATTGAAGTTTTCTTTTGGGCTTTTCATCTCAAATTCCATCAAGAAAATTTATTCTGGGTTGGCCCGTTTCTGAAGAGAGGTGATGGGCCAAACCCATTTACATGCCTACTTTGGAGGTTTTTATGTTTACTGGAGGTTTTCAGAACCAAATGAGATCCACAGAATCCCTGTGGGATGCAGAAACTGGTGAAGAACGTTTCTGTTCTTTAATCTTGGCTGCAGCCAGCAGCAACAAAATGAAGTGCTGAAGTTTGTGGATCCAAGATGGACAGAAAAACACAATACATGGATTAGGTGCAAGTACAAATGCAACAACACACACCCTTCATGTGATGCACAGGCTGGAACAAATAGGTGATATCTTCATGTTACTGTGTAAAAATGTATAAATATGAAAAATCTTGCTTCATTTGTAAATTTCTTGATTTTTTTCCCCCAACATCTTGATCGCAACTCATTTTCTTTATTTTTTTTATTACATTTGATTAAAATCCAAACTCAAAATGACTAAAACTTTAATTCGTAAATGTGATCTAACAAAGGTAAGACGCAAATATTAACCATATATTCTGTTTATACTCCTTGAAATTGAGATGAAGCAAACACTCGTTGAGCATTTTAATATAGAATTGTAGTTTTCTGTTTAATTAAAAGCCTACAACCACGAACACTGGCTGAGTAACAAGAACATGAACACCACACAAGGGTTAAGTCAGGATTCGCTCAAACAACCTGGAGACCGTTTCATGACAAAAAAAAAAAGTTTCTTTTTAATCTTACAATCTGGTGAAACAGGGAATCTAAAAAGTTTGACCATTATATGTGCAACGACTGGAAGACATTTTACAGACAGCAATTTGCAGGTAACTACTCCAAGTCCCTCCCGAGTGACTGAACTTCTTTCTCACTCTACTTCTCGCATTCTCCAGCCAGGAAACTCATTTCAGCTACTTGGATTTGTGATCTTGATCGTTCGGTCACTAAACCCCAGTTCATGGCCATAGCTGAGGTAGAGGGACCCATCAACCAGTAAACAGACTCTCTTCTTGTGGCTCAACTGTCTCTTCGCCACCACAGACCAGTACGGAGCCTGCATGACTGCAGACACGGCATCAGTCCATCTGCCGGTCTCTTTACTCACTCACTCACTCACTCCAGAGTTACTTAAATCAGCTCTTGGTCTATTATCAGGTGGCAATGAGAGTAAACTTTCATTTGGGACCAGAACAATGCGAATCAAAGCAGTTTTGAGTGAGAACAGGATTTCCATTTGCAGCATAATGGCCTTTAATATTAGCACACAGAGCAACCAACCAACATCAGAATAAAATGCTATTTTGAAAATGTCATTCTTCCTAAGTGTTAGTGTGGATAGGGTCCCTGTATTTATTATATAAAGTCATCTTAAGTCTTAAGTGCAAAATGAGGAGGCGGGTTCATGGCCGTGGCTATGTCATGAATGTGTGAGTACTGATGAGGGTGAGTGTGAGTGATGGACATGGTTCAGGGACATATTCATGAGTGTCCATATAATGGTTCCTGTTAGTGTGGTCACGTGACTGGAGTGTACAGTCATGCTCCAGTACTGCAGCAGGTTCAGCTTCGCTCCTCTCCTGTACGCTTTCTAACCGCTGCCTTGGGCGGCTCATGAGCTCTCCTCTACTGCCTCCTGTTATCATCATTCTCAGCCAACAGCAAAAAGAGGTTAAACAGGTTATAAATCCCGAGATCCTGCAAACCCTTAAGGTGAATTGTTTTCTACAACACATATTGTTTTTGTTTCTGAGATGAAACAGGTGTTTTATTGAAGGAGGAAAGGGGAATTAATTGATCCCAGCAACAAAAAAAAAAAAGAAAAAGAAGAAGTTTCCCAAATTATGGCCGTATAATAGGGGACCCGTCATCATTAGGATTGATGGCACCAATTTATTATTAATGATTCGTAAAATGAGATCCAGTCGACCCCATTTTAAATACATTTTCCATTACTGAGGAGCTGACAAGCAACAGTGCTGATTTCACCACCAAAGTCTTCACTCTCTCTTGTTCTCCCTCTGAATTACAGTGGATCCGATTCATCCAGAGCAATGTCTCATTTCGGTGATGCTTGGATTGTCCCAAATTGAAGGCATTTGTTTTAAAGCTGAGAAGTGAATTTCAGCCCCTGTCACAGAAGCGTGATATTAGGGTGTTTTATTTGTTTTAAACCACTGGACGCATTGTCTAACTGCACGTCCTAATAGATATTTTCTTTGAAACGTCTCTGTGAGCCTCAGCCATCTGATGCTGTTTCATACTCTGTCAATCATACTGCTATTATTAAATCAAGGCATGCATTATCTGTCTGAATGCTAAGTTCTGTCTGTCTGTCTGTCCGGTCATTTATGTAACTCATAAAACAGAATATCCTGATTTTCCTTTAGTCATAAGAAATATGGCACTGATGAAATCAGCTTGTAATACAACGCACGGTGCAGATTAGCTCCCGCTCTACGCAGATGCGCCAACATCGGGCTAATGTGTTTGTCTTACAGTTTAAAAAAGGTCTTGCTTGCCAGAAAGAAAGTAATTGCAGGCTGAAAAGACGCAAAATTAGAGCCAGACAAAACCCCCGAAACTTGTTGAGACATTGCAGTTGATTTAAATACAGACAGCCTTAAAGCTGCCTGTGGGGCCACGATGAATTATTCCACAGTCTCCCAAAGTAGACATCTACCTTCTTACATTAGATAAAGCTTCCACTCCAAAAATACCATTAGCAACGCCCAGAGTGTGTTTAATAATTGATGACCGGAGCATCCATGATAATTAAGAGTTAAGTGAGTGCGTGTGTAGGTGTGTGCGTTCAGTTTGCGTATACATGGAATGATAATCTCCACTTCTTTAGCCACAGTTGGAGTTTGCGTGTGGGTTGCACTCCTGTCAAAGAGAAGGAGATCCCTGCTGTGCCGTGAAAACCTCACCGCAGCATCCTGGTGGCCTGCCACTCATCCCCCTTCACACTCACGCTGATGTAAGGGGAGTTTTAGGAAGCCATTACTCCGAATGACTCTCATTTTCTGAGCAATATTTGAGAGCAGTAGAGAGGCTGTCTTTGTGGGCTTTAATCGGGGATGTATAACTTTCTGAATGATGTCATTCTCTGCAGTAGCGAGGAGCTCAGAGCGACGGCTGCGAAGTCCCTTTGATATGCAAATGAAACCACGAGGGCCGGGGAAGTGGCAAGCTGAAAGCATCACACAAACACACGTGCTGTTGTACGACGACAGCGTTGGTGCACGTTTACATTTAAACTTTTTTTTTTTTCCACGTATCAAAAAGCTGCTGTGCTGTTTAAAGTTTATTGCAAATTCTTGTAAACAACGGCGCTGCGTTCACACACTTCTCGAGTCAAAAACAATCGCTGCAACAAAAAAAAGGGTCTCTTTCATCTAGAATTGCTTTTTACAACATCATCATTGCAGAAAAAAAAATTGTGAAAGCTGGATAAGAGAAGCTCGACATGTTAACTCTGTTGCATGTTCTGCTCCTTTCCTTTTTTTCTTCTTGCGAATCCTGGATATACAGTAGCTCTGTTTTAGTTCCACTTGTTCATGCAAATTCACGGCAGCCATAACCCAACTGCAACAAGAGATTAAAAAAAAACACTCTGCGCAGTTCTGACATCCAGCTGTGCTTAAAACATGATGCAAACAGAACAATTTCATGATTAAAAAACAGCACAAAATGTCTGGGGCAGTTTCAAATGTCGTGCTTTAGCAGAAGGCTCTTCTGGGATGGATGCCTTCATGTCACTGTTGACCTGGCGACTGCTCGGAGAGAGCAAATCAAATTCCTAATCGAACTTAATGTTGCTGTGAGAACTTTGCGGATGTCAAATCCCTCCGCATGACGTTACTGAGGCGACGCAGTGCAGGGTTGTACGTCTGATCAGCCAACGTGGTGTTTCATCATTCAGCTGAAACCCATGTAGACCCTCACGTACCCTTACCCAGAACTGCTTTCAGCCAAACTACAGTAAGCAATGGAAGCCATGTCTGACTCACTGACATACGGTTTTCACATCAGTTATGCAGTTATGCAGTTATGCTGCTCCACTGCGAGTGTTGTGACAGTGCACATTTCAGTCACTGCACCTGTAACTGTAGTTATGTCAACTTCATAGGGAGCCTGACACACATGCAAACGGACAAAGCACGGCAGAAATCATTATCCTTGGCATTTATCTTTCCCTACTTAGCATACCAAATGAGCAGCAATTACCATATCAAGGCAATTAGGACCGAAGTTCACTGAAAGGTACATTTTTTTTATTCAATTCAAGGGCCCTCTTCAGTGCCTCGTAGATAAATAATGTCCATTGGGTATCCATTGAAACGAGTCCTGTGAATTCATTAACAAATGACACTAGCAGTCTGTCACACACAGAGGATCTATACAGTTCGCTACACGTGCAGGCTGAAAAACGTGCGGAGAAAGAGGCACGCCACGCACATGCTTATACACATGCAGTCTCCGTGTAAAATGCAAAAACACTAACATCTATTTTACATCTGTACAATAGCCACCTTCCATTATTCATCATGTGTGATTCATCTTGTATTAGTCTGCCGGAAAAATGAAATGCATGAATTCAAAACACACTCAGAACTGTACTGTGTAATTTGAGCATATTATGCACTTAACTGCAATTTGAATAATACAATGCAAATCCCTTTCCGTTGAGACTTTTAAAGGGGAGATACTTTACTTTTCACTTACATCCATTAGGACAGAAAATTAAAAAAGAAGAAAAAAAAATGGAAAAATTCAAATGATGAGAAAGATGGGGGGGAGGATCTTAAAATCCCATCAGGAGGATCTGGCCCTTTACTTGTGACTCAGCTGTAAGCCTGGTAGCAGTTCGTACACGCCACATGATGTGTTGAGCTAATCACTGCAGAACAGCTGCAACTGCTATCCAGTTGCATAGCTGATGAAAAAACATACCCCGTGACGCTGACCTCAATTGGCCTCAAGACTTTAAAGCAATCCATTATTTACCCAAAATGCTCATCTGCTCTAATGATTATCTTAAGTGCTGTTTATTTACAAAAGAGACTTGCATTAACTGTCAGAGGGTTTTGATAAAATGCTTCCACCAATTTCAGTTTTCAGGCAGTCATGGCAGAAGGCCGACAGTAATCGTCTTTCATAATTCAAGCCTCTTAAGTCCTAAATAGAATCTCCGAGTTGCATTTCTCTTAATGTAATCCAGATTTATTGAATTATATCTCTGCTTTAGATTTATTTATTGCACTATGAGTATAAATCCATCAAGTGTTTTTATTTCATATTGTATCTAAAAGTGCAAAGGGCTCTCAATGGGGCGGCCATTAAAACTCAATGGCAAACTAACATGGACTACATAACATACTGTATTACTAAGTACTCCGCCAAGTGACAAGTGAAAGTAAATTATGTTGCCAGGGCTTGTGCAGAACTGTTTTCTAATAAGAAAGCTCTTCTAACTTCAGAGGGATAGATATTGGCTGCACACGACCATGGCTATGAGGCAGTCTCCTCACTGAGCCATGAAAAAACTGATTGCAATATAAGCACATTTTAATGAGTCTGACGATCAGTGGAATTTAAGCAAATCTGAATGGGTATCACAACAAAATGTAGCTCTGGGAAATGTAGAGCAGGCAGAATTACACATTTATTGGGGTAAATTAGGGGGGGGGGGGGGGGGGGGGGGGGGGGGGGGGGGGTTATTCACAAGTATTCATCGTCCCTTCATTCAGTTATTAACCTGACTGATGCTGAACTTCTCCCAGACTAACAAAACCCAAAAAAAAAAAAAGGGTCACATTTGACATCTTTTTGCTGATTTGTATGTGCCACAGGGAAATATCTTTCCAGTCGTGCTCTAGCCCCAAAACGCCAATCGGTTTTGTCTCTGTCCAGTTTGGACACTACATCTATGAACTTGCAGATTTTAGGGAATGGGTTGTGCCCGCCTCAGATTTATGGCGACTATTAGTGACTCTGGCATGAGTACAAAAGCAAGACAGCTGAGGGAGAGATATTTTTGTCGGGACTAAAAGATTAAATTCAGCGTGAGCCAAAAATATTTCAATCTCATGAACCATGGGGTGCTGTAGTCAAGCCAGCCAGTAATAATGAGCCTAAAATCCAAGAGGAGGTTGTTGCAGTGAGGATGACACCTTTATCTTGTAAGAAGTGAGGTTTAGCACTTTTCTCCATAGAAGACATTGAACTGATGCATTACAGCCTCATGGATCTTGAAGTTTATAAGTTCATAATGGGAGTTATCATCAAACACCCACAGTAAGATGCATTTATAACTACTTTACTATATCATCAGCAGCACAACATTTTCCTTTTATTTTACAGAGCCTTGTTACCCATGGGGCCTCATTCCTGTCCAGTTTAATATCTAAAAGATGAAGTAACATTTTATTTAGTTATTTATTTGATTCAACACTGGATCAAATAACAATATTTAACATTAAAAGGGGACACTCATGATGAACTGAAATAAATATCTTGCCATCAGCCTTTTAGAACTTTTGGGCATCTTTTAAATCATTGTGCACCTATTTTGCTTCACTCTCTCTTCTTTATTTGCAGCCACAGATTGAAGTGGTCAGCTGACGGACCTGTTGCATGTTTCCTGCTGCAGCACCAGAAACTAACACCTACAGCTGCTGGTGAACAAAGGAAAAGGAGAAATTTGAAAACCCCATCAACAAGTCCTGCCGTCTCAACAACCGCACAGGTGGCTTGTCACATCTATCAGATAACAATGTTTCTAAGGAGTTGAGTTCACGTGGCGTTTTCTCCGAGCGTACCTGGCAGAATACAGGTACCGGGAGCAGAGAAGCTGCTTTTTCAGGACACGTTTCTAGTTCAGTTTCTGTTCTATTGTCGGTTATTTTTAGGTAACCAATTATGCCGGTGCAGGTTTGTAACCCCTAGTAACCAGGAAAACGGAGGAGAATGCATGTTCTTGTTCATGTCTGTCTAATCTCAGCTTTATGACTTGATCACATAAAGACAAACAGATGATTCAAAGGAAATGATTAAGGCTTGTTTGCTATAAATTAAAGGTTCGAGTGAAGATGTGCTGTCAAGATGTTGGTGTCACAAAAGAAAGGAAAAGAAGAAGGACACTTTTTTGATGAAACACCAGCAGGCAATCCTCCGCTGAGGAAAATCATCACGTGGACGCGTGCACAGGCTCCTAACTTTCAATAAGAAAAAATGAAATCTGGGCAAGGATACTAAGGGAAACTGGGGAGGTGACGGATGGAGTAAGTTTTAGAAACCACTAGCCAGAAGATCTCAAGCAGCAATCATGTTTGCTGTTTGCTAAGAGGCATCATATACAGCATTTGTATGAGCCAGATCATGCAAAGCTTTAAAATACAAGCAGTGAAATCTTTACATTACTGCTAAAATTCAGATGGCAAGGATTGGTTCAATAACGTAACTTTTGTCTGCAAGTTAAAAGCTCGGCTCAAGTTTTTGTATCAGCTTCAGTCATGAGATGCTTTCTCTGCTTGGAGCAGAACAAAGTGCAGTGATCAAGTCTGGATAAAAAACATGGAAAACATTACTTTATGTACTTTGGTCATTTCGAAGAAATATTATGTCAATCAAGATCGGGAAAAAACAGATCTGCAACTCTGTAGTCACCTGAAAACCAAAGGAAGGGTCTTAGTTAAAAATAGCATCTCAGTTGCGTGCTTCTTTTCCAACATTATTAGGTAAGACAGCCCAGCTAAAGGAGAGATTCTGTTATTGTTGGGGCCCCGGGAGATAATTATAATTACTTCTAGTTGAGAATCATTAAGCTGCAGGAAATCTTTGTTCATACTCTCTTTCTTTTTCTCTTTCTTTCTTTCTTTTCTTTTCTTTTCTCAACAGAAGCAGTAAAAGGCAGCTTATATCCATGCTAATGTCACAGGACATACATGATATTGTCAAAAGTATTTTCTCACCCATCCAGATTATCAGAATCAGGTGTTCCAATCACTTCCATGATCACAGGTGTATAAAATTAAGCACCTAGACATGCAGACTGTTTCTACATGCATTTGTGAAAGAATGGGTCGCTCTCAGGAGCTCAGTGAATTCCAGTGTGGAACTGTGATAGGATGACACCTGTGCAACAAATCCAATCATGAAATTTCCTCGCTTCTAAATATTCCACAGTCAACTGTCTGCTGTATAATAAAGAAATGAAAGTGTTTGGGAACAACAGCAACTCTCACTACAGACCTCCAAACTTCATGTGGCCTTCAGATCAGCTCAACAATAGTACAGAGAGCTTCATGAATGGGTTTCCATGGTGGAGCAGCTGCATCCAAGCCAGTCATCACCAGATGCAATGGTGTAAAGCAGCCACCACTGGACTCTAGAGCAGTGGAGGAACGTTCTCTGGAGTGACGGATCACGCTTCTCCGTCTGCGACTAAAAAGAGGACTAAAAAACGCCAGCAGTGAAACATTTAAAGACAAGACAGTTAAAGAGACACGACAGTGAGGGTGTGGTGTGTGCTGGGTTGTGTTGTGACAGCGAACAAACTCAAAAGATAATATGTATGAAACAGAAACTACTAACAAGAAAACTGGATGAACTCCTTCTACCAACTATAGACCTGGATATGGAGAACTGATGTAAACATTATCAATTGATTGTGTTGACAGTAGAGGGGGTGTTGGGGGAGGGGTGTAAAGCATAAATGCGTCCGTCCCCATATACACTCACATGTAAGTTACCAAAGTACCAAAGAGGCTGTCGCCATCATTACCATCACCACTCTCCTTATCTTAGTCCATCTCAAGTCCTTCCGTGGGTGAGAAAACGCCAGCTAACTCCCATCACTCCAGGGCCGGAACTGGCCCGAGAGGTCAGGGGGCAAACATCTCCAAGCCATACGTCCACTGACAGGAGGTCCAGGCAGGGCGCCAGAAGGCCGGAACCGCGATGAGGCCCACCCACCCCCCGGCCCCCACACCCACCAGGACTCAAGCCCACAGCAGCAGCACCGCAGAAAATGCAGCAAGCCAACACCCCCGCACACACACACCAAAACCCCCCAACAGGAGCCACACCGGGCACCCAGCCCACCAAGGGTGGCGCACCCGGGCCCACGCATTGGCGCAGGGAGGTTCCCACCGGCAGAGGGCCACCCAAAAACAGGGACACGCCCCAGTGGCCAGGACCCACGACCACACCCCAAATCAGGGAGGGACGAAACAAAAAGAGGCAATACGGCCGCCCCAGCCTCCCACTTTCCCCCCCGACATGTGTGTTCTGTGTGTGTGTGTGTCTGCTAAGTGCATTAAAAACAAGAGGTGGGACACAGAGGGTGGATATTTCTCCCCCATGCCCCAGCCTCTATTTCTCTTGCTTATATATATATTTTTGTTTGTTTGTTTGCGTGTTTTTTTCTTCTGTATTTTTTTTAATTAATTTTATGTATGTAAGCTAAGTGCATTAAAATCGACTTGAGGTGCAGAGGGTGGATGGTTCCCCTGCACCCCAGCTTTTAATTCACTATCTTGTATGTATTTGCAGGGGGGGCAAGCACAGCCTTGGGCAAAGGGGTCCCTCCCCCACCCCCGGGGAACTGGGGCAGCCATCGGAGCCCCGCCATGGGGCGCACCCCTGCATTCAAAGGGCCCACCACCACCGAGGCCCCCAACGCCCACTCCATCTGGTAATCTGATGGAAGAGTCTGGGTTTGGTGGTTACCAGGACAACAGTACTTGTCTGACTGCATTGATCCAAGTGTAAAGTTTGGTGGAGGGGGGATTATGGTGTGGGGTTGTTTTTCAGGAGCTGACCTTGGCCCCTTAATTCCAGTGAAAGGAACTCAGGTGAGCAAATACTTTTGGCAATATAGTGTATTATATTTCACTGGGAATTAATATCATATGCACACAATCCTCTGGTAGCTGAAAACAATAATGACATAATTTTGATAGTAAAAATCAGTTACAAAACACTGTACAGCTCCAGGTATAAACTTAGAAGGCGTAGCAGCTGAAGAAAAAAAATAAATAAAAAAACTGTAGTTTACTTTTTGCAAATGCTTCTCTAATATGCCATCTTTAAACAGGTGGATATGCTGGAATTTTGAAAATGTTTTGCAAAAAGTGCACCAGGAATAAGAGGATTATAGAAGTATTATCATAACTGTTCTGAAAGCTTTGGGGTAAAGACTTGAAGTCAGAGAACACTTTATGATAATGGTTGTTTCCTGGGAGAGGTACTTGAAGCTGACTTTAATCAGGCTGGCTGGAACCGGGTCAAGAACACAAGTGGATGACTTCATCCTGCTAATTGCAACACTGATTGCATCTTCTGTCATCTCATTGTAAATCCACATTGCAGATTGGAGGTTCATGGACAGAAATCTTATTTCATCCATATTAGCATCTAGTGTTTTTTTTCAAACCCACCTAATCCTTTAGATTTCACTTCAGTCATTCATTATTTAGCTTCAAAGCAAACGATGGATTTCGAGGGACTACTGTGGTAGAAAAGATAGGATTAAGTATAATTGCTGTTGTGTGAAATCATCTTTGGGAAGAATAACATCATGGTAGTACTTTTTGATGTATGCAGCGCCAACAGTATCTTCTCATTATCTCAGTTAATTGTTTAGGCCTCCAAGTTGTATCATTGAGAAGAAGGGCTAATAAGATCTGACTGGGAGAGTTCAAGAAAACCAAAATGAAGCTCAAAAAGAATTTTAATGAAAAATGTTACAATCATTAATCCACTATGTAGATACCAGCTTTATTAGTTCTGACTGTGAACAGAATGGAAGGTTTCATGTGATACATATCATTTTGGAAAAATAAAAATATGTTGAAAACAATAATCTTAGTCATAAAACTTTTTTTTTTTTATTGTGCAATTATTAAAGAAAAAAATCAAACAAGTGTTCATATATCATAGAGATATGCAGAAAATGGAACCAGTTGCTTTTTGTTTTTTCTGTTGATCTAACTGTGTCTTCTGGTGTGCTTCTTGATGTCAGTAAACACTTAAAACTTTACCTCAGTCTCATCCTTGTCTGTCAAAAACTACAAGCCACAGTAGGTCAAAATGACAACCTCAAATAACACCGTCTTTATCTGAGTGTCACAACAACATAGCTGCTACCACTTTCATAGAGGCATCATCCCACCTTTTACCTCTTAAAAGTCCTACAGAACATCTGTGACTGACAGTAAATAAAGCCCATCACATAAACAGAAGATCGGCGCCTCCACCAACTGCTTTGTTGTTGATCTCATAATGTTGCTGTAACCTTGAGAAAACTTGGAAGAAGTTTATTACAGTGTTGCAGCCCTCTACTTTGTATAGTCTTCTGTCATGATTGTGGTTTTGTGATATCTTCAAGTCACAGTGAGGAAGTCATACTTCTGAATTCATTTGGTCAAGAAGGCACATGACATTTACTTTCCATGTTGTCCAGGGTTCAACTTCTATTCCACCACAGATCAGCAAAGAAGTGAAGCTTTTAGAAAAGGTTTATGCAATATTTAGTACAGCCAACAATAAACGACAAACAAGACTTCTGCTGCAGCTGTTAAAATATGGTTCATATAAGATGAAATGGTGGGACACTGTAATAGAAAGAAAGACTGCATCCATTTGAAAATGTCATGACTTGTTTCTGGGTCCTTTGCTCTGCTTCGACCTTAAGTTTAATGAAATTACACCAGCTAGTTTTTTTTTTATAATCTTTTTGAAAAACACAGACAGAAAAAAAAGTTCCAAACACAAAAACGCATTAAAAATTCAACCACCTAAATCCTATAAACCTTGCTGAATCACTTGTGAATTAATAATTGTAATAATCCAATAACAATTACACCCTTGCAGGATCATTTTGTTACCTTCATGAATACTTTCATGTTAAACAAATTCAGCACACTTTACTGCTACTACTTCAGCAGCTCTAATTAAGTCGAATAAAAAATTCATGGTCCATTCTTATAATGCAGCGTTGCATCTGTTCCTGGTGAAACTTATCTTAAATCCCTCTATCCCAGTGGTGGTAATAACAAATGTGGTGGAAAAGCTCTAAAAACATGGATCAGCTCCTGAACCACAGCTTTAAGGAGGTTTCATGCAGAACAGTTTCCAAAAGAGCCCTTGTGATTTGTTTCCCTTTATGACCCAGCTGCTCGGCAGCTACTGAACATATGTCTTAGAGAACTTCAAACTGATCATGTTAGCCGTGGATTATTCTGGAACATGGAGCTCATAACAAGGAAACAAACAGTTTTCACAACAGATATACTGACTTTTGTTAATGTAAAGCAAACACTTAAAAAAAAAAAAACCTGTGCTTTTCAGATGTCCTGCATTCAGAGTGATAGTGAGCCAGCACAAGTTAGACTCTGGGATTTAAACAACTGAATTAAATTCCCTAGAAAGGCCTGTTGTGGAGAGCTGTGAGGACTAAATGGAAAACTAAGACATCTAAATGATTACCTTATGCTCAGTCTGGGAGTTCTGTTTAGCATGCAGGTCTTATAAATGGAGCCTGTTTTGGATTTGCTAGTATGTTATGCTATGTTAGCTCTTATGTCTGGTCTTTATCAGGTCTTAAAATTAGATAGATACAACCTCAAACAAATACTAACTCACAGCATATTACATGAAATTATTTAATTAATAAAAAAAAAAACTAAGCCAAAATGTAGAAGCAGTATGTGAAAAACCAAGTATATTTCATGAATCAATAGCTTGTTGCAGAACCGAATTTGCAGCAGTTTGTTTGTTCACAGCTCTCACAGGGTTCTGCCACAATATATCAGTTATTCTAAATCACCGTTAAAACACCTTGATTCTTTAATTATTAAAATGTTGCTGAGTTTTTATACCTGTCACATAGATGGCCTTATTTGGTTCTAGAAATAAAATCAATGACTTCATTGCTGACTTGATGACTGCAGAACCAGCGCAAATCATCAGCAAACTCGTATAAAGTGTAAAATGAGCTACCTGGCATTTTAGACAAACATCACCACTTTTGCTCTCATGCAGTCGAGGACATTGCTCCTAAGTCTGTCGTGGTCTTTTTGGAGAAAATAAGTTTCCCTCTGACAGCAAGCCATACTTGTCCAGTCTCCTTCTTATTCTACTGTCCTGTAGACAGGTGGGCTATTGATCAGGTGGTAGAGTAGGTCATCCTCCTGTTGGAAGGTCAGCAGATCAATCCCCAGCCCAGCCACGTGTCCTTGTGAAGGACACTTAAACCCTTAATCGGTTCCTGAGATGATCGTGGGGTATGATAGTAAGTGCTATTGTATGTAGTTCAGATATAAAAAGAAGTGGTGTACTGTATGAGTGTGAATGGGTGAATCAGAAACCTTGTAAAGGCTAAAAGGATGCTACACAAGTGCAGACCATTTACTTTAACATGCCTGTAAAGCCTCAGATGTTTCTGTTTTCTTTTTTTTAAATATCGAATAAGTGTAATATGTCATGTGTTCATCTGAGGTTGGATATAACTAACCAAGTACGACCTGCTACAGGTCCTCTCCTTTTAAAGGTAGGGTAAGGGATTCTACCTCTATTCTGGTGTTTTTACACAAATGGTTGCCTTCAGGTGGTTTGATGACTTTTGGTGGTGATTGGCTTTCGTGGATGAACTTCCTGAGTTTCTGCATTTTTATTGATGTCATCATTCAAGGGTACAAGGTGTAATTGGCAGCGGTAAAAACTCTCCTAATACAGTGGTACCTCTACTTACGAACACCTCTACATACGAAATTTTCAGGTTACGAAACACCTCAAAGGAAAAATATTGCCTCTTGTTACAAAACAAATTTCAGGATACGAAAGGTATAAAATACAGTACGTTGCTACTCGCAGCTCCCAGAGTTTACCGAACGTAAACATACTTGTCGGCTCTGTATTAGAGATGCGCGGATGACGTATATTTTAACCCGCAACCGCTTCTTAAAATCTCTATCCGCCCGCTATCCATTTGCAGGAACGTTTTTTCACCAATGTTCAAAACCGAACCGACCCGCCATCCTTTTTAATAATATGTAAAATATTTTTTCTTCTTATTATTATTTGAGTGCTTCAACCGCAACCCGCCCGAATTTAATTAAAGTATTATTTTTTGACGAGTCATCCGCCCGATATGCGGATTATCCGCTCCGCCCGCGGGTGCGCGGTTCAACCGCGCATCTCTACTCTGTATATCGGTTTGAAAGCGGTGCGTTCGAGCTGCTCTGCCATTGGCTATCACTTAGCATCTTCCTGACATCCCATTGGCTAGGAGGGCCCCTTGTCTGTATGAGCGTAACCCAGCAACAAGGTAAACGAACAATTTTTACCTCCGCCAAGGAGGTTATGTTTTTGCCGGAGTTTAACTGTCTGTCTGTGTACAAGATAACTCAAAAAGTTATGGATGGGTTTTGATGAAATTTTCAGAAGTTGTCAGAAATGTAAAAAAGAAGAACTGATTTCATTTTGGGTGTGATCCGGAAGAAATTCTGGATCACTTTCAAATTTTTGATAATTGTTGTGCACTTGGTGGAGGTCTGTGCTCTCCGAGTGCTTTTCTAGTTCTAACATGTATTTATTTATTTTATTTATTTATTTATTTATTTAAAGGACCATGTGCAGTGGCATTAAAAAGATGGCTGCACCAGATTTAGCACCAAGCTAATTTCCATCTGTAGTCCTTAACACAGATAAACATGTATTTCTTACAGGTCATGTCATTTCATGTATTATTTATAATTTATAAAAAAAATAATGTTCGGATTTTGGGGGGCTTGCAACGGATTAGGGCATTTACATGGAAAATACTTCTCTACTTACGAAAGTTTCAGGTTACGTAAACTACTTCCAGAACCAATTAATTTCGTAAATAAAGGTACCACTGTACATACAGTATCTGGTGTATGCGTTCTTCAGGCTTTGTATTAAATGTTAATCTGAAAAACAGCCTGAATAATTTGAAATAGCATCTTCCTCTCTGATATTGTTGAATGTAATGATGTACTTTTTTTTTTTTTTTTTTACATGACTCTGGCAAAAACAATAAAAAAAAATATGCTATACAAAGCCTCTCCTGATGGCTGTCCTGTGTTTTTTACATGACTTTATCAGGTCAAACCCACTGAGGAGCAGGTTTATGTAAATACAAACAGGATTAGAGATGCCCTTTGATGGACTGGCAAAATGTTCAGCGTGCACATTTTACCCAATAATACCTGAGATAGTTTCTATCCTCCCCATGACCCTTAACAGGATAAAGTAGGTATAAAGAGGATGGATGGATGGATGGATGGATGGACTGAAATGGAATCATTTCTGGATATCCACCCATGCATTGACAACTTTAAAAAAAATCCAATCAGTCGGTCCAAAGCTCTGAGGAAGAGGTTTCCCCTGTTATATCCTTTAATGTTGGATGAATTCAGTGCTTTATTGGGGTTCAATTGTAGCCCAACTGCCACTATTTATTCCAAGTTGCTGTAAAAGAAGGGAGATTATTTGCTGTTGGCCTCATAAGCATAGTAACAGTTGAGTAAAAGTGAAAACGTCTAAATGTTTAAAGAACGCAGTAAAAGGAATGCATGTCACTCCTCTTTGCTTTCTGTTTTTAAAATGTTATTTTTTTGCTCGGCTTCTCTTCCTCAAATCTAATTTTCTGTTTTATGTTGTTCTTCATTTTGATTTTTCTGGCTGACTTTCTTTCGCTGCTTTATATGCCATGTTACCTTTGATTTGTTATAATGTGTTTTTTTTTTTTTCTGCTTAACTTTGTTTGCTTCGCTGCAGCAGATGGGCTCATAAAAATATCCACTCTAGTAGAAAGCAGATGCTAACTGTAAATTAATTCTCCGTGCCATTTAAACACAGTCCATTGGTGAAATTTTCTGCTTTCACTTTTGTCATTCCAGCTAGCACGGAAATGCTCATCATGGTTTGCAATTTAAATCACAGAAGACTATGAAGTGTAATTGAGCCTTAAAACCAAATAAAATAATCTTTTAAAAATAAATTACTAAACAGTTGTCCCATTTCGGCTGTTATTTCAAGCAATAAATGATTCCCTGGACTTGTAAGATTAGAATTAAAGTGCACAAAGAGAACAAAATGTATTGCATTAAACCTGAGTCTGTTAACTGCAATGGACCATTCAGTACAAATGTGAACAGTCAAGGCAATCTTTTTATGGTTCCTACGAGTATGAAGTAATTGAGCAAATGTGCTCTGCTATCTTGTTATATTTTATGGTAGGGACTTAGTCGATAACAAATCAAACTGTAAAATTAAAATTGGCTCATTGGTAATATGAAATATAAGTCAGACACTGAGAGGAATTACAAGAAAGCAGCTTCCTGCCTCGTGTCAGGGGGGCTTACAGGAAATAAAACTTCCAATCTTCCCGAAGAGCAGCTATCTTTGTGAGTTACTTACAGCACCAAGTGATCAATGCGGTTTAAACTAAGCTGCCAATATTTGCTTCATTAGTGTCCTGCAAGCTTTAGGCCGGGGTTAAAGGGTTACCAGACACAAAACACCCACACGCTTATTGGTTGTGTCTCTAAACCTACAGAGGACCTGCTTAGCATTATATATATATATATATATGCAGCATTTTCAAGTAGAAATGCAGCCCAAAGTGCTTTCCAGAGCAAAAAAATAAAAAGATTGGAAAAGTGTGCACATGAGGAAATGTAACAAATTGTCTAACTAAAAGATTACCACCACTTGTAAAACTAATCTAGAGGTCGCAATTGAAATATTAGCAATTATAAATACTAATAAAGGCAAAAACATTACAACATGACTTACATGCAAATATCAGTTAATTAAACATAAGTTATTTCCCAGAAAAAGCTGTGAGCTTTGACTTAAAATGAGAGAGCGGGTGCTCCGTCTGAAAGCT
This sequence comes from Hirundichthys speculiger, assembly GCA_018398805.1. Classification (NCBI taxonomy): domain Eukaryota; kingdom Metazoa; phylum Chordata; class Actinopteri; order Beloniformes; family Exocoetidae; genus Hirundichthys; species Hirundichthys speculiger. The sequence continues at coordinate 1,147,357 of JAGFBZ010000895.1, forward strand.
CTGCCTCCCACTCTAAACCTGGAAACTCTGGCAGCGACCAGCAGGTCTGAGTTCTTGTGAGGTTACAGGGAACAATGAGTCCTTTCAAATAAGACAGAGCTCACTCATTAATGGTTATAAGAAGGATTTTAAAGTGTACATTTTTATAGGGAGCCAAAGTGGAAAGGCTAAAAGTCTTCTTGGCAGAATCTGCTGCTCAATACTGGCTGCAGCATTTCAGACCTACTGACAGCGTTTCAGGGAATGATTTGGACACAGCTAATATAGCTTGTGTATGAGTTCAACCTCAATATGAGATATGATAGACAGTATCATTACAGGAATGGATCTTTGCAATATCACACAAATGAAAGAAATCAAATCCTGGTTAAGAATTGACCTGGTTGGTAATGCCATTTAAAATTAATATGTTATTGGATCGATGATCTCTTTAGGGCCCAGAATAACCCACTGGTTTTATTTTGTTGGAGTTCATAAGTATAAAATTACAGGTACTGAGGTTTATGTCAAGGAATTATTTAAGTCCTGACGCCATTGATCTGAACCCTGTCCTTGACTGTGTCTTGAAATTCTGTCCATGAAAGTTATGAACAAAATAACAGATGAAGGGCAGCTGTGACAAAGTTCAAGTCCCACATTTGCTTTACTATCAGCAATCTGGACCAAACTCTTATTCTATTTGTATAGGGACTAAAAGGCCCACAGTATTAGACACAGTATCCCATACTCCCAACACACCCTGAGGGAGGCAGTCAAATGACTTCTCCAAGTCTACAAAGCACATTTGGACCAGCTACCCAAAATCCCAACGTGCCTCCCAACACGTTTTCTTCCTTATTTATTTGTGCCATAAATATGCTACATTGCACCAATCGAGTTTACTGGGGTCAAGTTTGAATGCATGTGAAATCCATGAGCTTTCATGGAGCCCAGTGATGAGGTTTGACCAAGGTTTCACACGGGCTTCGACCAGCACTGCAAGAAACGGACCTCCTCCTTCCAGGAAGCTCAGTAAGCCATCATCATCTGTTCAATTACTGATAAATGTAGAGAAACCCTAACCACATAAGCAGTCTCCTGCACTTGAATGCATTAAAAATATTTCCTCTTGATTTTTAATAAAAATATGAGCTTTTCCTGAATTAAATGAAGTGCTCATGGTTCTGAAAACTGAACTGAGCAGAAACTGGAAATGTGGAAGGAAATTTGTCTGCAGTTAAGGTGATATATAATACCTTTAATGCCTTTATTCTTTTTCTCTCTTTTTCTTTTCCTATTTTTTTAAGCATTCATCTTACTTTAAGCTATTTAATTTTCATGATGGAACCTCACTGTTGTCTCGGCCTTTTGACAGCTTCACATAGACTGTAAATGGGAACAGAATGTTTAAAGCATGTTAGTATGCAGAATGGTGAGTATGGGTAATTTTCAATTTATTCCTTTGCTTTTTTGTTAGCTTCACCCTCTTTTTCTACCTCTCAGTGCAGCAGTGTCATGTTGTGACAGAGTAAGGCACCGTTGACAACGTTCCTTCATTTTGCATGTGAGTAAAAGCACTGAGACTCATGTGGACTGCACCATTATCTGTTCTGTGTGAAAAAAAAAAAAAACCCTCAGGTGAATCGGCGGTAGCACCTCTGAGATCTATTTAATGTTATATACTTCTCCTAGAGTGGAACTGACTCAGTTTTCTCAGTCTGACATGGCATGTTGAGCTGCAGGTTTTAGATATTTTGATTATTTCCATCCATCCATCCATCCAAAGAACCCACTTAATCCTCTGTAGGGTCACGGGGATCTGCTGGAGTCTATCCCAGCTCTCTTTGGGTGAAGGCAGAGGTACACCTGGACAGGTCACCAGTCCATCACATATAGATTTACATTTTAGTCTTTTATTGCTGTAGCCATTTTCATTTATTTAGTGCAGTCACAGTGGTTAACTCTAACCAAATGGATCCATATATAACCGAGGAGACTTGATCTGTAACAGGGCTGACCTTCTCTTCGACCCTTTCAGCTGTTGTATCACCAGGACTAGCCTTTCGGTGCCATTCGGATCCACTGATTTAGGGAATTAATACTCCATACCTCCTAGTGGTAACGTACTATTTTCTCTGTTTTCCAACCACCAATAGAGGAAGAAAAAGAAGATAGGAAAAGAGGAAGAAAAGCAAATTCAAGCAAAGAGACCAGCATGGATAATTGAGATAATTGCTAGGTTGCTGTTTGCTGTTGCTGCGTTCACAACTATGAGGCGACAAGACCCAAACTTAAACGGGACATGAAGAGTGCAGATCACCTCCTGCCTTCAGTGGTTTTCTTGAGGTTGTGCTGAAGTATGTAACCCAGAGCAGGGACTTGCTTCAGCCCTGTAGGAGATCCCAAAAAGTTTTGTAACGGCGACACGCACCAGCAGCCAGAGCTTTGTAAAACTACTCCAGAGACCTGTCAATCAAATCCCACCTGTTGTCTGACAGCAGAAAGGTTCCGGGTTCGTGTCTGCATGTGCTTTCATCAGGTCTCCGGTTTCATCCTACAGTCTGAAGACTATAATTTGGGACTCCTCTGTCATTTCTTGTTTAGGCCACCACCAGAACCTCCACCTCTAAATGCTTATACGTCCAGGAAATAATGAGCTACTGAGTATTCAGGGAGGTCCAGGTCCAGGTCCGCCCCACATGGCTGTGTTTATGGAAACAGTAGCAGCTGTAAATGTCCATTTCAAGATTCAAGATTTTTATTTGCCATTTGCACAAAGACAGCTCGTCTCGGCCCACTGGAATTCTTGTGCAGAGCTTAGAGGTCGAGTTAAAAAGCAAAGCACCTCTCAGCATAGAAGACAGACACATAGGCAGACACATCATAAACACGGCAAACCCAGATGCTGCAGCTGACTTACATAGAAAGGTAATTTACTGGACTCATCTAAATCGGGAGCACGAGCGTAAATTCATTTCAAACCGATGGCAGCAAAGCTTTTCATTGGTGAATCTCAGAAATGGGTGGCTCAGGTGCAAATGGGGCTTTAAGGGGGGAAAAAAAATTACGTCCACGCTTCAAGTGTCTGGCCGAGAAGCTTTTGCCTGCAGGCCTGACTTACATCAAGGAGGTGATGAAGCTCTTCTATGACAAATCCTGCAGGCAGCAGGTATCCATCAAAGGACTGGAGTCAGTCATCTTTTCTATCCTTCTGGATTTCATTTGAACGTACTGCAGTCTAAATTATGGCACCCTGTGGTGTAGAAAATCGGTCCAGTTCTAAACTGTTATTTTCATTTACTGTGCGCCGATTTGTGCTTAACTGTTGCAGCTGCAAAGTGATAACCTTAATTAAAATTGGCCCATTTTATATAATTTAACTGAATTATTGTAACTCCAGCCCCCCCCAAATGTCCTTCATTCTCCTTTGTAGTGTAATGTTGTGTCACATTATCCAAATCCCACAGATCTGGAATAATTCCTCCTAATACGCCACATGATGGCAGAAGGTAAAAAGCGCTCGTAAGCTAACAGCTAAAAAATGCATGAGTGCATGAGCTGAGTCTGTCCTGTGCACCTCACACTCCTCACCACACCTAAATGAGGTTTCTGAAGATATTAAATAAACATCCTCTCTGTAGTTACTTATTTTGAAGAGAATTTTTTGAGGCGAGCACTTTATTGTGGGCTGTGAAATACGTCTGCAGAATTTGAATTTCAAATTAATATCCTTTGAAGATGAAAAAAAAAAAATCCTCTTACATTTGAAAGAAGACGTGGATGTGTCCCAGTGGGGACTCTGTGGTGCACTAGAGTGATTTCCTCTGGTCAGACGGCAACAGTGGGGGAAACAGGTACACCAAATATGTCTGAAAGCGGATGATAATTACACAGTTCAAAGAGAGCAAGTTAAGATGCAGGCCAATCGAAATGATGAATGTCGGGGATGTCGGCTCAGAAGCAGGCAGAGTTACAAGGAGGCTGAAGGCTTCTTAGTCTGATTGTGCTCCCGTCTGATACAGCTGGCTTCAGATGCCTCGAAAAGAAAACAAGATTAAAGCTAAGTCAGAAATACTTTAATAGCTGGCAGCGCAGCCCCATTTTCTTCTCATTTGGCGAAAGCTGTTTTTCTTTGTCACACGGGTGGCGAGATGAGAAGCTCACAGTGAACAGGATGTTTTTGAAGGTATATTACCTGAAACTTCCCTTACAGGGTTTATTCAGCTGTAGGGTCGAGCGCTGTCAGGTTAAAAGATAAAGAAAATTTAATTTCCGGTGTAGAATTACCACATGTGCGTCAAAAGGTAGGACTTTTATTTCGAATGAAAAGGCAAGTCTAAAATGCAAATGAAACATCGAGGTTTCCACATTACAGGTCTGCAGACACAATGAGGAGCTAATAACGTTCGCAAATTATTCGACTGGATGTCGTCTCATAATGGACTCCCATTCTTTTTTCCCTTACTGTTAAAAAGAGGCGCACTCTTCAACTTGGGCTGTTCGGTGATAGATTTCGAACCAGCGGAGGAACAATGCATGAGAGAACATAATAATTAGCCGCTGAAATGTCACTATCACTGAGGAGCGAGCAATTTAGCGTTCACGCAGGGCGTTTGGGACGAAGAGATGGAAATGGTATGCAAGTATCATCCTCACAGAAACAGTCGTGGAATAAAAGAGTGTCTGCAGGGGATGTGACCCCTGAACACCCCTCCACTGTGAGGGTCCCCAGCCTGTGTGCTTCCCAGAGGGCTGCAGTCTGCAGGCATAGTAAAGCTCGTCCTCCCCTCTGGGGGTGTGTGGGCCCCCCTGCTGCTCTACAAATACTCATCCACTGAAGGACGTCTGCTCTGTGAGACAGCAATCAGCCGGCAGACCATTTACAGCCAGAGCCTCACAAGCAGGGCAGCTCCCAGCCAGTTACATTAGGGTGGGCTAACAGGAATAATAGGTGGGAAATAATGTAATTACAACTCCCCACCCACCCACATTAGTAACGTTACATAACCCACCACCATAACACTCACACATCCATCGAAAACAGACACCCACAATTAAGATATTTCTGTTTCCTCTGTGTTCTTACTGTAATCAGTTATCAAGTGTAGTCATGAAGCAGGGGGAAGGGTCCTTGTGATCACTGTACATTTTCAGGGCCTCTGGGAAAAAAAAACAAGAAAATTGAGAACAATGAACAGATTAATGAAAAAAAAAGATGCTGCTGAGATAATGCAGGTCATCCAGTTTAATCCCTATAAGCTGCGAGGCAAAAGTTCAGAGAACTTGTTTCAGGGCTGAGGTCCAGAAACCAACCAGAGCTGGGATGATTACATTAGAAACTCCAGAAAAAATACTCAGCACCTGGAGATTTATGAGTAACAGAGTTCATGCAGTCATTGTATGTGTGTAACAATATACTAAACATGACTGTAGTAATATAACTGCCACTGACAAGTCCAAGCGTTATAGTGCACCTAATGGAAGGAGGGTGTGTAAAAACCTGTTGTAATTATAGTGAGGTGAAACTAAAATGGATGCAAATGCACTTAAATCAAGTCTGAAATATGTGTTTTTATCTTATCAGAATAGTTTGATTCAAAATTTTGGCAGTAAATGGGTATGTCAAGTCAAAATATATTTGTCCAAAACATCATGAAGAACAATGTAAATATTCATCTGAACATCCATATCTGGAAAAATGAGTCTTCTGTTTCCTTTCCTTTTTTGTTTTTTTTTTTTTTTAGAAATCAAATCAAAGTTTGGCCCATAAAAAACTGTGTGACACATAGTCTTTATTTTTGAGTAGATAATAATTTGGGACCTAATCTAATATTGTCTCAATGCTCTCAAAAGTAGTGGAATGGCCCTTTAGCCTTGTGACGAATCAGAAGACGGGTGATTTGTCATTTGAACTGACTGAATAAGAATGAAATAAGGAAATGGCTGTCCTGGATGGTAACAGATTAGTAACTGAGTTGGGGAGAGATTGTATGAATTTATAACTTGAATTCATGAATGGATTGAGGAGTTTTAGACATTCGGCTTTTCACGATTTCAAACCATTTTAAAGTGTATCACCACTTAGGATCTCTGAAGCTCATTGTATAATAGAATACTTAAAACCAAGCCAAGTTTTTCCAATTTTGCAACAGCCTAATGGAGTCCAACACGCAACCAACCTTCTTACTGTCTTTTTCTTTCAGTGAACAACTGTGTGAACAAATTCAAACAAACTTTATTCATCACTAAAGCCTCCAGAGGAGCCTGCTAAAGTGGCATCACTCTGGACACCAGAGTGGAAAATAAATAATATGTGGCTGACAAAGGGAGAAGGCTGTAATCTGCCAACCCATTCAGAAGTTAGAAATGTGAAGGGGGGGGAAAAAAATCAACAAAACTTGGTCACCAAAATCAGAAGTTGCAGATCGAAAACAATCAGCCTCTGACTGGGTGGCTGCCGCCCCGCTAACAAGCAGCGATTCTCTGCCAAAACTGTGGACAGTATCATATTATCTGTGCACGTCTGCAGCAGAACCACGTGTTCTGCATTTCACTTTTCACATTCACTCGAATGATCGGTTTGAATTGAGGACTTAACGTCGGGATGTGTGGCATGTGTGTACAAGGATGCCGTTGAATACCACAGCTCTGCAAGCCGCGCACAGTTTCCACACAGTATCATGATTAGATTCTCCAAGGGCGTCGGGGACGGTAACACTTTTGACGATAAGCCCAGTGGGATATGTTCTGAGTGTGGTTGTGTGTGTGTGTGTGTTTGTGTTCGGGGGAGGCTGAGGAGTGGGGTGTCAACGCCCTGCCTGGTGAGCATGTAATGCTGTTGTCAAGGCCGCAGACACCTCCACAGAGCACGGAGGATGAAGGCTGACGCTTCTCTCCCGCCACTTCTAAGGAGATTATTTCTCCTGTGTACTGAACTCTTCCTGTGAGTTTGTTGAGCCGCCGCCAATATGGAGATAGAAAGTAATGTTCATCTGGGAAATTTTAAATAAGGTTAAAATGTCACCGTAGGCGTAAAATGAAAACTTGTTCTGTGACCGCCGCTGAATCCGCTTTGTCACATTAAACCTGGGACCTGGACATCACACTGCTGCAGGTCTGGTCCGCTGCATTAACCATCTTTATCACGTTAATTGGCTGTGGCCACATTTTCCTCACATATCATTTCCCCCACATATTAACTAAGCCGTAACACGAGACGTGCAGGGATTGCCATTAGTTTCCGCCCGCCCGATGATGGCCCCTTTGAGGGTAAAACAGGCCAAAAAACTCACATAACTCACATCAATAATTTTTTTTTTTTAATAATAAAAAGCCTCTCAGACATATGCAACTCCTCAAATACATTCCTCTAAGACTTTTTTTAACGATACATGGATGTGAAAAAAAAATTTAACACAGCAAAGAAGAGCAGGCGTGTAATTATTGCAAAAGATTTGACAAAAATTGAATGTTAAACTAGCAAGATCCCATTATGGTCCAGCTCCACCTCAGGCTGGAGCGGGACCAGGTTTCAGCTCAGGCGTTTCATGTCCATGATCGGCCCACTTCTCTTCATTGCAGAGAAAATTGGATGAATTAAACACCAAGTCAGTTATTGCTATCCTTGCTCTTTTATTAGCAGATCTAATTTAAGTTGAATAACACCCCCACGTTTTAGTTCAGCGCAAACAGTGCGCTGGTTTCCGCTTCTTGGTTTATTACTGTCTCATTATCAGTAGACGTGGGCCTTTTCTCCTCACTACACATTAGCATGAAGGCCTCTAAGGTTTCCTGAGCTGGTGGGCTACTTTAAGTGTGAATATAAACAGCTTTACATATTATTCACAATAACTAATAATGAATTATTAAACGTTCCATACTGCACAATGAATTTATATGTGAAATTCATAAATTAAACCAGCTGGGTTTAATTGCCTCACGTCTTAGAGCTGGTTTCACTTGAATTTACGATGTGATTGCTGATTCCCACTGAACACACGGTGCTGGACCTTGTGTTTTCTACTAAACTGCAATGACTTACCGTCACATATATAGCGTAAAGTGGCATCTGCACTCTGAAGTGTCAGCTTCCTCAAGACTAATTTGAATGTCATCATTCTTCAGCAGAGTATCGGGGTCTTTGTTTCAGCCCTCAAAGGCTACAGAAGCATTAGATGAAAGAGTTGTTTCATTGCACAAGATGGCGGTGCTTTAAATCTCCTTAAATTTGCTGTTTAATTTTTGCTCTTGAAAAGATGTCAGAAGAAAATTCTGTGACCAGCAACATTTCGCATGGCAACATGCGGACAATGTGACATTCCACAGTAATTAGCAGACTCATTATCGTCACTTTATGTACCTTGACCAGCGGCGCTCATTTGTCCTCTTGGAAAATATTGGATGGTTTCACATGTGTGGCTCCCGTCATCCTCCAACAACGTATTTATTTATTTATTACAACCCCTCAGGGAGTCTTTATACCATTAGGCTGATCCTTTTCTAAAAAGCTTTTGATCACTAAGATGTGAATGTAAATGAATAAAAACTTTAGAAGGTGCTCTGTGTGGTCTCAGCCGTCTTTGACCATTTGAGAAACACATATCCATCCGATCCATGCATGTTTTACAGAAAAATGAGGCGAAATTGACAGACCAATGTTTGTGACAGATGAAAGGTCAATCCCAAATTTAGTTTAGTTTTTTGATTGTTAAAATTGAGTGTATTCAGTCATGCCCACAGTTCTAACCTTCTTCAGTGGATTTGTAACACTGACTGACTCACAGACCTTTTACTGAAACTCTGTAATTTCCCTTCAGGGGATACTCGGTCTGATGGTTTAGACTACAGTTCAGTCCAGAAATACTGTATTTGCTATTATTTCGGGGGGGTGGGGGGTGGGGGGGTGTTGTTTTTTGTTTTGCCTACATACACTACTGCGATAGATTTGAAAGTAAAACAGTCAAGATGTGATCATAGTGTAGACCTTCAGCTTTAATTTGAGGTTTCACAAAAAATACCATTTCAAAACTACAGCCATTTTAAGCGAGGAGCCCCCATTTTCAGGGCCCAAAAGTATTTTGACAGTTGACTGAAATGAAGGCAGTTGGCCAGGTGTGGTGCAATCCCTCGAAACTTCAAGACAAATGAAACAAATAAAAATTCTACAGTTAATATCAAGTTTTGTTTTTTATGGAGAAAATGAAGATAAGCATATCTCAGTCCAAGTGAAGGAGGCAGTCATGTAAAAAAAACAACAAATATATCAGAGAGATGGCAAAAACTTTAGTGTGGCCAAATCACTTGTACCTGCAGACGACACTACACAGACATATCACACACACCACATCGTCACTGTCTGTCTTGTATCTTTTCTTTAGCGTCTTTATCTGTCCTGCACTTCTGTGCTCCACTGTAGGTGATTTTGGTCCTCTGACTAAACTTACCACTGTCTTCCAGCTCTCATACATGTCCTGCACCTCTCCAACATACTTCTCTGCATCCAGACTTCTTCATACAATTCCCATAGCTCCTTCCTCGGCACCTTGTCATCTGCTTTCTCAAGGTCTACAAAGACACAGTGCAAAGACCTTCTCTGTACTTCTCTATCAGCATCCTAAAAGCAAATATTGCATCAGTAGTACTCTTTTCTGACCTGAAACCATTCTAGTGTTCACAGATGCTCACTTCAGTCCTTGGCCTAGCTCCCACTACTCTGTCCCATAACTTCTTTGTGTGGCTCATGAACTTTATTCCTCTGTAGTTGCCACAACTCTGCAGGTCTTGCTTCTCCTCAGGCATCCTCTCACTCTCCAAGATCTTGGCGAATGTCCTAGTCAAAAACTCTACTGCCACCTCTTCCTAGACACTTCCATACCTCCACAGGTATATAATCAGGACCCACTGTCTTTTCACTCTTCATCCTCTTTGATGTCGTCCTCACTTCGGCCTTACTAATCTTTACTACCTCTTTACTACTACCTTTACTACCTCCTGGTCCTCCTGGTCTTCTACTGTTTGTTCTCTGTCATTTTCCTCATCCGTCACCTCTTTAAAGTACTTTTCCAATCTTCCCATCACAGTTCTGGCACGTGTCAATACATTTCCTGAACGTGTTCACAAGTTTGAATGTCAAGATTGGACCAAAAATTAGCTGAAGATAGGCTGTTCAGAGATTTTATTGTCAGATGAAAGGAGAGTAAGGCTCGATTGACTAGATTAATCAGAACTGCTACTGAAAAACACACAGTTTGAAGTCAGAAAATTCTCAACAGTATGTACAACCTCAAATCAGAAAATGTTGAAATGGGTTGATATGAATTTACTAAAACCAATGAAGGAATAATACATAACACTACAATGCACTTGCATTAGGACATCTTTCGGACAAACAGTGGGGCATGCACGTTTTTGGACAGTTAGTAAAAAAAAAAAACCCCACACAGGCACAAGGAACTACACAAAGAGAGACATGTAGCTGTCCTTCAACGCCTGTAGGAAAAAACGTTATATCAACTGAAAAATGCAAAATGCAAATTTGTCACTGTTGTAGGCAGGCAGGGAGCTCCTGGTTTGTATGCAGCATTTATGGTACCAGAATAAATAACATGCATCTGTTCCATGCAAACCAAAACAAGTGTTGATACAGGTTCTGTCAGTGACGGGAGGAAGGGTGCCCTGAATGTGTCAGTCTGACTTGTGATGCACAGCAGAAACGTGCCACAGTCTCAGGTAGTAATCCTGTGGCACAGAAGGTATCACCGGAAAAGTTATGTCACACACAGATTTATCAGCTTTTCCCGCATCACGCATTTCACGCCTGGATGGATGGGTTGCGTCCACTGGCTGCATGGCGATTTGTAACAGTGTATTGCAGTCAAAGGTCAACTACTTTATGGGCGGTCCTGTCTGAAAGCGACGATCAGATCATAGATGAGAGGAATCCCAGTCAGCGGCACCACTGCAGCAAATAGGAATATCCACCGTCAATAAAGTTTACAAACAAGAAGGTCTGAATGATACTAGTGCAAAAGGAGGTCCGCTCAGGTCTGCTGAACATTAAAAGCTGCTATCTTGTTGTTAAATGAATGTTAACTTGTTAGCACTCTGCTGTCCAGAGTTGCTCGCATGGTGTGTGTGTTTGGAAGTACTTTGTCTGTCCACAGAGAAAATACATGCAAAATGCATCAATAGTTTTAATATCTAAGCTTTTTTTTTTTTTTTACATACATAAGGTGTTTGAACAAGGTGTGACTTGCAAATGTGTATATTAGGCCTCATTCATGAAATCTTTGTGTGAGTAGATTTGCACATAAATTCATTGAAATTAAAAAATACTTGCTCGATCCTCAAAGGAATATTAATGGTTGCAGTAGCTGTCATTACTGAAGTCTCTTCAAAGAGTCATTGCAGATGATTATGGCTGAGTTGTGAAGAGGGTGTTCAGGGTTGTCCATGATTTTCTTCATTTTCTGAAGTATGCACCTTTGCACAATCAACTCCAGAGGCTCCAGAACAGAGTCAGCCTTCTCTATCAGTTTGTTCAGTTTCTTTAAGTAACTAGCTCTGACGCTTCTTCCACAACAGACCTGTAGAACAGTGATTCCCAAAGAGTGGGCCGCGGCCCCCTGGTGGGCCGTCGTGGGACTGCAGGTGGGCCGTGAGAGGTCATTAAAATTGAACAAATGTGTTTTAAGTCCTCGATCTTTTTAAAATATGTTTTTAATTACTGTAAAATATTAATGATATGATTAAAAAACATTAAAAAGTAGTAAAACAAACCAGTTAAGTGTTATTCTACTGTCATCTTAACTTAATATGACAAGTGTCACCTTATTTGTTGACCCCTTACATTAATATCGGATCATGGTTCCTTTACCTGTATGTTGATCACAGTTGTGATTAAAGGTTTCGGTGGGCTGTGGAGATTTTTCACATTTCAATTGGGCCTTGGTATTCTGAAGTTTGGGAATGGCTGCTGTAGAAGATATGCAACATCTTGCTGCAAACACTGAAGGGCCTAAGTTTCCTCAACAAGCCATTTTTGTCCATTTTTTGTACGCAGTATGTGCATGATTAACTTCTCATTTTTAGACATGCTGAAAGAAAATTGAAAAAGGATCATATACTGGTTTCCTTAGAAATGTTTAAATAGAGCCTGTTAGAGTACCATGTTTTAGGTTAGTAATCGACATACTCATTCTTATATTATATGCACCTTTGAGTGGAAGCAGCTGCAATAAAAAGCAATTTACCCTCGGGAATCAATAAAGTAGTTCTGATTCTAATTCTGATAAATTTCCATCCAAGGGCCACCTTATGATGAGCATGTTTAAAAGGAGAGAGAGAGAAAGGAAGACTTTCTTTTCTTTCGACATGGTAATAGATTTCAACTGAAGGGGAACAAAGGAAAACACCTTTGTCTTGCTCTGTTAGTACAGGTGTGACAGGGACCAGCAAGGCACGGGCCTGGAAAGGTGCCGGGCCTGGAAAGTTAATGCCATGTCTTCTCTCTAACAAAGTGAAGAAAAAAAATGTTTGACAAAAAGTTGGCTGGGGGAAAAACTGCATTTTCTACATGAACAAAACTCCTTGCTGCAGATAGAAAAAATAGAGGCTACCAAGCGAGGTTTACATGTAATGGAGCAGCGCTCACAATATCCAGGGCTTTGTAGATCTGTGCGTTTCTGGTCTTCCCTGCACTAGTGGCTTATTCCACTTATTCCAGGCAAAGTAAACTTGATCACTTCGTGTAGCGATCAGTGCCGATCTTTTTCTTGTCAAAGTGATCGGAACATAGTCTGGAATTTCTTGTGAGGTTAGGGTTAGCATCTTTCTAAAAAAACATCCAGAGAAGACATCTAAAGACTCGGCTTACTGAACAGGGATTCAGCCGAGCGCTCCACATGCAGACAAAATACCGAAACGGTCTGGACCTGGTGAGCTCTGGTCCACTCAGGATTAAACTCACGGCGATGTTTCCAGATATGAAAAAGCTGGCAGCAGCCCACCAAGCGTAGGGCTCCCTCTTTTTTCTTCTTTTTCCTCGTTGCCAGGCCTTGTCAGTAGTCTACTCCTAAGATGACCGTTTGAAGTGTTTAAGGTGCATTAATTGACGCACGAGTGGTTCCAGGATTTAAATGGTTAATTCATCGCTGTTCACGTGAAGTGTGGGTGATGTTTGTTGGCATCTTCAGTTATCCTACCCATAAAACAGATTTTCAACTAATTCTGCTGTGGTGTTTGTTTTTTTTTTGTTTTTGTTTTACAAGAATTTATTTACAAATGTGATGAATTCAAAAATCATAAAAGGCAGGTTCTCTCTGTAGAAAGATCAATTTGATTTAAACTCAATCTTGCAGTTCAATCTCTCTCAGAAATTCAGCCTCACAGTCCAAAAGATCAACTGAAGAGGTTTTGGTCCCAGTGCTAAACTAAAGTATTATAATATTATTTCCATGTTATTTCCACTTCCATAAATTAAAATCCATGCTTACTTACATACATACATACTTCTGGCGGGGGGGGGGTTGAGAGCATCATGGTGGCTCAGGGGGGTTCAAAAAAGGTTGAGAACCGCTGATCTAACCCGTGCAGGGTCATGGGGATCTGCTGGAGACTTTCAGCTTAGACAGAAGATTTGCTCCTTGCGAGCTTTGATGTGTTCAACTCTGGAAAGATCTCCTTCTAAATTACAAATGCGTTGTCGGCTGATCTATCAGTCATGTTATAAAAGATGACCAGCGGTCAGCTTGCAGTCATTTGTTTGGTGCTTTTAGACCCAATGACTTTGTCTAAATTATCCACACTTTTCTGGTGGTATCCAGTTTTGCACACTCTCTTGAGTTTGGCATGCCGCCAGTTGCATTCCCCGTCACAGCCACCACCACAAGCTCTGCATGTGGTCACAGGCAAAAGATTTTGTTCACACCTACAAGTTTTGAACTACTAACAGTGTTCATAAAGGCCAAAACTCACATAAATTTCATTTGGCTAAAGTTTCATGCCCAAGGCCCTTTACCCTTACTGAGAAAAATCCTCCATCCAACAGTGAACTCCATAAACTTTGAAGTTCAACGAGACTGAACTTTGCTTTGTGCCGTGTATACATTTGTTTTGTGTAAACCACTGAAATAAATAGGTTCTAGAAGTGCAACTGTGTGGTCACAACCTTTGGTGTGAAAGTTTCTTCACTCTGGTCCGCTGTGGTGACCTGGCTGTGGAGGTGCCAACGTGTAATAAAGCGCCATACACCATTCTACAATAATGGAAAAAATAGTTAAGGTTATTATATTTGATTTGTAACTGTCTTTCTTTGTTAAATATCAAGGTTTGTGCCTCAATAACTCTTTGACTGTATTACTGTGTTTGTTCAGCAATTAAACTAAATCCTGATAAATACATTAGCCTGATAAAAGTGCACTGAAAGGAAGTGAACAGCACATTACTCCACATTTCCGATGTGTTGTAAAGTTTTCCCTCTTTAGCAGAAAGCCCTATTCTCCATTATAATCAGCTTCCTGATCATTATTCTGTACACTACAACTTGCTACAATTGGTTGGATTTTATGTGTGTGTCGTAAAAACCCCCACGCCATCGAGTAACACAACTTGCTCAACAAAATGCAAACACAGGACTCTCACTTTTTCACACTCCGTCAGCCTTGCACTCCTTTCTGAGTGAGTCACCACAGTTGGAAAATGCTGAACCACAGCAATATTAATCTTCACTGTAACAAAGAGAAGACTGATTGTGGAAGTTTTGAAGATACTTCGCATCAGGCATTCATGTATTTATAACACGCTTATTCAATTGTTTGAACTGTTTTGTTACGCATCCTTGACCTTTTGGACATCACATTGCGGAAAAGAGATGTGATTCGTGCATGCTCCAGCGGTCAGGGCAACTGGGGCTGGTACATCTATACTCTTGACACGTCTCCATGCTGAGGCCCCCAAGGCAATAGCGTTAGCGCCAAATTGACAAAGCAACTAGATATGACAGGAGGAATCATAAAATTTCATTTTGTAGTTTCCATGTTTCCCCCTCCTCTCTGGTCCGTCAGCACTTCAAAAATTAGATCACTGCTCAATTTAAAGCGATATGATCAATACTAGAATAGATCCACGTTATGTACTCGTTGGGGTGAGATGGAAGAGGATGAACCCTGACGCTTCTGACGACACAACATATAGATTTGATGTTGTCATAGTCACTGCACAGCGCTGCAATTTTCTTTCTTGTCCGTGACAGATACACATCATCTTTACGACTCTCTGAGTGCAACACGTGTCATTAGAGTTAATGTTTCTATCAGCTTCTGTTCAGGCAGTCTCTGGCTTTCAGGTGCAGCATTTATCTATTTTTCAATACCATGAGGTGATGACTACAGAAACTCATCCTGACAGCAATGAGCGCAATCATTTTTAGAGAGATTGAAATGTTTGCCATCGGCGTCAGATGGATGCATAATCTGTGAGACTGTCGTGTGGTCTGCTACACCACAGTTGTGCATGCATTCATTAGAATTTAATGATATTTCTTTTATGGAATAGCTAATAAAAATTCAAGGCTCCTTTTTTTTTCGTAAGGACTCTGGTTTGTTCATTTTAGTGCATGAGCTTAGATGAAATTTATCAATTCTGTGGTATGACCCTCCAGTCGCTAATTTTTTGGGGTGCAACAGCAGAGAATGCAGAGAGGCTCTCTGAAGCATGAAGCCCCTGGAGATGACTCGGTCACTTATCAAGCTCAAGCTGCACAGATGCAGCGGCCTGAGGTTTTATTAGCGTACACTTACTGTCCAGCAAAGTACGACGAGATACATGTGTGACAGCATTGCCTCAAGTTGCCCCTTAAACCCTATCCCCAAGATGTTTCCTCATCTTTTGTTCTTGTGGCAATTATACTTTAACTAGAAGCCACACTGCCACTTAAAAGGGTTTGGACGTGCATGTTTTTGCATCTTAAACGTGTAATGAGGCAAGAACGTCCTGTCTGCACTTATGAATTTTGACGTCGTCCAATCATTTAAATGATGTATTCTTTATGCAAATCCACATCTAGTTAGTAGCTGCTGATTGCCGTGCTATTGCTGATGTTTGGTGTTTAACTTGATCACAGTAGGATACAGGAGGGAGCCATTTATATTCCACCACAGCTACATTTGGAACAATCAAAAATCACAGACTCTCTTATGTGACTTTCATATCACAAATCCTAATAGAAAAAAAAGAATAATGCGGTGGAATATGTTGTCCACACACTCATCTGAATTGATTACAAAACCAGCATTTAGCTGCTCAGTTGATTTTAAAGGTTTATATATTGTTAAACATAATCTATCCAGCAGATCCAGCCTCCTCATTTTCTTTGATGTTCTTTTTCTTCATGCTACCAAATTTCTGCTTTTTACTAATCTTAGTTTGGGAGGGTTATATGATTTCTCATTTGGGTCTGTTTTATCAGAGCAAAATTATGTTTTTCTGTAATCCCTCAGTCAGGGCTACATCCAAGCCAGAGGTACTTCTTCAGTGCTGTTTGTTTATTTATTCATCAGTTAGACTACTGAAAAACTGCCATGCTAAATTTGATTGCACAAATGAGGTGGAACACAGCAGCGCCGTACGGGATTTTGGCGAGGTTTGTTTGAATCATGAAACAGGGCATTTGTCTTTGAGAATTAATTTTTGCAAGTGCCCCTCTGGTTTTTCATGGTTTTCATCTCCTCGTAATTTTGATAATCAGCATCATGGGCACAACACTCATTTATTTCAGTGATCTAAGAGCTTCACACATCTGACAACCAACCCCGTTGACAGAAATAAAATATATCAGATTTCATGAAATCAAAACTGCAAATATGAATATGTATAGGCTCAACTTCTCTCAAGTTATGATCCTCAAAACATCTTCAGTAACCTGTCATTGACAAATTCCATCAACCAGTGGGCCTATATGTTTCACTGCACCTTTAAACTGTTTTAATATTCCCTGTGGCTGAGACCTACATAGAAATTTATGTTGTTAATTATACTACCCTACAAAAGCAGAAGGTTTTATCTACCCAAACAAATTCCTTTAATGTTCCACATCAGCCAGTTAAACTTACCTAATAAAGCACATTTACTGGAGGCAGCTGACTTTAACTAACTTCAATTTTCCTAATACTAGAAGTTTATTGGTGCCATCCTTACTTCAGTTAACTTAACTTGATTAACATTACAAATTGCTCGAGCCATATTAACTTACTTAAACATAATATGACAACTTTACTAGAAGCAGCTAGCTTTAGCTAACTTGTGTTAGATTACAGGTTCACTGTAGTGTTTTCAGGAGTAACCTCTGTCACTACAGTTGTTAGTTACCAGCTGACCAAAACATAAAAGATGTCTGAATCAAGAAACATTAACACACTTATGACCAGATAGTTGTTACAGTGTCAGAGTGACTACTGTGACTATTGTTTACAAGTTACAAGTTCAATTAACTCTTCTTTTCCTTTTGGTTTTTCTAGACGGCTCATATATTAAAAGCTAAGAAAAGAAAGAAAATCAATCAACAGAAATAGAAAGATCCCATTTCTCCTTGCCTAACTATTGCTCTTTCACTTCACTCACACAATTCATGCTACTGTAATAGTAGTAGTAAAGTTTGCATATTCATACACTTGAAAAATATCTAACATGCTTTTAACAAAATTCAGTAACATGTGCCTGACCAATTTAGCCAGAGAAATATAGTGAAAAACAAAGTAGTAGCGATGTTTGACCAAGCTAGTGAACAACTGATAATGACCTAAAACCCTTTACATGCACCAGTTTGTTACTCTTGGCAGACAACACAAACTACAGATACACAAATAAAGTTCTCTACCACTGTGTTATTCATAAGTCATGGAATGACATGTTCTCATAATGGTTTTTCATCAAATAGACGAAGATTTAATGTATTATCGACTATAAAAGGGGGGGAAGGTTGGGGGGGGGGGTCCTTCAGTGATTATCACATCATTCGTGATCATTCGCTATTCATGTTGGAGCTTAGGTAGCTGTGGTATTAGAAGTCACAGTGTTCAGCACTGAGCAGCAATAATGCAGAGCAAAACAAAGACGTAATCAAAGGCGAAACATAACTTGGAGCACTTGAGCATCTTATTAATACCATTCAGACCAAACAGCTTTAATGGCTCTCTGAGGGTTATGTAGATTGAAGGGTGAGGGTGAGACGTGGGGTCGTGGTTCGGAGAACAATACCAGGAAAAACTCATTTAACACAGCTGCAATAAATTTCTAATTAGTTTCTCTGTTTAGACAGAAGCGTGCGGGGACCCAAGGAGGGAAAGGACCTGCAACACAGTGAATGGCATTATCGAAATCAAAATGAAAAAGGCCAACACTAAACTAATACTTGGAAGAATCACCATAGAGATATGTAGTGTAAACCAGTGTACACACGCAGTTTGGTTATTGTATTAGTTATGGCCTTTTTGTTGTGTTCAACCAAAAACGAAAAACCTTTTTTCAAACGATGCAACGTTCAGTGCTGTGCAGCTGTGCATCCAGACACTGACAGACCTCTGGAAGTTTTGGTGTTCGTATTACGTGACCGCTCAGTGACCTGACAGCAAGCTGGTCCCAAACCCCCATTTTTAGAAAGAGCACATGTGAAATGTGACACGTACTGATACGTAACTAAAAGAAAAGAGTGATGCAAGCTGTTTGTGCAATTGCCTTATTTAGAACACAAATGAGGCATTGACTTGTGACCGCTGGCTGCTTGTCAAACTCAGTGACTGGGACTTTGGGCTTCAAATCATCAGCTGACAGCAGCAGCGTGCACCATGGTGCTGTAGTACTGAGTACTGGTGATGAATTAGCCAATGAAAACAGATTCCTTTAAAATAAAATGATTTGAGCACAATAACAGGGGTCATGTTTGCCATAAACCAAAGATCCCTTTTAAGAAAAATAACCTAACATCACGTTTAGAGCATCATGAGAGAAGATTTTATGTTTGGAGCAAGGCCAGACCAATGCAGCATCAGAGAATCCACTATGAATTCATAACTGTATCACTTGAAGAAAAAAAGATACCATCTAACCAAACATTGAAGCTGAAGATTCTGTATCTCTGTTTTCCAGCTGAGTTTGGGTTCAGATCCAGACTGTCTGCCATTTTTCATCACAAGCACGGACTCCTACTTTCAAATAGAAGATGGGTGCAGTTCATTTTTCAGGTTCATGTCTGAGTTTTTGAGCCTGTGGAGAATGCCAATGTTATGGCGTTTGGTGGTTTTTAAGTCCAAGAAGTTGGGGGGTTTTTTTTTTGTTTTGTTTAGTTTTTTTCCTCTCCAGTGGATAAAAAATCTGGAAGGGTACTTCCAGCTGAACACTCCAAACTTGCATGAATGCAGCCAAATGTGCCTCCACAGAACAGAAGCAGTTCAACAAAGGAATAGTTACTGAAATCCTTCCCTCCTAAGGATGTCGGTACACCGCTACGTCATCTTAAATGAAGAAAAAGTAGTCAAAACACGCATGGAAAAAGAAATAAAGAAGGACAAATCCTCTACGGAGAATGTAAAAAAATCTTATTCATTTTCTTCTGTCTAATTTTAATCTCCAGTACCTCTAGAGTAGTTTTGAAAGGCCTGTAATTATTTAAGAATGACGAAGATCATGAAACACTGGGAGAAGCTCTTCCTGAAAACACCTCTCAAGTGGTTTTTGATTGGTTGAATTCTGGGAGGAGTTTCAACTCCTGCTGCTGGTCAGATCCACATCTTTTCAACATATCAACCAATTACATTCTTCCACATCAACTCATAAGAGAGATGGTGTACAGTGATCCCTTATTTTTCGCGGTTAATTGGGACCCCCCCCCCCCAAAAAAAAAAAAAAAAAAAAAAAAACAGCCCAAGATGAACAACAACAGATTACAATTACATTTTTCCACTGTGCTTTTATTTAATCCAGTGATACAATCAACTGCCCTGTGAATGTCTCATGCGGAAGAAATCATCCGTGGTGTATTTTTAAATAACTTAAAAACGGGAAGGGCTAGGAACCAGCACATCATTTATATAAACTACATAAATGGATTTTCACTAAATGAAAAGACTAGACTAGACTTCGCTGTGTTCGTCTTATTTTACTCTCTGCAGCTGCAGCACAGCCTCTAGCTGAGGAGAAAACAGTGTTTTCCCTGAAAGCAAGAGAAAGAAAGTCAGGACGAGGTAAATGAATATAACAGGGGGCAGTAATAAAGCATGTGCTGTAAACCCTTCCTCTGTACAATTAAATGTCCATAATTTAGGCTAATTACTGTAGTTTATATTAGTTTCTTTGCTTGTTTGGTAATTGGTCCGAAATCACAATTAAAAAAATTCCAATTGTGTTATCAAGTTAATTAGGAGACGTTCAATTACAATTTATTTTACTCCTTACACTAAATGGTACCATATCTGTGCCAGATTGACTTAATTACTTTATTCCATTTTCTTACATGTTCTTCATTCCCCATGAAAAGGATATCAATTAAAAGATTTAATGAGGGATTCAAACTGAATTCATATTCTTCTCGGTATGAGCTGTGAAAAACTACAACTTAAAAGAAGTTAAATGATAGCAAAATGACATGAAAAATGCCTTAGATACACAGTTTGTACTTGAATATTTATAATTAGAACATTTAAACAAGTATTTGAGTTCTTTGCCAACCAATGGTAGTGGTTAACATCTGTTTACTTGTCTTCTGATATTTTTTTGATCCTGCATTTTCATTTCAGTTCCTAATAAAGCTCTTTTTATTTACTTTTTTCTTTTCTTTTTTATGTTTCCAACTGATATTACAACATACTACTACAGATATGTTTTACATCACCAGGACCTGAACGTAACAGAAGTTTATGTTTTGCTAACAGTGTTAGCCGGGTACTGACTGGTTACAGCCGCTCAGAGTTACATCACTTTCATGTATGTTTAAATTACATTGCGTGTGCATTTTTAGCTTTTTGTTTGTCTGCGAATGTGTTTTGGTGAACCTGTTTGCCTCAGATTACTGCTTTGGGGATAAAAAGAACATTTTCAAGGAAATCAAAGTCAAACATGTCTACGGCTTAGCACACAGAGCTATCAGCACTGCAACCTATTCACATCATCATAGATGTGTTTTTAGCTTGTTTTATCTGTGCGTATGTGGGGGTACATGTTTCTCAGCCTGCTTGGCTCAAATTGCCACTGCAGAGACAGAAGATTTTGGATTAAATCAATTGAAATCAGAATCCAACATGTGTATGTGTTTGCACACAGAACTATCTGCAAGGCCAGAGCGCCCCTCGGGGGGATCTGATCCTTTGTTTAAACTGTGAAGGGAGCCCTTTTGAAAGGTTAGCGCTGCGTTTGACCAGTGGTGTCGCAGTGTCACAACCATCACAGAGGCAGCGAGTGTTTACCAGCCACGTCAACTCAAAAGAGTTATCACCAGCGGATGTGGACATGCCTAAATAGGATATACATTATTTATAACAGTTAATGCTTTTGTTGAAATAATTAAATCAGAAACATCAAATGCTTCAGCAGCAGGCGTCACATTTCCTTGACAGTTTTGGCCGTCAGAGAGGAGCTGTGGTTTATCCAGTCGTTTCTTCCCGCTGGTGTTCCAGTTCCAGTCTGCAGGGAAGCAAATGCTACGCTGATCTGTGCTGCACCTGTGTTCCAGCGCTGACAGAAGCAGAGTGACTGCAAGGGTGGTTTGGTCCCACAGAGTTTTGTTTATTGACAGCCATTTAGCCAAGTGTGTCTTCAAAGACTCAGCAGAATAATTTACTAGTTTGTGCTGCAGTATTCTCACAGAGATACACTGTGGAGCAAAAAGAAAATAAAAACAAATTTACTGACAGGCAAAATAGCATGAGAGTAGTGCTGGGCAATATGACGATACATATCACGGGGACGATAGAAAGGTGTGTATCGTGCCATTTCTCTTATATCGTTTCTATCGTTTCTAACCTAATTGCAGATTTCAGAAAGTTGAAAAATAATTTGTGTTTATTTTTTATAGCTGAACTTCAGTGCAAAAATGTGTTTTTCCTCTCAGAAACTGTTGTGCACTTTAAAAAAAATGTGAAAGCTACTGTACCTCTGTACCTACCTGTTTTTGCTGCACTAAAATGTATGTTTGTGACAGTTCAGCTAAATGTCCTTTCAAAATAAAGTTGAAAAGTAAGCAATGAAATTTTTGTCAAACTTTTCAGAGAATAACTGAAAACATACTTTATTATGGTATATCGTGATATATATCGTTATCGTGATATAAAATAGTCCATATCGTGATATATGATTTTTTCCATATCAGCCCACCACTACATGAGAGTAAAGACTACTATTCTGGTCATGCTACGTCCGCCCCAGGTAATTCAACAGTATCCACTTTTTGTGAGAAATGATTTTAATTTCGCTTAAATGGAAACCATCCATCTGCGATGGACTGGCGACCTGTCCAGGGTGGACCCCTGCCTTTCGCCCGTCGACGACTGGGATAGGCTCTAGCAGATCCCCGTGACCCTCCGGAGGATGAAACGGGTCTAGATAATGGAATGGATGGATGGAAACCATCCATACTTGATGCTACAAACAACTTGAAGTCATTCTGTTCTTAGGATCACTCACTAATTGTTTCCTTTTTTTCTTACTTAAGATATCACATTTCATTAGAAAGGGCCCAAATCCTAACAGCAAAGCCACATAATGGGGAATGGCCTATTTCAATACAGCAATGAAGGGGAAGATTAAAGGATAAATCCAGCCTTCTGGTGCAATATTCACACAGCTCTTTGGTTTGTGAAAAGTCTAAGAACCAGATTAAACTGGAAAACCAGCAGCGGCCCTCCGAGGAAATAAAACTGTGGTATTTCAGTTTTACCAGGGGCTTTGAAAAAGCCACGCTGTGGCTTTTACGACACAGGAAAACTGAAACATCTCTGAGCAACCATGTCAGATTTTTACATCCCTAATGTGAAGTGGTGCACAAGTAAGAAGAAAAACTCATTTGGCCATCAGATAGCATCTCATTTTTCAAGGAAGCTTGACAACACAGTGCACACGAACACCTGTCATGAATGGCAGCATTTCCACTTGCAGTTATTCACAACATGCAGCAAAATGACAGCCAAATGCACGCGACATGGAAGCAGTTTGGGATTTTACATAATTAAAAAGAATAAACGAATGGCCTCGAAAGCTGTACTTTGCCTCTTGGCCGATGACAGCAAGGATAGGCTCCAGCCCTGAGCGGGATTAAGCAGTTATAGAGGATGGATGAATAGATGGATGGAAAATAGGTGAAGAAATGGGAAATTTTTCTCCCGGACATTATTGGTTCGCACGCCACAGGCTCGCTGTCCGACCTCAGGGGAGCCCAGGCAATCCCCTGACTTTCTCCGGAGACAAACAGAGAAATGTGCATCAGAATGGAAATCTCAACACTCAGAGCTCTCCCAGATTTCTATTGTAAGCATGTACATGACACTGGGTAAGACATGCAACCAAGCATTGATAATGAGGCAGAGGCTCAGGCAGGAAGCGTTGCTTGGGCAACATTTGAAGGCAAATGCAAAGCAGGAGAATCAACATTTAATTACACCTCTAGAGGAGTTGGGCATCAGCTGTGGCCTCTATCTATTTGGCCTAGTCTTAGTGATTTAATGAATGACAGTCATGTGATATGTTTGGGGAGATTTCAGATTTGGGAGATAGTTAGGTGAAAGAGTTGGTTGATTGAATATGTGAGAAGGCTCTTCCACAGAGAAAAACAGTGGAAGCCCTGAACCAATCATCATAGACACCCATGACATTCCTTGTAGGGCTGACTTCCCTCCACATTTCTGATCACAGGGGGGGTTCAGAGGGTGTACACTCTGCAGATGACTAAATTATTTATAGATGAAAGAGGATCTAAAACGAAGCGATCAATGCACAGATGAGACCGGCGACTGACTAACTGCAACCTGGGCCTTTGAGTGAGAGTAAGATGTGAGCACTGCAAGGTGGGCAGGTGCAGGGCTATTTTAATGGCTCCCTGCCCCCTCTTTCCCCATAAAACAAACCAGCTATTTAACAGCCACTTCTATCACTCTGACAGCGGGGGGGGGGATGGGGGAACTCCAGTGTTGTTCTCATTTAGAAGAACCACTAAATGAGCCAACATGGCCACTGTGAAATTATGACCATTTGGGAAGATCCATCAAGGCGGTCTGCAGTCGTGTTTCTGCATTTGAACACATTCCTGCACACAAGCACCCTCGCAAATCTTTTGTTAACACAGAAGTGGCCACTGTGAAACCAGCACACCGTGTGTGATACTGTCTGCTCGTACTATCCGGGGAGGCGCAAAGCGATAGGAAGTGGGACCTTGGAGAGTACGTTAACCCACGCCGACCTGCCAAATACAACAGTAATTTCACACTCGAGCGGATAAAAACATGACCATTCATTTGCGCCGGTGACAGGGAAAACATCTCAGCTTGAATTCAACTATTGTGTTCTAGAAGTGTGTTCTCCAACACCGAAGAGATCAGCGGGAGAAGATTTTACATTCGTGCCATTGTTAATCATGTAGCCAGTCATTTAGTTGTTTTCTTTAATGACTTATGTTCATACAGATGTCTACTATGTTCAGCTGTCACGTTCACAAATTAGGGGCATCAGAAATCTATTCACTCTAAAGCTTCTGTTTTGTTTTAAAAACCTTTTCATTTTCCCTCTTGTTCGGCCGAGCCGACGCTTCCCGTGCGTGACTACGTTGTTTTCACCTCTCGTAGAGGTGTGGATAACAGGTGAGTCTCCTGCAAAGTGTCCACGCTTACTACTCTTTGTCTTCTGTGTCTGGGTTGAAGATTGACTTAAGTGCGTGCGTAACTCAGTTGGTGCACTTTCAGATTTCAGACAACTGCAGGGGAGCGCGGCGGACACTAGCAGCCTGGCGGAAATGGCA
The DNA here is from genome assembly GCA_018398805.1 of Hirundichthys speculiger. NCBI lineage: Eukaryota > Metazoa > Chordata > Actinopteri > Beloniformes > Exocoetidae > Hirundichthys > Hirundichthys speculiger. The sequence goes on from JAGFBZ010000895.1 coordinate 1,172,327, forward strand.
AAAATCTAAGTCTCAAAGGCCTTGAGCGCAGTCGGACAAAGGAAACATGAATAAAAAAAAAATAAGATTTATTTTTCATCGTGGTCAACACGCTAACAATTTAAGGAAAGTAATTTTAAATAACGGCTCAGTGGTTTTCAAACACACTCTGCTGTACCATAATTTGCCTTTACTAGGGCAGGAAGATTTTGTCTGCCAGTGTAAAGGGTTTGTTTTGTTTGCTTTGTTTTTTTTTTAATCTTATTCCATTTTTCAAAATTTTTGATGTGTATCATTTATCAGAACTTTAGCAGTGTGAACTCAAAGTTGACACAGCGGAGAGGAGTTTTTAGATCCTTTGATGTGTGATTTCTGGTGAACACGGGCAAATGTGATGTACATGCAAGAAAAGACACCAATTAAGGAAGGCGCCACACTCCCAGGGAAGTCACACCATTATTTCTTTGAGACAAACTCAAACTTTGACAAAGGGCATGAATCAAACCAAACCCTAAGGCAATGGGAGAAAAAGAAAAATTGTGCATGTAGCTGTGTGTATTTTTGTTTGCGTGCAGCACAACCGAGTTCTGAGATTAGATGGCAGCAAACAAGATAAGACAGTCAGTGAAGGAAAAGAGGGGCTAAATTTCAGGGATTTTCAACAAGAGGAAGCTTCTGAGGCAGAGAAGGTGGTACTTTTAGCCTTAAAGCATGAGGATGTGCTCATGCTGAGGATTTTATACCTGTTTACTTTTTTTGTGACTTGTTACTGCTTATTTAAGATGGTGTCAGCAGCACCATTATTAGAGCTGCACCATGTAACTGCCTACGGTCTGAATGAGAATTGCTCACTTGTTTCATTAGAATTTCCAAACAAAACAACCACAAACTACCCCGTAGAGTAAAATCCAAGATTCTTATCTCAAGCTAAAATCGAGTAACACTAGAATGCTTGTTTGTCCATTTCAGCTTTTTAGTATTTATTTTGAACTGATATAAAGCAGAGTTAAAGTTATGCACTTTCTGTGTTCATTATGATCAAGCACCATGGTCAAGTTGTTTATACTGTGATCATTACTCAAAAACTCTCTGAGTCTTTGAGGTCATGAAACTCAAATCTTCTACTTACTTTGTGGTCCAGTGAGCACCCTGTTTGGCCTTCCCCACTATTCTCTCTGCAGTGACTGTGATGCCTACAGATGTATTGTCACATTCACAATCTTCAGTACAATCTTCTTGTACTTTCTGATGCAGTTCCTAAATTGAGCCACAAGGGGATCTAGGCATACTAGATGTTCTTCTGCTCTCATCCAGAGACGTGTATGAGATGACGACAAAAGAAATTAAGTTGTTTGAATAGATCTGAACAGAAGACACATAAAATAACAATAGTAGGCATCAAAGGTTAGCATGAGCTAAACCAAACTCAACTGGCTAATTTGCAGGAATTGAGGCAAAGGCTGATTTATGCTTCCTTGTAGCAGCTATACATGTAGGCTATTCAAGGATCCTACACCATCTCAAGCATTTATACTTGTGCGTTACTGTCGCTCCATTATTACACCACCAACTGCTAGACGGCAGTGCAGGTAGCTGTAGCTGTAGCTCACAGTGCCAAGTTTCCTTTTGTTTAATTCTTATATATAGCTTAGACATGGCAGTGGAGCAAATAAAGTGTATTTTACGTGAGCTGGCACTGACAAAATGTTAAACATCAGTCATTTGTAAAGATATTGCCACAAATGGTCATTCTACCCAACATAAAGACAATGAAGAAGATGTAGCGAAGGGAAATTCAAAGACGAAGAAGAACAACTCAACCAATCATTTCTTACAGTCTGCGTCAACACACACACTTAGAGACAGATGCACATCAGGCGTAGGGTTCACACCTATGTCATAGCTTTTACACAGAAGTATAAAAAGTATATATCATAACCCTAACCCTAACCCTGGGTCCTTTAACAGATTTGTGTCTTTTTGGATCAGTCAAAACTCAGACTCAGATCCAACAAGTCCCTCTGATCCCTCAACCCTGTATAAAAAAAATGAATCCTGCCCTTGTCAAACCGGAGCCAGTTCTCTCTCGCTCCAAATAAATACATATGAAGCTGAAAGCTAACATTTAAACACCTTTAGCAAAGAATGTTAAATAAAGCCTCGTGTTTTGTTTTAAGAAGTTCATTTAAATTAACGGATTAATGTGATTTTTACTTTGCCTTTTGCCATGACCAGCACAGTTATGCCACTTCATTTTTGTTCATCAAACAGAAGCAACAGTAGCTTGACTGTTGCACAGTTAAGTAGCAATGTTTTAATGATTCATAAAAGAGCCCAGCTAACAACGACCAATCAAAGGACAGGTTACATAATCCAGTAAGCTTCTATGCAGGTGTCTGGTTTTAACCATCATGTGCTGAGTGTAATTAAACTCTAATAATAAGCAGGCTGCTTTTTAGGCGAGCCCACACTTTTGTGTGTTTTAAACTTTTTTTTTTAATTCCAGAGTTCTCCTATTGCTAGACTTATTTCCATAACACTGTGTTAGGTGTCTTGTACCCAAACATAATAAAAACTGAAATGTCACCTGAGTTCATATTTCCAACCTGGCTGTAAACCACCAGGGTACAAAGATTGTCTAAGGCTCACACAACACAAAAAACACAAACACAAACACACACATACACAGCAGCCTCTGTAACACGCCGTTTGTGGGGGAAAGGCTGAATCTTGTCCTGGTCCACCTGAGGCTGCAGCTGCTCAGCTTATGGCAAGAAGAGATGCCAGTTCTACTCCCCAAAGAAGGACAGTAAAACAAACAGGGTGTGCTGAACAAGTGAAAAATGCATCTACAAAGTCCATGCACACACACACACACACACACGCAGACGTGCATGATGACATGAAGCAACATGAGCTCATTAAAATTGATTCAGTCTTACATCCATCCATCCATCCATCATCCATACCTGTTTGGTCCTATGCAAGCTTACATATATTAGTTAATATTATTCACATCTCCTGCTGTTGTTTTTGCACCTTGTGGGTGGAAGAAAAAGATGTTAGAAGTATTTTAGTATAACTTCATATCGCTGACAACAAAAATAAGTTCAAGACTGTTACTGCCTTCCTCCCATTAAATACGTCTAAAACTACTTTCTGCACATTTCTAGTACTTTATTTAGTGATACAAGTAAATCTATTGCTAAAAAATGTAACACCAAAGCCTTATCTTAAGTAATGCTACTACTATTCAAAAATAGCTGACCTTACATTTCTGCCATGTTCAAATTCTTATTGCACTATTAAAACGTGGAAATAATCATATAGTGCTCCAATAAAAAGACAAATGCATGAGAAACAGTGCTCTGACCCACCAGTGGCTGTAAAGGTCATCTGCAGAACTGTAATGCCTGAGTTCATGTTGGCTGTTTAAAGGACGACTACATGCCAAAGACCTCAGCTGGTTGGCAGCACATTAAACTAAGCAACAAGACGAAGGCAGCCCGCCAATGCAGTTGCACTCTGGCTAACCATGGTGGAACAACTGCCATGAAAAATCACCTGGATGCTGCTACTTGGCTACTTGATCACTGTATTTTTCTGTGATGGTATATCACATATATATATGTGATGGCCTATATATTGCCTATATATAGTAATATATAGTGATATATACTGATATATAGTGTAGAACAGTGTTCTACACTATCTTGATGTAGAAAGCAGTTTGAAGACAGTTTTCTAAAATACATGAGAATTGTCTCCATTAAATTCCAGTTAAGTTCTGTGGCATGTATGACGTACGATGTCATGGTACTGACACTGACGCAGATATCTGCAGAGCCCAATCTTGTATCAATAGAAAGAAATTAGCATTCGCCTATCATGACTCTGAGCTACGTTGCCACAGGATATGTATGTGTGTGATAGCAAGTAATGTGTGTCAAGGTGTCATGAAGTGGATAAGCTGAGAAAGAGTGTCACCGGTTGTCAGAGAGCCCAGAATTCATCAGGGCTTCGCTCCTGCCGCTGCTGCACGGATGGGCAGGAAAGACACCAGAAATGCTGCAGAAGTCACTTATTAAACTTTAATGGTCTACACCTTAACGAAGCAATGTACTCTTTGTATATTACATGAAGTTACAACTAGTTCAAGTCAATTTGAATGATTTAACTTCTCTGAAGACCTTGAATCAGTAGACTAGAATAGGGCCTCTGTGGGTTCCAGCATAGACGTCCACCGGAAGATAACAACTACATGTTTTACTCTTAACTGACTTTGAAAGGGGAAAGAGAGGAAAAAATAAAGTCATTTTTCAAAGCATCTCAAACGGAAAAAAGGTTATGCAATTGCTGAGTTACGGTTGCTATGGCACAGAATAATTAGAGTGTGTGCATAAGGGTGTGACTCAGCACTATCAGTGTACGAATGGGAGCCAGTGAATAAACATTAAGAGGATGTGAAATAAAGCATTGTTTATGCAGCTGCTGCCGCCGTCGAGTAAGCGGCCTTTGCCAGCATCTCAATTCTATTCCTGTTCTTCAAGACTGTCCGAGAAAGAGGGAAGCAAAAAGAGCAGAAGCCAGCTTTATGGTTGCTTATATGAATGCAGACGAGGGGTCCAGAGTCCTTTAACGTGTAAGTGAGTTTTCCTGCCAGATGAGATGCAGGGGTTTGTGCTTTGAGTTGAGAGAACAGTGCTCTCTTCACAACGTTGGTATATTTAGCAGAGATTAAAACCGATGTGATGCAACAGCATCACAAAAGGTTGAAAGATTCACTTTGTTTTTGTGATTTTGTAAGACTCCGCGCGCAGCTCTCTGAAAAGAGGACGTGTCTATTCTACGCCGGTAAATTTAAAGATGAGTCATTCAGCAGTGATTTGGCAAAGCTTTCTGCTTCTCTGCCTGACACTTTGTCACGAGCCTGACAGTCTTGAGACTCGCCATTTATATGAAGACGGATCGTCGTTTCTTATGCTACATCCTCCTTAGCACAGCCTTTTCATTTTAGGATGAACATCTTCTATAACATTACATTTCACTTAAGGGTGTGTGAGAATTGATACCCCTCAGGACTTTTCAATCCAGAGCTACATAATAACCACACTGTGAAATTGCAGCTCCAAACATCCATCTCTCCCAGCTCTGCTATGATCCAGTTTAAACACTACTGGGCTTTGGCAGCAAAGCCGCAATAAAAGGCAACTTGAAATTGTGCCCTGTCACGTGATTAACAGTCAACAAAACTCGCTCTGTGTAAGCTTGGCAGAAAAGGAATAAATCTCATTAAGCATTTGCAGATATTTTAGCATTTTAGTGCTTTTTTTTCCCCCCTCCTGACAAATAAGTGACATGAGCTCTGATGTTTGAGGCAGTGTTTGTCTGTATCTGTCAGGCCTCAGGGTCGTCCTCCAGAGAAGCACCATGTTCTTCTGTTGAGGCAAATGGAGATCCACTGATGTGAGACCCAATCGATAAGTGAGACACGGACTCTTGGTTGGAGTGTTACAGATTTCTTTGTATTTATCTATCTAATTCTGCCAGCAGCTACTAATGTGTCAATGTCAGTTTGCTACTAGAAGGCGAAAAAAAAAAAAAAAAAAAAGAGTAAGACCAGGCAGTTGCAGGTCACATGGGGTGATGTGTAGCAGAGGAGAAAACTGCCAGAGGAGCTGTGGTGCAAAGCCTCAGATTACACCCTGGTGGAGAGGTAAAATGGCCAGAGGTGTGTCTCAGTTAAGTTTAGCCTGCTGGTGATTCAACTCCTTCATTAACTGGTGTTTGCTTCTGTGTGTCCTCTGCAGCGGCTAGTGACGAAAATAAAAGTGTGCACTCATTCACAGCGGACCGAGTTTCTATAAGGAATCGCATGAAAATGCTTTGTGTGTTTCTGCAGGACGGAAGGCTTAACACTTCGTGCCTGCTGCTGGTGCATGAAACCAGATACATGCAAACACAGATTAACTGTCAGCGAGGAGCCTGGTGGGGAAAAAAAAAAAAGAGGTGAATTAGCCAATTCTTCATAAATCAGCGATGCAGTGTTGGGACCACCAACCCTCAGTGTTGTGAGACGTTTTAACTCCGGTCTAATAATTGAGATGCTGGTTAACTCTTATGTGAGGGCACGGTTGTCATGCTAACTGTCACAAGTCAAATGAAGTCATTCTGTTTTTTTGGGATGCGCTTTATTTAGGGCTGGGGAACGATGAAAATTTTTAATCGCGATTAATCGCATTGTTTCCCTGATTAATCACGATTAATCGCATTGTATACGCAAAATCAAATAATGAATTCAAAAGTAGTGTAAAATGCACTTTTATTGAAATGTTATGCTGCCATATGAACTAAAGTGCCATAACATTTGTTGTTCAAACACTTTTAACATCAGCACTTGTCAGTAACACATATTAAGTTAAAATCTCATCTTAAAAAATGTCAAATAAAATAAAGCTTATTGCTACTGCCAGGGCATTAACGTCATCCTGTTTTTATAAACATTAAAACAGGTAATTTCTGAGGTAACAGCAGAAACTTTTAACGGGGAGTTCAACTTGTCAGTTGTTACAAATAACCTTGTTTCTGTTGAATCCTCTGTCTGGGAGAACTTTAAAATGAAAATGTCCATGTTAAAGTTCAGTAACTTTACCAAATCCGTGAATCATTCGTTCTTTCCATTTTCAACTGTCAATCAAAAATTGAAAAAGGAAAAAGGGGCGTTTTATTTCGTTTTTCGTTTTGGAATCTAACATAAAAAACAAAAAATGCCCGGTTTTTTTCGTATTTCAATTTTAGACTTGGATCAAAAATACGAAATTAAAAAATGGGCCACGGGACCGAACTTGTTTTTAATATTTTAACTGGTCCAGTTTACGTGACCCGGAAGTGGTTTTGTGCGGCAGTTCCGGTAGCATGGCGGCGCTAGAATCAAATACTAGTTTGATCAAGGACTTATTCAGCAGCGGCTTGACACACGCTGAAATATCCTGCACGTTGCAGCAGATGAGTATCCTGTAGTGATGGTGAGATGAAGCCTCATGAGGCATCGAACCATTTGAGCCGATCGGTTTCAGAAAAGCTTCATTACTAGAAGCTTCATCTGCACACGACACCACCTACTGGACAGATTTATAATCACAGGCAGCTGGATCTCAACCACAGCTGTTTGTGGCGCATTGAATATTTGTCTGTCATGGCCCTTGGGAATGATTATGAATTACAAAGAATGCATGGTCCAAATAAATTCTCTACATACATTATCATATATGTGTATAATAAAATATACCATGGATGTATTCTGTGTGTGTGTGTGTAAAGTTTCCCAGTATGAAAGTATCATATATGGCAGGTTGTGTAATGTTTTTTCCTTTTTTGTCACTTTAGGAGAATAGCATGGGCCTGAACAGGCAGAGGACAGTGAAAGTGCCGGTCAAACTAGGAAGATGGAACTGAATATGTTTGTGTAACTTGAACAATGATGTACAGGACAGGGAAAACTTTAGTCATTTTTATTAAGAAGTAACAGTCTCTCAACAGCTTTTCAGCAATTCTTTTTTTTTTTTTTACACAACTTCTCTGGCCGTTCACATGGTACAGAAGATGTTGTTGTGCACAAAGGCGCAAATAATATTTTCAAAAAATAGGTTGTCTGATAATCGAGGTCAAAACTTTTCTACTGTCATTACACATCTGCGCCACAAGATGGCGCTGCATCAACGTAAACAGTAGGTGAATGGAGCGTCACAGTGAACGGATGGAGCAGGGCTTGAATGATCTTTTTTAATTTTTTTTTTTTTTTTTTTTTTTTTTTGATAAATTGCTAGGGTTTGCTACCGAATGCAAGAACGAGTAATGCTTTAGAACTCGGGGGGCTTGAAAGTTTTGATCCAAGTTTTGAGCCCAAGTTTTTTTTTTTTTTTTTTTTTTTTTTTAACAGACTGAATTGTTAATATTGCTAGCCGGTTTGCTACCGGAACTGCCGCACAAAGCCACTTCCGGGTCACGTCAACCAGACAAATTAAATAATGAAAAGAATTTCGGTCCCGTGGCCCATTTTTTAATTTCGTATTTTTGATCCAAGTCTAAAATTGAAATACGAAAAACCGGGCATTTTTTTTTGTTTTTGTGTTGGATTCAAAACGAAAAACGAAATAAAACGCCCCTTTTTCCTTTTTCAATTTTTGATTGACAGTTTAAAATGGAAAGAACGAATGATACACGGATTTTACCAATCCGTGTATCATTCATTCTTTCTATTTTCAATTGTCAATCAAAAATAAAAAAAAAAATTAAAAGTGACATTTTATTACATTTTTCTTTTTTTAATCTAACACAAAAAAATGAAAAAATGTCCGTTTTTTTTTTTTTTTTTATATATATTTCAATTTTAGACTTGGATCAAAAATACGAAATTAAAAAACGGGCCACAGAACTGAATTTGTTTTATAATCGAGGACTGGACTTTCTGTTGTCGTTACACATCTGTGCCACTAGATGGAGCTGCACTGCAGTAACCAGCTAGAGAACAGCAGGACAGTGAACACATGGAGCAGATCTGATGTAACATGGAGGAATGACGCGAAAGTTTTGTTGCAGTCCAGAATTTTTTTTTTTTTTTTCAGACAGAATTGTTAATATTGCTACCTGAGTTGCTACCCGAACTATAAAGTACACAGATTTTTACCGTTCTCCATGTCTGTTTTAGCTTTTCCTTATGTTTACTGTATTCCGGTTCCGCAGCAGCCAGTAACAGACTCTTCAAAACAAAAGCATGTGAGCAACATGCGTTAACGCGCGATAAGATAAATGTCGGCGTTAATAGATTAATGCGTTAACTTGCCCAGCCCTAGTTGTATTACAATTACACAGAGGAGATTTTAGTAAATAGGTACATGTGTGACAAACAGGAAAAGAGCAGGAAAAAGAATGTAGCTTCATGTATGAATGGAAACAATTCTAGCTGTTCAGAGGCTGTTTGACTTGTTCGAGCGTACACAGAATCAAAGATGAGCTGCTGGCCGGAGTTATTGCAGGTCAATTAACCAGTGAGTTCTGCACAACATCAGATATGATGTGCATTGACGGCTGCCAGCGCAGCTGTCACACTGAGCACCAGTGCGGTTCAGGTGGCCACTGGCTGGCCACGGCCAACTGCTACAAAACCATGTCTTCCAAAAAAAAAAAAAAAAACCTCTCACACCTCAATAAAAGATCATTTAAAACAGATGAAACCAGATGGCATAAAAGTAAATGTGCTCAAAGGGGAACTCGGCCATTTGTTGTGATACTGACACACGGGTGTGACTTTGTGTTTCAGAAAAGCCTTTTATTTCCGACAAGCAGCTGCTTTTTGTAACGTTTTAAGCCAGGTTAGTGCCTGGGTCTTTATCACGGGGCCACTCAGGGCACTTTTAAGTATTTACATTAAGGGAATTTGTGAAGCATGCTCCTTGCTCGGGCACTTCAAGTTAGTTGCACAGCCTGGGGCAAGGGGGTGGGGGGGGGGGGGGGGCAGGAGTCTTCTGCAGATGCCACTCGCAGAGAATCACTGCTGCCTCTCCAAACAGTGCATGCTTTTGATTTTCCTTCACACCTATTACTTTGCACTCTGTCTGAGAAGAATCTATAGGGCAACAGAAATTACCCACACGCAGATGTTTGAGTGTCTCCCTGAAGCGTTTAAGGCATGATGTATGCTATTATAAAAGCACTGTGACTGCGGCTGCATTGTCAGCAGTCTGCTGCTCTGCTGGCTGATGGGAGGAGTGGGGGGGGCTGATTGAGTAGCTGGCTGACTGACGGCATGACAAGATAAAGAATATGAAATTACACACCCAGCAATAATTATGTTTTGAACTAGGCAGCGCATTAAGGGATGTTTGTTCGTTTTTAATGACTCTCAGGAGACGACGTCTTTTATTTGACACAGTAATTGCAACATCCCTCAATATCAAATGCTGTTTTTAGCCTTTTTTTCAGCTGATGGCCAAATTGAAAATACACCAATGAGGCCCTTAATGACTTTATTGATCTTTTTTTGCGTGGTAGACGGGCTTAATTTCATCATTTGTATCATATTATGTTTAAAAATCCTCCTGGTTGCTCTTAATTTCCAGGTATGTCTGGAGCATCATCCATCAACAAGCGCAAAGATGTTCTACTGAGTCCTGAATTATGTTGTAATGTATTACATACTCTTCAGCTTTGTTTTTTCTTTTTTTCAAGAATAGTTTGTGTGTTTGCACGACACGCTCACTCAACCTTGAAGACATTTAATGGCATTTCATCCCTCTATTCTTACTATAAAACTTCCATCTCTATAATAGAGCCTTCCAGAAATATGGAACAACCGAAGCACCAAAGCAGACACTCCCGTAAGCACCGTTCCAAAGAGTCTCATTTTTAGACGTGCAATCATTCATCTTGTGTTAAGTCACTACTGATAAAGGTTAAAATAATAAATAAATAGATAAATCAAATCCATATTCGTTGTTGTGGCTTGTTTTCTCTGGAACATCTTTCTCTAATGAATATAACTTCTCAAGTGTGCATGATGACGGAAATCAGGCGTGGAGAGGAGCACCAGGTCGTTCTGTAAGGCTGAGCTAAGTTCACGGCACCACAACCACGGAGAAATTATTTAACATCACTTTTAATTAAGTCAGCCTGCAGAGCAGCTCATTACAATGGAGGGCTGAGTCGCTCGGTGCATTCTGAGCTCGGTTGAGATTCAGCGGCGTTTATGCGCCTGTCTCCAGACCAGCTCGCCCTCCGCTCTCAGTGGTGTTACTGCGCGCTCACAGACATAACAACATACATGACAGCAGTAATATGGGAGCTGACAGCAGAGTAAGAGTAGCTCCGGTCTTTGCAGTGCATTATCTAAATGACCTCTAAACGGTTAGTAAGTAGCTTCAGCTTAGCCATCTTGTACGTGCATCACTTTTTTTCCTGAAGGTTAAACCTGTCCTTCATGGAACTAATTCATTCTTAATGCACCTGTCTGGTCCTCTGAGGTGTTGTTGAATAAGCATGATGCGTATCCAATGCACAAAAAGGTGAGCGACTTCTCCCGGCATGAAAGGCCTGGTGGTGCGGTCCACGAAAGCAAAGGTGTTGCAGACTAAAATAGGAATCAGGTATAATTTCATCATAATCCTGACAGCTTGTGCTCAACTGGCCAGGCTTGTACCATGATCATTTTAAGATTCCCTTGGGCCAGTTTATTGACTTATCAAACCTGACTTTCACTTTAGCTGAATGGTAAGTCAGACATTTGGCATACATTTGAACGGGTGGTCGGGGTTGCCAAACGTCTCATTGACACAAAGGATCATTTCTGACATAAAGCGACAGCGTGCCAAATGCCTCATTGGCTACATTATCATGTACAGCAATATTCCTACTATTGACCTTACTCTAACGAAGGCAATATTCAAGTCAGAGCAATTTTATTCTCATTTACATGTTGCAGAGCAAAATCCATTTAATGACTTACAGTATGGCCACATTACTCCTCCCTATCCCATTTCAATGGTCACACTCGTCCAAGGACTTCACATCCATTCTCCTCAGTAAATAGTCTTTTCTCCCAGTTTCCTTCCTGTTTTGCATGGACACATAATGTTCCACATCACTTCATTCAGTTACGACGCTCTCAGAACACAATCTCATTTGAGTTTAGGTCATCTGAAAATGCAGTTTCCTTATTCGAGTGCCAGTAAGCAGGTTATTATTGGAAAACTGCCGTGCATGTAAATATACCCAATAATAAGAGCAGGGCCATTTCTAATCACCTTGGGGGCCCTGGGCAAGAGTGAGCATGGGGGCCCCAAAAACACCAAGAAAATCATTCAATCCAAAAATCTTTTATTTTAAATAACAGAAGTAACACTTAAAATACAATATAACATAACAAACACAACTGAAATGTGCAAAGTTTGACAAAAACACAATCAAGCAAAAAATAAAAAAGTTAAAAGAAATAAATAGTGGTTTTGGTTCCATTGGATATGCTTGCTTCATTTTTCTTGTATCGAGTTTGAAGCACCGCAGAAAGCCGGGCCACAGGCAGTCAGGGCCACATTAGGGGGGTTCCAAACGTGTCGCTGCAGTGTCTATGGAGGTTTCAGGTTGTGTCATTGGTATGGATCGATATTGGCCGCATCTCGGGGGGTCCCTTAACACACGAGGCAGTGACAGCTAGTGGGGGCCCTATGCGAGGGGGTTTTCAACATATCGTCATTGCAGTGTTTAAAGCAGTTCAGTCATTTTGTCATTGACAAAAGGACCAATGTCACCGCTGTCCTGGGGCCCCTTCCAGCTCGGGGCCCTAGGCAACTGCCTAGTATGCCTACCCCGTTGCAGGCGTAACAGGTCACAGATAAAGCAGTGACTCTCTAAAATGTGCCAAAAGTGAGAAATGCCAAATCATAAAGGATCATTCAGTATATCTCAACCTGATAAATTGACTTTTTTTTTTTCTTAAACGTGGTTGAATGTATAACTTATTTTTAAAAATCATTATAATCAAAGTTGGAAATGCTTCAAGGACAGGTCGGCACACTTTTCATTGTGGTATTTTCAATCACAGTGTTAAAAAAAACAGCTCTGAAAATCTTTGATTTAACTTTGATACTTTGATAAAATGAAGAAAATGTTTGAAACAGAATGATTTAATCTTTGATCAAAGCCAGTTGTTCTTGTTACCAATTCATCACCACCGGCTCGCACCTCCACTTGACACCGAGGCAGGAACCGCTCGTCTGAGTTGGGTTGCTGCCACAATCCAGCCTGCAGTAGTTAGCGTCACATCGTTCTTGTCCACACAACAGATTCAAATAATTCTGTAGGACTTTTGGTATTGGGATGTTATGAAGTTTAATGCATTAGCTCCCCACCTGAGGATGCATCTGTATAATCCATTCCAGCTATGCAGCTACACAGTTAGTAGAGGAAGCTTCCATGATGGGGAAAATAAAAAATAAAAAATTCCACAGGTGTAAAAAGGATAGGTTTTACTGCACATTCATCTGAGAACTGTTGAAGATTAATAAGTGAAGACTGAGCTGCACGCCTCATTGCTGTGGCGTAGTTATTTCAGCAGGCTTCACTGATGATGCTTAACATCCAACACCAGCGACACTCAGCATCAGAGGGAAGGTAACAGACCGATTACTGATTTATATCTTGATATCCCAGCCCGCCACTCCTAATTCTTGCTCAGTCAAAACAACCTCTAATAAATTGGACGTCATGCATATTCCTGGCTGAATGTCACAACTTTTACAGGTAACCATAGCGACAGAGGCCAGTGTTCGACTGCTAAATCACCTGTTTCAAAGGGAGATCACAATGCTGCTATCCCCTGCGGTATAGTAATAACTACACTGCATGCTGGTCTTTTCATCTGCACAATGTTCTGTATCAGACTGCCTGAAAGTCGAAGTCAAAGGCAGACAGAGGGGGAAGCCCCGCTGTGTGGCTCTTTGTTTCACCATCAGGCAACTCACTGCCTCGGAGGAAACACACACTTTTGTGGTCTGACTAATTCTCGACCAAATTAGCTACAGATCACTGAATGCGTTCAAAGATGATCACTAATTTTACCTAAAATGAATGCCAATGAAAATGAGCAGGGCTTCGATTAAAGCGTCTCAAGCCCATATGTAAAGTGGGGCAGCAGAATACATTAAGTAATTATACTGGCTTTCTATTGATATTGTGCTCTGAAGTGAGGGACATGAACACACACACAAACACACACACACAAACACACACAGGACTGCAGCCGTGAACTATAAGATCCCAGTCCAACCATCCTAATTCCTTTCCTCTTTAATAAAAAGAATTAGTCTGGATTCTTTGGATTCAACATTGATTTCTTGGGGGCGTCACCAATAAACGCAAACAAAACTGCCTCTGGACACCATTAGGTAAGCTTACAACCAATCAAAGCAAAGGCAGCGCGAAAACCGGCCAACTAACAACAAAATACAGTCATGGAAAAAATTATTAGACCACCCTTGTTTTCTTCAGTTTCTTGTTCATTTTAATGCCTGGTACAACTAAAGGTACATTTGTTTGGACAAACATAATGATAACCACAAAGATTGCTCATAAGAGTTTTATTTAAGAGCTGATATCTTACCATTTTCCATGGTTTTCTTGATTATAACCTAAATCACTTAAGTTTTTACATCAATAGCTATGGCGTTGTACTGCCAAAAACACTGCTTTTATGCATTCAGTGTTTTCTTTTCTGTCTGTTTTAGTCACATGATGACGTTTAGTGGTACCAGGTATTAAAATGAACAAGAAAGTGAAGAAAAAATGGTGGTCTAATAATTTTTTTCCATGACTGTATATTAAAAATGGCGTGCAGTGGAGTTAGGAATGTCGGTAAATGAGAACCCCGAAATGGTGTTATTTTTATGCACTAGGTGGCAGTAACACGTTGCATTCGGGGCTTTTTGCAGACACGACCACTTCTAGTAAAAAAAGCAACAAGCCAAAACAAGCAATACAGATCATTAATTCGCTGTTGTTTTCTGCTTCCAAATGGTGTACTGCAGCGATGCTGCAGAGAGTGCAGCACATAGCAACCAAAGTAAAGAGCCTGCACATCTGTCCTATTCCCGTTATTTCGATAAGGAAAAGATCAGCGCTGACGGAGACAAGGGGTAGTGATCCTGTTTGCTTTGCCTGGAGGAACCAGAGGAAGCCACCAGCACAGGGAGGACCAGGAGGGCACGGGTCTGCAAAGCCCCCTCACACGTCATGTTCTGCAGCCAAAACTGATTGCTTTAAATCAGGGGTGTCAGACTCATTTTCACTGAGGGCCACATCAGCATCATGGTTGTGTAACAAAATGCAATGTAAATCAAAATATATTAAACTACGCCTTATTATATTGTTAAATAACGGATTCTGTATTTATTTCCATGTTTTCTGTCAAATTGCCGACGTAGATTATACTCTTTCATGACTGACGCCGCCTCATAACACAAAAGACATACTGTTATTTCACCTTGAGATACAAACTTGTTTTCGTTTTCCCGTCGTTGATTAAACTTCCTTCCTTGTGCATCAGTTTTTCTTTTCTTTGACATGTTAGGATTTGTTTTTAGACGTTTTTCTCAAATCCATCAGTTCTGAAAATCATCTTGAGTTCTTGCTCATGGTGATATACCATTATCGTTGTGGGTAATGACGAAATGCATTATGGGAGATGTAGTTTATTGTCAATATGCGCTTTAAGTCTTAAAATATCGGTTTAAAATTGAAGCCAATAGTGCACAAGCGCTCAAGGCCCACATGAAAATGACATGGCCGGGCCACACTTGGCCCACGGGCCTTGTGTTTGACACATGTGCTTTAAATAATGGCTCTTGGACGCTCCTGTATGAGTCATCACATAAAGCCCGCCCCCTTCTCCCTGCATGTTGTACCAATAGGAATGACAATGGGAAGAGGACCACCTCCATTTCACCAGCAAGTATTTTTGCCGTGGTGAAAGGTTACGGCTGGCCAGGCTGCAGAGATCCACGCTTCCTTCTCAATTACTCTGTTATGTTACGCGAGGCTCTCTGCTTCTCAGAAGCAACTTTCAATCAAAGTAACTATCCCACCCGTCTTAACTTTTCATGGTCCAAAATCAGAAAAAAAAACGTTTGAACTTTAAAGATCAGGCATCACTCAAAAGTCCGCTTTGCTTTTTGAGATATCTTCATCGCATGTTTTTGAACAGTACAGAGGCAACATATTTATGCTTTTCAGTCACACAGCAAAAATACAAACAGCATTATTATAATCAATAGGTCACAAGCAAGCTTCTCCTCACAAGTAACACTCACTCCTTCTCCCTTTAAGAGCTGACTGGAATCCACTTTGACCGGACCAATCTGCGCCCAGTATGTGTGAGACGCTCACTAAACAAATAACTGAACTGCGTCACAGCCTGTTAGCACGCAGGGAGACATGTAGGACACATTCCCTCAATCTTCAAATGCAGAGAATACGTCTGGCCATTTGATTAATGCCACAGCTGGGAGCAAGATCTAATTCTAGAAGCAGGATAAACACTTACTCAGAGAAAGGAAACGGTGCAAATCAGACCACTCCCCAGAGTGCAGAGGAAGGAAATTGGTTTAAGGATGAGACACGGGCTAGCGTACCAATGCTGAGGCTGTCAGCCCTTTCTCACTGTCTGTGTCTGACCCCCTTCACCCTTACCGCTGCACCTTTGATTTAAATTTTGACTGTGAATAGAGGATGTGACGCAGCTCTTTTCTTTTTCCACTTCTTTAGCTGCGCTCATCCACTGAGCACAAAGTCAGACCCTCGGATCCTTGGATCTGACTGTAAATGATGACTTAAGAAGGTATAAATCACACTTGGATTGCAGCCCTGAGATGTCAGCCATTAAAATACAGTGCAGGCTCAAGCTGGTACCCAGAATACATATGAGAGGATTGCTAGCTGGCAATGCTGAATCACACAGCTGGATTAACTTATGCAAAGGTGTTCAGCTGAATGTTTTATATCGGCGTCTGTTTAAATGGCTGTCAGCATGTAGTTTAAGTAAGAGCATCCCTTTAGGGATCTTTAGACCAAAAGGAACAAACATATACTTAAAGGAATCTTTTCAGAAGGTTAGGAAAATTACTTCCACGTAAGGCAGGACTGTGGAGCTGATCAAAGTCCAGATCAACACACTGGATTTAGGTGTTTGCAAATAATCCACTGGCCTCGACTGAAGACAACGCGGTGCCATGAAGAAGAACCCGATTGCCACAAATCACTCAACCCCCAAAGTCAATAAAAGAACCAACAAAAAAAGCATTTTACATCTAATTACATCACACAAATTGCCCCAGACAGCACACACATGTTCACCGCAGCCATTTATTTGAGACACACTGACAGCAGCCTTAACTGAACGGCTTACGGTATTAAGCTGTTTTTTTTTTTTTCCTTTCCAAAGCTCTTTATTACGAACAGAGTTTTTAACATAATTATCTATGTCTGTACCACTGTTGATCCTGTTACTTTTTTTCCTGCCTTTTTGTCATTCCTCAGGAGCTGATCGTAAAAGTGACTTCAAATAAAAAGATAGTGCTCTTTTCTAATGTTGCCAACGGTTCCCTGGATTGTGCAGGGTCCAAGTCTGTTCAGATCAACGAGTGGGAGATTAAATATCTGGAGTCACATTAAAAAGAGGTGATTTCAGGATGTGCAGTTTACAGATCTGGCTTTTTGAAGCCGTGTTGTGAAAAGGTGAATGCATGAAAGTGCATCGTTTTAGTCTTTTCGCACCTTTTTTATCCTCGCCTGGGAGCTGCAAAGTGCTTCACAATGTGCGTTTCTTTTATATTCATGCACTCTATATACAACATGTTGCGGTATAGTAAAAGGGTTGTCATTTTAAGCTCTCCTGAGAGGCTGAGTAGCTGCCTGTGTTGTTGAACCTCTTCTTTTCTTTCTCTAACATGGCTCACCATGCGCAGATGTATGTCGATGACAAGACCCAGCAGTCGTGATGAGAATGTATATCAGATGAGGGCTGAGGAGACTGAAAGCCCCTCGCTACATCACTAATTACACTTCGATGAACAAAAGCTAAATGAAATCCCCCAAAGGAGAACACTGACATTACAAGTGATAAGTGGGTTAGTATGCTACTACAACCCTGACACGGCGGTGGTGCCAATATGCAATGCTGTAATATACAACTTCTGCTACGTCTCCTCAGGTAATCACAAACCCCAAATCTCCACCTTTCATCCGGAGGCTGCAGCTTCAAGGGACGACTGGAATCAATTCTCCCGCACAAAAAATTGTTATTAATGTGAGGGTGTCATTATTAATGAAGGTTAAACTCATAACTGATGGAAGACCTTGAAACTGGATTAAATGCGTCCCATTTATTTCTAAGTTTTGACTTTGCTCAGTGACCTTTAATTGTCTGCGCCTTGTTAAATGGGCCGTCTGAGTGAACAGACAATGGTCCAGTTACCTCGTACGGTTTGATATTGTACGTCTGAAACTTTGTCATGTCAAATAATTCACTACAAAGTAGCTAGGCATGGAAGGAAAGAGCCTCTTTACGTGTCTCTGCAGGCAACGGAGAGTATCAGAAGTCCAGAATGACTGACAGATACACCGTGTGTCCTGCTGGATTCCCTGGATTCTTTAGCTAGCGAGTAAAGCTCCTGACATTTTGGTAAGGACTACTTCATTTGACATGATTGCACTTTGGCATGTGTGTGCCGTGGTTCAGTGGTCCTTTCAAGCAGTCGTATTTAACATTTATACACTCCAGACAAGAGAGCTGAAACACCCACAGAGAGGATGACGCCCCAGAAGCCTGTGTTTGCTGTCTCCCACTTGGTTCAGGGCTAATACTTCAGAGCCCCCCCATCCCTCTGACTATCTACAGCTCAGTAGCTGGGACACCTCCCTCCACTCCCCTCTCCCTTCCCCCCCCGGTCTGGCTCCCTCAATTTTACAATAATACGCATCTCTGGGAAAGCTTACCCTATTGATTAAACTGTCATATATGGCCACTGTGATTGATAAAACTTCATTCAAACATGTCATATGATGACAGCGGTTTGATGTGATACAGGGTGGGGTACCAGCCAGGCCTGTGATCTGAGGATCTGCTCCGTGTTGTCACCTTTGCATCATATCTGCATTCAAAAGCTGTACACAAGCACACAATATTGTTTTACTCTTCAAGGCCTTGAAAGCTCCAGGTCCCTGTTTCACATCAAAGGGGAATACATCCTCTTATGAACTGTCAACACCTTGAGTCTCCCCTGAAGAGCCTTACTGACAGAGACACATGAGTCCAGGAACAACTGTGGAAGGTCCTGGCTTCAACATGAGGCGGATTAAGAGAAACAGGGATGCACGATAACTGTTTTTTAAAACCGATACCGATAACCGATAACACACACATATACCTAAGATCATTACATCAATACTATGAACAAAATCAAAAACAGTTTTGACTTTTTATGTGAACAGATATTTATTTTTTCCAATGAAAAACTATTGGCAAGCCTCTCAAACATTTTCTTAAAGCTATCAAACAAACCTATTTGATATCTCACATTAACTTAAATAAGGTTCATTACTGACTGATATAAAAAAAATAAAGGCTCCTTGAACTGATGGAAATACATGAATCAAAATTACAAACTGAAAAAGATTAACATTTAAATGGATTTTGGCTTGTGGTTCCATTTAAATTAATACCTTTAATTAAAGTAAATGAGGTTCAGTAGTTTTTATTTTTTAATCTCACGGAAGTTTTAGATGAGAGGAATGAGGGAGAGGAGAGGGAGGGGAGGAGAGACTTCTGCTGGCTTGCGCACGTTAGCATTAGCTTCCGTTAGCCCACGTTAGCGCGATTTCAAAACTCCATGGAACCAATTGTTATGTTGTCGGTGGCCGATCAGGTTTTACGTATTAAAGCTTGCGCTTCTCTCCTCGTAGAATTCACTCAGAGGATTCATCACAAATAACCAAACTATCTTCTTCTGAAACTTTAACGAAGTTCAGCGCCGCCATGTTTGTTGTGATCAGTACGCTGTGCTCCAGGCTGCATTCAAGGTGAACGTAAATTCCCACATTCCCTCGTTTGCTAGTCGTTCTTTCAGCCTTTTCTATTTTTTTCTTTTTTTATGTGTAACATCTGGGAGAATACTGCGAATATCAATTCAAGTCAGCAACTACTAAAATTATGACCGAGTTAACGAGTTGTTTTCTGGCATGAGGGAGTATTCTTGATTTTCCTTATTGAGTAATCGTTTTTCTAATTATGCCGACGTTACTTGAACATAACATTCACTGCCGGTCATTCAAGGCTCAGAGGGAGCGAGGCACTGAAATATATATGTTATTGGGGCTATTCGTCGTGATATCGGAGTTATCGGGATGACGCCATAATTTCCTGTTATCGGCCCGATAGTTATCGTGCACCCCTAAAGAGAAATTAAATGAATTAACAGATAAAACAGGTTTACATGTATAGATGGTACCATTTCGCATCACATCACATTCATTTAGCACATTTGCACAACCAAATGTTATTATTATGAAATTGTTCATCTAATGGATTTGTTTCCCTTTTTATTTTTTCTTATAACTGGAGTCTTAGGCTGCTTCAGAGTTTTTATGACTTTCAGCGTTGGTAGATCGTTGTACTGTTCAGACTACAAGACTCGTGCCGTCTTGTTGTCAGGACTCTTGTGCTGTACTACATGACTGACGGGTGACTGACGGGTGATGGCCATGAAATGGCGTAAATGGCGCAGTAGCCTACCAACAACATTGCAAAATACAATGAAGAAACAAGGAAGAAAATGTAGAGCTCAAATGAGGAAAAATACACTTTCTTTTTCTTCGCTGTATTCATTTTCTTGTTGAAACACATGAACACCACTACAACAAGACTTACTTTCAACTCACTGGCGCATTTTAGCAGCAGTCTGAGGTGGGAATGTGCCAGTTATGCAGTGATGCTGAGATTAGAGCCTGAAATACACTCCAGTTTACTTCTGTCACAGGCACAATTAAATGTACGTTAAATTGCACAGTGTGACATGCAGCAAATTAATTATCTACTGCTCCAAGACAAGCTCTCCCAGCTGAATGTGCCTGCAGGTGGATGTTTGCAGACAACACCACTCTCATAAGCCTCATCTCTGATGGGGGATGAGTCGGCCTACAGGAGTGAGACGGACCGTCTGGTGTCATGGTGCAACAGGAACAACCTGGAGGTCAACACTCTAAAGACAGTGGATATGATAGTGGACTTCAGGAAGGACCCAGCCCCCCCTCCCCCCATCATCTGCTGTGACACTGGTGACCTCTGTCGAGTCATTCTGCTTCCTTGGACACCTCCATCACCCAGGAGCTCAAGTTGAAACAGAGCATCAGGTCCCTCACCAAGAAGGTTCACCAGAGGCTCTACTTCCTGTGAACTTCTACACGGCCATCAAGTCTATCCTCACATCTTCCATAACGGACTGGTTTGCTGGAGCCACAGCTACGGACAAGTCCAAGCTGGAGCGCGACATCCACTCTGTGGAGAAGCTGATCGGCTGCAACCTCCCACCTGTCCAGGACCTGGAGACTTCCAGGACCTGTCCACTTCCAGGACCTGGAGACTTCCAGGACCTGTCCACTTCCAGGACCTGGAGACTTCCAGGAGCTGTACACTTCCAGGACCTGGAGACTACCTTGGAGATTTTGTAGTTACAGACTAGTTACATATTGGTATTAATATTGTTATTGATAACATTAATATTGTGGTGTTTGAAGTATGAATGACATTACTTCTTACTTTATATCATAGTTTTATTATTGTTCATTGCCTTTTATCGTATCATTGTTTTGTTTATTGAACTCTACGTCCACATCACAGTGTCTTAGATTGATCATAATGGAAGTTTATCTTCACTTTATATGTGAAATGTAGCAAACAAGGCCAGTTGTAGTCGGTTCAAACACGAGGTGGAGACAAAGAACCTGGCCAGGTAAACAAAATGGTTGTAAGGGAGGTGTAGTTTTTCTTCTTTTTCCAGGAAATGCCGGCAGTGGATTGGATCAGAAGAGGATGAAGTAGTGGAGACAGACTGGATAAACAAGTAGAGGACCAGACCAGCCAATGGGAAAGCCAAGTCTAAACCGTGGCTCCTCCCCATCTAGTGATGCCCATCATTTCTGTATAAATGGATGTTGTCTTGTTTGGTCCGCACTACATATTGCTACCAACTTTTGCTGTGAGTTTTGTGATATCACGTTTAATGCAATTAAACGTCCTGTGTTGTACTGAGCCGACCAAGACTCTCCTTTCCAAACAAAGAATACGCAGCCAGAGTCTTTGAGGAAAGATTCCAAAAAGCGCTTTTGTAGCCTCCTTTTCCTTTGAACTGCAGCCCCATAGTGGAAATGGGCCGAACAAGCAGGCCTGAAAGATGGCTGAAGCACAAACCCATTAGTTCTGGTTTGCAAGTTTCCCATTTTAGTTTGGCAATCTTAATTTATGCTAACCTATGACACTAGGATCTAGGATTAGGGTCTAGTCTAGGGTCATGCAGGCCTACCAGCACAGGAACTTAAAGTTATAAACTCAGTGAATACAGGTCTTCTACTTCTCATTTCAGCTCTGGCTGATTACAACTAAATAACTAAGCTACTACTACCAACTGGTATGATAACCACTATCTACTGTCATGAACCACTCATGGTGTCATAGTTCGGCTGATTAGCAATCAACTCATAGGTTATGGCTCTTTGTCTCATAATTATTGCCTCAGCTTATCTATTATCAAAAAATGCCCCATTACCTAGAACCTAAAGTAACATTTTCAAACAGCTTGTGTTAATAAGTTTGCTAGAGACTGAAACTGGAGAAAAGAAATCAGCTAAGCATTTGGACTTGATGTCAGTCTTAGTTAGAGAACGTCTTCAAGGGTTCGCTGATAATCATTGCCTGAGTAGTAATCAGCTCCACCTGAGGCAGAGCAGGAACCAGGAGGAGTAATACCATTTCCAATAGCTATACTCCATTTAGTGTGCTACTTCCAGGGCCATTGTATTTTGTGAGCTCCTCTCAGCGACACGACTTACTGGAACACATAATGGAACTTGGACATTGTTAAAGAGATTTGCTTCACCTGACTTTTCCTCTTATGACCCCACTTCCTGCTTTACAGACTGCAACATTATTTTTTTTATTGTCCAATTACATTGCCTTGGGTCTACCTGGGTGTCTTTAGTTTTTTTTTTTTTTTTTTTTTACATACACTGCGACTCTGCCAGCCCATGCCAAAGACTACTTCATCACTTGCAGAAATACATGTGAGATTTATTATTACTATTAAGTGATGTGTGAAGCTGTAACACTTTCAAACTTTATGGCTTCTTCCTACTGGCAGTCTAATTAAAACTACCCTGGATGTATTAACACCACATGGAGCAGATTTATTCTTAACAAGGTTTCTCATAATTGTAAGTGAGGGCATGCAACGAGATGAAGCGGAAGATTTACATTTTGAAATTCTAATTACCAAGTGGGTCTTTATGAAGTTCTAGTTCTGCAATGCCGGTTCCAAAAAAAAGTTGTGATGCTGTGCAGAACACATTCCCCTTGTTTGTTCAAAAATCTCATGTTCTTTTTGAACAAGACCGAGATCGTCAACGTACAACTGATGTATAAATTCAACCCAATATTGTGTAGCTGCCCTTGTTCCACCAGAAAAAGCGTTAGGTGACATGGACTTTGGACCACTCGTGTCCTGGAATGTTTTATCACCAGGAAAGTTGCCAAGAGATGGTTTGAGTCCTTTCAGTTGTGAAGTGAGGTCTTTCCGAAATCTAAATTATTCATACATTTATTGCAACAGAGACACTGGGTCAATTCCAACCCCCAACAATCACCGTTCCTTTACTGGACAACTGCATGAATAATGTATTTAGCTGGGTGCTCCTGGATTCTTGGACCAACCGTCTCAGCCATCAAAAGCTGTACCACTCCTTCCTCTGACGCTTGTACATTTCAAGACTGAGACATGCACATACATACTCAAGTAGTCATCTATAAATGCAAAAAAAAAATTAAAATAATAAGAATATTGAGATGACATGGTCTGAAATATATGGCCTATCATCCCTCCTGGGAGTTCTGTAATATTTGCATCACAGTACAGTGGTTTGAATTTAACTGTTTATTTAAGATATAAATCAGGCACAAGAATACAAGTGTGCACTAAGTCAGCTCTCAATAATAATTAAAAAAAAAAGTCCACAGCAAAGTAGTTGATATCACTCGAGATTTAAATCAAATACAGCGAAAGAGGGAGACAACGCACTGAAAAATACTCCATTTATCAAATAACCAAACGTGCCCATCCTGCTTGAGATCACAGATGTTACATGTGCAAAACAAAGTTCCGTCTCCCACACCAAACCAGCAGGAAGCCTTCTTGTACACCAACGTATCACTGTAGCGCAGTTGCCATAATGCATGACTAGAAAACCACACTGCACAGAAATAATGCATCTTACTGGTCCTTTAAGTACATTAAAATAAAATTAATTCTAAATCTCAGAAATGTACTTTTTTTTTCTGGGTTTATATATAGACTGATTAATATTGAGTTGAAAAAAAACCTGGAAAACTGTTCAAACTCTAGGACAAGAAATGCAAACAGAAATGGCAGCAAAAGGCAACTCAGCTGTAAAGAAACAGATTGATCCCCTCAACTGGGCCCATTCAGAACGTGAAGGAGTTTGGTCTCACCGACGTTAATGAAGCCTGCTGGATCTGGACAGGGCCACACAGTCCACTGGGTTCTACCAGACCCACTGGGTCTGGACCAGTTTACAAGAGTGACTTAACTAGGTGATGTAGTTAATTTAATGTGCTAGTTACAAAATAAAACAGAAGGAAAATCTGTCACCTTTGGTTTGGTGAACACAGACATTAAGGAAACATGATTTTATATTGTTAATTTATAAAGAAAAGATATTTAACCATCCAAATGTAAAATGTAAAGAGTACAATCATATAGAACTGAAAGTAATATTAAGGTGTATGTGGAAACGATTTCACACTAGCATGGTGTGGGTGAACCAAAAACAAGCTATAATCTCACCAGTTAGCCCAGCATATCCAGTTTAAAAGAAAAAAAAAAAAAAAGTACATTTTGCATAGTTGATATCTTCAGAAAATTGTTTGCCAAAATAAAAATAGCTTTACTTTAAAAACAGGTTGGAAAAGAGAGAAAATTATCAAAAGCCTCCTCTATCTATTAAATCCAATCCATTTCCTTTCATGTATATGAAAGAAAAAGAAAAAAAGCCTCGTCCAGCTGATTTCTCTCTCACTAACTGCATTTCAACAGAGGAGACGGATACAGATTATAGCAAATCCAAATTTATGGAATTGGAATGAAGAAGTGGAGGAACATAGTGGACCCAACAGCCTGTCTCTGTATAGACAGAAGACAGGTGCTCTCTCTGACAGAATGATGAGATCAGTCTATTCTAAACATATTGGTCATGAACGTGTGTCGTCTTGAAACAACGGCGGAGTGTGTCTAGATGCTATCCATGGCTTTGAACTCGCTCAGAGCCTGCACAGGGCTCACATGCTTCTTGTGAGAAGATCTCTTGACTCTGGCCTGCCCATCATCCTGCTTCTCTCTCTTCACCAGAGGCTTCTTCTCGGGTGCTTTCATTTTCCAGGAGACTGCTGGCATATTGAGGGCCTCCATGCCTTTGTTCTTCTGGTACTTAGTGGAAGCAACGTAGGAGGCCTTGACGGTGGACACGACCGCATTCATCAGGTTCTTTGCAGCTTGAATGAGGGACATGGCACTGTCCAGCTGGTTACATAGAGGAGACAAGAGAGGAAAAACTGTTAACCTTATCTAACATTGAAAACAAAGCGAGCTGCTTTTTTTTTTTTTTTAAATTGGCCCAGTTTTAAACATCAAGTGGACCTGCCCCTCTAATGTTCTTCTGGTTTTGTGCAGCAGGTTTTCTGATGAAAACCAGATCTCAACTGTGTATTCTGGAGAATTAATGACCATTTCCTTGTCTGGGACAAGGAACGGGTGTGTCAAATTTTAGAATATGTAAAAAGGTCACGCTAATTTAATATGGACACTTAAATAGCCCCTGAGACACTAGTGACACTTGAGTGGAAGTGTTGGAAGAATACACTTGTTTCAACCCCTCAGAAAGGAGAGGGAAAGTCATTATTTCCTGCACTCGAAGGTCACATATTTTAATTAAACTGGCAAGTTAGTGGTTAATTGATAGTTACAAAGAGTCTGTGGCAGCTGGTCTTAAGCAGCTAAGAGTAAAAAGGTAAGGACACATTTACACATGAAGGTGTGCATTTGGTTGTCTGCTCATTCAATTCAAAACACAACTTGTAAAGAGCAGCACAAAGAATTGATCTATAATCACAACCAACTGCCAAAGTCTTCAAGGCTTTAGGCAATGATGAATAAATAACCATCCATCCATCATCTAGGCCCGTTTAATCCTATGGGTCATGGCGATCTGCTGGAGCCTGTCCCAGCTCTGCTCAGGTGAAAGGCAGCGCCACATAGATGAACAACCTCGCAAAGGTGCTTTACAGAGACCCAGAGCATGCACACTCACAATCACCCTTACGGCCAGTTTAGAACCACCAGTTAACCTGACATGCATGTCTTTGGACTGGGAGAGGAAGCCGGAGTACCCGGAGGAAACTCACGCAAGCACGGGGAAAGAAAATGAAAACTCCACAGAGAGGCCCCTGCCGAGGTGTGAGGCAACAGTGCTGAACACCAAGTCACTATGCTGCCCTAAATAAATATGAGTCAATAAATAACCAATGGATTCTATTGATTTAAACTTTTTTTTTTGCAGAAATTTAAGGTGTCCTGTGGAGAATTTGGTAAAAAAAAAAATAAATAGGTGTTTAAAGTGATTACTTCTTAAAGTTCAACATCAATACTCAAAGAAGGAAAAAAAGGAAACACCCATAATGCTTTGCTTCTTTTTAAACCTGCAATGTTTTAAGTTTCTGCTTTTCCTTTTTCAGTTCCTCTCCATTTTGAGTGCTTAAACATACTTTTTCCGCCTCTACTTCTCTTCAGTTTGTGTGGGCCTTGACAAACTGTATTGTAGACGTCAAAGGCATGTGTTTAAAAGGAGTCATACTGTGTCTTTTTTCAAAAGATAGTAATTTCCTCAGGTCCCAAGATGTCTGAAATTCTTGAGTCAAAATTCCACAGCATGAAGGTACTTTCATCAACTACATAATTCTACTTGGTCCTTTTTATAGCTTAAAATTGCAGTTACCGCTTTGTGCTATCCTCTTCAGAGGTGCTGCAAATGTAAAACGACGTGAAGTTGGGTGGAGATAAAGATGGGGAAGCTGCTTCATTTCTAGTCTGATCTGAGTGTGTGATGTCACTAGACCCTGTAAAAGTGAACCACTGGCTGAACAACATACAAGCTTTTTAAACAGGGTTGTATATATGAGTTTTGAAGTTGTTTGTTTTAGGGATGCAAATATATTTTCTTACGTACAGAAAGTCATTTTTTTTTTTGTTGTTATTTGTTTTTCTCCCTCTCCACTATGCATCACATTTAAAAAGAAACTGGACATACCCCAGAAACAACCAGTTCTCCTCCCAGGTTTTGAACTTCAGCCTTTACTTTGCTGCAGATGTTGAGCTGGTGGCAATACAGGGCAATTCGCTGCAGGTAGGCAAGCAGGTCCTGCTTACAGGTAGAGTCAGGGCACTGTAAGAGAAACAATGTGGACATATTAAATATTAACATTTCTTGACACTTAAATATATTTGGACTAAAATAATACACATTTCAAGTTGATATAATGATTCTATCTTTGCTGCTTCGGTCACTTGCAGGCATGAATAAAACAGAATCTTTCTGTCAAGTGATCTCATACTGTTTCAAGATGAATAGATATGTAGTCAGAGTCAAGACACACACCCACTACATATTTCATCTTCATAAATACAAAGCATCGTCACTTCCCACACAATGCAAATCAGACTACAAAACAAACGCTATTGTCAATCAACTGGTAGAAACAGTGGGGCTCTCTTGATTGACGAATGGTTTTAAAATCTTCACATCTGTCAGTATACAGTAGTGTTCACTATAATAGTGTGTCCAAAAAAAATTAGTAAAGCTCAGAATCCTTATAATAGCTTTTATCAAATATTTGGGGAACTCCGCACTGAGGAAAGATCTATCAAATTTGTTATTTAGCAGAAAGTAAAGGAAAAGGAATATTAGGCTGTTCAAAAATTTAGCAGTGTCTGCATTTTTCTTTCTAAACTCAAACATTAACTGTATTAACTGAGAAATGCTTGAAGATTTAGTTTTCCTGTGCATCACTTTAGTTGTGTAACCACTGTTTCTGAGAACTGTTTCACATCTGTGTTGCATGGAGTCGACCAGTTTCTGGCACCTGAGAACAGGTGTTTTAGTCCAGGACCACTAGACTATATTGTTGTTTTTTTTCCCCTCAGTATTATTGATGTCAGTCCACATTTTCTGTCAGATTAAGGTCAAGGGATTGGGCTGGCCACTCCATAGCTTTAATCTTGTTGGTCTGAAACCAGGATGCTGCTGCTTACTGGTGTTTTTGGGGGCATTGTCTTGTTAAAAACCCCATTTTAAGGGCATTTCTTTGGCATAAGGCAACATGACCTCTTACGTATTCTGTGTTCAGGCTGGTCCATGATCCCTGTTTGTGATAAATAGAGCCAACAGCATAGCATGAAAAACATCCCCATATCATGATGCTCATGCCACCATGCTTCACTGTTTTCACTGAATTCAGTGTTTGGTGGATTGTCTGATGATCTGTCTATGGCCCCTAGAACAATCTTGCTTTCAACAGTTCATAATTGAGCATTTTCTAATTGTTCCAGTACTCACAGGTAACTTTAGATCTTTAATTAACAAACTGTACTATTCTTTAATCCCTTCGATTTTCTTCCAGGTCTTTCTGGTTTTGGTTGCCATTTTAAAGCATCTGAGATTATTTTAGCTGAGTAGCCTGTCATTTTCTACACTTCGTTTTCCCCTCTTCCATCAACTTTGCAGATCCAAGTGCGCTGTTCTTCTGAACAATGTCTGAAATGGTCCATTTTACTCAGATTTCCAGAAAGAGATGCACTATAACCAGCGTATAAAACATTCATCCTTAAATAAGGGTCACCTGTTTGACACCTGTTTGTTCACATAATGAATGACCTCACTAAATGAGCTTGAGACTGATTTTTTTTTAACAACCTTGATATTCCTTTGATCCCCACTTTCTGTCAAATAATACATTTATTAAGTTTTCTTAGTGTTTTGATTTGGAACAGAATGTGTGGTGTTACCAATGCATTTGTATGTACAAAAATAAAAGCTATTATAAGGATGTTGAGCATTACTTACCTTTTTTTTTTTAAACAATCCTATTATTTTGAACCAGACTGTATACGTATGTGGGTTAGACAGTGTGAACGAGCAGCTATAGCTGAAGTAGTACTCCAACTGGCTTCAGCAGCAGGTCTTTTAACACAGACTGTTTATGGTGGAATGGAGGGTCAGAGTGGTTAGCAATGATGAGGGTCATTGAGGTTTGTGTATAAGGGGGTTTGGATCACAAGACACTGGTGCTCACGCCTCTACTTTCAAAATTGCTGCCATGCCATTTACATACTCGGAGAGCAGCAGCATAATGAGTGAATCTTCAACTATGAAAGGGACTTGGGAATACAATTAATTCTGACAGAGACCTTAAACTGTAGCAAAAACGACTAACAACGCAGGTTCAATACCAAGTTTAAAAAGTCTCATGTTCTTCAAACATATTGCCAAAATGCAGGTATCAACACTAAACCAACGGCTCTGTGAGGGTGGGCGACTCCATTAATTAGGAGAAACCAAATAAATGATGATAAAATTCCCTTAAAAGCAGTAAAATGAAGAGTCTTACAAATGCATTTTTAGCATTCTTTGAATCATTCTTATTTAATTACAATTGTACTTGGACTCTACCTTGGAAAAACACTTCCAATGCCATTCCTGGTTTGCTAAACAAGCCTCCTGCCAACAAACTAATTAGGTCACAGTGCTCTTCTCAGACGCTCATCAAGTAAAAGATGTAAACAATTTCATGGGGCTTCTGATGCTTTACATCAGATCCGAGTGACCCAAGTCACAAACGGTTTATCAGCAATGATCAACAGAGTTACTGTTTGAGCAGAAAGCTTTTCATGTCACCCAGTAAACATGACATGAAAACAACCATGAGCGACCATGTGAATGAGTAAACCAATAAATACAGACTAAAACACCCTTTTTTTCACACGCTTGGCTATCTGAAGAGGAGGGGATGGGTGCTTCCTTTGGAAGCTGTTAACTCAGCGTGCAGGGAAAAGGTTAAAGCATCTTAACAGTAGCCAATCTTTTAATTGATGGAATCTCTGCAGGAAAGAAGCTGGAGGGAACTGTACTGTTAAATCCAAGCATCAGAGTGTTTTCATGTCTCCAGATAAAAATTAAGCTTTTTTCTGTTAAAAGTGTGCAAATACATGCACAGGCAGCATCATAACATCTTCCACTTTTCAATAACAGGTAGAACAGTTTGGCAGTTGTAAAGACTAACAGTAGGTGAAACATAATGGAACAGGACTATGACCAATGATGCATCTAATCCTACTGAGCGTATTGGTTTCCCTAGTGGGACAACAGAGGGCTCCACTGAATGCAGTAAACTACACATATACGGCCATTAATTAATTTTGAAACCAGCTCTCCCAGCACAACTGCTCTCCGACACAACATACATAAAGGACACATACATGCAAAGAATACATAAGGACATTGTACCAGTGTAAAATAAAAATTAAATTTAAATCCAACATTCACATCCTTTCAATACATTCAAAGAAAACCTTTAAATATGATACAGACTGAAGGTCACTAAAACAAATACATTTTACCATTGTAACTTTTATTGCTAATAAATGCATAGACTTCACATCATTAATAGAAGCAGAGGGTAAGGAGAAATATGAGAACTGAAAGTTTGAAAGAGAGCATTTAAGATTTCAAAGCCTAAAATATATTTCACAAAGGGTTAAAGAAAGGCATGCAAGAGAACTTGAGGTAAAGGAGAGAACTGAGGGGATGATCATCTTACAGGAAAAGACTAACATTTCACTGCTGCACCAGAAAATAGGAAAAACACAGCAGGGTGAAAGGCAAAGAAAAAGAACCGGAGAAAAATAAGGAGAAAAGACTAGAATGAAAAGGGAGCCACAGAGGGAACAGCATGGAGGAGTAAATGGGAGAGAAATCCAACTTGGGGGAAAAAGAATGCAGACAGGAATTCAACTGCAGTTGGAAGTCAGACAGAAGGAAAGTGAACGTGTGCATGCACAGAGACACGCATGAAATTGCGAAGATCTTGGACGAAGCTGAATGCAGCAGCCATGCTAATGAGGGCTCGGGGAAGTATTCAGACGGCTGAGAGCAGGGCGCTGTGAAAGCATCACTTGTGCTTATACTCAGCTCAGCTGCTGGCTTCCCTTAGCACTCAGGAAACTCTGAGTCTGCTGCAACTGTGACATGTGAATTCTTAAGTTGCACCAAAGAAGGAAAAAAAACACCACCTTGGACTGGTTTTAGTGAGGCAACATTTGTTTCCAACCTTAAACAGGTTAATACACAACTCAGATTCAACCATTAATTAATTTTTGGTCACTGTATGAATAGAAATGGAAGTGATATACAAGCCTCATAATACACATACATTTTCCTAATCATATGAATAGTAACTACATGCTTTGGGAACAACCTGGTGCAACTCATTTAAACATTTTCTCATCCATACATTTATATTTTTAGAGCTTCTGTAAAGTGTCCTTCAGGCCTGTTTATATAGCCTAACAGTATGTGGCCAGTTACAGATGGAGATGGCAAAGACAAAAGGGATGCACTGGATCATTTTCAAGGCAAACAAATGGAAAAAGCTGAGTCACCATCTCTCAAATAAGGAGACAGAAGTATAGGCAGAAATGTCGTACCCTTCTCACTGCTTGAGCCAAGAACTTGAGATGACATTTGCTACATCAAGTTGTTTCATGGAGCAGCTCTTCATTCAGATTTCCTAAAATCATTCATTAAATATCAATTCCTAAAGTGACTTCAGTGTAATTCTGTATTTCTCAGAATCTGAGATGATATTTTAAAAGGAGGTTCAGCATGAAGCACAAAGGGGGAAAAAAAAAGCCAAAACTCTTCAGTGTTTAATCCACAGTCCAAAGAGGGGGGAAACGTAACAGAGAAGGATGTTGAACAAAACTATCTTGTGGTCCTAAGTGTAAAGTAAAAATCTATGAAATAAATGATGAACAGCATGGTCAGGTCTCATCATTGCAAATGCCATGCAGTTCTCCTGAATTCCATTACGCAGAGCATAGACAGGCAGAGCCTCTGAGCTGCCGCCAGCCAGCACTGACCTTTCTGGACGCATCACCCACAGGAAATGCCAATTTTCAATATTTACTGACGAGGCAGCATCCTAATGTGCTGCTGCCATCAACCTGTTGGGCAGTGGACCCAAGAAGTGTTTTTCTCATCTTTCTTTTTCATTCAGTTCCTTTTACAAATCCTACTGTCAGATCTCAGTAACGTGTGTATTTTTGCTTTAAGTTATTAAGAGAGTTGTTGCTTTATCTGGAAAAAATATACAATATACAAAAGTGAGCAACATACTCCCAGTTATTAAATACAGTTTCACAAGTTTAATCTATAAAGACCTGATCAAAAATATCACAATACCTACCCATGGTAAATAGGAAGGTATTAAGATGGGAGAGTATGTCTTAATATCTCCCTTAAAACCTTTAAACTGGTAAATCACTCTCCATTACAACTTTAACTTAGGTTAGCTTTGCTTTGAGGTAATGCCAATGACACAGCAGTCCAAATATCTTACACCAGCAAACACACTTCTCTGCAACTTTACTGCTGACAAACTTAAGGTTTGGTCATCCTTGCTGGTCTTTTTTTTTTTTTGCCTGCAGTAAATTAAATATTGATGTAATGTCCCTGAAAAACCTAAAAATGAATGAGAATTAAGACCTCACTGTGCTTCTGCCCACCAGTTTTCAGTTTATTTCTCAAGTTATCATAAGTCTTGTCAGACTTATGATAAATATACTATTATTTACAGTTTACACTTAATACACTAAAACAATCTCATATCTGGAGACCCTAAGATGAACCATTCACCATAGCCTGAATCCATCTCCTCATACATGTAAATAACACTCCTTATACTCCTTCATATCACCAGAAGGAAGATCTATATAAATCAACTGTTTCGAGGTGCGGCCTGACATCAGTAGGCTATCACTAATTCACTTACTGAATAAATGTTATTTATGAGCAAAACACGCCCTTCTGTTCCAGTGCTTATGGTACTGCTTAATAGCTACATTTTTGAATATTACATGTGACAGAGAAAAAGAGCGAACCAGGCTGGTCATTGTTGGGTTCAAGAGGAAGCTCAGCTGTGCGGCAATGAGGTGCAAGTGAGGCTAGATGAGGTGGAAAACAAGTAGTCTCCTGTTGCTGTAGCAGCAGATGAGACACGAGTGCTGCTGCTTCATCTACAAGCTCTGGTTGTTCAAGTAGAGAGCTCTTTTTAACTAGCTAGTCTAGCTCCGTTTCTGTCACAAAACACCAACTGTAAGACTGACCATCCTCAACTGGGACACATTTGTGTTTCAGTGGATGAATATGAAATGAAGCAGCCCAAAAAAAGCATGCTGTCTATGTGATCAAATAAATGTTTAAGTGTGCCATATTGGGGAAATGAAGGGGAAAGAGAGCCACTAAAAGGGAAAACTAACACACTGATGGATATCAAAGAGATGACCACTTATAGAGAGTGACAAATTACTTCACTCTTTTAGTTCAGAAAAACCTGGAAGTTGGAGGAAACGAACAAATTACAATCCTAAGTTTAAAGTAGGATGGAAAGAGACCTGAGGTAAGAAGTAGCATTCATCCTGATGTATAAATATCCCCTTTATGTGAAGGAGCCAGATAAATGGAGAATTTCTCCCTCAAGCTTGAAAAATAAAGTTCATAACAATTATGTCTATATACAGCAGAAGATTGTGTATGAAATAGTAATCAGATGAGGAAAATCTGTCCAGACAAGGAATGAAGAGATTTGAAAGATACAGAGTACACCTAGTAAAAATGATAAAAGACTTTGGAGTTTGAAGGAGATTAAAAACACAAAGCAATAGAAAGGCAATTCTGTTTCTTAAGCACATTATTTACACTTGAACAGGTCTACCTCAAACTGTGGTTTGTTCAAACTTTAAGTACCTGAAAAAAAAAAATTATTCTACAACTGGAGTTCAAAAGTTGCAAAAATAGTGGCAGTGTTTTTTTTTCTTTAAGGAAGACAGTGCTTTAAAAGCTCTGAGAAAAGGTAAAAAAAAAAAAAAAGCTAACAGCAAGAAACTTTACTGTTCAAATAGATCTTGAATAAACCATAAGTCCAATTTAAACGCCTTCTCATGGAGGCAAGTATGCTAGACTTCTGTATATTGCCTGATTAACTGGATCAATTAAACTGGAAAAAAAAAACTCATCAGTTCAAGCATCAATCCAGAGTTTGAAACAAATTCTTCACCAAGGTGTTGGCTGTTTGATTAAAAAATCTAAGCTTGCAGCCAAGATTTATGCAAAAGCAATTACCACAGGTGTGTGTCTTAATAATCAACTAAGAAAAAAAGGAGGGTTTCACTTGCTTCAGCTGAACTGCAGTTAGCTGAGGGCTGACCCTTGATCTGCTGAGCTGGGAATTTGTGGGTAATTTTACTTCTCTGCTGCAGTGGGTAATTTACAAGCTGTCCACTCTGGAGTGTCTGGGGCCAGACCTGGGATTAGACTGTGACCAGCAACAGAGCTCACAGATCACTATAAACCTATACTGACTAAATGCAAATTGGAAAATTATACTATGCATTTTCAGTATATATATATACCGTACCGTACCGTCTTCTTCCGCTTATCCGAGGGTCGGGTCGCGGGGGCATCAGCCGGAGTAAGGAAGCCCAGACCCCCCTCTCCCCGGCCACTTCCTCCAGCTCCTCTGGGGGGATCCCAAGGCGTTCCCAGGCCAGCCGAGAGACATAGTCCCTCCAGCGTGTCCTGGGTCTTCCCCGGGGTCTCCTCCCAGTGGGCCGTGCCCGGAACACCTCACCAGGGGAGGCGCCCAGGAGGCATCCTAACCAGATGCCCGAGCCACCTCATCTGGCTCCTCTCGATGCGGAGGAGCAGCGGTTCTACTCTGAGCCCCTCCCGGATGACCGAGCTTCTCACCCTATCTCTAAGGGAGAGCCCGGCCACCCTGCGAAGGAAGCTCATTTCAGCCGCTTGTATCCGCGATCTTGTTCTTTCGGTCACTACCCAAAGCTCATGGCCATAGGTGAGGGTAGGAACGTAGATCGACCAGTAAATAGAGAGCTTCGCCTTCCGACTCAGCTCCTTCTTTACCACAACAGACCGGTGCAGCACCCGCATCACTGCAGATGCCGCACCGATCCGTCTGTCGATCTCCCGCTCCATCCTTCCCTCACTCGTGAACAAGATCCCGAGATACTTAAACTCCTCCACTTGGGGAAGGACCTCATCCCCAACCCGGAGAGGGCACTCCACCCTTTTCCGGCTGAGGACCATGGTCTCGGATTTGGAGGTGCTGATTCTCATCCCAGCCGCTTCACAACCGGCTGCGAATCGCTCCAGCGAGAGCTGTAGATCACGGCTCGATGAAGCCAACAGAACCACATCATCTGCAAATAGCAGAGACCCAATCCTGAGGCACACCGAACGGATCCCCTCGACACCTCGACTGCGCCTAGAAAATTCTGTCCATAAAAGTAATGAACAGAATCGGTGACAAAGGGCAGCCTTGGCGGAGTCCAACCCTCACTGGAAACGAATCCGACTTACTGCCGGCAATGCGGACCAAACTCTGGCACCGGTCGTACAGGGACCGGACAGCCCGTATAAGGGAGTCCGGCACCCCATACTCCCGAAGCACCCCCCACAGGAATCCCCGGGGAACACGGTCGAACGCCTTCTCCAAATCCACAAAACACATGTAGACTGGTTGGGCGAACTCCCATGCCCCCTCCAAGACCCTGAAGAGGGTGTAGAGCTGGTCCACCGTTCCACGGCCGGGACGAAAACCACACTGCTCCTCCTCAATCCGAGATTCGACTATCCGACGGACCCTCCTCTCCAGGACCCCTGAATAGACCTTCCCAGGGAGGCTGAGGAGTGTGATCCCCCTGTAGTTGGAACACACCCTCCGGTCCCCCTTTTTAAAGAGGGGGACCACCACCCCAGTCTGCCAATCCAGGGGTACTGTCCCCGACGTCCACGCGATGCTGCAGAGGCGTGTCAACCAAGACAGCCCCTCAGCATCCAGAGCCTTGAGGAACTCCGGGCGGATCTCATCCACACCCGGGGCCCTGCCACCGAGGAGCTTTTTAACCACCTCGGCAACCTCAGCCCCAGAGATAGGAGAGTCCACCCCTGAGTCCCCAGACTCTGCTTCCTCATTGGAAGACGTGTCGGCGGGATTGAGGAGGTCTTCGAAGTATTCCCCTCCACCAATCCGATCCACAACGTCCCGAGTCGAGGTCAACAGCTCCCCATCCCCACTGTATACAGTGTTGATGGAGCACTGCTTCCCCCTCCTGAGACGCCGGATGGTGGACCAGAATCTCTTCGAAGCCGTTCGGAAGTCGTTCTCCATGGCCTCTCCAAACTCCTCCCATGTCCGAGTTTTTGCCTCAGCAACCGCCAAAGCCGCGTCCCGCTTAGCCTGCCGATACCTGTCAGCTGCCTCCAGAGTCCCACATGCCAAAAAGGCCTTATAGGACTCCTTCTTCAGCTTGACGGCATCCCTCACTGCTGGTGTCCACCAACGAGTTCTGGGATTGCCGCCACGACAGGCACCAACGACCTTACGGCCACAGCTCCGGTCGGCCGCCTCAACAATGGAGGCCCGGAACATAGCCCACTCGGACTCAATGTCCCCTGCCTCCCTCGGA
The DNA here is from genome assembly GCA_018398805.1 of Hirundichthys speculiger. NCBI lineage: Eukaryota > Metazoa > Chordata > Actinopteri > Beloniformes > Exocoetidae > Hirundichthys > Hirundichthys speculiger. The sequence goes on from JAGFBZ010000895.1 coordinate 1,209,007, forward strand.
ACATGATCGAAGTTCCGCCGGAGGTGTGAGTTAAAGCTCCTTCTGACAGGAGACTCTGCCAGACGTTCCCAGCAGACCCTCACAACACGTTTGGGCCTGCCAGGTCTGACCGGCATCCTCCCCCACCATCTGAGCCAACCCACCACCAGGTGGTGTGATCAGTTGACAGCTCCGCCCCCTCTCTTTCGCCCGAGTGTCCAAGGACATGCGGCCGCAAGTCCGACGATACGATTATGAAGTCGATCATCGAACTGCGGCCTAGAGTGTCCTGGTGCCAAGTGCACATGTGGACACTCTTATGCTTGAACATGGTGTTCGTTATGGACAATCCATGACGAGCACAGAAGTCCAACAATGAAAAACACCACTCTGGTTCAGATCGGGGGGGCCCTGCCTCCCAACCACACCCCTCCAGGTCTCACTGTCGTTGCCCACGTGAGCATTGAAGTCCCCCAGCAGAACGAGGGAGTCCCCAGATGGAACATTCTCCAATACTCCATCCAAGGACTCCAAAAAGGGTGGGTACTCTGAACTGCTATTTGGTGCGTAAGCACAAACAACAGTCAGGACCCGTCCCCCCACCCGGAGGCGGAGAGAGGCTACCCTCTCGTCCACCGGAGTAAACCCCAATGTACAGGCGCCAAGTCGGGGGGCAATAAGTATGCCCACCCCAGCTCGGCGCCTCTCACCCGGAGCAACTCCAGAGTGGAAAAGCGTCCAACCCCTCTCAAGGATACTGGTTCCAGAGCCCAAGCCGTGTGTTGAGGTGAGTCCAACTATATCTAGTGGAACCGCTGACCTCACACACCAGCTCAGGCTCCTTCCCCGCCAGAGAGGTGACATTCCACGTCCCTAGAGCTAGCTTCTGCAGCCGGTATCGGACCGCCAGGGTCCCCGCATCCGGCCACCGCCCAGCTCACTGCGCACCCGACCTCTATGGCCCCTCCTGCAGGTGGTGAGTCCACTGGAGTGGGGCCCATGTTTCCCTTTCGGGCTGAGCCCGACCGGGCCCCATGGGCAAAGGCCCGGCCACAGGCGCTCGTCTCCGAGCCCCACCTCCAGGCCTGGCTCCAGAGGGGGCCCCGGTGACCCGCGTCCGGGCAAGGGAAATCTTGGGCCTCTTTTTCTTCTCCATCATAAAGGTCTTTTATGAGCCACACTTTGTCTGGTCCCTCACCTAGAGACCTGTTTGCCATGGGTGACCCTTCCAGGGGCATAAAGCCCCCGACAACATAGCTCCTAGGATCACTGGGACACGCAAACCCCTCCACCACGATAAGGTGGTGACTCATGGAGGAGGTATATATACCTTATATATATATATATATATATATAATATATATATATATATATATATATATATATATATATTATATATATATATATATATATATATATATATATTAAAAAATTCCAATTTTACAATCAGGAGAATAAAGCCTAAACAAACACATGGTGAGACTATTGCTATTCTCTGAATATTCAAGGCTTTTGTGTTCTCGTCTCTGTGTGTGTACATCTAACTTTTTATGTAGAGTGGAGGGGGGAAAAGGGCATAAATGTATGGGCTACATAGTGGCCAACACACTTCATCAATTACGCAACATTATTTGCTTACCAGCAGATTCAGACTGAATTCTCATAAGGTGTCCTGCAGAAAGAGGTCATAAATTCTTAATAAACTGCAGTGCAGACCTTTGTACAGCAGTGACCTAAATCCTGCAGCTCATCTCTGCACTACGCTCATTTCTTTAAATTTTAATAGGGTTCTATTACATATACTTAACTGTTTTGCAAAAAAAACCCCAGACTAGTTCATGTCCACCTGCATATTTACAATGATAATATTCCTGGACAGAAGCACACTAAGGCAGTGATCTACAAATTAAAATGTGGGGTATGATGCCGCGCCATCACTCCAGAACCATCTGCCAATGTGTTTTATATAAGGAACAGACCCTAAGACCCTCGGACTCTGCAGGCCTGAGGAAAATAGCACAAGTGATTAATATGCCTAGGTTAATGAGCAGTGCCAGTATGTGTGCATCCTGGTAGCGATTCACTTTAACTACTGTTGGAGTAGATAGACACTTCTAACATTCCATACTTTGCTGCAAATGGGCCTGTGGCATCTCCTGCTTTGTTGCAGGTATGGCCCTAAATATAAACTGTCAGCATAAATAAAAATGGGGAAAAAAATACCAATATGCTGGCAATTATGCTGCTAATTAAAAGGCTGATTGTTCTTAATGGATTCCTCTCTCAGGAGAGCTGTACCTCTATCCACACAAATGCAATGCCCTCTCTTTCCACTTCATTTTCCTGTCGACCAAATGCAATCCCATATGCCCATCTCTAGTCATCCTTGATGTTGGCTTTGGGTGTGGCTGATTTACTACTGTTTTGCTTTGGTTAAAAAGAATTAAAGAAAATTCCAAGAGAGACAGCCAGATGGGTTCATAGGCTGAAGGGTCTTCAATCTTGGCTAAGAACGTCTGTTCAACAGCTGAAGCTTTTCATTTATTTATACTTAGAGTGCTTTAAACCCAGCAATCCTATTACACTGTGTGTAAATCCACACACAAACTACACATGTAGAAAAAAGATCCAAACAAGAGCCTACAAATAGTTGAAGATAAAGGGTAAAACCTAAATTTAACATCTATACACTCATGTGCCCACACAGAGCTAATGCCAGTCAATAGTCCATATGCAGGCATGCACACACAACTATGCACATTTGTGCACCTGCACAAATTCCCATCTGTTTTCCTTAGGGGAATAACACCACTTTGATTAATCCTCAATGTTTGATGCAGTGCAAATGTGCATCTTGAAAAACTGCAGCAAGGCATATAAAAGTAACTTTCCAGGTGGGCCAATTCCCAACTCAAATGATTCCAGTGCAATTAGGTCAGTACAGGTAAGAAATGATAAATGTGGGTAAATAAAAGGCCTCTTAAATGCAGGATATGTACAAGGCAAACAGGTCTTTACATCAGAAAACAAGTGAGAAAATCCTGGCCAAAGCTAAATGCAAGTGTTTCCATTATTTGAGAGAATAACTGAAGACACCCCCCCCCAGGGGCATCAAACTAGAAAACCAGAAAAAGGTGAACTTTCTTCATACAACCACAATGTTAGCACAAAATTATAATTTACATCACTCTCTGGTGACGGAGGCTCATGACTTACGTGGTCTGCAATGGTGCGGCCCAGCTTGTCCATTCTTGATCCTGCCTCAGCAATTTTCTTGGCAGCGCTGATGACATCAGATGTGTTTTTCAGAGGCCCTTTCCCCCTGAAGAAAAACATGGAAAGATCAGTCACAGCTATATCTGCAAACTCATTCTACTCGAAGGAGCAAAACCCCAGTCATGAAGCGCCCATTTGTTTTGGAGGGTTGTTTTTCAGTCAGGAATGGGAACATATGATGAACCATGGGAATAGTTCAGAGAAACACCGGAGACAAAAGTATATGCTGTTGCACAGATGATTCCACACACAAAACACTAACGCACTCTGGCACCACATTGTTCAGTCGGAGTTGAAAATGTTTAATAATCCATTAAATGCAGAGGGGAACACTGCGCTGCATCCTGTCCTTAAAGAATTACATTACAGTTACTCTGTTGTAGCACCATCAATCCTCACATGATATGAAATAGTCTGGTAAACGAATCTGTGGCATTTTACCAAAAATAAAACATACTGAAATAAAGCAATATTGTTTTGGAAACTAAACCTGACGGTGCTTGGATTCTAAGGCAAATTACAGAAAACAAGAATCAACACGTCATGTTGAATCAACCCAGCATGTACAGACCGGTAAAGCACGTTTTCCATCCACACTGAAGAGACATTTGATTACTTTTAGTCCATGTTTATTAAAAAAAAGAGAAAAGAAGAAAACAGAAAACTGAAGCAAGATAAGTCAAATTCAATTTAAGCTCTGACCCAATATTACAAGTCAATCTTTGGCCTCTGTTCAGCCACACAAAGCCCATCCCTACATGGGTCAGCCCAGCCCTGACCTGATCCCCTGTAAAGCTTGTCAGCCATTTGCCATTTTTCAACCCTCCCCCCTCCCTCCCAAGGGACTCTAGGACACAGTTGGCAAAAGGCACAAATTGGATTCAAAGCTCTTTTCTCCAGGCTAAAAAAAAAAAAAAAAAAAAAAAAAAAAAAAGAGCCATCCAACCCAGAGCAGATGGAATTTTGTGCTCTGTTCACTCACTTCCTCCTTCCCTCCCCTCATCTCCAACCCTTCCCTTCTCCTGCTCTCCCTCTGCAACTCTAATGTAAAGAAAGCCAGGGCCCCGGTGTAAAAGGCCATGCATCAGAGCACATTCAGGATGTTCTCATGAGACAGGTCATCCCCTGGAGAAAGAACTGGAGCAATTTTGATGGCTTCTGGGCTTTGAAAAAAAAAAAAAACCCAAAATAAATAAATAAATAAATACAGCTGACAGTATGTTGATGTAATATGATTTAAAAAAAATAATACCCCACAAATGATCTCTCTTTTAAATATAAACAAAAATATATTTTTACAGGATCATTCGTAAATCTGTTTGAGAAAGCCAAGTAACATCTAGGGATAGTTACACACCAAATACAATTCTTTACCATTGGAAAGATTTTTCAGTGTGGATTCTGTATACAGGGAAAGAGGTTTTGCACTTTGTGATACTAAATGACAGGTGCAGGCCTTCAGATGTGTGGAAGCCCAATACACTACAGCAGAGTTGTGACAGGTGACTTCCAAATAAGTTTCATGTATCTATGTATTCTTAAGACCTGCTATAAAAACAAAAAGGTGATGCACCAGTCTACATCACTCTCCCCCTCTCAGCAGATTGTCAGATCCAGATCAATTACATGATACAGAATAAGTGTATTTAAAAAAAGTAAGTAAAGTGAGAATATGCTGGCAGACAAATATCCATGTGTTCCTTTAGATACAAAACATAGAACAACTCCATTCTAAACTTTGAGAATGTAGAGAACATACTTATCAGTATTTCTTTAACCCATTCAGAACAGAAGTGTCCTTCACACTTGATTATTACAAACATTGGGCTGTCTTACTTCTGTCAGAACACTGAGGACATTCCCCAAAGTATCTCAGAACAGATAAGTGCTCTCATTTTGAAAACTACATCCTTAACAATTCTTCCTGTCTGCCTGCATTACTTACTCTTTTGACTGAAAAATATATTTGTAAACGTTGCCTGGAATTAATGATTAAATTATGAAAAACGGTTGCTGCAATGGTTGTAAAAGATTTCCACTTTCCACTTAAATTATGTCAAAAAAAAAAAAAAATCTCCAAAAACACCATTTTCATGTGACCCCTTTTATTTCAATTTCTTGGGTCTGCTTAACAGTTTCAAACTGTTGCAGGGGGAGCTTTTATGTATTATCATCATTGCAGCCAGAAACCTGATCCATTTATACATCCATTATAAGACAAAAAAGCAAATAAATCTCAGTCAACACTGACTCCACAATAGCTTTCCATTATTTTAAATTATGAAGAGATGGCATTTCATCATTGCGGGATGCGACTCACAGAAAGTGTCCCCTTGTATATACCATACTAGCTTGATTGCAATGTAGAAACATCTGCCATCCAGTTTCCAATGTAAAAATTTGAATTTTTCATTAGGTAAAAAAAAAAAACATACACATACATGACAAGAACTATATTATCTTAGTTGTATACATATTTATTAACTTGCCTGATGAATAAGTTATTGCTGTTAGGATGTTGTACCTGAGTCACAGCTTGCCATTTTCAATTATTTTCACATGCATTACAAACTTGGTGCACTAAGAGGAAAATGGAAAAAAAAAAAAAAAATATTCAGTCCAACTAAAAGGAAGAAAGTGGTGAGAAGAGGACTTGGAATAGCTTTTTTATCTGAAGTAAAACACGTGAAGGACCTATGATGAGACGGGCATGCATATCTTCTGATGGCACTGGGTCACTTGAGTTTATTTATGAAGTGACAGAAGCAGCTGGATGAATTCTGAATTCTAGAGGGATACACCGTCTGCTCAGATTCCACCAAGCTCAGAAAAGCTAATTAGATAACTACTGTACAGATTAGCAAGAACCCACAATATTCTAAAATGGCTGGAAAACTTGCTGTTAAATAGAGCCAACCACATTTCATTTGCTTGAGATAAAATAAGAGTCAGACAGATCCATGAACAAATAACTAAAGAGACTACCATAAAAACCTAGAAAAGCAGAGGTAATTTCAAAAATTCAGACTTGTCAAAAAAAAAAAAAAAAAAAAAAGAATATTTAAGACTGATATTTAATTCAGGTATGACTATCATATCCAAACCTCAATCCTGAAAATGAAGTATCTATCCAATGAATAAATATCCGAAATGTTGAATCCATTCCTACCATCTTTATTGCCTCAACAATCCACTCACAAGTGTGAATGTTGCCTGTAGCAGCTCTGTTGAGGGAGACGGTCCATTTAAATTTTTACAATGCACACACATCTTATTCATGTACCCGGGGAAAAGAAGATTTGACGCTCTGCTTATGGTTGTGCATACTGAGATTACAGAAGATGGAAAAATAATAAAGAAGAAATCCCACCTATCCAGGCTGCTAAAATGAAAAGCTCTGATGCATGAATAGTAGTGTTTAAGTCAATGTGAAGTATTGTGCAAATATAGGAGGATGTTGGGAAACAAATGTAGGATCATGGGATGATTTTATGTGACACAGGCTTAGTGTAATCCTGTGTATTTTGTCACAGACATTTTCTTGGTGAGCTTTTAGTTCAAGTGGAAAACTTCTGCAATATTGAGGATGAAATATTTACAGGACTTCTGACCGATACAGTCCATCACTGAAAGTCACAGAGAGATACAAAAAAAAAAAAAAATCCTACTCTTACTCTTACTTATTTATTTCAAATATGCATGATGAATGCATCACCTATTTCAACCTCATGATCAGAAATAGTAACATAATATGGAAAATGCAAAAAAATATGACTATCAAAGAGTCACGTTTTGTGCATTTTAATAGCATCCCTGATTTTTTTGTGGTTTCTTGGTTTGCAGTTGAAGAAAGAAAAAAAAAAAAAACGTGTGAGCATTTGCAAAACTGTGAGCTTAAGCCTTTACTCCACACTCACCTGGTAAAGTCTGTCATTTCCATCATAATCATGCACATCTGTTTAGCCAACACAATGATGTCATTGCCGCTGTCATCCCACTTGGACACTTCTGCATCCAGCTTGCTCTTCTCCTCCTGGAAACTAGCCACCTGCTCTGCAATCTTTGCCTTCTGCTCCTGGGGCAACTGGGCCATGATAGCCTGAAGTAAAAATTACACCAGGTGTAGAGGGTTAGTCAAGTACGCCCTGACATACTGTTGCTTGTGCAATGCACACATCTTCTTGGCAGGTAAGACGATGTTAGTATAATGGGGCGATGCCTTAGTAGCTTGCAAATTGTTTCATGCATTTTTGATGATTTTCCAAATGTTTCATTAATAAGCACGTATTCATTAGGACATTTCTCCAACGGTGAGTTTTTTAGTCATCAAACTACAACAAAAAGCTGAAATAAGTAAAAACTGTGATAAAAGCATGTATTAAATAAATAATGATATAAGATGGACAACGTAACTCAACTATTAGCAATTTGTAGATTTTTGTCTTCCAAAACTGGCTATGTTCAATGGAAAACAATGCTTTTAGTGAACTCCGCACCTCTAAGGAAGACCATTAGAAGATTCTATGTATAGCAGTAGATGACATCATGTGCAAATATGTTTAACTGCACACCTATACATCCTCTGACTGGACAGTTACAGGGTAGTTTTCTAAGTGGCAATTAGACATTCAGTGAAATAGCTCATCAGGCAGAGGTAAACAGACACATAAGAGCAGGAATCATTGTGCTATGGGGGTTTTCTGAGTGAGTTATTACCCCTGTATACTTGAAAATTAGAGCTTGGCAACATGACCTCAAATCAATATTATAATTAATTGAACATGTTGCTTTGATTATGATTAATGAGTGATTATTCTAGTATATTTTTTTTTGGCCTCATACATCACTGACAAGGTTTTAGCTACAACCATTACAACCATTAAAACTGGGATTTCTTTTCCTCAATGAATGAGAACATATTTTTGATTTTAAATTATCGGAACAGAATCACATCCATGACTATATATGACAAGAGATGTTTTGATACATTTTTTCCCTCCCGATACCGATTCTGATTCTTGAGCTGTGGGTATATGCCGATACCAACTACCGATCTGATTATGATATTAAAAAAAAAAAATTGCAAAACTTTCCCTGACTGTAACATAATTATCATTGATGTAAAACATTAATAAATACAGCAAATCCAAGCCATTTCTAGCTCTACTTGAAATAATCATTACTACCACTCTGTATACTTTAAATAATTATTTTATGAATATCAAATTCAGTTTAAACTTTTTCTCAAGTGGACTACAGAACAATCGCATACACAACAGCAATACTGGCCCATCTAACACAATGACCTGAGCCAAAAGCACACTCAGAAGCTGTAGTACAAACTATTCCACCTCTTCTGTTTACAGGGTAAGAAATGTCAGACTTACAATGTGCCAACAGTCTTTCAGGAAGCTTACCCAATGAATCAACTAGAGCTTGGTGATATAAATTGTATAAATTAATTTGAAATTAAAATCTATAAAATTATAATCTATAAAAATTTTCATCTTAATGCACATAATTATGGTGCAACACTCTACTGACTCCATGAGCTTCTGTAGTTCTGTAATGCTTCCACATGATCTTTTCCTTCATATTTTTATATTCTTTTCAGTACACAGTGTAGCTTTGTGTACCGTAAGAAGTCTTTCCCAAAAATGTTCCCAAAACAGGGACTGGAAAACTGGAAGTGGCTTGTGTTTGTGATGTCTAATGTCATTCAAACCACCATCTGCCATTAAGGTTCGTCTATACTTGTATATAATCTGTCAAAGCTAAAAGGTACCATCGCGACTTATTTATTCCAGCATTCTAAATAACTGGTAGATGTATCACTCATTGCGAGCTGCACAACACAAAACAGGCAACACTAGCAGGATCATTTTCCTGCAGTATTACAGTAATCCCTCACACTTCGCGGTTAATGGGGGCTGTAACTTCCGCGATGTACTGAGACCGCGAAGTGTGGGGGATTACTGTATTATAATAAGACCTAGTGCAAATATGCTACAAATGCAGCTGTGATTCACACCACTAAAAATATAATGCCCATTTACAGTCGAGTTCATCCACATGCTGAACACAATTGACCCCAGGCATCATACCGCTTTCTTGCTTATTTATATGTACTTATTATGTATTCTATAACAAATTAAGTCCAAAAGTTAGGATTGTACTTAATTCATTCCAATATCTAAAGTTGTCTTTAGTTTAATGGATCGAAACTCTGGAGACGGGCCATGAGAAACTGACATTAAACTGGTTCAGGGTAATTATGCTGGCATCAGCCTCTCTCATTTGACTAAAGAATGTGTTAACATTCTGCTCTCCAGTCATGACCACTCACTGAATTGTGAGTAGACACCATTAAATGTAATCTAAATGCAGCAAAATGCCTAAAAGGTTGCATAATACATTTTGCAGAGATAATCCTGATGAAATGCTAACAAAGACATCACTGCACAACTCTGAAGACTACTTTAGCAAAGGAGCTGCTCCAACTACACGTACTGTGCAGCTGTGTTTGTGCAGCTACACGTGTCTGGAACTTGTCACATTAACATAACACTGCTACAAAGACAGGTCTGTAGTGATTCTTGCAGGACAAAGTTAATACTCCTTTTATACTCCTTAAGGTTCAGTTTTTTAAAAAAATAGATTTTGTAACCTCTGACATATTTACATGTTTTGCTTTAAATTAAGGGAGACATGTATACTTAAGTGTATCATTAGGTAATAAAATTGGTAAGATACACAGTCCTAACAACATCAATCCCAACTCTGTAATGTTAATTAATACTATCCAAAGCAAAGTAAAACTTACACGTGCACTTTGGCCAGCTATAAGCTGGTCATCTTCTGTCTGCACACTGGTCCTGCTGCGTACATCAAAGTCTTCCGTCTCAAAGTCAGAGTCATCCAATTCTTCTGGAGTCTAATGGGAAAAAGTAACAGAAATTTGAAAAAAAAAGTAGTGGAAAGGGAAATGGTGAATAAAGCAGAATAACATAAGAAAAAGCAGTTCACAATTAAGCAGGGGACATAGAATATTACATACGACATACAACAGTGTGAGCACCTTTGAATAATAAATCTGCTTAATATCTATGAGAAATGTGCCGGTACTGGCAGCCTAGGAAACATCAGATAAATATCCTCTACCCCATAGCTTGAATACAGAAACTGTAAACACCAAATGAATTTGTAAATCAAGTGTAATGTGCTGCCTGTGCATTTTGAGAGGGAAAATTAAGGTACGGGTATGAAACATACTGGGGCAAAGCAACTGGCCCATCTGTCGCTGCTATCTGAGGAAAGGCAAATGAGGCATGAGTTGTGTTCTTCTGGAATTTTGCTACTTCCCTTCACTTGAACACAAAACAAACCATGACCAACATTTTTTCCATAAACAATTCTCAAAAGAAACCCTCCCTCAATAGGTCATGCTTTGAGCGAAGCCCAAACCTGACAGGAAAGTGTTATTGATAGAGACGTAGGCACAGGGAGGATGACGTAGACAGCCTTTACTTGTGCTCATTCAAATATCTCAATTCCTTTCTACTATAATGGATTTGGAACTTTCACACCTAAAAATAGCTAATGGTTCTCCAAACAACCCTGCAGTATATGACATCTGGAAATGCTCTTCTTTTCAAGGGAATATAGAAGAGACTATGAATTCCATGCAAGATTTTAGTGTTTCTCAGGCCTTTGTTTTTGTTCTTTTGTTTTTTTCACATGGGGGCAGATACCAACTGCTGTGGCTCTGAAATGATAGCTGGTGATTACTTGATGGAAAACTACTATAAAAAGGACTATAACCTGATGTTTGACTAAAATAATGACAGACACATAAAAAGTTAAGGCGGGGGGAGGTTGGCAAAAAGAACTTTTAAACAAGCAGGTTTACTTTCTGCTTTATAGTCTTTAAAGTCACTCAAGCTGATTCTCTCAGCTTCAAGCACAGAGAGATGTGTCGTTTGCATTATCGTAATGATCAGAATAATGGGTGCACTCAGAGTAAATGTAGCAGCTGATTGCCCAACACAGTCTGTTCACTTACTGGTAGAAAGAAAAGAAGTGTTCCAACAGCTGACAAGGAGGTCAATGACAATGAGAGAGGGGAAAATGAATGCAAGTTAGGGTAAATAATAAAAATGCTATGGTGTATATATGCAAAAGGTAAGTCACTAAAACAACCTTTCCACCACTCCCATACAGCCACAAATAAAATGTGACCGTGTGAGACACCGCACATATGAGCAATACTTAATTTTACCTCAGTAATGAAAAAGAAATTGTGCTGATTGCTTTCTGTTGTGAATATGGATAGACGTGATCAATAGTATCACCCACTGTTATTCTTATTTGTGACAATGTACTCGTCAGTGAGATGAACAGATTTTTCTCTCCCTCTTTAAAAAGGACAGAGCAAGAAAAATCACCTTGGGCACTGACGCACTGCACAAATCATGAGGTAATGCCAGGTGCCCTCTGTATCTGTCAGCAGCCCCGTGACTTGGAGTCAGTTTCATGTCTGGAAGGGATATTCTCTGATGTTGCTGTAGGTGGGAAGAGGCTTCAGCCCGCCTGTCAAATATCCAAGGGACATCCAACACTGACTGTCTAAACTCTACTTAAAGCTTGAAGACATGTCTGTTAAAAAGCCCTAACCACATACTTGTCTATTTTGATTTAAATCTACGACAGTGTCATGCGCACATGTAAGGTACACTGGTTTTAGACATAAAACTGGTATTACAGAAGGGAGAAAATGTGACCATTCAGACAGCCATTTAAATACCATTAAATTAACGTTGGCCAAGATTCAGACTGATTTGTGCTAAATGGGATATTATGCTGCATTCAAAGTGTAACATAAATTCTCTCGTTTGCTAGTCGTTCTTTCGGCCTTTTCTATTTTTTCCTATTTTGTATGTGTAACATGAGGGAAAATACTGCAAAAAACAACTAGCAACTACCAAAGTTTTGACCAAGTTAACGAGTTGTTCTCTGGTATGAGGGGGTATTCTTGATTTTCCTTACTGAGAAATCGTTTTTCTGATCATGTCGACGTCACTTGAACATAATATTCACTGCCAGTCATTCACGGCTCAGAGGAAGCGAGGCACTGAAATATGTTATTGGGGCTCTTCGTCATGATATCGGACTTATCGGGATGATGTCATAATTTCCTGTTATCGGGTCGATAATTATCGTGCACCCCTAGTTGTCCCATATAAAAGTCTCTCACCAATTGCTACTTAAGCGATGATCATGATGTGAAGATTTTTTTTTTTCCTCAAAAGTGATTTCAATGGATGGGATTTGCTCCTGGAAACATCTCCATGGAGCATCACACCCATTTCCCAGCTCTGTAGATGGCTAACCAAAACATTTAAACTTTAAATGAAAAATTAGTGGTCAGGTGTGACCATGCTGACCATATTTTCTTGACTCTTATGACATTCAGAATTTTCCACAGTGAATGCATTGAATTTAAAATTATTTATCGATTTATATTTTTGTTATTGCAATTTTTATTGTCATATGTTTTTATATGATATAGTTCATAGTGAAAAAGCAAAATAAACATTATGTTGTTGTTGTTGACCTCCTGCCTTCAATGGAGAGGAGATATGGACCTTTGAAAAATAAGTTTGAGAACCCCTGTGCTACAGGTTGATCAATTCAGTGTGATGACATTCAGACAGACCACCTTAGCACTAAATTAGTGGTTTCCACCCTCTGAGGAAGTAGAATTTCTCACATGCAGCACACCTGATTTGGAGCATGTCTTATTTGGACACAGAGCTAAACATGCCTTGTTTCACACCTAAACCATGTTCTTGAATGAGAGCCCAGCCAGTAAAACGTTTCTCTTGATAGAAATAAATGTTTTTAGTATACATCTAGCTTCACTATAAACAGCATTTAAGAGTAAGTCAAGGCTACAGCTGAGCAGATGCTGCCAAAAATACTAAAACTACAAGGATAAAACAAAACAAAAAAAGTAATTTCCTACTGCATAATCACAACCAAAGCTGTGATGATGGTCTTAACAAAAAAAAAAAAACATGCAAAATCCTGGCTCAAAAAAGGAAATGAGATTTTTTTTTTTAGATAGGGAATGAAGTTTGAGTTATGTCTCATCACTCTCTTCAGCTGGCAGTTAATGGCAGAATGAATCTGATGGGTAGCAAGGTTTTCACTAATCTTCACACTCTCACACAGACACACAGACACACACATTTATTCCTCCATGTTCAGCCAACCCCATAGGCTTGATGTTATTAGCTTAATCTGAATGATATGATTGGAGCTGGGACTGATAGAAATTGAATATAGTTCACAGGCTTGCAGTACAACCAGAGAATGCTAATTAAAAGCTCAATCTTAAATCAGCAGCTTATTATCATGCAAATGTTGAATATATAATGGCTGGTCTTTCATTTGGGTTTTGTCCACATTTGAGTGGTGTTATTAAACTAAGTCACAGTTTGAGAGCAACACTAAACACATGATCAGGACTAATGATGTCAATTCACAAGGTTCAAATTAGTTGAAAATAGAAGAATAAAATAACTAATTAGTAGAATAAGTATTAAAACAGAATTATGTCGCACACAAAGGAAATAAAAACGTTGTCCTCATGTCAGATCAAAAGATGGCAATAGTTTAACTCAAGGTAAAAACCTTCAGATCAATTTTTCCTTTATGGCATCTGGGTTTTGGTGTCAGCTTCTCGTCTGTCAATCCGGTAATGCTTTAATGACTACTGACTACCATCTCTGTCTTAAGGTTCTACTCCAGCAAAAAAACATCAACTCAGACAACGAATGCTGTCACACTAGATTTCATGTCTTGTTAATTGAGATAACTCTTGCCTGGCACAAGTTAATGAATCACTTCTTAAACTGCATAGACAAAATTTCTCACTATATGTGCATAATTTAACAGACATATATTCCTGCACAGTTACTTGCACCATGGTGTAGATTCCACCACTTATGATGAAATGCCGTATTGGATTTAACCTTTAATGGCTAAATATTCTACATTTTAAATGCATCAGTTTGCACAATGATCAAAAGCAAAACTTACACATAACCATTCCTTCCTGGGGGAAATAAATCTTTGTGCAACTTACTCTGATCATAAGAACAGCCTTGCGTATGTCGCGAATTCCATCATAAACCAGACGGGATGCATCAATAAACTCATTCTCATCCACAGGTTGTGAGGGGTTTGCACTCAAGGCCTCTACTGCAGACTCCACCTGCTCTGTAAACCGCGGCATCACTGAGAAAGAGAGAGATTAGAAGAATTTTTTTTTTTTTTCTTAATTGAAATAAAATACATACGAGTTCTGACCACTTAGTCCTCGGACCACCACAACAATCCTACAGACCACCGTCATTTACATCGCAGATGGTTCCAGCTGCTTAAGATTATGACATTTAATTTTCGCAGGATGTTTTCACAGGTCAGTGCAGTTTTTTTTTCTAATTTCATTGTTTTTGTTTTATTACACTGGTATATCCTGGTCTCCAGAGAGAAAGAGAGAGAAGAAGAAGAAGACTTGTCATTTCACCCATTAGATTTGGAAAGCTAGCAAACACACACAGAGACAAACAAAATAAATATAGATAGAGAAAAAAGAAAAGGAATGTACACGCTCATGTCTTGCAACTTTTGCAAGACATGAGCGAGAAGAGTCTGATGGAGGGGAAGCTTCAGACTTCAGGGATAAAGACCAGGTTGATGAGGAAACCTTAGACTCTGAGGTGGAACCCCCACAGAAAAAAAAAAGGTCTGCTGACAGTGACACAGCTGTTAGGGCCACAATGTCCACGCCAGGCAGGAAGGGTTACTACACTCACATTTTGTAAAAACAAATTTAGTAGCCTATTTGCAAACATTTGAAATTAACCCCATGAATAAATTGTAACGTGCTCCTCTCAACAGCCCAACAACCAGCGGCACAAACGGAGCTGGCTGATGTCCGCTTCATCGCTGATACAGGTAGAAAAATTAAAAAAACTAAAAGACTATTATTGTTAAAAAAAACACACAGAGAAAGTAAGCATTTATAAATCCAAGATTTATAGTAGCTATTATCTTGTGAAAGTTAGAAGTTGGCTATTAGTAGCTATTAGCAACTTCAAGCTTTTGCCCCTGCTGTCTGGAATAGGTGAGGCTCAGCTGAACCTAGCGGACCTCGTCTTTTATGTTCATACATTTTGTTATCCTTCGTGTTCATATATTTTATCAATTTGTTATACATATATTCTGATTAATGTTTTTTTTATATTTTGAAAATTATTTTTTCCTACTTCATGGCACATCTATAATACATTTCAAATCAATAATGAAACAGTGGTGATTACTTAAGTCTCCCGCAACCCACTAATATGAAATATCAGTTTTCTACTTCAAGAACTGATTTCTGTATCCAAATAATGACATCATATCCGACGGTCTGAGAGAGGCCTGTAGCACTTGTAGGGGTTTGCGAGAAAGCTGGCAGTTCTAGTCTTAAGAAATAGCAGGCTGAAAAAAAAAAAGGGATTGAATGAGGAAAAACTGACACTTTTAATCAATGACTTTCTAAAAGATATATATAAAAAAAAGACTAATTTTATTATATGGAAAAATACCAAATTCCGTCAGAAGATAATTAAGTAACTTGCTTAAGGTGCAATTATTAAAATACACTTGGATGGATGGAATTTTGCACTTTTGGCTCTCTGGCTTGCATGGTTGTATGTACAAAAATGCTCAAGGGAACAATTAGATTTAGAAACAAGAGTTTTCCAACATAAAGTATAAGGCTGTCCCATCGGATGTGTAATTTGCGATTCTGGAGGCCTCTTACAAATCTGCATTAGCAATATTTAAAATTCAGTTTTTCTTTGGTTTAAGCTGCATCCTCTTGGGTGAAACAGATGTCAGCATGCAAATGTTAAGGATGGGAACAGAATTGTCAAAACACAATTTGGCCTTGAGCTTACATTTGTAACACACAGGTTGCAAATGTTTTGTTTGAAACCTGCTAGTTGGACACAAAGCTGGCGGATTTAGGGTGAATTCCAATTCCTCTCTTAACCCTCAATCTCAACCCCCGCCCTTAACCCTCAATTTTTGGCCCTCAATCTAAACCCTCGAAAGTAAGCGTAAGGGCTGTCTTGTGACTTAGAAATGGGACACCCCTTGAGTGCAGTTACGTCTTCAGACTGAAATGTATCAGAGCCCGTGTTGTCTCTGTATTTCCTGAAATGACACAGGGATAACATTAAAAAGACCGCCGTATATTCTCCAAATAATATTAGCAAATAACACAATAGAGGATACATTATACAGTCCATCGTCGCTACCCAACAAGGTATACAAGTAACGTGAAGCCGACCGGGACCGCCGACGGGACCGGGACCGCCGACGGGACCGGGACCGCCAGTCCGGCAGCAAACATAGTAAAGTAAGAAAATAAATGTTACGCAACAACGATGTTAATCCATGAAAAAAATCTCAAACGAAGACAATAAAATGGTTTCATAATATTTATATCTTTAAGATATACGAAGATACTTACGTTTGTAGCTGGTTTTTTTTGTCACCATCATTTTCGAAGATGCCTTGGCTAAATTACCCAGTGCCTTCTGGGTAGCCCTTACTTCCAAGGGTGGTGTTGGAAAATCTTAATTTTGAGGGCGATACAGCCCTCAAACTCATCCCTCAAATTGACTTGCTAAGAATCGGGACAACACTTGCCCTTAGCGGGAGCGCGCATTTTTGAGACTGAGGGTTGAGATTGAGGGTTAAGGGAGGAATTGGAATTCACCCATAATGTTTTATTTTATTTTCTCATTTGTGCCAGACTGCTTTCAGACAAAATACAGGACACAGAAAACTGAAGCACACAATTTTTGGAGTATTTTCACCCCCACTGGAATCAATATTTTACTTTCAGTTCACCACCCAAGAGTTAAGGCTTTCAGCTTCAAGTGAAGTCTAGTAATTTATCGATTTTTCTCAATTAACTCACGTTTCAAGTTTTCTGAATTAATGACAAAATGTAAGAAAGGAAAAAAAAGGAACAGTATTTGGTATTGAATAAGAAATAACTGCATCTTAAACTGAGATCTGAAATAAGTTATTAATCTAATTCAACTTTAATCACATCACTTGGTGAAAAGGACATGAGAAAATCTGAGCAGACTACTCAGCCTCAGCTGAAATCCTCAGATAACAATCCGCCTGGATTTCTGACTGTTAATGGGCCACTCAAGAGGGCTGAGTCATTTCCAAACTGACAGCCGAAAAATCATTCTGTCATGTTAGCTTTCAAGTAATGGAAGTTAACATATCTCATACATGCAGTCTGGCTAATGATATACCACACAATTTGGACAAAATGACTTCTATGATACAAGTCAGGTTAAAATATTTAACTTCATCTGCCCACTGAATAGTAAGTGCTGTGAAGATATCTGCAGAGTCGGAGCATAAATATAAGTGTGGAATACTCAAAATGGACTGTCAAAAATACTTGTTTTACTTAACATTTTGCATTCTGGAAATAAATTCAAAATGTTAAAAAGCCATCAGTATCTTCTTCACAGTGACACATCTTCGGTGGCAGAAAATACGTGCATGTAGGTCTTTTGGCCAGTCACAACAGAGATGACAGGTAATTTCTCATGTTACACAATGTTACTTTAGCAAACTACCACTGCTCCCCAGTGGGAGTGATGCCCTGATCTTGATTATCCAAAAGACTTTTTCCAAGATGTGTCACTGTGAAGGGAATGCTGACAGTTCTGAAAGTCATGTGACATGTTGTGATTGAAAATGGTGACTAATTTGGTAGTGGGGTAAATTTAAATTACATTCAATTCAATTTTATTTGTATAGGGTCTGTTACAATGTCAATTGTCTCTAGGCGCTTTACTGAGACCCAGATCATGACCCCCCAGCAAATATCATTTACTAAAATTATAATATTAAATCCAAATCAAGGACAATGGCAAATAAAAAAAGTCCCGCAGAGGGAGAAAAAAAAACCTTTAAGCCAAACAGTGGCAAGGAAAAACTCCACTTTAAGAGGAAGAAACCTTGAGCAGGACGTGGCTCATATGGGGGGGACCTTGCTGCCGAAGGCCAGATGGGTAAAGAAAGAGAAGAGGGGAGACAGGACAGAGAGAGAGAGTGTAGGACAGAGAGAGGAGAGCACACAAATGACTAAATATAATGACCATATAAACATAACAAACAGATGGCGGTAGCAGCACTGAGATGAGATGGCCAGAGGACCAGGTCGCCGATAACCACGGCAGTCAGCACCCCTAACATGACCCATATTTTTATTTTGTCATTATAATTGTATGTCTGTATACTTTTATAATAATAAATTATCATCATCATTATCTCTAATAGTTGTTTAATGATTTCTTCACTGAACTGCATCTGTATATATATATATATTCATTCATTCATATTCTTTGGTCGATTATTTAATTTAAATTTGGTAATTTTTATTTGGTAATACCTGTGTCAGTAAGGAGCTTAGTGGCCTCCAAAACCTTCTCTGTGTAGACACCAGGCTCATAATTGTCCATTTCAGATGTGACCACGTGGACAACTCTAGCAGCTCGGCCTCGAATAGCCCCAGCTGTGCGATCCAAACCATCCACATCCTTCTCTTGCAGAGCGATGACACACTTATTTACATCCTCAAGGATATGATTCTCTGGGGGGAAAAAAAACCAAGTATAATTAGTAGCGTATACAAATGTATGACTAATATGTCTTGCAGAAAACATACATTAAAAATGTAAAAATTATTCTTACATTCAAAAAGAAAAATACTTACAATCTAAAACAAAACAGAACATATATATATATATATACATAATTTGAATATATTTTATGAGGATATAATCATACACCATACACACAGATGGCAGAAGACACTAACATATTGTTGAGGTGGTCCATCTGAATACAATGAAACATTAAAGTTGGCTCAGGTTATGACCCAGGATTCCCCCCATATGACAAACTGTAATTTAAAGTGCGTTGGAGTTGAAAACAAAACAGATGGTTTAGCGCATTATGACCGGATGGTGAGGTTACATAAATTATCAGTCTTTCCGTGACATTTCACTGACACGCAAGAGCACCACAATCCATCAGACCGCTGATGGATTGTGGTGCTCTTCCGAAAGAATATTGTATATTTTGGGGAAGAGAGGGTGGAGAAGAAATGGACAATGAAATCAACGAACTGTTGGCTGTTTGCACAGAGAACTCAATTTCTTGGCAGATTCGTGACACTGAACAGGATGCAGCCATATACGATGAGGTCCATAAGGGGCAACAGCCGGTCTGCAAGTCCTGCAGCTCATAAACAGTTTGCATATGGAATCAGAAAAAATAGTAACAGGTAAAAGAAGTAGCCAGCTTCAACCAAAAATGAAGAAGAGGCCAGAGGTTCCTAAGTATTCTACTTTCGACAAATGAGTCTGAATGGTAGTGAGTATTATTGTAATGGTATTTTAAAGTCTGCCTAAATGGTGACATTTTCATTCTATTGATATGTTACAAACTGGCAAATAGAATTTGTATCTGAAAGCAGCATCAGTCTACATTTTGTGTTTGAACAGTCCTGAATTTAAGAGGGCTAGGTGTTCAAGACATTTCTCAGGAAGCTTATAAATGGGAAGTCTGTAAAATGCAAATGTACACTGTGTAAATTACAATCCGTCCTTGGCTGGAGGTGAGCAAAGTCATACTACTTATTGTTTAATGAGAACTCTTTAAGGTAATGCTTGACAAACAGTTTGAGTGCTTTGACAAACATGACTGATGTTAATTTAAGATGTAGTTCTACTGATACTTCTGTGTTCAATCAGCCTTAGTAACATGACACTTGTCAGAACTGGATGATACCTTAGATCATGTGGAGCTGTTTAACCCACTCAAATCTTAAATGAAAAATTCTCATACTGTACAATATTATATGCAATGTATAAAATAAACAGGTTATAACTCCAAAAGCCCAGAACATTTCAACAGTATTTCTCCTCACATGCATATGTCAAGCAAACTAACACTACTTACCAGACACACTAAGGAAGTCATCAATTGATGTTATGTCATCAACAGCATCAGTGAGGACACGGACCTGCTTCTCCCACTGATCCTTGAACAAATCCATATTGTCTTGGGCCACCTTACTGTTGGGCTTGGCAGCCAGGGCCAGTGCTGCATTAATCACCTATAATTATCAAATTACAACCATTAAAGCTCAATTACATCATAGCCCTCAGCCACAACATTTGCATAGGCTCATTGCACAAAGCCCCTTCCTCAAAGTTCTGATCTATATAGAGGCAAAGTATTGCTTTAGCGCAAGAGCATTGAAGGATAGAATGAACTACAAGCCGTTTTCAGGAAAGAAATACCTGTCAATTTTAAAGCAGTACTGATGAAGGACTTGATGTTTGCGTGTTAAGGTGTATGAAAGAAAAAATAAAAGGGAAGGCTCAGTGGTGGACATGTGGCAAACAAGATTTTAAGCCATGCGGTTCTTTTTTTCTGGACTTATTCAAATGTTCGATTGCGTGTAATCTAAACCCATTTCCAGTTTAACCACAAAAGAATGCATTTTAACCATAAAATTAAAAAGATAAAGTTTCTGTTATGGAGGGAGAATAATGAAAGGGGGAGGGGCAGCCACTGCGGATGGATGGATGGATAATAAATAAACTGTCTACAACACAAA
This sequence comes from Hirundichthys speculiger, assembly GCA_018398805.1. Classification (NCBI taxonomy): domain Eukaryota; kingdom Metazoa; phylum Chordata; class Actinopteri; order Beloniformes; family Exocoetidae; genus Hirundichthys; species Hirundichthys speculiger. The sequence goes on from JAGFBZ010000895.1 coordinate 1,230,047, forward strand.
TATTCAAAAACAAAACTCCAAAAGGTCTACCGATACTACATCCAGATATTAGTATTGTGCTTAACTGTCAATCACTTCAAATTTACAATTCAAATATTTAAGAATCAGCAACTGAAAAGGGTAAACTGCAAAAAAGTGTTAAAAAAAATACATGAGCTGTAATTTTCATTTGAGCAAGCCAAGTTACATTAAGTAAGATTTTGCATTATAAACATTCAATGCTGGCATTAAAGACAATGGTAAAAGCTCCCAAAGACGTGCATAATCAGCATCCTGTATAGACAAAACATCTATTTACCTGAGGGCACAAAGTTTCCAGTTGAGATGCTGCCATGCGGACCAGCTTTACTCCCTCCTCATTGTTGGAAATGGAGCATGCCAAGTTGGCCACCTAAATAGAGAACACACAAATATATTTTTGAGTAAATTACAGACTTTTATGGAAGAAAGCAATACTTAGATACATAATTGAAATCAAGTTGATTATGGTAGCCCGCTTTAGGGATTGCTCTTCATCAGAAATGAACAAGCTCTGAAATACAACTAATCCCTGTGGAATACAAGCTCAGTGCTGTGGATTAATTCATAAAGCTGCTAAAAATCATGCAGTGTGATGGCACAGAGAGGGTAACCAGAAAAGAGATAAACTAAACCTAAGCTGTTAAATTAATAAGTACGAGTTCTGTATTTGTGTCCATAAAAAAGAACACTACATTTGAAAAATTAAAAATAAAATAAAAATCTCAGTGATGATATCACCAGGCTGACAGGCCACCACTCACCTGGAGAGACAAATGTTTAAGACAAAAACTGAGCAGGAGGATGAGAACTAGAAAGCTGAGCTGAACTTACTAAATCTCCCTTGTACCAGGTATCAGTCAGCTGCTATGGCCACTTAAGGTTTAAGAGTATGTTTGCACATACCAACAAATCAAACTCCCACAATTATTTCTACATAGTCCTGCATCTTCTTATATTCCCATAAATTTAGGTTGGATGATTTTAAGATTCTCATTTGTTGGTTTTAATGTGCTGCCAACAAAGCTCAAATAGAATACATGGGACATGAAGAACTATAAATAATTATACAGTGGACAATAAATGTGCTAAAGCATATCCAACTTTTCAAGTTAAACTTCAAATAATTGCTCTTCTACAGCACTTAGTCTACACTTAGTCCAAAAGTCGTTCCCTGGACTTCATATGGGAAATATGCAAGTATTCGAAAGAAAAAGAAAAACTACTTCAGTGATTAATATGTTTCAACTGGCAACAAGCTATTTAACCCTAATTGATACATTTAAAAGCTTCTTATTTCTTAAACAATCATGCCTGAAAACACATCCTATGGTGATGGAAAAGTTGTTTTCCATCAGGGTCAAATTACTGGAGTGCATTAAGGAGAAAAAAGAACAACGGAGATGGTTGAAACTACTAAAACCAGTTTAAGAGCTCTCTAACACATTACTGAACTCTGTAAGGATATTGGTGAACTATCTTCATGGGTGGAAATGTGGTCAGAAAAGAAAAAATTGAATCAAAATGATCAGAAATCACTTAAATGTTTGCTGAATTATCAAAAATAAATAAATAAAATTGTACTCTTTGCAGAGTCCTTTTGGTAATGAGTATGAAGATTGGACTCAAACAGTGAAAAAAAGCATCATCTGATTTGATGAGTCCAGATTTACTCTGTTCCAGAGTGATGAATGCATCAGAGTCAAAACAGTCAGGGGTAAAATGATGTACCATCATGCCTAATGCCGACCATGCTGGCCTGTGGGAGCAGCATTATGATGTGGAGTTGAATCAGTTAGTGAGGTCTTGGTCCGGTAACATCTTAAAAATTAGGTCATCTGAAGACCTGAATAATCAGGTTTTTCCATCCCTTGATTTTTATATCCCCTTTCCTGGTGGCATGAACATATTCTAAGATGACAATGCCAAGATTCTAATATAATTAAATCAAATATATGTCTTCCATGTAAGAAGAGATTGCTGGTAGTGAAATGCTGTTGCTGCTAGAGTGGTAGACTGAATCAGATTATGAGAGATCCTCTGCTCCCCCAGGCTCCTCAATTCTGCAGGATCCCTGTCTGCACCTATAAATTTCTGAGCAATTTTTCTGATGAGAAGTACTTATTCAACTGCACTGGTGAAGTACGGAAATATTGGTATAAACATACCCTACATCACTATTCAAACACATGCAGAGACCACGGGGTGAACACTCAGTAATCCATGAGGAGAGGTGAGAGAGTGGTTGCATAAAGACAAACTGCATAAAGACTGGCACTTTGTGGAGAGACCTGTATTTATACTTTCATGATCTTTCACATAAGCTTTTACCAACAGTAAGAGCTACTGGGAAAGCTGCATAAAGGCACAGGGAAGAAGCTAAATAACAAAATTGTTGCTGTGACAAAATGTTTTAACTATCAAGGGAGTGAATCTTTACTGAATATTATGTGCTTAATTATCGAATAAAGGTCATTTACATATCAGTCTATTTTTACATGTTCAGGTATAACAAATGTGATCTTAGCAAGTTTCAGAGTAACATGATGGATCTTATGCATTTATAATGGATGAGATGATAGAATAAGGCCAGAAACACCAACAACTATTCCAGCACTATGCAGGTTCAACAAAATCTGACTGTTGCATCATGCACAACAATATGTTTTCCTCTATCACTGGTAATGGTGAAATACTCAGAATATTTGAAAGAAAACTCAAAGAAGTAAAGTTAAACATATGTTTTAAATATTTTCCAAGAATGGATATTTAGCATGATGGGTAAGGATGAGAGTAATTTTTTTATTGCTAAAATTGCAACGTCAATGTATTTAATTAATCAGGAGTGAACATAACCTATATTTTTTTAGCCATAGTAAAAACCTTTACTTTAATATTTCATATTCATTTGTGTCAAAATATCTATAAATTTAAAAATAAAAATTTACTGATTTTAATATTCCAGGTGAATAACATTGCATGTCAACAATTTCTTTATCTGTATCACTTGTCAAGTGGTGCATCTCTATAACTTTGTAGCTTTTCAAAATCAAGTTCATGTTCAAAACATCATTTGAAGACAATACAAACATCAGCTTGTCTATGCGATATAAAATTACTTCCCATTTTATGTCACTACCATCCACTGCTTAGTTTAGCACCTCAAAGCTTGGTGCGTGTCGAATCCAGTCCTATTCCTCTTTTCCTCCTTTATACTCTGAATATGGGTCAGTCATAATATGGTTCTCAAATGTATGTGAACTAATAGGCCATTTGCCTTTGGGCAGCCTACACTTCCACAACTCAAGTCATGTTGTAAAGCCTGAAATTGGTGGATCTTTGCTGATGCTACTGAACATGCTGCATTTACAGAACATCCATTCTTTATTTGATAAAGAACTAAAAACTCAAACTTCGCTCAGGGTGTCTCAAAATTTCCAGATTATAGCATTACACAAAGTGTCTATTCCTAAGCGATTTATAGTACAGCTAAATATCCATTTGCCATATTCAATGTAAGGCATTGGCATGATGCACAGTTACATTCAGAGAAAGGTGCATGTCAAAGTACAGGATAAATCAGCCCTAACTCAAGGCAAATTATTGCTTAAAAAATAAAAAAAAACTAAGCTATGACTAAGTTATGACAACTCTCAAACTTATCTTGTTCAAGTTGAAGTAACCACAATACTTTAAACTCAAGTTATTAATTTTGAGTTTAGTTAGGCCAGGCCCTAACATGCGTTTTTATTTGATTTAAAATCCACCATCTCTTCAATTAAGATACAAAGCAAACACTGCTTTCAGAATCTATTCAAGCCCACTATGTGCAAAGAAAAAAAAGGCAGAAGCAATATGAAAACAATAAAGTAGAAAAAAATATACACAAATTAAAATCTAAGAATTGGTTAGATATATAAATATCAAATTACCTTTCATTGTATTTATAATAGAGGACCATCTAATGTGGTTGCAGAAGAGGTACATTGGTGATACACTTAGCTATTGCTTTGCCAAAGTGTAGCTCTAATGCCACATCTGACACTCAGGCCTTCAGGAGCTACTTAGGGGCCTACTCCTCAGTGTGGGAGCATTTTCCTCCAATGCTTCAGCAGTTTCTCATGGTAAATGAGTATGCTGCCCTGACTGGACCTACTGATCTAGCCACACTCATGGCTATTTACCCATGAGAAGAGGTCACTTTTAAATGTCAGCAAATGGTTTTCTGACACACGAACTACAGAACACAGAGAGCAACTACAGAAAATATTTTTAACTGCTGACCTGTTTTCATTTTGATGATATCCCACATTGCTGTATTATGATGCTATAATGATAGAAACCGTAATGCATTTCTCAGAATAGAGTTGCAGAGAGAGAACACTAATTTCATGAAGATGATGATTACCGTATTTTCACGACCATAAGGTGCACTTCAGTCCTAAAATTTCCTCAAAAAGGCTGAGCCGCCTTATAATGCAGTGCGCCTTATGTGTGCACCGAGTTCCAAAATCTGTAAATGTTGTTGTGTAACTTTGATGAGCACTCTGCTTGACTGACAGCATTTCCTGCTGACTTGCTGTTTATATAGAGACAGATGTGACAGAGGACAGCATGAGAACTTTAAAGGGGGAAATGTGGGCGTGAAAGAAGACGCTGAAGGCATTCCCCATTAGGTATATAGTGCCGGTATGTGCATTATGCAAAACAACATGGGTTTGGCCAAGGACCCCTCAAAATGGCACCTGCGAAGAGACATGCTTACAAAGCACAGTTTCAACTGCAAACTATCAGCTACGCGGAGGAACATGGAAATCGAACAGCCGCAAGAAAATTCAAGATCAATGAATCCATGGTTCGCAAGTGGAGGAAGCAGGAAAACAAGCTTCGCCAAGTCAAGAAGACGAAGCTGAGTTTCCGCGGAAAAAAGACGACGTGGCCTGAGTTGGAAGACCGACTCGAGCAATGGATTAATGATCAAAGAACAGCTGGGAGAAGCGTCTCTACTGTCACGATTCGAACTGAAGGCAATAATGGTTGCAGAAGAAATGAAAATTTAACATTTTCAAGGTGGTCAGTCTTGGTGCTTTCGTTTTCTGAAACGGCGCCATCTTTCCATCTGGGCTAGGACTACCGTGGCTCAGCAACTTCAAGCAGATTACAATGAAAAGGTGGCCATCTTCCGCTCCAAATGCAGTAAAAACATTTCAGACAAACACATCCAGCCTAACCATATCACCCACATGGACGAGGTGCCGCTCACTTTTGACATCCCGGTGAATCACACTGTCAAATAGAAAAGGGCAAGGTAGCGAATACGCACAACAGGGCACAAAAAGCTGGCTTTCATTGTAGTGCTTGGCTGCCATGCTAATGGACAGAAACTGCCACCTATGGTGATTTTTAAGAGAAAGAGGGTGGCTAAAGTGAAGTTTCTAGTTGGAGCCATTTTTAAGGCCAATCAAAAAGGCCGGATGGAGGAGAAAATGAAAGAGTGGCTGAGTGGAGGTGTACATAAAGAGACCGGATGGTTTTTCCAAGCGCCACCCTTCCTGTTGAGCTATGACTCCATGCGCGCCCATCTAACAGCCGCTGTGAAAAACAAAGTGCGGCAAATTAACTCGGAGCTTGCTATCATTCCGGGAGGCCTGAAGAAGGAACTCCAATTGCTGGAGATCGGTGTAAACAGGGCGTTCAAAGTGAAGTTGCAAACGGCATGGGAGCGATGGATGATGGATGGCGATCATAGTTTTACTAAGACTGGGAGGCAGCGCCGGGTGAGTTACGCCACAATTTGTGAATGGATTGCAGATGCTTGGGCCAACGTGTCTGCTTCCACTGTTCAAGCTTTTGCAAAAGCCGGCATCATTTATGAGGAGCCGCATGGCAACAAGACTGACTAACAATGACCAAAGAGAACCTGGTATGTTTGGAGAACTAGCCCAGCTGTTCATTTCAGATACAGAAAATGAGGACTTTGATGGATTTGTGGATGAGAATTGATAAAAAAATAACGTGAATCAAGTACAACTGAACTCAGTTTTGCTCCCACTGCCTTTTTAAAAACACACATTAGCATGCATGTTTTAAGCTGGTGTACCGGCATGTTTTACCATGCCCGAGCCCTATAATACGGTGCAGCTTACATGTCAAATACAGAAATAGCACCCGTTACTGAGACTGCGCCTTTTAATATGGTGTGCGCCTTATGGTCGTGAAAAATACGGCACTAAAGATGGCTCACTAGTGGAAGGAGATGCAACAAATGTAGACTGCATTGAATGAATTCAGACACATCATTAAATAAAGTGAGGAGGCCCACTTAAGTATCAAGATGGTGAGAAAAATATGTAAATGCCTATAAAAGACAGTTCATTGTGTCTGAGATTGAGAGGTGGTGGAAATATTTCTGATGTGTATCATCAGTGTTAATATTATACTAGAATATAATATTGGTGAGATATTGCTACTGGGGACCTGCAACAGTGATTCGAGGTGTCCAGAATGTTTGGAGGGGGCCAGTCCCTTTCCCAAGCCAAAAACTATGCTGGAAAAATGCAGAATCGATGAGAGGTGGGTTAAGTTATGTGGCCGTCCACACAATCAACTGAACATGGGGAATGTTTAGGGGTGCACGATAATTATTGACCCGATAGCTATCGGGCCGGCAACAGGAAATTATGACGTCATCCCAATAAGCCCAATATCATGACGAATAGCCCCGATAACATATATATTTTTGTCAACACGACAGTGCCTCACTCCCTCTGAGACTAAATGACCGGCAGTGAATGTTATGTTTAAGTGACGTCGACATCATCAGAAAAACAATTTCTCAGTAAGGAAAATCGAGAATACCCCCTCATGCCAGAAAACAACTTGTTGACTCAGTCATAATTTGGGCAGTTACTGACAAATTGATATTCGCAGTATTTTCCCACATGTTACGCATACAAAATAGAAAAAATAGATAAGGCCCAAAGAACGACTAGCAAACGAGGGAACGGAGGAATTTATGTTAGACCTTGAATGCAGCATTGCGGCACAGTACGCTGATTAGAAAAAAAAAAAAACCAAAAACATGGCAGCGATTGTATGGAACTTCGTTAAAGTTTCAGGTGGCTGATCGGGTTTGACGTATTAAAGCTTGTGCTATTCTTCCCTCCTTCCCTTGGAGCATTTGTCGCAAATAACCAGCGAACTATCTTCTTCTGAAACTTGAATGAAGTTCCATACAATCGCCATGTTTTTTTTTTTAATCAGCGCACTGTGCGGCAATGATGCATTCAAGGTGTAACGTAAATTCCTCCGTTCCCTCGTTTGCTAGTCATTCTTTCGGCCTTTTCTATTTTTTATGGGTAAGATGTGGGAAAATACTGTGAATATCAATTTAAGTCAGAAACTACCCAAATTATGACCGAGTTGTATTCTTGATTTTCCTTACTGAGAAATCGTTTTTCTGATTATGCCGATCTCACTTGAACATAACATTCACTGCTGGTAATTCAGTCTCAGAGGGAGCGAGGCACTGTCGTGTTGACAAAAATATATATGTTAGCGGGGCTGTTCGTCATGATATATGACTTATTGGGATGACGTAATAATTTCCTGTTATCGGCCCGATAGTTATCGGGTTGATAATTATCGTGCATCCCTAGGAAAGTTACATTTGCGCCAAGGTAAGTTTACTTGTTTGTTAGATGATTGATTTAACCACTGTTTAGTAATTGTAATATGATTTAGCAGCAGGGAGGGTGATGAGTGAAAACATCTCTCCGTTAGCATTAGCTCTGGTCCATAGGTCTATCCCACACCAGAGCTATTTAACATAAGACAGTCGTGGCATTGCATGAAGATGAGTAATACAGTGATGATAACATCACTAGCCTCACCTTATACCTAACAAAATAAGTATCCATGGCCATATATATTGGTAGACAACGAGGCAGGCTTATAGCTGGCTAGCAAGCTCTGGTTTATAGTGGAGAAGTCATTGACACTATGGATGTTAGCTTTTAGTCAAATTTCTGTCTAAAAAAACTCCTAATATTTAATGGCACAAAGAAAAATTAATACATTTCTCCATTTAGAAATGATAATGAAAACTTACATTACCTCAATCAATTTGTTGGCATGCTCTCGAAACACTTGAGCATACTCCTTTACTTCTTTCTCGTTGCCATTCTTAGCAGCTTCAATAAGAACCAGGAGGGGAACATTGGTCTCCAGGAAAGAGTCAGAAACATGGTCCATCACAGCTTTGCGCAACTGAATTAACAATTAACAGAAAATAACATATTAAAATAACAGTGCATGAAGCAGAGCTGAAACAGTGTTATGATCATGATAAAACTAAGGTATGGAAATTTAAAGCTTTTATAAAACCTGTCTTCGGAGGTCTCTAGTCTTCTTTGTCATCCTGTCGATGGCTGTATTCAGAGCATCACTTCTGTCTTTTCTACCAGCCTGAAGAAAAAACAAAGAAGAATTGATGAGTCTTGCAGTGTCCTCACAACTCACAGTCATGCCACATTGGTGCCAAAAAAAAAAGACATGCTTAGTCCACACAGCCTATACAGAGCTCAGTATCATGTGGAGTGTGCTTCATGAAATGAGCACAGGCACACAGACAAACCCAGTGCGCACACACACACACACTAACAGTAATTTGGCTTTATGACCAACTCTGTTGTCGACTTGAAAGTATCAGCAAACCATCAACTGACCCCGCATTTTGCCTCTGTACTCAACATCAAGAAGCATTGAAGGGACACCATCTTGTCTTTTATTGAGCAGTGTGAAATGCTGTTGGCTATAAACCAAACTTTTGGCAACAAGGTTTACAATCCTACCAATGGATCTTGCAGATTAATGTCAAAAAAAAAAAAAAAAAAAAAAAAAAAAAAAAACTCTTGGTACTCTCGTCAAGATTGCTGTCACAAATAGTTACGGAATGACACCAGGACACTCTTTTGAACACGACCTTAGATTATGGAAACTGCTGCATGTCTGAAAGGGGCCATGATAAGGGTGACTTGCACACTGACCGTGTTTGGGAAAACCAGCAAAGTACACAATCATGACAGTATTTTTTTTCTCCCCCCAGTTGGCCTTTCCCAGTGAAACATAAGAAGACCGGGATATCAACAGATCCAAATTTCTGACAGAGAAAGCCACTTGGATGTGGTGGCTAAAAAATTAAAAATTGGAATTCTTAATATAAAACCAAAAATATGTATTTCAATGTAGCAACATCTATCTGAAACATCTCTTGTGAAAAGCAGCAAGAAAAATATTCAAATGTCTTCCCTGCATGTGGCCTTCTCCTGATTTTCAAAAGGTGCTAAAAATGTTAATTAAGTACAAATGGTTAACCGTTTAAATGATGTACAAGAACATTTCAAAACTGCAGGCAGTAGTCACACTACTAAGTACAGCAACAGCAGAAGTGGTAGCCCTAACCACAGCACCCCACTGAGAGCACAGAAATGCTCAGTCACACACATTGCAAATTGCTCAGGCATAACATGAGAAATACAAAACTAGGAAGGATGGAGAGATGGAGGGGGAAAGAGGATGACAGAGTGACACACACGCCAATACTGGAATATCATGAAATCAGGGGTGAAAAGACAAAAACAAAAACAGATTAGCATAAAAGGGAAGCAGAGGAAAATGCAAGGAACCAGCTGGACTTCAGGCTGTTCACCCCCATTATAGTGTGGAAATCAACTGCAACATACCACCATGGATGGAGGTGGCGTTAACCTCCCCCTTCCCCCACGACTCTTTGCAGGGGGTTGTGCACATAGTTAAGGGCCAGGAAGCACAAATCCCTTGTGATTTTGCATTGGCTGATTTCTACACTGTGGTTTAGTCTGCTCTGTCCCTAATTTCTCAGTCCCATTTTATCCATGGCTAACCTATATTTATTTATTTTTTCTCCCCCTCTCGCTAGAGGGATCTGAAGTACTTCTTCAGGTGCTCATTATAGAAGCAGTCTATCTTTTATGATACTTGAGAGCCTATCCATCTTTAGGACATAGGAACATTTGTTGGCTGGGAATGAGAAAAATGGTTCTTTAAGTCAACTTTGCAGCATTAAAATTTGAAAATAAAAACCAAAAGTGTCAACTTACTCTTTTAATATTTCACCATCATTATTGTTAGGGGTCATGCAAATTTATTTATTTGCATTTAATATCACTTATTGCAAAAGATTTAACTAGATTTTTGGTTTATATCAAATTAATACACAGGCATTAAGCAGAGAGGGGTGTGTCAGGCTCCACAACCTTTTGTTAACTAAATGATGCCATGTTAACACTGGGTAGTAGGAGACAAAATGCCAAAACCAAAAAAAAAAAAGTTTTGGTGCTTCAAACCACCATCCCTATTAAATAAATCGGAACAAAATATACTTAACACTAATGGTAGTGAAATATCTTAAAATTGCAAATCAAATCTAGTTACTTAAAGTCAAAAAGCTATTTTAGCAGCTTTTTGGTTCATTTGATCTCAACCTTGTGATGAGCAGGCCTCAGTGGAAACATTTAAAAATCTAGCCTAATTTAATTCACAGAGCAGCTGGCTGGGTGTTATGTTGCAGTGCTCAAAAATTAAAGCAGCACACTCAAAGACATGCCAATTGTGCGCATTGGCCATATACTTGAACCCGTACAATGAAAAGGAAATGTAGGACAAGTTGCTTGTCCTATTGTCTAGAGCCAGAAGCTAAAAAAGAGGTTTTACTTTATTGTGCAATTTTTTTTTTTAATTCAGTTTATGTCTCTCTATACATTCATTTGTAGTGCCTATAGAACAGCACCAAGGCAAGACAGATTTACAGCGATGCTTAATTTTAACAGCAAGCTGCTGCAACACACTCAAGATATCAATATTCTGATGGTGACTAGTCAACGGGAGGGAAGGGGTGTGCAAGAGGGAGCCAGAGGAAGACTAAGGTGCACAAGAAGTGTGTATGAGGCACAGAGCAAGTGACTGAGTAAGAGAGGTTGCTTGTGTATGGGGGGAGAGAAAAGAGGAGAGGGAAAGAGAGAGAGAAATAGCAGTGATGATCGACGCCAGGCTGCCACCACTCTGTAGCAGTGAGTGGCTGCAACAAAAAGCACAGAATAACATCCCTGCTTCCCTGCTCTGCTTTTTTCTCTCTGCATCTCATCGCAGACGAGGGCTCCGCTCACAGCTCTGCAGAGGCGATGCTGAGACTGAGCCGGTGTCGGAAGCTGGATCTTTGGCTGCCATCAACAAGTTAGGGTTGGATGACCACTGTCAGAGAGAAACAACTGATCTCCAACCTTCTGAGCTAACATCACTGCAGAGAAACAAAAGGATTTAAAAAATTAAAAAGAAGAAGAAAAACCTAAGGGGGGAGGGAGGGGGGGGGATCTGTCCGCTGGAGTCGCTCTGGATGCAACTGATCAACTTAAAAAATACATTCTCATTTCAAGGATTTGTGGGTTGAAGGGGGAAAAAAAAACATTTAACATTTTGTTTAAGCTTGGATTTTAAAGGACTTGGACACAATAACAGGAATATACGTCATCTTGGGACATGGAATATTACGTTTTATTTCAGTTGGGTGGGTTAAGAATTGCTTTATTTCCAAAGAGGCTGATTTCTTTTGTGCTTACTCGAAAGGGCTTTTTCCCTTTGGATTTTTCTTCCATCTGGTTGCTACAAGAGTCTGCAGGAAAGGACAGTTGAATGCAGCCTCCGATGTGCACAAAAGAATGGGTAAGTTAGCCCTTTATATGGCAGGTCCGTAGATGAATAGGGAATACAAGTAAGAGTGAGGGAGGCTGAAGACTAAAAGCTCCTCTGCCTTGTCCATTTACTGCAACAGCTCTCCCCCCTTCGACACTAACACAAATTGGGAAGATATTCCATTTAAATCCACCCTCCCATCCCAAGAGTGGATCGCTAGAGTGATGAAAAAGACTAAAAAATATATATGTTTATTGCAGAAATTATTGCTTATTCAATCATCTCAAAAATAAAAAAAATATCAGGAATAAATGACAAGCTTGAAAGTCTGCTCTCATTGCTATTTTGTTAACAGGCTCACTATCATTAGAAAAAGATTAAAATTCCAGGCAGACATTTAATTATCACTTGATGGCAAATTAAAAAAATATTTTCCTTTAATTTATAATGAAAGGTTTCCCAATGTCAGATGCAATGTGAACAACATCTATATAAACTATCTTGTCTGTTGTATGTTGAGGAAAGAGAGCATACATTAACAGCACACTATGAACTAGTTTTAAGTGCTTTGCAGAGATTTCCTTTCCCGCTCCACAGTTTATTTTCCTGTCCTTAACCCCCCACCCCCAGGTTTCCATTCAAGGTGGCCATTGGTGGGACCTGCACCAGTGGCTCTGAGTGTGATCAGCATGCTCCTTGCGTGCCTGCTGTCTCCTGCATCATGCACAACCTGCCCTCAAAAATGCCGCTGTGAGGACCTGCAGTTCTACTGCGACACCCAGGGGCTTAAGGCTCCGCCAGACGGTGTGGACAGGGGTGCCCTGGGGTTGTCACTACGCCACAATAGCATCACTGAGCTCAGCCCTGATCAATTCTATGGTTTCAGTCAGCTCACATGGCTACATCTAGACCATAACCAGATTACCGCAGTACAAGAGGATGCCTTTCAAGGGCTCTATAAACTCAAGGACCTCAATCTGAGCTCTAATCGTATCACCAAGTTGCCCAACACAACCTTCATCCACCTCATCAATCTTCAGATATTGGACCTCTCCTTCAATCAGATGACTTCATTAGAACCAGAACTGTTTCACGGACTTAGAAAGCTCCAAATACTTCACCTTCGCTCTAATTTACTTCGCACCACACCTGTTCGGGCATTCTGGGACTGCCGTAGTCTGGAATATCTAGGCCTAAGCAACAACCGACTACGAAGCCTGGCCCGGAATGGATTTGCTGGGCTCATTAAGCTTAAAGAACTCCACCTGGAGCACAATCAGCTGACCAAGATTAATTTGGCCCATTTCCCCCGCCTTGTTGCCCTCCAGTTTCTATATCTGCAGTGGAATAAAATCAGCAATGTATCATGTGGCATGGAATGGACCTGGACTACTTTAGAGAAGCTAGACCTCACTGGAAATGAAATACGTGTCCTGACTCCTGATGTGTTTCAAACGCTGCCAAATTTAAAAATTTTGCTGCTGGACAACAACAAACTGAGCAGTCTGGAACCCCAAGTCTTGGATATGTGGCAGTCTTTGGGTACAATCGGGTTGTCAAGCAACCTTTGGGAATGTACCAAAAGGATTTGCTCACTGGCCACTTGGCTGAGCACCTTTAAAGGACGGTGGGAACATTCCATTCTTTGTCACAGTCCTGAGTATGCCCAAGGTGAGGAGATACTTGATGCTGTATATGGATTCCAACTTTGCCAGAACTTTTCTGCACCAGTCATTCAGACCATTAGTACAACCACAGAGGGTACTACAGCTGCAGAAATCACAGGCTCCTTCTTTGGAATTATGCAGCCAACCCCCACACAGGACTATGCAGAGGATTTCGGAAGCTTTACCACAGTCATTACTACAACAACCACAACTCAAACACCACGCACTGCTCAAGCAACTACTGCTTTGTTGGAAGAGACAGCTGTAACAGATGACTTCTTGGCAATGGACAACACTGTCATGACTCAAAGGGTTATCATTGGAACTATGGCCCTTCTATTTTCATTCTTTTTCATCATTTTTGTTGTGTATATCTCACGGAAGTGCTGCCCTCCAACACTGAGGCGGATACGCCACTGTTCGGCTATTCAAAACCGCAGACAGATGAGGACCCAGCAGCGACAGCCAATGGCAGATCTTGCCACACAGGTACCCTATAATGAGTATGAGCCCAGCCATGAAGAAGGGGCGCTTGTGATCATCAATGGCTATGGGCAGTGCAAGTGTCAGCAACTGCCTTACAAAGAGTGTGAAGTATGAACTCTTATTTATTCCAAGATCATGTGGTTTTGTCATTTGATCATTTCAGATGATACAGGGTTTACTTTTCTGGTTTTCTTTCCAGTTAATGTAAAAAGCATAATTTCTACAAGAGAGATTTGAAAATATGTGATAAAATGTTGAATGCTACAAAGACAGGTTGAACAGTTAAGGGATAATGTAGAGATAGTCACAAATTTATTTTTCTATGAATGCAAGGTTGTTCATATCAACCTGGGGCAATCATTTTAAAGAACATTTTAAACTGTGAGATTTGTCTCTACATTGTCTATATTCTGCAGCACAGTTTAACCACTTCGCCAAATGGCCCTCTGCGAACAGAACACAGTGAGTAAGGAGTTGTGAACTGTTACATTTCTTCCACGAGACAAATATTTGAAAACAGATTTTTTACTGCACCAGAAGCACTGTTAGGTGATATCTTAAACACTTGGGCAAAGGAAATTGAGAAATTGTTTCAGTGTTCTGTTTTACAGCTTGATTGTTTTGGAAGAATTATACATTAAAAGGCAGAGCTTAAACTCAAACTCTAAATTATAACTGTTAACTAAAGGGTCTTAACTATAGATATTTTCTTGGGGAGAAAAGAACCATATTCCATTTCATAAGCATTACTTTTACCAAATGAGACATGAGTCAAAGGGCAAAAACAAAAACAAACAAACAAAAAAAAAACCCTAAGTCAATCTTCTACCTGAAAGAAAAAAAATGTGACTCTTTCAGAAAATTTGATTTCCAAAATGTCTGTGTATAAATGCAGCAAAATACTTGCGATAAATGCACATTTGATCTCTTTAGTTATATTAATTGGGAACCTAACCAGATGTTGGGTCATAAATAAAATGCTGATTTGCAGCTGAAAGAAGGAAATTAATATTTGAATTCATGCCCCAAAAGGGCCAATCACCACCATTAAGTTCTTTATCTGTGGAACACATTGCAGTGCTCAGATTTGGTTAATTTCCAATGTAAACATTAGGCAGAAATTCATGTATGTCAAGAGTGCAACTGACACATGCACACACACATAAAAGATTACACCTATAATGTACAATAATTTGTATATGGATTACCCATTTCCCAACTGGCATACATGTGAGCATAACCGTTTAATCAACTTGACTTGGTTATGTAGAATTTGTTCATTGACCACATCAGAATCAATATGTAGACCACATGGTGACAAATGTCTTACATTAAGTGTAATGAATGGCCCAAATGCCAGGTAGAAATTGTTATGTAGAAAATGAAGCCTCTGTCTGTAATCTATGAATTTTATTACTTATACAGTAATCAGGTTTGACAGGCTCAAGACTGAACTCATTTAGGAAAGGCAAAAGAAATCTAATGTTCTGTCACCCACATCAGTGATCAAGTAACATTTAGCAATTCTATTGCTCAAAATACTCAAAATCATCCTCCACAAAAAACCTTTTATTTCAAGGCTCAGTTCTTTTCACTTCAAGTCCAAGAAAAATATTTATAGTGGATAGTATCCTCGATCCTGGGTTTGGAAGAACAAGGGTTAAGCTATACTGTGTCCAATACCCAAAGAACAAATGGAGATCCAGTGATAACATTTGTATGCAGGAGGGAGTGGATGCGCATTAGCATCAGACTGAAGGTGCTGCTGCTGTAGCGTCGCACATCTTTGTGTTCAGTTTGGTTGTGGGGGCAGGGCAAAAGTGAGTGGGATTGAGAGAAATTAATATGATGGAGAGGGGCTAATCACCATGGGGTAATAACTTAGCTTGTCAAAATGTTGATCAACCTATTGGGCAAGTATAAGGAAAAAGAAAAACGAAATACATGAATGACAATACCTTGGGCTACATATGAAAACTAACCATGTAGCAGCAAGCAATTGTTAGCCATTGAGCTATCCAAATGGTTGTACACTAAGGAGTGTTAGTCTAATTTTTAATGGGGGACAAAAAGAAAAAAAAAATAAGCCAAGTCAATGATGATATATTCTTAAATACAACATTATTTAAACAACTTTTGGTTGTGCAACATTAAGTCAGCAATTAAAATACCCCAGAAAGTTTAAGTAAGACATGACAAGTGGTTAAGAAATCATTTCTTTGGACAAAAGCCCCTTGAAAGAACACACCAGATCTACCATTTGTGGCTTTGTCTCTTCATGGATTTAGTCAAAACTTGGCTTCAAAGTACTACATGAATGCTTGTGTGTCTATGTATCAGAAAATCCCTAACAATGCCTATGAGAACCAAGTTTAAATGTAAACCAAAAATTGTTACACTTCACATTTGACATTCATGGAAAACAATGCATACACTGATGTTTCCCAAGTCAAAACATCTCCACTTTCAAATCCTTAATTTCTTCCAGCTTCGCACTGCTTTCACTACTGCCCTTATAATCTGTTGTGCATGTTCAAAATTTCAGATTGAGTTGATTTTTTTTTCCTTTGGGGGGTGGGGGTGGGTGCCATTCAAACATTAAAGAGACCTCATTTCCAATAAAGAATGGGGATGTATATTGAACTTCAAGAGAGTGCCATCAATCATTTGAAATGTCACTGTTTCAGACTACAGTTGTACTAAGTGACTGAAATCCACAGAATTTGTAGAATTATGCATCCCTTTGCACTTTGGCTCTTTGTAAAATGTTTTTGTTTCCTCTTCTCATCTTCTAGTCCTTACCCCCACCTTGCCTAAACAAAACTGAAAAGGAAAAAAAAATGAAAAAAGGGAAAAAAAAAAAAAGTTAACCAACCCCTATTCTCTTACCCCATCCTCTTTGTGCAAAATGAATGCTTTTCTCTTTCCATTTTTCCTTTTGTATTGTAATATGTACAATTTCATATCTGTATAGTGGATAAGATGTGCCAAACTGGGGAAAAAAAAAAAAAAAAAAAAAACATTGTCTCCTAAAAACATATATTTTTTAAATAAAATGGTTATAATTTACAAAGTGTTTGCAAAGTGAAGAATACTGACAACTTTGTTTGGTCTTTCATTTCATTTTGGTTCAGTGTATCCTTTTTTTAAGCTTACAAACATCCATGAACAACATTAAATGCAATACCTAAAGTTTGCATACATCACTCGATAAAACCCAATACCATTATTTTTCCTGCTACAGAATTTAAAGAACCAAAGAACAGAAGGAGTGATTCTATTTCAACACCCTTCAACTAATGCACATGAAAATAATTTCATCATAAAGTCAACTTTTAAGATTTAAATGTTATATTGCTATAAAAAAAAAAAAAAAACTAACCCCTTTAAAGGTGGGGTAGGTGTCTTTGAAAAAAATGGTTCCAGCAATCCAACTCAAGTGAGATTTTGAAAATATACACTCCCTCCCTCCTCCCAAAGGCTCCGCCTCCTCCTCTTCAGCCCACCCCTCGAAACCACGCCTTCACACGATTCACGACTACATGAACCGCAGGGAGGGAGGGGTGGGTGGGAGTGCATTGATATTTGATGGATGTATTAGGCAGCCAATGAAAGTAATGATGATCACTATTTTGATTGGTCTGAGTTTTCCTGTGATTATACCCTCTAGACCGAACCAAAACGTTTCGTTTTTTTTTGCAAACATTTTATTTCAGTGGGTGCAATGGGAATGTGAAAAGGTTTTCAGGCAATATTGTAAAATTGCTGCAAAAAAAGAACACCCACCCCACCTTTAAACCAGACTGTTGCCATGTTTTGAGTCATCAAAATGTACATTTTTAAAACATGAAAAAGATATATGCTGTTTAAAGCTATTTATTTCTAATTTTGCGATTCAACTATTATTACTAAAATATATTTGTGAATAATTTAATGAAATACAATGGTTAATAATCTGCTTTATAAGTTGCTGATGGGTGCAGTTGATCAGCAGCACCTGACCGCTACACAACCTTCAGATTCCTGTGAATACAGTAAGGTTGTAACAAACACATTAACTGCATTATGTTCATAAGAGATTGCTTATTACTTTTAAGACATAAAAAAGATATGTCTGTACATGCAATGATGCAAAAGATTTATTTAAAACAGGAATTGTGAAAAAAATCTATTTGTTCTTATTTACTGATGTAAAACCTTAAAAATGGAAGGGTTTCTTTTTCACATGACAAATTGTCAGGTTCTTACTTCAAATAACCACAATAGCAACAACTTAATAACATTAAACCTGGTCAAATCATGTTTGTTGTCCCTAACATATGGAACCCTAATTATCATGGTTATAAATAACATTAATTAGCTTTACTTTCAGCTCAACTGTCCTTTACTGAAGAACCTGACAGACTTTTGTTTCAGATATTTGATTCGTGATATTAGCCACGGTAATCTGTTTATAGCACAGCAATCAATAATTGGTAACTTTTGAATTACAGAAGTGCATGCACAATATCAGCCATTTCACAAGATTGAAGAGTACATCAAGAATGCTAGGTTACTTAGGTTCTCAAAAGGGCAATTTTCCACACATCAATGTGTCACATTGGTGTGCCAAAATGCAGCAGATGTGTAAAGCACAGTTCAGAGCCAAAAAACAACTACAAAAAAAAAATGCCTTACATGTTTAAGCTTATTGACCAGTTAATGTCCTTTTCTCAAGGGTTTACACTATAGTCACGGAGTGTGGCTATAACTCAGCAGACACAGGTCGTGCGGACAGTGATTTGATCCCTAGAATCACCAGTCCACATTTGAAGTGTCTTTAGGTTTGTGCAACAATAGAGAAGAGGCATTGTCTGGAATGTAAGACTGTCTAGGGTAAGAAAATGTATATGTGAATGGGTAAATAAGGCTCCAAGTATAAAGAAGTTTGAGTGGTCAACAAGACAGAAAAGGCATTAAACAAATGTAGCCTATTAATTTGCCATTTATTTACTGGGGAGGAAAAATAGGATCCTTGCTTCACTCAAACCAACTCATTTTTAATTCAATCCAAACCTTAAAAAAAAAAAAAAAGGTTGGGATAGTGCAGTCAATGATTTGAAAAGATCTCAAAAAATTAAGTGCCGACTAGAGAGAACATGCATGCACCAGGAAAAGAGTCACAACATGAAACTATCAAAAACAAAAAGCTGAAGTTGATAAGAAACAATAAGTAAAGCTAATCAAAAACATCCAGAATTCATTAGCAAATAATCAGGGTCAAGTTTGAGAAATGTTCCTTGATGAGCAGTCACTGAAAGAATAATGCTTTATGAAGGCTGTAAATATACTTAGAGCCTTGGGGACATTAAATCTCTTTCCCTATACACAGTGTTGTGTGCTACACTGTGTATATTATAATATAATGAATAATTATATTCTAATTATAAGTTACAATTGGACTACAAATAGATAAAAATGACTGCTTGAAACTAAGTTGGTATCAACAGCATGGGTTCAAAGAGGGGACGGAGACAAAGACCAGACCACTCCCTCTTTGTTGGTCCCCAATTTCGATGAAAACCACCACCTAAATCTAGCTGCACCAAAAATTCATACTCAACATAACACATTTTGCCTTAACTGTATTACTGATGAAACGAAGCACAGACTCCAAGCTAAGCATAGCTTGTATGTTCACACTACACAAACATATGGACTGAAACGTCAACAGGATGTGCCAATTATACAAAATGCACACTTTTAAGTGTTGGTGACTTATTCCACTGCTGGAAAGCGATCTGCAGTGATCAATTGTAATTTCACATATATGCCCTTTAGTGAACTTAAAAAGCAGTCAACTGTTTTCCCCACTGGTGTCGGTGATTTAAGCTAGCCTGTGAACCTCATGTCCCTCCCTGTGGACAGGCTCCCAGTACAGTATCTCAGAACAGAGAACATTGCTCATATTCTTATGACTTTGAATTTTCCTTTTCATTCGCACATTTTTACTGCCTACACAGTTTATACTTCATGGTGTAGCTTTGCCATCATTTAATGTTTGAAATTTGTTCTTAGACTCGGGGCCAAACCAGGAACAGCTCAAACAATACACAGTGTTCCTTTTAGTGATTACTCAGTTGGTAACTGCAAACGACCAACTTTCAGCTTGGCCAGCTGTGACTGGTGACAAGCAAATTAGACTTGAAGTGAAACTTTTTTTTCTTCCCCCATCATGTGAATACATTATGCAAATAGTTGCTATGCAACACACTGTCACAAGGAGCACTAGTCTCCCCTGTGGAAGTTTTTTCTGTGTTAAGAAGGCCCAAAGATAAAAGCAAGCAGCAATATCTTTAAGAGATTCAAAAACAACAGAAGATGCAAAGGAGGGACAGATGGAAGATAGAAGTATTGAGTTTACTGCTTGGTAAAAGACTACGGCTGAATTCCAATTCCTCCCTTAACCCTCAATCTCAAAAATGCGCGCTTCCGCTAAGTGCTGCCAAGTGCAGCCAAGTGCTGTCCCGATTCTAAGAACGCCAAATTGAGGGACGAGTTTGAGGGCCAAATCACCCTCAAAATTGAGATTCTCCGGCACCACCCTTGGAAGTAAGGGCTACCCAGAAGGCACTGGGTAATTTAGCCAAGACATATTCGAAAAGGATGGCGACAAAAAAATGCTAGCTACAAATGTAAGTATCTTCGTAGTTCTTAAAGATATAAATGTTACGAAACCATTTTATTTTCTTTGTTTGAGACTTTTTCATGGATTAACATCATTGTTGCGTAACATTTATTTTTTTACTTTACGATGTTTGCTGCCGGCCCGGCGGTCCCGGCCGGCTTCACCTTACTTGTATACCTTGTTGTGTAGCGGCGGAGGACTGAATAATGTATCCTCTATTGTGTCATTTGCTAATATTATTTGGAGAATATACAGCGCTCTTCTCAATGTTATCCCTGTGTCATTTCAGGTAATACAGAGACAACACGGGCTCTGATACATTTCGGTCTGAAGACGTAACTGCACTCAAGGGGTGTCCCATTTCTAAGTCACAAGATAATGCTTACACTTACTTTCGAGGGTTAAGATTGAGGGCCAAAAATTGAGGGTTAAGGGCGAGGGTTGAGATTGAGGGTTAAGGGAGGAATTGGAATTCAGCCTACAGTTGACAGCTGCCAAGTCCTAGTTCAAATTATTAAGTTCTATGGTGCAAATAAATTACTGCCTTTCACCTTCACATCAAAACAGTGTGAGGGATAACCCCTGCCTATGTCAGTCACAAGTATGTATGGATTAAAAGTATGTTTGAGTAATAGACACAATAGCCATAATAACAATAGTTGTGTGTAGACTGAAGCCTTGAAAAACCCAGCCAAAGATGCATTTATGAGCCACAACTGTGTGTGCGCAAGGAGAAAAAAACAAAACAAAAAAAGTAGAGCTAAATTCTGTTTCTCAATTCATATGCCCAAGGCAAAAAGAAAGTGAGTCAGGCAAATTGTGAGCCATCAAAGAAAAAAAAAAAAAAAAAAACAGGATAAACAGCAAGACCAAGACTGCAAAGGAGGAAATTGGAAAAGGAATTCAGCAATAAGTCAAATTGTACAAAGAGTTTCCAGTAAGAATACTGCTTTGAGCTATACAGAAAGAAAGTCAAAAGACATAGTGTCCCATTGCAGGTATGTTCTTTTCATGCAGGTGAAAATGATCATGTATCATATCAAGTTGAAGGAACCCAAATGTCAGCTGATTTATATGTCAAAGCAGTCAAGCATCACTCCATGATGCGAGACAAAACCCTGACAGATGCTGGGAACAAGGGATGCATTATTAATAAAAAGTGGCAGGAACTGTTACACTTAACATGTGCCATGCCACATTGTCATGGCAATATAGAATAATTGAGGTTATAAGATCTGGCAGAGCTGGGCAACATTTAATACCCCACTCCTATCCCAACCTTTTCACTTGGCTGGCTCTTCTTGTCTTGTTAAACAGACAGCATTAATATTGTATCATTCCAATCTGTGAACGAGGAGGAATAAAGTAAAAACTGTTGGCCTAATACAGGCAATTCAACAACAGTATGTAGTCAACATGCGCTAGAGTTCTGATTTCAATAACTTTTAAGTCACATTTTCAGTTCACAATAATAAATGTGTAACAGTCCTCCCAAGTACTGCTTCAGGATCTGATTCTAACATCTTTGGGGGAATTTGACCAAAAACCTGACAATTTCTACACATGGGCAAGGGAATGTCAGTGTACTGAATCTCAGTTGTTTTGCACATAACTTTGAACAATTACTAATTTTATGCATCATTTTTGAACAGTTATTTTAATAAGTTATTTTCTCCCATTTCTTTGATACTTCATTAATATGTTTCCATATCTATATGCTGAAACAATAACTTTCCCATATGATGTAAGATCTGCCCAGTACACTCTTTTGAACATGGTGTATGTACAAGTAATAATGCACATGTGCCAGGCACATTTAGTCCACTGTAGTAAGATGTAGCCTGTCTGTATGAAAAGCACAGAAACCAAAAACACATTTGTTACAAAGCAACACATATGGTCTAGTATCTATAGATCAAAGTAATGGCAATCCAGTCCATCTGAAGTCCATGCAGGATCCTGTGGCCTTGTATAAAGGGAGAGAGCAGGTGTGCTAAGCTTATGTAAGACTATGCCAATAACTAAAACTTTATCATTTTAATAATCTACTTATAAAAGCTGCCAGAAGAGATATTTAGAAAAAAAGGACACCTTTTTTCTCAAATCTTGTTTCGTGCAATTATATAATTAAAGATATATACCAGGGTTAATCAATTAAAATTCCAATGGGAGAAGTCACTAAAATATCTTCTGTCACAAGGTCCAAACCACATATCTCTTGCATCCCATACCATGGCATATATAGCCTGTCCATGTTAATCAAATGCACATCATATATTTCCATGTAATTTCAACATTTATTTTTTTGTGTTCACATTGAGACACATGTGGCTAACAGTGAACTTGAGGCCTGCATTACGACTAATAAAATATATTTCTTCATGATAAAAATCAAAAGTGTTTCTTCCTGAAATAATGCAAAATACGTTTTTAGAAGTGCCTTTTCTCTTCATATTTTCAGATTTCCTTTCCTGAAAACAATTAACCAACAACGCTGCTGTTACAGGACATTACTTGCTAATATTTCAGATTTTCTGATCGTCGTCGTAGCTGACATAGGAATTTGTTTGATTTTGTTACATAGTTCATCTTTCTATTTACCTTCAAGCAGCGTCTCCGCAGCGGCACTCAAACACTTGTTCACTACCGCCACATCACTGAATGATTTTTTTTATGCTGTCCTAAAATCCACGCTATCCGCAGAGAACACTCATATGCACGTTGCTGTGCGGTGAAAGAGTGTGTGATAAGTCGGGTGGATCTGTCGTACTGGGCCTGAAGCTCGTTGATTTTCCACGCTCACTTCAGACTTCGGTGGATAACGTTTCGTCAAAAAACTTATCATAGTAGTGCTTGATATTACCAATTTTGATTAATGCCACTGTCTAACAACATATGAGGCATAATGGTTAAAAGGCAAAAGAATGAACCTACCAGGACAGTACGTGATATCAAATTCAAGATATCAAATTAGCTATCGAATGACAGAGTTCTTTGATACTTGATGGTATCGAAGCAATTTAATCAATACTAGTATTATTCAATACCCAACCAAATGACACTGATAAATAAATGCTCTTGTACCAATTTGAAATGTAGCACTCTTTCATAATTTCATAACAGCTACTGAGTGTCTCACTATGGGAAATTCCTCCTACATTATCTTACAAGAGGCTTAAATATCACGATACCAGCCCTGAATAGGTTGCACTGGTGATGTAGGGTTTCCCCATACAACCGTAAGACTTGGGCAGGCTGCTCAAAAATGTGTCAACCCACTCACATATTTCTTTCTGCTTCTCTCTCTTTCATAATACGTGGGTGGAACATTCTGGGTTACACTGTCGCCAACTGGATTTAGCAGCTTTTTATCATTTAGGAAGCTTTTAACAAATGTTATCGAAAAAAGAACTTTAGAAAAAATTTATGCAAACATTTAAGCATCACATTTCCTTTTCAGTAAAAGAAAGTCACTGTGTATCAAGTATAGGCATAGTTTCAAAGCTGGAGATATTCTGCCATTTGGATAACAGTGATGATGATGGTAAAGAGTGCCATCAGAATAAATGCAGTGGGTCACACTTGATTTTCATCTGTTTAGTGAGTAGCAAAAACAACATGGAGCAGCACAGTGGCTGCCATGGGTGTAAAATGTGAATGAGAAACAAATTTAAGGCATTCCATAGCTCCTAGTACATGCAAACAATACATTAAAACATATACAGATCCTTTCCAAAAAATTAGAATATTGTGGAAAAGTTGTTTAATTTCCATAATTCCATTCAGAAAGTTAAACTTTCATATATCATAGATTCATGGCCCACAATTTAATCAATTTCAGGTATTTATTTGTTTATTTTTTACATAATTTTGGCTTCCAGCTCATGAAACCCACAAAACCAGGATTTCAAAAAATTAGAATACTGTGAAGAAATCACCATTTATTTCTTAGTTTTTGCATAAAATGAAGAAAGAAAAAAAGAAATCAATCAAAATATAGTACTTTCAAAATGATATATCAATCATCAATACTTGGTTGGGAATCCCTTTGCCTTAATCACTGCCTTGATGCGACGTGGCAATTGAGGCAATCAGGCTGTGGCATTGCATAGGAGTTATGGAAGCCCACACTTTCTTGGATGGTTCCTGTCAGCTCTTCTTTGTTGTTGGGTCTGGTGCCCCTCATTTTCCTCTTGAGAATACCCCATAGATTCTCAATGGGGTTTAGGTCCGGCGAGTTGGCTGGCCAGTCAAGCACTGTGATGGCATGAGCATCAAACCAGGTTTTGGTGCTTCTGGCAGTATGAGCAGGGGCCAGGTCCTGCTGGAAGATGAAATCTGCATCTCCATACAGATCCTCAGCAGAAGGAATCATGAAGTCCTCCAAAACATTCTGGTAGACTGTTGCGGTGACCTTGGATTTAAGAAAGCAAAGTTTACCAAAACCTGCACTGGACATTGCACCCCAAATCATGACTGACTGTGGATATTTCACACTGGACCTCAAGCAGCTTGGGTTCTGTTCCTCACCCGTCTTCCTCCAAACCCTTGGACCTTGATTCCCAAATGAAAGGCACACTTTACTTTCATCGGAAAAGAGGACCTTGGACCACTGGCCAACAGTCCAGTCCTTCTTCTCCTTGGCCCAGTTGAGCCGCTTCCTACGTTGGCTCTGGTTCAGAAGTGGCTTGACCCGAGGAACCCGACAGCTGTAGCCCATCTCCCGGATTCATCTGAATGTGGTGGTTTTTGAAGCTGTGACTCCTGCCTCAGTCCACTCTTTCTGGATCTCTGCCAGATTCTTGAATCTTCTCTGTCTGAGAATCCGCTGAAGCCCATGGTCATCTCTTTTGCTAGTGCATCTTCTCCTGCCACATTTTTCCCTTCCACTAGACTTTCCATTGATATGCTTGGACACAGCACTCTGTGAACAGCCAGCCTCCTTAGCTATAAACTTTTGAGGTTTACCCATCCTATGGAGGGTATCAATGATGGTCTTCTGGGCAGTTGTCATCTCTGCAGTTTTCCCCATATTGAACCAAACTGAGACAATTGAACCAAACCAAAGCAATTAAATAACACCTGGGGAAACCTGGGCAGGTGCTTTGAGTTTAGTAGATGATTAGTGTGTGACACTCAGTTTAAAACATTCATGCCCTGATGATTTCTTCACAGTATTCTAATTTTTTGAAATCCTGTTTTTGTGGGTTCTATGAGCTGGAAGCCAAAATTATGTAAAAAATAAACAAATACCTGAAATTGATTAAATTGTGGGCCATGAATCTATAATATATGAAAGTTTAACTTTCTGAATGGAATTATGGAAATTAAACAACTTTTCCACGATATTCTAATTTTTTGGAAAGGATCTGTAAGTACTGATATATGCAAAGAGTAGGCTATAAAGTAGCAATACCATAGAGTAAGAGGTGGTGTGATGGCAAGAAAAAAATAAATATATAAATAAATAGGAAAATTAAGACACTTACATTGCCCATATACTCTGACAGAAGGTCCTGAAGAGCCTGGCGCACAGAATTGCATTCAGCCACGATGCGCTCCCTGCGGTCATCACGTGTGCAAGAAGAGTCAGCCATGAGGGCAGCACCGCTGATGATGCTTTCAAGGCGCTCCTCCAGCGAAGGACGAAAACGCTCCTCACTGAATGCCAGAGGGTCCACAATGATTTGTTTCTGTAAGGATAAAACACGACATTAAACTAAAACGAAAAAAAAAAAAAAAGTTACCAAGGTAGCACTGCACTCCATCTTGGAGTGTGTGAAGAGAAATGAGGCACAAAGAGGGGTTGGCTGTAGGGCTGACAGATCAGGTGGAAAACCAAAGAGGAAAAAAAATTTATTTTTGTATTACTTGGCTATAGTAGTAGAGTAATTGTCTTTATCTTATATGATACTTTTAAATTCATTATGTAGGATGACCAGGTCACCAAAAGGTCAGTGCATACAGCATATGGGTACTAATGATCTGGGCTATTCACAAAGTGCTTTACACACAGTAAGCAAGAGATGATTTAAATTTAAAAATTAAAAACCCCTGCTAATATTTGGCTTTTGAGTGCTGTGTGCGTGTGTGTGCGTGCGTGTGTGTGTGTGTGTGTGTGTGTGGGGGGGGGGGGGGGGGGGGACTTAAATCAATTCCATTTACACAGTGACAATTACAGATCTAAACGCCATTCTTAACTTGGATTGTAATTTGTTCTTTTTTCCTTCCTTGGTTTCTCTCAACTATACACAGCAACGTACTTTGTTGTCACATTCCCTCTTCTTCCAAAGTGGTCATCTTTTTGTGTGGGGTCACTTTTAATCCTTCATTTAGTGGCTAACCATTTATTTGAATAAACCAATACTGTGTCTTTAAATAAATCTTATTTATGATTTCTGCTCTGTTAGCACAACTTGTTTCTTCATCTTTGCACACCATTTTCTATTATTAATGATACTTCTGTAATTGTGCGGGATTATTTCCCACAAAATAAATTATGAATTCAATGGATCTTGCAAAATTATTAACAACCACAAGTTACAGTTATTTGTAGGAAAAATCTGTATTCATTTCTTCTCACTTAAAATCATTCCAGTAAAGGTGCCAAAGCTCTGACATACAATAAAAGTACCTTTTATTCCAGTTTGATTCAACTTTTTATTTTACCAACAAAGGTGTAACAGTAAGTCTCTCAATTCATTCATGTCCACAGGACTGTGAAGACCACTGGTCATGTCAGTGTGGTAACTAGTTGTCATGCTGGTGAGACACTAAAGGGCCAAAGGATTACCACGATGCTTGTAGCAGGTAAAATGAGCCAAAACATCCAGATGACAAGTGACTACTGCAATTCTGAGGGTGCCTTTTTACAAAAACAAAAATTAAACAATTAGAATTGTGGCTATTCAGCAGCCTACCAAAACCCTCTATTCCTCCACTGACCCCTTCTGCATTTGTGTCATGTCTCCATGGCAACAGGCACACAAGAGACATAGAGGACCAAACAGAGAGGGAGAGCGCAGGCAGTGGGGGTGGGGGGGCTGACTCATCTGTTAATAAAGATAGGTGATTTTTTTTTTTGTTTTTTTTTTGTTGACAACCTGCTTTTCTAGGAGGGGAATTTATACATTCACCCATAAAATGTAACTGATGAAAGAAATTGAGTTATTACCATTTATGTTGAAAATAATAAAGATAATTGTCATATAGTTGCTGGGCAAAGATTAAAACTTAAGAGGGAAAAAAAAAACTCAGGAATTAAAATGATTATGCATCTGAAGTAAACAACGGTGGGAATATCCCCATTCTCCTCAGTGAATAAGTTTACAATCATTTGGTGTCCCCCGATATCTTACCATGCTGCTATAACCAGGGGTTAAAGCAAAAAAAGATCCTGATCTTGAACGTTTGTGTGTGTGTGTGCATGCGTGTGTGCGCGATGGAAGTGGGTGTTGTTACTATGGTAGTTAACACATGTAAAAAAAAAAACGTGACCTGATCTACAAGCAAGAAAAAAAAAAAAAAAAGAAAAAAAAAAGAGAGCCCTTACTACATTGAATTTCCATTTATGGGATAAATAAAGTATTTTTCATTTCATTTCATTTCATTTCATGTAGCCTGTAGGATACTTTTTTTTTTATATCAAATTTTGCTGCTAAGCTTTGTCCTTGACAGCCTGCAAGATAACCTACAATCGCAAGCTGACATGTTATAAGGGAATGAAATTCAGTCACGATAAAATTTGATTCAAAACCATTCAGTTGATGGTCCATGACAAAGGACATCAATTCCAAATATTATGCACCATTTGCACTATTTGTTTTGTAAAAAGATTAAGTGCAACAGTGAACTGTAGATAACACTGGAATTCTATATGGCAACATTTCCATAATTCATCTGCTCAAAAGAATTAATGGTAAAATAAATTCCAGGAAATTAATGGAAAATATATCAATAAAATAACAAAACTTTTTTTTTTTTAACTCTGGTGTTGTTTCGTGTGTGTTCAAATAGCTGCATGTTTATTAGAAATCAACAGTTTTGTCAGAGCCATTTTGTCTTCAGCCATTTTTTTTTTTGCCTGAAATTACCAGAGGTTGGGAGAGAGAAACCGTGCTCTGCGATGAACATGCACACTCGAATTTTCAAGTTAAACACATGGTCAGTCATTGATGCTGGTACATCAGCTGTGGTGGTTGCTCCCGGTAACCGCATTAAGTGTTGTAGAGTCCTAACAGCTGCACTATGAGCAGTGTCTGATTTGTGACGTGGTAGCACTTTATCACAAGATGCATAAACTAGCTTTCCCGAGTCCAGAAGCAAACATCTGCTTCTCTTAACTTCTTACACCAGCAACCAAAAGGCTAATCGTCTTTCCCCTTCCCCTCTATCCATGCCCACGGCCATTTTTTTTTTTTTTTTTTTAATTCTTCATCAATTAACCCTTCGGTAAGCACTGCCCCTCCCTAGTTACTGTTGCTAGGTCAGACAATCTTGCTGCTCCTGCATTAATGACTGTGTTAATTCGCTATATTTCTGATGTGTATCATCAGTCTTATTATACTAGAATAACGCCATGGTGAAATATTGCTGCTGGGGACCTGCAACATTGATTCGAGGTGTCCAGAACATTTGGAGGGGGCATTTTTATTCCCTTTCCCAAACCAAAACAAATGCTGGAAAAATGCAGGCTGTGGGTTCAGCTATGTGGCCGTCCACAACTGAACATGGGGAAAGTTACACAACATACCTACATTTGTTCCAAGGTAAGTTTACTTTGTTTATTAGATGATTGATTTAACCACAGTTTAGTAAAAGTAATATGATTTAGCAGCAGGGAGTGTAATGAGTGAAAACATCTCTCCATCAGCATAGCACTGGCTGCAATGTAGGAAAAGAAACCAATGCTTGATGTAAATCAGTCACACCCAATTTATAAAAAAATAAAATAAAAATCAATATAAAAAAATAAATAAAAACAAAAGAATCTTAAAACATACTATACTACAACAGCACAAAATCTTAATTTGTAATTAAGAACACTGCATATTACCAAGCATATTAAAAAGAGCATGCAGACTGCATCTTTTGCATTAATTACCAGTCACAGCAGGAACATTTTGACATGCTGATCAATAATAATTTAACAAATAACAGATCAAGTCAAAACGAGTTGTGCATTCAGCGCGATAGAAAATTAAATGTGTGCTTATTTAAAGCTCACTGTCAATGCAGACCTGCAACATATCTTCAACATAGCTTGAATTTCCCCCTTGGGGGATTAATAAAGTATTTTTGATATCTGCATATGAGCAAACCTCTTAATAAGCTGCATTATATGCTGATCATTAATCATTTAATGATGATAATTTAATCATCTTTGTATTTTTCACCTCAAGCTGCATAAGGTTAATTAGCCTCATGTTTAAACCATTATTTATTTTGACACTTTGTCAATATTATGAGTAGCCACATGTTTGATATACATCTTTAGCTGGTTTTATGAATTTGTTATTTTCAGTCTGACTGAATAAGATCTTGAAATCGAGTAATGTGAATAATTAGGTCTCAAGCATGACAAAATAAAAGAAAAAAGATTCCAAGCAACAGTGCTATGAGTATATAAGACATTTTAGGATGATATAGGTTTTCATCAACAGTACTTCTCATTGTGATCTGGAAAGGGTTGAAGGAGATTAGGGTTGTCACATGCAATAAATGGCAACAAAATAACACTGGTGGCAACCGT
This sequence comes from Hirundichthys speculiger, assembly GCA_018398805.1. Classification (NCBI taxonomy): domain Eukaryota; kingdom Metazoa; phylum Chordata; class Actinopteri; order Beloniformes; family Exocoetidae; genus Hirundichthys; species Hirundichthys speculiger. The sequence goes on from JAGFBZ010000895.1 coordinate 1,260,363, forward strand.
TAGAAATATTTAGTTTAAATGGTGATTTATATATACACTGTCAATTCACAAGTGAGCAGAAAAATGCAAAAAAAATATGCATGCACAATACTCTTCAGCAAATTTCTTTACAACACAGGAGCATTAATGGAGAAGCTTCGAGTGGAAAGGGTTTAGTTCTATTTTAAGAAAAGAAAAATGATTTAAAACCTGGATTTTTAAATGCAATTCAACATGCGTCTCTGCATAAGAATCGTAGTAATACATATCTCCATTTGATACAGAAGCAAAATGAGCATTGAAGTAGTATGACTCAAGAGCGCACTCAGAGTACCCCAAAGCCATGTCCCACATTGTGTACATCTCTTGTCCCAGTTTCTACCTTAAGTTTATGCCCCTCAAGGGTTTTTAATCAGTTAATGATTCAGCTGAGTTACTTCTTTAAGCAAAAGGACATTTCCACACAATTACAATCTCTGAACTATTTTGTATTTTCTGAATGTTTTATAATTCTTCAGAACTGGGACAGCCTTCAGATCTGAGAATTTGTAAGAAAAAATTTATGCACAAAAAAGACAAATAAGTTGTGACTTCTAAATACATTATTTGACTTACATCAAAATTGTTGAGGGCATAAGCCAGCTCTCCACCACCTGCTGGCTGACCGAGTGCTGTGTCTTCAGTAGTTGTGGCCTGGGCTGCATTGGATATTCCAGACACTGCATGCTGCAGCTGCTTGTAGATCAGGTCACGGTTGGCCTTGTAGGCTGCCACGTCAGGATGCTGCAGGCAGGCACGGGATGCTGTGTATAGCATGGGGATGTTCCTTTGTAGCACCCCACGCGCAGCAGCCATTTGGTCTTTGTGATGAACATCTTTTAGCTCCTAACAGGATGGAATTAAATGGAAAAATAGTTACACAGGTGGGAGTTTCAATACTCAGTGGGGTGCTATACTTTTGATTTAACATGGCCCCTTTATCGCCTTATGGGAGGACTAAGAGTTTGTTATGATGACCCAGAATTATTTCTGTCCCGTGCGATAACACGTTAATAATCAGGTCATCATAAAGTGCCTATGAAATTTTATCATATTGCTCTTCAGACCCCAGCATATATCTTCAAATGAGAGAGTGGATCAGATACTTATCACTGGCATAGATTTATGCCATTAAAGAAAGGGGCAAAAACAGAAGCTTGCATGTGCATGAACAAACTAAAGCCCTCGCCTCCAAATGGAACATTTCCAGGGCTTTTTTCCTCTCCACCCACTGCCTGCCATCTACAAACTGCATAATGTCCTGTTGTCCCTTCGGATAAATACATTTTCATCAATTAATTTCATAAAATAAATAATTGCAAGTAATTTTCTCACAAAATACATGTTTTTTAAAACCATACTTACTCATATCACCATTTCTAGAGGGGTCAAAATGGAACCTAAGACATTAATGGACTTGGAATTTTCAAGTAAAGATCTTGTTCAAGTGCTTTTGAAGCACAAAGCTGATTTTCATCAACGCCTCAACTTTGGGACATGATGCAGTTGCATAATTAAAGCATTTTTATGACGTCAAAACTACCACACTTCTCTAAATCAATGTCTGAATTGAGTCTGTAACTGGAAAAAGTGTTTAACATTGGGAGGGGCTGTAATCCTCGTCTCCAAAGCAATCTTCCATTTTGTTTTCTTTACAACTCACGTAGCTACTTCAACTTTCATTAACTTGCAAGTGAGTTCACATATTTGTTGTTTCATGTGGAAAACGCCTTTTGGAACGCACCATTGATTTCCACTTACATAAATGACAAATGTGCTTTCTCTGATAAAGGAATGCACTTTGGCAGTTATTGTTAAGACTTTTTACTTTTATCCATCTTCAATCTGCCAAATTCCTATGTTTAGTGATTCTCTTTTGGTAAAAGTACATTACCTGCTGTCTCTTGGCAGCCATGATGTTCAGCTTGTCCACCTCTGGTTTCAAGGCTTTATATTGGATTCCTAAATCCTGCTCTGTCCCTGCATTGCGCACTTTGACCAGATTCTCCTCCACCTGAACCAAGAAGATGGATAAAAACAAAATGCATAATAGAAAGAGAAAATTAAAAGGAAAGGTCATCATAGCAAGGTAACAGGTAAAAGTATTTCGGTAATTGCACGCAAGAGTCTTATTATAAATAAATAAGCGTCTTCCCATCTTTTCTGTGGGAGATATATTAGACAAATATTTTGCATTATATTCACCACACAGGAGCATGAGATAAAAGCAACAGTGACAATGAGATGGTAGCATGTAAAGCAGCATGTGAAAAGAAAATCATTCATCAAGCTCAGACACTAGTCTGACAGCACAGTCTTTATTAAAACAAAAGCTTTGGTTACAGTCAAGTATCTGTTTACCATTACCATGACAACTTAAGTACATACATCACATGTTGTCACTAGAGTCCAATTGTAGTGTATGATCCGACCAGTCCAATTCAGTTTCCCCATAATTAATAAATGTTAATTGTTCAACAAACTGCAAGGTCTTGATGATATAACCAAGAATAATGGCTGCAAATTATACTAATACACAGACTTTGCTTATGCCATCCAATTGCAATAAATGAAACACCCATGTCTGAGTGTAATTTTTGAAATATTGCAGGTCCCCAATAACACTAATCCCATGTGAACAGGACTTCTTCTCGTCCTTTCGGCTGCTGCCTATTCAGAGTTGCCACAGCGGAATAATCCACATGGTTGATTTGGCACAAGTTTTAAGATGGATGCCCTTCCTGATGCCACTGGGATTTGAAGCTGGACTTCCTGTGTGATGGGTGAAAGCCCTGCCACTAAGCCACTGGAGGCCCATGCTAATAGGACATTGGTGAGAATTAAGAGATGAATTCAGGTTATATCAACAAGCTTTGACTGAAATTTGTTTTTAAGAGTTTAAGAGGTGAGACAATATGAATTTACAAATTAAAAGAAATTGTATTTATTGTATGACATTCAACATTGTATTTCATGAATTGATTTATTCATGGGATAATTACTAGGTCATAAAGACTTGAAAAGCTATTTCTAAAAATGGCCCACTTGGATTTTACCTCATTATTTATCATTTAGTAGTGTTCCTGTGCAGGCGACAAACATATTGACTAGGACACCCACAACTTATAAGCCCTGGCCATTACATACATTTTTTGTGTTTTTAACATAGATTTTACTTGGATGGGCCTTTGACTAATTAACTGCATTTTTTTCTTATCCATTCCAGAGAATGCATTATTGATATAAACTGGTTTGCATGCAATGGCCATCCACATTTATCAAATGTAATTTGTTTCTAACCAGCTAGCCCGAAGCCTGTCTCGTCTTGTCTTCCTAGCTGTGGGCTGCAGACTAACCAGGTTGCTTTTTTGACAGTCCTTCTCTGTCTTTAGCTGGCTGTTTAGTCAATCTCTAACAGTAGAAGGTATGTGAATCTTTTTGACTGCAGCTGTTAACAATGGCCCTTGTTCTGCACCTGAGAGACCACAGGAGACTTCAAACTACATTAGGAATACTGTCAATCAATCAAGCTTGATTTGAATAGCACATTTCATAAAACATTTTGCAATAACAAATTTTGATCACATTTCCCAAAGAAAAAGTAGTCAATTACAGACCCTGCCCCCTCCACTGAAGAGGTAGTGTTTTATAAATCAAATAAAACATTCAGCTAAGTGTTTAAGCAATTAAAATGTTGCAGCTTTGCACTCAAGAAGCTTCTCCTCAAAGGGAAGCTGTATATTCCAGTAAACGTCAGTAATTAAGTTACTGCAATATATAGTAGTACGTTATTGCTGTAGACAGGAGGGATCCCCTGTACCAGTATGAATCCCCTGTACCAGTATGAAAACATACCGTCGTTGATTTACTGTATTGTGAAGAGGGGGCTCTTTGCTCTCCATTATGAATGGATACCTATTCAGCATTTGATAACCAAATTAAGACAACACGGGTTTTCCTTCTATATACAAATCTCAACCTTAGCTTGTAGATGCAAGAGCAAAATTTTCCAAATTTATGAGTTTCTTTGTATCTAAAGTAACAATATTTTTTTTTTCCAATTGCATCTTACCAGTTTAAGCTGCAGAAGAAGTTTATAGACATCGGACATGTCTGCCAGGACCAACAGATGTGTGACAGCTGAAAGGAGGGCCCTGGCAGCACGAACCATATTGCCCCTCTTCACAGAGGAACAAGGGTCTTCGGCAAATTCTCCAGAGGCCAGCCTCATTGACTCACCTGAAAATAAGAAACATACATGCTGTAACCCCAATGCTTTCAACAAATACCTTAAAAATATTTTTTTAATGTTATAATAATGTTTCAGAGGCTAGTAATGTTAAAGACGCTCTTCCTGTGATCCGTGGTGATAATCTACAGGAGATGGCATGTCTCCAATCCGTTACACTTCATTCCCCACAGCGCGTTTACTGGGTCGAAAGTCATTTGATATTTTCAGGAATGTGGAAGGAAAGGCATGGATGTATTTTTCCTGCCTGGCTGGTTCAACACATGTCACACAATATTTCTCCTTCCCAATGGTCATGCCCACACAGAAAAAAAGGTCAAAATGACAACAAAAGGCTCATAACCTGGTCTGTCCAGCGATATCAAATAGGGATCTTCAATCAAATGGGGATGAATAGTTGACTTCACACACAAATTGCCTTTGTAATCTTAAATTATGAACAAGGCAAGTTTATTTGTAGAGCACAATTCGTACACAAGGCAATTCAAAGTGCTTTACAGATGCATAAAATCAAAAGAAGGCAAATAGTCATTCCATAAATCATAAGAGCTAGGCTTGGGCGGTATTACGGTAATACCGTATACTTCCGGTATTTAAAAATAGTGGCGGTATCAGTTTCAATACCGTCATAAAAAATGCAATGAATGATTTCAGTGGTTTAAAGTTTAGTTTCTCCTGTATCGCTGTGTGTACTGTGTGTTCCGCTTTATTTTACCGTTTAATTCATGTTCGCTTGGAGCTGATCTCGGTTTGACTCGTCCTGTTAAGGTACTGACGATGAAAACAACACTTCCTGAGTTTGCTGCTTCAAAATTAAAAGCTTCTAATTAAACTAATAATGTTGGACTTTTATGTTGAAGAATTTATAGGGAGTGAAACGTCCACCATCAGACACTTTACTATAAAGCGCGTTTCAGCGCTGCAGGAGAGAGAGGAGCTGGAGCAGAGAAGGAACAGTTAAAACTAAAGTGAAAAGCAAGAAATACACAAATAAATAACAACTGTAGTTGAGCCAAGTTTATATTGAAGCACTGAACTGCTGTTTCGAGGTAAACGCGCCTTTTTTTCAGGCGCGTCAATGCTGGGAATAGGACAGCGGTGTAAAGCCCCCATTATGTACCCCGCCTGGGGTACATAATGGGGCGTCTGTTTTGATGCGCGGCGTCCGCCGGCGGTGTGTGGTCGCCTTAATAGTCGCGGGAATACCGTATACACCGGTAAAATGTGAGGGAAGTTTGACGGTATCAAAATTTGGATACCGCCCAAGCCTACTTAGGAGTGGCTGAACTTTTTTTTCCCACCCTGGATGAGAGCCAGCAAGCAGAGTTGGGTTTATTTCCAACTGTCTCCAACTCAAATGTTGGGAGTTTTCCCAAATGAAAGACTGCTGGTGCTCATGTTCTGAAGAACAGTTTGGAATACCAGGCCCTGTGGATTAGCTAGGAGCTGTGCTTGAAGATGCAATACCTTGGGACTCTACTGTTCTGTTGAGGGACTTAAACACTTATATGCGATACCTTGAGGTGTTTGACTGGAAGGAACAGCCAACCCAATCACACCCTTAGGGTTCTGTTGTTGGACTTCTTTGTTAGTTACAGTTTGTTCATCAATTAGCAATTGGCTGTGTGTTCTGCTACCATTATTTTAGCCTTTGTTAGCTTCAGAGCAGTGCCTTGTATGCCACTATAAGAGTGATACTGCTTCAGCATAGTCAGAAACCAGTCATGCAACTGCTATGACCAGCTTCAGCAATAGCGGCAGAAAGCAATATGGGATACAGTGTGCTGCACACTGGAAATAGCAAACCATTCAAGTGTTTCTGGCATATTGCAGACTGTTCAATTGATCTCATACTGCTGTAATATTTTGGCAAAAATCAAAATGTAACAGAATTACAGTTTGACTAAGCATTCACTTCTGTTCGCTTACACAACCAGCTGCATTGCAGGACAGTTCTTGCTTCAGTACTGCAAAGGCAGAAGGTGTGAAATAGGAAGTCTCCGCTTGAGGGCAAAATACAGATCAAGATTTAAAATTTGCAATCATATACAAGATGGCAACAACTAGAGAAAGTTTATCATTTTGTTTTTGTTGCAGTCACCGCAAAGGCCAAAAAAAAAACAACAACAAAAAAAATACAGTGTAATCAAAGATGGCATGTTTGACCATTAAGTCAATGCTGTTGGCAAAGGAATTTGTTTTCCTATTTCCCTGATGCGGGAAATTAACAGCAAGACAACAAACACTATTTTTTTTTTTTTTTTTAAATGTGCTCTGCGACGTTTTGACCACACCACACACAATGAGCCCTCAACTGCAGCTGAACTCCCTGACCATTCACCATTGGTCAACAGCTGCACCAACCTACACTAGCACTTCTAGTGCACAAGTGAATATTGCATCTCACATACTTGTCATATATAAATTTTCAGGATACGCACAACTGACGTGCCAACCAAATGCAAGATACGCATGCCAGCCACGATGCGTTCACATACACATTTATAAACACCAGTGGTACAATATGTACTCTCTCAATTCATGGCAAAAAAATACATAGAATAATGAAAATTGGCCAGCAACATTTGTTCATTGACTGAATTGTAAATAAGACAACCATGTGTATTTATTGACTTTAACTCATCTTGTCTCAAGTTTTAACTAGGGCAGTTGTGAAAAAGAAACATTTAATCCCTATTTTAAGAAAAATGTGCAGTTGATGACCACATTTTTAATGACATTGCTTTTAATTAATTGTGTAATAAATTTTTTAAAGAACAAATACAGTATTTGTTTAATACAAATTTTTAACACATATTTACCGATTGAGGAAGAAAAAATAAAAAAAAGTTTGAAAGTTCAACAACTAAATGTCATGCAGATTTTTCCATTTTACCCTGACAGCTAGAGCTAGAACAGTTTGTGCAAATGATCGACTACACAGATCTCAAACAGATTTACCCTCAGGCTGTTATTCCCCCCTGCGAAGAAAATCAATAAGGCCATTTCAGGGGGCAGATAGTGATCAGTGCCTCTTTAATAAACTTCCATCCATCCAATGCTCCCCTGCAGCCCACTATGCGCATAATGAAATTATTCAAATGTATATCACACAATAAGCCTTCCAAACAGCAGGACAACAAAGACAGTCAGGAAGGGCAAGACAGAGAGCAAGGACAAGAGCACACAGAAACTGCTGGCAAAAGAAAAAATTTAACACAGTAAAAGATGTCTACTGAATTGTTTGAGGAAGAGAGGGAAAAAATACACATATATACTGACAGGGGAAAAAGGCAAAATATTCAACAAATTTTATGATATGGAGAAAAAAATGCAAATTAAAAACATTGCATGTACTCATCCAAATCAATACCATGTATCTCCCCCTCAATTTTTAACAGTTACTGAGGCACAGCTGGAAGGAAACTGCTTCCCAAATCCATGGCAGTGGTGGAGGTGTAACTGTACCCAATGACTGTATTATCAGTCTAGACACGCTCCACTGAGCAGCGCAACATAGCTGACACCCAGGCCTAGGCACCAGCTAACAACAGTCTCCAAATTCCAACCTAGTGACAGCTTACCCCGACTAAAATAACATTTCTGGGCACAAAGTACTGCACATGCTACATAACGACATGTCTTCTACTTCCCTTCTACTCAGAGAAGAGGACATCAAACTCACTGGGCATCTGGGGAAATGTCATTTCAGACAACGATAAAAGTCGCCCTTCTAAGTCATAGCTCCCTGGTTTCAATGGTCTGCTCGTCTGTCTAATATACAGTGAAAACACGAGTGAATCAAGAGTTATTTGTGTATTTGTTATATGACAGAACATATAAGATAAATCTGAGTTTCATTGCCTAGTGATCTGATGGTGGACCCGTCTTGAGATTTGAATCATCAAATTAACTTGGAAGTAGAATCCATGCAGCCAGACTCACATTAGACAGGTGGATGTAGATATTCAGATTTTTTGACAGACCGCTAACAATATATTCATGTATCACTTCTTGCACTGTATTGTTTTAATATCTGTACCAATGACTAAAGAAGGGAAGCATTTTCAGTTAAAAAAACAAAAGCAATTTGTAGCCTGTATGTCAATTTTGCTACAAAATTAGTTGGCACTTCATTTTCCAATCAAGTAGATAAAACCTTTACACGCAGACAAATTTCCACCACTACAACTCAGACCGGACAGATGTCTGAATGCATGATGATAGGATGACTTTTGACTTTGTCAGGCAGTTTTTATTAAAACAGCTGACAGACAAAGACCCAGGAAGGACCCCTTTTGCCACTGGTCTGTGTAGGATAAGTCATGTAAGTCAAACTGACATATTTGTCTGCTCCCGACATGTTCTGCTTGGTCTGACAGTGCCTAAACAAACCGATGGAAGTACTCTGGGTTTCAACAGTAAGAGTAAGATGGCTATATATAAGTAAATGAAAATGTTTGGTGTTAATCATACTACTTACAGAGAAACTCAAAACATGATAATCAGAAATCCAATATCAGAAAATCAATAATTACACACCTTTGTGTGTACATTATGCTCCAATCCCAAAAACCTATTATTAACTTGCCTTATTGAGGTAAGTTTATGTCTGTGTGTACCTAGAAATGAAGGTGAATTGCCTGCATGCATTAATAAAAATTAAAAAATAAACAAAATCTATAAATAGGCTTCGTATAAATCTCATAGCAAATGGAAGTTCAACTCCAAATATATTGTTATTTAAATGCTTTCTACTGGAGATTATATGTACAAACTTCGTGATTTATTTATCATCCATCCCATCTTAAGAAACGCTTTCAACAAGCAAGAAATGACACACTGTGGCGATATGTCTTCAATATACCTTGCTTACGAACATCCTCCACTGCAGCAGTCAGCTCATCCTTAAGGAACTGACTTTCCTTTGCAATCTTTTCTCCTTTCTCAAGGAAATTCTGGGTTGCAGTCTCTACTGATGCAGCCAAAACATGAGCCTTCTTAGAACGCCCCTTCTTCTTGTTAGATGGGCCTTTGTTGCTGGAATTTACCAAGGTTGTGACCTGTGGGAGAGATTTAAGATTTAAAAATATTTCAAAAACCAAAATAATCAGCTTTAGTATCATGGACGTAGGGGTAAACAATCATTATGCAAATAGGTTTTCTTCACATAAACATTTAGCATGGCTGTCTTCATTCTACAGTGAACTCTTCATTTCTTTTCTTCACAGGATCAGAATCCAGCTGTGATTTCATATGTACTGTACAGATGCCAAAATGAATGCAGAGCCTTTTATCAAAACAATTCATGTTACCTGTATTCTACAGGTTACATGAGTTTATTTTCAAACATTTTTGTAACAAAGTGCCTTAACAAATTACACGCTTGTCTATTACTTCATTTAAAACAAACAAGAATTTGAGCGTGTGTGTGGGGTTGGGGGCATTACCTGGGTAACAAGGGGCTCCAGCAGCCTCTCCACAGCCAGAGTCCGTATCTCTAGACTTTTTGGGTCCCATTTAAAGTTGATGTTAGCAGTATTGATGCTTGTCATTGTTCCTGGTTTTCTATGGTGAAAAAAAAAAGTATATACAGCTGAAACAAATGGGCATTTCAAAAAACACCGCTAAAAGAGTTTTTAAGGTGTGCTAAAACTAGATGTTTTACATTGATAAACTGATCCCTAAGACTGGAAGCAAGAGCAACTTCAAGATAGTGTAAACAGATAATATATTATAACATGTCATTGATCATCACAGCATGCACTAGAATTTTATGAATTCTTCCCCCTTTTTTTTTTTTGGTTAAAAACAATTCTTGTCACAAAAAAGAGCAACTCACAGGCCATGAGTTGATATTTCTGTTGAAGCATGTTAAACATATGTTCACTCCAATTACATTAATATTTTAAGAGACTAAAATGTCTTGTGATGCAGTCATCTTTCGCTGAAGAATTTTCTCACTGGAACATGAAGTGAGAAAAAAAAGTGGTGAAAGTGATCTCTCATCAAGTTTTTTAACTGATCCTTCCAAGATTATGCCAAATGAACCCTGGATGGGATTAAAACCTTTTTTTCTCTCCCCCTTAAGGACCAAGTCTTAAATAGACACAGTGTGGTGTAAGGAAGAGTGAAATGGAAATGCATCAGAGAAGCTGTTTAGGGCCAGTATACCGTGTGATAATATCACAAGTGCATAGTTCTAAGTATGTGCTCATACCTAGTATTAAAATGTATCCCCACATAGGTTTTGAGAGGCCATTTGATATCCCACCACAGTTATCTGCTTTATACAAATATAAACACAAAGTCTAGATATCACAGTCCAATGAGCAACAAGAAATTTATCAGCAGCTGTGCTAAAGTTTCTGTCACATCAAATGCCTACAGTGACCTGAACTATATTTCCATTTAAACGTGAACATGTTTTGGATTAGGGCTGGGTTAAACGATTATTTTTGTAATCGATTAATCTAGAAAATAGTTTTTCGATGCATCGATTAATCTAACGATTCATTTTTAAATCCGATTCGATTTCGATTCGATTATCGATTATCTCCCCATAATTTGACCTATATAGCAATTAATGCAAATTTATCTCCATGAATAAAACACAAATTTCTTCTTTCAAGTTCAAAAATGAATTGTACTGAACAATACAACAATAAAGTACACACAGTTGTAGTGCAATGGAATCCTATAATAAAAAAATAATAAAATAAAACTTTCCTTCAATAAATAAAAACTGCAAAAAACACATCTGAACCAAAATCTTATCAACATAAAATAAATAAAAAATAACAGCAGCTGTGACAGCTGCAATTTACAAAACAACACAATGTGTGACAGCAGCAACTTAGCCTAATCATTTAAATCTGTGAAATAAATAACAAATAAATTCAAGTATTAGGCCTATTACAGTTAAGTGAACAGTAGTTTAAATTTTAGTAGTTAGGATGCTATCAGTAAGTGCAGCAGCCTCCTGGGGGGTGCAGGGGGGGTGTTTTTTTTCGTCTGATAGTACAAACTTTTCTGCTTATCCCTGTCCCTGAAAACATAAATCACAAACACAGTGCACAGGTTAATAAAAATATATACTTCTAAATGATCTGCCTATACCAGTAAAGTATAATAATAATAATACATTAACCTAAAAGTTGAAAGTTAGAAAACAACAATGAATGTTCTATTAAAAAAAAAAAAAGGCAGACAAAGAAATTAAAAAAAAAAAAAAAAAACTAACTTTAGCATGTATTTGAGGAGTGTGTGTCAGTTAAGGCGCGTGTGTGTGTTTAAGTGTTCACATGTTCTGTGTGTGCGATAGAGATGCGCGGTTGAACCGCGCACCCGCGAGCGGAGCGGATAATCCGCATATCGGGCGGATGACTCCTTAAAAAATAATACTTTAATTAAATTCGGGTGGGTTGCGGTTGAAGCACTCAAATAATAATAATAAGAAAAAATATTTTACATATTATTAAAAAGGATGGTGGGTCGGTTCGGTTTTGAAAATTGGTGAAAAAACGTTCCTGCAAATGCGGGTGGATAGAGATTTTAAGAAGCGGTTGCGGGTTAAAATATACGTCATCCACGCATCTCTATTGTGCGAGGCTGGAGCACAAGTTACGTGGTGCGGTTCGGATGAATGACGGGGTTAATCATTGCAAACAAGGAAAGAAAAAAAAGTTGAAAACTTACGTGTCTTCTCCTCCACACGAGCAGCTCCCGGCTGCCTCTTCTTAAGGTGCTGGTGCATCGCGGTAGTGCTTTTATAATATGCCATCTCTATTTTGCACAGGTCACAGACCACCGAATCGTTACCTTTAGGTGTAAAGTACTCCCATACATTTGACTTCCTGTTACGAGATAGCTTCTTCTCCCCCGACTCGCTGCTACCCGATGCCGCGGCCGCCGCCATTTTTTGATTCTGAGTGACGACGCATCGACGTGCAGTTTCTGCGTCGACGTATTTTTTGCGTCGACGTAATCGATTACGTCGACGCGTCGTCCCAGCCCTATTTTGGATGTGACAGAGTCAAAATCAGGCTATTGCTACATAAAGTTCTGTCATGTCACCTAAAAATCCCAACATTTGGACACAGAAACATGCACAGCAGCTTGGCTATAAACATTCAGGGTAAGGCCTGATAAAAGGCGATTCCCAGCACCCACAGGACAGATCCGGAGCTTTACTGCTGCCCTCACGTGTGCTTTGTTCTCTTTCACTGCAGAAATTAGCATAAAAGACAAGCAGGAAGCTTTCTCTATGAATGATATATCCTGAGTTTTGGGTTGTGCCTTTTACTAAATTACATTTTTCCCCCTGAAAATCCAAGGACAAGAAAATAACTGCTCAGAATATATTCACACTTGTATCTAGTGATGTTCATTGGTGAATGCCAGGAATGGAGACTGAGAATAAATGTTTATTGCTCTTCAATCATGAGACAGTTATGACAATTCCTGCAATTCTGTAAGTTTCTAATGCTTTTTACACTTATTAAATAAATAAATCATATGTCTTTACTCGTGATGGTCTTTTAAATGGTGGTGAGACCAGCAACGTTGTATGGTTTAGAGCACTGAGAGAAGGCAGGAGGCAGAGCTGGGGGTAACAGAGTTTAAAATGTTGACAAGGATAGATAGGATCAAGAATGAGTACATCAGAGTGATAGCACATCTTACATTTTTTTGGAGAGAAAGTCAGAAACACCAGACTGAAATGGTTTGGACATGTACAGAGGAGTGATAACGGATATATTGGTAGAAGGATGATAAGGTTGGAACTGCTGGGCAGGAGGAAGACCAGAGAAGAGATTTGTGGATGTAGTGAAAGGGGCCATGAAGTTAGCTGGTGTGGGAGAGGAGGATGCAGAGGATAGAGTTAGATGGAGGCAGACTATTTGCTGTGGTGACTCCTGAAGAGAACAGCCAAAAGGAAAAGTAGATGTATTTGGCAGGGGTTAAAGCAAAAAAATATTCTGAGCCTGAACCTTTGTGTGTGTTGCGTGCGTGCGTGGTGGAAGTGGGGGTTGTTACTACAACATGGTAGTTAACACACAGAGCGTTTAGGATACTTTTGATATCAAGTTCTGCTGCAGCTTACAAGATGACCTACAGTCACAAGGTGACATGTTGTGTCACCTTGTGTCAATGTGAAATTCAGTCAGGCAGGATGAAAATTTGGATGACAACCATTCAGTTGAGGGTTTATGACAAAAGCCATCGACTCCAAATATTATGCAGCATTTGTGCTATTTATTTTGTTATAAGATAAAGTTTAACAGTGAACTGTAGATAACACTGGAATTCTACATGGCAACATTTCCATAATTCATTTACTCCAAAGAAAAAATGGTAAATTAAGTTCGAGGGAATTAATAGAAAATAGATAAATAAAATAACAATTCAATTAACAACCAAAACATTAAACATTTTCTTTTTTTTTTTTTTAGCTCTGGTGTTGTTTCATGTGGGTTCAAATAGCTGCACGTTGATTAGAAATCAACAGTTTTGTCAGACCTATTTTGTCTTCAGCTATTTTTTTTTTGCATCAATTTGGGAGAGCTTCAACAACATATCGAGCTCTGTGATGAACGTGCACACTCGTATTTTCAAGTTCCACACGTGGTCAGTCATTGATGCTGGTACATCAGCTGTGGGGGGGCACTCCCAGTAACCGTGTTGTGTGTTGTAGAGCAGTGGTCCCCAACCCCCGTGGCACTTTTTTATAGCAAGTTGCATATACGAGCTTTCTGGAGCACAAAGTACAGAAGCACCTGTTTCTCTTAACTTCTTACACCAGCTACCAAAAGGCTAATTGTTTTCTCCCTCTCTCTTCTATCCACACCCAGCGACATTTTTTAAAATCCTTCAAATCCATCAATTAGGAGAGCATCTTCCCCAGGATTCATGATTTTACTCTCCATCCTACTTTCCGACAATACTCTCGCTGCTCGGGCAACTGAGCATCTATGCAACATCGGGCTCGGTTGAAGCAGTTTTTCCAAAACCCGCCCTGTTCTACATCTGATCGGCTAATAAAGTTACTTTTAGAGAGTTATGTTCCTCTCATATCATTGGCAGATGAACTTATGAAGTCAAAAGTAATATCAGTAAGCCAATTTTGAAATATAAGACCCGATCCCACCCCCTTCCAGCAAAATGGCACTCGCCGGAAATCCAGCATGGTGCTGGAATACTTTAAGCCTTGATTTGGTCTTTTCCTGCATACAGACATCTTCAGTCCCTTCTTACAGACTGCCTAGGTCCAATTTGAGCCAAATAAAAATAGAACAAATGAATGAAAAAAAAAACCTTGCCATCCTAGGATTGAGTTATACTGAGCTGCGGATGGGCGTGAAGAAAAAAAAAAAGCAGCAGAGCATCTGGACTTCTGCTTTCCAAATGGGATGTCCTTGAAGATTTTCCGATTAATCTACAAAAGTTTGAGCAATAATCAAAATATTGAGGTCATCACTGAAGCCAGCAGCCTTTCCCTTAGAGAATGACTGCCAAAGTCAGCACACAGTAACACTGTGGCCCAATTTCGATTTTTCTTTTCAGGCAGTGACTGCAACTCTATTGATTATCTATCAAACAAGGAGCAGACAAGGATAACCAGCAGGCCCTAAGGGCTGAATGGATTCAACTGAAAAGTTGGTCATCTGTAATAAGGGAACAATGACATAGTTAACCATTGGCTTACACTATCAAAGGCAGAAATATATATATATATAAAAGAAATAAATAAAAGAAGAAAGCATGGATGTCTGCTTAACTGGATTTTAGAAAACTAAAATGCTGACAGATGTTTCCATTTTAAAAGTAACACGTTTTTGGTTTTTTTGGTATTTATGCGAAAAATCACAGCTTTATCCATTTTTATTTTTAAATTGTTATGCACTTCTTCAATACTGACCGAGCATTTCTAAACTCCCGAGGATTTAAAGTCGTCTGGGCCAATCTGTTATCTGAACCGCTGAATCTGGTCTAAAATGCACTGGAAGGAGTACTTATAAAAGACGCATACACCCACGCAACACAACACATACTTTTTTTTTTTTTTTTCCCAGAAGAACTACACCAAGTGATGCATTTTAAACCAGGCATGTTAATCACTCCAAAACAGGGGGGCAGCAAAGCTTGAACTGAATTTACCTTAGCGATATGGGTGTGGCATTAAAACTCGAAGAGTCAGTTATCTCAACAAATAAAACCAAAAGAACGTAACAAAGTAGAAGCTATCCAATGTAGTTGCGTTACACTCACGCTAAACTTTTAACTCTGTCTGAGGCGATTGTGAAATGCAGTATGAACAGCCAACAACAAACTATATAATTAAGATACAAGATACACCTGTTGTGTCGAGCAACAACATTAAAAGTCCGATTAGCCAGTTGAACTAACGCTCACCGAGTATAACAATAATAATAAAGTCTTATGGGAACTTCAACGGAAAAATTATTATTGAACAGGTATTTTATAACTTAAACCGACTTGCCTTAGCGTATGGTATCACCTGCTGATATTTAACGAACAAAAAAAATCTTTCAAACACGACGTTCCTGCTACGCTAATGCTAGCCAAGCAATAACAAACACCTACGAGAGCGCTGTTAGCCGGCTTTAAAGTTACCAAAACCTTCATCTTATACTAACCCATCCAAATGAGAAATACCCCTCCGTTACTCCAATACCGACTACAAACGAACTAGAAAGGAATTTTTCAACTTTATCGAAAACACTCCACGAGATAAAGTACAATTTGAAAGTTCAAAATGGAGGAATGAGAAGTATGGAATTCCCTGCGTCAAAAGTTTTCCTCACCTCACACACTTCCTTCAGCTGCGACCTCGACTACCAGCAGCAAAGTTTTGTTGCTTCTTCTCCAAAGAAAGAAAAAAAAAACTTGGCCAAAACTAAGCACAGCAGCGGCTTAAAATAATCTTCAGTGCTTAATAACCGAAGAGTTTCGGTTCAGACCGTTTCGATGAGACGGACTGGTCTATTGCCCAACAATGGATGAGGCGGAGGGAGGGAGGGAGGGGGAGACTGGGGCGGTGACCGAGTTCCTGAACTTCCTGGCAGCGAGTCAGAGCGACCACAGGCCACAGCAGGCCCGTAACAGAGGGAGATGTTTTGGGCGTGCCACTCCTGTATGTGTCCATATATGGATTAATTATTGCTTAGATAAAACCAGCCTAAGAAACAAGGAAAGCGTGGGAGATACTGGTTCTGTTCACCGTGGAGCCTCCAGGGGGAATTTAATACAAGGAATGGCAAACTGATGACCTGACTGTTTTACAATAATTACTAGATTTTCACATGCAAAAAATAATATTTGTCCACACAGAAAGCTGGAACTTAACGTCCTCTGCGTATTGGCGCTATTACATATAGTTATCACCAGTAAAACATCAAACATAGCTGTCTTTCAGTCATATTTAACCTTAAGCAATTCTTAAAATAGAGAATAAAAAGAGAGGCCACTCAAAATGCTTTACAAAGTCATTAAGATGAAAAGGACAGAAATACTAATTAAAACGGGGTAAGAATGCAAATAAAATCCATAACAAAATTACAAAAAATAGATTTAGACAAAAATAAATAAATAAGTAAAAATTGTGGAGTGATAGGTCCAGCATAAAATTACATGAAACAAAGGCACGGAAAACAGCAGAGTTTTTAAATTAACTTTAAACTTGGCATTGGTGCGGCTTTAGTCTCAGCAGGATAGGATCAGAGGGACAGCACATGTCAGATGTTTTGGAGAGAGAATCTCAAAAGACCAGTTTGAGATGGTTTGGACATGTACAGAGGATGAATAGTGAATATATCGGTAGAAGGATGATGAGGTTGCAACTGCCAGGCAGGAGGCTCAGAGGAAGACCAACGAGGAGATTTATGGATGTAGAAGATAGGGTTAGATGGAGGCAGATGACTGGCCGTGGCGGCCTCTGAAGGGAATAGCTGAAGGAAAAGAAGAAGGGAGTTTGTTCCACACCATAGCACCTAAATGTATTTTCACCCTGTTTAGTTCTAACTCATGGTTTTACCAGCTGACTGCCACCCTAAAGATCTCAGAGCCTTACTTGGTTTATGTACTACAATGAGATCAGAAATGTATCTTGGCTATAAGTCTATTCTGTAGAAAACAGGTTGTTAGCGTAAGGATCTTAGAACAGGAGTAATTGCATGAGCTGAAGCTGTCTAACTGTCTCTTTGAAAAGACCAGGCATAACAGCGTTACAATCAAGTCTGCTGGAGATGAAGACATAGAAGAGCTTCTTTAAATCTGCTCAGGACATCCGATCTCTGACTCTTGATATTTGTTTGAGGTGATAAAATACTGTTTTAGCTACAGTGCTGGAGCGCCTGCTGAAGCTCAGGTCTGAGTCAATAGGGCTACACAGGTACTGTGAAAATGGATCCACCAGGTGGCTGCACCAGTTATACCATATTGGCCTGAATATAGGACGACTCTGATTATAAGACGACCCCAATTTTTCAAATATCATTTTGGGAAAATAAAAATATGATGAAGGCAATAAGGTTATTCATAAAACAATTTTCTATTGTGCAATTACTATAGAAAAAACTCCCACAGATAACATTCTGCTGTATTGTTAAACATTTTAATGATCTAATCTTTTTTAGGAAGTATGGTACCATTCTTGCATGTCAGATTTCCATGTTATTTAAGATCAAGGTATGGTACTATTTAATAAACTGTGTTCTCTTCAAATCTGAGAATATGACTCTGTATAAACTACAACCATGTAGTTCAATAACTACTATTAACTATTGAAGTCGAGTTTTATTCAAGAACAACATAAATAATTCAGCCTGTAAAAAACTAATTCTGGACTCCAACAAAACTTTCAAAGCCCTTTGCTCGAGTTGGCTGCGTGGTTCCTCCATTCTCACTGGTTACCTTGGTGCGGCTCCATCTAGTGGCTCAGATGTGTATTTACAATGGAAAAGTCTAGTCCTCGATTATAAGACGACCCCCATTTTAGAGAATATGATTTCTAGAATAAAATATCGTCCTATATTCGGGCCAATACGGTAATCAGTCGTTACCGCTGTATTTGGGGCGTTTGCAAGATACGAAAACTCACAGTTTTGAAAAACGCGTTGCAAAACTCCCACTGATTTGAAAGGCACTAATTTCGTGTGACGGTAAGGACAAACCGGGGAATGAATGTTGACGTGCTGAACCTCACTAGAAATTCCAGGCTACCTTCCCATCATTTCGTCAAGGGAAAGATCATCACTGGCAGTGAGACAAGTGGCGACCCTGTCTACTTTGCCTGAAATAACCAGAGGAAACCTAGCATCGGAAGGATGCTAGGTTCCTAAAGGGCCGTGTATACTCTCGCGGCTATGTGTCGCAGTTATCTTGTCGCCGGTATGCCGCAGACACTTTTGATTTATGCTCAAATTTGACTCGCGGTCTGAGCTATGTTATTCCACGCCACAACGCAAGAGAGACAATCACGAACTAGCTAAACTTACTAAACTTATCTCTTACGTTTTTCCACTTCCTCACCGTCTCGGCCGTATCCAGACCCACGTTCATCGCAATCTCCCTCCATGAATTACTAGAATATGTGCTGTCTTTGTAGTGTGGAGAATGAGAATCGTACAGATGTGGTTACTTCCTTAATTTTTTTTTCGATGATGCGCTCTTTTCTACGCGGATGTAGAATTGACCAATCAGATCCCTCCTTTCTCTCCTTTTTGCGACACTGTCTGCAGTCACCTAGAATTTTCGGGAGGTGCACCGGAGTGTCTGCGTAGGGTGGGGGGGCATTTCCGAGTATAAATCAGGCTTTACACGTCATTTTCTGCAGTAGCTGGATAGTCCTGATTAAAACACCAAGATTCCTTATCTGGGTTTTTGTCATGATACCTCCACAATCAATTTGGCCAGAAACTTTTATACTTCCCATTTTGTTTCCAGATGTAATTATTTCTGTCTTGTCTTGATTTAATTGAAGGAAACTTGATTGCTTCCAACTTTTCAATTGCTCCAAGTGCTGACTGAGTCTGATGGACCAGCGTGTCACCTGCATAGCTGTGGGATGCAAATTTCAAAGCCCTGCTATTAAAATTATTCAAATGTTAAGGAAATTCATGAATTCATTTGAAATTGTGTTGCTCCTTTTTATTCTCTGTCAAAAATCAAAATTACCTCTAAAATAGTGTCTGTAAGTGGAGAGCATGTGAATCAACTTTTTATGGCTCTTATCTTTTGTGTTAATTAATTTCCCATTAGGGTCGAATGAAGTATTTTTCAATTAGAATTTTTTGAATTTGAATTATTTCAGATCAAATGTGAATGTAATCACTAAAGTTTCCCCATTTTTTTTTTTATTACATGACCTGTTCAAGCAAGAATTTTATTGAAAGTTTATGAGTTTTGTTTCAGAGTTTCACAAAAACTAACTTTTAAACTTATCCTCCTTTGGTTGTTCCTGTTTTTTAGTCAATCATTTCAAATATAAATGCATCCAAGAAAGAAGAAGCCCCCAGATAGATCAAGTGCTGCACTGCTCGAGCATCAGGTGAGGTGTGTGTGTGTGTGTGTATACTTTAGGGCTGGGGAACGATTAAAATTTTTTAATCGCGATTAATCGCATTATTTCCCTGACTAATAACGATTAATTAGATTGTATATGCAAAATCAAATAATGAATTCAAAAGTAGTGTAAAATGCACTTTTATTTAAATGTTCTGCTGCCAAATGAACTAAAGTGCCATAACATTTGTTGTTCAAACACTTTTAACATCAGCACTTGTCAGTAACACATATTTAGTGTAAATCTTATCTTAAAAAATGTAAAATAAAATAAAGCTTATTGCCACTGCCAGGGCATTAATGTCATCCGGTTTATATATATAAAAAAAAAAGTCTACACACAAAATCCAACAAAATGATTGTAGCTCAGCACAATCAGAACATTAAAACAGGTAATTTCTGAGGTAACAGCAGAAACTTTTAACAGGGAGTTCAACTTGGCAGTTGTTACAAATAACCTTGTTTCTGTCAAATCCTCCGTCTGGGAGAACTTTAAAATGAAAATGTCCATGTAAAGGTTCAGTAACTTTACCAATCCATTTATCATTCATTCTTTCCATTTTCAATTGTCAATCAAAAATTAAAAAAAAAATGAAAAAGTGACATTTGATTACGTTACAAAAACATACCAAAAAAAAAAAGAAAAAAATGCCTGTTTTTTTTATATTTCAATTTTATACTTGGATCAAAAATACAAAATAAAAAAAATGGGCTATAGAACTGAATTTGTTTTATAATCGAGGACTGGACTTTCTGTTGTTGTTACACATCTGTGCCACTAGATGGAGCCGCACTGAAGTAACCAGTAAGAGAACAGCAGGACAGTGAACACATGGAGCAGATCTGATGTAACATGGAGGAATGATGTGAAAGTTTTGTTGTAGTCCAGAATTATTATTTTTTAGACAGAATTTTTAATATTGCTATCTGAGTTGCTACCCGAACTGTAAAGTACTCGGATTTTCACCGTTCTCCGTGCCTGTTTTAGCTTTTTTGCATATTTACCTGCCAATTGTTTTCCGGCTCCGCAGCAGCCAGTAACAGACTTTTCAAAACAAAAGCATGTGAGCAACATGCGTTAACATGCGATAAAATAAATGTCGGCGTCAATAAATTAATGAGTTAACGCGATAATTACGCATTAACGTGCCCAGCCATAATATATGTACACATATATATATATATATATATATATATATATATATATATATATATATATATATATATATATATATATATGTATATGTATATATCTATATATATATATATATATATATATATATATATATATATGTGTGTGTGTGTGTGGTGCGTGTGTGTGTGTGCGTGTGTGTGTGTGTGCGTGTGTGTGTGTTGTAATATCCCACTACACTTGTACTGACATGTTGGATCAGGATTATATTTGAGGTAAAATGAGAATACTTGTTCATGTTACAAATTTTACAACTTCAAGGTCAATAAAAACTTTATAAATCATGATCTGTGTGCTGTAGTCACACACTCCGGTTTTTGTGGCGGCTGTGACTGATAACATTGAGACATTTGATAAACACATTCAAGAGACAAGTGGTTTGGTTTGGACACTAATGAAGTGTGACGGACATAAATAGATTATCTAAAGAGGAAAGGGGCCAGCCCCTCCACCTCATTTTCCCAATTTACAAACACACTCACACACACGCACACACACGCACACATATCATTTGCCTTACGATTTTTGTGGGGACTCTGCATTGATATACTACATTCCCTTTCCCCTCATAACCAGCCATAACCGTTACAACTATGAGCTCATTTTTGGTAGCAGGTAGGGGTATGTGCCAGTTTTATCCCATGCCGAGTGAAAAGCATTTGGTATTTAAACAGACAAGGCTGCTGCCAGCCATTTTGATTCCCTAAACATAAATTACTTTGGTATTTTATTGTTAATGTAACTATAAGACTGTTACAATAACAATAAAAATGAGTCTGCAATCAAATAACGGTTGTCCATATATTGTTTTATATTGTAGACCATACAAGATATGCTTACTATTTTTTATCCTGCTGCATAGGGTTGATGTCTGCTGTCTTGATATTTTGCGCCATAGGTTTCAAAACCTTCACATGTGTCTTTGCTCTGACACAAAGCTATAACATCAAAAAACACACCAGTGTTATCAGCATACTTTTGCAAAAGAGAATGTAAAAATAGTTCATTGATTATTGTTACTCAAAATATGATCAACAAGTCAGCATAGTTTAAGTTCCATATTTGAAAGGACCATTAAGTCCTTATTGTGGAACAATATATTTTTCACCAATACATCATATGATCTTGATTAACCCATAAATTTAATGTTTGCTGAAAAATTTTTTTTTTTTTTTCCGCCAAAATAACAACTGTAACTCCCCCCTTAAACTGTGTGATGAATCTGATCTACACATGTGGAATGATCTGAGTGTTTCTTCTATGCAGTCTCCAAAGATCCTCCAAATTCTGATGTGAACTGTCTGACTGTAGTGTTGTGTTGTGAGCTTTAAGCATTTCACCTAATATCTGACAACCACAGAAAGGAAAATTAAGAAAGACATTTGAAAAAATGTAAAGCTATGCGTGAAAAGCACAGACAAGTGGCTTCACTTGACAATCTACATGGTTTTCACATCAAGTTTCTCTCCAGCACAAAACAGTTCTTTGCCCACTCTCTCTTCACGCCGGCCATTCTCAAAACCTCATACTACACTACTGCAGCGTATTGGTCTTAGCAGAAGGTAGGGCACAATAAACTGTAAGAAAAAAAAAAATCGCAAAAAACCCATAATTTTCCGGCAGCTGGGGCGCCAGAAAAATACAGCGAAATAACAGAAAATTACTTTCTCATAAAAATACAGTTTTTTTCCATAATTAAAATACAGTTTGTAGTTGAAATTTTTTATTTTTTTTATTTATATTTTTCTAAAATTTATTTTATTTTTAGGTTGTTTAATTAGAATTAGTCTTTTAATTAGAAACATTTTCACATTTTAAAACAATTAAATTACCTAGAAATATGGTAAGTAAATGCTGTATTACAAATAATAATGCTTAAATTTACAGAAATGTGCTGTTATTAATTGGTTTCAGTGACATTATTTTATGTAAAGAAGTTGTATAATAATTTGTGTTTGATGTAATATAACAGTATATAACACAAAAAATAATGTGATTAATCTTTCAAAATATGTCAAAAAACTGTTGATAAACTAGATATTGGGTTTAAAATTGCTACAATTTCAAGGACTTTTAATAGCCTTTGCATTTTTGCAGAGCCTGGTCTGCAGTACCTGACATATCCATGGCACTATAGCAAAAGGAGTATTTTGTCAATTTCCTGTTTTTGCACAGCACAAGATCTTGTTTTACACACTTTAATAAACAAACTCCCAGGTACTCATTCGAACACAGACAGACTTAACTCAGGGTGACACAAATTAACATGTTAAATGTATGGGGTATGAATCAACAGGGGGTCAAACCAGCAACAGACTTTACATGGCATCATTAAATCAAATAGCTAACAAATAAACACAGATAAGCACCTAAACAGCCAGGGCTGCAAAGGATGCTGGGAAACGACCTAAAAGGACCTGCCAGATCACTAGCAGTTTTACAGTTTATTCCCTTAAATAACAGACAAATATTTCTGAAATTACGATATATTTGTGAATGTATTTTAACAATAAATATATGTATTTTTAATGGGGTTTTTTTTTGTAAAAGAACAGAAATATTGTGTTTTTTACAGTTACAGTGATTTAATGTTATTTTACATTACATACATGTAATCTATTTTTGTAAATTGAATGGTTTTTTAAAAATACAGAAAGAAATATGTAAAATAGACAGTAAAATTCTGTTATAATACAATTTTATTTATTTTTTTTATGTGTATCCAGGATGTGAGCAGTTGCATAATCTGCAGTAAGCAAGACATATGAAGAGGTTGTGGTACTTCTGGAAAAATATAGGACCCATTCCCCTGCATGTTTTAGATATTTCCCTGGTCCAAAACACCTGGCTCAAATTAATGGTTGTTTAACGTGTGCAGACCTTAATGTCAAGCTGATGGTGATTTATTCATTGGAGCCTTTGAACAAGGTGTGTTGGAGCAGAAAAACATCTAAGGACCCAAGTTCTCTAAATAACAACTTTCGGCATCTTCCGTGGCAAAGGTCACCAAACCATGACCTTAACTAACGAACCATTTAAACTTGTGGATTGGTCCCCAAATGCTGCCATCCTCTGTAAGTTTACAGGCGCCAAGACTCAGATCCCATAACTAATAGAATTATATTATTTTCTCTGTTTTCAGTGGGGTTGTGTTAAGTACCTATGGAGTAGTTAGTGATTACCTGCAGTAGGCATCAGTCAGTGCTCTCAGTTTGGAGAATCAGAGAGAGGTTCTGATGTGATTCTGGTCTGCAGTCTGTGTATACAATACAGTATTACAAAACTACATCTACAAAAGTGACGTGTTTTTAATATCCACAATATAAATACTCTCAAAGCCACCATTAAATCAGTGGGGTTTGAGCCATCATAGATGGTGAAAATATGCTCCTCTTTTGCCCTCATTGTGAACTGCTTTTGGCCAAGCTCCCCAGTGCTATGATGACTCTGTACTGCAGGTAAGCCACTAACTACTCATATGTGCTTCACACGGCTCCACTACAAAAAAGAAAGGAAAGAAAGAAATATCCCTTTAAGCCACAGCTGCCCCAGTTGCTTACTACAGCATCCTCCTACAGCTTTGAGTATTCAATCACCCTCATTCATGTCTATCAACAGAAGAAAGATATAAACAAATAGATCAATGCAGAGGAAGCAGGCGTGTCATAGTTTAGTTGGATATAGTGAGAAATGGGTTGGAAAAAAAACAGACGTCATTAGAAACTGAAAGGGACGGACAAAGAGAAAATTGCAAACAACAATGGGGTTTTGTTCTCCAAGCAAGTAGAACTAACACACTTCTGTGGTGGCTTGAGTGGGTGTTAAATAAGAAGCTAGACCAGTGTAGCACAAGCTGTAGTCCTAAAGAGAATGGGCTTACAAATGTAGACTTTGGAATATATTATCTTCTACAAATATGCTCCTGAATGCTTTTTAGTGCAGTAAACTGCTGTGGAATAATTGAGTTTTGACTGTGCTAAATTGTAAATTGTCATGATAAATACTTGGATACAGAGATATATAAGTGAACTGTCTTGTGTGTAATATAAATTTCAGTGAAGAACACAGGGGACTGCCATATACACAGTGTAACACAGATTTGTATATCCAATTAATACTCTGTAGAGAAGACGGATTAGGTGCTGTGTAATTGTGTGCTTGAATGATGAATGTTTGCCTAACTAACAGTATGCTGGGAGGACAAGTTTGGGAGTCCTTGAACTTCATCTTTTTGTACCTGTTGGGCTTGACAAATGATAAGAGCACAGCATGCTATAAATAATTCCTTCCCATAATGAAGAAGTGCACATGTTTTTTCCACACAATGAATGTATAATTGAGCACATGCAAATATCTATAATGTGTTCCACTGGAAAAATGGAAAACATTATGAATATACATTCACCAGCAACTTTGTTAGCTACACCTGTCCAAACTGCTCGTTAACGCCAATTTCTAATCAGCCAATCACATGACAGTAACTCAATGGATTTAGGCGTGTAGACATGGTCAAGACGATCTGCTGCAGTTCAAGCATCAGAATGAGGAAGAAAGGTGATTTAAGTGACTTTGAATGTTGCAT
Source organism: Hirundichthys speculiger (assembly GCA_018398805.1). NCBI lineage: Eukaryota > Metazoa > Chordata > Actinopteri > Beloniformes > Exocoetidae > Hirundichthys > Hirundichthys speculiger. Next base: position 1,285,989 of record JAGFBZ010000895.1, read on the forward strand.
GGTTGTTGATGCCAGATGGGCTGGTCTGAGTATTTCAGAAACTGCTGATCTACTGGGATTTTCACGCACAACCATCTCTAGGGTTCACAGTAGAGGTCTTTGGAACTACCCGACAACCCGAAAACCTGAGGTTCCGACCCGACCCGAGTCGGGTCTCGGGTCCATTCAAAAGACGTGACTTTGGGTTCGGGTCGGAATCGGTACAGTTAGTCTCGGGTCCGGTCGGTGCTTTCTAACAGGCTGGGTCCGTGTTTACTCGACAGAGTTAAAGATATTGGCGGTGGCAGCTAATGTCAAGACTCAGGGCAGTTTAATTAATTATTTATTAACGTGGCGTATTTGTCATGAAACAATCATGTTGCCGTAACGTGTTATTAGCAGTTTGCCCAGCAGCTGTAAAGCACAACGGATCGCCAAAATGACAACGCTGGATGAGAGAACATATTCACGACACGTCCTGACCGGTGTAGACTGTTAGCGTTAGCAGTTGCTACCAATTGCATCTGTATTCACAAAGAAAATAACGACGTGGATTTATTGTTGTTTCCATCATGTAGCCTATGTAGCAACTGAACCGGGTAGAAGAAGACAACTTCAGGTAAGAAAATCAAGCTTTATTCAACGTCAACTTTTAACATGAGCAACTGTGGGCTGTATTGTCTCAGTTCTATTCGGGTAAGTGTCGAGATCGAAAAACTCGGGTCAGGCCGGTTCCGAGTCCAAATATTTCGGGTTCATTCGGGTTCGGACCCCCGGACTTATGATAATAGCTCAGCTCGGGTCGGTTTCGGGTCAAATTTTTACGGGTCCATTCAGGTTCGGGTCCATGAAAGTGGACCCGTGAAGACCTCTAGTTCACAGAGAATGGTCCGAAAAAGAGAAAATATCCAGTGAGCTGCAGTTCTGTGGGCGCAAATGCCTTGTTGATGCCAGAGGTCAGAGGAGAATGGCCAGACTGGTTCGAGCTGACAAAGAGGCAACTGAAACTCAACAACCGAGCATCTCTGAAGGCACAACACGTCCAACCTTGAGGCAGATGGGCTACAACAGCAGAAGATCACATCGGGTGTCACTCCTGTCAGCTAAGAACAGGAAACTGAGGCTACAACTCAAACAGGCTCACCAAAATTGGACAATAGAAGATTGGAAAAACGTTGCCTGGTCTGAGTCTCGATTTCTGCTGCGACATTCAGATGGCAGGGTCAGAATTTGGCATCATTAACGTGAAAGCATGGATCCATCCTGCCTTGTATCAATGGATCAGGCTGGTGGTGGTGGTGTAATGTGTAGGGGATATTTTCCTGACACCCACTTTGGGCCTATTAGTACCAATTGAGCATTGTGTCAATGCCACAGCCAACCTGAGTATTGTTGCTGACCATGTCCATCCCTTCATGACCACAGTGGACCCATCTTTTGATGGCTATTTCCAGCAAGATAACGCACCATGTCATAAAGCGCGAACCATCTCAGACTGGTTTCTTGAACATGACGATGAGTTCACTGGACTCAAATGGCCTCCACAGTCACTACATCTCAATCCAATAGAGCACCTTTGGGATATGGTGGAATGGGAGATTCTCATAATGGATGTGCAGCCGACAAATCTGCAGCAACTGGTGATGCTATTATGGCAATATGGAGCAAACTCTGAGGAATGTTTCCAGTACCTTGTTCAATCTATGCAACAAAGGATTTTTCAAATATACAACAACTACAGTAATAAGAAAAGAAAGTATAACCTATTTGAAGTCTAAGATTTTATATATTAGACATCATTTCATAATTTGGTCCTTATTAGAAAAACAACACAACATTTCGCACACTGTCATTAGTTCATTAACAACAGCTAAGCTGAGATGTAGAAATAAAGCATGAAAATTAAAGCACACTCTGACTTCCATCAGAATTAAGAGGTGAAGCAGCAACCTGATGCTACTATTGAATGCACTTTATAAACTGTTAATCAGAAAGTGTGACATCCTCTATAAAAGCAGAATCTTTGGCAGTTTTCTGGTCTGGAGCATTCAGGCTTGTGTTAACGCAATGCCAAAGAGGGAAGACAACAGCAATGATTTTAGAGTAGCAATTGTTGCTGTACACTGCTCTCGAATGAGTTGTGAGACAATTTGCAAACAAATTGGAGGCCATCATGCTACAGTAAGAAAGGTTATCCACAAATGTAAACATTCAAGACAGCTGAGAACTGGGTGTCCCAGCAAGTCCCCCCAAGATCAAGTCGTGAAATGCTCCAAGAAATGGAAAAAAGACCTGCAGACTTTACAGATCTCAGTTAGCTTGCTTAAAGTGAGACTTTATAGCTGCACATATACGATTTGTTTGGAAAGATTATCAGGAGAAAGCCTCTTCTCTTTAAAGTAACATGAGGCAAAATGACTAAAACTGCAAAGTTTGCATATGAAGAAACCACAGAATTTCATGTCTTTTGGACAGACAAGCCCAAAATGGAGATGTGTGGCTATGAAGGCACAAAAAAACAAACAAACAAACAAACAAATAATAATAATACATACATAGCATACACACACCTTTAGTCCCTTGCTATCACTGAAATGACCTTGAACGCTGATTTGTACCAAAGTATTCTAGAGAAAAATGTTAGCCATGTGTCGAAAAGCTAAAGCTTATCTGAAACTGGCCATCAACATGACAATGATTCCAAGCACATCAGCAAATCTAAAACCGAATGGCTGAAAAAGGGAAAAAATAAACATGTTGCAGTGACCCAGTCAGAATGGAGACATCAATCCAATTGAAATGCTTTGGGAGTATCACTACTTCTGCATTTTGGTTATTTTTCTAAAAGAAATCATGATGCACAGTAACGAGAAGAAGAGTTTGAAGTATGAGTTGTTTTGTTTTTACATATTAAACCCTTTTAAATGACTACCCTTCTTAATTGAGTAAAAATATTCAACTTTTATTGATACTGTAGATTAGATTTACGTTTCTGTCCAGGGAACACAGCAGATTATTGATCGGCAGTCCTGCCACTGCCTCCATGCTGATTACAGAAACACTCCTGCCACAGTCAAGCATCTTTCACAACTGTGTTGTCATCTATTGTTTTGCAGACATGGAAGTTACTATGCATTATGGCTTCTTGTCAAAGTAGTTACTCATACTTTGACGTTGACTTAATTAGAAGCTGCCTCACTGCAGGAAGATTTCGCTGTCTGACATAAGGAACACAGCTAATTTGAGTCTGCCCACATCCACCTGACTCATCCTGACAGCTGTCCATGGAGCTGCTTGATGTCATCTGCGGGCTTTTCCCTGCCTCAGGAAGACCGTGTACCCCCGTGATTAGAAATGGGCACATTGAGTCGTAGGTGTCGTTCCTCCACAGTTACACTCAAGGGGGTGGAGCGCAAAGTCAACAGCCTTGTAACAGTAGTGATAATCTCTGACAGCAGTCAGTCACTGTGTCTTTCAGAGGTGAAAAGAAGCATACATTATCACAGCAGGCTAACAAAAATAGCCGTGGGAGGGCTTTTCAGACATGTTTACAGTTGGGTATCTAGACTGAGATGTCATGATATCAGAGGGCTGTCCTGCTACCTGATTGGACAGCTGAGAAAGGTCAGAGTTGTTTGGATCAATTGATTCTAAACCATAACGGACAGCCTGTTGGGCGCCACCTGCTGGTACAGGCTGCAGCATCAGACTTCTGTCTTCTGCTCTGGTGTTGTCCGGCTGTGGAGAAGTAAACCAAATGAGACTTTTACCCATCCCTGGACAATTAAAAAGGTCCTTCAAAGTGTGCCATTTGTATCAGGTGGCCTGTTCATCAAGTTTAGATCATGTGAAAGATCTTGAATTTCTCATCTTAAACTTTGTATTTCAAAGTCACGTATTGGTTGTTGCAGAACAGTGGTTGCACTTGAGAAAGAAATACTAGTATTTTTTTTGGGGGAAAAAAAGGTGTTGATGGCAATATTCAAAAAGTGTATTTTCCCTTGAACCTACCCAGTCATTTCTGTGATATTACCTCCATCTCCAGTTATGTTCCAGAGGTGATGAGACAAGAGGCACTATATACATGATCGTTTTTACAACAGTCATTACTGACTGAAATGCAATCACCAGCAGGCCACTTACAACTACAAAAAAAAAAGAAAAAGAAAGAAAAAACACTTGTCTTTCACAATACACTGTACTATTCCTGACACCTTCTCTTATCCCAGAAGTGTCTTGGGAGCCGCTGCCCTAATTTCCGCCCTTCCAAGTGGGATTCGGGCTGAAAGGAAGGTGAAGATTGTGGAGGCAGTCACATAATGAAATATAATGTACTTCAAAGCTGTAATGAGTCACAGTCTCAGAGATCCTCCACATTATTCGCACCAGAAATACAGTATTGGATGTACAGGTCCAGAATGTCTGGGAAAAAAAAGAAATCACTGCAGAAACCTTTGTGAAATAAGCTTTTGATAACATTTATATACCTAGTGTGTATAGATGTAAGATGTAAGGACATAAAAATATATTTCTAGAGCTTTCCTGTCATTTAGATTCATGAGTGCCTCGCAACCCCTTACGTTTTTAGGCAAACCTGGTATAGAAGCGACAAAAATGAAATGCATGGATAAGATTTGGGCTGATGGAAAGTAAGACATCTTTGAGGTTTTATAATGAATTAAAAATACCATCATAGAACACAACAAAGCAGCTTCAAGTAAAAGAAACTGAGCTTATGTGCTGGAATATTTTAAGCATGACACTATTTCACATATACATTCAAGCAATAACATAGTTTTGGTAACTTCAGTTATTATGAACTGAAGTTTTCCTTCACAATAAGTCCTGCGACAAATAAGAAAGTTCACTCAGCATGTAACAGAAACAAATATCCAGCAGGGGAAATTGCCTTTTAGTGTTAATGATGCTGAGAGTCATGGCATCGTCTGGACATAACTGGGTAAAACAGTCCTACTGGGAATGAACCAGTGTGCCTGTGTCAGAATATAAAAATCAATAACTATTCACACCATATTTACTTCCATAAGGATCTAACCAAGATACTGCCATGCTCCAAGCTTAAGTCTCTCTTTCCTGAGTGTAGCAGCAGCAGAAGAGTTCAGATGATAGTAATTCTGATGATGCCGTGTTGAAATGCATTTCTTTCTTTTCTTTTTTTTTTTCATGTCTCCAACTCAACAAGTGGAACCAATGAACCCCAAACTGCTCTTTGCAGACTGGACAATATCAGACAATGAAGTGGAAAATCAGATTTTCTCCAAATATAAGAATTCCCATCACGTGTGCAATCACTGGTGAAACAAAAATTTCTTTTAGGTAATGAAACAGCGTAGAAAACGGAAGCAACGTTTCCTTTGTGCTCTCAGCCATGGCTCATTCCTACAGCTGTGGCTTATTCCTACTCCACTACAAAGCGGGAAGCATACAATTCTCACACGTCACAGACGGTGCAGTGAGCACAAGCGATGCTGTCTCCGTCTGACGCTGATTCTTTCCGATGTAAGAACTCGCGGTGGGTGGATGTCATCAGCATCATTGTTTATTTGTATTTCCCATCCTGAGATCCTGCCAGTCACTTTCTCCTCACGTGCAACTGTTATTTTAGTAGATAATGACATGTAAAAGTGAGTGAAAAATTTCTAGCCGCACCTGACAGACATCTTCACCCTTTGAGGTTTTAATTCAAAAAGCCTCTTTTTCTTTCCTCTCCTTTGCAAACATAGCTGTGTTTTGAATAATGAATGCAACTCTGCAGAAGAGCTGATGCATTGATATGCAGAGAGCTTGTACAAAATTAAAAATACACAAACTGGAAAAGGGACTGCAGTGATTACAGATTCAGTGTTTTACATGCTTTCAGTTTGCCAATACTAACATAGTAGACAGCAGTTTTTATTCCTCTATGCGTGCTTGGAAACATGAAGGAAATTCACTGGCTGTGACGATCATCAGAATGTCCATGGACAATTACTTTTAAATTTTCCAGAGTAACAGTTTCCACTCTCTCTTTAACTGCAATACATGTGCAAGTAAAAAAAAAAAAAAAGAAGGTTTGAAGAAGCGATGGCAGAGGAAACCACAGGAGGGATATGTGATATGCTTCAGTTCTGGAGCAAATGAGCACGGCCTACGTGGAGGTTTGTTGTGAATCTGCTCGCTGATGGCTCCGAGCAGTGAGATACAAAGTTGAAATACTGCCGAGCCAGACAGCAATAAATAGTGCTGTTGACGGGGTCCATCTCAGTAAACATTCAGCCGGGACCTGTCAGCTGCACGTCTAATCAGTCATGGAGATGTGTCCACTTTAACACGATGTCAAGAGAAAATTATGGACTTCTGTTTTGACCCATCAGTACCGTCATTAACAGGGAATATCAGGTGTGTGTGTCATGAACATTTCATACAAAGAGCAACATTAAAAATGTTGCTCTTTGTTTTTAAATTTAAATTTTTTTTCCAACACCAACCAGATACATGTGAGAGGGAAATGAGAAATGGAAAAGTGCAAATGGAGGTTTGTCACATTTGAACACTGCAATAATGCAACATCTCTAAGAGTTTTTTTTTTTTTTTTTTGAAATTGGAAATATACATCAATTTTTTGCATTTCTGTCTTCTAACACATGACAATGAAAAATTTGGGACACTTTGTAATGTTGTTTTCTTCTCATGACACTTAAAAGAAGTTCTGGCATTGAAACTACCAAGTGATGATACATTTTTAATTCTTATTTCTTTCCCATCTTCAAGTCTTGAGGTTTACAAAAAAAGGATTTTTGTTGCTGATTCTTCTTCTTCTTCTTCTTTTATTCTTTAATTTAGGAGAGAGACCAGTCCAGTACTCTGACCCACAGACATAACTAAAGGGGGAACAGGATCCCAACATTTTGGGAAAAACCAGACAGTAACCTCACACAATCATATCAAATTTTATAATAATATTAAATTAAAATATATAAATTTAATATATAATATAAAGTAACATAATATAATAACAATAAATATTTTATCATTTAACATATTATACAAGTTTATGGCTGGCTTCTGGACTTTTATAATATTTTTTATTATTTTATTAATATTCACATGAAAAAAAAACTACCCCTTATTCATTTGCTTCGGTGCAGATACGGAGTGTTGCTTTTCTTGCATCTGGATATAATCAGTGTGTTTTAGTGTTTCTGTTGGTTAGGCAGCCAGGTTAAACTGAAGTAAGTAAAAAAAATGAAAAGAGACATCTGATTTTTTTCTGTACACCAAGAGACCAAGTGAACAACGTGCCCCCAGTAATGTCAAAACGCAGCTTGATGAATCATCAGAAGAAAGGAGTGAAGTGCTGATGAAAGTCTCAGAGTGGTGCCAGAAAGAAAAAGCAACACTATGGGGTGCCGAATGTAAAAACTTGATTACAGTTTTCAAACTGATATATTTTCAATATTTAGCTCATTTTCTTCACATTTAGCTCATTTTACACACATTTGAGACATAAATTATTTAAAATGTTAAATCTAAATGTTAAATGTTAAATGGTAAATTTAAATATTAAATCTAAATCTAAATGTTAAATCTAAATATAAATGAAATATAAATCTAAATTAAATATAAATCTAAATGTTAAATGTTAAATCTAAATATTAAATCTAAATCTAAATGTTAAATCTAAATCTAAATATTAAATCTAAATCTAAATGTTAAATATTAAATCTAAATATTAAATCTAAATCCAAATGTTAAATGTTAAATCTAATATTAAATCTAAATGTTAAATGTTAAATCTAAATGTTAAATCTAAATATTAAATAAATTAAATAAATCTAAATGAAATCTAAATCTAAATGTTTAAATCTAAGTTAAATCTTAAATCTAAATATAAATCTAAATCTAAATGTTAAATCTTAAATTAAATATTAAATCTAAATCTAAATGTTAAATCTAAATCTAAATGTTAAATGTTAAATCTAAATATTAAATCTAAATCTAAATGTTAAATCTATATCTAAATGTTAAATCTATATCTAAATGTTAAATGTGTCGCCGAGTGTAAAGCGGGTTATTTAGAGGATTTACAAATGTCCCATGCCCCGTAAAGTCTCACAGCCGCACAACCACGCCCACACCACTGATTAGGATCAATGGGAAGAGGGCTTGAGGGAGAGTCGGGACTCGAACATGGCTGCCTCCCTGCCTGTGGAAGAAGGGGCCGGTACCGCTGAACAACCGCTTGAAGTGCAGCCTGCACACCCGCCAACACCGCCCGTTCAATGTCTTCCACAGGCAGGGAGGCAGCCATGTTCGAGTCCTGACTCTCCCTCAAGCCCTCTTCCCATTGATCCTAATCAGTGGTGTGGGCGTGGTTGTGCGGCTGTGAGACTTTACGGGGCATGGGACATTTGTAAATCCTCTAAATAACCCGCTTTACACTCGGCGACACATTTAACATTTAGATATAGATTTAACATTTAGATATAGATTTAACATTTAGATTTAGATTTAATATTTAGATTTAACATTTAACATTTAGATTTAGATTTAACATTTAGATTTAGATTTAATATTTAATTTAAGATTTAACATTTAGATTTAGATTTAATATTTAGATTTAAGATTTAACATTTAGATATAGATTTAACATTTAGATATAGATTTAACATTTAGATTTAGATTTAATTTTAGATTTAGATTTAATATTTAGATTTAATATTAACATTTAGATTTAGATTTAGATTTAATATTTAGATTTAGATTTAACATTTATTTAGATTTAATTTAGATTTAAATTTAACATTTAGATATAGATTTAACATTTACATATAGATTTAACATTTAGATTTAGATTTAATATTTAGATTTAACATTTAACATTTGGATTTAGATTTAATATTTAGATTTAATATTTAACATTTAGATTTAGATTTACTATTTAGATTTAGATTTAACATTTAGATTTAGATTTAATATTTAGATTAACATTAACATTTAGATTTATATTAATATTTAGATTTATATTTAATATTTAGATTTATATTTAACATTTAGATTTAGATTTAACATTTAGATTTAGATTTAATATTTAAATTTACCATTTAACATTTAACATTTAGATTTAACATTTTAAATAATTTATGTCTCAAATGTGTGTAAAATGAGCTAAATGTGAAGAAAATGAGCTAAATATTGAAAATATATCAGTTTGAAAACTGTAATCAAGTTTTTACATTCGGCACCCCATACAACACAGAGAACCGAACTGGGCCGGCAGAGACAGGGACAGCCAGAAAAAGGTGTAGTTTAGGTAAGTTTGTTGGATTTTGAATGAACTTTATGAAATATGGAGCCCTGTCAAATTTAGAATGAAAAAAACAAAACACATATCCTGAATAATCTGTCAGGTTGTTCTGATTATGGAAAAAAACCTTAAATCTAATTGTAGAGATAAACTGTTCAGACAGCATGATGGACAGGAGCCTCGTGGTATCCTTCTATCTCTCATCTATACCCCGCACATCGTTTCTGCCTCCAGAAATCCAAAACTGTGTCGACTACATGCTGAACCGGAGACTTTGAATTGGCAGGCCACAATCACCAAAGAAAGAAAAACACATAGTTAGGTGCAGCAAACAATATCCCAGGGAAGGCAGCCCCAGGAGGTCACAAGCCAGGAAAGGGTCTTTCGGATCCGGTCTCAAGCCCAGATAAATGCAGAGGGTTGTGTCAGGACGGGCATCCGACTTAAAATCTATCCCAAACTAACCATGCAAATCACAAGACCTATGAAACCCGTACTGGATCGGTCAACAACGACTGCCACTGCCGCCGCTGAGCATAAAGTTGCAGCCACTTTGCAAAAAGGTTGGAAATGGCCGTTGTGAAGACTTTCTTCCAGAAGAGGCAGGAATATAGGGAGAGGAGCACACAGGTGGATCAGTGGCTGCAAAGTAGTGGAGTAGGTGAGAATGTAGCCTGACAGCAGGATGGTGCTGTGGAGGATGACTCTGGTGGTGAGGAAGATGAAGAGGACAAAGGCAGAATAGAGGACAAAGTGGTGGAAGCTGAAAAAGGAAAAGTGTTGTGTCGCTTTCAGGGAAAAGTTGAGACTGGTTCTGGGTGGTCAGGAGGATCTCCCAGATGACTGAATGACTACAGCTAATTTTATAAGGGAGACAGGCAAGAGAAGAACTTGGTGGGCCATCAGGCTGGAAAACAGAGAAGGAGAGTTGGTGGTGAAATAAAGAAGTGCAGAAGGAGGTTAGCTAAGAAGAAGTGGGACACTGAGAGGACTGAAGAGAGTAGACAGAAGAACAGGGAGATGCAGCGTAAGATGAAGGTACAAGTAGCAAAGGCCAAACAAAGGGCATATGATGATTTGTATGCTTGGTTGGACAGTATGGAGGGAGAGACTGTCGTCGTGGCGACCCCTGAAGGGAGTAGCTGAAAGGAAAAGAAGAAGAAACAATAATCCAGTGACTTTACACTTTGTGTGAGAGAGAAAGATAGATGTTCATATCAGCACAGTGACGTGTCTTTGAAGACAAACAGTCAAAAACATGGGAGAATAGAAACATGGGACAGTTTGTTGCTGCAGTTTGTTCCGGAAAAGAGTAACAGCTGCTCCATGTGACATACCAAGGTTATTATCTACTGATGGAAGACAAGCCTGTGACAAAGACAATAAAGCTTATCCAAAAATATGTCATCTCTTAAGTATAATGAAGCCATTAAGCATGAAGCATGAAAAGAATAACAAGTTTAATGCGTAAATTGACTCAGCTGTGCTTTTATAAGAATCTGGGAGGGAAGTAGGTTTGAAGTTACACAATGATATCTAAATAGATTAAAAAAAGCAATGGAAGAGGAACTGATCAAAAGCACAAAAGCCTGCCACAGCTTCAGCTCTCCTTTTGCATGTGTGCCAGAGGGCTTTGTAGGGATTTTTTTTCTCTCAAAGGCCACAATTTGAAATTAATTGATGATTTCTTGTTTCACTGACTGTGGTAGGAGGGCTGTCCTACAAGGAATTTATTTCCAAAGGTGTGCAGGTCTGCTTCTGCTCCAGTGTAAAACTAATTCTAATAGACAGTGGACTGTAAAGTGAATCTCAAACTTTTTCAAAACTGCCCAACCAGGTTGTCTTTCAAAAATATTCTACTTATTCAAAATAAAGGCTGGATTAATTACAAGTTATCAAAGGTAGGGGGAGGAATTCTAAGCAATTTCTAACACAGGGCGCTCTTTGTTACATTCAGTGAATATCTCCTCACTATCCATGTTCAGCTTGTGAGTACACAGCCCAGGCTCTGTAAAAAAAAAAAAAAAAAGTTCTGTTAGTGCATGCAGCCTGCATCCCAAACCATAACAGACATTTCTCCAGCCAACCACAGACAGGTGGTTGTGACAACTTTGAAATAAACATACCTACAGCCAGGTTCAAAAAACGTTTTTGTCTCTTTAGTTAGATGAATATTTTTCGTACTGCATCAGGTAAATGATATAAAGCAATCAAAAGTATGGCATTCAACTAATCAAATGACTAAATGCAGTTTGATAAACAACTAGCTATTGTCTATGCCAGGGGTAGGCAACCCGCAGCTCTTTAGCTCCTCTGCAGTGGCTCCCTGTAGCTTTGGGGAAAAAAACTTGTCAGAAGGTGATTCTCACTCTGGAGCACATGTAGTGTCCTGTAGGTTGCTTCCCAGCAGGGGGCAGAAAGAGTGTGTTTAGTGCAAAATACTGCCAGGTTACTGCAACAAGGAAGTCGTATCTGTGCGTTGCAATCTGGGAAATTAAAAAAAAGCAAGCGCGCATTCTGTGACTAGCGCCTGACATCTTTAAGTGTAACATATTTATCAAGAGTCCTATTGAGTAAAAAGCCGTCATTTCTGGTTTATATTTTTAATTAATTTTATTAATTTTTATGTGTAATAAGCCTTCTAGATTTAATTTCTAATTTTATAGTATGGAAGTTAAGTCTTCTGTGTAAGATTGCAACATATGTTCCTTTCGAGAATGTGTAAAACTTGAATACAATAACGTTTTTTTTTTTTTTTTTAAATAAAAAAAGGACTTCTTTATGTGTTCCTTATGTATGTTTGTTCCTTTATGTGTTCCCCACACCACGCCGGTGTGTTGTAGTATTGTAACAAACCTCCCCAAACCCGACAAACTTGTCTTTGGAACACGAATGTCATTCCTGACGCTTATTTGAACATGAAAACGTTCGCATTTGGAGTCCTGTCAATCTTTGGATCCACATACTTATGCGAGCAGGTTTTCTCCAGCATGAACTACATCAAATCCAAATATCGCTGGTGTCTCACTGACTCCAGCCTGCAGTCCTGTGTGAAGATGAAAGTCACATCCTACAGCCCTCATACAGAGAAGCTCTGCAGCGATGTTCAGAAACAGAAATCTCATAAAACAGGTGAGAACACTGTCATTTAATAGGTTATTATTTTTTAAAAACATTTATTTTAGAAGCTGAGGATGAGCTTTTGTAGTTGTGTTTTATGTTCAGGCTTGATGGTTGATTGCTGTACGTGGCTGAGGAGAAAACCAAAACAATAACAACACATTGAAATAGACTTAAGTCATAATTAAATACAAACTGGCCTATTTTAATGTTTACTTTTCTTCAAGTTATTAGGCTGCAGCTATACACTTTATTTATTTCAAAGTGGGCTACTTTTTATTTGATCAATGTTTTACAAATAAGGGAATCAGGCATGAAAATCCCTCACCTTTCGGCGTTCATGTGTACTCGGAGTATTTGGAGGTTACATTGCTAAGCGAGACGAGAAGCACGACCGAGTGATATCCACGCCGGGGACAAGGCAGACAAACATACATTCACATTTCCTACCTACATTTACTAGGGGATTGAATTTGGTGAGTTATGGTTTCAATCGTTTTCATACTTTGTGGTATAACAAAGTTACTGCCGTTCGCTACAGCTAACGTTGAACGCTGTCAAAGCTAGCCAAAGCCCCGGTGAAAAACAGCTCCCTTTTGCTAGAAGTCCACGTCAAGCTTGTGTAGTTAACTGTAACATAAAAGAAGAAACACAGGCTTCTTTCTAATATCTCTGTAACTGGTGAGTCCATGGTCAGGGACGTGTGAGGATGATATTCATGTGAGAGCTGAAGGTGAAGTTGTAAACTCAAGTCACTTGTTACCCTAACCCAGCCATTCCCAAACTTCAGAATACCATGGCCCAATTTGAAATGTTAAAAATCTCTGTGGCCCACCCGAACCTTTAATTATAATTGTGGTCAACATACAGGACTTTTTTTTTTTTGGATTATTGATTGTACATTGTACAGAGGGCCAAATTATCGTACAAATACGATAATTATCATACACCTGGCGACGCTGACTAGAAGCAATGTTCTGTTATTAATGTAAGGGGTCAACAACTAAGGTGACACTTGTCATTACTGGTTTGTTTTATTCCATCTTAATGTTTTTTTCAAATCATTTCATGAATATTTTATAGTAATTAAAAACATATTTAAAAAAGATCGAGGATTTAAAACATATTTGTTTAACTTTAATGACCTCTTACGGCTCACTTGCAGTACCACAACGGCCCACCAACCCTTTTTGCACAGTGTACCTGAAGTATTTCCTCTGCACCACATCCAAACCCCCCACCCCCCAACGCCCCGCCCTGCCCCGCCCTGCCCCGCCCTGCCCCGCGCACACTTCTCACCTTTTTAACCCCTGACCCATTTTCATGTCTGGGAATGCCACAAATAGACCTGCATGGTTCTTTGTTTCAAAGTAGCGCTACATATGCCAGTGATTCAAGATTCATTATATTTACTACCATGTCAACAAGTTGATAGGAATTTGTCTTGGTTCCGCTCCCAAACATATACAGTACAGCAGCACCCAATATACACTCTTTATAAGAGTTTAAGGTTTTGCCTTTGTTGTAACAGGTCAAAACAGCAATAAAATATCAACAGTTCTCTGTTTGTTGTTCTATTATTTCTTAAATGCAACAAACTATAGTTCCAGTGGATGACAAAAAGAAATGGAAATGAAACTTTAATTCATATCTTGTATGCCCTCCTTTTGCATTAAAAACTTTAAAAACTGCCAAACATATTAGGAATAAGCTTTTAGATAGATTCAAATCCCTCTGAATACAGTATAACTATATATAAAACTTTTTACAGTGTGTTATCTTCATTTAAAGGGTCAAATAAGGTTTGCAGTTCCAGGTGAATTTTATTTAGGGGAGAGAGGAAAAAAATGGCTCTTTTGATAGTAAAGGTTGTCGACCCCTGGTCTATGTCATTGGTTATGCCAGCTGTCATCATTTAGGTCTTTGCCATTATTTTGACTTCAACAGATTGTAATCATGTTTTAAAGAGAACGTGTTTTGTTGTGCTTGCGTTCATTGAGCTCACAAACCACTGTGATGTTGTTGGCCTGGAGGGTTTGAGGGCAAAGTGTAGCTTAGCAGCTGTTCAAACCAAGCATCATCAACCAGTCATTTCTGATGTCGTCAGCAAAACAACATTTAAAACAGAAAAGTCCCACTGTGGATATGCTAGCCCTTGTGTCAGCTCTGGCAGCACTCGCTTTGGATGTCATCAAGGCAGCTAAACTTAAAATGAGGATGTTTAGACAGATTTGATCAAAATTAATGTAAAGTCATTTTAATTATCACACTGGTTTAACAAGACAGCCAAGCTAAAATAGCCAACTGTGACTGTGGGCGTGTGGACTGGTTTATCTTTCTACCCTTTTTTCCAACACGACGCTGGCAGTAAGAGGAATAAAAAGGCTTTAAAAGCACTCTGTAGAAAACCTATGGGTGATGACATGGATTATTCATCCAGTAATTTTACAGACACTATGAGTGTGAATTGATGATGAGGTGTGTTTTTTCAGGGAGCAGTGGAGGGAGACAGGGAGGAGCTACATCTCCATGTTTTGTTGATATTTTGTTTCAAATATTAACAGATGTAACATCATTGAGAAATCCCCTACCTTACTTTTACCTTCCAGTAATACTGCATGCAAACTGCAAATGCTTCATTAACATGAGTGTTTGCCCTATCAATCAGTAAATCAACATCAAGATGTTAAAGAGGTGTTGGTATACTCAGCTGGGAGAACTGGGTTTGAGTCAGCCGCTGCGATTATTCTTAATTTCATCTCTTACACGCAACAGTTAAACCTTTTTTGTGAGATAACAGTTGTGCTGAGTGAAGGAAGATTAATAGATAAGATGCTATGGTAACCATGTAGTGCAACAAGTGCTGCTGATCGGGTTCAAGCAGTTGATTAATGGATATTTTTGCACGTCAGGGCATCTGTTTTTCATGATGTGCTGAGTGGGTGCAGTTATTAAAAAATCCTCACCTCCGCATCACTATAATGTGTGTCATGCCTCTACAGAAGAAGACATTATTAGTTTGAAATTAATGCTAAATAGCACCTGTTTGACTCACAATATAAGGAGCCATATCTATCATTGTCACTGAAAAGGAAAAGCTTCCATCCTATCTAATCAAAAGTCCTTCCATTATTCACTTCTTCTACAACTTCGACTTACTGGCAGATTGTGGCTGTTTATGTTGTGAAAAAGACTGCGCAGGAAAGCCTTCCCTGAATAAATTCTGTTTGATATGAAGATAAAAGAACAGACACGGATCCTTTTCAAGGTATTTAGCATTTCACTAGAATTTTACAATACACGTTAAGGAGCCTAATTGGGGGGTAGGACTCACAGCAGAGAAAATCTTTGTTCCTTTTGGGAACGACACATGTGGCTTGCCTCTGAATTTACGATTGCTTACCCAACCAGACTGGATTCTTCATTCAGAAGTAACAGCTAGACAGTTAGAATAAAGACAGAGTGTCAAAAGGAACAACGTTTGTGGTATTTTCAAATGACAAAAGAAAGACACATTAACTTACCATGTTAGAAAACATAAAATTATTTTCATTTAAATGATACTTTTCCCCAAAGTGAAGAGCATGTAAAATGTGAACTTGGGGAAACCAGCAATCTTTAAAAAAAAAAAAACAAAGGTCACTCTGCTTCTCTTGTTACGATCTCAACTTTTATCCAAAATAAAAAACAAATGAATAAATGACTGAGTTCCTCCTTATGTTGCAAAAATGGACTGGAATTATGTAAATCTGAAGTTTCCGACACTGTGTTGTGAGTGATGATATTTCAGTTAAAATTTCCTACCAGGGAAGGAAATCAAACCCCATGCAGCTAAAGTCTTCCAAACAGATGGTGGGATGAGCTGAAGTGAATATTTGATGCACCAGAAGCCATGATACAAATCTCCAAATTAGTGCTGATGTTGCCTCATCTCTCCATGATATGGATGCTGTAAAAAGCAAAGTTAAGTGCTACCAGTCTGTCAACTCACTACCATGACTTTGTGCCCTCCACTAGTCAAAAATGAGTATGCATATCTGAAATTGGTTAATGAATACTGAATCCATTAGCAGAAGAGATCATGTTTCCCCAATCGTAGCTTCTCTTCATCAATCTCCTGTTAAATTCTACATAAAATTTGAAATTCTTTTAGAAAAACCCTCAAGGGCTCAAATACACTGCATGATTTTTGCATTATAACATCTCACACTACACAGTTTTTCACTTGCATAATCTTGAGTGCAATGTCAGAAATGGCCTGTGGAGACTCTACGGTGATGAGCCGTCTTGAATTGTATGCTGCTGATGTGAGATGTGGACAGATGTAGAAGTGCTTCATCAGTATGTGGTGACAGTAAACAACATAAGCATAATTATTCAATTGCCCATCAGATGACAGCGGTTATTCACTGAAGATGTGGCTGTTAACCCCCCCTCACCGACCCGCAGATTGGGGCATTTGAAAAGTCAGTGGTGCTGCCCTGAATGGACCGGGATGTTGGGCCACACACCATATGTAACACAAAGACCACTAGCTTTTGAGACAAAGAAACACCAGAAATGACTCAAACTCCCAGCAAGCTTTGCAGGGTTCATCATTTCACAACCAGGTGTGAAAGTTTGTAATGACCCTCTTACTGGCTAAGGACTCCCAAAACACAGTAGGGGTCCGTGTGGAGGTGGATGGCGCCCCATTAGACGTAAATACAGCAGGCTCGACACCTACACCACCACACTGCTCTACACATCGCTATTTTTCCCTCGTCTCCTTCAGTGCTTCCCTCTCCATCCTCTCCCACGACCAGTCCATATCGGTTCTAAATTTATCAGGCGTAAGGATCAACTTCAGCCTACCAACGCACCCAGACAACAGCTAGAGGAACCATCCGACATCGTCTGCCGAGCCACCGGTTAAAGGGAACCGGTCATTGACTGGGCGCACCTGAGCGCAAAGAGGCACTGTGCACGGCCCGACGATACGACGACTCCAGATGCTTTTCAGAGGAGGAAAAACCCAGCTGCACCGTGACGCTACACCCTTTCTTCTCCCGGAGACTGAGAGAGCAAGAAGACAAGGGGGGGAGGGGCTCATTGCTGAAATACCTGCGGAGGGTAATCGATTAGCGGTTCTGCCCGTCACCAGAGACCGACCAGACCGGACACCACAACACATCAGCCATCTTGATTCTGGAGCAAGGTTACCACATGACCTCGCCCACCATCTTGAGACCCTTATCGCGTGAGTTGGCAGCCATCTTGGTCAAGGGATGAGGCTATTACGTGACCTAGCTCGGCATCTTGGAGCTCCTCTTACACGATATACAACCATCTTCATCGCCATCTTTCCTTCTTTCTCTCTCTCTCTCTCTCTCTCTCACACACACACACATCCATAGACCCCAGCATACATGTATATATAGATTGACATTCTTTTTATCATTTCATGTTTTATTTGCTTATGTTAGTCTAGTTGTCTTTTAGTTAGTAGACAGCAGAATCTTAATTCAAGTGTTTTTTCATCCCCATACTTGTGTTGATAAATTCTGATTTATTCTAATGAGAGAAGTTGTTTCTGGTCATTTCACACAGCTTTGTAACATTTGCTAATTAAAGAGGTCTGTGATCGGACTCACACCTTCTCTGTTGCTCTATAGCGCCACATCTGGTTACAGGCTGGGATGCATAGAACAACAGCCATTTTGAGACTGATTGTGCTGTTTAGTCTTTGTTTCCTGATTATTAGGTGGTGCCCCATTTCAATTTATTAACTTTGTTAATACATTTCTTAATACATTCTTAAGACAGTTATTAATAACCCCTTCATAACTAAACAAGCACTTGTGGGATGTGCTGAATTTCCCCCTGACACCACCAGTTCTGGCCACACTTTGCTGGTGCACAACGGCTCTCTGTTTCACCTCCACCTTTATGTCTGACCTTTTTTTTCTTTTTAAGTAATTTATAGTGCGGTTTTCTGAGCACACTACATTGAATGATTCCACCTCCCGCCCCCACTCCATGTTCTTTTCTTTTACTATTCATGCAAGAAAACAAAGTACCAGATAAAATATTTTTCCCGTGCTTATTTTTACTCATCATCATATTAAAATTGGTCCACCTGAGGGAGGAGACTGGGACCAGTGTTGTGCTCATGCATACATGCTCAGTTTCATGCTGACTGTGATGTAGTAATAGAATGTGTGTGGAATTGTGCATAAACACAGTTTTGTATGTACACTTGAGTTTTTTTGTGCTTACGCAGTTTCCTGCTTTGTGCATAAGTAAAGTTTGTGGTATGAAATCCACCCAAGTCTTTGTACATGAGACCCCAGTCCTTTCTGTGTCTAAAACCAATTTGTTATTTTTAAAATGGTTTTTAGGCCTTATCTCGATAACTTAACTACCAACTTTTTATTCTCTGCCACTACTTCTGCTTGTTGATGTGAAATGCATTCTGGGATACTTTGCCATTTCAAGTCTATACAAGTCTCTATTGGATGCATCCTTGTTTAAAAAAAAAGACGGTTGCAAGAACACATCTGGAAATTTTGGCTGTATTTGTCTAGATGCAGACTTTGAATTGGAAAAGTACATTGGCTGCATCTGATGACATTTTACACAAGTAGAGATCTTAGACTTTCAAATCAAAACAGGAAGTAAAGCAGCCAGTAATACAAGAAAACAAGACTAACACAGGATAACCAGGAAAAACTCAAGAAACACAAGAATAGAAATCCCAAACCATAACACTCATAGTTCCACAGTTTCTCAACAGACTACAGGTTTACTTGTGGATCCTAGAATTTTCAAAAGTAGAATAGGAGACAGAGCCTGGTTCCACAAGAGAAGAGCCCATCAGGATCCCAGTTCGGTGTGTGGGATGCAGATAGCCCCTCTCCCTTTAAGATCAGGCTTAAACCTTTCTTTTTAAATAAAGCTTACATCAAAGGCTGACTAGGGTGACCCTGAAGGACCCTACTATAGGTCTGGACTGATGGGCGACATCCCATGAGGCACTGGGCTGTTTTCATCTGTGGCACATTGGCCCGTTTCTTGTCCTCTCAGACCCACAACTGCTTAAGGAAGTTGCAAGTTCCTCCTTGTTAATTAGATTTTTTTTCCTCTCCACCGACGCCTCGTGGGTGGTCAGGTCTGGGGACTGCACCAAAGTGAAAATTTGATGCAGTCTGTTGGGTTTCTTAGCAAAACTGGTTTTAATGAACTGGCATTACATGGATTTTGAATTAGTTTTTATACAAATAACATCTTATAATTAAAAAGTGCCTTCAGATTACCTTCGTTGTGAAGTGACACAATACAAAACAAACTGAACTAATATAGAAGTCTGCTCAGGTTAGTTTTGTTGATTGCATACCATCACATTCCACTTGACAAATGAAATATGAAATGAAATGAAATGAAAAATGAAATGAAATGAAAAATACTTTATTTATCCCATAAAGGGAAATTCAACACTGTAGAAAGGGCTCTTTTTTTTTTTTTTTTTTTTTTTTTTTTTAGCAATAATAATAATATTACAGCAATATTAATAATATTAACTGATAATAATAATAATAATAATAATAGTAGGTTATTTTATGTCTTATTGTGGAGGCTGATGGCTGCTGGCAGGAATGATCTTCAGTTTGTTGATTCTCTTCAGGTCTCTGGTTCTGATGCTGCTGCCCCAGCAGATGGCTGCAAAGCTGATTGCACTTTCAACAACAGACCTATAGAACATGTGCAACATCTTGGTGCAGACATTAAAAGATCTCAGCTTTCTTAAAAATTAGAGTCTGCTCTGACCTTTCTTGTAGATGTATTCTGTGTTGCATTTCCACTCTAGTCTGTTGTCAAGCTGAACTCCAAGGTACTTGTATTCCTCCACCACCTCCACCTCCTTTCCCAGGATGGAAAAACGGCTTTGTTGATTCTTGCTCCTCCTGAAGTCGACAATCATCTCCTTAGTTTTGCTGGTATTTAATATGAGATGATTGTTACTACACCATTTCACAAACTGACAGATCAGTTCTTTGTACTCTGCTTCTTGTCCGTTGCTGATACACCCAACAACTGCAGAGTCATCAGAGTATTTCTGCAGATGACAGGACTCAGAGTTGTGCTGGAAGTCAGAGGTGTAGAGCATGAAGAGAAATGGTGAGAGAACAGTTCCTTGTGGTGCTCCAATGCTGCTGACCTCTATCTCAGACACACAACCTTTCAGTCTCACAAACTGTGGTCTGTTTGTGAGGTCGTCATAAATCCAGGAGGTTGAGGAGGAATCCAGGAACTTATGGAGCTTCTCACATAACAACGCAGGCTGAATTGTATTAAAAGCACTTGAGAAATCAAAGAACATGACCTTCAAAGTGCTGCCTGATTGGTCCAGATGAGAGTGGGCCAATCAGGTTTCATTATTGTTTCAAACATATTGCAATCTCCAGTGGTGATACCTGTAACATAAGTGTGTGTGGGTGTGAATGAGCTGGTTTTATGAGTTATTACTTTTTTTTCCTCAAGAAATGTTAAATCCTCAGCAGCTCTAGCTAAATATAGAAAGATAAGCCACTTCTTAATCACTTAATAACAAGAGATAATAAAGTCATTTAATTATCTCAATAACATTGTCCTTCCACACAGTCTAAACTTTGAAATACAAAATATGTATATATATATATATATATATATATATATATATATAGCTGAAAGTAGACATGTTTTACATCTTTACAGTTGGTGGGGTTGTTTGTGAACCTTAATCAAATATCAAAATCCACTGCTGGTAATCTATCTTTTTTAAAAATATTTCCAAAAGGGATCATCATTACTGTCCTGATTGATCATGTAATGATGTGTGGTTTCTTCTGTAGGGACCTATGAAATCCGTTTTATTTTTTCTCAAATTCTGTTGTAATTTTTTTCATTTTTTGGTGTTTTTTGGTTTTTAATTTTTGAGAATTCAGTTTTCAGCATTTCATGTAAATTTAACCCCAAGACAGCATGTAAAGTAATAAAATATAGACAATTTATGCAATTATAACAGTAAACTTTAAGGTTTTTAAACATATTGTGTCCAACAAAACATTAATTTTCTTTGACAAACAAAAAAAATTCAAACGTTCTTCTTATGTAATAAATAACTAGGAAAAAAAATAACCCAAATAGGTAAAATCAATTTAAAGTACAAAAAATAAAGAAATTGCAACAGCAGTAAACTTTTAGCAGTTTAATTTCTTCTATTATCAGACAGTTCAATTCAATTCAATTACATTTTATTTGTATAGCGTCTGTTACAATGACAATTGTCTCTTTACAGAGACCCAGAGCATGACCCCCGAGCAAATATCATTAACTAAAATTATAATATTAAATCCAATCAATGATAATGGCAGGTAAAAAAAAAACCTTTAAGCCAATCAGAGGCAAGGAAAAACTCCACTTTAAGAGGAAGAAACCTTGAGCAGGACCTGGATCATATAGGGGGACCTTCATGCCGAAGGCAGTTTGTCTTAATCATACCTGACATTTTTCAGGTATGTCATGACAAACTGTGTGAACAGAAAAAACTATATATTTACTATAGCTGATGTAGATAGTATGAAATCCAAAGCACTGAAACTGGTTGTGTGTATGAGTGTGTTTTTTTTTTTTTTAATTTAGGTGTTCCGGCTATTACAGACATCACCGTTTAAATACATAATTGTAAGCCTTTTTACGTTTGTGCTTTTCACTCATTAAGTGATCCTCGTGATCCTCGGGTCGCGGGGGCTGAAGCTGCAGTTTTCTGAAAGTATAATTTTTTTATTAATATAATTTTGTTATTTGGCCACTGTTCACCTAAAGCTCATATTTTTAAGTTTTAATATTAATTTCAGCTAATGTTAATGTTCCTTTTTGGCTTCATGGGGGCAACATGGCGACAGGGACGCTGATAACACTCAAATTTATGCACGGAGGAAAATCCATCAGCTGCAATTTATGATAGCACACCAGCTTCAGTTATCCTACAGCCAATTAGGGCCGCAGCAATCTGAACATTGCACATGTCCCATTTTAATTTTAATTCAGCATCAGAAGTGCAGACAAGGTTATTTCAGTCTAACAGGAGATTATGACATAATCACAGTTCTATGGAAAAATGAATAAATGTCTTGGATGCACATATTTGCACATATATGGTTCTGAAGGAGCGTTCAAAGTGCATTTTGAAACAGTGACAAAGTCAGGACTAAGAGGCTGCAGGGCGATGCAGCACCGCTTGTTTTATTTTATTGTTGCACTTTTCTTTTTCAGCTTTTACTTTTGTTTTCACTTACCACTCCTTAGGTATGTTTAAACATTATAACCCCTTGATTAGGTTAAGGAAAATAAAAGTCTTACATGGATACCACAATTCTCAATGGCATTATGATATAGACCCTGTGGTGACCAATCCATCACTGCTTTCAGACACAAATCCCATTTATTTGCAAGTTTGAGAGAGAAAAATATGACCATACAGACAGACCTTTAAATATCATTAAAATAATGCCAACTACAATTCAAACTCATTTGCTCTAAACAGGATAAAGCCTCTTCTTTGTCTTTCTCTTGTGTCTGCATCCGGGGCATTTTATAATATTGAAAGGTGCAATTCAGCTTAAATTTAATGTAACTATTAAAAGACCATTCTATGGATATGTCTTTATTTTACTTTCCTACATTTGTATTTTCTCACTCCTTTACAAGAGAATCTCCTGTGTCTCCTTTTGATCCACATCCACAAGAAATGTTATTGTTCTATGCATCACACATCGCCAATTTGCACCTATAATGTATCTGATTGGTGTGCAGACCAGAGAGAAGTGTCACCTTGTTGCATGTAAAGTTAATCAAATGGTGCCGTTCAGATTTTGTAGTTTCTGCATGTACGTACACAGTGCATGCATGTAAATCCTAAAACTACAGAGACCCTCCTCACATAACAAATCCCAGTTTAGCCCCTGGCATCATCCCACATTTGTGGAACAAATTAACTTCAACAATTTTCTCATTGTCAGTCCTTTGCTAGTCTGAAATTTCTTGAGAGAAGCACTCAGAGTTTCTAGTTTCCATCCTAATTCTCCTTTTGAATAATTTGCAGATTCTGTCACAGCTTGCGTCTCATATCACGCAACCATGTCATGTTCAATGACATAAAGCTGTAAGGGGGCACAGGACCCCCATTACTCAAATCCAATCTTTTTATCATTAAGGCCTGAGAATGCATAAAATGTGAAACAAATCATGTTAAATGAGCTTTCCTGGATTGGCCGTAATATTGCAGTTTACACTGAAACAACTGCAAAAGGTAAAAATAAAAAAAAGTGAAAAAGAAATTTTACAGTTTAAAGTAATACTCTGCATGTGCAAGAGAAAAATATCAGATTTTCTGTGTAACTGTGGCAACTCTACCTTCATTTTCATCTGGGATGTGCCCTCTGTTTTGTTTTGGGGTTTTTGCTGTTTTTGTTGTACTTTACCTTTTTCACCTCCTCTTGTTTTGCCTCCTCCAGCTCCTGCATCCTTTCCAGAAAATACAGACTAATGAATTAAGCCAGTAACCCATTTAATCATTGAAAATCATAACTGAATCCACCACACTGAATGTGGATGAAAGAGGCATTATGCTTCTGCTCTGTTCCTCTCTGAGTGTGTCTTCAGCCGAGAGGCAAACATAAAAACCAAGCAAATTTTTAAAATCTAATCAGATCATTATTATCATTGAATATTAACTTGGTGTGGAAATACAGGCAATCAGGTAACAATACTCTGACCTGTGACATGACATCCTGGATCTCAGAGCAAATGGAAAAATAATTGCTACCATGAAGTGGTAGCTCATTTTTGTTGTGGATATTAGAAGTTTTTCTCAGGCAAGAAGGTGCAGGTGAGGCCTGAGGACTTATTCAAGTTGTCTCCTGTTACTATAGCAGCAGAATCACGCTGCTTAATGGACAAGCTCAGGTTAGTTAAGAGGAGAAATCTTCAACATTTGACAGCTGATTTTATTAAAAAAAAAAAAAACATTTAAAAAAACACACACAACACCTGGCACAACTTTACTGATGATTATAGATATTTAAGATAGACTTTATCTCAAATTTGTAAAATCTTATTGAACAGATGAAATTAAACAACAAATATCTTTAAAACACAAAAATAAACTCGATCACAGTTAAATAACCCAACAGTTCAAAATCCATTGTGCAAAGCTAAACAAACAGCAGAAACTGAGCTTTAATAACAGAAATAATCATAAATCACTCTGAAAGCACACCTGTTATTGTGCTCAATTATCCCATGTCCTATAAAAATCCAAAGATATTTTTCAAGATTCTAACAATACCTCAGTATTCATCTATAGAGGAACAGAAAAAAGAATGAGTTTAATCCTGTATTTGTCATTGTCTGTTTTGTACATTAAATAGACTGTACAGCAAAACCCCGCTTTGTCAGACTTTTTGACAACTTTTACTAAAATATTAACACTAACCAATCACTACCATCATCTCAGAGTTAAGCCTGTATACTTTTTTACTTCTTACTTTAGCTGTGGCCAGTTTCGATGGCCACCAGATTGCTGCCCAGAACACATTGTACCCATCCTGCATGGCTCCTCCTGCAGGTGGTGAGCCCCCAGGAGGGAGAACCCATGTAGCTCATCCAGGGTGAGCTTTGCTGGATCCTGTAGGTGAAGGCACAATCACAAGGCACTTGCAGACAAGCTCCTCTCCCAGGGTGGGGGCCTGGTTCCATTTATCTAGTCAAAGGAAATCAAGCTCTTGGTCCCTCACCATCCATACAAGTCTAAAGAATCACACTTAGTCTGGTTTGTCCCCCAGGACCAATTTGCCTTCGGAGACCCTACTAGGGGCAGTTGTCTTGGACAACATACGTAGCTCCTGAAATCATTTGGGCACACAAACCCCTCTGCCACAATAAAGTGGGCTACCCAACATGCACAGAATATGACATGTAAGTGGACAGAACTCACATTGCTTCCATGGCTTTGCAGGCACTTGTCTTCCTCCGGTTATTCCAGGCAATGTAGACAGGGTCACCACTCATCTTGCTGTCAGCATTGATCTGTTCCTTGGCGAATTGATGGTGACATAGCCTGGGATATCTTCTTCTTTGAGGTTTAGCCCATTGTTATTCTTATTTCGTAATTATACCCCACTTAGTGGATGCCATTTTAGCTGTAGTTGGGTTTTCTCCTATTGGAGGATGGGTTAGGGCACCTCATTAGGATGCCTCCTGGATGTCACATGGGGAGGAGTTTCAGGCATGTCCAACTGAAAGAAGGCCTCAAGGCAGATCCCAAGATACCCTGACGAGATTATATTTGACGATTGTCCTGGCAGTCGTCCCGAAAGAGCTGGAGGAGGTGATGGGTAGAGGGAGGTCTGGACCTCATTTCTTAGGTTGCTGCCCCAAAGAACCGAACCCAGATAAATTAAAATAAACACTAATTTAAATAAACGTGTGCTCCAAATTAGGATAAGCACTCAGTAAAAGACTTGTTTAGGTTTGGGAGCAGTGATAACTGCACACTTTCACCAGTGTTAGTTAGTCCCACGACACTACCAAAAGGCTAAAACACTGATCTCTGTCATCCCAGCCACACCCCTAGTGCCAGCTCTAACTGCTTCCCATCATCACAACAACTAAACCAACAAAATGACTACCACAGCCAAACCAGCACTGCTACCTTCAACAGACCCAGTAGTGACAATGCTGATACTTACTTTTACCTACCAGAAGCAAACAAGTTTACCAGCATGGACCCAGAAAAAAAAAATTCAAATAGGCCACTCTCACGTCTTTCAATTAGCTTCCTCTTCCTGGATTTCCTCCTCAGAGGCCTGATTGGTGGACTTCATCTCTATCTCTACCTGCCTTCACTCCCTCATCTTCATTAACTGAGGAGGATTACTAAGACTATTTCCTATTTCTATTTTGTTATCCAATGGATATTATTTCTCCTTATCCAAACTCATTAACTGCGTCTTGCTGCCTCATCTGACATTTCTTTTACCGTCTTATTCAAACTCTGTCTCCGTACTCCCAGCTCTCCCAATAATGAGACTGTTGATCGAGCTATGAAACCCCTACACCCCACTTCCACTGGAAAAACCCAAACTTTCCATCCTCGCTGGTCAGCTTCTGGCCCCAAGGCTGCATATCTAAGCTTTTTCCTTCAATAGGCCTCTTCCACTGAGTCTTCCCACAGAACTGTCCACTCAATGAAGTAAGCTATCCGCTGACCACAAAACAATGTCAGGACTCCTAAATCTACCTGCATTTCTCTATCACTAGCACCTTCTAAACATCCAAACACTCACGGCAGTGTGGGGTTGTTTCTGCCGCGCTGCAGCAGTTTGCCACTTCCATGTCGTCCGGTTGGGCCACCATGTGTTATCATTACAAAGAAATGCCTGACATCCAGCAAAACCTTTGCAGGGTTTATTTCACAACCAGGAGTAATAATGATGTCAGTGGCTTTTCATTGGGCATGGAACTGCAAAGCATGGCCTCCAGTGACCAAGCTCTCGACCTTCTGTGAACTGCTGGAGTACAGCGGCGCTGGTATCTCCACTGTCCCAGTTCCTCTTCAATAACCAGCCACTAAGGGTCTGCATGTCCTGGCACCCCGTCTGAAGGAGGCCTCTTGGTTGCCAAGGACAACCACGTGTCTTGTCCGGCCATGACGCACCAACAGAGTGACCTGCCGACGCACAGAAGATCGAACATGCAGAACAGGCGCCCGTGCGCACCTTGACACGTTAGTGGCTTCAGACGGACCCACGAAGGAAGACGGCCCAGCTGCTGTTGCTGCATCAATGCCACATCTCTTCATCACCCAGATGAAGAGGAGAGAGGGAGAGAGAGAGAGAGCTGCTCCTGGCTATCAGCGGAGGATATGTTTCAACTCTGCCCTGTCCGACTGAGCCTGGATCATCAGCTCAGATTTCCATGGACATCACAGCGCTGCCAATCACTTCCGGATTGATCCATGTAAGAGGCTTTTGTGTCTGGGCAGAGCTTAGTTTAGTGTTGTTTGCAAATTTCCTTTTCATGTGTGTCGAGCAAGTTTAGAACCGGACCACCGGTCCTGCCATAACTGTGAATTGATGTGTTTTTTTTTCCTATTGTGGAAAGCATCTGGGATCTCCATTTCCCAGTTCAATGATCAGAGCACACACTGTGAAGTTGGCTTCACATCAGGGGGTCTGTGGCGAAACGACAGAGTAGCTGTTGCTGGTTGCTAGAAAACATTCTAGCTTTATTGATTTTACTCTCTATTTTTTCTTTTCTCTTCTTTTACTAACCACACTACAATTATCGGTAGTAGGGGACTGCCGTTTTGACCTCAGCCATCTTGGGCGCAACTAGTCACCACATGTGTGTCAAGAGTGCAGAGGAGATGGAGAACCCAAATGCAGGAAGTTCACAAAGAAAGGAATGATTTAATAACAAAAACGTACAAAAATCCAAACTAAACTTAAAACCACAAGGTAATCCAGGTATTCAGGCAGGGGAACATGGAGGAAAAACAAGTGACAAAAACCAACAGAGAACTTACAGGATGCTAAGACAGGCCAGCACAGACAGGGGCGATGACAAGACTTAAATACACAGGTGAACAGACAAGAGGCAGGTGCAGGGGATCAAGGTAACGAGAGGAAGGAAGCAAAGCAGAAAACAATGAGAACAAGACAGACCTTTCAAAGTAAAACAGGAAACATGTAACACAAAAGACAGGGAGAGTGATGCCAACTTAACACAAGACAAAGAAAAACCCAAAATGGCTGTCATGGCTGCCCCAGACCATGACAACGTGATCTCATCGCCCCCTGTAGTGACCACGTGAGTGTTTGTTGAGTTAAGTCTTTTTTTCCTGATTATCAGGTGGTGCCCTTTTTAATCTATTAATTTTGTTAATAAATTCCTTGTGTTAATAATAACTGTCTTATGACACTTATCAATAACCTGCTTTATAACTAAACGAGCACTTTATATCCCCAACACTCCACTTGGTTGGATTTGCAACCACCTCCTTAACTATCGGCTCTTTAATACACAATAACAACAACTCTTCCCTGGCTTTAGTGCACTTAAACTCCTCTGTTAACTAGATATTGGTAGCTGCAACATTCCTTTCCTGTACAGTGCCACAGTACTTAGACACCTGGGAACTTCTAACCATTTCTTTATATAGGCGCTAACTAATCTTTCCATTCTCTAGATGATGGATATTGGAATTTGTTAGACTGAAAATGGCCACATCAACCTAGGGCAGCGTACCACCTGAGAAACTGTTCAGCTCACCATGATGACCAATTTTAAAATATAGCCATACAGGCCTTCTCAATTAGCTTTAAACACACAGGAGAGATGTTTATTCCTTATTGTGGTCATTTATTACCTGAATTGTTACCTTACTGAATCAGACATTTACAACTCTGTCCAACAATTCTCACGTACTCATACTCTCATACAGAGCGAAATAAACACACTCAAAAGTTGTTACATCTGCGTTGAAACTGAATATGCAACAGACATTTTTTTTAAAAGACACAATTTTAATTATCTCAAGCTACACATTTCGTTTTAAACGTGTTTATAATGCATTGTATGTTTCAGGTTTTTTTTAAAGTGAAAATGTGGAAAAAATGTGGAAAGTCATGACGTTCCCCGCGTACCCCCAGAGAGCGCTCGCGTACCACTGGTGGTACCACAGTTTGCGCACCACTGACCTAGGGAATAACCCAAACTCCAAACACCGCAATTTCAGCTTTCCTGGGAGGCCTGACTTGTCTATTCTACACATTGCTTCAGCAACATCCTTCCTAAATTGTTCTACCTGCTCTTTATCACTCAGGTTGACGCTGTTACACCACCTACCTAAGCTCTTCACTGGCTTTTCACTAACTGTTGGAATTTCTTCCTCATTAATGAGAAACTTCCTATCACTTAACTTCCCCCTACATATTGAGATGCTTCTAGATTTATTAGGCTTACTCTTCATGCCAGCCCACCTAAGGTTCATATTTATCCTTTCAAGAAGTCTCTTTGTATATGGGACTGTTGCAGTCACCAGGGTCTAGTCATCCATGTAAGCTCCTGGTGGGCTTGATAGCTGGTGGGGGCTGTATCCCTTTCTGCTGTCTCTCTCCACCTACCACCCCCTTGGAAGCTCTGATGACTATTTCCATTGTAAATATGAATGGAGAAACTGTACACCCTGCCATTATACCTATTTCTAACCTCTGTCAGCCTGCTGTGAAATCTGCTGTATTTATACACTGCCTAATGTTCTGAAAATATGCTTTCACCAAGTTAACAACTACCCCAGGCACTCTAATAGAACCAAATGCACTCCACATAAGAATAAGTGGAAGTTAATGGATGGATGGACTTTAGCAGCTGTGCCCCGTTATCATGCCACAATTGAAGACGGTCTGTCAAAAACTGTATCCGTACGGTTTTTCTGCTTCTGAGCTTTCATGCTCAGTTCAGTATGTTTTTCCAATAAACTGCATTCTAAGACACCGTATTTTGGAGCACAAAGAAAGGATACATTTTCCTGTTTCTAGCTTTACAAAAATGTATATGTGAAATTCTACTGGGACACTGCTGATCGATACTGGGGCACGGGTCTCAGGTAAGAGTGGGAATTGATTCTAACATCCAGCGCCAAGCATGACACCCTCCGCTGTATTAATCAGAGCCTGTTTCTAATCATACTCAGCTATAAATAGTGATTGCTCTCAATCATAGCCACGAGTTGGCAGACCTCGCTCTGATTGTACGTTCTTTAACTGGATGAATCTTGACTTAACAGTCAAGCTGAAATTGTTTTATTTTTGTTTGCTTTCACTGTGATGTGGCCAGAGCCAGGATTACACAGTTAGCACAGTCACTGCTTCGCAGTTAGTATCAGGTCGGGTTGCTGCAGATTAAAATTGATTCTACCCTGTCTGCTCTGTAATTCGGTGAGTTTCTGTTGATTAAAATTTAGACTATACGTGTCTGTCTAAAGAACGGCATTGAACTAAATGCACCTTCTCTCTCCTTGTGATTGACTGCTGACTTGCTTGGTATTAATTATTGTGTGGTGCTATCAACGGGGCCCATGTTCTTAATGGAAACAACGCATGATTAATAGAAGCTCTTGTAATGATTGAGTAAATGGAGGTAGTAAGCACTGATGCTTTTAATAAGGCTTGGAATATTTACATGGATAAACTCTGATTGTAAAATAATGTCCTATACGAAGATTTAAAAAGGGAAATTTGCATAATTATGCTGATTTAATATTTTGTAATTTCAGATTAGAAATTTGCATATTACACATTCAACCTTTGCAGTGTTAAAAAAAATGGGACAGTCATATGAACAGTGAGGCTGTATGATCATGGGAAGGGGCTGCTCTTTGATAGGCTTACACTAAGTTCCTCCCCTGACCTTCGCCTCTGAACTGCACTAAAATATAATGTGTTAAAGGTGTCAGAGGAGCAGAGTTCAAATACAGACATAATAGCGGAGGTGCAACTGGGAGGAAGTGATATGATATTCAGTGACGGCAGCTAACGTCCATGTAACAATGTGTATCTGTTGCATTCAAATAGTCCGTTAGATAGTTGGAGAGAAGTTCAACCGAAAGTATGAAGTCTGACATATGAGAATGACTAATTAGAAGATCTTCTGTTGCAGAGAGAAATAATGAGGTGGAGTATTTTTAAAAATACGAATGCTCGTTATAGGCATCCAAGAATAAAAATATATCTGTTGGGAGTCTCATACGACAATGTTCTATAAAAGTTATGAATTTTGAAAACAGATAAAAAAAAAAAACCCAAAAACTTCTGCTTTTTTTGGTCTTTTATTTTGTATCTGTGCCACTGTGCATGTGTGTTCACGAAACCACAGTTATTCACCAGACTGCATTAGCTTTGAAAGGATTAAGCATTCTGAAATGATTAGGTTTTTTTTCTTTTTTTACTTCACAGCTCAAAATAACATTCCACCTAATGCACAAAAGATACTGCAGTGTGTCAGAATTTATTAGAAATTTTGTCCTCTGCCAAATGGCTGTCGTGGTACAGTACTGGCGCACTGCAAGTAATCCTGCAAATTTAGAGAGAATGAACTACTTTGTATTTCTTAATAAAAGTATGATAACATCAACCTAAAAAAAAAGCAACATTCAATAATCAAAAAGCAACAGTTGATGAATATGTTCAACACATTTGTCAGTGGCAAAGATTTCAGCTGTAAAAATTCCTTAAAATGGCAGTTTTATTCAATACAGTCACTGCATTTATGTGGGAAGACTGTGATGTCCTCTCACATGACTAATGGCCAACTAAACCACCCCTGCAGTTTCTAGAAAGTTGGTTTTGAACAGCTGTCTAGTGTGTTTCCCATTATGCATGAACATGTTAACTGTCATGCTACCACTTAAAGAGGACATATTTTCTTTTAAAAAAAATGTCTTTTTTGGCTGTGCTTGATAACACAAATCTAAAAATCCAGCATCAGACCCAGGTCACTTTTATATGCGGCTCTAAATTAGATACTTATCTGATTATTTCCAAGATGACCTCATGCATCTTTGACGTCATTGTTAACCCTGTAAGACCCACTGTTGCAGAATTACAACAATTTTTGTTATCCCCCAAAAAACCTTTTTTTTCATTTTTATTTTTTGGTTCAACCACATTAACATACTCATTTGGTCCTATTGTTCAGTCTCAGAATGCTATTGGGTCATACATTTGTATATAAGGCTTGTCCTCAGGTCCAGAAGTCACACACCCTCCAGATTTTTGAGAGCATCATCCCCTCGATTTACTGGATTGGATTTATCTGACTGAAGTAAGTAAAGTGCTTTAAATATTTTTTTATGTGTTTATTACAGTATCTAGAATATGTCAATATGTAGTCATTGTGGAAAATGTGCCTTACATTTTATTTAGAGCTTGTTTTGTAATTGTTGCAATATTACAACGTTGGATGAATGTGGTAGTCAAAACAACCCTGTTTTGAGAGGGATGTCTTGAGAGGAACAATTTAAATTTTCACAATATAACTTTAATCTACACATGATTTACAGCCTAGCCTTATATTTGATTACATATTATTATATTAGAAACTAGTGTGCAAAGATATATTGCCATATCTAATCATTTTCATTTACTTATAATGATTTCTAACCACCTTGACCACTCAGTATTTTCTCGTTATCACAGAAAGCAGGACTTTCTAACAAAGAATTTCTGTTTGTGCATGTCTGCCCTTAGTCTTGGCTTTTGATAAGAAAATGTTCCTATCAATTCTTAGTTAAATCAGTTGTGGAGGATGCTTGGGGGAGGGCATTTTTTCCATTGTTCTGGAGCAGGTGTTGATGTTCAGGAATGTCAGGTGTTGTCGTAAGTTGGAGGCTACCTGCATATCTATTAGTATGATAATCAGAGTTTACAATTGGTCAGCTATACACTATTGTGTGGCCAGTTAAATGTGTGAATAGATTACTTCAGTGCAATGTGTAATTACAGCGAAATACAAGTTCGCCCTGAAAACCTGGCGCTGGTACATGTACAGTCATGGAAAAAATTATTAGACCACCCTTGTTTTCTTCAGTTTCTTGTTCATTTTAATGCCTGGTACAACTAAAGGTACATTTGTTTGGACAAACATAACGATAACCACAAAGATTGCTCATAAGAGTTTTATTTAAGAGCTGATATCTTACCATTTTCCATGGTTTTCTTGATTATAACCTAAATCACTTAAGTTTTTACATCAATAGCTATGGTGTTGTACTGCCAAAAACACTGCTTTTATGCATTCAGTGTTTTCTTTTCTGTCTGTTTTAGTCACATGATGACTAAAACTGGTACCAGGTATTAAAATGAACAAGAAAGTGAAGAAAAAATGGTGGTCTAATAATTTTTTTCCATGACTGTACATCTCTGGCACACCATCACCCTTGCTGTGGTCAACGCCTGGCTCCTCTACAAGCGACATTGCCAAGCTCTCAAGATGCCAAAGAAAGAGATCCTGAACATGAGAAAGTTCCAGGCCCAACTACCATCCTCTCTCATTCTGGTAAGAATCTATTTCTGCTATTTGCCATGTTTGTGATATCTTTGACTTGTATCATCATGCATTTTTGGAATATATATGAATTGATTATTAATATTAATATTGATTCTTCTCTTTCCAGGTGGACACAACACTTTGGACATTTCTCAATAAAAGTGAAGAGAGGACACTGCAGACATTGCAGTAAAGGGTATACCAGTACCAAATGCAGCAAATGTGATGTCCGCCTCTGTTTTTCAGAGGACAAGAACTGTTTCTGGGACTATCATTGTAAATAAATGTCAACGTTCTTGCTATTGCAATAAATGACTGTTCATAACAACATGACTGAGATTATTTTTCATGTTATACTGTTCTGTGACAAAAGTAAAACCCTGCAAATGAATCCTTAATGTTGTTCAGACAATGAGTACAGATGCAGGAGATTCTGCTCCCTATTGAGCCCAATGTTGCAATATTACAACATTTCCGTAAAAACTTACAAAAACATATTTTTTTTGAAAAACACCTCATTTTCAGCCTCAAAGGCCTCCTACAACAACATCTTAATGGTTGAAATTTTTTTTTTTTGTGTTTTTCTATATTTGGGTTTTACAGGGTTAAGGCTGATTTTAGCTTCTGGATACAGCATAGCTTGTTCACGCCTACGTTTCAGGTGTGAACCCTACAGCATAGCTTGACGTGCAGGTCTCTCCAAATGTACCTGTGCGTCTCATTGACACAGACACTACTTCTTCTTCATGATTTTCAAGTTGGGTATAACAATATTTTGCTGAAGTGTTTGTAAAAAAAACAACTGATGCTCTATATCTATCAGAGCCCAGTAATGTAAAATATAGTTTGTTTGCTCCATTGCTATGTCTC
Source organism: Hirundichthys speculiger (assembly GCA_018398805.1). Classification (NCBI taxonomy): domain Eukaryota; kingdom Metazoa; phylum Chordata; class Actinopteri; order Beloniformes; family Exocoetidae; genus Hirundichthys; species Hirundichthys speculiger. The sequence continues at coordinate 1,320,394 of JAGFBZ010000895.1, forward strand.
AGCTACATATAAGAAACAAAAAGAAATGTTGGCACTGCGAGCTGCAGCGCTGCAGAAACAAACCTGCACTGTTGTCTAGTGGTTGGTGTTGTAATTACAGAGCGACGTAAACAAGTATAAATGTCAGAGACTATATGGGGGCCAGGCGTAGCCTATGTGTGCAGCTGCTATGCAGAAACATACGGCAGCCTTTACGCGACTGATGTCCCAACTTTGCTCTGCCTTTCCTCCGTCATCTACTCATTATAATTTGTTTCCACTGTACAAAAACGTCTAAAATAAATCATACATGCTCACTGCTGCTGCATTACTTCCCGGCGTGCTGCGTTCGACGTCACTTCATCTTTTCTGCAAATGCGGGTCACTACAAAGCTAATATGCTAATGGAACATTAAGACCTGCATGTTAACGTAGCATTAATTTGGGACTGTGTAAATGTGTGAATATGTCATTCAATGAGCTACTCAGATTTACAGGGCTGACGACTGTGACATCACCACTGAGCGTCTAAGAAGAACTGGGGAAAACTCCTGTAATGTTATTTTCTGAGGAGTGTTTTTGAAACTGCTTTACCCTTGGAACTACCATGTTGCAAACAGTGGGACAAGCAGGCCGGGAAGCTAGTTGGAGCATGCCCAGCTCAGTTTAATCCCGCAAGTGAGTTATTTTGACTGAGATTACTTAATCTATGACAATTAATATTATTTCCTTTCATTCTGATCAGATCCAGACTTCCCCTAGAAGGGTCCTGAAATAATCTGCCATGGTTCCTGGCTCCTTCAGTCAAGACAGGAGCTGCGAAGCTGCCGGCAGATGTTTCCAGTGGGACCTCCTGTTTCAAATGTAATTTTAGTGACAATACAGACACACGGTTAGCACAAGCTGCCTACTGCTGAGCTACGCTTGGTCCACAGACCCTTCTAAGCCAACCCAAAGCCAGTTGTGGTGATCTGACTATGCTTTGTGGTTTTTAATTCACAAGTCAGAAGCTAACTGCTAAGCAGTAAAAGTGAAAGCTAGCCACTGGCTATGCCCGATGCCCGATGTCAATCAAAAGACAATGCCCCTAAATTTATATACATTTGTTGCCTTATATAATTTTACCTGATGTGTTAAAAAAATAATAAAAACAAAAAGCTGTCATGGAGACCAAAACTGTTTCTTGATACCAGGCTGTAAATATGGAGCCAGTGGAGACTGACTTGCTTTTGGAGCCAGCCCCACACAGAGAGGAACTGCATTAAATTACACTTACATCCTCACAGGTCTGAACCTGGAAGTTGGAATGTTGCCTTTTCAACATCACAGACCCAGATTAGAGAAGAATTAACCAGCTGCTCCATCTTTATCCTCACCCACCTTCAAATCATTGCTGCATTTGCTTTACCTTGGAAATCAGTAAGACTGGTTAAGAGGGATATGGAGAGGATTCACTCGCTCCAAACCCAAACCAGGCTTCTAATAGCACTATAAAGACATGAGAGAAATCCTTGTAGTTAGTATTTAGACAAAAGCATGTCAAATACATTTGATCAAAATCTTAATCAAACTGTGGTATCTTTTGATAAAAGGGAAAAAGGACCCTCACTCACTGACGTCATGGTGAAGTTGGTAGCTGGACTGATAATAATACTAATCACAAAAATAAATAATTAGAAATGTATGTGTTTTTTTCCCCACAATGAAATGTAATAGTGAAAAGTAGAGGTTACACGCTCAGCTAAACTGGATTCTTGCGAGACTAATCTACCACCACACCAGGTTCAGGTAAAACAGGGATAATAACTTTTAGTAATGTTAAAGGGGATTTTTTTAAAGCACTTTTTCTATGGTTTAGAGAAAATAGTTGGCTGTCTGAAGTGACTGCCAACTCAAGAGCTCTTACATAACTCGGTGCTGTCACTTCCTTTTGGACAGCCTGAATCTCAAACTGTCTTTCAGTGGGGTGCTCAAATTTGCAGGGTTTGCAGGGTAGAATTATCCAGTCTCGCCATCCCAGCATCTCATCATGCAGGTTTTCTTTTCTTTTCTTTTTTCTCTTGTTCTGCTGAAGCTTCATAATTTCAGAAGATGCATACACTGCAGAGGAAAGAGGTGTAGTCAGTTGGAGTGGCTGACTCCACCCCTTCAAACTGGCCGCTACTGGCAGAGCTGTGAAAGCATGTGGAAAAGGGAGATTTTGTAATATATCTCTGTGATTTAATGACAAAAGCATGTCACAGAAATTGTATTAATACCTCAGGAAATTCTGTCAAGTTTAGTTGTATGAATGCTGATATTGAACTGAACAACTTTGTCATATTACTCACTGTTACGCAATAAACTGCTGGTGCTTTAGATATAAAATAACATAAATCCTAGTGTTATACAACTCTCAAGAAGTGGAGTCCAAAATCTGCAAAATACAGTAAATGCATTGAAAAACAGTAGAAAAATACTTGAATCCCTGTTGCCAGTATTTTCCAGCCCACATTTGTCTTGAGTATTATGCTCCTTTTTCCAAAACTGCAGGATTCAAACTTTGAAAATAACTACCTCATGAAAAATTAATTTTGACAGTGAATCATCCTTTGTGATCTTGCCTGAGGCTGTTGTGAAATCTTGCTGAATGTTCTTACGGGTGTCCATTTACTGCCGGTTAAGGTCAATTGTATATGGCAGTTTCCATGGGTGTTATAATTGATGGGCGATGAGCTGTGATCATTCTGTGAGGAGCAGAAGTCTTAACAGCCGGTGTGAGTCATGTCACTGACAAAGAAAAAAATACTGGGCTCTGGATAGTCAATGAATGGCTATGCTCACACAAGGCCCTTTGGGAACACACACACATAACAACATAAAACAGGTAAGAAACCACTAAGGCCACCACACAAATAAGTGATAAATAAAAAGTATTTTTTCTCGTTTTTTCTCTTGTTTCCTAACAAGCAACTGGAGCATTTGATTGTAATGTTCTGGCCTAACAAAGCTAAGACTGGGATTTATTTTCTTTTCCATTATCTGCCTCAAGATAACGGCAAGGTAAATTATTTGGTGATTATGGCGGAAGGGGAGGCACTGAGTCAATCAGTGTTCAAATGGAAAGTGGATGGAACAAACACAAGATGATTATGGAGAATCTGTCTCCAGGGACTCGGGCTCCAGACGGATGCCTGGTCATATTCTCAGCATGCAAAACAACTTTAAGATGATTCTAATCCTCGCAGCGTGCCCAGAGGATGGCCAGTTCAATTGACGGTGTCAACAGTGGAGGCTGAAGCTATAATAAGACCCCCTAAACTAAAAAAGCTGGGCAGAATGTTCATCAGGAAGCAACAGAAGACTAACAACTCTGCATGGAGGCTGAAAACAGTCAGGGTTCATCACGATGCTCTGCTGACTTTTTCTGAATTTCTTTCTGCATAGTTTCTCCTCATTGTTGCACCAGCACCCCCTGTGCACAGTAACACCACTATGTGGCACGCACAATCAGGTAAACACAGGAGAGCGTGAGGGGGAAAAAGTACATAAAAGGCATGAAATCAACACTTACGGGAAGATAAAGCAAAATGAATCCAGGGATCTCTGCACACAATTTCCTTGTAATGAAAATGGATATATACTTTTGTGTTGCATTTTACTGTCACCCCCTGGGACCTATCATTCCCAAAAGGGCACAGCCTTTCCTGTATTACAGCCTTTTAAAATTTAATAAGCATGTGGGAGGAGGATTCTTGCTCTGCAAAGCAACGTCTTAAGTTTCCAGTACAAGTGCGTACTTGGGTAAAATCTTCTCCTTTACACAAGAAACCATCTCGAAGAGCTGGCACGCTATAACTCACGCAGGCACCCATCCTTTGCAACCATGCCTCAGAGCTTCCCTGGAAGAGATTAAAGAAGAAAATTCTGAATGCATGGGGAAACATTTCCTACTTAGAACACTTGTCTTCACTGTCAAATGAAAAGCCCATACACAGCAGCACGTAGAGATGGAGAAAACTGTTGACTGTTTCCTGCTACAGTGATCACTGCGGTTGTTTAATGAAAATCATACGGAACTCGCGGTTTTCTAAATATATGATCTGTCTGACTCGTCATCCTTGTATGAATACACTTTGCCTCCTGTCAGCTGCCACTGTGGAGACGCAGACCTGCAAAATTAAATCTAGCCTGCTGAGAATAAAGCTATTTTTACCATCATCACAAGACTGAGAGTCAATCCAAGCTGGAGCTGCTTATGAAGGGGAGAAGCAATCTTGGTTCTGAATGAGAATGAACATTCAATCAGCAATGCACTGCACTCTAAAAGAAATGAGGGAGCCATGTCCGTCCTGACATTGATTTCTCTCACTTTCCTTGTCTTCATGATCTCACTCAGTCACAGAAACTCCACAGTATGCTCACAAAGGGGGGAGTCTGATAATTACCTGAGATGAAACATCAATGCCGTTCTTGCACTTATATTCTTCTCCCGATGTGCTGGTTCTGATGGCCAGCTTCAGCTCTTTTTAAACTTCTATACCCTCAGACACCACCATTAGATCATTAGAATAGAACTCCAAACCAATGTAATATTGCATTAAACCACAAGAGGGGGAGGCACCACCTGTTTTATTCCCAATAGTTTAACATCAGTGCAAGTTTACATGGCAGACTCAGTTCAAAGAGAGCTGCAGGACCAGGCCTGTTGTTTGGGAGAAAATTTGCAGCGCCGATCAAAAGGGGGGACGTCCTGGACGAATTACATGCAGGACCACCTGAGAACAGAGACACAAATCAACTCCAGCCTGAAACGGCCTGGTTTTATAACCTCAATAAACCCTGGAGGCAGTCTGTGATTTGCTTCACTAACCGCAATTTATTATACAAATCTGCTCAAATTTTACATGCATCCCCACTATCTCTCATAGTCTCAATTTTGCTGCTGTAATTTAGATTCATATCATCGGCTTATGGGGAAAAAAAGGAAGATGATGATTTTGCAGTGTTATCCTTCCACCAGTAGGTGGAAATATGTGCATATTAAGTGACTGATTCAGTGCCAGAGACGGTTCACTGCAGTGACAAGAAGAAGAACCTTTTAACCTTTAAGGCAAACAAATTGTTTTCTTTTTTTTTCAAATTATGTCAATAATGTTAATGTTAAGTTCCTATGGGAATGTAGAAATGCTTTGTGCTTATTAAAAAAAAAAAAGATTAAATTAAAAGAACAAAAATCCTAATATACAAACATGATCAAATTGCACAGTTTTTTCATTATGATTCTATCAACGCCAGTGACACAAGCACAATGCCATCTTGAACTCAATTTGTTTTGTGAAAAAGGAGGGAGATAGGACAGAGAGGATGAAGGAGAGAGAGAGAGAGAGAGAGAGGAGAGGCACAAATGTACAGAAAACATTACAGAGGACAAAAAAATGATAGTATTAATATTGAACTAGCTGGAGGACTAGGAGTTATGTGTACTTATATATTATGACTGACATATTGTGAGTGAATGTGTTCAGATTTAAAAAAAAAAATAGTGCTTGGCCCAAAACCTTGCCCACAGTGAAGTTTTTTTTTTGTCCCTTAATTTGGTCCAGACTGACAGCGCTCAGAGCTGCCCTGTGGTGTGGTGGTTAGCACTGTCACTTCACACCAAGAAAGCTCCTGTGTGGAGTTTTTCTTCCGGTGCCAGCATGGGTTTTCTCCCGATATCCACTTGGCTTCATCCCACATTCCAAAAACATGCATGATAGGTTGATTGTAAATTGTAGGAGTGAGTGTGACTGTGCATGGTTGTTGTCTCATTTGTTTTTGTGCAGTTCTGTGATTTACTAGCAACAGGTGAGATAGGCTTCACTTCCCCAAAGGTGCTAGACAGGAGGAAGCAACGATCAGTGGATAGATGGTTGAATGATTGTGTTGGCTCGTGGGGATTTTGGCTTCCTGAACATCAGCCACATGCCCATTAGACTTCACCAAATTCTTGGTGCCATGCTTGGTCCTCACGACATTTGACGTAGTTTATGTCAAATATCTAGCTATCTGGCTGTTTGGGCGGCATCTGGGCCACACACACAAACATGTCTGGCTACAGCAGCATTTGCCGTTGCTTCATCTGAGACAAAATGAACCTCTAAGGAGCCAAACAAAAACCTGCCTTGGGTCATTTACTTCAGCACAACCCTAAAAAATGGCTTTGTGGGTGCTGTTGCTTGGGTACAGTTGTTATTGACAGTTGACATTGTTCAGCACTCTCAAATAAGGGAAAATGATTCATCGATCTAAATACATCAATTTAATAATGAACATTCCAATTAGGGATGGGAATCGAGAACCGGTTCCTGTAGAGAACCGGTTCCGTGTGTTTCAATTCCATGGAATCGTTTGGCAGTTTATCTAACCATTCTCTTATCGATTCCAACCAGTACGAATCTCACGTAATTTACGCAAGTTACGCACAGTCAATTCCGGAAAGCACTTACATGATTAAGTTACAGCAGAGTCCCAACTGGCAGCACAGCGACAGATGCGCTGGTATGGCCATCTCAAAAGACTCCCTCCCGAACAACCCCACTCACGCTATCCTCCACTTTGACCCCCGCGGTGCTCCCCGCACACGATGGATGGACGCTGTTACCAGGGACCTACACCAACTAGGCTTGTCGCTGACTGAAGCCGAGCCTCTAGCACTGGACCGACCCAAATGGAGAAGATTGGTGAAACTGATTGGCTCTACGCATGGTGTCACCCCGCTGCCGAGCAAGAGACCCGAATGATGATGATGATGATGAATTAAGTTACGTCGATTTAGCATGCGCATTGGAGTCGTAAACAACAATGGCGCCCACCAGGTACACACGCTCCAAAGTTTTGGCTTCACTTCACCAAAGAAAGATGGCAACAAGGCAACCTGCAGTCATTGTAAAGTGGAGATAACAGCATCAGGAGGGAACACGACTAACATGCAGAAACATTTGCACACACAACATGCGATAACGAGTGTCGTGTTTTTGACGCGCTTCGGACTGATGGATCTCAACCCAGCAGCAGCGGCAGTAGCCAAGCTAAGATCACCTCTAGGCAACTCTGGTAAGTAGCTATCCCACTGCCTATGTGCTTCTTTGTAAAACACGCTATAACATGAACGCTGTGCTATTAAACGAATGCCTTCTGCATTACATTTAGAAGATGACCGTGACAAGAGAGAGAGAGAGTCTGACTGGTTCAGAGGCTGGAAGACATGCTTATTTCTCTGCAAAAGAATTGTTATTTCTTCATAGTATTTGCAGATTTGTACTATGCACTGTTCCATTGTATTTGATAGTATTTATCTTTCTTTATTATCATTTTTGAGTGCTGAGTGAGCTCATATATCCTTTTAAAAGAGAGATTTTTTTTTATTTCTATTAGGAAAAATCTGTTAGTAAAATGTTACACATTCTTGTGTATTTGCACAGTTACATATTACAACAGTTAACACGTTATCTTTGAGCCTCTTTTGACCTCTCTGTTGAGTTTGTAAGGTCGTGACTTCTAAGTAAAAAAAATTGATGCCAATAAAACTGTTAGTTCTCCTTTTTCCCCAAATTAGAATCGATAAGAGAATCGATAAAGAATCGAATCGTTAAACAGTATCGATAATGGAATCGGAATCGGAAAAATCTTATCAATTCCCATCCAATTCTAATAGCATCAATAGAAAATATAAATCAGACACCACTTGTTTTTTTTTAAGGTTTTTGTGGCTCTAGTGGCCTTTATTGACAGTTTAGAGAGACAGGCATCCAGGCCATAGAGAGAGTGGGGAAGACATGCAGCACAGGGTTGCAGATCGGGAGCTGAATCTGCTGCAGGACTATAGCCTCTGTACCTGGACTGCTTGTTTGAGCCGTTGAGCTATCCAGTGGCCCCAGGCACTTGTTCTAAGGGTGTAAATCACACATTTCATCACAATGCAAAATTACTTTTTTTTTTTTCTTCTTTACCTATGACAATTCAATGCCATGATGAGATTTCTATTTGATTTGATCCAGGAGCTAATAATCGACATGGGACAGTGTCATATGTTGACTGAACACAATCACTCCCATTCATACCAAATCGTAGCAACTAAAATATAATTTCACATTTTTATTTACAGTTAAATGAAAAACAGACAGTAAAATAGACTACAAAAGGCCACTTGATAACATGTACTGGTTAGCACTGTATCATTTGAGATTAAATTAGTGTATTTACGTAGATCGTTGGATCATTACACCCCTAGTATTCATGTCTGATAGATAAAAACATTGTGTAATTACACTATTAGACCATTCATGATTCAGTCTATGTATTGATGTAGATTAATGGCACGTTACACCTCTTGTCAGTTCATGTAATCCTTATCAGTGCTTGCTATCAAGTGAGCTTTTGTAGCATATTTTTGTTTGTCAGTTAACTGATTAGATGAACCCAGGAATAAAAATGTGAAATGAAAAGTAGCATTTAGCCACTTACTGCAATGTGATATGAACAGAAGAAATTGTGTTCAATCATATGATATCCTCTCATTTTGATCACAAGCTCCTAAATCGAACTAAAGCAAAAATGATATCAAGGACTTTGGGATATCAGCAAACGGTGAACCATCATGATTTATACCCCTACTCTCAATGTCCTCTTTGAGTTTAAGTCTTCTCTTCTCATCTCCACTATTTTATTGTATGCAAACACAGCAAACAGAGACACAACAATCATGTTCGATCTTTTAATGTTCATCTTGTCATCTTTGTTTTTCTTAATTTTTCCTCTTCTTCCTTGTTGTCTTCTTCTTTTATTTAATTTGGAGCTGGCAAACTGTGAAAAAAGTGTACTATAGCCACCAAGTGGTGTGGAGCATTGGGTTTGCTTCGTCAGTGGATCTCACCTGGTCCTATCCTGTAATGGAGACACAGCTGCTGAACGGACCGTGGAGGAGGTTCCTTCCTTCCAGGTTTTACCCAGGAACCCTCCTAATGACAACCAACCAATCAATGTCTAGGTTGGCAAAATTCAGTGGACGGCAATGTTTAAGGGTGGTTACAATTTGTTTTGGCACTGTCTGCTTCTGTAAATTTATGCCATCATGAATCACATATTTTCATAAGTTCATCTTTTATTTTGAATGATCACAGGGAAGTTGCAGACATAAAGATAATTTAACACAATGCCCATGAGAAAGAAGGTTAGTTGATTTTAGAGTGTAACTTTTAGGGGAGTAGATTAAAAACACTAATCAAATAAACCCACTTGACCACACGCTCCATCTGCATCAGCACCTATTCAAATTTATTCATTAAATTTTACAGCCAGAAGGGAAAGTCTACACATCTCCTGGCTGATTGGAACAACAGCAATGACTTCTGTGTATTAGTCATAAATATAGCAATAAAGTATAGATCAACAAAGGGGCGGTGTGAGTTGGGGGGCATGGCACAGAGTTATTTGCAGACCTACTGGAATGTCTACTGCATACTGATAACCCTGAAACCACACAGACACTGCGTGACTCCTCAGATGCAACAGAGAGCTGAGAGCTCTCGTTGTGGAGATGGAGAGCACTAATTCAAAAAGCCCACTGGGCCCAGCTCAATCAATACAGCATACTGATTGTTTTTCGGCATCTGGAGGTGAAAATAAGTTGTTTGACTTTTGTTTATGACGAGGCAGCTGAAAGATGTGCACTCACATTCATTCCTCACGTAATCAGCAGAAGACGCTCAGGATACGCCACATGGAGGCATCTTATTCTCGCAAATTAAAAAGAATAAAAATAAAGGAGGTTTTTGCCTCCTGCAGCCAGAAAAAGAGCATAATTATGTCATTAAAATCTTTGCAGAAACAGCAGTGGTCATGGAGGGAAGACACACTGTGTTTTGTTCTTTGATTAGAGTTGAGGAAAAAAGTTTGCACACTAATTTGTACTCATTTGGAAAACAAATAAATAAAATTTCCCTCTGAATATTGCCTGGCAGTCTGTCTGTCATGATCCTGGTATCAGCAAGCCTTCGAAAGGTCCAAGAAGGTTTTTTCAGAAACCGTGAATAAAGACAAAGTAATCAGACCCCCTCATCTGTGACATTATTGAGGCAAATCTCATGATAGAGCCGTGTCAAAAACCAGCATGATAAAGCTGCTTTCTATTTCTGAACTTCATGTAGACATTTTTAAATGATCTACATTTAAAAATGGCAGATCTTTTATCATAACATTCCTGAATTTGCCCTTTTACTCAAAAGATTTTATCAATAAGTGCCATTCCATGCCAGCGGTTCCTGGTTCATGTCATGGATTTTCTTAGAATATAAATTACGTGAACATTTATTTTAATTTTAAGCCTCTGAATTCCTAATCTAACCTCCAAATACATTTTACAATGATACATTTTTAAAGCTTAACACCTGGGCCAATACATTTAGAGGTTACTGGTCCTCTAAAGGCAGAAAGTACAGATGAAGATGTATTGTTGGATTAGAAAATCCTTTATCATTAATTATTTGATAGAAAAAGAACTGCTCAGATGGAATTGTTAGTTGGTTTGTATAAGGAAGAATTTAGGGAAGGCCAGCTGTGGCTCAGGATGTGGAGTGGTAGTACCAGATATAAGGTCAGTACATCAATGTCTGGCTACAGTTAGTGTCCTTGTGTAAGAAGTTGAATGTGACTTTGCACCTGTGCTCATTCAAGTACCTTGAACTCTAGATGAGCAGCTGGGGTCTTAAATAAGTGATGAAAAGCCCAATATGACAAATATTTGACAGATGTAGACACCGCTAGAATTCTGGATGCAACATCTTCTTCTAGAGCTTATTTAGCATCTTATGTGGCATTATGTAGTGACATAAACTGTCGCTACATGAAGCATCTTCTACATCAGATAGGGATGCATGATAACTGTTTTTAAAACCGTTACTGATAACCAATAACTTTGAGCTCCTAAAGGCCGATACCGATAACTTTCAGCTCCTAATGGCCGATACCGATTACCAATAACACACACATATACCTAAGATCATTACATTAATACCATGAAGAAAACCAAAAACTGTTTTTTCCCTCTTTAAATTAGCAGATATTTATTTTTTAAATTAAAAAACTACTGGCAAGCCTCTCAAACATTTTCGTTAAAGCTATCAAACAAACCTATTTGATATCTCACATCAACTTAAATAAGGTGCATTACTTAGTGATATAAAAAAAATAAAGGCTCCTTGAACTGATGGAAATACATGCATCAGAATTACTAACTAAAAAAGTGCTTTCCAGAAGTATAAAAAAATTAATATACATAGAAAATTAATGCACTGACACAAGTTAGACTCAAACATTTCTACGTTCTACCCATTTCACCTTTGCCCGTGGGTCATCTTTGGCAAATTTCTTGTATTTTTCAAAAACCTCGCCGATGTGTGTAAGTCCCGGTGAATTGTTTGCTGCTGACTTGCTCACGTTAGCATCAGCTCACATTAGCTCATGTTAACATGATAGCTCACATTAGCGCAATTTCAAAACTTTCAAAAGCGATGGTTATGTTTTAGATGGCTGATCAGGTTTGACTGTGATGACTCCTCCACCCGTACATAGGGTGGTGGTGTTGGTTGTTTTTGGTTTCTTTCTTTTGCAGGTGGAGAGTCACCAGTGTGAGGAGACACACCTGGGCTCGATGGTTCTCCCAGTTAAGAAGGTCCATTTTCAGACTGTTGCGGGACCTGCGATGAGGGCTGCTCCAGGGAGCTGATCCCATGTGGCTCCCTTTTGCTGCTGCCAGGTTGCGGTTCTTCACAGCTCTGGATAACTGCTGGTGTTCTAGGGTCTGCTGATGGGCTGTGGGACCAGTTGGCAGGACCGTGGCTGGCAGATGGTTTGACTGGTGTTACTGTTGCTGTTGTTGGGTGTGTTTGTCTGCTAAAATAAACTTGCTTACTGTTGGTTCGACTATCTTGTGCTGCCTCCCTCACTCTTGTCATGGGCCTTTGAAGGCCTTTAAGGTTGTGAGATGACGTATTAAAGCTTGTGCTATTTTTCCCTCCTCATGGAATTTGCTTGGAGCATTTGTCACAAATAACCAGTAAACTATCTTCTTCGGAAATTTGTTCCATAAATTCACCGCCATGTTTGTTTTCATCAGCATGATATACTGCATGCTGCTTTCAAGGTGAAACATAAATTCTTCTGTTCCCCTTATTTGCAAGTCATTCTTTAAGCCTTTTCTAATTTTTCTATGTTTTGTGTAACAAGTGGGAAAATACTGAAAATATCAATTCAAGTCATCAACTACCAAAATTATGACCGAGTTAACAAGTTGTTTTCTGGCATGAGGGGGTATTCTTGATTTTCCTTATCACTTGAACATAACATTCACTGCCGGTTATTTGGGTCTCAGTAGGAGCGAGGCACTGACCGTGACGACAAAAATATGTATACGTTATCAGGGCTAGTCGTCATGATATCGGACTTATCGGAATGATGTCATAATTTCGTGCACCCCAACATCAGATATTGCATAAATCATACAAACAACCTCTAGGCCACTCCGCCACTTCATTTTACCCACCAGAACCACCCTCCTAGGCGAATCCAAGTGGGAACTTAATATGGGACCAATATGGATTCAGTGGATGACCCCATATGGAGCTCCACTTTTCAGCCCATTTACATCTCACCTGGCCCCACACACAATTGTTGGCTGGTGAGTGATGGGTGTGGAGACAGTACAAATTTTCCAAGAAAATAAAAGTTTATCCAGGCATGAGGATATTTAAAGAGATATTTTTTTTTCTTTTTTTTTTTTTTTTGGACATTGGCTGTGCCCAAAGCATACAGTTAAGGTCAGGGCTTTGACTCTAGGCAAGGAGGTGAGTATGCCAACTTAGCCACCAAGAAAAGCATAAAAATTACAAGGAATTTAAAAAAAAAAAGAAAAAGAAAAGTAAAAGTTACAGCAAAACCTGACACCGTCAGGTTTTGCAGGTTAGCGGGCGATCCGACCACAATGATGAAGCATCCAGTTATGTGATGTTTTCATCAGCTGTTCATGAAAGTAGCTTGAAGGCAGAGTTCTCCGTCCCACTGCTGTGAAAGTCATGAAATTGAATAATTTATTAACAGTTAAATGCAGAGGCAGTTAGGATAAAAATGTCATTGAAAAAAAAGGAGCTACTTAATGAGCCTTGCAGTCGTTTTATAACTGGCTCTTTGATGGTATAGAGTCAGACAGCCCTGGAATAAATACTATGACCTTTACTGGGCGATGACAGTTAATAAATGGTTCTAATATGGAAAACAAATTCTTGGAACTTGATGTTTGTGCAAAGAGAAAAGCATTGTTTTCTCAGTAATAAATTGTTTTCCTTTCTTAATTGGACAACTTTTGGTCTGTGGACTGAACTGTGAGGAGGAGGGCAGGACTGGGAATGTCACTGCTGTTGGGTGCATACGCTGGGGCAGCAACAGCAGCTTTTATTTGCTAATGTTTAAGGAAAGTAATGAGCCTTTACCTGAGACCCCACATTTGCAAATCTGTAAAAGAATTTGTAAACCCAAACAGCACCTCCAAGGAAAAACATAAAAATCAGTCATTTCAGATAGATACGCAAACAGTCGAGTGATAAATCCCTCTAGCAAGTAAGATCACATTAATTTAGAGTTATGTCTTGACCTCTTCTCTACAAATAACAGCACATCCGATTTATGGTGTGATTTTTCAAAGGTTGAGGCTCAGCACACTGAACGTTGGGTATGAAAACAACTTAATTTGCGAGAGATTCTTTGAGTTCAAACTAAAAGTGGCCCTCATTGTCGTGGTTTGATTCATGATCAAATCAAACAAATACTGACTTTCACCAGGAAAGCATGACTTTGTAAGCAACATCCACTGACTCCTTTATTAAATCTTCTTTGCAAGCAGTGTCTACAGCTCTTGCGAGACAAATAGGCAGCTGCAGCTTCATAAACAAGCTCAAAATTGGCCCAATGCTATTACAGTATGTTATGGCCTCAAAGATAACATTAACACAACAGTGTCATATTAAATTCAAGCTGCTAAGAGTTTCAAAAGCAAAAACTGATTTATTTTTTACTTGTTTTTATTATCTGTCATAAGCAAACTGATAAGGGGATGGAAAAGGTCAGGGCAAGAGGACAATATCAGCAGCAACATGGCACCATATGTAGATCAGAATCATGCAAGCTGATATTAATGTATTAGCGTGGTCTGCCTATTGTAAATCATAAGCCATAGAATGAACATACTGAAGGATTTCTGCAGGGAAGTACATTTCTGTCCTGACGTCTTGCAAAAAATGTCACTTCCCACTCAAGTTTGTAAAAGACTGAATGCATATCATGCAGTAGTCGAGTTGTAAAAAAAATTCAGGGGGGATGGTCAATGTTTTGCACTTAAAAAAAAAAAGTGGCAGGGGTGTAAATTCATTATCAAAACAAAACACTGTAAATAAGACTTCTGAATCCTCTCAAATCAAGTCAAGCCAAGTTTATTTTAAGTGCAAAATCATAAAAATTATCTTTTTGTGTTATTAAAGACAGTACAGAAGTACAGAAAAACTCTCTCAACATTTTACAATATTTTTCCTTTTCTCCCCTCTGGTGCAGTTTTTAGTTTCTCAGTTTCAAGTTTCAGTACCTCATAGCAGTTTCCAAAGACTGTCGTAATCATGTTTTTTGTCGACAATTTTTCGTGTTGTTGCTTTCTGATTGTTAGCTAAGCAGTGACTGAAGATTAATAGATTAATGTGCCTTATAGCCACTGAAATAATGAGCTACATACTAATAGGCCTACGTATGAATTGAAAAGGGTAAGTGTGTAAACTAGAGGTTGCACTAGACTTTTTTTGCAATTGGTCATTTTGACAGTCATGAAAATTTTGTTATCAGTTTCTACATTAACAATTATTTAATTACATTAAAAGATTACTAACAGTCTTCAGATTTTTCAATTATTGTGAGGGGAAAAAAAGTCAATTACAGGGAATCTCCAGTTAAAATAACCCCTGGTTTAATAATCAAACTAAAGGTTTAATAATCAAACCTGTACCTTCTGCTCTTGATCCTCCTGCTTCCTGGCCATGGCTTTCCTCTATGTGAAGAAAATAACATTATAGGGTTTGATAGAATCTGCAGACATGTCATGCTAAAAGCACATGACCTTGCTCTTGGATAATAGACAGAATGTACAGTATAGGTTAAAATCACATTTATCATATTCACTGTAATATTAAATTACATGCCACAGCAACAGGCCCCAGGAGGGGGGAAAACTCGTTGGAGATACTCTTTAATGCAGGGCTCGACAATAGCATTTGCCCGATGGCCCGAGCGTTTTTTTCGCCTGTCTCGGGCCAGTACGGGCCAGTAAACTTTATTAAACACTGGCCCGTCCGGGCCACCACATTTTGAGGCAATTTCAGATTTTTCTTATGGATATATTCGTCATAATCGCCAAGAAATGACTTGTATTTTATCGGAACATGAAGATGGTCCGCCATGTGAAGAACGTAATTTCGCTGCAGGAGTGTGTCGCGTCTTCGTGCATTTCCGGAACTGTTCGGGAATGTTCGGCAGCAGCATCTTTAAATGCGCGCGAAAAGATACAAGACGGAGAAGAATCGAAACAACGAAACTACACAACAGTATTGCTAAAGACCTTTTCGGGCCAGCCCCCCAGAAGTACCCCGTCCGCTATTGCTGGAGTGTGCTACAGAGCGATTCTTTCACCGGCTCGCAGATTAACCAGTGTTTTTCTCTTTCCACAAATATATATTTTTATAATGTCGAGTCGGTCGAGTGGGAATACATGATCCGTCATAAACTGTGCCAACAATGGCGTGAAAATTCAACAATGGAAGAAGAAGTATGTGAAATACACAAGCCTTAACTGCCACGAAAACTGCCTTGTTTGCAGAACAAGAAGTTAGGAAGACGTGGGTGAAAAATATCAACAGAAAGGACTTTGTTCCAAATGAATACAGCCGGGTGAGTTTTCGTTAACATTTAATCTCGTACTATTCATAGTCTCGCTGAGAGTCCCGGACGATTCTGGCCGAAAGAACAGCAGTATGAGGCTACTGTAGCCCTCGGCACTAGCACAAGCCTATAAATCAATGAATGAATGAATAAATTAGGAGAATGATAAAATAAATTAAATATAACATTAAAACATAGCCTAATTTACCGCTAGCGTTAACGTTACAGTAGCATAATCTTTATGGTTTGTTGACGTTAGTTATAGCCAGCGTTGCAGCGTTCCACAGTTTTTAGTGTTTGATTATGGGAATAGATCATGCTATTTCCATAACCAATCATTAAAAACAGCGATAAAATACCTTCATCTGTAACTGAAGGCCACTGCCTAACATCATCAATCCAAGACATGTCTGCGTTATCCGTAAATAATGCTCCACGCTGCTGTGTTTGGGTTAGTTGGTGGAGCACCCGCACCCTCCAGTTATGGCGGGGCCACTAGGGGGCGCATGTCCACAATTTCAAGTCGAAAAGGTGTATACAGATGCAGAGTTGGAAGAAGAGTTGCTGCAGTTGGAGGAAGAACTGACTACAGACTGCTTTAGCACCTCCTATGGGTCTGAGGAGATAATGGTTTCTTTAGGCTGTGACAGGGTGGAGAAGGAAACTGATGGCTGTGACAGGGGGAGGAAGAAGGAAACTGCTGGCTATGAAGTGGTGGCACAGGAAACACAAATTACAAACTATAAACACTTAAACATGAAATAATACTGAACAAAATGTACCTAGTCAAATATATACTCAGGAAGATGCCATGTGATAAATACCAATTTGAAAAAGTCTCATAAAGCATCTGTGATGAGAATTTATTTAGTCAATGCCAAATATAGCATAAAATCAAAATAATTACTTCAAAGGAAGGACTTGTGATGTCAGAGACTGTCAAACACTTAATATGTGTAAGTTTTTCATACATGATGGTTATTGCTTGATAGTAAGTATCAAGACATGAGTAAGTATTCTGTGCTTTTCAGATATCATCTAATATCACATTGTGAAAACAGTGAATAAAATTTCTACTTTGATATGTAAAATGCAGTTTGATTATTTAGTGCCAAAAACAACTTACCACATACTCACCTGCTGCCTCCCTCACACTTTTATCCCAGACTCAGGACTGGGCTTGTGTGTTGTATGTTAGGTGTGTAATCATTTCATTAATTAAAGATTATGTAAATTATATTATATTATATTATTATATTATAAGATTGGAGGAGTGCATAATATATTAAACCATCACCAAAGCATGAATGATTAATTTTGATAAATCTAACAGGTTATGGACCAAAAAGCTCCATGCTACAAAGAAGGTATTTTAAAAGTTTATACTAAAAGCAACAAAGCATCACACCACATTAACAACACAGAAGGTGTTTTACGACAGTAATACTATGTGCATCTACAATGCAGGCAGGAAAATCTACGGGGTTATTCTTCAAGATTATATGTGCATGCTACCTGCAAACAGAAAAAGTTATTCAACAAAAATGTTGTGTCAGATAACATAATATTGCTAAAATATGTGAGACTTTTTATTTCTTCATTTCAGTGTCAGAATGCACCAGAATGCAACAAATTACATCATTTTTTCAAAATTCCTTCGGCGGCCGCTGTTCCGCGCGCCTGCGAATAGTTGGGCCACTGATTTATGAATCAGGGCCAGTACATTCCAAATTTTACTGGCCCTGTGGGCCAGTGCTCTAAAATGCTTATTGTCAAGCCCTGTAATGTCACCTTCCTTGAACATCTGAATTTTAGCTAACATCTTCACTTATTTTTGTTGCCTGACGAGTCCTATTGATCAAAATAATATAGCCGTGTGAAGAATATTTCATCATTAATTCTGGTCAAATATTTGAGACAAACTCTCGTCTAACGCTAACAGTAAATATCTGTTTTACGTTTGCCACGCTCATAAACCAGAATCTAACGTGACTGAATGACAAGTCCTGCGTTTCATCAAGCTAGTTAACAAGAGAGATGAACGTTAACATGAGTTCATCTCAGCTAGTTTGCAGGCTACACAGCAAGCTTGGAAAACTAGCTGTGTTGTTATTGTGCAACCTGTGGCGAGTCTGGCCACTTTTGTATAGATTAATAAAAAGTAGTGATTGAGATTCTTGATTTATAGCTCACCTGTAATTTTAGTCTTTTTAAAAAAACTCCCTGACATCTTGTTGTCCAGCCGCTCATGCTCACATTGCAGTGCAGTCAATCCTCAAGATGTCGCTCTGCGCAGCAGCTCGTGCCGCTGCCTCTGGCATCAATTAACCAATTGAAAATAACAATCATGTTGCGTCATTGCATCTTTGCGTGCCCCTGTGCCCTCAGATTTTATTATTTCTTTTGCTCAACATGCGAACTACTTTCTAATGATGAAATAATTATAAGTTATATTCCCAACATTTACTGTAAAAAGGGGAGGGATGGAAAGGGGGGATGGCAGTTTTACAGGGGGGATGATTTTGATCGTTTTTATTTCAGGGGGGATGCCATCCCCCCTCATCCCCCCTCAACTCCAGTACTGATATCATGTATTTGTGAATGCATTGTCAGTGAAAGTACGAGAAAAACGTGCTCTCTGTGGTTGTTTCAAATGTCCATCAGGAAGAAAAATCTCAGACGAGTCTTTAAGGAACAAAGTCAGAATGATGAAACGCTTGTTTTAGAGCATCACTGCCCGTTACTGGTAGGCAATATTATTATTGCTGTCATTTCTTTATTTATTGTTAAAAAAAAAAAGAAAAACCCTTACTACAATGTTGAATTTACCTTCTGGGATTAATAAAGTATTATTCATTTCATTCAGAAAAACACGAACAACTATTGAAAGAAAGACCAGTAAAATAGCAGTCTCAGATTTAATAGAAAAGTTATGTAAATGTGCTGCTTTTGTGACTGTATATAATCATTTATTGATGCCTTGTACGTGAGAAGGGAAAAATTCTCTGTTATGTGACATCGAACTTAGTCTGCAGCTTGTTCTCTTTGTACAGGTGCTGTTCCTGCTGCTCCTTCACTCTATTGCTGGTGTCAGCAAGTTAGGGTCAGAAAACCTAAGAGATACTCCCAGGAAACAAAGATTTAATCAAAAGGCTGTCCCATTGTTCCTCATGTCAACTCAAGCTGAAAGATGTTGTGGTAGTTTGGCGGTTCCTCAACACTGACAAGAGTTGATCTACGAAGTCTAAGTGTGGGTGAGATGTTTCTTCGCCTTCACAAAGTCATTGGCATCAGTTGGATTGGGGTTGTTTTGTAAACTAAAAATAGCTTACTTTATGAAACTACAATAAATCCCATTAAAAATGTTTACCATATAAAAGGAGGTCATCCCTCTCTTCCTCTGAATCCTCCACCATCTGCACCATCTCCCGCCCATCTTCATACATTCCTGCATTTAATCACTGCAACGTCTCCTGGCTTGGAATGAAGTCTTTACAGGAAATGCCCAGTCATCTAAGGCCATTTCAAACACACAGCACGCTACTGAGAGTCTTCTGCGTCATTCTGTTCTTTTGTTTGGGTTTCACAGGGTTCATCTGAGGAAAAAAAGCATCTGCATTGCTTGGGGGTATTGTGAAGAGAGAGCCTGCAAACTGGGTCAGAACATTAAAAAATACTGCTGTGTCACAAAGGAGGTGTGGAGAACCCAAATGCAGTCTCATGTGGAGGTAGGAGCAGTCAAACAAAGTCCTTTTATAGTGACAAAAGGTGGGGCTACGGTAGGATAACCAGAAAAACAAACAAACAAAGAAAAAAAGTCCAAAGACAAAGAAATAAACAAAACACAAAATGACAAACTAAAGAACCAGACTGACAAAATGATGGCGATCATATTAATAAAATTAGAAAGCAAAACTGGAACTTTGATGGAAAAACAACAACAAACCAGCAAAGACGCACGAGACTGAAGACAGACTCTGACAAAGACTCGGTAAAGAGACTTGAGGTAGACAATTACTGCAGGGGAAGTTCTTTCAAAATAAAAGAAAAAGAGTTAAACACAAAAACAGGAGTAAACCAAAAAGTAAACCAAAGCTGAAACTTAAAGAGACCTAAACAAGACCATGATAAGCTGTCCGTGCAGTTCAAAGCTTTGACCCAGAATTGTTTTTACACCCCTGGAAGTTGACTGTGTCATACTTTGCATCTAGGAGCCCAACACTGCCTGTGCATATTTTCAGCATCGATACAGGGACTAACTGAGGTTGCTGGGAGCCTGTTCTGCACCTGCTTTGCTGCATCCACAAGGAAGTCTTGACATCTGTTCCTAAGTTTCACGTCTACAGTACAGGGCTGTCAAGGCCCGTCTCCATCTCAGTAATGGCAAATGGCACCCCAAAATTGACGGCACACACAGACAGGTGATTGGATGTGAGATTCAAATTCATATTCGATAGCTGAGAAGTGGACGAAGGGATGGCAGTGTGATTACCCATGATGCGTGATTACCAGGGTACATAAAAAATGATTGCAGACAGTCCAGTGTCTTGAATGGACTGCCGGTTTGGAGCTGGAAAAGCTTGTCTATGTTTGAAATACAGTCATGGAAAAAATTATTAGACCACCATTTTTTCTTCACTTTCTTGTTCATTTTAATACCTGGTACCACTAAACGTCATCATGTGACTAAAACAGACAGAAAAGAAAACACTGAATGCATAAAAGCAGTGTTTTTGGCAGTACAACGCCATAGCTATTGATGTAAAAACTTAAGTGATCTAGGTTATAATCAAGAAAACCATGGAAAATGGTAAGATATCAGCTCTTAAATAAAACTCTTATGAGCAATCTTTGTGGTTATCGTTATGTTTGTCCAAACAAATGTACCTTTAGTTGTACCAGGCATTAAAATGAACAAGAAACTGAAGAAAACAAGGGTGGTCTAATAATTTTTTCCATGACTGTAGACACCTGAATGGAATGCACTCCAGCAGTTTTGAGTTTCTGGTTCTCTTTGAGAAGGCGGGTATAAAAACAGTTTTTACTGCAACCATCTGTTCTATTATGTATTTCTAGAAATCCCACCTAGATATGATTGGCTTTAAAATGTTGAAACAGTTTTGTTCATTAAAAAAGGTGAAGTAATTAGCAACCACAAAGCTGCATTAAGCTGTAGCTGGCTATGACTGCGCTCACATCTGTTAAAAGAACATACTTACGCTCACTAATGTCTTTCAATAAACACTCAGGGCTGTACAAATAAGAGCTGTACATTATATAATGATGAATGCTCTGGTTGTTTTTAAAGTCTGACCTTATCAATTCCTCCCTGCGATCGATTAAATTTTTAACTTTTCAAAGATATTTATCTGGTTAGATCTCTGTTTGAATTTTGGTGAAAGGTTTTTCCACAGTAAATCAATCAGGGATCCAGTGGATCATGATATAGCATTCCTTTTGTTGGTACCAGTACCTATCTACATAAAGTTTTACCTTCATCATTAACAACTGAATGTATCAAACCTTCTTTTTCCAAACCTTCTTTTGAAATATTTTAGGGCGCTGGATCTCACAGGCTCACAGTCCCCCACGTGGGGGTTTTTGGGCTTTTACGATGCTTTTTTGGGCGAGACTGATTAATTCGGGTAAGCAAGACCATGTTAAAAACAAAAAGTGTTGTGCAGAACCAGTGGCCCGACTCTGAGTCCCTACATATTGGTTCCACTGCTGAAAGCTTTTCCAGCGTGGGTGACCGACATCAGCAAGGGAAAGAAACCACTTTGGTTTCAGTATCGACCGCTGAACAGTTACCATCCCATAAAACCTGTCAGAATCTGCCATCCTGTTCACAGTCAAGGCAGGTGAGAAGTATAGCCCACACCAGCTGTCAGTCAGGGAGAGGTGGTCTTCAGCAGGAGAGGTTTGCAGTCCATCACAGGCAAAAGAATGTTTAATTTGGTTTGGTATATCTCTAGTTCACATCAAAATGTAATCTCAGAGCACTTGAAATAAAGAGAAACCCAATTGTCTTTGGACAAGCCCATGGCAATAGTGGTCATGGTTAAATTCAAAAGAAATTACTTTAATGCACCATAGCAGGTCTGCATTATGTCTAGCTTCAGAGTCGATAAAACAGAGATAAAGATGTGTATGACCGACTTTAGAAGAGATATTACTGTTTTGCTCGTGACAAAAAGAGGCAGATGCATCCATCAAACCTTTACCAGAATTGTGCACCCATCCTTTTCCAAACAGTTTCTGTGGAGGACTTGTCAGATGGGTCTTTGCGAGAAGTTATTCTGGCTATATGTGTGCATTCAACAAGAGGGCTTGTTGAATGAATTCTTGGATCCTTAGGTTCTCGGCGGTCAGTCAGTTGGGCCATAAATCATAAATCAAATTCTTAATCTGCGGTTAAGAGAAGCATTTTAACCTTTATTTGAGCAAAAATAAACATCTCTGTTACAATACACCTTCAAATGTAAAACCATGAAATAAAAATTCCCAGTTACACTCACGAAACTAAAGCTACGTCACAGATATCGATATGGGCAGATCAGAATGTAAAGTATGATTGCTCTGCACATCTACACAGATAAACAGGACAGACTTGAACACAGTCAAGTAAACCAGCATTTTGTATTTGTTACAGGTCTCAGACTGAGAACCCATATTTATATAAGCTTCCTGTAGAAAACAGGAGAAAAGAACGAGACAGGCGACCTGTACGTCACTTCAGTGCAGCTTCGCTCAGCTGAATGTGTTTGCCAAAATGCAAAATGTTTCTTACTCTATTTGAAGTTGTCTATACAAAAATCACATATCCACAATAAAAACAAAATAACTAACCTGGTTACAATCCTCTATTTCGTTTTACTTTCAAGTAAATCACAGTCTTGGTTTGCAATTGTAGGTGTTTAACATGCATCTGTAGTTATACAAGTTTTATAAACTTCACATACTTGTAGAAAACAGGAGAAAGAACGAGACAGGCAACCATTGCGTTACCTCAGTGCTGCTTCGCTCCGTTGAACGAGGGAGCAAACGAAACCGCCAGAAAAGGAGGGTCCCTCAGAAACGCACAGCGCCACACTCCCTTTTGTTGGCGATACTGATATACAGCTGTGTTGTGGAGAGCCAAGTAGCCATATCTAACCCTTAAAGCTCACATTCAAGTGAGAAATAATATACACAAAGTAAAATCATGAATAAAAAAATTATTCTGCATACGCCATAAAATATGTAAACAAAAATACAGAAAATGTGACCATACATTTTGTGTGCGTCACATATATTCAAAGTTACAAACAAAACGGTATCAAGTCTAGTGAATAAATGCAGTTTATTGAAGTGCTACAGAACTAAGGTCTATCGGGAGCATCATGGCAACCTTCTATTGCCAAACATCCATCCATTCGGCTTATCCAAGTTTGGGTCATGCCAGCAGCGAAAGGAAAGAGGCCACCAACTCCCTCCCCCCCCAGCCCTCAGCTTCTGCTTTAAGGTTGCTAAGGCATTCCCAGGTCAGGTGAGTCTGCCTTAAGGCCTTCTCACCATATCCCTGTCAGGGAGAATCCAGTAACCCTACGTGGGAAACTTTTTTTAGCAGCTTGTACCTGCAGTCTTGTTCTTTTGTTCACTATCCACAGTTCCTGACCTACAGAGGGCATTCCAACCATGGTCTCATATCTCAAAGAAGGTGATATTCTGAAAATCCTCGCTCAGTGATGCTAGCGGGACCATTTCATCCACAAAAAAGCAAAGATGAATTTTGACACGACTGAACTGGAATCCTTTGACTCCTTGGCTGCACTTAAAAATTCTGTACATAAAAGTTATAACTATGCTTAGTGACAAAGGGCAGCCTTTCCAGGTGGAAGTTCTCTCTTTCTCGCTCCATTTGTAAAGGGACTGAAAACCCTTGATGGCTTTATTTCCCAGACTGTGTTAAGGAGAGTCAGGCGACACTATAAAAGTACTGACAACAAACTTCAAGTTTGACACCCTGCTCTCATTTAATTGAAATTCTATGCAGATGTGGCCAGAGGAGGTTCTCCTTATCGCCACTATATGGTTTCAATCTACCTTGATTAGTGGGCGGTACACCTATCCTTTAAAAGCGGAAGTGTGCGGCCAGTCTCCAGCTCTTCCTCTGCTTCTCGGTGGTGTTTGGTTTGGCTTTGTGCGGTATGGCTGCGTTGGCAGCGAACCACACTGTTACGTGTGCTGCCAGACACTGTGTGCGCGCTACGGGGTGCCCGTTCTGGTACGTTGTTTGTCCTTACGGTCTCTGCCATTGTTGGCTCCCTGCTGATTCCTGCAATTTTGTTGTAGATTACAGCTGGAATAACGTTTGCACGCGGAATGGCCTTTGCGCATGTCTCATTGGGCTCATGCCAACAAAGCGGTACGTGTGCATACACTTCCTTTTCTTTCCCTAAATTCAGATTATCATAAGTATATTTATGCTTATTCTAGGACCAGATTTTGGGTCAACTAAGCTCCTGGAAAGACTGCTGTCTTGGTTCTCCGGATTTGTTTATTTATCAGTCTGCAGCTGAGTCGCCCTTCTGACGCGCTGAATGCGTTGTCTCGCGGACGTCAGCTGAGCCTTTACAGGACACATGTTCTGGCTCGTTAAATGTTTATTTGTTTTTTCTTATATTAATTTGTCCGGTTCCTTTGCATGATTATTTACTTTGCATGGTTTTTTTTGTGTGTTTTGTACAGTTTTATTCATTGCTCTTTTGTCCTGTCAGGCTGGGGCCCCGAAAAGGGGGGTTAAGGATACGGATTATAGGGGCCCATGATTGAGGGGGGCCCAGAGAGGCCCCTAATGATGATCAAAAATAGCATCAACAAATTTCGCCGCTGTGTTGGGGGGCCCGGTAAAGATTCTTTTCATGGGGCCCAAAATCCCTAGCGGCGCCCCTGTGTCAGGTGCTGAGGGCCCAGGGTGGCAGTTCAACCAGTGGTGGCGCTGTTTCACAAATCCCTTTTTTTCTTGCTGTGAGTGTGTGTGTGAGTGACGACACGGTGGTTGCGAGGACTCCTCCCCCCCCCTTTAAGGTTGACTCTGCCACACGGTAAGCCCCAGCCTTGACATTTTATTTCCTTTTACAGCAATGTTTTCTTTTTTTGTGTGTGTGTGCAAATCTTTTTAATTAGCTGTTAAATAAAGAATATATTTTTATATGCAAACTGTCTCTGGCCTGTGGCATCCTTGAACCTGTTTTGGGCATTAAGCTGTATTGCTGAGTATAGTGTCCATAGTGAGTATAGTGAGTATAGTACTAAATGAAAAATTTGAATTCAATGGAACTGAAAGAGAAGCCTCTATTGCCTTAATTATACTACATAACATGATTGTCATAATAAAAATAAAACAGTGATAGCCAACCAAACTGGATATGCAATCATGTAGTATGAGGTTGCATAATTATTATTTTTGTTTTGTCATCTTCTTTCACAATGTCCATCATTTAGGAGAAAAAAAAACTGCAGAGCAACTGCCCAAGGGGACTCTCATGCCACAAATGGTGCTTTTTTTATCTGCTAGGTGGCATTAACGCTTTGCATTTGGGCCATTTTGCGAATAGCCATTTCCGGAAAAGAAAGCAACAAGCCAAAACGATAGAGCAGCAATAGAGATCATTCATTTTCCGTCATTTCCTACCTTCAGCAACCGCAGTACGTTACTGCACATGCTGCAGAGTACAAATCACATAGATCCAAAGCAAATAAGCTACACTTCTATCTATTTATGCATGATGTGACGTGGGTAAAGTGACCAAGAGAACTCTGCGAAGAGAAGATGAAGACACTGATTTGACGTGAGGGGAAGGACAAGACAGGCAAGAATGTCGATGTGTTGAACCTTACTAGAAATTCCAGGCTTGGACGCCATCATTTTGACAAGGAAAAGATCAGCACTGATGGCTGAGTGGTGATCCTGTGGTCTACTGTGCCTGGAATAACTGGAGGAAGCCTCCCTAGCTTGGGAAGACCGGTATGGCACAGCCCTGTAGAGCCCCTGATGAGCGAGTGCTTACCCATCATGTCCCGGTATGAAGGTAGCCACTATTGTAGCAAATTTTGAACACTTGAAAATAAGACAAATTAGATAATAATTAGAAAAATAATTAAATAAATAAGACAAACCTTTTTTTTTTTTTAAATAGGTGACAAAATTTTCCTGAGGTCGTGGGTATTTCTCCCAGCAGACTCTCCCCATTGGAATGAGGCAGCTGAGGCAGCTGTGCATGTACTCAAGAGAGCGTTAAGCAGTGTTGGTGGAGAAGGTAACCTGACAGACTCTCCTGTATCTGGCCGCTAACCTGTCAAATGAGAGACCAATTGGTGCTAGCGCCCAGGTACAAGATGAGACCGTGGAAGTCATCACCCCTAACTCTCCACTGCTTGGTCATGCAGGACCTAGTGGAGACTCTAGAGGGTTTGAGTATCCAACTTACCCCTTTGTACGCCTGAGAGCAATCCAGATCGAGGTTGACAAGTTCTGGAAGCGGTGGAGCCAGCTGGCTGGTCCAGGCCTCTACATCCGGCAGAAGTGGCACACACCTGCCAGAAACGTTGAAGTGGAGGACCTGGTGTGGTTAGCTGACCAGAACGCACTGAGGGGCCAGTTCCGGTTGGGCCAAGTCGTGGAGGCGTGTCTTGATGTGAAGGGTGTGGTTCGAGACGTGAGGGTGAAAACATGCCACAGCAACCCAGTTTTTGGTGGACAACCAAAATGAACCAAGGTTTGGAAGGCTGTCCCTCCACTATCCTCCACAGGTACGTCAGGAGGTTGGTGGTTCTGCTGCCAGTGGAAGAGCAAGAAAAGACCTCCCCACCATGGTGTGTTTCGGTTGGTAAAGAACAGTAAGGATCCCCACCATGGTGTGTTTCGGTTGGTAAAGAACAGTAAGGATCCTCACCATGGTGTGTTTCGGTTGGTAAAGAACAGTAAGGATCCTCACCAGGGCAGGAATTTCGCGGCGGCCATGGCCGTCGTAGCCCTTCTTCTTGGCCGTGATGCCCTTCTGAAAATTGGTTGCTTAACGGCCACTGTGGCCTTGGTGCCCTGCTCTCTCCCGTTCCTTCGGCTATCATCAAGTTTGCGCCATAGTGCCCATCGGTAGATCTACCTGTATTAAAGCTAAACAATCGGAGCGGAGGTTTGTCCTACTGCAGGATCCGTCCATAACTCTACAGCCGCACAGCATCTATTTACATTAACGTTCTGTCTGTGGGATAAACAGCACAACGATACCACGAAGACGACATTAAAGGTAAGTGTTCAAAAAGCCATCTGTTTTCTAGATCAAATAGCTTTTCATTGAGCATAAGGACTTTAAAGATTGAGCCCGGGACTATAAATCGTAATAAATTGCTCCCAACTTTGAATTGATAGAGTTGCTAGACGTAACAGTAGCCTATTAGCCTCCCTGAGAGGGACCTAGCTATCCAACAAGCTAAATCAACACTTCTGTAAATCTTTCGTGTCATATCTTATTGCTATAGCCCACAAATAATTTTTAATGTTTCAATATCAGACGGAGACTGTCATGTCACACTGCTGTAGCCTTCTGAGCTATGGTTGCTAAGGCAACCCAAGTAAACGGTCTCCTGCAATCAGCTGTTTTATCGTAAACCAAAGCCTTTAAATAATCATTTTCTCGCCAAATCAACTTCTCTGTCTCTCTTCTATGAGTGCAGCGAAGCTTTGCTTGTTAGTCTTCATTTCATCGCCAAAATCAGGATGTTATTAAATGGAATTCGTTTATAGAGAAAACATCTGTGACTAGAAAACACATCATAAACTCACGATTGATATATGATTCAACAACAACTTACAGGCAGGATGACGATGCTGAGATAGATTAATTTAAACTCCGACATTCCTGTTCTATACACGATACACTTCTGAGACTTCAGGTGCACGAAAGTGAAACCTAAACTCTTTAACACGTATCATTACAGAAATACGCTCCGGGGTGGCTTAAGCATTTGAATAATCCGAGGCTATGAAAACGTGATAATATTATTTAAAAATATTTAACATATTCACTCTAAACTTTTTTTCCTCAGAAAGAAGAAGCCAAGACGGGAACTAGTCGAGATTAGTCGCAAAAGAGCTCGAAGATGCAGCAAAAATTGACAAAATATGACACCTACTTCAAAAGGTTATCATGGAATAGTTAATTGTTAGATTCTTCTTATTTTAGCCTAAGTTTATGTGGTACATTTAGGAAATAACATTTGGTAGGAATTAATACCCCTTTTCAGACATGTTTAAACCAAATATGTGTTTTACATATTGGTATGTATGTGTATGTATATAGATCCGTGTGTATACATTGGATATAAATTTTGTTTATTTTTTTGGGGAAATATGTCCAATTAATATTTAGATTTTATTATAAGAGGTTCTATATGTTTCTAAATTATGGTTATACACATGTGTCAGTGTATATTGATTTATGAATTATTATATATTTTATAAATATATTTATTTTCAGATACATAGATTCATGATAGTGTTAAAATTGTCTATGCTTTAAAAGATTGTTTTGACATGTCTGGAATTAATCAATAAAATGAAATGAAATATATTAACTAATTGTGCCACTTTGATTCATCATAAAACTGTTTTAAATTTTTCAGCCAGTGAAAAAAGACAGAGGGAGCATAGAGAGGTGGAGGCCAACTGTTTTTCCTTATGGGCCTAGGAAGACCCCAGGTTCTCCATCCCCATCATCAGATGACGATTTAAATTAAATTTATGGCTGTGTAATAACCTGATAAAAATCAATAACATTGCCTATTTTGTTGTCTGTTTCCCTTTGATAAAAGTCCCAAAGTTGTGGTAGCCTATTAAAAATATCCAAGGTTCTGAATTCAAAAACTGTGTTCTGCCGTTTATTAGCATATATTGTGTTTTTTTTTATTATGGCCGTGTTGCCCTGACATTTGGCCTTTGTGCCCTCAAAAAAAATGCCCCTTTGAAGGCCAAGTGGCCTTGTCCCTCAGATCACGAAATTCCAGGCCTGATCCTCACCATGGTGTGTTTCGGTGAGGGATCAAGACCCCCCCACCACCACCATCCTCCTGGAGGCTCGTGGTGTGTTTCGGTAAAGGATGTTATCATGTCACCAATGGCAGTGTGTATTGTTTGTGGACATTTAAATGACCTTGGGCCTGTAATTATTTATCTTGGGATATATGTTCATGTTCAGAAACACACTGTTATGTGCATGGTCATAGCGTGAATTTCATATCTAGTTTATCTGTTTTGAGTTATGGTGACCTACTTGGATTCTAGAATCAGTAGGCCAAGTGGGAGGTGTAGAACTTTCCAGTAGGTCCAGTAGGTGGCACAAGAATTTTTTACTTTTATTTTTTTCACATGGATTTTGTTAAGGATTGGTACGCTCGCCGGTGAGTCAGTATTCTGTAATCATTATGTTAGAATGAAAGATGATATATGGTTGAGTTTCAGTCCTTAAATTTCGTTTTACAAAATCCAAGCCGAGCCTTATGGTGTATTCACTCAGCTGCGTTGCAACAATGCACAGGAGGTGGTGTTTCCGGTGTTTCTTCATCATACCAAAGGGAACCAATCAAATTTCTTCCTGCTCACGACACAAATAAGCTGCGTGATTTGAATTAGTCACACCTCGGTGCGCGATTTCATTGGCCAGTTCTAGCTGTGCAACTACAGCTCGAATGTCTGATGCATGTGTTGAAGCGGGAAAAGTTGAAAATCCCCCAACTTTTAACTCCGACAATGCTCACAATGCAACACGCAGAGCCCACGGTTCAGTGTGGGAGTGGATGATGATGTCACCCCATTTAAAGTGTACGGAGATGGACACAGATGATGCTTTTAACACGTACATGTGACAAGAGTCAAGGTTAGTGAAACACAGTCAACTAAAACAGACCATATACGACTTATTCCAGTATGCACAGATCCCATCACCTATCATGGTATCAATATTTCCCCCAGGCTGTCAGCACTTTTCAGTCCTAACTTTCACCTTACCACTTCAAACTGTATAAAAAGACTGCCTTTGTTGGGTGAACTCATCAGAACTCAATCACTCAATGATATTAACTGTGCTTTGATTAACAAAAAAATTGATTTCAATGATCTTAATCATCCTGTTTTAGATCACCGTACAACATCATCTCAAAATTTCACGGCATGAGAAGAAAACAGAATAAGTTATCTATGCTAGAAAACCCGAAAAGTCGAGGAAGAATTGAAAATCCATCATATTTTCAATAAAAAAAACATCAAAACAGTTTTAATATCATTAAGTGCAATCAGAGAGCCTGCCAGGAAGAGAACAGTTTTGAGGCGTTACTTCCCAACCAGCCCATCAAAAATCATTCCTGTTTTAAATTATCCACCATAAAACGCCACACAGAAAGCCTTGCGTCCATAGTAACAAAATCTATAATTGCACCATTAAATCGCACCCTTTTCTAAGACTATCCAGAATTTCTTCTGAACAAAAACAACTATTCATCCAAGTATCTCATTTTATGGGCCATGACTCATTTTGGAAATCTTTTTAAAATTAACACAAATAAAATTTTCTCAGAAAGAATAACATTTTTACAGAATAGTTACAAATAAAATCCAAAAGCATTTAGAACTCACTAAATTATTACTGCATATCAATACCCATATCAAATGAGATAATATTAAATTATCTCAATAATTATTAATAAATAATATATATTCATCAGGATAATTACACAGTGCATAGACACTCACACACACAGACATGATCCAGGCACTAGAAATGATTGGCATTGATGGTTTGGCAAGATGCACTGCCAACCCCATCAGCGCCATCAGTTCCAGTAGAAAAGTGTCCAACTGGACCTCATGGCTCAGGGAAATGGGGATCATAGAGGCTATTGGGATGCACTTTCATGTCTTTGCCAATCTGTTTAACTTGAAGTGCCCTTTAAAGTGTCAGTGCATGTCAGTGATAATAATTCAAGTGCACAGACTAAGCACGTTTAGACACCTTATTTACTGAAAGCATGGACGTGTCCAGACATTTCTACATAGAAAAACAAAACAAAACAAAACTCGATACTTTCTTGTTCTACTTTGTTGTCCTTTGTAGTCCTTTAGATTTCCCTTATTTCCTATATCTGTTTTTAAGGCTTAGACGTTAGAAATAACCTTGTTTGTTTACCATTATAGTATAAAAGTGCAATGACTAATACAGTACAATGCTAACAGTGCAGTGACTCAGCTATTTGAAAATACAACACTAGACACATTTTCTAAATATATGCTTCCAATGCTTTTCTGATTATTCAATGATAATAATAATGATGATAAGAATAGAGAAGAGAATTGATAAGAAGTGATTCAGCAAACAAATAGCAGTAAGCTACACTATGAAAATCTTAATCCTGTTTTTAAGCTTTTGTGGTGGACAGCAAATTATGTGATTATTAATTTTCTGATATATCACAGATAAAAAGTCAAAAACAGCTCAGATTATGTTTGGGATTTCTTTGTTGACTCACTAGAACGCTGTTTATTTCTGTTGTATGATGTAACTTGGACTGATCTGATTCTTGAAGCATTAATTACATTCATCGAAGCTCAGACATTGTTTCAAGTCAGGGGAAAAGGCATTAAGGCAAAGATGAAAGCCCTGTACATTTTCATAACCAAAGAAGATGCTTAATTATGAAGTGAATACAGGCAAATGTAAAATTTTAATATTTTAATATGAATGTTTCATATTTCTCTCTCAAACCTCCAATAATAGAATACATTGCTGTCCTCGCAGCTTGGCTTAAAGGCAGGGTAAGCAATTTCTGGACTATGTCTGTTGATATTCAAAACAAAACATCAACATAGCGTTCTCTAGTGCTCCCCAAGAAAACCCTCTCATCATAAATATAATCCCTCTCATCACAAACTCTCCCTAGTCTTTTCCCTTCCCCCACTTCATGTGCATGTGCACAAGCACGGATCCTTCCTATGTTGATGACTGGCTGGAGCAATGTTTGTTACATTTTGAGGCTGACCCCACTCAACCCCGCTTGATTTTGTTTGTTTTTTTTTCCCCAATGATGGACTGTTGCTTAAAGAAGACTGGATGGTAAAGAGATATTCACTGAAACTGACAAAAAGTGAAATGATGATGAATTATTATGAAACTGTGTAGAATCAGTTAAGTAAATCGTGCTACATGGTGACAAAATTAAAATGTGTAATACGCAAACATCTTCATCCTATAATTATGTGACGTCTTCAAAAAGTGATTTTTGAAATGCATGATTTTTTATTACTGTCTCTTATTTCAATACACAAGAATGTATCTTATTTTGAGAAAAGAAAGTGTGCTCCAGAAAATATGATAATCATTTATGTGAAAGCTCATTTCTTAGATGAGGATGGTGTACTAACTCCGACCAGTAGGGGACGCGGCCACATCGTGAGTCTCCGTGTCTCCGCTGTGGACTTTTTCATAACTGCATAACTTCTGAGGATTTCTAATTTTCTAAAAAAAATCCCCTACATCTTCCATAATCAAACCTATAGTTAGATAAGTCTGTTTTTACATGAAAGCAAAAGCTCAGAAAGAATTACACTTAATTTGTTTGGACAACAAATGGAACTCATTTTTAAATCAATGCACTGGGGGGTAAACACAGACACTGCTGAGTTAAACGTTTGCATGTTAGATGTTTGGCACACTTGAATGTGAATTTAAATAAATAGAAGATTACATTATTTTGTTGAGCTTAGAGATGATTTTAAACATCTGAGGACTTTGTTTTCTTCAAACTCATTGTTGCAGAGGGACAGGTAATTCAAATGCCAAAAGCTTGTAAATACTCTGACTTGTTCCAGTAAATCAGATTTTGCCAAGGGCTCACGGGATTATATAATGTTGTTTTTATTTTTCATTCTAAGAAAATAAAGACTGTGGTAAAATGATTGTTGTATCAGAATATGTGGATCTTACCCAGTCCCCAGAAGGATGAGCAGAGGGAGATCATATGATTGTTCAAAGATCCTCCACAAGGCCTGTGTTATCCAGCAGCCAGTCGAGTACAAAACGACAAGAAAAATGCTGCAGTCAGACTCGTTTCAGACAAATACCTGTCTGGTATTTTCCACCACCATCACCACCATTTTTTTTCTTAATCCAAACAACCTCAAGGTGATTACCTGAATAACAGTCAGATAATAATGTGCCTATTGCCAGTTCTTATTAAGAGAAGTGCCTGGCTGTCAGTAATTGTTAAAGTGATTGACAGTTTAATCAGAATATTTCCTTAACTATAATGCATTGGAAAACACACAGAGAGAAGCATGGCACAAGAGAACAACCTTAGGGCCATGATATTCATTTTTTGCATTTTATAGTTGATAAAGGAATACACACACGGAAATCTGTTTTTCTCTAGAATACGTGAAACTTAAGTTTTAATTGATATTGGGACCAGGTCATATGTACAGTAGGTGGTCCACAAAATTGACTGAAGCTGATAACGTTTGATGCTTCATACTTTAAACTTTGTGCTTAAATTGCTTTCCACTCTTCAGTTATTGACATTCAAACACATACATTCTTGATATGGACCCAAAGGTAGTCCTTGTTGGCCACAACCACCATCCACAACACTGAAACAACAAGTTCACAGCTTACTCTGCATGACTGTAACTCTTTTCACCTGGACACTGTGTCCAGGTGATAATTCAGCATATTTTGGAGTACAAGACTGCATCTCATGTAGATGATCTTCCAGTGTTTTGTTCATATTTGAAAGAAACACAAGAATTCTCTGTATGCTGTTAGGAGATCATGTATGAATTATAATAATTTAGAACTTTGAGTTTTGAAGATATCCATACTTAACATAAGTGGCTGGAAATGTCTTAATGCGTTCAGGACCAATCACTGTTCACATTTGAACCAACCAATGAAACAATAGTATCATGGCCTGGTCGTGACGAGGCCATGACAGCCCTGTGTGTGTATGTGTGTGTCAAGTTGGCGTCTCTCCCTGTCTTTAGTGGTTCCTGCTTTACTTTGAAAGGTCTGTCTTGTCTTCATTGTTTTCTGCTTTGCTTCCTTCCTCTTGTTACCTTGATTCCCTGCACCTGCCTCTCATTTGTTCCTCTATGTATTTAAGTCTTGTCTTTTCCCGTGTGTGTAGGTCCATTTGTCTATGTTTGGTGTTTGCAGTCTCGCCTGTGTCCCTCTCGTCATCCTTCTCCTCACCTGGTCTCCAGAAGTTAAGTTTGTATTTTGGTATTTTTGTGTTTTGGATTTTTTGTACTTTTAGAAATTAATCCTTCTGTTCTGTACTCCTGCTCTTGGGTCCTCTCTCTAATTCATGACAAATAGCTTTTACAAAAGCTTTTATAACACTTTTACTGCTACTACCACTGAGGATGCCCTGCTGTCAAAGTGATTTTCTGCTGGTACTTCTGGCTCTTTCGTAACATCTGTTTTGATGAATATCCATGGCAATGTGTAAGTTGTTTACATGTGGGAGCAGCTGATTGACCTTAACAACCGTTACTGCAACTCACATTAAGTCATTCAATTTCAATGCCTGCATTGTGTAAACTTGTGTCAAGCTTTAACTTGAACCTGAACATGTATTTTTTTTTCTCACTGAAACGAGCTGAAACATTAAAAAGAAAGGCATCTTTATGCCTGCCACTTTTGAATGCTAAATAACTTCTGATATTTTCAGCCGTGTTACTCTTTGACATAGAAATGAGCCACAGTGTGGCAACCTCTTGCAGCATCTCTAGTCATATTGTGTTCATCGTTGCCAGATTTGGTTGAGCCATTTCCGACCAATCGTGTTCCAAAAACCGCCCACTTCAGGAAAAAAACCGCCCAATAAGTGTTTTCATACGAAAACATTTCATATTTGAACATAACAGTTTGTTGTGCTGTTTTCACAATATTAAAAAAAAACGCCAGATGTTGGTAAAAGCAGCCCAAATTGTGTATACTTGCCCAATGCATTTTTTCCCCGCCAGCTGTAATCAAAAGTAGCCCAATTGGGCGGGAAACTGCCCAATCTGGCAACACTGATTGTGTTTTTCTTCTGCTTGTACCTTTTTAGAGTTTCTATTCTCCACTGTTTCCATGAAAACTGAGCTTTTAAAAACATGTTTTCGCACTGGCTTGGATTTAACGAGGCTTGAAGGATTTCTTCTGGTAATTCTGTCACTTTTGATGTATGTTCTTGTGAGTAACTGTGTTTACATGTGGGAGCAACTGGTGATCTGAAGAGGACATGTGACAACTGCAGGGCAGGGGTGAAAAGTAGAATCAAGGAGGAGCTGAAGATATTTTTTCCACTTTATTGTTGTGGGATCTCTAGCAAAAAAAAAAAAAAAAAAAAGACAAACTTGAAGCACTGATGAAGATACAGCTGGAGTAGGGGGAATGCAACAACACTGTATATGTTTGAACCAAGTCATGAGCATATTCCTCACTCCAGAGCTGGTCTGCTCACCTCTCAGGCTATGGGAAGAGTCCAGTCCTGGCATCTTGTATTTGAGGAGAGAATCTGTCCTTCAGATATTGAAATTTTAGTTGTGAGTTTCTGTCCATTTTGCCTACCTGGAGAATAAAACTGTGCTGTTTCCTTTGTAGCAGTGTATATCTCGCCTTCAGCATCTTTTAAAAATGCATGTGATGTCATCTGCTCAGTTGTTGCTAGCCTGCAAACACAACCATCCATTGGATTTATTCTGCGCAAATGCAAGAGACCCATATAACTCCTCTGCTCGTCTTCCGCTTGACAAAGCAGATCATAATTGGGTGGTACTTACTTCGACCAGCACAGCCATTGCTCACCAGCAACTGGTCACAAAAGAACTGTGAAGAGGTGATGAGAGGAAGAAACTCGGCAATGGTGCTTTGAGGTAACAGATTAGGATGTAGATCAATGCCTTGATCGAGTGTGTGGCAGACTACATTCATTTCTGAGTGGAGAGCATCATCCCCCAGAGCACAGTAAAGTGATTCCCCAATAACAAGTCCAGCAAAACCACTGGTCTGACAAGGCTGCCGAACAAGAAGAAAAAAGCCTTCAGGGAGGGAGACGTCGAGTTACTGAGAAGTGTGTAGAGGGAATTAAAAAAAAATCTTGATACCCAAATTTAAGAAAAAAACAAAAAAACCGATGTTGACCTAATAAACGACTCTCAGGATATCGGAGTATTTGGTTACAGCACTGCAGGGGGTTGTACTCTCACCATTCATCTTCATTCTTTTCACCTCACAGTTCCAGCAGAAATCCAAATGAAAAGTCCTTTCACTAGGCAAAAATATGCAGATGACTCTGCATCGTGTCCACCTCAGACTTCCAGTTCAGCTCACAGTTCAGTTATCTACAGAAATACTCGGGCTCTCCATCCTTGCACATGCACTTTAAGTTCTTTTTTTTTTTTTTGCTATTGAGTGATCAGTGGATATTTGCCAATTAATTTTGATCTTGTGTCTTCCATCATGATATTCTGACTTGCCTAGAGTTAAGTGTCTCTCTTCATTAAAAAAAAAAAATCAATCAAGAATTATCCAAAAAAAAAGCCCAGAGCTTTATGGAAATGTTTATCTCGTCACCACAAAATGTCATATGACCTGTGAAGCATGTGATTCTATTAATTGCGAACCAGACAGGGCAGGCTACTGTATAATTTTTGTTGCTTAATATAATTTTTCTTTGGGTTTCAGCTCAGCTGTGACAACAGCAGATACATGTGTCCTGAATAAGTGGTCCAATAAAAAGTAAGGAAGCTCACAGTTTATCTACAGTCATGGAAAATATTATTAGACCACCTTGTTTTCTTCAGTTTCTTGTTAATTTTAATGCCTGGTACAACTAAAGGTACATTTGTTTGGACAATCATAACGATAACCACAAAGATTGCTCATAAGAGTTTTATTTAAGAGCTGATATCTTACCATTTTCCATGGTTTTCTTGATTATTACCTAAATCACTTAAGTTTTTACATCAATAGCTATGGCGTTGTACTGCCAAAAACACTGCTTTTATGCATTCAGTGTTTTCTTTTCTGTCTGTTTTAGTCACATGATGACGTTTAGTGGTACCAGGTATTAAAATGAACAAGAAAGTGAAGAAAAATGGTGGTCTAATAATTTTTTCCATGACTGTATATCTCTTGAAGAAATCCCAACTTTTCAGGCAGGAGGCATCCGCATAAATTCTGATGTATATTAATAAAAAATGTGAAAGTCTCGACTGCAACATCATGTAGAAACTGTGGCTTCATCTTTGTAGCATTTCACTGCACACAATTTAATTATGGATGTTGGACACAACATTAAATTGAATTAGAGATGCTCCCTAGTTTGGAGCATCTCTAATTCTCCATCTGTGATGTTTTACCACTCATTGACAGACATCTACTGTTTTCCAAACCATGTTAATACTGTATTTACAGCCATTAAGCATTGAACTTTCTCATGAAATTGAATATTTAACAAACTTCATGAAATCTCATGAAGTTTGTTTAATATTCTAAGTAAAATGTATCATTGGAATTCAAAGAGCAGTAAGGGGCCTGTTGAATGTTTTCCGTGTGCAATCAGTGTAACTTACTTAGTGAATTTACTTGTAATAACATTTACATTCATTCTGTTTTTTCCAGGAATGGTTGTATATTGAAACTCTTGATCTGTGTGTTATTTTTATATATTTTTTTCTTGATGCCTCTTTGATACCTTTGAGTCAAATTTTTTACATGTACTTAATTTTCCCTATTGATACTAAAATTTACTCCTTTTGTTGTTCTTTAGTTTTCATTGGAGTCCTCAGTTTCTACTCATCGCTGTCATGTCTCTTGGATTTGGGTCCTTTTCTTCCGCTACTCCACACAATAGATGCTTACATGCTGATATTCTGTTTAGTTAAAGATGTACCTCCTATTTTACCTTGTTGGCCTTTACCTCCTGGACCAAACAAGGCCATCGTATTCGGCAAGCAGATATCCTTACATATATAAAACCAGCATTCCAGGACCTAAAGTGCGACTTGACATTGTCTGCATTGGATGTGACGTAATGCCTGACACACACTGTGCGCCAGTCAAGCCAAAACGACAAGAAAATGTTGTTGCTTACTTGGTGGAACTTCTCTCTTTTACCTTTATTTCCTCATGGACTGACCTGAATGACTGCGGCTTGAGCGCATCTGCGTCAAGAGATTCTTAAGGAGTGGAGAAAACACTGAAAAGAAAAAAAACTTTGTGTCCTCCAAATGCTGACTGACAGTGAGTTAATGTATCACCCCAAATTAGACTATTCTGGGACAACGTTTGTGGTTGTTCTCATTGGAAATGTGCACACATTTCCAACCCAACGCAACAGCACCAAGAGATAGAAGATGTCACAGCACAATCATGTATGGAAACTGGAACAATGAAACACTACCAACATGTTCACATGACGTTGCATACTAAATAGTTCATGGTGCCTTTTAGACTAAATACACCTACAATGATCCTCTTAAAGCAGTTTCATGGTACTGATCTAATTAAATGAATGTTAGTTGATTTACTTGCTGGCTGATTTATTTTAGATAAGCATGTCGACCAAAACTTACACTAATGTAGATAATCACAAGATGAAGTGTGGAATTTTATTCCTTTCATGCATGACTTATGAAAATAAATCAGTGTCTTTTCTTGTTCATATACAATTGTTTGTACAACGGGTATGAAATTTAATGTTTTTAGCGATACTGATGTATCCACTCCTTCGGATATGGTGCACTCCTTTCATATATTAATGATGACAAGGTTAGATTTGTTTTCTCCCATCAATTGTGCTTATTCTTCTCTTGACAGAATCAAGATGGATCAGAAAATGTATTAATTGATCATTTACAGATATATCGTAATAAGTGTAAACTTTAGTTAGAGAGCAAAAAGATGTAAATCAAAGCAGAAACAGAATATACATTTCGAGAATAATAATCGTACACAGTAACTCAAAGGACAAGTAGTAATTTAAGCCTCCAACAAAATTCAGATATACCACTGACAATAGACCCAAAATAAGGAGGAGAGTTCGAGGACACTGTTTCCATGGAGCTGGAGCTTCATCACAATTCTGTGGAAGCAGAGGTCATGAACATTGAGGTGAGCCCGACTATATCTATCAGAATCTCTAAACTTTGTGCACAACTTCAGGTTCCTTCGCCACCTCAGAGGTGACATTCCATGTGAGCCACGTTATGGATAGGAATACCAAGTCCAATGCCTTCATCACTTGTTTGACATTGCACCCAATTCATATGGCCTCTCCTGGGTGGCAAATTCATATTATTTTGTTCTGGTTAAAACTGACTGGGCCCCACCCGGCATTCGTAAACAAGTCTGTCCCCCAGGCTTGGCTCCAGGGTGGGACTCCAGTAACCAATGCCCATGCAAGGGGTACCAAACTCCTTGTTCTAATCTGTCCATATGAGACTGTTTGAATCAGTCATGGTCTGGCTCGTCCCCCAACGCCAATTTACCATGAGGACACCTACTAGGACACCACTACTCCATGTGGACAAAGCCCTCCACCATAAAAAGCAGTTATATCAAAATGATATTATTATAATGCCAATGATCAAATCTTTTCTCTCAGATTATTTAATTAATAGGTTCAAGATTTGTAAAAATGACATTTTGTTCTGAAATAAAACACAATTTGTACCTTTATATTAATGTATAGTTGTATTTCTCAACAATGAGACCATTCAAATGCTTTACTGTGGACATCTACAAGCATCTCACTGTTGTCTGCTGGTACTTTCTGCTTCTCTTAAGCTGCTTTCAAGTGAGATTTCACTGTCAAAAAAATGTGTTTGTTCTGAAAATTCTGACAAAGCTTGTGGCCTATTTTTAACATTGTTTGCATTTCTACAAAGGACCACCATGTCTTTTCCAGGTTTTGAGTGAGACTTCAGAACTAATTTTTCTTTTTCCCGAATTGAACTTAGACCCCTAAAATGACAACAATTGTTGCAAATAATGATGCCTGATGGTGTTTTTAACATTTTCTCTTTGTGTTTTACAAGGCCAGAGTAGAAATAGATGGACCAAAATGAATCGCCAAAACCCACCACTTCAATGAAGATGTGGGCATCATGCACACTTTCCTCGTGAAATAGAACATACATCTTCTATTTCACTGTAGTGGGTATAAAACTGTGCCCAAAACTTTGGCCTGTCACTCCTTGTTCAACAATGACATGCTTAAATCAGCTTGAGAGAAACCAGGCTTAAGGATGTTTGGAAGCTGGAGTCTGTCCAAGATGTCAGTTTAAGTCAGTTTTAGATGTATGTAAACACGACATATCATCTCCAGCATCGCAACAACACAAAACAGACTACAGATGACCGTCCTAGGATCACTGACAATATCGACACATAACACGTCAACACTAGTGAGATCCGTTCCTATCCCCAAGCCAGACTGCTCGAGACATCGTAGGAACACATAGTCGACCCATCAGCCGGGACACTGTGATCTGATGCCTCTGTTCCAACAACCTCCGATGTCGCCAACCAGCATGTCGTCCTGCTCTCCAACCAAGGCATTGTCAAGCACAACTTCAGTGGACACACGGTCATCAAAACTGGTGTTAACATGAATGGAGATGTGTCACCTTCTCTGATGACAGTTGTTTTTGTGTCTCACATGCAGATGAAAGGATCAGAGTTTTGTGAGGTCAAGGATATCTTTTGCGGATAGAAACATTTTGGAAAGGGATGCATGGGTTGGACCTAGTCTCATGATATGGGCTAGGATTGGACCTAATGCAAGACTTGGACCGATGTGCTTGTGGGAAGAGGTTCAAAGGCGTCTGCATGAAGTGCAACCAGGTTCTACAACTGCTGATGAACTTCGCACAGGTTTTCTGGATGTGTGCAGAAGGATCTGAAGGGCCTTTACAAATCGTCTGATCTACTCAATGTGCAGGAGATGTGTTGCAGTGATCAATTCTAATGGTGGTCACACCAGGTATCGACGTCATTCTTGCCAATTGACCAGAATCCGTGCAACTCCTTTACTGTCACAAAATGATGTAACTTGTTTTTACAGCCAATAAACTGTTATCACTCGAATTTCTGTATATCAGACACTGTTGGCATTTCTTTTCTTTACTGTTAAAAATTAAATACGTGTATACTTTATACTTGACTTGCTTTCTTTTGCATTTGAGTATATATTTTTGCCTTAAAATGGCTTGGTAATGCCTTGTGATCGTGATGGACTGGTGATCTGTCCAGGGCGTACCCCGTATCAAATTTGTTTGATAATCTAATGCCTCAGAGGCTGCAAAGCACATATAAAACAGAACCCCCCCAGAACCCCCACCCCCACCCCCCCCCGTGTTTTCATTGTAACTTGTGTAAGTTGAGCTCAACAATGCTTTCTTCTGTTCATGGAACATTACCCCAGAAAACTGTGACTTATCTGTGAACATTTCTGAAAGCATTCGTTTTGCCCTTTGGTGACGTTCCCTCCTTAGCGATGTCCTCCTTAGACTTCGTCTCTGGAATTTTACTGCATTCAGTTTGCAGCATATTGTTGAGACTAAGCCAGCTAGTGAAGAATCAAAGTGAATCAAAAGTAATTCATAATATTTTTTTAATTACCAAATTAAACACAAATTTATAAGCTGTCATTTAACAATATTTGTTCATCATTAGTCCCATTGAGTATTGTTTCCTAGGTGTATCTTTTTGCATTAATGCAGACGCACACCCAAGAAGTGACCTGGTTAAATACCGACCTCTGCTGTCAGTCACTGCGCAGATGGGAGGTGAGGCCTCATAACCCCATCTCACATCAGTAGTCACAGTGTCAGCTAGTGAAGGAAAGAAGCAAGCTCTGCTAAGCTTTGCAGAATTGTACCAGACACAAGCTCTTGAAATTTATGATAACTTCAGCCTACACCTGAGCATGACCCTGTCTTAGGTCTTGGGTTTTGATACCCTTCTATGATAGATTACTGAAAGGCATTTGAGTATTTTTGTTCAGCTTTAGATAGCCTGGCATAAAGAAAAACACAAAATTATTGAAATTTCAGAAAATTTCCTGAAAGACTATTTGAGTTAGATGCCATCTCTGTTCTCACACTGAAATGATGGGACATTTTTCACAGCATGTAAGCCTGCGACAGCTTGAACTTAATGTCCATGAGAGATGATTTAATCTCCTGTCAATGCAATTTTACATTGCATGCCTTTGGCAATCAGATGAGCTCCTTCATGGTGGATATGTGAATCATTATTCTTCCATCATTTCTTTTCTCAGCCGAGAAATCAGCATAAACCTTTCTCAAACCATGAGAGTACTTGCTGAATGTTCAATAATGTTACTTACTTCAGGAAGCAGATTTCTTTTTTTAAGAAATATGCCGTAACATCATAATATGCATGTTCCACATTGTGAGACCTTCTACATTATAAAATTGTCCTGAATCAAACATAGAAGCTGTGGAGAAATTCAACCAATATTGTTGCATTAGTGGCTACATTTTGCAAATATCT
Source organism: Hirundichthys speculiger (assembly GCA_018398805.1). Lineage (NCBI taxonomy): Eukaryota > Metazoa > Chordata > Actinopteri > Beloniformes > Exocoetidae > Hirundichthys > Hirundichthys speculiger. Next base: position 1,362,960 of record JAGFBZ010000895.1, read on the forward strand.
ACAACCTGTGACGCTTCCGACAACACATACGCTCACTGGCCACTTTATTAGGTACACCTGTCCAACTGCTCGTCAAAGCAAATTTCTAATCAGCCAATCACATGTCAGCAACTCAGTGCATTTAGGCATGTAGACATGGTCAAGACGATCTACTGTGGTTCAAACCAGCATCAGAATGAGGAAGAAAGGTGATTTAAGTGACATTGAACATGGCATGGTTGTTGGTGGCAGACGGGCTGGTCTGAGTATTTCAGAAACTGCTGATCTACTGGGATTTTCACCACAACCATCACTAGGGTTTACAGTAGGGATCGACCGATTATCGGCCGGACCGATTATCGGCGCCGATATTTGGCATTTTTACGTATATCGGCATCTGCCTTTTTTTAATCCAACGGGCCGATTTAAAACTAAATTATTTTGGCTCGGATGCCGCTGCGCTTCTCTGCCCCGCTCACAGCGCCGCCGCCATCTTGATTGCGCAATCCAAGCACATAGACACAAAGCCAATCAGAAGCTGAAACTGTTTGCAAGGTCCTCACGGCGGAGAGATAAATTTTCTCGTGTGGAGAAGCTCCAGTGTGGACGAATGTGTCAAAGGTACGTTGGAAACTCCTGAAATTGTAATAAACATCCCAGTCCTCTGCATGTCACAACTACTAGTAACGTTACTATGAGGAGAATACCGTAAAAATGTAATAAACATCAGCGGCAGCTCTGCTGGCTCGTAGTAGCTCCCGACGCGTCTGAATGATTTGAGACAAAGCTGCTGAAAAAAATCGATATGAGAACAGTCCGTTATAGTCGAAGCGGATGTGTGTGAAAAAAAACTCAAACTAAATTCAGTCTAGTTTTATTGCATGAAAGCGTGACGAGGATAGAGAATAGTTTGTTACCACGGGAGTAACTGCAGAGCAGCAAAGCACCGTCCGCCTGACAGAAAACAGTCGGACAATAATAACTGCTGAACTACCGAGTTATTTAACTTTATCTCTTTGTGTTGATTGAGAGATCCCAAAAATGTTAGGTGAAGTTGTCTTTGATAGTTTATTTTAGAGGCGGACCGCGAACTTTATAGCACCCCGTCGAAGCGCTGCAGCCGTCTCAGACCGCCAGATATGATGTAATTGTTTTTGCACAACAATCAGTTCTTGAAGTGGAATTTTTTCAGTTACACTTATTCATATTTTGTTTGCATGTCTCTGCCTATGTGTGCGTGTGTGAGGCGGGGGGTGGGGGACTGAAGTAATCGCGTATATTTAATATATAAAATAATATAAAAGTAATGTAATGGCAGACCTGTAAATTTTGTTTGGAGTTATGCAGTTATTGGAGCTATTTATTTTTTGGTGTGTTTTTTATTTAATTGTTTTTTTTAAATAAACAAAGTCAAGAGTTGGAGTTTGTATTATTCAAAATTTTTATGCCAATATGTTCACTTTTACCGCAAATGAATATCGGCTCAAAATATCGGCTATCGGCCTTCCTGACTACTAATAATCGGTATCGGTATCGGCCCTGAAAAAACCATATCGGTCGATCACTAGTTTACAGAGAATGGTCTGAAAAAGAAAAAATATCCAGTGAGCAGCAGTTCTGTGGTTTAAATGCCTTATTGATGCCAGAGGTCAGAGGAGAATGGCCAGACTGGTTCGAGCTGATAAAAAGACAACTGTAACTCAAATAACCAGTCGTTACAACCGAGGTCTACAGAAGAACATCTCTGAACACACAACACGTTGAACCTTGAGGCGGATGGGCAACAGCAGCAGAAGACCACACCGGGTGCCACTCCTGTCAGCTACGAACAGGAAACAGGCTCACCAAAACTGGACAATAGAAGATTGAGAAAACAATGCCTGGTCTGATGAGTCTCAATTGCTCAACTGCTGCAACATTCGGAAGGTTGGGTCAGAATTTCGCATCAACAACATGAAAGCATGGGTCCATCCTGCCTTGTATCAGCGGTTCAGGCTGCTGCTGGTGGTGTAATGGTGTAGAGGATATTTTCCTGGCCCACTTTGGGTCCATTAGTACCAACTGAGCAATCGTGTCAACACCACAGCCTACCTGAGTATTGTTGCTGACCATGTCCAACCCTTTATGACCACAGTATACCCATCATTTGATGGTTACTTCCAGCAGGATAACGCGCCATGTCATAAAGCGCAAATCATCTCAGATTGGTTTCTTGAACATGACGATGAGTTCACTGGATTCAAATGGCCTCCACAGTCACCAGATCTCAGTCCAATAGAGAACCTTTGGGATGTGGTGGAATGGGAGATTCTCTTCATGGATGTGCAGCCGACAAATCTGCAGCAACTGGTGATGCTGTCATGTCAATATGGACCAAACTCTCTGAGGAATGTTTCCAGTACCTTGTTGAATCTATGTTGAACTAAGGCAGTTCTGAAGGCAAAAGGGGGTCCAACCCAGTGCTAACAAGGTGTGTCTAATAAAGTGGCTGGTGGGGGTATAATCCTATATCCTAATATAATGATGACATTAATCTAACAGACATAATCATCAAATCCCAACAAAAGCCATTTCTCAATACCAAGTATGCCAAGTTTGCACATTATACTTGGCAAGAATGACTGTGGACCATACGTCAGAGGATGGAAGCAGTTAGTTCAGTCTTTCTGCTACTGAAACAGCAGTGTACTCCACAGCATCACAGCTCACCTAGGCAAGGCAAGGCAAGTTTATTTGTATAGCACAATTCAACACAAGGTAATTCAAAGTGCTTTACATAAACATTAAAGGAGACTAATGCTTATTCAAAATGTCTCCAGGTTAACTGGACACCTTGAATAAGACTCAAAATGGATCATGAACTCCTTTGGCAATTCTTCAGGACTGTTTTTCCTTTTGTTGTTCAACAGTGTTCAAAATAAAGATTTGAGGGAAATTTTCAAATTTCGATTTCTCAATTTGAAGTTAGAAGTATTACATTCTCAAATGAATACTGCCATTATGATTCGAAAAAGTTGGCACTTCTTTCCCTTACTTTTTCTTCAAACTTTCTCCTCCATTACGTCCACTTGCTGAAACAAAATGCATTTTGGAACACAATGCCATTAAAGCTTTCACATTGTTCCACTGGATGCAAGAACATATTGATTAGATGCAGACATCGTGATGGCTGACCAGGATAACAGCTATTCAGAAAAAGCGCCTTATATGATGAGCCAGTTTTTCTTATACAATTCAAACCTTGTAAATTTCATAGCAGTTTGAGTAAACACTTGCTGTCCTGTAAGTCTTTGATGCTTTCCTGCTTCAGCACACCTGATTCTAATGAATGGGTCGTTAACTGACTTGTGCAGACCTGGATGACAAACTGATGATGATCCATTGTTTGAATCAGGTGCGTTGTCCCCGAGAAACATCTAAGACATTCAGGACAGTGGCCCTCCAGGACCGAGTTTTGACATCCGTGTGCTAGACAGTTATTTACTTTGTCACTATATTTTGTCTATTGCAGGGGTGTCAGACTCATTTTCACTGAGGGCCACATCAGCGTCATAGTTGCCCTCAAAGGACCAGATTGATGGCATGAATGTAAAAAAATTAGGGCTGTCAATTTCTCAAAATAATTAATCAGATTAATCGCATGACTGTCAATAGTTAATCATGATTAATCGCAAATTAATCGCATATTTTTATCTGTTCTAAATCTACCTTATACAGATCTTTTTCAAGTTGTATTACTCTTATTAATACGAGTCCTGACTAGAACCAGGAAATACGACCATATTAGTCCAGTCCTGAGGTCTCTGGCTTCCTGTCACTCAGAGAATAGACTTTAAAACAGCTCTACTTGTGTTCAAGTCTCTTCATGGCCCCAAAGTCCATCTCTGACATGTTAGAGTCATATGAACCAACCTGGACTCTGAGAACCTCAGGTAGTGGTCTCTTGCTGGTGCCCAGAGTCAGGACTAAACAAGGTGAAGCTGCATTTCAGTTTTATGCTCCTAAAATCTGGACCAGTCTTCCAGAAGATGTTAGACAGACCTGAACTCTGACAATGTTCAGATCCAGACTGAAAACAGTTCTGTTTAGATGTGAAGATGATGACTGGAAGAATTTTATCTGCACTCTTCAGTTTAAATTTAATTAATTATTTTTTTTTATTAATTAATTTTATTTATTATTGATTATTTTTATGCTAGTATGGAATGATTCTATTTGCCTTCTTGTGATTTTATGCATCTGTAAAGCACTTTGAATTGCCTTGTGTACAAATTGTGTTCTACAAATAAAGTTGCCTTGCCTAATATAAGAGTACACAAATGCTTGGCTTATGCAAAACAAATGCATGTTTATTTATTGCTACAATCCAAAATCCATTATATATTATTATATATATATATATATATATATATATATATATATATATATATATATATATATATACATATATACTCAATATTTTCTCTTATGTTCTTCATACAAAATATTTTCGTGGTTTGCTTCAAACGGGGGTGTGGGGGGTGGGGGGGGGGGGGGGGGGCTCTCTGCATCAGCGCTCTCATTAGCCGTCAAGTGATATTTCAGTAGTCGGGACTCCGGTGGTAACTAAATTCACATCGCAATTCACAAACAATATTTATCTTGTGGAGTTAGCCATCAGGCAAGGTTTTGAAGCTAAACTTACCATTCAAAATAGTATCTTTTGTATCCATTTTTATCCCAATTACTGCTAACGGAGGTATGTTTACGTCTGTCTGTCTGCGGCATGGCCGTCGACGTCACTGCATGGCTTCCTGTTTTGACAGGACTACGGAGGACTACAGGACTACAACTACGGAGGGGCACGAGGCTCAATAAACCTACTCTCCTCTCTACTATTGTACATCAATGGCCAGGCTAAGGCTCGCGTTAATCCGCGTTAAAAAAATTAGTTGCGTTAAAATTATTTTGCGTTAATCACGCGTTAACGCGTTAACTTTGACAGCCCTAAAAAAAATGCAATGAAAATCAAAACAAAATTAAACTACATCTTATTATATTGTTAAATAATGGTTTCTGTATTTATGTATTTCAAGTTTCAAATATTTAAGTCATTATTATATTAAACTCAGGGTTTGTGGTTGTAAGAATATCCGCTACCTTGGTTTCAGAAGCGGAAGCGGTTCTTTGTTTTTCTTGCAGGCTAAATTTAGCATACTTAGCCCCGTGTTTGCTGTCAAAATGCCTATGTAGATTAAACTCTTTGACGACTTACACCTGCTTCATAACACAAAAGACACACTATTATTTAACCTTGAGATACAAACTTGTAATTGTTTTCCCATCGTTCATGAAACTGCATTCCTTGTGCATCAATTTTTCTTTTCTTGGACATGTTGGGGTTAGTTTGTAAAGGTTTTTCTTAAGTCCATCAGTTCTGAAAAATCGTCTTGCTCATAGCTATTGTTATTGTTGTGGGTAACGACGAAATGCATGATGGGAGATGTAGTTTATTGTCAATATGCACTTTAAAGCAGCATAAACTTATTTTAAGTCTTAAAATATTGGTTTAAAATGTAAGCCAATGAATGCACAAGCTCTCGAGGTCCACATAAAATGATGTGACGGGCCATATTTGGCCCGCGGGCCTTGTGTTTGACACATGTGGTCTATTGGATTACATCTGTTGTGCAGTGTGGTCTGTAGATTGTGCAATTGTTTGATGCAAGAGTGATGCAGTGTAAGAATCCACCATACTGCTCCAAGAAATTTCTATGAAATTTATATTTTAGATGCTTTAGATGGTGAACATTAAGTTTCTTAATTAACTACATGCTGATATGTTTTTAAAGACAAAATGTTTATGATGTGTTCATCAAGTATATACATACGTGTTGTAATGTATTGACAATTCTTTCATCGAAGTAAGGACCACATTGGACTCCATAGCTGACTTGTTAAGAATGAAAGTCGTGCACTCAGAATAACAAGTGTAAGTACAGACATAGATAAAGCATATATCCCTAATGACATATCAGTGAGGGTACATCTTGCAGCTCTGGAGCCTATTGTGCTTTTGTAGACCTTGATATCATTGAACAAAATGTTTACTTCAGTTCACTTGTATAGAGCCAATTCACAACAAACTAATCCTTGCACAGTTTACACTTTACACAGACAGCATGCAAAGTTTAAAACTTAAATATAGTCCAATGAAAACTATCCAGTTTAGTCCAATTAAATTCCAGTTCAGTCACATTTCGTTGTAATTTATGTATAATATTCCGACTGAACAGCGGAGCGGGAAAAACCTGGATTAACAGCGCTAAAAAAAAAAACCTTCAGCAGGCCCGAGAGACCGGTTGGATAGCATCCTCCATTTGTGTGCATATGTCATACAAATAGAGGCAACAGGCATCAGGACACTTTTGGCCAAAGGTCAAAGGTCTCTTCACTTGGGTGAAGAGAGGAGCTGAGCTGTGACTGTAAGGTTGTTTGTGCCTGCTGTGGCGGCAATCCTCAAACCCGGTGGTGGACACCTTGGGTAAGAGAGGCCGTCAGACTGAAGAAAGTTCCTACTAGGTTTGGTTAGCTTGTGGGACTCTGGAAGCAACAGATAGATTCAACCATGAGTTCTTGAAGGCTCTGGATGTTGTTGGACTGTTTCGGTTGGCATGTCTCTGCAACACTGTAGAATTTGGGGTCAGTACCTCTGGATTGGCAGACCGGGGTGGTGGTTCCCTCTTTAAGAAGGGGGACTGGAGGATGTGTTCCAATTACAGGGGAATCACACTCCTCAGCCTCCCTGGTAAGGTCTATGCAGGGGTGCTGGAGAAGAAGAGTCCTATCGATTGTTGAGTCCTGGATCCAGGAGGAACAATGTGGGTTCCATTCTGGTCGTGGAACACTGGACCAGCTCTATACCCTCACTAGGGTCCTGGAGGGAACATGGGAATTTTCTCAACCAGTTCACCTGTGTTTTGTGGACTTGGAGAAGGCATTTGATCATGTCCCTCGGGGGGGTCCAGTGGGGGGTACTCCAGGAGTCTGGGGTTCTGGGCCCGTTGTTACGGGCTGTCCAGTCCCTCTACAAATGGAGTAAGGAGTTTGGTCCTCACTGCCGGTTGTAAAGTCGGATTTGTTTTCAGTGAGACTTGGACTCCGTCAGGGCTGTCCTTTGTCACTGATTCTGTTCATCGTGTTTAATGGACAAAATTTCTAGGCGCAGCCAAGGAGCGGAGAAGGTTCCATTTGGGTGGTGTCAGGATTTCATCTCCGCTTTTTGCGGATGACGTGGTCGTGCTGGCACCATCAGATGGGGATCTTCAGCTCTCGCTGGCGCGTTTCGCAACCGAGTGTGAAGCGGCAGGGATGAGAATCAGCACCTCCAAATCTGAGACCATGGTTCTCAGTCTGAAACGGGTAGAATGTCTTCTCCGGGTCGGGAGTGAGGTTCTGCCTCAAGTGGAGGAGTTTAAGTATCTCGGGGTCTTGTTCACGAGTGATGGGAGAAAGGAGCGGGAGATCGACAGATGGATTGGTGCAGCGTCTGCTGTGGTGCGGACTCTGTACCGGTCCGTTGTGGTGAAGAGAGAGCTGAGCCAAAAGGCAAGGCTCTCTGTTTACCGGTCGATCTTTGTTCCAACCCTCACCTATGGTCATGAACTGTGGGTAGTCCCCGAAAGAATGAGATCACATCACAAGCAGCTGAAAGGAGTTTTCTCCGCAGGGTGGCTGGACTCTCCCTTCGAGATAAGATGAGAAGTTCAGTCATTCGGGAGAGTCTCAGAGTAGAGCCGCTGCTCCTTCACATCGAGAGGAGCCAGTTGAGGTGGTTCGGGCATCTGGTTAGGATGTCCCCTGATGCCTCCCTGGAGCTGTGTTTCAGGCATGTCCAACTGGGAGAAAACCACGAGGCAGATCCAGAACACGCTGGAGAGACTACATCTCTCAGCTGGAACTGAGAACGCCTTGGTGTTCTCCCAGAACAGCTAGTGGAGGGAGGTCTGGGTTTCTTTCCTTAGGCTGCTGTCCCCGCGACCCGATTATGGATTAAGCAGAAGAAGATGATGGATGGATGTCATTACTGAAGCTATCCCTCTCTATTATCATTATCCCAAAAAAATGACATTTTTAAAGGTAGTGTGTTAATAGTGTTTATGCTTTGTCAGAGTTGAATGCAAAGGAATTATTTTTACAGTTTTAGACCAGAGAAAATCGCCAGCTGTATATATCTTTGTTCAAAACAAAAGCCTGTGTGAAAACATTTGGCAATCTTAGCAGGGAACAGGCGCTCCAGTGTGTGGAAGGCCTGTATATTAACCCTGGCCTACGGTGAGATCCCAGCAGTCCTTCTCTGCTGCCTCAGTCAGAACAGCTGCGGTCCTTTAAAGCTCCTCCTTGTGATATCAGAACAAAGCTCCAAAGGAAAAAAACATGTTTTTATACGCATAGAAGACTTCACCATTAAAAACATAATATTCACCATGAAAGAATTTTAACTTCCAAAAGATGAAAGTGATCTTAAGAGAACAAAGAAGGAAAGTATTAAGTAAAATGACAAGGATCATCTTTTTATTATCTGATAGAAAGGTTTAAGTTGCCTGATAGAAGTGCATTTATCTTTTAAGATTATTCCAGCTAACTATCACAAAAGCCTCTGTGTTCTCTTTTCAAAACAATTAAGTTCCATTCATTTTAAGAGGGTGAACTATGATAATAATTTAAAAACAGATAAGATGCACGCTCCCTAAATCCAGATTTGAGATCAAATCTACTCGTCCTGTTACACAAACCAACAAACTCTCTCTGAAGGGAGGAGACTACAGACGGATGCGCGCAGCAAGCAGTCAGATCAAAGTTTGCTCAGGGGATGATGTTCAGTCGGGCATCTTCGCTCGTGTAGCCAGCCTTGATCTGTATTTTTTTTTTGTTTTTTGTTTTTTTTTTTCTTTTTTTCCTGGTTGAACTACATATCATCTGCGTGAGGAGGGATCCCAGCCCGGCCCGGCTGACGGACGGAGAAGCGCACTGTTGGCGAGAGCGCAAGTTCGCTGCCCAAGTTTGGAGCGCAGACGCCGGCTGGAGGAACGCGTCGGCGCGCAACTTTCTCCCGCACCCGAAGATGAACGACACGGACGAGTTTTGCAAAGACAACCAAACACACAACTTCACCGACCAGTTATGTCAGACCGACGCTTCTCCGCCTTACGGTCCCATCGACATCACCACCTTCATGCACATCTTCCCGTCCATCTACGGGATCCTGTGCACGGTTGGAGTTATCGCCAACGGACTGGTCATCTACGCGGTGGCGGCGTGCAAGAAGAAAATGGTCTCAGACATCTACGTGCTCAACTTGGCGATCGCCGACATGCTGTTTTTACTCGTGATGCCTTTCAACATTCACCAGCTGGTCAGGGACAGGCAGTGGGTTTTCGGAAGCTTTATGTGCAAGGCTGTGGTGGTGGTGGACGTCAGCAACCAGTTCACCACGGTGGGAATCGTTACAGTGCTGTGCATTGATCGGTAAGGCTTCAGTCCAGTTATTTGATTTGATTCTCTTAGTTTTAGACTTATTAGGACAAAACCATCATCGGTGACATGAAATATAACTAAAGGTTTTTAAAAGCACCTGTTACAAATGCCTTGATTTGATTAACAGGGTTTTTAAAACTTTACAAAATAATAACAATAGTTATAATTATCCATTTATTCTAACTGAGTCTAACTCAGAATGTCATTCTTTTAATGGAGACCCTTAAAAAAAAGGAAAAAAGAAGAGAAAAGTAAGTTATTTATTTGCATAAAAACCATGGAGACACAACGTGATTGATCATAAATATACTGTGTCTAGTTTATGATCTGAACACATCGAGGACAGTTAAATGAGCCCTTCCGCCACTTTGAACAATTATGGATTTCCATTTAAAGGGAACATCTGAAGCAGTAGTCAAAGCTATAATGCCACACAATATGCGTTTTTAGTGTCAGTGGACAAGCTAATTATGTTGTAGTGAACAGCCTGTTCAGAAGCAAATGCCTTTATAGGCCTCATTTCATTCACCAGCAGTGTACTTTTTATTTTCATTATAGTCGTAACTATTTGAGAGTTCTGGTCTGGAGCTTTGAGATAAAGTCGTGTCAGAGCTCTCAATCATTTTTAAGGCACAAATACTGAAAAAAGGACAAACAGCCCGTTGAAACTCAACTCCATCACATTTAGAACAAATATCTACTTTAGAGGCCATAATGTAATGGTTAGCGTAGATAAATCTAATCATAACAGACAGCAAATATAAAGTAAAGCGTGTTTCCCATAAATAAGGCACACCACAAAAAATCTTTGAGAGCAAAATAGTTCAATACCTCTCACACGGTCAGATAAGTGTGTTATTTGTTCTCCAAATTAATAAGAGGTTTTCTCCATAGCCAGGAGTCTTAAAAGGTCTAGATAACACTTCCCTGCAGTTTATTTCACTCAGAGACCACAGTATTTAGTCTCAAAGCCTCTTTATATGTTTTATAGTTGAGCCTTTCAGAATGACTGTACATCTGCTTGATTCTGATTGTCACTTCGGCTGCTGTAAAGTTGCTTTTATTACACCACAAATGGAGCCATTTCACGATTCAGATTTTTTTTTTTTTTCTCTGAGGTTAGCTGAGACAACTGTTCTGGTAGTCTGAGGCTTTGATTCCACAATCGCAGTTACAGTATCTGCATTTGGCTCCGGTTGAGCACGTCAGCTCTTATTAGCAGTCAGGAAACTGAGCTGTCATTTGACAAGATAATTGACGTTGAGGCAGGATGTCCTGGAGAAAATTGCAAGAATGTCGGCATTGGCAGCAGTCAGGTCAGCCATGAACATTAACATGAAACATGCAAACAACTGGAAATGTGTAATTTGCTCCACTTAGTTTCACTTGGAGTAAAAATAATGACAAAGTGATTCAGTTCCAGCTGTTCCAGATGAAACACATTAATGGAAAATCTGAACGGAACCATGTTCATGCTCCCTGTTTAAATGACGACATTGTCATTCATCACTCATTTTAGAAATGAACCTATGATGATGTACGTGACTCCATCACTGTCTTTTGTCCTGATTTGATGACCCAAGCTTATCAGTGACATAAAAGGCCTTTTCGAGAGAAAAAAAAAAAAAGATGTCTTAACATGTACATGACCAAACGTGCTTTGATAACTGGTGCTTCGGATTGTAGTCAAACTCTAAAAGCCTCAATTCGTCCTCACAGGTACATAGCTATTGTGCATCCCAGTTCGGAGAAGAGGACTGTACAGATGACCATTATCATCAACATGCTGGTGTGGCTGGGCAGCTTCCTCCTCACCATACCAGTCATGATGTATGCCAAGGTGGTTCGCAGGCAACATTTGGAAGTGTGTATGATGTACCTGGACGGACCTGAGGACATGTACTGGTACACCCTCTACCAGTCTATCCTCGGCTTCATCATCCCCCTCATAATCATCAGCACCTTCTACTCGCTCACCCTCTATCACGTCTTCAGCTCCATCCGTCGGGTCAAACGCAAGCAGTCCGTGTGGGCTAAAAGAGCCACCAAGATGGTCCTGATGGTCATCGCCCTGTTCCTGGTCTGCTGGTCACCTTACCACATCATCCAGGTGATCAACCTGAGCAACAACACACCGACCATTGCCTTCGTCTACGTCTACAACATCAGCATCTGCCTCAGCTACTCCCACAGCTGCATCAACCCTCTCATGTTGCTCATCTTTGCCCAGAACTACCGCGAGCGTCTCTGCCGCCGGAGAGGGCTCTACAGCTCCCAGCTTTCCTCCAAGTTCACGGTGGTCAAAACCGATGGCTCCAGCTCGGCAAATGACCCGTCCTGTCGCATCACTGTGATCCAATCACAGAGATAAGTTTTTGTACAAGCAGAGCACATGGAAATGAAGACAGATTAATACTCCACCAAACCAAACAAACAAACAAAGAAAAACATAAAATACAGGTAGTGTGGTTGTCAGCTACATCCAGGTACAGATCTGGCTCAGCAAACAATAGTATGTTCGGTGCATGATGGAGTTAAGTCAACTGCACAGCTGTGTCAGTGTTGTGATGGGCTGTTTTCCCAATATGCATTGTGGTGTCTTTTATCTGAACAGATATCATCTCTGGCAAGACTATCATCAGTAATCTCATAATGAATCCTTTATAGGGACTTTCGATTTGTAACCAGTGGCTTGAGTAATGGTGGTTTTACAGATGCGAAATAGATAAGTTAGAAACAGTTCTGTTTTGTAATATGGCAGCTGTAAATGTTTTTAACCCACTTTTCATGGTTTTCCAACTTTAGAATCAGAGGACAAGTAAATAGTTTGTAGAAGTAATAGGGATTTTACATGTCAAGTCTTCAGTGTCTGTCTGCCAGAAAAATATTAGGGAGTTTTTATTCCGTTTTGACTCCAAATTATTATTTGACTGCCGTTCGTCTGCTGTCTGATGGAACATGTTTGCAACAAACATTTTTAAAGAGAAACGCTGCTGTTTGTGGCGCTGGACTCTCACCGGACAATGCAGCCTCAAACACTCACGCTTCAGGATATAGATGGGCAGTGATCCCTCCCACTGTTAAGTTTTTATTACTGTGGTCACGATCTCCAAGGACTGGTTACAAGATAATGTTCATGTGCTGATTCTTTGTTATTCATCCCAGTCTTTCAACATGATGAGCAGCCGTATCTACGATTTGAGCCACAGTTCTGAAAACACACATAAATGATAAAATGTCTTATATGATGAACAGAGATGAAATCCAATCCCTACATACCTGAATATGGACATATTTGGAACTGACACAGTGAGTGGTTGTTGCCTTACTTTGTGTTGTTCTGTGAAGCTTGTATTTGATATCTTCCTCAGATTTTTGTGATTAAGATTTTTTTTTTTCCTCAAACAATTCAAAAGGCAAACAGTGATATTTGCAGCGACGACAGAGACTGCGTGTAGAACGGGCGTAATTTCCCATCTGTGTCATGTAACTTGCATAATAAAATGTGAGAGGAAATATACAGAAAAAAAAGTTTTGAATTATCTTTGGAAGCAGCAAGAATGAATTTTTGAACAGACTGTGAAGAATGTATGAGGTGGATAATTCTGCACTGGGAACTTTACGAGTTGGTGATGAGTTATTGGAGAGCAGACACTTTGATCCTGCATTAATGAATCATCAGTGATGGCTAAAGGAACAGAGGGATGGCCTGTGTTGGGAAGTTTCTCCAGAATAAATCTACACAAACTGCTGAGCAGCACAAACTTGCATTCACTGATTACTCGGTTGTTAGTTTGTACAATGTAATAAAACAAAGAGACAACTTAGTCATTTCCTATAACTTTGTTGTTATGTGAATATGGTTTACCTTAAGTTCGTTGGTTCCAAAATTGCAGCGTACTGTGTGAAAATGACAAGACACTTGTCTTTTTAATTGTTTCCAGTATAGATCTGGTAGACATTTAAGAGTTTGAAACAAGTGAGAAAGTGAATCTTAATTTTAGATCAAGGTACTTAAAAACAGACTTGCTACAGCACAATAACAAATAAAAGACAGCAAAAACAAGCTTTTATGAATTGTAGGTCTTGGAACAACAAACCTCCAATTAAAGTGGAGATTACTGAATGTTTGCAGATTTTTTTTTTATGTGATTACTTGAAGCAAGATTTTTATAGTCAAAGTTAAAAACTGGGACTGGGCAGAGAGAGAACTTAGGAAGACGTGCAGTGAACAGGCCGGGAGTTGAACCTGCAACCACTGCAGAAGGACTGTACCTGCGTACGTGGGTGGCCAGCTTAAACCACTGACCGACCTGGCGGCCTTGTTTTATCAGTAAATTTTGACAAAATCTCCCAACTTTTACTGGTAGACTTGCACAATTATGTTGTAAAATCTCTTTTTTGACGTAAAATTACGACTTACTGTATGGAAGTATTTCTGTGCCACCTGAGTTTGAATACGAATTTTTAAGATTGAAATTTTTCAGCATCAAAATCAGACTTTGAATTTTAAAAAACATCAGATTTCTAGCACTGAAATTTTTTTTGCCTCTGAATTTTATTTTGTTAAAATAAATTCAGTGTTTAAAAAAATTGTTGTCTTAAAATATTCAGTTTTTCAAAATTCAACATGTAAAGAAATTCAACACCCCAAAAAAATTCAGTTAAAAAAAAAAAAATCAAATCTCAAAAAAATTCAGTGTAAAAAAATTCAGTTTCTAAAAAAAAAAAAATCAATGTAAAAAATTCAACCTCAAAAAATTCAGTGTAAAAAGAACCAGACTCAACATCCGGATCACCAGGGAGAAGCAATCGATCCCTGTCTCAATTCAGCCAACGTCCAGCCAATCACGTTACGCTCCATTTTCAGGAGATCTGGGTGTGTGAGAATCAAACCATTGGTCCAGGTCCACCATGATGGATAAATGTGTGGACTCAGTGTGATGCAGTCTAGATATCATCCGCTTGCTGCTTTTCAATCTTGGATTTCAAATGCTCCTTGTATGCCAGGATATCCTTATTCCACTTTGTAATGGTTTGATTCTCACACACCCAGATCTCCTGAAAATGGAGCGTAACGTGATTGGCTGGACGTTGGTTGAATTGAGACAGGGATCGATTGCTTCTCCCTGGTGACCCGGATGTTGAGTCTGGTTCTTTTTACACTGAATTTTTTGAGGTTGAATTTTTTTACACTGAATGTTTTGAGTTAGAATTTTTTTACACTGATTTTTTTTTTAGAAATTGAATTTTTTTACACTGAATTTTTTTGAGATGTTGATTTTTTTTTTTTACACTGAATTTTTTGGGGTGTTGAATTTCTTTACATGTTGAATTTTGAAAAACTGAATATTTTAAGACAACATTTTTTTTTAACACTGAATTTATTTTAACAAAATAAAATTCAGAGGCAAAAAAAAATTCAGTGCTAGAAATCTGATGTTTTTTAAAATTCAAAATCTGATTTTGATGCTGAAAAATTTCAATCTTAAAAATTCGTATTCAAACTCAGGTGGCACAGAAATACTTCCATATTACTGCCCTAAAATCAAGAATTCCTTGAGCAATTTTGAGATAATTGTGACTTTTTAACTTCAAATTAAGTTAGAATTCACTAACTACACATGCACTTTGCTCTGTCCACAGTCTACAACTGTTCACAGCTGAAAAATAGTGTAACTTCAATATCAGGAACACTTTGCAGATTACAAACAACTATCTCAAACTCTGTATTGATAAACAAACTGTCTAGAGCATGCTGGGAAACAGCACACTACAATAATAGAGTTCCCACAATTACTCTGCTTATATTTAGACAGAGTCAAGAAAAGTTCTTGGTGGGCCTAAAAATGAATCCCTTTTTGAGTTATCTCAAATATCTTTAAAATCGCCAACGGGTTCTGACAAAACAGCAGTATCTGATGGACTGGGAGTGAGTTCTCTGCATCTTATCATTGTGAATAATAAAAGAGAAAGTATGTTAAAATGACACCCTCGTTGGCACTAAAAAGTTTGGTTACCCTAAGAAAATGTTTTTATAATGAACCTAAGAATACTGGACATTTGGTGTAGCTATTACAGTCTATGTAGTTTATTGTGACTGCTTTGTATAAGGTCATCTCAAGGTTTGGGAAAGACTGCAGTCATGAAAAAAATGTATTAGATCAGAGATGGGTAGCTATCTGTGTTAAGTTTTGATTTGTGATTCTTTTCTGTCTCACAGTCTTCACAGTGCCCTCCTGGTTTTTGTTTTGTTTTGTTTTGTTTTTTTTTTGCTGTGGTTTTTTTCTTTTCCTTTTAGATTTGTTGTTTCTTTTCAGGAACAACCTCAATATGTGGTGTTAAAGTCTAGCTGTCATTACTTTAGCTACTTAGCACTTAGCATTTTCAGTTAATTTGACATCTGAGGAGTCAACAAAAAAACTAAGTGAGTATAATCACTCTTATTAAAAAGATAAAATGGCTTCTTATGCTGTTAAATGGACTAATAGACCACTGTGGCCCGGTCAGGGTGGGCCTCAAAAAGCTTGAGAAGAGGTCACAGATGATTTGGCCTTTTGCCGGGGGTGACTGCTGGCCTCCCCGGGCCGAGTTATTCGCTGCTTTGGTTGCCTGCACCAGGTGACCCATATTCACCCACATACCTTTTTAAGGCCATCCTGGCCGGATTACAGGCTACAACTGCAGTCCAACTGTTGCTGTTGTCGAATTTTCAGCCAGAGCCACTGAGTTGGGTTTAGGCTCAGCTGGCGACTCGTTGCTGCCATCCTGGAAGTTTTTGTTTGGCTTCTGCAATCGTTTTGTTCCACAACCTTTTATCAAATTATATCAAAGATCTGGATGCTTTTGTTTCAGATTTCACGATCATCATCCATCCATTATCTTATTCCTATGTAGAGTCACAGGGATCTGCTGGAGCCTATCCCAGCCCTCTTTGGGGGAAGGGGGGGGGTCCACCCTGGACAAGTCAACAACTTATGTACAGCAGTTTGTCCAGCTGTAGGTCTGTTAAAGCGTTTTATAAATAAAGTTGAGTTGAGGTCACCAGTGAATGAATGTATAATAACTTTAAGTTGTCATCACAGTGTAATATAAGCTAGGCTAAGCTCTATTAGCTAACTTGTGGTAGGAGTTAAGTTGGGAAAGCTCCATCTTATTCGCAGGCTTGTTCATTCCACCATTTGCCCATTTCTGGATTAATGTTGGTTATGTGGAGTCACTTCCTGGATACTATGTTGGTAGGCCAAAAAAAAAAAAAAAAAAAAATCAGGCTTCAAACTACTCTTCAGAAACCCATGGGCGTTGTCAGTGTTTGTCCAGTTCTTGTTGTACAGTCTATGGTTTCTTCATGGGGTATTCCTACTTGTAATAATTGTTATTTGTATTCTACAGTCAAACCTACAGGCCATGACTTACTAGATAGTAGATGAGGTATCTTGTGTATTTAAATGTAAACCTTGTTTGTTAGATAACTTTGCACAGTGATTTGTTCATTTCACTTCAATGCTTTTTTTTTTTTTTTTTATTTCCCAGTCGACCCTCAGCACAGAGACTGCAGCCTGTACTTTCAAAGCCTGTTGTCCACAGACTACTTTTGTTTTTATTTTATATATTATTGCTCTGATTTGATGTTCTTTAACACCAGGGGATGCATTTCACAATATATCTTTGATTTTCCTCCGTCGCACCAAACAAAAACAATTGACTTTTTGGTGCAGTGTTTCTCGACGGCTCTTTTATCATTTTCTTTTTTCTTTTCTTTCTTTTGGTCATTGCTGTCGTTATGTCTCCAGCAGACAGTTGGCACTATAAAAGCACTGCTTAAAATCAACTGCTGCTGTCAGATATAGTATTGTACAAGTCAATTTGCCTTGGGAAGTTTGATGTTGTGGGATATCTGAGTCTGTGCGTCGTCTTTGAAGAGTCCGAATGCTAACGGCTTCAGTTCGCTCACCAAGACAATCCCCCAACAGAGATCCCCCATAAGAACCAAACATTTTTTTTAGTTTGATTCTTGTATATAAATCTACAAATTGATGCCAGGAGGATTTGACATTCTGAATTATATGTTCTTTTAAGTGGTCATGGGGATCTTTGATACGATTTGATCAACGGTTGTTGAACGAAATTATTGCAGAAGCCAAGGCATTAGCTTATGAAAGGAAAATCATTTCACAGAAAACATGTGATTCTATGTTCCCTTTGAGAAAATAAAACACATTCAAGCTTAATCACAAGTAGGAAGTTGGAACAAACCATATTCACGTGTGACTTGAAGGAAAATCATTAACTTAACCAATAGTTTACGGTAATTTTAGGGCTGTAAACTGAGAGAAACAGCTAACTGAAATTTAACATGATTAATTAGTGTATATTAAAGGTCTTGTAAGGCAATTTAGAGCCAGTTTAGCTGTTTCCCCCAGTCTCCAGTCTAAATGTCTGTTGGCTCTGCTGACATAACTGCTATTACACTTCTGAGAAAAAAAATATTAAGAGTATCTTAAAAAGCCAAATCTTTTAACTCCTGCCAAAATTTAATGTACCATCACACTTAAACTGACATCAGCGGAGCACAATCGCAATAATAATCTAGATATAATTAGTGCTGATGGCCAAATCTGAGATTCATCTCAAAACTCTCAAGAACTTTGAGTTTTTTGCATTAACTCATAACATGAGGTCACAGCAGCTGATGGGTCAGACAGACTTATCTACTCGAAACATTTAAATGTTCCTGTGGTGATGGTTCACGCTCCACATGAAGCACAAAAGGATCACCTCGTTACATTATGCATGGGAATTTCCCCTCTGGACATCTTGAAATGGCATTTGTAATTCTTAACTCAACAACATGTGTGTTCACATCATTAAATCATGATACATATACATAAACATATGTTTAATGCCATCATTAAACATATGTAAATGCACCTGCTGTGCACAAAAACACATTCCAGCTTTAATTCAAAAATGCTGAACAGATGTCTTTCAGTGATGTTGTGAGGGACCGAGCCAAAAAATCAGAGAAGCACAGGATATTTAGAAAAAGGTTCTCTTTTTATTTACAAAAAAGAAGTTCAAACATAGTAAATTTGGGCCCGTAAAAGACGTCAACACAATCAAACTTTACCAAAGGTAACTGAAACATAAACTGACCTCCACACTGACACATCAGGGGGACATATATACTGGCTGATCAGACCATTTTGACACAAGGGGGGAACACAATATACCTACCTAACAAACAAAACAAAACTGATTAGACTAATCAATACAACATGAAAGAGAAACCCATGGGAAAAAGAATCTAAATCAAACACTGTATACAAGAAAGAGTAAAACCCAAACCAAAACAGAAAACCTACACTTCTTCTGGACCCTTGTCTTAAACCAATGGCTTAGTCTAATGAGGCCTCTGCCCCATCAGTGCAGATCCATAGCAGCTGGGACTCTGCAGACCTGGCAACTCCCTCTCCAAACTGCTTAGCTGGTGTGGCTGCTCATGTGGCCATCACACTCCCCCTCCCTTCAAAACTCGCCACCCCAGCGAGAGAGGTGGTCAGCAGTCTTATTAAGTGTCCCAGGGATGTGCTGTACGGTAAAGCGGTGTGGTTAGCTGGTGTGGCTGCTCATGCGGCCATCACAGATGTGGACCATAAAATCCCTTGATTTACCACTCTGCTGACTCGGTTGAGCAGATCGCTCCCATCACATTGAAAATCAAATAATGTCTTCTTCTTTTTTTTTTTTTTTTAACTCACTTTGTAGGTCTGGTCAACAAGAAGGAAAAAATATCATGGCGAAATCATAAAAAAATGCACATCAGACAAATTTTCCGCTCTGCTGCTGAAATAGCAAAGAGGATTGTTGCCCGCAGGGTGCTGGTTGGTTGGTTTATAGTTCTTTGGGAATACAAATAGTGAACCTGTAGTGGGTATAAAAACATCAACTTGCAAATACAAAAACTCTTCAGGAGCAGATGTGTCAATATCAATACTGGCCTGTGAAAATGGAAAGCATAAATTCATAGCGTGGAAATCTCTGCTGGTTTGGATGGTAGCCTGTCCCACATCAGTCTCCATTACCTCGTACCTCGCCACGCACAATCAATGCACCTCCACATCTTCACACGTGCTGGCTTTTGAACTCTGTGCTGATTAAATGGTTGGACGCCCAGACACACTGCCTCCTTATATGAGTCTCTTTTTGGCTAAGGAGTTTATGTGTTTAACTTGCTTTTGTTAGCACAAAAATTTGTATGTCCAGTGGCCGGTTTCCAGAAGAGTTCCTGAGACAGCGCAAACTCCATCATGGAATAAAGCCTGGCTTTAATACGTTGATGCTCAAAGGCCCGGAGATTACGGTCATTAAATGTCGGTCATGTTGGTGGTCAGTGTACTGATTATTTGAATAATTCAAGTACAGCTCCACGAAAGTCTCAACTTTCTTAGGAATGAATAAGAAAGGTATTCAAGGACAGATGCCATTTACAAAGAACCACCAGATATTTGAAACAATAAACAGGTCTATGGTGTGAATGCATGCCTGCAGTATAAGTGGTCTTGCTGCTTCCTACAGCTGACAGCGTGAACCTATAACTGAATGCTGAGGTGGAAGGAGAAACATATCTGTACGGTGGCAGCAAAATAAAGTGTAATGTAAGCAGGGTGAATACATGTAGCAAGCAAAGCACTGAAAGCTTAAGTGCACCATCTGTGTGGGACTCTGCAGAAAACTCAACCTGGCATGAATATGAATCAGAATTGCTCTGTCTTTGAGAAAAAGTTACCTGTAGGTGCCTTAAGGTGATGGGGAACATTGAGCCTTGAGTAGATGTTAAGTTAAGAACAAATTAAACATGAGGGCACTCTGAGGCATTAATAGCACGGGCACAGTCTTTAAATCCTTGAGCTCATTTAATTTTGAAAGTGGGTGATTTCTCAAAAGCAGGTTTAACTGAATTAATCACTAAATCAGAGGGGGAAAAAAAATAAGCTTTTTCATACAAATAATGTGAGAGACCAAGTTTAAGAATTGTGTAAAGCATCAACATTAACGGACATTGCTGCCATTGCCAAATCAGAAAACTTGCAACATACAAGACCTGCTGCTAATGTGCTGGTTCCAGACATCACAGTGCCAGTCACAGTGCCAGTCACAGTGCCAACCTCAGCAGCACACTAGACCACCGACTTAGCTGGCAGAGGAGGTAAACACGTTGTGCTATCTTGTCTGTGTGAATCCTGTGTATTCAGAAAGCTGTGCTCCCTCGGCCTAAACTGTGATAATTGTCAAATTCATCTCCCATAGTGAGTCTCAGAAAGAAAAAAAAAAAATCTCAGAATTATAGTGTAGAAACAACAGTTTTGCACCCACAGTGACAGAAATGATGTATTTACAGGTTTATCTCCATCAGTGCGGAGACAGCTTAAAACCCAAGATTACATGCGATCGGTCGCTAATCAGATTTTCCGCTGTGCTTCTGCCACAGCGATGCTCCTCTGGGTCTGTAAAACCTCCTCAATAATCTGCATTGTTTCCTTTTTACAAGCTCACACTTGTCTGTCGCTTTCCACCACCTCTTCACAATCTGAAAACTCACATTCCAGCTCTGTTTTAGCTCATCCCAGAGATAGTCTTGTGATGTTATCCAGCTCTTTTTCTTCTCACATTTGTTCCAAAATATGTTCAGAGGGGATGCGGTCTTGTGACTGCTGACAGGAAGCCATGTGGGCAACACTTGTAGCTGTTCCTCAGATAGTTCTGATGCTTGTTAAGGCTTATTGTCTTTGTCTTGCTGGAGATAAAATCCCCTTTAACACACACTGCATACTGCAGAACCGCAGAACTGTTGTAGTGTTTTTCTTTTTTATTTGAGTTAAATTAAGCTTGTAAATAATACAATACAATACAACTTTATTTGTATAGCACATTTAAATAACCACAGGGGCAGCCAAAGTGCTGTACATTAAAACATAAAAATTGTTAAAACATAGAAGTTAAAAAGGAATAAATAAAAAAAGTCAAGCAAATATAAAACACTTAAAAACAGTTAAAAACAGAAAACAGACACAGATGGGCTCATGACAGGTGCTATTTTGTATGGGGTTCCATGAATGCCAAAAATATGTTCAAGTGCTCACTGTTTATGTCCATTGGTTGCTTGTTAAGACGTTTCCTCATGTTTATTTAACTTTCAACAATACTCTGGTTGTGCCAAAGCTCTTTTAACAACTACTTTGTCTATGTAGATGCTCACTTGGCTTAACGTTTGGTTGTATCTGTTCAACTTTGATTTACACTTCTGTTGTCTCCTTACACTCACTGTCTGATTGTGTCACCTGTTTTTCACGTTATGATGCGTCATTGGTACGTGTTGTTGGTATGTGTTGTTGGTACGTGTCGTTGGTACGTGTCTTTGATATGTGTTGTTGCTATGCGTCGTTGCTTTGCATTGTTGCTATGCGTCATTGCTATGCGTTGTTGCTATGCGCCATTATGATGTGTCGTTGGTACGACGCACAGCAACAATGCATAGCAATGACACATAGCATTGATGCATAGCAACGACGCATAGCAACGACGCATAGCAACGACGCATAGCAACGATGCATAGCAACGACGCATAGCAACGACATGTACCAACGACGCAAAGCAATGACATGTACCAACGACGCATAGCAACGACGCAAAGCAACGACGCAAAGCAACGACGCAAAGCAACGACGCAAAGCAACGACGCATAGCAACGATGCAAAGCAACGACGCAAAGCAACGATGCATAGCAACGACTTGTACCAATGACGCATCATAATGTGAAAAACAGGTGACACAATCAGACAGTGAGTGTAAGAAGACAACAGAAGTGTAAACCAAAGTTAAACAGATACAACCAAACGTTAAGCCAAGTGACCAATCTACATAGACAAAGTAGTTGTTAAAAGAGCTTTGACACAACCAGAGTATTGTTGAAAGTTAAATAAACATGAGGAAATGTCTTAACAAACAACCAATGGACATAAACAGTGAGCACTTGAACATATTTTTGGCATTCATGGAACCCCATAATTTTGGAGGATGCCAGTCAAAATAAGTTAAGAAGTGTTAAAAGCCAAGGAAAATAAATATGTTTTTAGAAGAGATTTAAAAACCGGAAGCGAGGAAGCCTGTCTGACATTCAAAGGCAACTCGTTCCAAAGCTTTGGAGCCGCGGCAGCAAACGATCTGTCTCCTCTGAGCTTCAGCCTTGTTTTAGGGACTGTGAGCGACAGCTGATCGGCCGATCTTAGGGATCGAGGTGGGCAGTAAGGCTGAAGCAGACTGGAGAGATATGGAGGAGCAAGGTTGCTCAGGCATTTAAAAACAAATAGCAGAAGCTTAAAATTAATTCTGTAGAGCACAGGGAGCCAGTGTAGGGATATGGGGTGCCGAATGTAAAAACTTGATTACAGTTTTCAAACTGATATATTTTCAATATTTAGCTCATTTTCTTCACATTTAGCTCATTTTACACACATTTGAGACATAAATTATTTAAAATGTTAAATCTAAATGTTAAATGTTAAATGTTAAATTTAAATATTAAATCTAAATCTAAATGTTAAATCTAAATATAAATGTTAAATATAAATCTAAATATTAAATATAAATCTAAATGTTAAATGTTAAATCTAAATATTAAATCTAAATCTAAATGGTAAATCTAAATCTAAATATTAAATCTAAATCTAAATGTTAAATATTAAATCTAAATATTAAATCTAAATCCAAATGTTAAATGTTAAATCTAAATATTAAATCTAAATCTAAATGTTAAATCTATATGTAAATGTTAAATCTATATCTAAATGTTAAATTTTAAATCTAAATATTAAAATATAAATTCTAAATCTAAATATCTAAATCTAAATCTAAATGAATCTAAATCTAAATGTTAAATATTAAATCTAAATATAAATCTATCTAAATATTAAATCTAATCTAAATGTTAAATCTAATCTAAATATTAAATCTAATCTAAATGTAAATCTAAATCTAAATCTTTAAATCTTAAATAAATTAAATCTAAATCTAAATCTAAATTAAATTAAATGTTAAATCTAAATCTAAATATTTAAATCTAATCTAAATGTTAAATCTATATCTAAATGTTAAATGTTAAATGTGTCGCCGAGTGTAAAGCGGGTTATTTAGAGGATTTACAAATGTCCCATGCCCCGTAAAGTCTCACAGCCGCACAAAACCACGCCCACAACACTGATTAGGATCAATGGGAAGAGGGCTTGAGGGAGAGTCGGGACTCGAACATGGCTGCCTCCCTGCCTGTGGAAGATGGGGCCGGTACCGCTGAACAAACCGCTTGAAGTGCAGCCTGCACACCCGCCAACACGTCCGTTCAATGTCTTCCACAGGCAGGGAGGCAGCCATGTTCGAGTCCCGACTCTCCTCAAGCCCTCTTCCCATTGATCCTAATCAGTGGTGTGGGCGTGGTTGTGCGGCTGTGAGACTTTACGGGGCATGGGACATTTGTAAATCCTCTAAATAACCCGCTTTACACTCTGCGACACATTTAACATTTAGATATAGATTTAACATTTAGATTAGATTTAACATTTAGATTTAGATTTAATATTTAGATTTAACATTTAGATTTAGATTTTTTTAACATTTAGATTTAGATTTAATATTTAATTTAAGATTTAACATTTAGATTTAGATTTAATATTTAGATTTAAGATTTAACTTTGATATAGATTTAACATTTAGATATAGATTTAACATTTAGATTTATATTTAATATTTAGATTTAGATTTAATATTTAGATTTAATATTTAACATTTAGATTTAGATTAATATTTAGATTTAGATTTAACATTTAGATTTAGATTTAATATTTAGATTTAAAATTTAACATTTAGATATAGATTTAACATTTACATATAGATTTAACATTTAGATTTAGATTTAATATTTAGATTTAACATTTAACATTTGGATTTAGATTTAATTTAGATTTAATATTTAACATTTAGATTTAGATTTAATATTTAGATTTAGATTTACCATTTAGATTTTAGATTTAATATTTAGATTTAACATTTAACATTTAGATTTTATTTAATATTTAGATTTATATTTAAATTTATATTTAGATTTAACATTTAGATTTAGATTTAATATTTAAATTTAACATTTAACATTTAACCATTTACATTTAGATTTAACATTTTAAATAATTTATGTCTCAAATGTGTGTAAAATGAGCTAAATGTGAAGAAAATGAGCTAAATATTGAAAATATATCAGTTTGAAAACTGTAATCAAGTTTTTACA
This sequence comes from Hirundichthys speculiger, assembly GCA_018398805.1. Taxonomy (NCBI): domain Eukaryota; kingdom Metazoa; phylum Chordata; class Actinopteri; order Beloniformes; family Exocoetidae; genus Hirundichthys; species Hirundichthys speculiger. Next base: position 1,387,789 of record JAGFBZ010000895.1, read on the forward strand.
TTCGGCACCCCATATAGGGAAGCCAGGATGGGGGTGATGTGCTCACGCCTACGGGTCTGGGTTAGCAGGCGTGCAGCAGAGTTCTGCACAAGCTGCAGACGAGCAAGAGAAGCCTGGCTAATTCCTATGTACAAGGAGTTACAGTAATCAAGACGAGTCGTGATAAAAGCATGGATTAATTTCTCAAGGTCAAGTCTAGATAAAATAGGTTTCAGCTTTGCTATCTGACGTAGTTGATAAAAACTTTTTTGTACAACACTGCTGATCTGTTTTTCAAATTTAAAATCAGAATCGAACTTAACCCCCAGATTTGTGACACAGTCCTTGAGATAAAGTGAAAGAGGGCCAAGGTCAGCACTGGGGGGGGCGCAGCAGCTTGGTCCGAACAATATTACTTCTGTCTTGTCCTCATTTAGGCTTAAGAAATTAAATGAAAGCCATGCTTTAATGTCATTAAGACAGTCTATGAGTGGCTGGACGGAGTCCGCATTGTTTTGAGACAATGGAACGTAGATCTGGCAATCATCAGCATAAAAATGAAATGAGATATTGTGTTTCCTAAAAACAGAACCGAGGGGGAGAAGGTATAGTGCAAATAAAAGAGGGCCAAGGATTGAGCCTTGGGGGACCCCATATGGAAGAGGAGCTGTTGAGGACACAATGTTTTTGAGTTTAACACAGAAGCTTCTGTCAGTCAGGTACGATCGGAACCAGTCGAGGGCGACACCCTTAATACCCACACTATGCTCAAGGCAAAAGATTAAAATGCTGTGGTCAACAGTGTCAAAAGCAGCAGACAAATCTAAAAGCACAAGGACAACAAACTTCCCAGAGTCTGTCAACAAGAGTATATCATTTGACACCTTCAAAAGTGCTGACTCTGTGCTATGGAGGGCTTTGAACCCAGACTGGAACAGCTCAGTGATGCAATTATCTTCTAAAAAGGGCAACAACTGGTTGTAGACACCTTTCTCTAAAATCTTGGAAATATATGGAAGATTAGAGATAGGTCTGAAGTTGGAACAGAGGGAGGGGTCGAAGCCTGTTTTTTTTGAGTAGTACTACTGCATGTTTAAAAACCGCAGGTACTGTACCAGAGCAGAGACTACTATTGACAATCTCAAGGACACTTGGTCCAATAGTAGCAAGTACCTCTTTAAATAAGCGAGGGGGGGATGGCATCTGCAGGGGAACCAGAAGGCTTCATGTGACTAACCGTGTCATCCAAAATGGAGAGGGACACCGGCTCAAACTGGACAAATACAGATGTGCAGGGCAGGGGAATCGAAGGGTCATAGGAAGACTGAGGAATACAGGCTCTTGTTGACACAATTTTCTCAAAGAAAAAGTGGAGGAATCTTTCACAGGTTTCAGAAGAGGCATCAACACCAATAGACTTGGGAACATCAAGGACAGTATTTTTGGTTTTGAACAGAGCACGGGGGTTGTTACAATTAGAAGCAATTATTTCTGAGAGATATTTATTCTTCTCAGCTTTTACGGTCTTCTGATAGAACAGCAAACTCTCTTTAAAAATGCCATAAGAAACATGCAGCCTGTCCTTTTTCCACCTGCGCTCAGCTCTCCTGCACTCTCGCCTGGCAGCACGAGTGACGTCATTCAGCCAGGAGCTCAGGCGCAGGTTTGGTGCGCCGGCTCTTCAAGGGAGCGATGGTGTCAAGTGTTTGTAGACAAATAGAGTGAAACCTTGTTGCCAGCTCCTCAGTATTCAAATGCATAGAGGCTTTAGAATTACCCTCACAGAGGCCACTAAAAGTAGAGGAGAACTGTGCTGGAGAGGAGGAGTTGAGCACGCGACAGCGTTGAGGGGGAGCGCACAGTTTAACCGGACACTGAGTAGGGATATCAAACAGGATTGGCATATGATCCAAGAAAACAGCATAGCAAATGTCCAAATTGGAAACACACAGACCGTATGAGAGCACTAAGTCAAGTGTGTGTCCGAGTTCATGAGTGGGGCGGGACACAGACTGCACAAGGTTAAAAGAGTCAATAACATTTAAAAAGTTCCTGGAGATCGGCTCAACTGGGCAACAGGTGTGAATATTAAAATCACCAATAATAAGGACACGATCATTTTTAGGCAGAATTTCGGCCAGAAATTCAGAGAAGTCACATATAAAGTTCTTATTATACTTGGGTGGTCGATAGATGACAGCGCACAAGACAACATGAGAGCGGCCCAGTTCAAATAAGCAAAGTTCAAAGCTTGTGAAGGGGGATTGAAGGGAAATCTGCCGACATTTAAAGTCATATTTAAAAACAACTGCTATTCCTCCTCCTTTTCGACCTGACGCCCGCGGGGAATTAAAATAGCAGCAATCCCGTGGTGAGAGTTCAGTAAGACAGGCCGAATCACCAGTACCCAGCCACGTCTCCGTTACACAGAGAAGATCTAGTCCACGGGACATGAAGAAATCCCTCAGAATATGGGTTTTATTTGCCAGCGATCTTGCGTTGACAAGACCGAACCTGGCAGGGGCCGGCATATCCGAGGCATGAGCTGATCGTGGAGCTCGGCGCAGGGTCTGTAGATGACGGGGATTCACCCCACGCCTGCGAGGCCGTGATGTGATGTGGCGCTGAAGAACGATGGTTTCAATGGAGTAGGTGACCGGTGGTGGTGGCAGTGGTGGCTGGGGCCTGTAGGGGGAGCTGGTGTGGAAGACTGGGCTGTGAGCGGTTGGTGATGTGGGCTTAGATGAAGAAGACTCCAGTTAAAGTTAAATTCTACCCACAAATTTAAAAAAAATTAAATGAAAATTTTTAAAAGGATTTTTTTAAATTTAAATTTTTAAATAAGATTTTAAAGACAAAGAAGCCCAATGCACATCAGAGAAAGTACAGTGCAACATTTATTTAAAAAAAGGTTTTAAAATCAACCCACAATTTTTTTTTCAAAAATAATAAAAAGAAAACAATATAATGTTAAAAACAAAAATCTAAATATAAACATTACATTTCAAACTTATTACACTTATAACATTATCATCATCACCTCCACCATCATTATTGATTTATTCATTTTCTGCACTTCTTCTGTGGAAAAGTCATTAATCTTGAATATGAAAACCTTCTTCTTCTTCATCATGGCCTACATTTTAGTTTTTAATAGTTATAGTTGTTATAATATTATATTATAATAATCATATAATAGTTATTAAAATCCCTTTAAATGTTTTCCAATTAATCCACAGTTTGACTGTCATTTTCTGTTTTAAAAGAAGTGGATTATTTGACATTATTTTACTGTATGTGGCAGCTGGACTTTTTTCTGTAACGCTTTTTTCTGTAACGCTCAAGCAAACAGTAAGAGCCCATTAATTAAACTTCAAAGACCTTTACTGTGTTTTATCTTTTCCTCTACTACTTACCTTTCAATAATCTTCTTCTTCTTTTCCTTTCGGCTCATTAATCATCTGACTACGCTGAGCTTTCACCCAGGCAGAAAAGTAATCAATTCTCAACCCTCAATGTTTACCAAAGGTAGAGCAGTTTTGCCTCTTTTAGGTTTAAGTGTGCCAACTCTGACAAGTATAAGAAGATTTTTTTTTTCAATCAAATCTGTTTCTTCTTTAAGTCAATTTAACAATCAAAAAAGATAGAAAACATTTTTGGCCTTTCTTCCATCACAGTAAATCTCATATTAGAGATAAGTCCACATCTTCTATAATCTATGATAAAATCTTCTAACCAGTCAGACCAGTGCTTAGAAGAATATGTGAAGTGTTGTCCTCCACAAAGATCATGGCTCTCTTGAATTTTACAGAAATCTTCTTTTAATACAACTTGAAGTAAACATCCTCCTCTAATAAACTGTCTGGCGAGAGTTGATTTCTGGCCCATGTTTATTATAAAAAGCTCATCTACAGCCCAGACCCAGTACCTCTCCTCCACTCTGCTGGTCTTGGTGCATGTGATCCAGCAGAGATCCAGCCATCTGGGCCTCCAAGAGTCATGCTTCTTTCAACTGTCAACAAATGTAATAAGACATTTATTTGTTTCGTTTTTTTCCCCCATGATCCTGAGGTTTCCAGTATGTGAGTGTTGTATGAAAACTGCATTTTAGGGCCCTTATTGTATAATGCTGATTCATAAGTCCGTGACTTTTTCTTCAGATTCTGGCCTGTTGAGGATTATCGCTTCTGATTATCACTCTGGCTCCATCAAGTCGCTAAGTTTTGACACGTAGGCGTCTAAAGTACTTATCTCAAGGTCCTCCTGTGTTCATGTGATGGTTTAAAGATGGCTGTTTCTTACTGACAAATTGTAAAACACAACCCCAAATCTGAGAACCAGAGTCCTGAATCAGAGAAGGAAAACTCAGAATATCACAATCAAAATCTGAAAAAGAGAGCACAATCATCTTTCTCACGTGGTGGGATGCAAATACTTGAGAAAGTCATTCCTTTTTTTAAAAAGCATTTTGGCACACAGAAATGCGAGAGCAGAACGGTTTATTTTTTTAACGGTTTTTTTTTTTTTTTTTTTTTTACTGCCAGCAGATACAGATTATGCAATTCTACATTCACCTGGACCTCTGAATTAGTAGTAGCCTCAGATTCAAGCCCACGTTACTGTTTGTGACTCCCAGCCAGTTCAACCATCCTCCATTTTGACTTGTTTACATCTGTTCTATGCATGTAGGTGACCAATGAAGCTTCAACTTCAACTTATACATATCATATCATCATACCTATTATATATCATATATCATACCTTTCAAACCAATATGATCAAAGTGCTTTACAGAAAAAAAAAAATAAAAACCATGATAGAATACATTCAGAAATAAAAGCATCGTATGGTCACAATGAGTGCAGAAACCTCAAGTAAAAAAAGTATGGTACAACAAAATAATAGCATGAGTGAATCAACCATACACTCCTTTTAAAAAAGGAACGTCTAAAGCTCAGGCTTAAGAAGCAGAGATGGAGTTAGCAGACCAGCAGCTGGTTTTTCAGAAAAGGAGCTGGAAAAGTGAAAGCTCTGTTTCCCATTTTGAACTTGAACACACTGGGAACTGTGAGCAAACTGGCAGACTGAGAGGAAAGTGCTCTAGTAGGTTGAAATGGAACAGTGACATCCTTAAGAAAAGGTAGGTCCAGGCTTTTTAGGGTTTTGTTAGGAGAATTTTGATATATATGGATTAGATCATGTTAGCAAGGACATGCAACTCAGATCTGATCACTTGCAGTAAATAGAAACATCATAAAACATCAGATTGGGTCGTTAACAGACAGACCTGGATGAGAAGCTGACGGTGATCCATTCATTAGAATCAGGTGTGCTGAAGCAGGGAATCATCTAAGACATGCAGGGTTGTGGCTCTCAAGGACCAGGGCTAGCCAACCCTGGTTTAGAGTTTGACAATGTGAATAGAAGCTATAAGAAAAAAGAAACTTGCAGAAATGCCTTATAAAATGGAAACTGTCATTTTCCATCCATCCATTAGCTCCCGCTTGGTCCGGAGTCGGGTCGCGGGGACAGCAGCTTCAGCAGAGAGGCCCAGAGCTCCCTCCCCCTGGCCGATTCCACCAGCTCCTCTGGGAGAATCCAGAGGTGTTCCCCGGCCAGCTGAGAGATATAGGGCTCGATCTTACACCTCCCGCTAGCCGCTAGCCGCTACCCACTACACACTACCCGCAAATTGCTGATTTAGGAAACCTCTGCCAACCGCTAATACAATCTTCCGCTCCCTAAAGCCGCCACCCATTATGCCAACTCCCTTACTCACATTGTAAGCACAGCAATGGGCGTGTCTCTTACGCTTTCGACAAATTCGGTATCTTGTGATTGCGGGGTTAGAGTAGAGGGTAGCAGGTGGTCTGACCACCCACTACCCTCTATCCTAAATCCGTGAGATACCGCAAGATATCGAGTTTGTGGAAAGCGCAACCGGCATGTCGGCGCGTAAAAGAGCGCCGACCCAGTTTCATGTGGACTGCACAAACGGCTCTACCTCTCGATTACGCATCACTGTATTATTTGCATACGTTTTTATTCTCTTAAGGGCAGAGGATGTCTGTACAGCTGTGGCATGATCTCATTCTCATGTTTGCTGTGGAGGAAACGAGGAGATCACAGAACTCTGTTGTGGAGTTTCTTGTACTGTTCGCTCCCAGCGGCTGTGCGTCTTGGCGCAGTGAGCTTCCAGGAAAGCATTTAATAACTAGAAAAGCACTCGGAGAGCGCAGACCTCCGCCAAGCACAACAGTTCTCCCATATAGCGATTTATAGATTGCTTGTAGGGCTGTTTCATCAAAATCCATCCATAACTTTTTAAGTTATCTTGTACACAGACAGACAAAAAGACAGACAGATAAACGCTGGCAAAAACATTACCTCCTTGGCGGAGGTAAAAATATTCTTACACAGACAATTCCTATCGGCTACCTGAAAGTCCCAGATAGTTGGTGCGCTCCCGGTAAACACGCTCAGGCAGAGCCACGAGAACCACCGCGAAAGCTGGTGGGAGCGGCTACGCGTCTTGGTGCAGCTGTGCGCACAGCCGCTGCTGAGGATGTGTTCAAGATAACTCAAAAAGTTATGGATGGATTTTGATGACATTTTCAGTAGTTGTCAGAAATGTGAAAAGGAACTGATTTCATTTTGGCTGTGATCCGGAAGAAATCCTGGATTCTGGATCACTTTCAAATTTTCGATAACATTGCGCTCAATGGGGCTGGAAATTTTGTTTCTCAATATCTCCGTTAATTATTGCCCACAACTCATGAAATTTCACTCAGGGATTGACAATGGAAACCTCTATCAAATTTCAGAGGCTGATCCAGATCTGATCCAGAAGGCGGACTTTATCGCAACCTGTAAATCGCTATATGGGAGAACTGTTGTGCTTGGCGGACTCTCCAAGCGATTTTCTAGTTAAGAAATGCTTTCCTGGAAGCTCACTGGCTCAATTTTTTTTGAGCAGTTTGTTGAAACTTCTTGGAGTACAAAAGAAATGATTAAATCATTTGCTCCACATTAGTTAGAGCTAGTTATGTATATATCAGTGCATAGCCACGGGAACATGTTCTCAGCAGGGGGTGCTGGGGGTGCTAGGAGTCTGAGACAGCTGTGCGTTTATATATATATATATATATATATATATATATATATATATATATATATATATATATATATATATATATATATATATATATATATATATATATACCCTGCGGTGGACTGGCGACCTGTCCAGGGTGAACCCCTGCCTTTCGCCCGTAGACAGCTGGGATAGGCTCCAGCAGATCCCCGTGACCGTTCGACCCTTCAAGGATGAAACGGGTATAGAAAATGGATGGATATATATATATATATATGTTTAAAGTGTTTGTGTGCGTGCGCCGTAGCAACTATAAAGTATATAACCCCATTTGTCGCGGTAGACGAGATGGCGGATGTCAGTAACGCGGCGCAGCTGATGTTTTTAAAATACTGCAGAACGAATCATTGGATGTCTGTCAGGGATGAAAAGAGTTTTTTTACACTATTGCACAGAGATTGCACCCGAGATTGCGCAAGGAGAGGGCCAGCGCACAGAGGGATACGCGCACAGTTCAAGAAACTCCGCAACAGTGTTCCGGAAAACTTTTTCTGCCAGATAAGGAACCGATCTAAAGATCAGGAAAAATTAATGTTCCTGTCCCTCCTCAACCCCAGCAGTTTCAGACATAATGGAAATAAATCCCCCCATATAACCCAGGCCATGACTATTCCCATGTCTATCGCAAATGCTGACCGGACATCCTCTGACCTCCAAAAGAATAAAAACATCTGAAAGTAATACAGTGATGTAATCTCTAAATTACGCAGCGCCCTCTTCTTGTTATATTGTGTTTTTTTTATTGGTGGCTTGTATGATTATAACGTCATGGTGGATTAAGTAGTTAAACCCGCACTGGCCCAGGTACCAAATACACGACCCGCCACTGAATAATACTGTAAGAAACATTAAACCAGACCACGATAATTTTGAGTAAATTTTAAACATTTTAATTTTTTTCCTACCACATTTTTTCTCCCTTGTTTTCAATGTTTTTTTTTTTTGTTTGTTTGATATTTTTTTATATATATATTTGAGGTGCTGCCGCCCCACCAACAGGGGGTGCTGCAGCCCCCCCAGCACCCCTCCCGCGGCACTGTATCAGTGCAGAGGAAGAGGAGGAAACTCTACAGCAGAGTCCCAGACCAGCTGCCCATGAGAGCTGCTCCGATCTGGGTGAAAAGACGCTCCATAGCAGTTTGCAGGTAGCGCAACCTGCTCTTAAAGGCAATGGCTACTGACGCACTGATTGGTTTAACAGGTGGAAGGCCCTAACCACTCCCATGCATAATGTATGCATAATATAGCGGTTGGTGCAGGTAATATCGCGGGTTTCGGGAGGTGGAAGATTGCGTTCTTTGCGGGGGAACGCCCCTCCTGCTACCTGCTATCCCTTAATAGCAGCTTTAGGAGGTTTGGCGTAAGATCGGGCCCATAATCTCTCCAGCGGGTCCTGGGCCTGAAACACCTCTCCAGGGAGGCGTCCGGTGGCCATCCTAACCAGATACCCGAACCACCTCAACTGGCTCCTCTCGATGTGAAGGAGCAGCAGGCTCTACTCTGTGTCTCTCCCAAATGACTGAACTTCTCACCTTATCTCGAAGAGGAGAGTCCAGCCACCGTGTGGAGAAAACTCATTTCCGCGATCTCATTCTTTCGATCACTACCCACAGTTCATGACCATAGGTGAGGGTTGGAACAAAGATCGACCGGTAAACAGAGAGCCTTGCCTTTTAGCTCAGCTCTCTCTTCACCACAACGGTGAAGAGAGAGCGGTACAGAGTACAGAGGGTGCAGAGTGGTACAGAGTCAGCACCGCAGCAGACGCTTCAGCAATTGGTCTGTCGATCTCCCGTTTCTTTCTCCCATCACTCGTGAACAAGACCCCGAGATATTTAAACTCCTCCAAAAACCTCACAAAAGCCTCACAGCCTCCATACCAATCTGTCCCCCCCAATATTATGTGTAAATATGTTAAATATTTCCTCTTTTGATGAAACCTGGATCAACAGTCCGTCTCTTGTTATTTCCGAATATTTACCGATCAATTTATTTCAGTTTATAAGGAACACTAAAGTGTGTGACCACCCCCCTCCCAGTTGTACACTTGGTTGCGCCCATTTAACGCCTCTTGGTTTGAAACGCCGGCTCCGACAGACCAGTGTTGCCAAGTTAGCAACTTTGTCGCTATATCTAGCGACTTTCCAGACTCCCCTAGTGACTTAATTTGTAAAAAGCGACTAGCGACAAATCTAGCGACTTTTTCTGGTGATTTAGCGACTCACTGGCACTCAAACCGCTAGGTTTGAAGCCATCACTTGGCTGCTGATGGCTGCTGTCTGCCTCGCGAGCCGCGCTTCTCTCTCTCTTTCTCTCTCTCTGTCGGGCACAGTGCACAGCCACAAACACCCCGCCCCCCACGCGAGACAACTCGAGCTCCTCTCCACCCCCCCCCCCCGTGACCGTCCGTCGACTTCTAGCGACTTCCGGGACAGCCTCTAGCGACTTTTCTCATTGGAGAGTTGGCAACAGTGCGACAGACGAAACAATAGAGAACGTTGAATGTGAAAGAAAGGAGGGAGCAATGTCTTTACCCAAAAAGCAGAAAAAACAGGACATACGAAGTTTTTTCAGACAGTAAGCAACTAGATAGCTAAAGAGGAGTGATGTTGTCATACTGAGTGTGTTAATTTTTTAATTAATTTGAAATATTTAACTTGTTAAAAAGGGCTCAGTTTGTTAGTTGAGCTAGCTAGCTTGAAGTGAAGAGATTGTATCATATGATATGATGTGTCTTCCGTGTGTGCTGTTTTCTCTCTCCGTGTGTCATGTGTATGTGTGTGAGTAACGCTAGGAATACAAACAAAATATTCAACATATCAAATTAAAAAGATCTTCAGGGTCAGTTATTGTTCTTCTGGTCCAATAATAATATCTGGTCATAATGCAGGCAGCACAGAGAGACAGGGAGAGGGATGCTGTGAGGACAGACCAGACAGGGACAGTCTCTGAAGACATGGATGATCAGGTGAGACACTGGAATACAAGACTCAACAGCTTGATGACATTTGCTTTAACCTAAGCCTACGTGTCAGCAGTAAATAAAACTAGTAAGAAAAGCAGAATATTCTAAATAAATTTTTCCTCAGGATCAGTTATTCTTCTGGTACAATAATAATATCTGGTCATAATGCAGGCAGCACAGAGAGACAGGGAGAGGGATTGTGTAAGGACAGGCCACACTATTTTTTTTAATGTCAAATGAATAAATCTGTATATATATTCAATTAACATCAATATTTTACATTTAGTTCTTTGTACAAATCAATGATTTCATTCACATTAAACGTTTCAGTGTAAATGTGCAGACATTCATTTTGAGACAAATCAACAAAATACTAATTAACTTGGAATTAAAAGTCCATCGTGTGCTATGGACTTTTTGGTGTTCCAATCACAATATTTACATCAACATGCTTTAGGCATGTAATTTTTCCCAGCTGGAAGCTATCCTATTCGCTACTATCTCAGAGAAATTGCAGACTATTCCTTTAAATGTGATTTCAGATGGTCAATAAATAAAAATCACAGAACTGTGGGAAATGCACCTTTTAAAAAAATTCTGGGGGAGGGCTCTCATTTGGACCCCCCCAATGTCTATACCATGGTTACGCCCTTGGTCAAATGCCTTCTCCAAGTCCACAAAACACAGGTGAACTGGTGGGGCAAATTCCCATGTTACCTCCACTGTCATTTTAATAAGCTGAAACAATCATCAATAATCAATCCATTAATCCAGTTCATGACAGCAGATATCCCTACATCAGATTTCTGTACCCTGATACCAGCAGAAAGTTAAAAAAAAAAAAAAAAAAAGACTGAATGACATATAAACATCGACTTTCATCACCAACAAACCATATCAACATTATAATGCTGAATATTTTATTTTAAAGACAGCTACTTGATTTTCCTTCTGCCAACCTTATGACCAACCTTATGAAATTATATTTGTCCTAAATTAGAAACTCCCTCAGAGAAAGTGTATGGTCATATTTTAGCTGTTGCAATAAAATATCACATATATCTCATATTGCAGGAAGAAAAGCGGAGCTGTTGGATTGTGATTATTTGTGTGCAACAACAATCAACACTGGAAGCAATTTGCAGTTGAATTAGGATCATAAACCTGAACGTTAAGTCATGTTCTCCACACAATTGACCTAATGACTAGCCTTGTACTCATAAAGTCTTTCCTCCAGGCAGTGCTGTAGATGAATCTACAGTGACAAAGCAAAGCCTGTATATCCAGCTTACATGCACTCTGAGACATAAAAACTAATTTTTACACTTTATTACCCTGCTTTGAAAGAGCGTATTGTGGAATTACTTCGAGAACTAAGGATCAGTCAAGTTTCTGTGGTCTTATGGAAGCTTAAAAAATTTTAATCACCAGTCTAAAACCCAGTTTCTTCTAGAGCAAACAGCAGACCAGGGAGCCAAACACAGCAGCAAACTAGAGAAGATACTTTAAGGTACGAACAAATTAACAAGATCCATCGTATCCATCCCCGGGTGACATTGTGGATGCCTCACTGTCTAACAGCGTCAGAGCTAAGCTCTGGACATTTCAACAGATTTAGGCAACATTTTTTTTGGAAGTTGATAGATTTTTCCAAATACTAAGTGCCTTGAATATTGTGGAAGTTGAGCAGAATTTGAATCAACCCCAAAATCCATTAGTGAGACACATAGGACAGATGTGTCAGTGCAAAGGCAGACGGAGATTGATCACAGTCGCTGAATTTGTCTTTAACATAGTAGGGATGTAACGATATGGAAAATTTGATATCTCGATTATAGTGACCAAATTATCACAGTTTACGATATTATCGCAATATTCTTAATTGCTGTACAAATGTCTAAAAAAAACATACATTTTAATAATTTCACAAAATCTTGTGATTTTTTGTCATATTGAAACATCAGAAGCCAAAATCTTATCAAAATGAAACTTTCACATTAAACGGAGAAACAACTGCCACAGAGCGGTTTTATTTTAAAGGAACAAAATAAGTTACAGGAACAAAGCTTATTTGTCTGGTGTAAATTTAAATAAACACTTTAACAACCATAGTAGGTCAAAATATGCAAACAATTATCAGGAACAAAAATTATAGTGCAAGTTCAAATGAAATAAACTTTTGACTTTAAGTTGAACCTTAAATAAGTATAAATGTGCAAATAAAGAAACAGTTATATAGGAGCCACAAATGTTGTTATGAATTGTAGTTCACTCTGTGTGTCTGTGGGTGTCGCTGTGTTGTTACCTGAGGGTCAGGTATAAAGGTAGCTGCCTGTTATTGGTTAGGTGTTTGACCCGGAAGGCCAAAAGGTTTTTGACCGCTGTGGCGCTAACTGCCGGCGTTATGGTTTTCGGATCAGTTATTGGAATAAATAAATATTTTAACTGCATCAGAAGAACATCGTTCCGGTCATTTTTCGATGTCATTTTTCAATGTCCTGTGTGCTATCACTACTTTCTACCATGCTTACGTTATGATGTCGATGTTAGCTACAAATTCACGAGAAACACAGTCGCGAGTCGCTCACAGACTTGAATGAGGCTGATATTACATATCCCGGTAATCGACCGCGATAATGAGATGAAGTCAAACATAAACGGTAATCGTTATCGCGTAAAATTTCTACCGTGCTTTACCGTAATACCAGAAACCGTTCTATCCCTATAACATAGCTTCAGCTGTGGCCTGACCTGCACCCAGTGAGGAGATCTGAAGAACTGGCTAAGAATAGACAGATGACCTGGGTAGATTTACTGCAGGAATACAGATCAGCCCCAGCAAACCACAACCAAGAAAGACCATCACGGGAAAATACACAGGACTCAACATTAAACACAAATCAAGTGGAACAAAGCCAGACTGTCTTTGGGAGAACCAGCTATCAAACAAAAAAACTCTGGGATTAGAGATAACTGGGGCCAGAACAGTGGGTTATCAGCTTCTGCTTCAGGTGCCATTCACGTTCACGTAAAAAGGAGCGCATTGTGTGCAAGCGGCAACTAGAAAATAGGAAAAGATGCAGTTCCTCAACCAACCACTAGGAGCTGGACCCAAAAGCAAGTCAATCCCCATTGAGCCTCATGTTAAAACGTCCAACTTCGCAGCAGAAATAAACATCCTGGTTCAAAAACTGTTTTGGCCTCTGTAGCTCACATCACATCCATGACAGCTGTGAATTTTTTGATTTTTTTCTTTATTGGCACCAAGTAAAATTATTGTGTATAAAGCAACAATATATGTATAATTGGGGGCATGGTCTTCTGATTGATGGCCAACTTAGCCAGTGGCTGACAGTCATCACTTTAGCTACTTAGCACCTAGCACTGTCTTCACTTGACTTCTGAATTGTAAATAAAGACTTAAAGCGGTACAAAACAATTGCAAATTTTTAGCACTTTGCCCTAAAGGTGGTGAAGGTTAAGTCACTTTTACAGCGCTGTCTAAAATGTACTTTTGTTTGTCCAGTTCTTCTTCTATAGTCTATGGTCGTGCATATTTCGACTCTTCTTCTGCACAAATTTTGACAATCTCATGAATGATGCTTCATCCATAAGAAGAACAGATTGTGTGAATGGAAGAAAAAAAACTAACAACAATGCTGCTGCAATTAATAAATAGAGGAAAAAAATAAAACCATTAGTTGAGCAAAAATGCAAGTTTATATGTTAATTTCAGTGTAAAACACTGCAAAATGCTTTCGTTTTGTGGCCCAGCTGCACAAGGTGTTTTTTTTTTTTGTTAATTTTTTTGTTGTTGTTTTTTCAGCATAAGTTGACCCACCTTTATGATGATGAAAATCCTGGATTTAGGCTTGACATAACTCTCTAACCTGCTTATCTTCGTCGTCTAGCCCCGGGAGACTGAAACTGTAAACAAAATGTACAAAAGATACAGTGCCTAAAAAACAATGGAAATGTAAAATGGCAGAAGTGTTTGCTCATAAAATACTAAAAACACAATATCTTACTTTTAGGTACCCCCCCCCCCATTCCAAAAAAGTCATGACCTTCTGTGAAAAGTAAATAAAAACAGAATTCAATAGTGTGCAAATATCTTATTTTCTTAACAATAAAATGTAGAAAACATTTCAAGTTCTGACAGTGAGACATTATACCATTTCATTATTAACTTTGATAGCAGTGACCACATCTTAAAACAGTTGTTGCACGGGCAGCAAAAGGTTACAAAAGGTCATGTTCTCATGAACATCTGATGCAAAACACTTGTAGCTATGAATATGAACCATCAAATTCAGATCTTTACCAAATCAGAATTATTTCCGAAATGGACAATGTGGCTGGCAGTGTCAGTGTTCAGAAGTAAGAAGTGCAGAGGTTTGCCAGTGTGAGAAAAACTACGACTACAAATCACAAAACTATTTCAGAATAATCAGGAAAATTGTGGAGGACTTTGAGTATTTTGTCATCTGCAGTTCATAACATTATGAAAAGATTTAGGGCCTGATCTTCCACCAGATCTCCTAAAGCCGCTATTAAGGGATAGCAGGTAGCGGGGGAGGGGCGTTCCCCCGCAAAGACCGCAGTCTTCCTTGCTAAACTCGCTATCCCACCTGTGCTACCCGCTACATTATGTATAGGAGTGGTTAGGGCGTTCCACCTGTTAAACCAATCAGTGCGTCAGTAGCCATTGCCTTTAAGAGCAGGTTGCGCTACCTGCACAACCGCTATGGAGCGTCTTTTCATCCAGATTGGAGCAGCTCCGTGCCACAGCTCATCTGGGACTCTGCTGTAGAGCTCTGGTCGTTTATGGTTTAACTGGTGAAGCCAGCCGTTTAAGACGAATCTGTGCCATTTTTTCAGGGGTTCAACTGAGGCCAAATCACGCTTTTTAGAGTTAATTCGAGAGGTAGAGCCATTTGTGCACGTCCACATGTGACCAGGTGGTGCCTGGTGCCTTGTACGCGCCGACATGCGGGTTGCGGGTGGTCAGACCACCTGCTACCCGCAACCCGCGATCGCAAGATACTGAGTTTGCGGAAAGGGCAAAAGACACAACCATTGCCACATCTACAATGTGAGTAAGGGAGTCGGCATACCGGGTAGCGGCTTTAGGGAGCGGAAGATTGCATTAGCGGGTTAGGGTTAGGGTTAGGGTTAGCGGAGGTTCCTAAACCCACAATTTGCGGGTAGCGGCTAGCGGGAAGTGTACAATCGGGACCTTTGAGTCTGGAGATATTTCTATGCACATGTGACAAGGCCAAGAATCAATATTGAATGTCTGTGATCTTCACATCCTCGGACAAAGATCACATTTAAAAAGTGGCATCCTTCTGTAATGGAAATGACTGCACGAGCTCTGCAACACTTCTGGAGCACACCATTTGCTGTCTCATGCGCAGAAGAAACATGTAAAAAAAAAAAAAATCCAGAAATACTGCCAGCTTCTGCGGGCCAAAGCTCATTTAAAAGAAAAAACCAAGGCAAAATGGAGAGCTCTCCTGAGCTCACATAAATCAGAATATGAAATTCTGCTTGGACACTATGGACCCTGCATTCTCAGGACTAATGAGGAGAGGGACCATCCAGGCTGTTATCAGTGCTCTGCCTGCATCTCTGACGGTCAGGGTGTGCATTAGTGTCTATGGAACTGGCCGCCTGCATGTCTAGAAAGGAAACATCAATGCTGAAAGGTTTTAAAGCAGCATATCCTCCCATGCAGAAAAAGTATTTATTTTTAAGGGAGGGAATTTCACCTTTCAGGAGGACAATGCCAAACCCATTACTGTATCTGCTTCAAAAAAGTGTGGATTCACAAGAGAAGAAGTGCTGAATGGACAATGACCCCAGATTTTTTATATTATGTACATTAACCTTTGAACACACAAAAAGACTCAAGGTTTCTTGCTCTGAAAGAGTGAAGGAGTAACTTTTTAAAATTCATTCCCATTGGAAATAATGATTAGGAAAACATGAACATGGATTGCTATTATGAAAATAACAAACTGTCATTTAGAGGATACAGTAACTGGAGAACACGTCAATCTCGACATCCATCGTCTTGTCAACCCAGACGTGACAGAATGTGTTTACAGAAGTAGAATAAGCTACTTTCATTGTGCTCACGTCACTCATTGCTTTGTTCAAAGTGGAAAAAAGCATCTGAAAATGTGTTTTATTTTCTTTTTGAAAGAATGTTTTAGTTCTGCTGGACCAAGCCAATGATTCAACAGCCCTCCAGTTATGTAAATCCCACTCAGCTGCTCACCCCCAGCCACCCACTCGTCCCATCTTTCTTTGTCCATCTCTCTCTCATCCACAGAAAAATCTCCTCTGTAAAATGGTATTTTGACAATAGACTGCAAATTCCTGAGTGTTGATTGCATGAATCTATGCACAGTTCATTAAGTGGTGTGATGTGTTTGTTTTTTTTTTATGTTTATTTGTTTATTTAAATGTGTGCCCATATGGACTTTTGTAATCAATGGAAGATTTATGTATGACATTAACTTCTGAAATTATAAGGCCACAACAAGATGACTCTGGGCTGTCTAATAAAAGCCTGGCGCCATGTCTGGTTCCCACCTGATTAATATACAGGGCACGGCAACACAAACAAGAATAGAGGAAGTACCCAAATAAAATGTTTTAACAAACAAGATGCTCATTGAGCTTGACAAAACAGAACAATTCGATTAAGCCAAAGAACATTATTCAGAGGAGGAAAATCAGCCGGCTCTCTGGCTCCAGACGGCACCATGGGAACACCGACATGCGTGTTAGGGCAGTCAGGCTACCACAGCACCGAACAGCTTAGACTCCAACACACAAGGGGGTGTGTTTTTCTTTTTCCTGTAAGAACATAATTACTGTCTCAAAATTGCTAAAACAATGCTTTCACATGGGCTACATCGATTTTTTATTTATAAAATGGAATTCTTGAATTATCGCCTTTTTGGAGTCAGCTCCAAGTCGCCATTTATTACAGATGTAAGATTTATTTTCTTTATTATTTTTTTTTTGTGCCTTAATTTTGTAGCCGCTGAGGTTACTGTGTGATAAAAAATAGTAACACACCATGTCGATCTCTCATTTGTCCACTCACACTCTCAAACATGGTGATGTTTCACTATTATCTATAGTTTATATGAGCAGTCAAGTAAGTGCGTGCAATAAAAACATGTAGGGTCATTTCTGACAAGGTTTTCAGTCTGACCAGTCAGATCATGATCTTTAGGCATGTTCAGATTAGCCTTCACCCTCAAAATTCAGAATTTCCTTCACACTATTGAGCAGATTTCTATTTTTAGTGTCCTAACTGTTAATAGATTAGTCTTAGAGATGCACACCAGTGAGGAGGATAAAACCTTCTTGCAGAAATCTTTATCCTCATCTGCTCTGGCTGCAAAGAAAATATATTACTCAACATTTTTAAAAGCCCACGTTCAAAAAACAATATGACTAAACAATGTTTTATGAATTCTTATATTTACTTTGACTTTTTTTTTTCTTTTCAGACTGTGTGACCTCAAAATATTGGATGTTCTTTTTAACTTTATTTCATTTTGTTAACACATCCACTCACACATAAAAAAAAAGAAGTCTGAACATTCAAGTGCTCAGCACTTTTGTAATACAGCTAATACAGACAATTCTTCCCAGTCATGCCTTTAAAGTGACTTCAGAATGTGTTTTCATGTTTCACTTTTTGATAAATGTCAACTTGTTGCTTTAAAATCTTGACTGTTCTTTTCTGCCTTAATGCAGCAATCAGAGAACTGGAAGGGATCTTGGCCAGGGGCACCGCTACAAGCCCATGCCATCACAGAGCCTGGCTTTGGATTTTATGCCGATAACAGTCTGGATGACCCTTTTGCCTTTAGTTTGGGAACACACAGTGTCTGTTTCTTTCAAAAAAAAAAAAAAAAAAAAACGATCTGGAATACTGATTCATCTCATCACAGTACACATTTCCTCTGCGCGATGGTTCAGATGCCAGTGCCGATCTGTACAAGGTAAACATAAAGCTTCTTTTGTTGTGCAGTAAAGTTTAAGTGGTATACTGTAGTGCTTGACGAAGGCTTCCCAGTGTTGTAATCCATTGCAGCTTGTGGTTACATCAACTGTTCAGGAATCAGTCCTTGATGCACCTGATGCCACCTGAGGGATCGGCGATGACAGGTGTCCATCTTAGGCCTGTCTATATATATATATACACATCGGGCTGGGCAACGATTAAAATTTTAAATTGTGATTAATCGCATGATTTCCCTGATTAATTGCGATTAATCACAACATTTGTTGTTCAAACACTTTTAACATCAGCACTTTTCAGTTACACATATTTAATGTAAGATAGAAAGCTTAGTGGAATCAGACAAAAGTCCATGAGGGTTTGTGCAGTCTTCTTCTCTGCTCTGTAGCTTTCAATTCAATTCAATTCAAAATACTTTATTAGCTAGGGTCATATATAAACAAAGCAACACAAAACATAGTGGAACAACCTTTTTCAAACATCAAAAACTTCATACAGATGAGGACACTGCAAATTAATGCTGTGTAGTCTCAACCTTTGAACAAAATAAACATCGGTCTCCCTCTTTTTGATCCTTCTTCCTCTTGGAGGAGGCGGAGAAAAAGGAAAAAGAGGAAAAGAAGAGGGACCTTGCTCCGCTGACCTCGCTCACTGCATGCTTTCTCTCTTTTTGGCAAACATTACTTCGGGGGGGGGGGGGGGGGGCATGTCCCTGTGAGCGGCTCACCCACACTCACCTCCACGAACAATTTAGAATCATGAGCCAAATGAAAATGTACCTAACATACATATTGTGGACTGTAGGAGGAAGCCAGAGAAACGCCTGGAGAAAACCCAAGGAGGCACATGAAGCCCACACTGTAAAAAAAAAAAAAAAAAGAAAATCAGTGAAATTCACAATAAAAAACTGGCAGCTGTGGTTGCCAGAATTTTACCGTAAAAAATGTGGGAAAACGGTTTCTCACATTACAGTTAAATAATAACAGTACAGTTAATTTTACAGTTAGAACTGTAATTCATTTTAGTAGAGTAGAGTAACTTTATTGATCCCGAAGGACATTAAGGTGTCAAGTAGCATACTCATAATACACATAATACACATTAAATAATACACATTACAAAAAAAAATCAACTATATTGCACACATTAGCATACATACAACATTCACTTAAATGGGTAAGGAGGGGTGGGGGGTACAGAAGTGTCATTATAAGGTGCCTTGCAGTAATCCAAGTGAACAGATTGAAAGTGACTGATAAAAATTGTCCAGAGTTTGAGGAATAGTCCTTAGTGCAAGTAATGAGTAGTAATGCAAAACAGTGGAGTACAATGTTGTCCAGGATGGGGGGGGGGGGGGGGGGGGGGGGCAGCTCAAGCAGTCCAGTCCATTATGTTCAGCTCCCTCTGTGTGGTGTTGTATAGCTGTATGGCCCTGTGAACAAAGGACCTCCGAAGCCTGTCAGTCCCGCAGGGGAGGGACCGGAGTCTGTCGCTGATCAAACTCCTCTGGTTTATGAAGATGGTGTGCAGGGGGCTGTCCATTCCTGATACACCCCACAATTGCAGTGTCGTCAGAGAACTTCTGCATGTGACAAGTCTCTGAGTTATAGCTGAAATCGGTGGCGTACAGAGTAAACAGTACTGGGGAGAGCACAGTTCCCTGTGGCGCCCCTGTGCTGCTGACCACAGCCTCAGATGTAAAGTTCCCCAGTCTGACAACCTGGGGCCGTTCAGTGAGGTAATCTGTGATCCAGGTCACCAGACTAGGCTCCACTCCCATCTACAGCAGTTTGTGTTTTAACAGAAGAGGCTGAATGGGGTTGAAAGCGCTGGAGAAATCAAAGAACATGATTCTCACAGCACTGCCTCCTTTGTCCAGGTGAGAGTGCACCCAGTGCAGCAGGTACAGGATAGCGCCCTCTACTCCCACACTCTCACGATAGGCAAACTGCAGGGGGTCCAGTGCATGGCGAACCTGGGGTTTGAGATGGTGGAGCAGCAGCAGCCGTTCGAGGGCCTTCATTATGTGTGAGGTGAGGGCAACCGGTCTGTAATCGTTAAGTTCTTTAGAGTGTGCCTTCTTTGGGATTAGTATCAGGCAAGAAGTTTTCCACAGTGTCGTGACCTTGCCTGTCTGCAGACTCCTGTTGAAGAGGCGTCGGAGAGGCTCAGCTAATTCCACTGTGCAGGTCCTGAGCAGTCTAGCACAGACGCTGTCTGGGCCTGCAGCCTTGGACTTTAGCCTTTTCAGTACTCCTCTCACCTGGTCAGCAGTGTTTGAGTTTTTAGTATTATACTGTAAAATCTAAAGTATTTACCACTAAAAAATACAAATATAAACTGTATATTCAACAGTAAATACCTCATTTTTTTTACATTGTCAAACTGTATTTTTGACACAGAAATACTTTTTTTTTTATGGTAAAATTCTGGCAACCACAGCTGCTAGTATTGGTAAAACTTTTTTTTCATATCACTGCAAAGTGTTGTTAATTTCACGGTTATAACTAGAGTTTTTATTAGTACAATTCTGTAAAAATTAAAGTATTTGCCATTGAAAAATACATATATAGGCCGTAAATTTAACACCCCATACATTTATTTTTATGTTTAGACTGCAAATCTAACAGTGAAATACAGTTTTTTTTCACATTGTTAGACTGTGTATTCAACACAGAAATGCCCTCCTTTTTACGATAACATACTGGCAGCTGTGGTTGCCAGTATTTCACTGTAAATAAAACAGTGAAACTTTTTTTTCACTTTACAGTAAAGTACTGTTAATTTCAAGGTTATATCTGGAGTTTTTGTCAGTACAATACTGTTAATTTTACAGATATAACTGGAGTTTATGTCAGTATAATACTGTAAGATTAAAGTATTTGTCATTGAAAAATACACATAGATATATTAAACAGTGAAATCCAATCATTTTAACATGTTCAGACTATATGTAACAAAGAAATACATTGTTTTTTGACACAAATACACTTTTTTTTTTTTTTTTTACAGTAAAATTATGACAGCTGTGGTTGCCAGAATTCTACTGGAAAAAAAATACCAGAAAATATCGGTTTTCAATTTTACAGTGCAATTACATTTGTATTGTTATTCAAGTTCAAATCACTATTTTTCCGAGAGGAAATGAATTCATATACAAAAGCACTTGCTCCAATAACAGGCTGTTTAAGAATTGTTTAGATTTGTATAGGTCTCTCAAAGCCATTTTTATTACTCAAACCATTGAGTTTGTTGTGATGCAAACACACTGAATTTAATACTAATATTTATTTAATGTTGTTGAACAGTATTCAATAAATCAAATCAAATTCCCTATGGAGTCGTATGTGGGGAAATATATTTCTCTGACATCTTTAAAAATTAATTTAAAATACATGAGTATGTTTTTTGGTACAGCTCTCAGTAATGGTGGAGTAATGACATGTAACATCCTGAAGACCCTGCAGTTCAGCAAGACGTAATGGTGGCACTTTAGATTTAATAGTCCATTCATAAAAAGGGTGTTGTCCAAGATTGATCCAAAGTCTTGATTTCCTTTAGGTGATGACTCACAGCAGCAATGTGGGAATACCAAGGGTCTCCAAGAGCTGGGTGGACTCAGTTAGGACACTGGGATCCCAGGAGCTAACATCAACATCAAGGAGAATTCAGACCAAGAAAAGATAGATTTATTATTTTTGATATATTAAAGTTTTCATGAGGAAATGTATAAAATTAATTGAATGGGCATTATATGAATTTAAACACCTGCATTGTGCGTCAGAGTGAGCGCGTTTTTGATAGTTTCCTATGAATAAGATTCTTGTGCATCATGGTTGACATGGTTGCTGCTTGACATGTTATCATTAGGACTGGGCAACGATTAAAATTTTTAAACGTGATTAATCGCATGATTTCTCTGATTAATCACATTGTATACGCAAAATCAAATAATGAATTCAAAAGTACTGTAAAGTGCACTTTTATTTAAATGAACTGCTGCCATATGAACGAAGGTGCCATAACATTTGTTGTTCAAACACTTTTAACATCAGCACTTGTCAGTAACACATATTTAGTGTAAATCTCATCTTTAAAAAAGTGAAACTTCACTAAGGCATTTGTTATCTTCTCTTGCTTTTGCTTATCTATACTTCTCCCACACGTTACATTTAGCGTAGTCTTCCAAAGCCTCGTTCTACTGTCTGATCCATTGAATGGCTTGCTGGTATCAGCTGTGTGTTTTGCATTTAAGTGATATTTTAGACTTAAAGTACTCGGGTGATATGAAAGTTCAACTTGGCAGAGGTTACAAATAACCTCAATTCTTTCGAATCCGTCGTCTGAGAGAACTTTGAAATGAAAATGTCCATGTAAAAGTTCTCTAACTTCACTGCTCTCCATGTCTGTTTTAGCTTTTCCGCATGTTTTTCCGTCAGTTATCTTCCAGTTCCGCAGCAGCCAGTAACAGACTTTTCAAAACAAAAGCATGTGAGCAACATCCGTTAATGCGTGATAAAATAAATGTCGGCAAAAATAAATTAATAAGTTAAGTTAACGCAATAATAACGCATTAGCTTGCCACGTCCATAGTTATTATTATTTTGTGCTAAAATTGTTAAAGCTGCAAAATCATAATTTACATATTTACAAATAAAAGAAGTGACAATCTGACAAGAAGTGATATCTCTTAGCTAATGTATTTTAATACAGGTCATATACAGATCTTCTTAAGTAATTCTAACCAGACAGGGTCTTTGTCTACAGCTACTGGCCAACGTATCAGTCCCATCTGTGTCCTAGCAAGGCTCGAGTCAAGCACGACTTTTCAGTTTGAACAGATGTACAGTTTTGTACACACTGCTCCCTTTTTTAAGGGAACATAATAAATTAATCTTATCATATATCTGTGTTATGGAGATACAACCTCAGAAAAACAGCAACATGCATATTCTTCACTGTGGCTGTCACAGTTTGCCTTTGGGTTCCTAATTTTTAAACTGCCTCATTCTCTGAGTACTCCTGAATGCAACATCTCTGGAGAGACACTGACTAACATCAGTAAACCTGGGAAGTCTGATACTTAAACTTCTTTGTTCCTTTAGTAGAACATTATATGCAGTGTTTCATTCAGACATCCTGTTGCTCCTCATACATGAACTTCCTGTGCATTCTGACCTGTTTTGATTGTGGATGGCGAAGTACTGCCTGCTCCCTTCTGGCCTGTAAGGCTGTCTTCACACTGGCACTATTTAGGTCAATCCAGCTTAGGTCATGACTCATTAGCATCAGTGTGAACACAATATCACCAAAATGGCCATACTCAGCCAACTCTGGTGTGGTTCATTTGTACACCAGTTCCATGATCTTAGACTGACCAAACTAGGCTGTATACAACACATTTGAGACACAACAGAGGCTTCCGTAGTCCACTGGGGGAGGACATTGCGAGGGAGCATGTAAATATGACAAAAGAAAGTAACGCTAACAGATGCAGAGAAATTACTTACATGCTCTTCAGATTGTCAGAGAGGTAGAAATAAATAATATAGGAAAAGATTGGCCAATTCTGCGTTGACCACATGTGGTTTCTGTTTGGTGCAAGGTTGCACCAGAGGTGCATACCGACATACAGCGGTGTCACAGCCTGCTCTTCTGCTGCTGTGGAAGATCTCACTCTCTCTGCCTAAATACGTACTGGCTTCAGCAGAAGGACACGCCTGGTACTGAAGGATGTGAGTCCCTCTCAGCGTACTGCATTGCTGATGGTGTCCTTTGTTACTTTGGTCCCAGATCAATGCAGGTCATTCATCAGGTCCCTCCATGTAGTTCTGGGATTTTTCTCACAGGTGCTATTAATACTGGTAACGAGTGAAGGACAGGAGAGCTTCTTAAAGAAGAAGCTTCAGGTCTGTGAGAGCCAGAGCCTTTTTGTGGGTGACTAAATAATTGTTTTCCACCATAATTTAGATTTTTTTTTTAAATCCTACAATGTGATTTCCTTTATTTTTTTCCTCATTTTGTCTCTTGTAGTTGAAGTGCACCTATGATGAAAATTAGACTTTTATTTTTCTGAGTAGGAGAACTTGCACAGTGGCTGACTATACACTTCGCGGGCTCAGCAATCGCGGTCTCAGTACATTGCGGAGATTTCAAAAATATTCAAATATTTATAATATAACACATCACATCAAGAACGAGTCTCAGGAAGCAACAACAGCCTACACGGTATGCCCCATGAACGAAAATCGGTTAGCCTACCCCTACGACAGGCATTACTGTGCCGTTGGTTGTCTGTACGCTGATTGGTTGACATGTGTCCCCGCATCTCCCATCTTTTGTTCTCGTCAGCTACGCACAGAGGAGAGATCATCAAAGTGAGTGTACATTCCGTAGATTTTGCGTACGCGCGTACATGTATACTGTATATTCATGTACATGTACGTCCACATCGTGGATTTCACCATTTGCGGGGGGGGGGGTCACAGCCCCCATTAACTTTGAAGTGTGAGGGATTACTGTACTTACTTTTTGGTCCTACTGTATGTGAAAATGACCTAAGGCTACGTTCCTTAATGCTCAATTCAGATTTATTGCCAAGATCCAATTTTTTTTTTGTGCGTGTGTGTAGTTGTTCACTACAGGATGTTCAATATCAGGCCACAAAGCCAGGGCACAGCATCTCAATTGGATTTAAGTCCAGACTTTTGACTAGACTACCCCAAAACCTTCATTCTATTTGTGTCCAGGTCCTGACTACCATCATGCTTGACTGTTGGTATGTTCTTTTTCTGAGATGCCGTCTTATGCCCCTTTTCCATTAGTACCTACTCGGCGCGGCTCGACTCGGCTCGACTTGACTCGGTCTCAGTGGTTTTCCACTGTAGTTCAGTACCACCTCGATGTGGGTGGGGCCTTCATGGTAGAGACCCCCACATAAACTTTCTCGTTCCTCATTGCTCCGTCGAGCTCACTCTGGATTCGGTCGTCAGCCATGAAGCACAGTAATGTGTGGACTTCGTCATTCGACCATGGAGTAGACTTGCCGGCCACCTTTCAAAAAGTTGAACTTTTGTCTCGTCAGTCCACAGAATATTTTCCCAAGTGTTGAGAATCATCAAGATGTGTTTTAACTAAAGTGAGGTAGGCCTTTGTGCTCTTTTTGGTCTGTAAAGGGGCAAATACTTTTTCACAGCACTGTTTATGACTTTGATAGACACTTCTACAATCCAACTGGGATACTTATAAAGTAGACAAACCAGCAGCAGTAATTTATAAAGTGTCTTGCTAAAAACCGTTGTCTGTGTTACTTCACTGTATATAAAGATAAAATAAATTAATATGGACAGTAATATACTAGGGATGGAACGGTTACCGGTATTAAAGTGTGGTGAAATTGTATGCGATAATGATTACAGTTTATGTTTGACTTAATCTCATTATCACAGTCGATTCCCGGGATTTTGGCTCGGCAAGATTTTGGCTTCTAATGTTTTAGTTTGACAATAAAATCACAAGATTTTGTAAAATTATTTTAATGTATATGTCTTTTGAACATTTGTACAGCAATTAAGAATACCGCAATAATATTGTAAACCGTGATAATTTGGTCACTATAATCGGGATATCAAATTTTCCATATTGTTACATCCCTTTTATTATAAATATTTAATAATATTTAATTATATATTATGGATCCACAAGTTATTAATTCTGGAAGTTAGGGTTAGGGTTACAGTTGTTGTTTGATATTAACAGAAATTGTTGGTAAATTTAACAGTTTACAATATAGTATATTTACAATATACTATATTGTAAATTTCATTGATTATTGTTGTACAATTCACAGTTCCAACAGTTCTGCTATTAACGGTAGTTGTTGGTAAATTTAACAGTGATAGACTATATATTTCACACATTATTGACATCAAATTTACAGTTGCAACCATTATCTATGTTATGATTTTTTTTCTGTAATTTTAACTGTGATAAATTGCATTTTTCTGTGAATCTGATTCTGCGAATCAATGTAAAAAATACAATCAATTATCTATATTACGGTATTTGTCTTCTATTAGCAGAAATTGGCTGTAAATTTAACAGTATTAAATTGTTTATTTCACAGATAATTGATTGCAACATTTACAGTTGTGACAGTTACCTATATTATGGTATTTGTCTGTGATTTACAATAAATTATGTAAATATAACAGTGATAAACAGTGTATTCCACAGATTATTATATCTATATTACACTTTTCATCTGTAATTTTTACAATTATAAGTTGTGGATTTCACAGAAAATCAATGTATAATTTATAGTAGTGACATTAATATCTTTTTACGGGATATCACTGTAATAAATATAGTGTAATATTATTAAGTAAGGTTTTAATGTTTTTTTTTTTTTTTTTTTTTTACAAAAAATAGTTGTAAAACATACTCTTTGGCCATATTTTTCATTTTACAGTAATTAAATATAAAAAAAACGGTATTTTTCTTTTTCATACTTTACGTTAATATTCTGTTGCGATAATACAGTTTTTCACTGTCAAATTTACGGACATTTTTTACAGTGCATGCAAACACTGCACAGAGAGATCACAGCGGACGTCTGAACCCTGACCCTTCCTGCTGTGAGGGAACATTGCCAACCACTCCACTGAGCTAGCCACTGTAATTATCCATAAATAAATAAAAAATATTAAAAACCAACAAATATATCAAATATCAACGTGTCAAATGCTCACCAGAATATCTGCAGACTTTAATTTACTAATTTGCCCGTATTGATGCAGGTTTTTTTTTTTTTTTTTGATTAAGCGATTCGCACACTCAGGGAGCAGTGTCAGGCCTTCCAGTCACCGAGCTGTTCAGTGTGGGATGGTAATGTGGTGTGAAATAACTGAGATTGAATATTGATCAGGTTTCTGTGTACAGCTCTGAGGCACCTCTGTACAACCACTTCCACACTTGTTCCCTCTCCTTCTAAACATGCCTAATGGAGCGATGACAGGGACGCAACCAGTCTGCACGGGCTGTGATTTGTCATATTTCAGTGCGTGCACACACATACGCTAAGAGAGTGGGAGAAGGTTACGTTTTAAGAGCTGATCCAAATGCATTTTAACATTTATTGTTTTGATTATATATATTAAGCAAGATGTAGCAAGAAGTGGAAAACTGAAATGAGTTCAGCTGAGCTCCTGCCACTAAATCCAGCTTGTTTTTTTTTTTTTCTTTTTTTATCTACTGCAAAAGTTTAATTGAACTGTGTCAGCAGTGTGAGAAAGAGTAGTGCTCAAGCTGTAAAGAAAGTGTCTGAGAGGCGTATTGATTAGCTGCTCTCCGAGGAAAAGGATTCACCTCTTCACGTTTCCTGCCAACACCTCCGACAGGGCATTCGTCTTAATGTGATATGACAATCCTCAGCAATATCAAAACTTAATCTGGACATTGATTTGGGCATTCAATTTTAGTGCCGAAAAACACCTTCCTGCTTTTTATACACGCAGACAGAAGCGGGGGTGTTCATCTTGATAAAGGGGGTCTTGGTGTGGACTTAGATTGAGCTAGGAGCAGGTGGCGGCCTTCTATCACTTGCTGCTGCCTGTGAATGGTTTTCTATTAAAGTCAAAGCCACTGGGTATAACAGAAAGTAAAGAACAGATAGGATTCAGAGTACAACGATTACAAGGGCAGCCCATGCTTGGCTTCAGAAGCAACTCGGGGATCTAGTGCGTTTCTGTCTCAAATCTTAAGAGTAATAAATGTAATTTATCCATAAATCTCCATAAAGAATCCTTGAGCAGACCTGCTGGTGGAATTTACTCCTCAAAGAAGAGACTGAGCAAGTCGTGATTTAAAAGAAGACTAGAAAAGCACTCAGAGAGCGCAGACCTCCGCCAAGTGCAACAATTCCCCCATAAACGATTTACAGATTGCGATAAAATCTGTGTTCTGGATTAGATCCGGATCAGATCTGGATCAGCCTTTGAAATTTGATAAAAGTTCCCATTGTCAATCGCTGAGTTAAATTTCATGAGTTTTGGGCAATAATTAACGAAGATATTGAGAAACAAAATTTTTGGCCCCATTGACCGCAATGTTATAGAAAATTTGAAAGTGATCCAGAATCCAGGATTTCTTCTGGATCACACCCAAAATGAAACCAGTTTCTTCCTTTTCACATTTCTGACAACTCCTGAAAATTTAATCAAAATCCATCCATAACTTTTTGAGTTATCTTGTACACAGACAGATAAACAGACCATATTATTACCTCCTTGGCGGAGGTAATAATATGGTTTCAAACATTGGCTCAGACCCATAGAGGCAATAAAAGAAAACAAGACTTTGGCTGTAAAAACCAGAGTTAATAAGTGCAGACTTGAAGTGCACAAATCTGCTTTAATAGTAAAGAATAAATACTGTAGCTCTAAATGCAGAATCACAGCCAAGACTTTTGAGTTTTTGCACAACCGAGTATGCAGTCCCAGGAGGTAAAAAAAAACAAAAACAAAAACAAAAAGAAAGAGTTGGCATTTTTGATATGATTGGTTAATCTTCTTTGAAATGGTGCCTCTGTGAAGGAAATTTATGACAGGAATGTGTATGTATAATCACGGGAAGGAACATGCAGAAACCTGAGCATTCATGTAACTTCAAATGTGTTGGGAATAAAAGACACTTGTTATTCTCACTGGGAATAAAAGCCACAAGTCCCACAAAAAAAGTGAGATAAGCTGTACCTCAATAAATTAAGCGTTGACAATGAAACAATATATAAACAATATAAACAATCAGCTGCTAAATGAATATGAAATGATTTATTGTTAACGTGTCAATCTCAATTCTAACACTAACATGAAGCTGATTTGAAAAACAGAAACTTTCCACAGCACATATATCCCCATCCTTGACTTCAGAAGCAGGTTTTCCATAACTGTCCACCAGTGTGTTAAAAAATTTCCTAGCACTCCTCACAAAACGTCTCACACTGCAAGATTTTTGAGGGTTTTCTTATGTATCGTTCTTTTTGCTCTTTCTGGATAATCAACGCTATTTTTTTTCCTGTTTTCTGCTATGAATATCATAAACAATGGGATTTGTCCACCTCAGACCTCAAAGGTATAATTTTTCTTTGGATTTATTTGTTTGTTCGAACCCTGTCATAAACCCTTCAGGAGCCTGAAAGAAAAAGAACATTTACAGTTTCTGGGCCCATTTAGTTTCAGCTGAAGCTTTAGCTAAAGTTCTTGAATCACATTCCTGAACGCCTCAATAATCTCACACACTGATGTAACACTATAGCGCCAAAAGTATTTTCTCACCCATCCAGATTATCAGAATCACAGGTGTATAAAATTAAGCACCTAGACGTGCAGACTGTCTCTACAAATATTAATGAAAGAATGGGTCGCTCTCAGAAGCTCAGTGAATTCCAGCGTGGAACGGTGATAGGATGACACCTGTGCAACAAATCCAGCTGTGAAATTTCCTCTCTCCTAAATATTCTACAGTCAGCTGTCAGCTGTATTATAAGGAAATGGAAAGTGTCTGGGAACGACAGCAACTCAGCCACATAAACTGAGGGGCGGGGTCAGTGGATGCTGAAGCACATAGTGTGAAGAGGTCACCAACTTTCTGCAGAGTCAATCACTACAGACCTCCAAACTTCATGTGGCCTTCAGATTAGCTCAACAACAGAGCAGAGAGCTTTCATGAATGGGTTTCCATGGTGGAGCAGCTGCATCCAAGCCAGATATCACCAAGTGCAGTGGTGTAAAGCAGCCACCACTGGACTCTAGAGCAGTGGAGGAACGTTCTCTGGAGTGACGGATCACACTTCTCCATCTGGTAATCTGATAAAAGAGTCTGGGTTTGGTGGTTGCCAGGACAACGGTACTTGTCTGACTGCATTGTGCCAAGTGTAAAGTTTGGTGGAGGGGGGACCCAAGTCATATTGATTAGGAATGGGATGAACTAAAGCTCATATGTGAGTCAAGGCAGGTGAGCAAATACTTTTGGCAATATAGTGTATATCAATTGCGAATACTGATTTCATAAATGATGTATATATCACTCCAAACATTCAAAAGGATAATATCATAATACAATAAACCATTGTGTGCTGAGCAGGTCATGTGAAGATTATTTTCCTAAGACAGATTCAATAACAGGGTCATAATTATACATAAATGTGACAAATGCGTATCGTAAAGAAACAGGAATGTCGCTTTATAGATTTACATACCTCAATGCGGATCAACTGGATGAGTGTAAACAGTAAAAAAAAACTTTCACAAGATTTAAAAAGATGACCTTGCATCAGTTGTGATCAGATTTCCTTGCATGCATTTTAATGCCAGGTCTAAATGGGGTCTTTGTCACCCGAATTACAGTAACAGGACTGCAAAAACAATGCTCCTATTGGTTCTATTTTTTTTCTGTTTTTGAGACCATATGCTCGCCATGTACTGCAACACAGCATCTGCAGTCAAAGACAAACCTGGTCATTAAAATAAACATGTCATCTTGGCACATTCAGTCCAGGCTGGAAAGACTGAAATAATAATAATAATAATAATAATAAGTGGAAATGACAGGAAAAGAATTTACGTTCGCCCCACCCACGGCGCTGGCAAACGGCACTGATGATGTCAATTTCCTGGTGTGTCAAGACTCAATAATTTTTCTCCTCATCTGCAGTGCAAAAAGGTGAATCATAGGATACAACTCAAGAAATTATTTTAACTGTGCTCATCCAGGAGCTGGGACATGTGGAAAACTGCACATTTGGGGGTGCTTGAGAGTTTGGCATGGTAAATAAGATTTTTCTTCTACATGAGCCACTACATTTAGTTTTTGTCTCAAGACACATGCAGTTCACAGAGGGAGTGCATGTTTTAGTATTTGGTACGTGGCTAAAAGGTTTTCAACTTTGGTGGGACAGAAAATGTCCTTCAGTTCTGGAAACTTCCCTGTTCTTTCTCTTGGCCATCCCATCATCCTACATTTCATCTTTTTGAGCCCTAATTTGGTGCATTTGCAGTTCTGCTAAAAGGTTTACTTTTAGTTCAGCTTCAGCTTTAAAACAAATCTCCTTTCATTAGCTTCAAGGACTTCATGATATAATGCAGAACTCAAGGTTCAGTAACTGTTTCCCACCAAGTCTCTGAGGCAGCAAAATAAAACCAAATTATTTTTTATTTTCATGAGTTATGTCTATCGTTTTTGTAGCCAGACACCCTTCTAATTGTCTTTTCGGACATCAAATCCTTTTTTCCCAGGCTAAAATCAGTAGAAGACATATGCGCTTTGACATCAAGTGCAGCAAGATTTGGACCTGCAGAAGACTTTCTTTGTAATCGAATTACTCATTTAATATAATTTTGCGGGTGGATTACATCCCTTCCCAGAATCACAGACATCTGCTCCATATTTCTGACGGCCTGAAGAGAACTCTTCAGATCTCGTCATGGTGTGATGTCATACAACAACGGAGATCAGAGAAGACCAGGTCTTAAATGTGAGATGAGACAGAGTCCAGCTGTCACTCTCAAAGAAGGTTGTAAATAATTGCCATCTAGTCTAGACCCACTAAATTCATGAATATGTCTAAATATACAGGGACTGTTTCTTGTCTTTTGTGATCCAGTCCTCCATCTTCTGTCCTGTTCAAGACTGTAAGGGGCCTTCAGCTTTTTCCAGGCTTCATTTAGGTCAGGATAGGTCACACCAGTCCATCGCTGGACTAACAAAGACAGGCAACAATATCCACTCTCTCTCATCCAAGCTTCACTTTCACCATCTAACATCACATGCATGTCGATAGGCTGTTGGAGGAAATCAGAGTGTCAGCAGAAAATCCACACAGGCAGCTGGAGAACAAGCAAACTCCACATCAAAAGGTCACAGCCGAGATTTATATCAGGAACCTTCTTGACGTAAGAAAAAAAAAAGAAAGAAAGAAGGACATTGTGTTTTATTACTCCTTTATAAAACATAAGGTCCAGTTAAGTCTTTGTGACTGTAAAACTGACCATGTGCGTTTCACATGTGTGTGTGTTTCCACTGATGAATGTGCTTCATCCCATGCTGCCGTTTCCAACAGCTACCATGAAAAGGCCTCTTTCAGCAAAGATGTCCCAGCTCAGCATCCATCACACACAAAGAAGGTAACTAGGTTCATCTAACTCACAGTAATGTTTCCACTAAAGACAGGATTCAATATTTCATGCCCAATAAAGCTTAAACTGTTAGGTATATGACTTATATAAGGTACTCTTTGTCCACTTCACTTAAAGCTGCTTTCACTTGGCTGGTTTGTTCATGCTCGACGATAACATGATTGATGCCATAAAATCATGGACATTAACTCGGTCTAGGCCTTTAAAAAGTTTCCCTTATACACTCCAATTCAGGAGCTTTGGCTAAGCGAAATAATAGGTTTGACCGTTTAAGAGAACAGAGTGGGATATTGGACTCAATAACTGTGAACAAGAAAAGGCAGCTTTTGTTGGAGACTAGAGAAGTTGTCCTGGTGTTTCACCATTATAATTCAGTTCTCTCTGTCCTGATACCAACTGGCATATAGTGAAATATATCATTAAAAAGACAGAGAATTCCATGTAAGACACAAAAACTCTGGTTCCAATCACAGTGTTGATGATTGTCGTCAGAGCATTGAAAGCATGATTCCTTGATGTGAAGCATTATCAAGCACAGTGGAGGACTAAGAATGATTTGTGTGTGTTCTGCTCAGGTAAATCAGTGATCTTGAAGCAACATGCCGTCCGTTCAGGAGCTTGTTTATAAAGTCAGACCACTGTTATACAGCGAGCCGATGACTCAAGCACGCTTTAAAGGCTGCGTGAACACAATCTAGGGAAGAGAAAGGACAGCGAGCTGATCTGGCCTCAGTGAAGTAAAACGTGTTTAGGATGAGCTTTTTAAAAAGGGTTGAATCATGAGTTGCCACTAACGGAATATCTTCAAACCACAGGGACTGTTTGTTTATGTATAGGATGTGTACAGGGTCCTTCGGCTCTTACACAATACCTTGATAGCACTGTGCGCAAAGCTAAAACGAAGCACAGGTCTCATGCATTTAGCTCATATGTTA
The DNA here is from genome assembly GCA_018398805.1 of Hirundichthys speculiger. Classification (NCBI taxonomy): domain Eukaryota; kingdom Metazoa; phylum Chordata; class Actinopteri; order Beloniformes; family Exocoetidae; genus Hirundichthys; species Hirundichthys speculiger. Next base: position 1,421,066 of record JAGFBZ010000895.1, read on the forward strand.
CGGTCGTCGGAGCACAAAGCACTCTTGTGTGTGTGTGTGTATGAGATAATTGTGTATGCATATTGGACTGTGTGGTCCCCTGCTGGGGACTGGGGGATGGTCCCGCCTCCTCGCCGCCGATTGGTTCTTTGATCCCTCCCCTTGGCCAATCTGGATGGGCCGGCATATTGCAAAAAATGAAGGAGTTTTGCTCGGAAAAGAGTCGTCCACAAGCAGTTTACACCTGCTGGTAATGCAAACGGCTGCAACACAAGCCTTGCGGGTTCTCCATGTGATGGCATATCCGCCTTCTTCCCAGGGTGCTTGAGGGCTGGCCGCTCAATCGATATTGTCGGTGGCGCCTGATTCAAAACAAGTTTTCGTCAACGTTCTGACGTTCAATGTTGCAATGTTATGCATCATTTTATTCGAGAGAGTGCACCCAAATTCTTGATTTTAACATCATTTTTGGTGTCAGGAGCTCTTTAATGTGGAGCCTCTTGGACAAGTAATGGTTGATCAGAGATACTCGCTATTTTATCTAGACCCCAGTGGCACTCCTGCGACTGGGCTGTGAACAGACAAAGAGAAATTCTGTAGGTTTTGTGATTGAGTCAGAATCACTCTTGTCATGCTTTAAACCAGCGTCTGATTCAGTCTAATTTCTTGTTCGTTTGTCTCAAAATTCTCATTGGGTTGGGTCATGCCATCGAGCAGTCAGGCTTGCCAGGTCAAGTCACATGTCAAAAAGCTCAGACATGACATGACATCATTACAAATCTGAGTCTGGAGCCCACAGCTCGAATATGGAGCTGTGAAAAATCCAAGTTAAAACCCCAAGAGAGAGGGGGAACAGAAAAAACTGTATATTTTTGTCCCAGAGAAGTAGAAAAAAAATATATATATAGTTATATATATGTGTGTGTGTGCGTACATATGATGCAGTCTGTCTCATTCAATCACCAGCAGGAAGCAGAACACCACTTCAAAAATCAATCATTTTCATATTTCACTTAAGCTCTACAAAGATTTATATTTCAGTCTCGTGGGGCACGTGTCTGTAACACCCTCGTGGCCCCTCCCCTCCTCCTCTGCCGCTCTGAAAGGGAGCCTTTAACACAGCGCATGAAAAAGCGAGGAGCTGAGTACTGTCATGTGATGGGTGTTTCTCCAAGTTAGCAGACGCATATCTGACGTCACCTGGCCCTGAATGGGGGCCTTTGACAGTTGGGTGGGGAAAGCATGACCCGCTGAATGCATCAATAAAATCAACTGCTGTCTGTGCCAGGGGGGCTATCAGCCCTGTCTAGAGGCTGACATGATGCTTTCCCTCGTGGAAAACCACAGGGACCCTTTTCCCCCCTGCTTCTTAGTATTGTTATTGTTCACTGATGATTGATGCATGTTCAGATCAGTCAGTTTATCAACAGTGGGCCAAAAGCGTTCCACTTATTACTCCAGAGTTGTGGGTCCCAGTCCCATGTGAACCACGTGAAAGGATCGCTATGTTTGCTAAGACAGCGTAACCATATTTGTCTTCTGATTAATCTAATTCAGTCTGTCTTTAGGTGCTGAACAAAAAAGTGTAGTTGTGGCACATCAGATACGTTTCAGCATGGACTGCACTTGTCCTGCTCAACCCTTTAATTAATCACACTTAACCTAAATTCTAGACTAATTTGTCTTTGTAAAGGCAGAGTTGAGAAAAGAATTATTCTTTAATTTATCTGATTCGTAAACTCAGGTTGACCTCATGGTGGCACAACTTCAGGAACAGAGTTTTTACTTCTTTGAGTGTCAGACAGAAGTGCAGCAGCCTCACCGTGCCCTTTAGTGCTCCATAATTGCAAACTGTGTGCATCCAACTCAGCTACTTAGTCAAAGTTTAAGACAACTTAAACACAAACTAATGGGTTTCGGGTTAAGTGGACTGCACCGTATTGCAGGGCTTGAAGTTTTTTCTCAGTCGCACATTAGTCTCAAGTGTAACAAACTGTCAAGTACCAAGTCCTAAACTTTAAGTTTTTCCACAAAGAGCCCTTGAATAAACATTAAAAAAAAGTATGTGAACTTGGAATTAACTGGTTTTCTGCATTAATGTAAGATGAGATCAGACATGAAGCCATTCTGTGGTGGGTTTGCTTTAATACTTAGGGTGAGCGGAGCAAGTCCAAATCATGAGGCTCCCTCCACCGTGCTTCTCTATTGAAATGTTTTGATGCTTGTGAGCAGCAACGACAGCATCTTGGATTGCCAACATGATCTTTGACAAACTTCAGGAACATAGCAATGTTTTTTGGATTGTTTTTTTTCTTTCCCACACCCTGTCTGTTGAATGACTCCTCTATGGTAGACCCACGAACTGAAGCTGTCGGCCGCTTCCACTGATGACTTCAAGCCTTCAGCTATTGGGCTCATCTTTGCTGCATGTCCTTTCAATGATCTTGACTGGAAGAAACGGGCCTTAAAATAGAGAGGAAGAAGATGAGACCTGGAAATCTAGGTCATTTTAACTGAACTGTAGCAAAGAAAAAATATTTTATTTTGTTAGCAGGAACCATGAACAATGGAGTAAACGACAAGTTTTCTCTCTAATGAAACACTGAAGAGGTGAAGCCAAAACAGTTTGATATAAAGTTGGAAGGAAAAAAAAAAGTTTCCACGTGAACAAAACTCAGCTGCAAACAGCCACGTTGCCTCTGTAGTTGGTAGAGAGCTCTTTATCAGGGAGCACACCTGATAAAAGAGACGTTTGTCTTCTTTTTGCAGCCCCAATAAATAGTGAATTTTACCTTATTCTATTTTATTTTTGTGAATTGGAAGCAATTTATGCTTCAGCTGGCGTGTGCTCCTGAAGTATGAGAAAATCTCATCAACTAAGAAAAATGCATATTTCTAGTCTACCTCTCACGCATTTTAAATGCACGGCAGGTAAAATAAGTATTGAACGCATCTAAAGGTGCCATTGACATGGAACTTTCACCAGATGTTGCAAACAGCTGGTAACTGTAATCCACTCTTTATTAACACCAGCTCTACGCGTGGTCTAAGACAGGGGTAGATTTAGTTCATAACTATAAAAATTTACTACTCACAATTTAGTAAGTTTGGATGCCAAAACACTTAAATTTTACCTCACAAAAGCTTTCAGCTCACGTTTCATGTGTGAGGCCCGCAGAGTCTAATATCAGCTGAAAACACCTCGAGTTACCTTTCCAGCCTCATGATCGACCGTCTTCTCATGAACAGCGAACTTCACATGTTTGTCTTTCATCAAAGTAGCTTTAAACCAGACCTCCAATGTCATTTTATTATTTAGACTCCAGGTGCACAAACCTCTGACTGCTATCAGCTGCCTCTGAAGTAACTAGCATGTGGGTTCAGTTTCTGTTTCTAACAGCACTGTTTTAGTACTTTCATAATAGAGCAAATCTAAATGTTTATTAGTGGCATGTCTATTTAACTGTTCAGGAGCAGTTGTGCTGTTAGTCTACTGCTGGTGCAGCACCAGTCACACAGCCAAAAAAAAATAAATAAAATAAAAAAAGAACAGGCAAAAATCTTTGCTTTCATCCTGATGGACAAAAACTACACATTCATTCATTTTCTATGTGTGTGTATGTCTAAACCTAGCCTATTAATTTTCAAAGTAGAGACATTAACCCTCTTATTTTCACCTGGTGACACTATTTCCTGAGGGTCTGAGTAAAATGTCTATCCATCCTCTGATCATAATACCACAGCGACTCATTACAGCAGCTCCTCTTTCAGCCCTGCCTTTACATCTTACATCTCCGGTCAAAGCAGCCACATTTACACGGGCACCGTGTGCAAGCGTGAAAGTGTAAATCTGGACACAAAACTAACCCCTGACGGACATCATAACTGAGAGAGCATAGGGTGGCCAGCCAGAGAGCTCACGAAGCCACACATAGCAAACAAGCTGACTCTGACACAAACAACACTGAAAACAGAAAAATAATTGACTGGAAATTTTATCCACAAATGCTTACATTTCCCTTTTAGTTTGGCCGTGGACCGCTGGTAGAGATCCCAGCTAGCTGTTCAAATCACATCAAAAAGGACCTCAGAATTAGAAATGATGTGGAGGCTGGATAAATAAAAGCTAATGAGGAAGAACCCTGAACTGCTCAGCGAATGACATATTTTCACATCGAGGCGGCCCCAAACACAGTGACAGGAGCCATGTCACGACTTTGGTGCAATAAAGTCAACTTTTGTCCTCTTTCCAAAAGTCCTTCCAGGAATAGTAGCGATGGATGTTGTTCATTTTCAGCAGACTCATTTCTCTTTCTGTAACCAGTCCAGCCAACATTATGTTTTACTCGTAAAAGACGCAGTGCTGCAAGCCAAGCCCTTTAAACTTTCTGGGAGATTATCATCCACAATTTCACAAAGAAGAAATGGATTCAAAACACTATGTAAAGCACTAACCTGCTACGTCATGTCCGAAGGAGCCAGATCAAACACAAAAGCATACGTGTCTCTTTTCGGTTTGCATACAACCCGTAAATGCGTATCAGCTTTTAGTTTGCCAAACTTTCCTTTTTGTAGTCAACATTTTATGTTCATGTGAGCATAAAAATGTTTTGGTTTTTTGTGAAACTGACGTTTCCATTGCACCTGTTCTTTGTTTGCAATTTCAGTCTTGGGCCAACATTTGTCCAGTGATGGACTGGCTGAATGGATGGACAGATTTTGAACTGGCTCCTCAGATACGGACTGCCTGTGTAACTAAATGTACGGTAGCGGGTCCATGAAGGGCCAGAACTGGCCTTTGCTTGGATTAAAAACCTGCTCTGCTGCATCACGGAGCCCTTATGTCTGTTCGTCTGTGGACAGAAAATCAACAGTCTTTCCTCTTTTAACAGACTTTATGAAAGTATGCTAAATCACATATTTCCATGCAAATTTCTAAATTTGCATTATTCAGATTTTAATGAAAGTTAAAAAGGTTTGCCCCCCCTTTGCCTAAAATGTATTATTGTATTATATTATGACAACGGCCTGTTGGTTCTGTATCTTTATTGTTCTTCTTTTATATCATTGCTGTATAGACAGATAATATCTAAAATATCACCCTGTGATATGTAAAGTACATCACTGACCTGATAATCAGAAGACTCCTGCCCAAATAATATCACCTAAAGACAAAGGAAGAACTTTTTTTGCCCCTCATGCCTGCTCCACAGACAAGTAACGGACTGCTGCAATTTTCTGAAAAGGTGTCGTGTTTGTTCTCCTGCAGCCTTTAATCGTTGAAATAAATCAACCGACTGAAGGATGGTGGAGAAAAATCCTCGACTTCTTCTGGCCAACTGCTGTGAAACGAGAAAATTCTTTACACCAGACGTTTTTATAACAGAGAACGTCCCATCTGCTGCTTTCACATGTTACAGCTAAAATGCATTAAATGATACAGCAATAAAGTTCATGAGATTGTGAAAAATGCTTTTATGCAATAATACAAACTCAATTTTTCTTATTTAATAATGTCTTGGTTTTCCTGTATTTATTTTTGACAAATTGAATCAACCACTTCTTCATTTTATCTACTATGGGGGGGTGGTTTTCTGGGGCAGCAGCGTCTCAGTGGTGGAGAGAAAGAGACCGGACAAACTTATTAAGAAGGCCAGCTCCGTCCTGGGATGATCCGGTGGATGTGGTGGGAGAGAGGAGAATGATGGCTAAGCTGTCCTCTCCGATGGACAGTGTCTCCCATCCTATGAAGGACACCTTGACTGCACTAGAAAGCTCCTTCATGACAGACTCCTTCACCCCAGGTGTGTGAAGGAGGGATGTCGCAGGTCCTTCCTCCCTGCTGCTGTGAGAGTATACAATCAGCACCACTCTCAGTAACCCCCCCCAACACACACACCCACACACACACACAAACACACACACAAACATCCCATATACCCTGAACCTGGACAATGTGAATAATTTCTATTCATTGACATGTGCAATAACTTATCTCTGGTATAGTAATCAGTACCAACATATCCCTTGTAAATAAAGTCAGAGTTATTATTTATTATTTGTTATACAGTGATCCCTTGCCACTTCGCGGTAAGTTCCGCAGTTTTAGTTATTTGCAGATTTTTTTTTTCAGAAATAACTAATTTAAAAAAAAATTTTAAATCGAGGAAACATCACAGGATGTTTGTGCGCGTTCTCTCACAGTGAAGAAATGCTGTGAGCCAGCCTGGCCCCTTTAAGAAGGTAGCCTTATGGGTAATGATGTGGCCTCATGGGTAATGGAGTATGTGTGTCGTGGGCCGGCAGAAGAAAACAGCAGCCCAGCGTGTATAGATTTGCATTCTGTGTTAACCGTCAGGAGCCGAACAATACAACCTGTGTGATGTTACAAGTTCCTGCAGTGCCAGAATAAAGTGCTTGTTCCATGTAGAGAAAACCGGACTTTTTGTTTTGTTGTTGTTAGCGTGTTAGCCGCTAATTAGCCTATGAGCCAAAAATAGCACAATACCAGCAGTTTGTTTACTACGGTTCAGAGACCAGAGGCTGTGAAGGAAACAGAAAGACCACAGTTGAGCCTTTGTCTTGTTTCACTACAGTGCCTCGCTACTTTTTGGGTTTTTTTAAAAATATTTTAAACACATTATTGCGGCTCAGGGGGGTCCGGGCGCCGGTCCCCATTAACTGTGAAAAATAATGGATCACTGTATATTTCTCTATTGTGGTTATTGTTTTATTATTGTTTTTATCTTATTTTATTATTATTTGTCCATTTTCTTCTTTATTGCTATTTTTCACTGTTCACTTGCTGCTGTAACAATGTAAATTTCCCCATTGTGGGACAATAAAGGAATATCTTATCTTACTCTGCTGTCGTGATGATTATATCCCCCAGATGTGGGGAATATAACACATCCATCCACTCATTCATCATCTATACCCACTTTCTCCCACTCAGGGTCACGGGGGTCTGCTGAAGCCCATCCCTGGATCCAAGAATCGTCTTAACTTATACTTTAGATTTTAACCTAATTTATTTTGCCAGAACAAATTACAAAATGTGACGCAGGTGGATATGAGTCATGTTCTCATGTTGCAGCAGAACAGTCGGGACAGGTGAAAGTCCTGGAGCTGCAGCCCTGACACTCACTGCTAATGGCTGCGGCTGATTTTGGACGATACAGGCCGGATCCGTTACTGCACGTGGCCTTGTTTCACACACAAAACTGAACACATTTTTTTGCTGCCCACGAGCCCGCAGTTAGCTCAGTAGCGGTTTTTGGGTTGAAACAGATTTAGCTCTGATGACACCGATAACATCCACCGCAACCAAACTAAGTTCTGGTTTACAACTCTTCCTCTGAACAGATTAGACCTCGATGGTCGCCTGAGGACAGGAGCGAGACATGGAGTCATGTGACTTACAGTCTGTTTGGCAGTGAAACACAACCTGTTGTGAGTCTGTATCTCTTACTTTTCCTGCTGCTTTCAATTCATTCACATTGTAAATTCTCCAAGGGGACAGGGATTCATGTCTCACATGCACATCTATCCAAAGATCAGACAAAAGGGTTAGGGTTGGGGACAAAAGAAAATATCTTAGAAGTATGTGATTGTGAAGAACCAACCTTAAAGGTAAGTTAATGTCCTTTAAATTTATATCATAACTATGTGAACGGTTTTGGACAATTTCACATGAGAAGCACATGAGAAATGTTTGGGTTGTTTTTCTTTTCCCTCAGATACACAGTACTATTTCTCAGTTATCTGTGCTATAATATGTTGAACTGTCTTCAAGCAAAACTGAAAAGCAAATTAAAGCAAAAGAAAAAAAACACTGCATGCCTAATTTAAATCCACATATTTATGTAGCATTTAATGTAAGGTCACTTGTCATAAAACAAAAAAAATGCTTTAAACAATATGCTGCTGATAGTATAAATAACTTAAGAGCAAGACATAACTGATTATCGAGTAATTAGAAGAGACATTACAGCCGTAGGCGAGGGGACTATTTTCATGTTGCACACAAACAAACATGTCTCAGATTTTGTTGCAATTTCACACAACTGCACACCACAACCAGGCACTTTCACTGGGACGTGTTGGCACACGAGGCATCAAAGTGAGTAGCGAGTCACTGAGAAAAACACTCGACTGACAGGTGGAGTGGCGTCTACGTTAAGGTCAGGAGGCCAGATGCAGATGTGCTGTATGGTCTGTGCCTTCAAATGAAATCCATCATTGTGTGGAGCCAGCAGTCTGGTGTGGCTTTGCAGATGTGCGGCACTATCTAGTAATAAAATCTTTACACTTCACTCATGAAGGAAATGCAGTGACTGCTGAGCAGTGATGTCTCCGAACTGTGTCTGCTAAATGATATTAAATGATCTGGTATCTGGAGGGAAGCCTGCTGCGCCTGATGTCCTGGATATGATGTGCAGATAGAAACACAAAGCCGGTTGTATTCATTGGATGGATCTTGTTAGTGGAAGCGGCTTCTTTACAGGAAATCGAAAGGGAGGAATGTAAGTTGACCTTGCTGCTTTATGAGGACAATTTCAGCGCTGGATTAATTCACTCATTCATTGTTTCAGTAAAGACACTTGTGCACTTCAATCTTTTTGAAATGCCTGGTAAAAGAGAAAGTCATACGTGGACTCTTTTTGGAGATTGATATTAAACTGAGACTGTGTCATTCTGCAGAAAGGGAACGGCAGATAGCTGAATTCATTTGTATAGATTGCGGCGGCGCTACAACAGCCACTGATGGGAAGGATATATGCGCACGCACAGCCTTTGCAAAGCATTTTCTCAGGCTTACAGGATTAAAAGATGAGGTCACAGCAGCGGCGTGTCAGTGTCTGAGCTCGAGTTCACCATTTGTCTCCCTCTATTGGCTAACTTTTTGCATTAAGTGGTTTGTGATCAAAGAAAACCTTAAAAAGCAACATCCTTTTAAAATATTGATTCAAAAAAAAGGAAGAAGTGGCTTCAAAAGTGCTGCCTCTGAAATCCATATGTCAGGCTTTTGCAGCTACGGGTTTATGCATTTGCTGGAACAGACTTGAATTATGTTTTATTGAAGAAATGATGCATGTATTATTTTATAAACATCCATTACTGTCTGAGTGGGGGAAAAAAGAGGAAACTGGTCTCATGAATCCTTTAATATATGAAAGAGCAATGTTTTAACAGAATGTACAGTGTAACAGACCACAGTTTTCATTTACATTTCTTTACGAGACTACCCGTCAGAGTAGGCTGGTAAAAGCAGAAAGAACAAGCAGATCACATGGTTCTGTTTTTGTATTCTGTTGCAAATGAAACAACTTAAAAAAAACAATGCACAATGCAGAACCAATTTCTGCACTGCTGTACAAAGACATATTAATAGTGGTTTCTATAGGCTGAATCCTGACAAATCAGTAAACCAAGTAATTAAAAGAAAGATGTTTTATCCATTAGACTGTTCATGCTTGTGTCTCTATCAAATGTCATGTCTTTGTACTAAAATGTCAGTACTAACACCTGTGGTATTGCTGTTAATATGCTCACTAATCAGTTATGCTGAATCTCTGTGCTCTGATGTGGGCAGCGCATGCACACGATGAGGTAAGATGTGTCAGTAACCATTAAGTGGCTCACTTTTGTGTTAAAAAAAAAAGAAGCTAGTTTGTGTTAAATGCAGAAGTGAAGCTGCAAAGGTTCTGTCGAATCATTAAGCACATTTTAATTACTATTATCCAAACAGGAACTGATTACTTTCTTAATCGTTATAAATCATCCACATTTACAGCTATTGAAGTGGTACCGGAAACCAAGATGAGTGTCTTTTTTCCTACGGATTTAAATGTCTTGGTACTGCATATTAAATGTCCATGTAGGTCTATACACACACACACCTTTAAGGAAAAAGGAATGGCCTCTACTGCAATGCTCTCTGCATGTTATTAAAGTGTGAAAACAAATACTAGAAAAAGATAAAACATCCTTGAATGGAGCTCTATATTCAGATTCCTTGTTTTGTGTTGTGCACAGCACTGCATAAGAGAAATGTAAAAGTGAACACGGAGAAGTTGGTCCATGTGGATACAGATACAGTACATTCATGGTATACATAAGGTTCCTCATAGGAAATGATTTAGCAAGTACCCATGGAGAAATTAAGAAGGCGTTTCATGAAGTGAGGCCATTAGCACAAAGAACAAAGCATAATTAGCATTGTTCTTTCCCTCATGCTTTCCACAACACAAAAGGAATGCGTAAGCAGAATAACCCAAAGGTGTTAAAACAAACACAGACCTTTGTAGAGTCTGCATATTTCCGTCCTGCCCGGTCGCTACTGCAAATGGTTATAGCATTGTTACTGTTATTACCAAGGTGACTGTCAGGCTATTAGCACATTCATCCGGCACTGGCTGCAGAAGAAAGGAGATGCAGCAGACCTGACACTCATGATCTCCATCTGTCCTGCACAGCTCCAAAGGCAGCTGCCTTCTGTGCAGTCGTGAAGTACAGAATCTCTTGCATGCAAACTGAGATGGTTTTTGAGGGAAACTAAGGGCCCTGAGCCCACTCTCTGTCAAATAAACTTTTAACTAATTAACTAAAAAAATACGAATGTTTCAACCCACATATAAAAGGCTAATTTTTAAATGTTGAATATGTGATGGGATAAAAAAAAAAAAAAAAATTCTTCTCGACAAGTTTGCACCAATTTGATATTCAAGGATGAAAATGAGGAACAATAAATGACGTCACGTCAGGCGAAAGTTGTAACTTTGGGTGAATCTGTGCAAGACTGCGAGTGGTGTTTTTTCACGTGAATAAATAATCCTATATCTGTTTACCAGTGACTCTTATTCACTGATTAAAGTGCTGAAAGTAACGAGCTTCTCCCATGGATACGCATCCATTTGCAGAGGCAGAAGTCATTAAGGCTCCATCGTTCCGATACAGATGCACTGTGCTCCGCTGGCGACACCGTACTCCAGCGTTTGTGACACCAAAATTCAAATGACTGCTGTTTTGTCTCGTGCTTTTTTTCTCCTCGTCTTTCCACTGTTTAAAAATACATCCGTATGGGAGGCTGTGAAACAGACGCACTGTGATCAGGTAACATTTTTGATGAGGGAGCATGTGGGCGAAAACAACATGTGACATGTACGCACAGGAGATGATCATAAGGTGTTTGGGAATGAACTTTCTATATATACATACAATCTACAGACAGGAAGTGGAGCTGGAAAAGTTTTGTTCACAGAATATGAATGCTTCTCATCTTTCAGCATGTGTGCAATGCAATCAAAACAGTGTGTGTGTGTGTATGCAGACCTGTGTGCGGTCAAGTAAATCACCCTCAGATCCTGCTCATGCCATGCATCCGAATGACACCGTCAGAACCAAAGATGATGCTTAAATGCTGTGAATAATGTCCCAAATTATCAAATGAACCCAGTTATGTCAAAACCTGCGCCGTAAGATAAAATGTACCTGATGAGAGCCAACAATTTTTATGACAAAAAAAAAAGAAGAAAAAAAAAACAAGAAAAGGGCAAGAAAGGCTGCGTTGAAATGTGTAAACTTTAGAAATTCACAACTAATCAGCATGTTTCCTCAGGTTAAAAATAATAAAAAGAGACATGTGAGTCTTGTTAGCTTGGTTACTGCACTACACTGCTAGCAAACATTAAAGCAGCATTCATGTTATATTAAGACTGTTGCTAGTATAAAAAGGTAACAGCATGTATCTACTATTCTATTTAAAATTCAGTCCAAATAAAAAGACACAACATTGAATTAAAGATTAAAAAAAATGATACTGTATTTTTAATTTCTCAAACTGGCACTTCTGACACAAAGGGACAATAAATTCACATTTATACTATCTAGAAACATCATTTATTATTGTTGGCATTCCTAATAAAATCAGAATTGTTTCCAGACAAAACCTTGCCAGTTAGTTAGCGGCCAGCTGATATTATTTGGTCTCCTTTGGGACAACAAACCTCAACAATCACAAGTCATTCTAGTTGACTTTGGGGTTAGAGGTAAAGCAAGTGCCTTATAAAAAAATGTAATAAAAAAAAACAAAGACAATGAACCAAGAATATATGCATCTATAAAAGGAAAGAAAACAAGTATGAATAAAAGACATCTTTAGGCAATCGACAAATATTCTTATGCAAAGGACAAACTGTAAGACAGATGTGATAACTAAGTCAAGTAAAAAAAGGCCCCGAAGCAGCAATCCCACATGCCTGAGGGATGCTCAAAGATAAGAGTAATCTCTACATTTCAAACCACTTTCCTTGCATGGCACTGACCTACAATCCTAATTACACCAGGCCATTTGATGTAAGACAACAAAACATCTGTGAGCGAATAAACAGATAATACAATCACTACAGGGCAAACAGGTTGACTTTTGAGGAACTGTCACTGTTTTTCTGCATTGCATTGGTATATCTAAATTCAACAGACATGTATGGAAAAAATAGATATGCTTTTGAGTGGTGGCAGAAAGCATACTGACGGCCAGGCCCTGAGGTATTGGGGGGGGGGGAAAGAGAAATTGCATGTTAAGAGGAAGGACACGGAATCATCACTGAAAAATAATGGCACTTTTAAAAATTTTAAACTAGGATGTACATTTCCTGAAGCGACTTAAAGTTGCGGACGTGACCAGCCAGTATTCAGAGTCTTTAAGTGACCATAATGAGGGAAAAGAAAAAAAAAGAAATGAAAGAAAATGACGCATTGGGTAATCCAGCTGGCTAATCACCCGTCATCCTCTGGAGCAGGATGTGGTTATTAATGTTGGAAAAAAAAAAGGCTCCATAATAAATGACCTATAAAAGGAAAACTAGCTGTCATGTTTCCTTTGTTTCATGTTGTCTCTTACTTCCATCCATGGCTTCCAGTTTCCCAACTTGACAGGGGTCCTTGTGCAACTGTGTGCCATAAATACAAATATATTTGTCCAAAAAACAAGCTGAAGGAATAAAAAATAATGAATCAACTCTGCAGTACGCAGGACTGTCCCAGCTGTAGGGTTCAAATGGCATATTTTCTTTCCCCTTTGAGTGTCACTGATAAAAAAAAAAAGGGAAAATAAACGCTGTTTTTGCACATGTGCAAGTATAACGGCATGTATGTGCTGTTAAGCTCAGTGGCAAAGTAGACTGAGCCGTTGGCTCTCTGTCCTCAGCTGGACGGATTTGTGTGCTGTGTCGATGACCTGGCAAGTGCTGTGGCTGCCCTACTTCACCTCTCCTGTCACCAGTTGGCTTTGACAGCTTTGACATCACTAACCAGGTTTTGAGCAAGGCAGATACCAAAAATCTGAAGGAAAAAAAACAAACACACACACAAGGTTAAGGTAAGCTACAATATGTACAGCCAATACTGTAATGCAGAGGTTATTTGCATGATGTTGCAGCTTTCCACCACAAGGTGACAGCGATAAGACAAAATCAGAGAACATGTTTAGTTTTTATAAATAAAGGCCGGTTGGATGTTTAAAGGAAAGAAAATCCCTAAAAAAAAAAAAAAAAAAAAAAAGATAAATTACCTGTAAAAGTGCAATTCCAACAAAGACTCCAGCTACAATTATCAGGTTGTCCTGAAGCCACTTCTCAAACTGTCCCACACAGCCCTTGGTGTAGATATATTTTTGTCGGTCCAGATCCTTTTCACAGACAGAATAAGATTAGAAATACGTTAAAACTTGAAGTGAAGAAACTTAGATTTTCAAAGAACAGCGATGTTCAACTCTCACAGGGGACTTTGGCCCCTGAAAATAATTTAAACAGATTCCTGAACTCGGGCTTATGACTAAGACTTTCCAAATGAAACAACACAGATAACCCAGTAAACTCCTCCATCGCTAAAGACGACATGAAACTAAGCAATAGCTGAGTCACTCCCAAAGACTTCAACAAGTCACTGTCTGCACAAAGCCAAGGCAGTGTATTCACACAGACTGATGACCCTGTCCATAGTGAAGGAACAGCCAGAAGGTGTTTCTCAGTTACTAGCGAAATGACTGTACCACTTTCATCTGATGATTTGTATTCAGAGAAAGACATAAAAAGGTCTGATTTACAACTACAATAACACCAAATAGAGGTGAGAATGGTTGCCTCTGTACAATGCTTTCTTTGTTAGAGTCAACCAGGAAAACTCTTTGTTCTCTTGAAAAACCTGAAAGCTAGCTTTCAACCAGTGTGAGGCAGAGAAGGCCTCCCGGTAGCCAATAAAAAAGCAGGAAAGACCGTGTTGATCTGGCTGTGAACTTCCTCTGAAGCCATTTCAGTCTGGAGCCTTTGTTATGCTTCTGACAACCACATGTCTCCCGCCCTTCCAAATTCCCAGTCTGCACTTCCTTAAACAAGCAGCACAGGAACTTACTGCACATCGCTGATAGTTTAGGATGATCAGGACATTAGGGCAAGAGTGCAGAGAAAATTAATTCATTCCATCTCAGTGGCAGGTGGTTCACTGTACTGCAGCTTGCCTAGCAACAGCAATCGTTCTGACTGCAGTGCAGTGAGTTGTAACCACCACACCCACACACAAGAGGAAAAGGGAACGGACTGGCATAACCCACCAAGCTGCCAATTAGAGTGTAGTAAGGCTGCTCTCTAGGCTATAACTGGAGCCTAATTATCCCTGTTAGAAGAAAAATCTGTTATTAAGGCAAGAAGCATGCAGGGTAGTCCTTGTGCCACTTAACCCTGTACACTCCCTGGTGACTGTTTGTATGTACATGTTAATACTCACATTAAAAATATATTACTTCAAATGTTCAGGAGTGCAACTGAAGATAATATCAAAATCTTAACTTAATTATTGATCGCCTTTAATGAAAGAAAATTAAAACAAAAATACAAATGGACCTTGTTTCCCCTCACTAAACAATCCAACAATTGCTTCCAATGTTAATTTAACGGATTTGCAGTTTTTCTCTCAGCTGGACTTTATTCATCATTATCTCTCTCTTAAATTCTATATGTGTTTGAAAATTCTAAAAAGAGGCTGGAGGACAAGGTAAAAAATATCTCAAGTGACAGAGACAAAGTCTAAAGAAACCAACCCCTTGAAGCCGAACATCGTAACCACACTGAGTGTTGATAACATCCTCCTGCAAAAAAGAGCATACAAATAAAAATATCATTTAGAAACTTGTCTTAATGACAAAACAAACTCATGTAAACTTCATTAATTAACTTAAAAAATGCTTAACAAGTAAAGCAAATGGCAAAATCTCTAAATACTGAGGCATTCCTATTCGCAAAAATACATTTTAACAGTAAGCTTGATTTACTTAAGTGCTAACCAATACTGCAGCTGTATGACACCAAGACAATTCATTCAGGAGATGCATTCACAAAGTCAATGAGTGACTCACTGCAGGGTCCTTGACACAACAGGAGAAAGGGACTCCACAGCGCTCCCTACTGGGATTCTTGTCAGTGCAGTTGAAGTAGATGTTCAGGTTCCAGTCATCAGGCCCGTGAGCTCCACAGCATGACCACTGAGACAGCAGCAACAATAGGTTCTGATTAATCTCTCCCTAAAAGACATTATTACTCCTTCTGATCTGGACATTTAAGCTCTTCAGACCATTGCTCCTGGATTCCTGAACTACAGATGAGACTTAGATGGTGAATCCATTGCAGATCTAATCTTCTTCAGAATATAACATGACAGAGTCCAGCATTTACACACATTAGCCGTTTATCTAAACTGTCTCAATTATATCACTGGAAAATCATTTGGAAAAAAAAAAAAAAAATCACATTTAAAATGACATTTGCTCCAAAATAGGTGACTCCCACCACTGCTAGGAATTTGGCTGACACAGAATTATTTTTAAAGCTTAATATAAACACAAAAGTTTCTCAAGAAGCAAGTAATGTCAAATATTTAAGGGAGTGGGCTTGTTTATCAAAAGAATCATAGTGAAAGGATGTGCTCACTTACATATTCCTGGGCAAAGTCAATGAGATTCTGCAAGTCGATGTCATCGCGATATGCCTTGACATTATTGTTGATAAAAAAGTTCAGCTGGTCTTTGATCCAGTCCTTGAAGACGAAGGCAAGGATCCCCGCAGTCAGTTCCAAGAAGAAGATCAAACCCAGGAACACAGAAAACTGGAAAATCACATGGCACACACAAGTATAAGCACACAGACAAAGAAAAAGACATTGGAAGGAAAAAAAATTCAATTTTTCTGGTGGTGTTTTTGAAAAATAAAAAAGGAAATCTTTCATGTCATGCCCCTGCTGAAGTGTTTTTGTGGGTCCTGTCCTGATTTGATAAGTGAGAGTGTAGGGAACAAAAACCACAGGTCCCACAGGTATCCTAACATCATCCATTTACAGTAAATGCAAGAGACGAGGCTGATGATAAATACACAAAAGCCACATTAGCTCCTCACTCTGACGCCTGACTTATTGCTGCTAATGGACATCTGCTGGAGTTAATAGCTACTCAGAATCACAGCCAGCAGTGAGGCACATTTGTCTACGTCAGTGGGATGTTGTTGTCAATACAGCCAAACCCAAATAAACCAACTAAATGGTGATATTCTGGCTTCAGAGGTTAGAAATATTCTCTGCAAAAATGCTTCAGAGGAAAATAAGGCATGTCTTTCTGAGAACTACTTTCTGGTGAAACAGGATTTGGTTTACTTCTAACACGTTCATGCCATGCAACCACTCAAAGCATTTGGCCTCGGTGAGTCACAGTGACGCCTGCAACAGCCTCGGCTCTGGTGTGAACTGCACATTTAAGGAGGTGTCAACTGCAGAACATGGCGTCTCAGATTCAAGGGCTCGCTTACAAATTTAAGGAGAAAGGTGTTCTCTCTGAGCGCTCCAATACAGCCAGCAAAGCCGAGAACGAACATGACCCCTCCCACCACGATGAAGAGCCACACTGGGTCGAAGCCCCCGAGATCTGTGATTGATGACAGATTGGACAGCACCCCCTGAAGAAAAGGAAGAAAGGCATAAAAGTCGTTAAAATTTCAAACTATAGTACTTCAAAAAAAAAAAAAAAAAAAAAAAAACTCTCTCTCCCCTGTACAAAGCCTGTTCAAAAAGCTCAGGAAAACACAGTTAACCTTGAAAAGAGCTTGTGTGTCAAAGAGGAAGAAAAATGAATGGCACAGCTGAAGGCCAGCTGCAGTCATCCTGTTCAAAGATGTACATGTGCAAAAAAAATCTTGCTGCAACACTTTTCTCATTAGAGCTTTATCTATCAATCCTCTCCATACAGAAGGGCTTTGTTTTGTTTTGTTTTTCTTTTCAATCAATTTATGTTCACCAGCAATTCAATTAAGCCTGTAAATCAAGCAAGTTTCACTGGCAGATACAAACCTTCTAAAAAGATTCACAAACAGACATCTTTCCTTCCTCTCTGCGTCCCCTGCCCCTCCAACCCCAATTGTAGAGAGCTGAATATGTTTCCTTTCAATCTCTGTTATGCATTGTGACTTACAAGGAAAAGTCATTGCCCATTTCTTAAATAGATTTCATGAGCTTTATTAAAATCACACCAGGGTTGTATCTTATAAGGACATGCAGTTTTTTTTTCTTTTTTAGCTGTACCACTCTTTACTAAAATTCTCAACAGCTTTAGCAGGAAAGGAACAAATTGGAAATAACCCCTATAAGTGAGGACACCCCCACTTAATTTTGCCTGTCACATACTGTAAAGACTATCTGTTAAACTCTTGCAGCTGGAAATTTCATTCAGCTCATATTCATCTGCGCTGGGCCAGGGAAAAGCTTTTGGACAGAGAAAATACTGCTTTCCAATGTTTTTATCAGAATATATTGCTTTCATTTGAGTTTTAACATGAGGGCCTGAAACAATGATGCAGTCTGGCTGCAAGCAGTTGGCTTGAAACTAATCATCTTAGTCACCGAGACCCAAACTCACCATTATGCCTTTCCACCAGCCGCTATTCATCATTCAGCCTAATCCCTATAAATTATTCACCCTGTTCCACAAAGGTACTGCAGTACTGGCTTATATGTAGAGAGTTCATGACCAGACATTACTAATCAGGACATGTTTCCTACGGGCGCTGCCTTTACTGAACTGACTGTTATAATTCCTTGCTCATTAATGAACAAATCGGCTGTTAATTGGATTGGAAGACGTTTTGACTCACAGCATCTGAAATGTTCATGACAAAAGCTGCCTGTGCTGCGTTAACCATGACCTGTGACCAATTTTAATGCAGTTCTGACATAAAATTCAGTTTTGATTTTCAACGTAAACATTATGCAAACTCATTTGACCCACAGCAATTCCTGATTGCCATGAGTCAAGAGAGTGCCATTTTAGATACTCAGCTTGTTTATTCCCCTATGAGGAAAAACAAATTCGACATTAACCGAGCATTTGCTCAAAAGCAACAAAGTTAAACACAACACTTGAAGCTGCAGTAGAATGATTAAATCCCTTGGACGAGCAATACGCATGTTATCAGGTAACAAGCTGTGAATGCTACAAAGCCTCTATGTTCTGCACCACTACCCTCCTCAAAAGTAATATTTATCAGTGATTTTCCTTGCTTAAAACATCCAAGATATATGGAGTACTTGTAGTTCTACTGTTGAGAATATCTTGTTGTACTTCCACAGTGTGATTTCTTGAGCATGTGTTTATACATACCTTCTCCGCCCATGCCCACAGGCCTATACTCAAGAATGCTGCTCCAAGTAACTGTAAAACAAAACACACAGAAGGAGCTATGAGAGATGGAAAGCCACCAGTCACACACACTGAAATTCCCTCTAGAACGGCACAACTGTGAGTAAAAACCATCAAGTGATATCTTTTGCCCATTATTAACAGTCTTGGCCATCCTGAAGGAAATCAACATCACATGGAAGAATTCTTCTGTTGTTAAAACATTATGGAAGGTAAAAATGCAAGATATTCAAAATGTTACAGATGTTAAAAAAAAAAAAGACAGATTTACAAGCCAGATCAAAATAAAGACAGAAGAAATGCCTCCAGTGATACACTAGCAAGAGTTTCATAAAACTCCCCTATCAGGGCTGTTCTGGGTGTGCTAGGATTTACAACAATGTCTCCCTGGCTAACATAATCGGAAAACAAAATGGTCTTCAGACTCTCACTTTTATCAGTTAAACTCTGATTGATCAAAGCTTTACAGATTTATTCACATGGCCAAAAATAAATACATTTCAAAATATGCCATCTTAAATCACCATCATCCTTCTGAAGCTGGCAGGTAATTGCTTGTTCTTGGAAAAATTGAACATCTGGTGAGAAGAACTAATTGATGAAAAATTGACTTTTTAAAAAAACTTTAAATAATACTGAACTCTAAAGTGTTTTCAGCTTTCAGAGGACAGAGTGGATCATTACATCTCCAACTTATTGACGCCTAATCCACTGCACTGGGCCACTTTAGAGTTAGGAAAATCCTTCCGGTATTAACCTGTCCTCCTAGTGAGAGATTAAAGCAGGTCTCAGGGTTTAACATGGCAGAGCAGTAACAGCACCGCTGGTCACTACTGGAGATGGCTGAATTGCCTGATTAGTCTCTACTGGGGCACAAAATTATTATTGCAAACTCTTATTTGTAAGACATATAAATGGGTAATGAAGTTAACTGAGACATTCTTACTGTGGGCCTGATATATAAAAGTTCCAGTTTAGGGGTGTAATGTTTGGAAACCGATTAGATTGGCTGAAGCGGGTAAATGGAGCAACTCATTAGTTCACAAAAACGAGGCCGATAATGTGACAGAATCCGAAACTGTAGCGGCAGCAGTCAGGCTGGCTTAGTTGCATAAGCTGTTGGAGAGAAGGGTGTGGTGCTCTGTTTAGTGGGAACATGACAGAGGAAAAATGAGGGAGGGACACCAGTTAAAAGAGATTAGATTGACAGAGTAGTAGGAACATCACTGGGGTCTCGAAACAACAATCCAAAGATCACCAAGACCATGAACCATTTGTTAAAGGGCTCCAAGTAGCTTGGCAAAAAAGAAGAAAGAAAATACCAACTGGACTGAGGTAACAGTTGTTCAGCAGGAAGAGCAGGACGTCCTCTAACTGGGAGGTCCGTAGTTTGATTCCCAGCTCCCCCACATGCTGAATTGGGCTTGGGCAAGACAGTGTGCACATGCTGCCTGAATTCATGCTGCCTTAGGAAAAGTGGCTGCAGACTGTTTACACAGGGCATATAAATAATAAGAAACCATGACTAAATGTTTGTGTGAATAGATGAATGTGAAAAACATTGCAAAGCATTCTGCAGAATGCAGACAAGTCAACAAACAAGCAAAATAAGCACACACCATTTAGTATGGAACACAGCAATGTGAACCATGATGACATTAAACACAGAGAGTTTGGTCTATATTGACATGACAGCATCACGCAGTTGCTGCAGATTTCTCTTTTTCAGACCATTCTCTGTAAACCCTAGAGATGGTTGTGCATGAAAATTAGGGCTGTAGCGATACACTAATCGCGATACGATACACGATATTCGGCTCACGATACGATATATATCGATACACATCTTACAATACATTTACATCATTTTCCGAAAGATTTTAAAGGGACAAAGTTATTTTGGTGACATCCTGTGAGTGTTCCAGTGACTTTGTTTGAATTTATTGAACTGAAAGCATCAATTACACATTATATGGCTGACAGGCAGCTTGCAAATGCTGGACAAAATGAATAAAAGATTTGTTGAGAAAAATAGTTTCATTTATTTAAACAGTGCAAATTATTGCTTGCAAGCTTTTAAAGGTGGGACACGGGGGTTTTAAAAGAAGCTTAGAATATCAACACCCGCGGCTGAAAAATCTATAATCGATAAAATATCGATATATATGTCACAGAATCGATAAAATCGCTCAGCTCTAATGAAAATCCCAGCAGATCAGCAGTTTCAGCCCATCTGCCACCAACAACCATGCTATATTCAAAGTCACTTAAATCACCTTTCTTCCTCATTCTGATGCTGGCTTGAACTGCAGCAGATCGTCTTGATCATGTCTACATGTCCTAAATGCATTGAGCTTTCTGTCATGTGATTAGCTGATTAGAAATTTGCGTTAACGAGCAATTGGACAGGTGTACCTAATAAAGTGGCCGGTGAGTGTAAGTGAGCAGCAATACTTTTATTCATGAAGGAAAGGCACGAATATCATACAACTCTACTAACATGTTCAGTGATGACATTTACTAAACAGTTCTGTATCGCATGTCTGTATCACCATATTATTAGGTATGTGAAAAATGGATTAGACTGCTAGACAAAGATTGATAGACCCTATCCCAGTGCAGGAATGTCGTTTCCATGGCAAACGTTTTACGTGCAGAAAAGGTTACGGTTTCCAGAATTTAGCCTCTGGATTCATGTACATTACTCAAATCTTACCAACTGTGATAAAGAAAACTCTTATTTTACACCGCAGTTATACAGCACTATCTAAGGCAATGTGAATTATAGCCAACCTTTGACAAAATTCATGTCTTAAAATTTTGCAAAGACTGTCTGAAAATTGCCATTTAAGTTGCACTGCTGGATAAAGGCGAGCCCTGGTTAGCACCATCACCTCATAGTAGAGGGTTATAAGTTAAAAAGTGCTGGTTAACTAAAGCTATTCTCTTTAAAGCTTTCATGCTCTTCTCCATATGACTGCAAAGGTTTTCTCTGGGTCCTCCACCTCCAGCTTTATATGTGGAGCGTGTGATGGTCAGATCTGTGAGCTGTCAGCTCTTTCAATTTTACGTTACAGAACCAAATTGGAAAAACAGACTTTTTAAAATGTTTTTCTTTTCTAAAAACCAAATGAGAAAATGTGATAAGGGATAAAATATTAATGGTATTCCCACACCACCTGGTTTAAATTTCTGGGCACTCCAGCTTTAGACAGTGAGGAAAATATGGATGGTCAGGTTACCTGGTGATTCTATATTGGCCACAGGTGTGCGTGTGTGTTTGGTCATTTGTCTCTAAGTGGCCCTGCGATGGAACTGGCAACCTGTCTGAGGTGTACCTCTACCTGTAGCCTGAGGAGAAACCTGAGACGGTTCCGGTCAATCCTCTGACCCTAAATAGGTATATAAGTGTGTATTAATCTGCTAGTTTATCTTTTTTAAATCCAAAAACTGAGCACACAATAAAGGGGCCTTTTTAAATCTTAAAAATAAAAATAGATAAAATAAAACACTTGCACAGTCACGTTAGCACTGGAGCTTCATGCTGAATTTAATGGAAAACCTTTTTGAGAGCGGAAAAACACACTTTGAAATCAGCAGCACCCTCCACTTTGCTGTTCCATGCCATTAAATTATGACAACTGCAAACTTTCTGTACAGAACACAATCTTTGAAAAAGGACCCATCTTTTTGGAACTGAAAGGGAGTTGGAAATAGCTGTCTTTTCTTCTACAAATCTGGCCATTTTCACCCTCTTACACCACATAGTGGATGTCATCGTAAAGGAATTTAAAAGTCTAGACAAGATTTTTTTTTTTCTGATATATTCAAAGGGAAATTTAAAAAAAACTTGTCTTATATTTTAAGATAAATTATTATTGAAGTATAAAGTCCATGGCACTGTGACCAACCTCCCCAATGTGTACAAGAAGAAATGTAAGCCCAGGTTGATTAGAAAGACCGAAGGAAAACACATTCAAGGTGAACTCCAGGGTCAAGGTGGTATGTGACCCTCTAATCAAACCATTCGTTGCCTTTAGAATGACATTGGGCTTGATGGAAAAAAAAAAAAAAAAAGCAGCAAGACTCGAGAACTGAAAGAAAAAAATGCTCAAAAGCATGGCAACAAGCTGTAACATTTATGCGAGAATGTCCTTTGGTCTAATGACACAAAAGTGAAACTTTGGTACAGCACTTCAGCTCACAGTCAGAAAAACAAAGGTTTTATTTTGGCCAAATTAAGAAATAAATGAAACTATATTATGACAATAGAAGTAGATTAGTACATTTGGTAGTATTAAAATGTGACACTATTCCTGACACCTCCTGTGATAATCGAGAGCTCCTTAAGTATATTTTTAAAAATAAAAAGTAAAATTATGTCTTGATGTCCCTGTATTACAGTTATATTTACATGTGTGCATTACATAACTTAGTGTGATTTACTGGAAGGAATCTGTGACAGATGCTGCTTTCTATTTCTAATTCAGGGACTGTTTTCTAAAAAATGAACAGCTGAACACCTCCTTCGGACAACCTCGAAGCTGAATTAAAAATGTGCCTTCCTTACAAATTTAGCAATGCTGCTGACAGAGAGCAAAGTGAAAAGTGCATTCTGATAACCTTTATTCTTCTACTTGTTTCTTCTTTCAGCTTTTCCATTTTGGGGTCCCCACTGCAGATCACCCATTTCCATCTTACCACGTTTTCTGCCACACAAACCAACTGCATATCCTCTTTCATCACATTCAGAAATCTCCTTTTGGTATCCCTCCTTTTCTCCTGCCTGGCAGCTCCATCTCCAGCATCCTTATTACTATGTAATTACCTTCCCTCTCTTTATGTGTCCAAATTATCTCAGTCTAGCCACCTTACCTTATTTCCAAGATATCTGACACTGGTTGTTCGTTGAATAATATTTAATATTGAAAATTCACAGATACCACAACAAAGAGGTCCTTTGACAAATGATAGCTCAACGTTTAAAGACAAGCTTGCAATATCATCAAATAGTGTTCAACCAACACAAGCTACAGAGTGGAAAACAGAGTGCACAGAAACGCTGTACACTATTTCCTTTAGTGCAAGAGTTTCTGCTGCGGTTGCAGCCCTTCTCTGTGACATTTACAGACAGCTTTGATTGATATAAACTTGAAGCGTTGTTAGACCTCAGCATCCAGAGCTGCACACTTCTCACTTCCTGTCACCAAGGCCTATTATCTATGCCCGGCATGTCTTTCTTTTTCTTTTTCTCTTTCTCCTCCCACTCTAAAACTGAAAGACAAGGGGAGCACACCAGTCTGGTCATTGCTGGCAGTGAGTGCTGACCTGTGTTTTGAATATAAAAACAACAAGGTGCAAGTGAGGCTAGATAAGGTGGAAGACAAGTTATCTCATGTTACAGCAGCAGCAGATGAGACATGACAGCTGCTGCTTCATCTACAAGCTCACGTTAGTGAAGAAAAGAACTCTTCCTAAAATAGTGTAAGAACACTTTTCAGACAAGAAATCATTGTATTACAGCAGATAATGGTTGTGTACAGAAACAACTGAGGACTTCCCCATCAATATTGGGATGTTGTACTCCTCCAAAGCTGAATATAGCCATCACCTGAAATCCAACACAATTACTTGGATTTCTCCTTCACCTCAAAAGTACGTCTACAATGTGCATAAATCCCTGCTGATGTGAATCAGGTGAGTGTGGAACTCTCATCATTTTAAGTGATTGACTCATTTGTGGGGAAAGACCACAGAGAATAAACTGCCTATGAACATGTGTCATACTGTTCATCACGCAGCATTTCATGTCAGTTATAGTGTCAGTTGCTGGTAAACCTTCACCTCGATGTACAGTGATCCCTTATTTTTCGCAGTTAATGGGGACCAGCGCCCCCCCCACGACAATCAAAATCTGCGATCTGGAGCCGGAGCCCCCCGAGCCTCAATAATGTGTTTAAAATATGTTTAAAAACCCCAAA
This sequence comes from Hirundichthys speculiger, assembly GCA_018398805.1. Taxonomy (NCBI): domain Eukaryota; kingdom Metazoa; phylum Chordata; class Actinopteri; order Beloniformes; family Exocoetidae; genus Hirundichthys; species Hirundichthys speculiger. The sequence goes on from JAGFBZ010000895.1 coordinate 1,445,759, forward strand.
AAAGTAGTGAGGCACTGCAGCGAAACAAGACAAAGGCTCATCTGTGGTCTTTCTGTTACCTTCACAGCCTCTGGTCTCTGAACCGTAGTAAAGAAACTGCTGCTATTGTGCTATATTTGGCTCGTAATTAGCGGCTAACACGCTAACAACAACAAAACAAAAAGGCCGGTTTTCTCTGCATGAAATGAGCACTTGATTTTGGCACTGCAGGAACTTGTAACATCACACAGGTTGTATTGTTCGGCTCCTGTCAGTTAACAGAGAATGCAAATCTATACACGCTGGGCTGCTGTTTTATGCTCACTCCACTTTTCATCTAACCTCGTTTTCTTCTGCTGTCCCACGACACACACACACTCCATTACCCAAAAGGCCACATCATTACCCATAAGGCTACCTTCTTAAAGGGGCCAGGCTGGCTCACAGCATTTCTTTACTGTGAGAGAACACACACAAAATCCTGTGATGTTTCCACAATTTTTAAAATTTTTTAAAATTATATTATATATTTCTGAAAAAAATCAGCGAAGCACTAAAACCGCGGTAGTCAAACCGCGAAGTGGCAAGGGATCACTGTATTGGTGGTTCAGTGCTAACACACACCCCTCTTTTTTTCTAATTTTCCTGTTACTAATCTTTTTTGTAAATGTTGCAATAAAGTGGAAATAATTAACCTTTCTCACTGTTACTCCTAAAATAAAACAGCAGCCAAATACAACACTAATCTTTTTCTGGTCAAGCTGGACACTGTGTGTCCAGCTGTATTTCCCTCTGCCACAAATTGATGCAGCTCTGAAGGCACCATTGAGTGAGGCAACTTTGTGGAAATGTTGTTTCCTGGCAGCTGTCTGTCCGTTTCATTTATTCATCTTCCTAAAATCTGATTTTCACTTTCAGTTATTAATTACACTGACAAGGCCTTTTACAATAGCCACAATTTTGCAGCACTGCAATATTGATGTGTCATTTGTAGGAAATGACAAGCAATGACCACAAGCACAATTTCAGTTTTGACCTTTTTCCAGACTGAGTGTGAGGTCTCCGTCTCTTGGCGCCTGGTTTAAGCCCATCAATCAGAAAGTTAACTTTGCGTGTAGTGATTTTCCTATCTGCCTGTCAAGTGCTTCAGGATGTCAACCTTCTACCCTTGTCCTTCCTCCTCTGGTGATAGTATGAGGTTTATATGGCTTACACTATTAAAAGCTTAAAAGTCGGGCTGGGCAAGTTAACGTGTTATTATCGCATTAATTCATTAATTTATTAAAGCCAACATTTATTTTCAGCTCCTAAAGGCCGATACCGATAACCAATAACACACACATATACCTAATTACTATGAACATAAATAGTTTTGACTTTTTAAATGAACAGATATTTATTTTTTCCAATGAAAAACTATTGGCAAGCTTCTCAAACATTTTCGTAAAGCTATCAAACAAACCTATTAGATATCTCACATTAACTTAAATAAGGTGCATTACGGACTGATATAAAAAAAAATAAAGGCTCCTTGAACAGATGGAAATACATGCATCAATATTACAAACTGAAAAAGATTAACATTTAAAGGATTTGGCTTGTGGTTCCATTTAAATTAATACCTTTAATTAAAGTAAATTAGGTTCAGTAGTTTTTGTTTTTTATTTTTTAATCTCATGGAAGCTTTAGATGAGAGGAATGAGGGAGAGGGGAGGGGAAGGGAGACTGCTGCTGGCTTGCGCACGTTAGCATTAGCTTCCGTTAGCTCACATTAGCGCGATTTCAAAATGCCAGCGATTGTTATGTTGTAGGTGGCCGTTTTACATATTAAAGCTTATGCTTGCGCTTCCCTCTTCGTAGAATTCGCTCAGAGGATTCATCACAAATAATCACCAAACTATCTTCTTCTGAAACTTTAACGAAGTTCCACGCTGCCATGTTTGTTGTGATCAGTACGCTGTGCAGCAGGCTAATCCAAGGTGTAATATAAATTCCCACGTTCCCTCGTTTGCTAGTCGTTCTTTCAGCCTTTTCTATTTTTTTTCTTTTTTTATCTGTAACATGTGGGAGAATACTGCGAATATCAATTCAAGTCAGCAACTAACAAAATTATGACCGAGTTAACGAGTTGTTTTCTGGCATGAGGGGGTATTCTTTATTTTCCTTATTGAGTAATCGTTTTTCTGATTATGCCGACGTCACTTGAACATAACATTCACTGACAGTCATTCAAGGCTCAGAGGGAGCGAGGCACTGCTGTGTTGACAAAAATATATATGTTATCGGGGCTATTCGCCGTGATATCGGAGTTATCGGGATGACGTCATAATTTCCTGTTATCAGCCCGATAGTTATCGTGCACCCCTAACTGTCAGTTCACTACTACGCACTCAAGGTTACAAAGATAAAGTGCCACTTCACAACATATCTCTACCCCATAAACTTAAAGCCTAATTCATGCCAAATGCATCAGGCTAGAACAGATTATACAATCAAGCCAGGGACCACGACTAAAAGACAAGTGGGTTTGATTTAAAAAATATCCATATATTTTTATATATTTTTTAGGTGTGAAACAGAATACCTTTGACCAAAGGACAAATATCAGAGCAAATGATAAAAAACACAACAAAGAATAAACTCAAAACATGTGTTTTAGGTGACAAATAGCCTTAACTCCCTCAAAAACTAAAGTACCGTAAAGAAGGTACATATGTCCTCCCTCACTCTGATGATCCGCATCAAGATCTGTTACACCGAAACGCTTCTTTTGATTTTAAGTTTTTGATTTAAAGGATAAAGGACAACACTTCTGGCCAGCCACAGGAGAATTTCTAAATACCTGCCACTTATGTGGAGGCACTTAAGTTGAGTAAGTGGTCCTTTAACGTGGCCCAGGACACATTTGTGTTTACATTTTAAAATGATTGAGGCCATAAGTAGTCCAAACCCAGCAACCGATTCATTTTATACACCCCCTCCATCCAGTCCAGGGTCATGGGGAGGCTGGAGCCGATCCCAGCTGTCATCAGGCAAGAAGCAGGTTACCCTACCACACCACATACATTATCAGTTCATCACAGGGATACAGAGAGAAACCAGACAAACAACCGTGTACTTTAGAATAACCAATCAACCTCACATGCATATTTCTGAACTGTTGGAGGAAGCCAGAGGCAGCACAGATGTTAGACCCAAACCTGAGGTCTGAGCGAAGGAATCTCAATGTTTCCCTCAATGCTTCCTGAGTGCATTCACACCTCCATTCAGAGGTGTCCACTTGTGATCAGATCAGAGATGTCTGTTAACACCAGCATTAACAGGGTCCTTGTGTAATATGTTCCCAAATGACTGCTTTCACACATGTTCCCAAACAACTTTTCACCTGCAATGTGATGATCCAATGTGCACCTTTGTGCCAAATGTCAACAGACAATGCAGGGCTGTAGCTGGCTAATAACTGTCAACGTCCAACCAATTCAGCAACTTGGTTACAGCTTAACGAATGCTTAATTACAGCATGCAGAGCTTCTACACATTTCAGCTGCTCAGCCAGAAAATGTGATTAATTAAATGGATGTGAGGAATGAGTCTATTCCCGGAAAGAAAGAAGGTGTTTTGTTTTTGGGGCGAGAATGTTTGGCTGCATCCAACAAGCTCAGCGGCTGTAAAAATTCACACAGCAAAGAAGCACTAGGTTGTACCACTCTATTTCGCCCCAAGTATTTATGGTCTTACAAGCATTTTGTCTCAATTTAGGAAGCATTTCCTAGCCTGACAAGATAACTATAGGAAAGACAAATGGGTTGATTTAAGGAGAATAAACCCCATCTCTATCTATTTCAGCGATGCACCATCTTGTCTGTCAAATCCAGTTCTGCAGCATACAGACGAGGGGAGAACATGTTCTCGCTGTTATTATTATTATCAGAAACAGCCAGTGAGCTGGAACTTGTTTCACGGTTTCACACAGAGCTCAGTGACAGGACTGTTAGCTTGGCCTGAGTGTCAAACTTGTGTGAAAGAAGACAATATGAGTCAGACACAACAGCAAGGCCTTATGACTCAATATTTCCTGGTTCTCATTCCAACTAGATTACAAGGTAATTCTCTTTTGTGAGACAAATTACGAAACACATTTGAGCCTCTTTGCAAAACTTTGGCTTGAAAAAAGTTTTGTCAATTCATATTACATCCCTTTTAATATCAGAGGTGGACTACAATCACACATTTTGAAGAGGACGGAAGACTGAGTGCACATAAGAGTAAACCATGTGTATCCCTTATATTTGATTAGTTTGATAGAACAAATGCATGTTTGAAGTAAACACAGATTTACACCCGCGAGAGGCCCACTTACTGCAGTCTTTGTCCTTTCCATCTCTCTTTGTGCTTTTGTGGGTTTCGAGTGAAGGGAAACAATGCTGTCCAGCAAAGCCAGAGCACTATAGGCGTGGAGTGTGTGAAAGAGACGCTTGAAAAGAGAAGGGCTGGGTGGTATTCAGGCCGTGTGGCCTTTTCCTTCCAACAGTGTGTGGGAAGACCCTCCGGGGCAGACAGACACACCAATCCTTCACCCACTGATATTATACTACACCAGCCACGCAGGGGCAACGCAGGCGGGTGACAAGGGAGGGGGTAAGGGGCACAGAACAGAGCAACTTTTCAGGGTGATGATGTGTAAGGATGGAGGGGGGGTGTCTAAAGATGTGGATTCACTTGCCATTTCTCTAACAATACAGACAAGAATCAAATTACATTCAACTCAATGGTGGCAACACATACAACCGTGTCAAAGCCAGTTATTATACCCATGATTTTCAAGGCATTTGGCTGCCAGCTGGTCAATACACTGAAGAGTCAGTTACAGGTTGTTGTTTTTTTTTTAAGGGGGGGGGGGGGGGGGGGGGTACGATAAGAAAATATAAACTTAAGTGTTCATTGTAATTTATCCTGTATGACATACGAGCTTTCCCCTGCACTTGATAACAAATACTTCCTTACCAAAACTAAGGTAACAAACTTATTTATTACACAAAATATCGCCTGTAAATTACAAAACCTAAATAACAATAACAGTTGATTGGAGCAACAACACCCATTTCTTTTTTAAGCAATTCTTGCTTACTGATTAAAAAAAATAAAATACTGTCCTAGTGAGAGCACGGCGGATAAGTTTGAAACAGCAGCGGTCCAGACGTTGAGCCAACTTTAAACAGCGACTGTACTTACTCTAAGCAGTATTATGGCTGTTTTTTTAAACTGTTTTGGAAGTATAACGGTACAATAGCGATATCTACTTACCCAGAATATAATGTTGAATCCAAATAAGAAGTATTTGACGCAGCAGCTGACTTCGGCTCCTTTAAAGTGGTGGTGTTTTCTACTCATTCTTGTAGTGTAGTGGTGGTGGCTAACTGGGAAGCTAGGAAACTACTAGGACTGGTACTTCGGAAGATTAGCTAAAGCTACAGTAAATTAGGTCAATTGTCCCCATTAGTTAATCAACCTCCAGTTTGAGTTACTTGGAGTTACAAGGTTGGTCAAGTTTGACATAAGCGGCTAGTTTTGTTTTTTGCTTTCCTTCGCTTGAAGCATTAGCTTACTAGGCCAGCTAGCTCGCAACTTCTATAGTTAGCATTAGCGGCTAACAACACTTCACTAAGGCACAGGCACCCATCTACAGTCCTGTCGATATTCAACTTTAACGGTTTCTAATTTCGCCACGAGCACCGGCAGGTCGACCTAAAGCCGTTAGCCTTTCAGCTTAACACCCCAGCTGCTATCCCTGTTCCGGCATCGTTGCTGAGAGTCTTCATCCTTGTTGTTTAGTGCTGTACAACACAAGCCCCCGCTGTCAAACCACAAAATCACTGCGCTGCCTTTCTTTCGCCCTTTTCACCTCGAGAGCGGCCTCTTGTGTCTCAGTAAAGGCTTTTTTTTTTTTTTTTACATGATGCTAATGAGTTGAAAGCAAAGTTATGTATGATCATAACCTGTCATCAAACTTCAGCCAGCCGCCTTGGTCACAGAGACAGCAGTAAGTGGCACGCGCGCCAGGTGAAGTGACTGCAGGTGCAACAGCAGCCTGCAGGGTTTATCAATCACCTCATGCATAACTTGATCATCGATTTTTAAATTGCATTACTTAAATTTATAGTACACAATGTCAACGTCTCCATCTATATTCTTTGAGAATGAAGGTTGCCAGTGATTTAATTTTTACTACCAACAGTAGTAACCTTGCAAACTATTTACTTTCAATTTTGTAATAAGTTACGGCGGGATGAAACAACTGAAGTTAAATTAACTATGCAGGCATAATCATGCTTAATTGAGAATTAAATGCCACGTATTTAAAAGCAATTATTAGACCTAGAGTTTCTCTGTAATGACAGTGCAGTAAACAGGGTCAATTATTGATGACTTAAACAATAAAAAGCGTTTCTGTACTAAAATGACATTGTATATTTCTGGTTTACTTTACACTGTATTTTGTAGGACTAATTAAGTCATGTGGTAGAGATGATTTGTTCAAAAGAAATTTGAAAATGTTACAGGGTATATGAAAACCAAGAGATCCTTGTTACAGGATCGATCCCAACAGTGGTCCCTAATTTGAACTTCTGTCTGGGGTCCTACAGATGGCAGTGTATGAACCTCTGATAAATGTGCTTATATTTTCCTTTTCACCTTAGGCTGCTGGGACATGCAGCTCCACCAGATATACTGTACCCACAAACATGCTGTACCACCCTGAACAAAACACAAGACCATAAAACTCTACAAATGTAGCGGTTGATCTCACTTATCTCATCACTCAAAGCAGTAAGCAATTTGTTAGCTTATTTGTTTGTAAGCAACATGTAAATTAGTGTACATTATTTCAACTCTTTTTTCACATTAAAAGTCTTTATTTAAATAATAACAATAGCATTATGTAGTAACTCTACAACTCAAGTAAACTCTTTCAACTCTCAGGCTGTAGTAGTTATTAGGGCATAATGAAATATTATTTCATGACATATGCAGGATATGGAAGTGTATAAACAACTAACTGCACCCCATAGTACAATAGCACGCAGAATCACCCACAACAGCAATTATTTGAAGTAATCATTTTCTTTATGATGATGCCAGCCTTTTTTATTATTGTGGATGTTTTTTCTCACTCTTGTTTACGGCACTGATTCATTTCAGTGAACTTTGCAGGCATTTGTTTTTGCACAGCTCTCTTGAGGTCCCTTCACAGCACTGCAATCAAGATAACGTATGGACTTTGACACGGCCATTACAACATCCTGATTATTTTTCTTTTCAGTCGTTCTGTTTTAGACTTCCTGTTATGCTTGGGGTCATAGTCCTGTTGCATAACGTAGGTCTACCCAAACCTTATCTGTCAGATAGATGGCCTCACATTTCATGACTACTTTAGAATACTGATGGCTGATTCAGTAACTGCAAGGTTCCTAGACTCTGGGGCTTTAAAACAAACCCAAATCATTGCACATCCACTGCCATGCTTGATAGTTAATATGAGTTCTTTGTGGTGTTTTTTTTTGTTTTTGTTTAAAGTGGCACTGTGCATGGTGACCAAACATCTCTGCTTCACTCTCATCTGTCCAAAACACACTGATTCAGAAGTTGTGTGGTTTACTCAGATGTGTGGTAGTGAGCTCGATTTTTACCAAAAGTGGCTCTTCAATTGACATTGTTCCAGAAACCTTGTGCTTTGTTCAGATTTAGTTTTGCAAAGCTAAGCTGATCCACCTTTTTCTTCTTCTAGAGTCAAGAAGCTCTCTCATGGACACTTTTTCAACTTTTTTTGTGCCCTTTCTCTGAGCATTTGTCAGTCTGACTTTATTTGCTCAGGTGTCGGCTTTTGAAAAGAGTTTCAAGTCTGCTGAATTATTTACTCCAAGTTTGGAAAAGGCCTCATGACCTTTCACAGATTGCCATGCAACAACAGTTGCTTTTCTGAGATCTTTGCTTATGTCTTTCCTCCTTGGCAATGTGTTAACATGCACCTGAATTCTCCAAGCCAGACAGCATCCTGAAGCCGCTGCATTCATGGAGATGTTCAGATCTCACACTTTCCTGGCTTTTAATTCTTAGTGGAAGCAGTAAATGTTGCCTTTTTTTGTTTTTTACACATTGCTTCTGCATTTTGGCTTTTTGTTTGTTTATTTGTTTTAATTATTGAACAATGATATTTAGGTTGAATATTTAGCTTGAAGTTACCTCATTTGAAAACCTGATAAGAACCAGATTATTTTTTTTTATCATTTTCTGCGTTATCTCGCTTCCTTTATTCCCTTTTGATTGCAATCTGGTAAAAAGAAGAAAAACAAAAAAGATGGCTCAGTTGGTGTCTTGATGTTTTATTTAGCATTAGTTCATTTGGAAATCTTACAATTTTGAAATGAAACATGAGTTGTAATAAAGAAATCTTAACATGAAATCGCAGAACCATAAAATGTGCCAGCAAGCAAAGGTACACTGATTTTTTTTCTTTTTTTTTTTTTTTTTATCTGTGTTTATGGATGTCTGCTGTTTGTCCAGAGGTGACCCAGGTTGAAATCAATCCATGACAGCGATAGGCCTCATCCTGCTGAGGGAGCAAGGTCACCAAGTTGCAGGAGTTCCTGTCACTCAAAAGACGCACACAGTAAATATTTAGCAATGTGCTGATGCTTTTGGCCCGTGACCCAAGGAATGAAGAAATGATCTGATTTGCTGGTGCAAGACTGGACAAGGTGGGAACTGAGTAATATGGTTCCGCTGTTGAAACAGATAGTATTGGCAGCAGCTATGTTTGCAGTTAATTGCCAGCTATACGTCAGCAGGGTGTTTGTTCCAGCGCTGGTCTCAGTTTTACACTTTGACGAGACATATGTTTGCTCAAGTTACCTGTTTGTGTAAATCAAGTTTTTTTTTTATTTATTCATTTTTATAATGCCAAGTTAACTATTGAAATGGAATGACCACAAGTGCAAATCAAGTGTAAAAAAAAAAAGAAACTTTAAAAGTTATAGAGAATGTACAATAAAGTTTTATATGTAACTGACCTACATATCATTTTGATCTTTGACAAACATTTCACAACATTCTTCTAGCCCTCATTTCCTCATATAAATTCAGCATTTTTTACCATCTCTACTTCTGCCACATACACCTTTGCTTCTAAATCGCTTTCAAACAAGTCCTTTGTATAAGATAGTTTATCTGTTCCATCAAGGAATTTATTGATCAAAATTAATTCTGACTATTGGTGATCAGTAAAAGCAACAAAGCAAAGGCAAAAAAAAAAAAAAAAAATCTTCAAAATCTTTCTCAACATGATGACAGTGCTTGATTAAACCGGCTTGTCAATGTCCCCACTTCCCCTCCACGTGTCTCTTCATGTTCAACACTCCCTTTTTTTCTCACATTCTGTTTGAGCCTTTCTGTAAAACTTACATTCATTGTTTTCAAATTCAGCACTTACGTAACATTTATAAACTTTGTTAAGCTGATTATTGCACAGTGACAGAATTCTTTTACTGTTTTGGTTAAAGTGAATAATAAACTGGTGAAATCCTTTACCATTCATGATGCAGCTTGGCTGTGTTTTATGCAGCTATGTACAGACTGACAGCATAGTTAATTTGATCATATATTTACACAATAGAACGAGAATTGCACAGCCACTTTCATACATGTAGCCATTTGGAAAGTTCTGGATGTGTGGACTAACCACTCTGTGTTTGGTGATCTCTCTCTCCTGTCATCTCAGACTGCCAACCAGGCAGATAGTGGCCTTCCCTGAGTCTGGTTCTGCTGGAGTTTGTTTGTTTGTTTGTTTTTGGGGTTTTTTTAATCCCTATTGACCAGGTTTCTCCTGTCTGCTGTCACCTCATTCTTGCTCAGGAAGGAGGTTTGCTCTGAAGTGAAGATCTGATGCAGTGCGTTGGGATTCTTATCTAGGCTGGTTTTTATGATTTGGCATTATATGAATTTTGGAATCCGGACTCTTTTGGAATGAAGTGTATTTACAAGGATTTACAAGGTGTATATAAAGTGTATTTACAAGGAATTCTCGTGACGTTGAATACAATTAGAGTCTATTGAGCTTTTGCTTTCCGTGTAAAGTGCCTTTGAAATGATTTTTGATGTGAATTGGTGCTATACAAATAAAGTGAACTGAAAACTGAATTGAACCGTTTATGTAGATATGGTTTTTATGTGCCTCTTCTGTACTTTAAGTCTCTTCCCACTTTGACTTAAAATATGACAGTTCATTCACAAAATTTAAAGGCAATAAACCATCAAACATTATTTGAATGTAGCAGTGACTGTGAAAGTTTGTTTTATGAGTATAATACTAATTGATAGAGGACTTAAATATCTTTGGTTATTCTGAGTCTTGGTATTTTTTTGGTACTGTATGTCAGAAGCCTACAAGCCACAGCAGCTGTGTTTTATACAAAGCTTGTTCTTGTCAGTCCATGCAAGGAGTGTCAGCCATATAAAGTACTAAAACTACCTTAATACAACATTTATGGTGGTTGCAGATCAGCACTCAATGTTAAAGAAAGATAACCTGTCTGATATTAGTCCGCAACAACTTTCTTTAAGTGATCCCATGACACGCGGGATTATGGAAACTGATTTTACTTGAACAACCTTTGTTGCCCTCATAGGTCAGTGGAGACGGCGCCTCTCTTGACCCTCAGGCTGCCGCCCCAACCTCTCGGACAGGTGTTGTAAGAATGCAGGCCAGGTGACCGAAGGCCCGAATCTTCAGACTCAACCGAGGCGTCAGAATCAGTCAGGGAGCGGGTGTTGTACAACCGAACAGGTGAGCAGATCCTTTGAGTTGGAGTGGGAGGAGGGCTGGTGAAAGTTGGGGACTGTGCCCCCAGTGCCCGTGACTGGAAGGTGCTGATGGGTGGTTTGTGCCAGTCGTGCTGGGAGTTTCCCACAGGTGAGATGGGGAGGCTGTGACCACTCAGGGCACCAGGGGAAGGGCTGTTTTTACGCTTGGCTGCATTGATAATATTTTTTGCCAGGAGGCGATGGTTGGCTTTAGAGTCTAGATTATTAACATTAGGGGACATACAGCGACCCTCTCTGGGTTGTGGAGATGTGGGAGAGGATGCGTTCATTGGTTTAGTGGAAGAAAAGGACAATTTGCTTTGAAAGACTGCAGGAGACTGGGAACGGGAGCCCCAATTAGAAGAGGATGTTTGGGAAGGGGTGAATGTGGAACTGGAGATGGTGGAGGACTGGGTATTCTGGCTCACCGCTGGAGACTGGCATCTTGATCCCCAAGGAGGAGAGAGTGGAGATGTGACTGTAGGTGTCACGGAAGCTCTGGATGTGGGAAAAGAGACAGCAGTGGGGGACTTATTATGACTTGCCATTGGGGACTGGCATCTTGTACTCCAAGGAGGGGAAATAGGAGAAAGAGTTTTTGAGATTTCGGGGGATTTGAAAGCAGGAATGGAGGAGGTGGTGGTGGACCGGCTGACCATTGGGGACTGACATCTTAAACCCCATGAGGAAGAGCAGGGGGAGGTGGCTGTGGGTGTTTCGGAAGTTCTGGATGTAGAAGTGGAGTTGACTGTGGAAAACTGGAGCTTCTCATGTGTCATAGGGGAGTGGGATCTTGTGGCACCAGGAGATGCCACAGGGGATGTGACCGAGCGGACAGAGCTGCTGATGGTGGTGGAAAGTTGGTTCGGCTGGGGTCTGGAGATCCTGACTCCAGTGGCTGGGCTCTCTGGGCTGCTGAAACGTCTGAGAAGGCTGGGTGTACTGGTTGGTGTGGGTGTCTCACTGGGAATGTCACCAGGCAAGGACTCCTTTGATGCCTGTTGGATGTGACAAATAAAGTTGTTTTAAATGCTTGGAAACAGGAATAAAAGCAGCACATAGTTTTGCAAAGCAATAAAGCAGAGTATTGAATAGAGCTTGTACAAATATCTGACGTTTTGATTCTCTGATTACAGGATGTAAAGGTCACAACAGTGTTGTAATGATAATCACTGAATATATTTGATCAAATGTACATGTTCAGTCTCAAGGCCCAGATGCATTCAAGTCATCTGTGGAAGTTCACCATCTACCTCTATGTGTGTTTCTTCAGTAAGTCGACCACGAGCACACTTAGGCCCAGTCTTTAGTGTCTCTCTCAGGTTACTGTCATTGGGTGCTGCTGAGGTAGTTAACCTTTACATGGATATGAAGTTACATAAGCAAAGCAAAGGTTGCATTCCATCTTGTGTTTACACCAATTAAAAACTAACAATCTTTGCCTGGAATAATATGACGAAAGTGTGTCGAATTTTTAAAACTTGAGTGCAAGTATCAATTCCTCTCAAAGTTATAGTCTTGTAAGATGAACATAAGTGGTCAAATTTCAGAAGTTGTGGGCTTCTTGGAAGAAACAAAGCTCAGGGTAGGGGTTGTAACCTTTATCTTAATGCCTGAGTGACTCAAGATCAACAAGCAAAACCCACAGGACGTACCTGTAGTAGAAACAATACTGAAGTGTAAAAGATTTTCTTCAATAGTTATTTCAGCACTTTAAATGACACATGTTGTGTTCAAAAACTGATCTACCTCCTGATATAAATGGTCTGTCCATTTAAAGTTCATAAGTATGCTTTAGTTGTTCTCAGTGGTAGCACAGAAGGCAGGAAAGTTAAAAATCGAGCATTTAACAGTGAAGGGAATGGTTTAGATAGCCCCGTGAAGTCAGGAAAGGAAGAAAAGATGTCATTGTAGAGTGTTAGCATAAAGCTTTAATCAAGAAAGATTCAGTCTTACATAAAGCAAAATCAGTTGTAGAAGACAGTAGGATGTAACAGAAGAAAAGAGCAGTGGATCAAAGTTTATGAAAAGAAAGAGATACAAACACTGCAGCCTGAAACAATGCTGATTAATGTTGGAATTACTGCTTTAGTTTATAACAAGAATAGACATGTAGGTTTATGATGCAAATCCTGCAGATCTGAAAAACAACACAAACTAAGCACACCATATATCTGAGTGTAACATGCTAGAAAGCAGAGTAAATTGCCCTGAAGAAATAGGGAGGAAAAAAAAAAAATTATCTTGCTGCAGCTCTCATGCCAGTGAACAGCATTAAATGGCAAATCATAGATTATAAAGCAGATGTTAGACCATCTGTTAAAGTGCTTTGTGAAGAAGCATCATTATCGTGCTCAGTGGAAAAAGTGTGAGATTGTTTCTCTGTTTGAAAATGTTGTCAAAGGTGGATGTTTATGAGTGCTTATGTGCTAAACCACTTTGGGATTTGAAACCTATTTCAAATACATCAAAGAACAGTTTAAACGTTTGAAGGTTAATTGCTTGTTTACAGACTTCAGTACTAAAGAAGAAAACAATTGTGCTGCGTGTCTACAGATCATTTCAAGGTTCAGTTTGGCTATTTTATGGCATAAGATACTTATTGTTAATGGCTTCATCAATTTGCTAAAGCAAGAGCTTTTAGCCATTAAGACCTTGGTCATTTCTTTGCTGATGTGCCTCGGGGGTTTATTCATGCTCCCCCCCAACAACAGTCCACACTGAAGTGCAATTAAACCCTCATATTTGTAATATTCACTATTTAATATGCTTATACATTAGATCAATTATATTTTCATGTCCTTCCATCTCCACTACTGCTATGTTTTACACAGCTGTTACACATTTGGCTTGCTATTATGGATTTATGCATTAATATGACGTAACTATAATATGAGAACAGTGCAATTGTTAAGAGATATAATTCAACTTATGTATTGTCTGATGCAGATCACCAGAGAGGATCTGAATGAGGTGTATTTATCACAAAAGTGGCCAATGTTTTAATGTCAGTCTAACAGATTGATGAAAGCCATTAATCCCACATAAATCTACAAGAAGTGGCACCGAGAAAAGGCAAAAGAAGAACAAGGCACAGTTTTAAAGAAGTGCAAAACATTTCAACCTCCATAAAACCACTTTGTGTTTAAGGTCTACAAAACATCCAGTCCCTCTGATGTGAGAAACATTTTTAATAGTAACGAGAAGGCCTCCACACCTGTGGTGTAATTCCTGCCTTCTTGGCAGAAAACTTGGGCCTTGGTGCCTGTACTCCTGACCGAGGAGAGGATACTCGCTCTGGAGAAATGGGAGACATAGGAGAGCTGAGCCTGCCATGCCCAGATGCTGGACTTGGTGGAAACGCTGGTGCTCCTGTAGGGCTGAGAGGCAGCTGGGGAGACATTCTTTGGGTACTAAAGTGAGACGGAGGGTAGTTAGGTTGAGAGGTCGGTCTGGAGAATGTAGGGGTGGTGAGTATGGTTTTGGCCTGTGGTGCCCCTCTGGGTAAGGAACTAAGTGGGTCCTTGACTGGATTAAAGGTGAAGAGAGAAGAATTAAGCTGGTAGGGCCGGTGCTTTGAGAGGTCCATCTCTATCTTGGAACAACCATTTTCCAAAGGAGATGATTCTGGAACCGGTTCTGGCGCTGGAGGTTCTGGCTTTGGTTTTTGTCTGACTGCTTGTTGAGCCTTTAGATTCTGTGAAAGCTGAGTGCTCATGTCAGAGTTTTTGGCAATGGCTTTAACCCTGCCAGGCATGTTTGATGGATAAACCCAAGATGGTGGAAGAGACATCGTAGGAGAGGGAGACCTAATTTGTCCTGTATTCTGGTTCTGAACAACATATTTCTCCATCCTGGACTGGCGCTTGACAAACAGCTCAGCCCCTTTTCCTGACACATTAGTGAGGGTCTGCTCTGGCTGGTGCTCTACCTTTGGTCGTGTCCTGGAGCTCTTGAGGCAGGAGGCCCATTCTGGAGCATTTGCTCCTTCTACCTTGTCCTCTTCTTTGACAAGGAAGTTGGAGGCCTCTGCGCCCAAAGCCAGTAACTCTTCTTCAGAAGCTGGCTCTGGTACAGATCTGCTTCCATATTTCTTCCTTTCATCCGCTCCTTGGACCAGAGAGAGTAGCTCGGGGTTTGGAGCTACCACTGTCTTTTCTTTGAATGTGAACATTGACTTCTTACTCGCCCTCCTGGCAGTACCCTCATCAAGTATTCCTGTTTTGAGAGGTGTTATTGGCTGTCTCTCTCCAGCAGACAGAGGAACAAAGGTGGAGGGCTTTGGGGCTGTTGGAGGGCCAAAATGGGATGTAGTTGGGTTCTGAGAAACAGGGAAATGGGAAGGTGGAGGAGAGGCAGGAGACATGGCCGAAGGAATTGCAGGTGGACTTGAGTAGAAAGTGTGCGGGGGCTCGTTTGTGAAGGCTGGAAGAGGAGGTGTGGGATATGATGGAGGTGGAGGCAGAGATGGGAACACAGAGGGTTGAGGGGCACTTGACGCCGGCAGGGGGGGAGTGGAATAAGACGGAGGAGGGGGGATGTCCATGACCGGGCTCTCTGCCTCCAAAGAACACATTGTGGGCGGTGAGAAGAAGGGCCTTGCAGTTCTGTTGACGATGGTGGTCGTCTGCTTGGATGATGGTGAAGACATCCTCTCAGATCCAGTGGTGCTATTGCAGCCGTTAAGAAGTTTTCCAGAAGGAAGTGGCCCGGGGTGGCCCCCGTTTGTGTCTGCCCCCTTTTCAGCATGTGCCTTAACATTTGGATCGGTGTTATTATTTCCAGGAGGAGTCTCAAATTTTACATTGTCCTCTAACTCGTGAATCTCATCTCTCACATCCTCCTCTTCTTCCTGCTCCTCCTTGACAGGGAGGAAATGTCTCTCTTGGATAACACTGTTGTCCATGTCGTCTTTGTGGAAATCCTCAACCGGCTCTTCCATGATGTCGCCTATAGAATGAATACTGATAGGTGGCGAACAGAGTGGCTTGATATTCTTAAAGTTCAGGTCTCTGTCCTTTTCCTCACTGCTCCGCTCTGCCCATGATAGTTTGTTGGGCAAGGGGCTGCTTTTCACATTCTCATCTTTATCCGCTTCTGAATCTTGTCCGCAGCTTTCAAGTGTGAAGGCGCTGACTCTCTGTTTACGCCGGTTGAAGAGCTGCACACCCCTGGAGGTGGAGCTGGTGTTGGAAGGGATGGTGAGCTGAGCAGGCGATGATCTGACTCCTCACACGGGCCTCCTTCAGCTCTTTTTCTGATAGACTTGCACTCCTCGTCAGATCTGGGGGAAAGGGGACAGACACTTAGTCAAAATACGTCTAATTACTGAACATGAGATGTTTGATTAGTTGTACAGGAGAGTCTCTATGCAAAGACAACTCCCTAAACATCTAATTAAATCTTACCAAACAGTTCATATGAACAAACAGAAAAAGCACAAGGACAAACTTTAAACAGTTTTAATATTTCCTTTAAAACCCACATAACTGCTTCTTCACCGCAAGGTTTATAATGGTTGTTTGTCATGCTTTTGAATCTAGTGGGGAAATAAAGGCTTTGTGGACCTTTGACTCAGCAGACTGGAGCTGTAGAAAGTCAGCCAATAGGCGTAGGATGAGAAACATCTGATATAAACATGTTAAGTAAGAGACATGGCTTATTAAGTTAGGTTAATAAAAATATCTAGGTCAGTGGTTACTACAGAAGCAAAGTCATTAGCCGATGATCACCGACCATCGGTTCTACAGGTCTGCCACTTTTTATACCGAAATCATGAGATAAATGTTAAAACTGATAGTTTGTTTTCTGAGCTTAAGAGCTCCCTTTCAGGCTATGGAAGTATTTCCTCTGCCATCTGCAGTAGTCCCTCCCTGAGCATTCCTCCACTGCTGAGAAAACTCCCCGCCTGCGCTTCCAGCATGCCTTTGGTTTCTCTCTGTAGCTAATTTGTGCAATTCTGCAGCTCAAACCCTTAATAGACCGCTTTTACAACCTGCAGCCTCCAAAAAAGGATTTTCTGTGACTCCTCTCTATAAAAATGCTACACAAACAAGTCTTCCCATATTAAATGCAGTGTCTGCGTCATATGTGAGGAAAATCAAAGCTTCCTGAGGACGTCTTCATCTTTGCTTTTTTCAAAAATAAAAATAGGCGACTCTTTGGTGAGCACTGTAAAAAAAAAAAAAAAGAAGTTGTCATGGTGACACATCTGGTAGATTGTTCATTGAATTCATTCATGATCCTCTGTCTGATGGAAGATATTTAATGTCCACCCCCCCACCCCAACCCCCCCAGACTTTCCCCAGCTGGCACAGCACTCATATCATAAAGTGATGGATCCTGACAGCTACATTATCCGATGTAATTGAGTGCCAATCACAATAATTAGTTGTAAATCAATCACTTGTAAAGCTGTCCCGCACAGCTGATCTGAATGTGGTTTTTCCTGGCACCCAAGATAATGCTTACACGACTGTTCCTCCGGCAAAAGGGGAATATTCTGCGTCTGACATTGATTTTACAGACTTTCAGTCTTCTCTCCCGGTAATTGATTTAACTCTTTATTTGCTTCTCTTGATTTTCTTTTACATAAACTCAGCAAAAGTCCAACATCTTACATTTAACACCTCATCTTAAAGGTAAAAATATATTAACTTAAATCACTACACCTGAAAGCTAAAGAAGATGTATACACTACGTGACATATCCGTGGCAGTATAACATGGATAAAAGCATTATCAGAAAGCCTTTAAACAAGCACACCTCTCACTAGTATTGGCATGAAGCATAAGTCGCTTTCGTTTATGCACTACTACAGAGAAATAACCAACTTATCACACAGGTACTTACTGATTTGTCAATGGTTTCTATTGGTCCTGTCAATATGGGCTTGAATACCACCAGGTCTTACTTTAATCAGCTATTTACTGCTTATAAGTCATGCTACCTGAATATACCGGAGCAATAAGGCTTGAAATGAAATGTCCTCGCTATAAACATATACCTTGACTGTGAGCCAGATCGGTTATGAATAACTTGGGACTTGCAGATTCAAATCCCATTAAATACCAACAAATAAGTGACACCAAATATAATTATTTTTCATTTCTCATCATTAAGCTTTTCTGTTAATTTTATAGAAAATTGTCATTGAATTCAATGTTGCTTTTAAATGATGATGGTAATGAATCAAAATAAGTACATTGGAGCCTATAACTTGTATGTCACATGATGATCACACAAAAACCTCAATGGATTTCAAACATTTTCAGTTACAGAGGAAAAGAACTTGTATGAAGATACAAAATCAAAGCAGTTTCACCGACGAGATACCTTTACTTACAAAACTGACACAAGTGCTCCTTTGTTTGAAGGCAAGACTAAACTTTCCTCCGAAGTTTCCTGAAAGTTTGCTTGTCTGATCCACATCAGCCTTACCTTTTTCACGTCAAAACTCAGACCGCCGCTCCGTCGCAGTACTTCCACAAGAGTTTTCAATTTAACTGCGTCTCATAGCTTCACACCCCCCTTTCTGGAGCGAGACACGGGATCAGATTTCTTTTTCTCCGCAGTCCATCAGCGCACAGACGGGCAGGCAGGGAGGCAGAGAGGAAGGGAGGGAGGGAGGAGGGGTCTGTAGCTGGAGGCTGTGCTGTCTGTCACTCATCCTTCAGCTTTGTTTCATGCTTTCAAAAGTGCACCACCACCTCCACATGCTTTTCACTAATTATCAAAACGGAGATGCCTGCGAGGGAAGACAAAAAGTGCGGCGCTTCCGCTGGGAGAGCATTGATGCTGCGGCAGCAGATGCACAGGGGCCGTATTTTTGACAGTTCTGGAGAGGTGTCCAGTCAAGGGTAAGTATCGAGCAGCTTATCTCTTTCATGTCCTGTGATGGCAGGGGAGCGTCTGACATTTTGTTGCAATCTTTTGAAGTGCAACACGGAGATACTCCAGCTTATGTTTACACGGATTAGAGCGCTGAGACTCCACAGCACCAGCGCCTGACCCCTGCTGCCCTCCACGTCAGTTGGGATATGCCATATGTGTTTAGTGAGCATTCTCCCCAACCAAGTGTCTGCCCTCTTTGAACCCTCTTGGGCCCAAAAGCTCCAACCTAGAAAGGCAGGCCAGGAATTTCCTGTCCTGATGCAAGAGCCTCTACATCACAACGTCACACCCCTCCCTTCTCTCCCACCTCCACCTCTAAACTTTCTCTATCTCATCTCGCTGCCCTCTGTTCCTTCCTTTCATTCCTGCGTGGAAGAGAGCAGACAGGAAAACTACCCCTCCTTCACCCCCCTACCCCCATCACCCCACCCCACCCACAGCAGCAGGATTCAAGTCAGGGGGCCAGCCCTGCATTTGTGTATCAAAGGTCAGATTACCCCGTCGGATGTTATCTTTCTCCGGGTTATGGCTCTGAGGGGAGAGCAGGATGACAGCCCAGGCCCCCCGAGGGTGATGTGTGAAGCGGTATGGAAAGGCAGGGATTTACGCAGGTCCTCGAATCGCACCAGACTGAGTTAAACCTCAACTTATAGCAGAAATAAAAGACCAGCTCAGAGAGTGAAACCAAGCTAGTCTTAGTTCTGCATGGTGCCAAAAAAAAGAGAAAATAATTAAATAAAAAAAAATCTCAGCATGGGAGTGTTGAACGTTTATCAGAACCTTTGTGTTGTTTTTGGTGATGTGAGGAAACTAATTAGTGAGTAATGAGTGATGGGAAGGGTGTTGGTGGCACAGAGGCTCCAGATCTAGATTAGGTGCAAGTATCTGTAACTTTTCTATTATAACACACAGTGTTTTATTTGTTTAACTCAGCTTGAAAAGTGCCTGTGTTATTATGGTGGGTCAATTTGTTCTTTCTCATTTTCTTCTTCGTATTCGGTCACTTATATTTCAAGTTGACTGCTGTGAAACTAAAAAGAGCAGCCTGATAAAGTTTCCACAGTTCCTCCCACAAGTCAGCCTGTTATTGTCAGCGACTGTGTTGGATATTAAGACAGTGGTGTATAATTGCTTTTCCACTGCAGCAGCCTGAATTTTTAAGTCATGAAAACAGATGTTCCATACACCTTTCACTGTGTCAGGTTACACAGACGAGTCTGGACCTCTCGTTTTCTCAGCAACACTTTCTGGCGCATGTTGGGAAAAGTGTAAACTGTCTAAGCCACAGTGTGGCATTAAAGCAGCACAGCAAATAAAACCTTTTGGAAACTACAGTTTACGATTCTGCATTGTAAAGCAACAGAGTAAAAACATGCTTTCCTTCTGCTGTGCCAGCACCCAAAATAAGAACAGAAAATGTGACATAACACTCACTTGTTTTCCGGTTCGTGCGCTCTTTATTGAGTCCTGTCTTTTCCCATGACGCGTCGTAGTCTTTCTCAGAGGTGTGCATGTCCGGCTTCAGCTGGAGAGGTTTTGTCAAGCCTCCTGGACTCCAGCTCACCCCTCTCTGGATGGACAAATGTCCCTTCTCCATTGTGACACACAATAAAAAGCTTGTGTCTCTTTCTCCTGTATGCTTTACTCCTTAAACTGGCAGGCAGCAAATATATATTTCAGGGAAAAATCTAAGACTCGTCAGGGAGAAGGGGCAGCTCAGCGTTCCAGGTTGCTGCCTCCGGTCATGGCTCCCCTTTCAGCAGTAATCCCTCCAAAAGTTGTCAGCTGAAATTTGACGGAAGAAGCGTGTTCCTTCTTTGTTCCCCTTGAAGTATTATTCTCGGACTAACTGGACCTCCCATGAGGTTCAGCTCCAGCGAGCCTTGGACGAGTTCCCATGGAAAACAGCCACGAAAATTGCTCAAGTTTGTTGTGTTGCGTAAAAAGTCTGGCACCGAAGGCTGAGAAACTGTCCACTTTCCTCTATTTGCATTTCTCTAATGCTCCCTTTTTCCTTCTCCCAGATGTTGCTAGTCCTCCTCTTCTATTTTGGTCACCAGAACACACTTTCTGCTCGCGCCCCAGTCTGCAGCCTGCAGATTACTTTTCTTCCAGAGAAAGGGATCTGCCCTTTATCTTAGGGATCATAAGTCTGCAGTGACGTGACGGGGAACCGTGTGTATGGTGACTTCCTGCTGTTAAGGTGCATGTGAAGGATAACATTTCACTCTGGAAAGGTCATTCCAGCGACTGTTTGTATTCGCCGTTCAAAAGCTTTCAATTAAAGTTGCTTTATACAAACAGGCCTCCTGTTTGTTTCTCATACTTTAAATACAGAAACGGCTTCTGAAAACAGGATAGTTGATTTCTTCCTTGTTTTCTTCCCCTGCTTTTTTTTTTTAGGACATCTCAACTGAGAAGTAAAGTTTACTTCTTTGGGTTTTAGTCTTGAGTTAAACTGAACTATTACAGCTGTGCAGCTCGTTGTGTGTTTTGGTTGTTCAGGCTGTAGATAAAAGTGTTCAGCAGGTCAACGGTCACTTTGCTTTATCTAATCATTGTCTGTGTTCATTTTCTGTCCTGTAAAAAAAAAAAAAAAAAGAGAAACGTGTAAGTTAAAATGCAGTTATGCACAAGGGAAATCTACTTAAATCAACTTTTCTTTGCAATTATGCCATTTGTAAAGTCATAAGATGTTACTAATACCCAGAAGTACTCAATCATCACCATTTGTGAAGCAGTGTGCTGCTTTGTGTCTTATTTAAGAATTTAGCAATGATGGTTTCAGGAAAGTCGTCAACTAAAGACCTCATCTTAATGCTGACAGACCTGCTCTTCTTATGATTTTCATTTTAGTGAACTCTACTTTTTACATGAGAGCGATTACATTTTTGAGGCGGGAAAAGTCTCATTCTCAATCTTCAAAGATCACTATCTTCATCTGGCTTAAAGGGTTGGAAAAGAACATGAGATGCCTTTATAAAAGTGTAAATGTGATCAGCTCAGTGTCACCTCCAGTGACGAAAGGAAGGTAAAAATTCATTCAGGTCTAAGCGATGGAAATTTGCTTTAATCCTGCCAAAAGTATCTTTATCTCTGCCTCGGGGTCTGCGATGTATTACAACATTCAAAGAAAGTGAATGTAGAATTTTAATCTTCATGCTGTGTGAAGACAAAGATTATCCTTTACAAGCATTTCATTAGATTAGCAGTGTCATGTTCCCTCTTCGAGGCTACTGGCAAAGTTTGTGGTGATGAACCAGTGTGTGCACATCCTCTTCCTTGATCAGACTTGCCTCCTCCTTGAATGTCATGAGGGTTGCATTTGTTTTTTTTCTTGAGAGTCACCTCTGTATCACTCAGGAGTGGGTGGCCCGAGCAGATGGCTACACACATTACTGCGGTTTCTTAATGCCTTTACAGACAGAAATGTCTCACCTGCACCTTTTCTTAAAGTGTTCAATCACCCTAAACTTGTTTTCATCCCATTTGTGCAGACCCCTGATGGAACAACAGCTGAGTCATGACGATCTGTAAGAGAAATGCTCAGTGGCCCCTGAAAACAATCATCCCCAAACAAACACGACCCCCCCCCCCCCCCCCCCCCCTGCTGTGAAGAAAACAGAAAAAAAAAAACTCTCCACAGCTTCACTTGCTGGCGTGATCCTGACAAATGGGTGATATGAAGGCCGGTATTGTTTAGACACTCTGACAACAGCCCTTTGAATCCCCCAGATGCGTGATCCATGTTCGAATGAGTCTGCATCTCATTTGGAGAAGCTCTCGTTGTCTCTTTGGGTTTGTTTTCACCAAGTCCTTTCACTACAGTGGCTTTATGACGCTTTTCTCATTGACACTTACCTTCGTTCTGACAAAATTTCATGCTTGCTGTGATAAATGAGAAGAAAGGTGAACACATGTAACACGGGTGCCACCAGACTGATTAAAGTGTGGTCGGATTCTTTGATCCGTGCCGCAGATATTTATTAGCTGCCAGACAGAGAGCAGATGTAGGACAATCAAATCTGACAGCAGCCGAGATGCAGACTCCACATCGGAAAACAAAACTTTAACATATGGACTGTTGAAATGTACGTCGGCCACATTTCTTTTGTTTGCCTCAGCTTGTAACTGTACAGCTTTGGTTTTGTATTTCTTCCAGGGTATCTTGCGAAGTCCACTGCACTCTTTCTTTCATCTGCTTGTCATACCTGATGGTCCGATGTCACTTCCCACCCACCCCCACCCCACCTACAATTACCTTGAAGCTTAAATGATATTCTACAGTGCCCCTCTGTTTTCTTTTCTTCCACCCCTGCGCAGTTTTCCTGTGTCACCTCCTCCCCTCCCCCCGCCCCCCATGGTCACAATCAAGGATATAATTTACAATTTGGCCCGTAGGGCACTATAGTGTGTAATCACAGAGTTCCTGTACAACATCAGCGTGTGATGGATTCATACGATGACAACTAATCTATCCCACAGCCCTCTGCAGCAGGTCTCACATAGTGATGACGCACAAATTAAATTGCTTTGGCAGTAGCACAAACTGTAATCACTCATTTGTCGCTCGTGGTCGTTGTCTCGCACATTTATTCCACATCTGCATCAATAGGCGGCTCGTAGAAAGCACGTCAGCCACCTAATAACTCATTCACTTGTGTGCTTTTTCACCTCAGGTACAGCGTCTGCGCATGGTCAGTACCTGTGGGTGCACATGTTGGGGTGAGGTATGTGAGATGTTGGGATGTCAGGTCAGCTTGCTGTCCAGTTGCTGTAAGGTTTAAAAGTGTGTCAGTTACGCGGCTTATAATGGGCCATCACACCACAGCATTGACTGGTCGGCTTTTATGACTGAAGCCCTCGGGGCCAGAGCTGCTGTGTGCCTGCAATCGCTCTCTCTTTGCTTGGATCCTTTACAGTTTGGCATGCTCAAATCATTCAGCTGTAAATGCTAAAGGGTTTTAGCAGGGCCCTTTGCTCCTTCTCTCCCTCGCTCAGACAAAGAGCCTTTTTAACGGCCTCAGCACCACCAAATGATTTTGGGTAGTTCTCCAAAATGGGCATTCCTGACTCATAAGTCCTCTGGAAGCTGTGATAATCAACAGGCCCCAGCATGCGCAGACTGATGACTGACAGAGACAAAACACTGTGAGGTCTCTAATGAAACTCAGAGATGTCTCTTTATATTTGTCTTTCCTCTTCCAGAGTTTCCTGGGAGTGCTTTCATAAATCATGCCGCGGAGAACCTTGTAATGAAACGTCTGCTCCATGTGCAGCTCGTCCTTCTCTCATAATCACAGGTGGAAAACTTCAAGAGGCAAAGATAAATAACTGAAATCCTTGTCTAAGATCCGATGCCAAGAGGGAGGAGCTTTCTAAAACTATCAAAAACATCAAAGGAGGAAAGCAGAAGCATTTTTTTTTTCCTTTTAAGTAAAATGTCTGCATGCATAATCAATGCTGCAGGGATTATTTGTAGATTATTCTATTCACATTTAGACACCAAAAGTACAGAGGTATCATTTTCAGTTAAATGAATACATTACATACTGTGTACTAAAACCTGTTGCTTCTTCTAGAAGCAGTTAATAGACCTCACCTGTCGTGTTAACAGGAAGCAATTATGTATATGAGTAGGTAAATACAGTCTCCAGCCAGGTCTTTAATTGGATACACCCTATAATGTTGCATAGTGTTTCAAGTCTATAACCTGGCTACACAGCAGGCTCCATGCAGGCATAACAAAAGACTTGTATATCAGTGCAAATGTAGCCAGTGAACCCCTTCTGCAAAAGCCTGCAGCCTGCAGAGGGGAAAAAAAGCAAAAAAAAAAAAAAAAAAAACACAGCAGCAGCAACAGATGTTTGTCATCTACTCAAACAAAGACATTCAAAGTTTCCCTCCTCTTCTGCCCCAGTTCCCTGCATTCCCCATGCCTCCTCTCCACAGCCCTCCTCTCCTTTTCTTCAAACAGAAATTGTGTCTTACCCTGCAAAGATAGATATAATAAGCTGCAGATGACCCGGTCTGCAGCGGTCACAGTTTTGCAGCGACAGATAAAATTCCAGGACTGTGTGCTCCTTCCTGTTTGTGTGCGTGCTGGTTTGGTCATGCTGCTCACCTGAGCTCCGGTGGGTCTGGCTGTGTGAGGCAGCCCGGGTGTGTACAGCCCCTTTTCAGTTCCTACAAGCCTCCATGCACACCTCCCCCTTTTACCTCTCCTCTCTCTCTCCCCTCTCCCCCCTGTGTCTCGCTGTCCTTCTCGCTCAGTCGAGGCAGACGAAGGATCGGGATGGAGGGGTGGGGGGTGGGGGGTCAGCTGGAATACAGAAGGCTCTTTGTCTGGGACCTTTTCATATGGTTTCCTTCAAGCTTCCATACTGAACACATTATCGTATAATATATTTTCATATTCGACTGAGGGATGATGAGGGGCCAGTGGGCCCCAATCCCCCCCCCCACCACCACCCCACCACCACACACACACCCACGTCTGCTTTCCCTTTCTTGACCCATTTTCCTGCCATGCACATCAAGCAGAAAAATCTAAATGGAGAGTAAAGACCCTGCTGCAGAAATGTGACACTAAGTTCTAGGGATTTCATCTTAAAAGATATACGTGTATATCAAGTGACAGAAGATGATTTTCTCTTGAGAAACATCAAAGACCGTATAGCGATGTTCACCTTATATGCAGATTTAACAATACAGAGATTTGATATGACAGAGCCCAGCAGCAACTTTAGCCACAAAAATGTGCATTTCAAGGCTTATTTAAAACAGTGAGTATCCCTGTGTGAGCAAAAAAAACAGTTAATTCCAAAGTTTAGATCAACCTGTTTACATTTGGATTTATTCTTTCAGGTTATTTTACTCATTTTATTAAATTCATAACAGGCAATAAACAGAGTCAGCAGTCAACCCAAAGCCCCTGTGCCATTGAAGAAAGCTTGGCTCCTCTTAATAAGTCACTAGCTTTTCCGAAGACACAAGTTTTTCATGAGAAGCAGCACACGCTAGCCTCCAGTTCACTGACGGTGAGAGTATGACAGGCATGAGGATCTGATCAGAGTGTAGATTAGCAGCCTGACTAGCAGATGTGGTGCCAGGAGACTTGCCATCTTATCTAATATAAAGATATATTCAGCTTTTTAATGTGGCACATTTTATGGAATGGACAATTCTGCATGAGATATCTTGTTTTCCTACTTAGATCAATCTGAATTTTAGCACATCGAAGACTGTATCTAGGTATTTTGGGAGTCTGAACAGCCGAAAAACACACAAAATATGATTTTTCTAAATCAGAATCAAACCACATATGACAGTGGTTTCAAATGCATTTCCAGTTGGATTTGCACTTATGCATCTCTGTCTGAACATTTTAGTTGCGTTTAAGTAGGATTTCAATTAGCATTATGTGACGAAAATGACAGGGAACAATGCAATTAGTTCATCTTAGCAGTCCGTTGGCCAACCTGCCTGCTTTTACTGACATCCTGATGGAGACAGAAACCCAAAATAAAAGTACACAGCAGTGTCCTTCATCTCTGGCGCTTTCTAGAAATGTTTGCACCACGACTCCAAATAACCATTTGAAACATCGGCAAAGCTAGTTCACCTTGCTCCCATTTCGGTTTGCTCAATGCAGCTGTTCTATGCGTGTAGATTACTGTACCAACTATATGGATTAGGCAATGTCAGCACGGACATACAGATCAAATTCAGGTCGCTTATGATAAATAATTTCCACGGCCAGTTAGAAAGATCAGTCAAGCATGCTTATTCCAAATGCAGCTGTCTTTTATATGAACATATCCTCAATTTTTTTTTTTCGAACATTTAGCTTGACAGCATCTATTTGATTGTCTGAAGTGACTATCAAAACAAAAACGTCAGCATCACATAATCCTGTCGCTTCATGTGGTGCCAACTGGTTCGATGTCAGTCAGTGAGCTGTTCAGGTATGTAGCATTTTGTGACATCACAGATCCAGATCAGAGTACAATTATCCAGTTTTCCCATGTTTGAGGATAACCAATGTCACATCTGCATGGCAGAAGTGGGTAGCTTAAAGTTGCAACACTTATTTCAAAATGGCCACACCCCACAAGGGTGGAGAAGGGTGTCTGACTCCGCCCCCTAAAAACCTGCTGTTTTGAACAGAGCTTTGAGGGCATGGTTGAAAAGGGCAAAACATGGCACAAAGATTTCATTAAGACTTCATTAAATTGTCTCTCTTTTAAAATATGGCATAAAATGTCTCCTTTAAGAACTGCAACATTGTAAGATGAAGCTCTAAAATAATTTCTCAGTCCATTTATACTCTAAATAGCAAAATACATAACACACATGTCAAATAGAATGACATTTTTTTCTAAGTTTTTTTTAAGCATTTTAATAGATTTACTTTAATAGAGGAGCTTGACTGTCAAATGATCCTAATTTGGCACAACACCAGCTCACTATTTAGCTTTTCTCACTAACAGCCGATGCAAAACCATTTATTCTTTCCTTGGATTTATACATGTTATATGTTACATTTTATACATTTATACATGCATAAGAATGAGAGCAAAGGTTGTGCATCACTGTCACTTATGCAGTTCAGTCTGTGGATCTTTGTTGTCTTGTTCCTTCCCAGGATGGTTCAGTTTTTCCAAGGAAGGTGAATTTTCTCTCTCATCCATGTTTAAGAGATTTGGCCATTTTAAGGCACATTTTAGTTGTTGGCAAAATAATGTAACCAGGCTACAATTATTCCTGGAACCAAAAACAGGAGAGCCCACCTGGCATGATGGTGCTCCCTTCCCAGCATGCAACACTGCAAGATCACATACTATATATCAGACTGCTGTTGTAAAATGAGTGGAAAATAACTTTTTAGTCATTGAAAACCTGCTGCAACGAAATGCAATAAACAGTCTCTTCACATCATAATTGCACAGAACACTGCAAGTCTTTATGATTTATCTTCATCTGCATTCATGTTCATCTGTACGGATCACATCATTTCTCATACTCTGATGTGTAAACGAGGTGCGCTTGTAACACGAGGAGGGTGCTGTTCTGGTTGGTTGGGAAGACAAAAATTTATGGAATGCAAAACAAAATTCAGAATGTGAGAAGCACACTTGACAGAGTCATAAATAAATATTCTGTGCAGACAAAATTAATCAAAACATGGGAATGATTTGTATCTTATGAGCACGCACAGTGGGATGATGATCCTAAGACTATAATCCTTACTTTAGACAAAGCCATGGCTCCAAATCAAAAGACCATAAAAAGTCAGTAACATCTGGTTCCCTATATCATGCCTGAAGCTCAAAATGATAAGATTTATAGAATTACCGCATGGATGTTTCTCACTTATCTTAAAGATCGTTTATACTGAAACTTACAAGCCTCTGGAAAGAGGAGGACTGGCTGTGGGCACTGGACAGTTGGATACAAAGCGGAGACAGTATGGCTGAGTTTAATGTATCTTGAACAGCTGCCAGACATGAAGAGAAACATCTTAATCTCCTTTCAGCCGTATAGGATAAGATAACTTATATGTACCGCGTTCTGTCTGTTTCACCCTTTTTTTTTTTTTTCAAAGAGCAGGTCCCTCAAAGTTTAACAAAAAGTCAAAAGTCCACTTTCAGAGCAGCTCAAGCATGTTTCAGGGAAATGTAAAGTCCTTTCAGCATCTTTTCTCATTCCAAGGCTGGGGCTGATTGTGATTTCAGCGTGACATGTTTCCCCGCCTGATGGATGGAGCTCTGAAGTAGCTCAGACAGTGAATCTCTTCAGGGCTACTCTAAGCACTTCACTGCAACCCCTCCTGAGACACTCTTTTACTCCTGCTTCCACTTTTCTACTTATTATTTTTCTATCATTGTCTTCGCTTTCTTCGCACATCAATCAGCCTTCACTGACTCCTCTCCTCCTTTTTTCGCAGTCCCACTTAAGGTCACTTATTTCTTTTTTCACCCTCATTTTCAGTTTTTTTTAACCAGCATTCCTGTACACGCACGCTTTGACATATCTTTATGTTTAAGAGCACCTGCTGGAAGAGCAGTCATTAATTGTTGTGTCTTTCTTTTTTTCCGCCCTCCTCGCTGCCTTTCCAGCGGCCTGCTCAGCTCTTCTCTCCTGGGGTAACCGTCTGACGGGCAGCTGGGTGTGTGGGAGACCAGTCAGCGGAGAGGAAGTGTTGGCACACATTCCTGCAGAAGAAGGACATTTGCTCCAAAGAGAGCATCACAGACTTTCCAAACTGATCTGGTTTGTGTTCCCTCTCAAGTTGGATTCATCTAAGAAAGTTATTAGAGCACTCGCTATGGCCTGACCTGATTTGAATCGCAGACAGCCCCTTCTTTGCTGACTTGCTCACTGTACCAACCCTCAGTACATCCGTCTGGATGTAATGGGATACAGCCGCTGGCCTGTTCAAAGGCGGTGTATAAACACAGAGACAGACACAAAAGAAAGAGAGATAACTCACTGCGCTTGTAAATGTTTTCATGAAACACAACTCAGACAATCTTTTGTCATATTATTGCGTGAGGGTGCAACTCCATACCAACTGTGCTGAAACGGGCGCTTCAAAAATACTAAATAATAGAGCTAATTTGGCCAAGGCACACACATTTCTTCTCTGCCTTTGTTTATTTTCAGTCCACGAGCCATCTGTATTTCTCATGAACTACCTCAGAGGGTGTTGTGGCTTGAAGCGGACATGAGCAAAGCCTGGTATAATCGGGGTGTGTCTGCTTGTGGTTTGATGATATATACGACTGCAAGGACGCATTTGAAAGTCCAGAGGTCTAATTCCACTATCAGTCCACAGCAGCGCCTGACGGGCTCAGTTGATCCCCCATTTAAGTGAGCTTGGATGCCAGCCTGGCGCCTGTTAAAACTTTTAAATTCACACTAATTTTCCAAATCCAACATATACGCTAAATACGCTACATGGACCAAGTCCCAGTATGACATGCTGGAGTTTTGTGGTCTACATTGCTTCCCCAGACGGGGCAGGGCATCTGAGTCGCTAGTGGACCCCAGAGTACTGTTTTGTTTTTGTGTGGCTAAGACTGTGTGTTCATCTATAAACTCCTTTGTGCGTGTAGTTGGACTCGTAACACTGTAAGCATATGGTTGGTGCCTCAATGCACTAATACACACACTGAGTCTAAACTCCAATCAGCCGGCCCAGTCTTTCTGTCTGGCTAATGTCGAGAACCCACAGAGCCAACAGTGCTTTTTACACACAAGGAAAAAAAAAAAAAAAAAAAACTAATCAGGTATATCGCAGCATTGCCTTCCTCTTGAATATGTTCCTGGCAACAATGCGGCCCAGACATGAGAGGGAAAAAAATAATTGCAAACGAATCCCAGGGGCTCACCCTGGACACAATCACTGTTTTCTTCAGCGCCAGCTGGCCTGGATTTGATTTATAATGCTGTAATGTAATAAATTTCTGGTGTTATCCAGCTTAGAATCACAGTCATCAGTGTTCACATGACTGCAACAGCCAAAACAAACAAACTCCGGAAGTTTGATTCAGGTTGAGTTTATTGGCAGAAAAATGCACCAAACTTTTGATTCTGTTTCCATGTATGGACAGTTTATCACCAAATAGAGCATGCACGTCCCACTTTACAACCTAAATAAGCATCTTCTAAGTTTCCACTGCATGTCTATATCACCAGCCAGAGGTCTGGGAGGGAGTAGCGCTGTACAAACAAGAGGTGAAAGTCTTTCATGTTCCGTCCAGGATGTAATCTGTACAGGACATTACTTAATTCACTGGCCTGCCATGCAAGATTTTTTACTCCTTATTCATTACATTGCTTAGGTGTTAAAGAATTAGAGGAAATGAGTGGGAGCTTAAATATTTCAACTCCACCCCTTCATCCCTCACATTCCAGCTTCCCCATGGCCATTTAATGCATTTATTTTTGCACGTATACTTTTTTTTTTAGATGCATCTTCCCAGTCAATCAGGTTTAAATCACAAAGCTGAGCAGTTATAGCAGCACTCCATTCATTAAATGAGCTTTGGCACAAGCTTATGAATCAAATGATTCTGTTTAGTTCAGTCAATTTCCTTCTGAATGCATTTCTGCTTGATAGCTGGACCTTTCTGCAAATGGGATAGCAGCACGACAGGAATTATTCTCCCAGCAAGAGGCTCATCTTTCCTTCAGTCAATAAGGTGAAATCAGAAGGTAACAAAAATTTCCCAGGGGGAAAAAAAAAAAAAAATCAACAATAGCCAAACAGTGATGTAATTCCCTGTCACCCAAACTACAATGAGAACTTAATCTGTCACACACTGCAAGGTCCTCATTCCTTGAAGACTGCAAATTACATGAGTGTATAAACCCAGAATGTCTGCCGCTGTTATTACTAAAGTGTAAAATACCAGGATGTCAGTATGTATGCGCGTGTGTGTGTGAGAGAGAGAGAGGAAAAGATGAAAGAATAATGAAGACAGAATGTGAAAATCATCTAATGACGTGTTCCAGTTGGGGCCCTGAGGAACATTTTGATATGAGCGCCCTTGCTTCTGATTCAAAGTGGCTTTTATTCACCA
The DNA here is from genome assembly GCA_018398805.1 of Hirundichthys speculiger. Taxonomy (NCBI): domain Eukaryota; kingdom Metazoa; phylum Chordata; class Actinopteri; order Beloniformes; family Exocoetidae; genus Hirundichthys; species Hirundichthys speculiger. The sequence goes on from JAGFBZ010000895.1 coordinate 1,477,078, forward strand.
TCTCTTCACCTGCGGCAGTGCTCTGCTCTGAACTGTGATTAGTCAGGTTTTGATGGTCCCATAAATGCCCATTAATGCGTTGCATTGGTGCATAAAATGAAGCCCCTATCGCATCATGAAGCCCTCCACATGGTGCCTTGTTCTGTATTATCTGAGGGATGACCCTCACGCATTTGTTTGTGGGGCCCATCTGAAGCAAAAATAGACAAAAATAAATGGGGCTCCATATGAGATTGTCCATGTTGGCTCCATGTGAATAGCTCATAATGGTTAGGCAGAGGTACATGGGTGGTGAATGGGCACGGGCGTCTTATGTGAGGTTCCACTTGGGCCAAGCATTTCACACGAGGCCAATACTGAACCACCCAAACCCATGTGGGACCAAATTTTTTATTTTTTTTTTATATCTCCAATAAGCCTCACAAGTCGTTTTTTGGGGTGATGTTGACAAATTTCCTCATTTTAACTTCTACTTTAAATCCTTCCATAATAATTTTATTGGATTAAGGTCCAGACTTTGGCTTGCCCGTTTCAAAAGATTGACTTAATTTTTCTTCAAACACACGAGAATGACTAGCTCCTGTGGTCATTGCTGCATGACCCACTTTCTCTTGAATTTCAGGTCACAAATATCTCTTATAATTTAGAAGGGATCCCAGTGATTTGAACCACTAACATTGACATTATTGGATAATTTTCCTCAATGAGTAAATATCTGACAATATAATGTGTTCTTATTTTTTTCATTGGGTCTTGTTTGTGTACTTTTATGACCTGTATGAAAAATCTGATTATGTTTAACATCATATTTACCTTGAAATCTAATAGCTTCACAAATAAAGAGCCACCATTCAATTTCTATTTAGTTACACTGACTCCATTTTGTACATTAATGCCTCCTGAGTGGATAACATGAGAGTTTTTCGCATAACTACAATGTGATTATGAAAAGGTCAGTTTAGTAAAGAATTTGAACAGGCAAGATTGCAATTATTAGGTGCATTGGAAGTACCATACATATGTATGTATCAAGAAATTATTTTACAAATAGCTGTTGTAAGCCCGGTATTTTTTATTTACAGGGACTCCCATACCAAGCTTTCATCCTGCTGCCACACTGTTTCATATCGCTGCAACTCGGACCAAAACTCAGTCTCAGACCAACTCCCAAGGCAAAATTCTTGAGCTTATTTTGAACAACAAACACTTTGACAAGAGATTATGACTGAGTCCTCAGACTGATGCTGCTGCACACGCTTTTTGCAGGAATCAACTTGAGTCTTAACACACAGAAGTGACTTGTAATAATCTTCATCCCTGTCAGACCTCTCCTGGGGTGTGTTTGTGCAGATACAGTTCCTTGCACTACCTCCTCTGCTTGCCTGTCTGGAAGCAATTAAATTCATACCTTCATAGCTCCTGCCATCTGGGCACTGCGAGGCTTTTTCACTCCTTTAGCCCCTGAATTAAGAGACTATGTTGAATCTTTTTCCATCCTGAAAGCTCATATTTATTTTTGGTACACTAGTGGGCCTTGTTGGTTCAGCTTATTATATTTTTCTTTTTTCTCTCTTTTCCTTGTTCTGCATTTCTCAGAAAGAAATAAGCCACTGGAGAAGGCCTCAGTGTGTCACCTGGGAATGACTTACTGCTAACAAGATGTGCTGAGTTAATGTAGAAATGACACAGCTGCAAAAACAGTCATGTTAAATTGCGTTGTTAATGTGATGCGCAGCAAAAATATTGAGCCATATAGTCTAAAATAACTTCCTACATATTACAAAATCCCTTCATGTAGCTCTTCGACAGAGAGGTTTGATCAAAGAGCAAAAGCTGGGCTTTTGTTGTCTTTCTATGTCGGGTAAGGCCTGAACTTTTTACCAGACTGAGTCAGGGAGTGATAGTTGCTCCTGCTGCTCCTGAGTCTCCACAGTGCTTTGCTCATCATTGTCACTCCACAGGTTTAATAAAGCTTCACTGGTCTGCGGTATATCCCATTACTCTGAGCCAAGTGGAGATACTGGCAAGTACATAACTTTTCCATTAAGGACAAAGTGCTAAAAGGGTCCACAGAGGCCAATGGATGGGTCATGGTGAAGTAGGGGTTGGAGCTGGTTATTTATCTTCATTCATCAGAACCAACAAACCTCAAGAGATTACCAGTTTCTGACAAGGACCCATGTGAGCTGTCTACCAGCCGGCTGACAGATGGGACAAACACCAGCAAGGACAGCTTCCCGCTATACTGCAAAAAATCCCACAGGACCTGATAATGAGCAGTATTTCCTATTTCACCGGCTTCTCACCTCCCTTATGATCAAGGAGAGGAAAAAAAAGATAAAAGTTTTTCCTCTCCACAAGAGAATCTTGCGCTTCAATAATAAAATAAAAAATAAACACATGTGGAGGGTCAGTCTAGAATAACAGTTTTATGACAAACATTAACCATTAAGCAGCTTAAGTACAAGCAGTGGGAGCTCTCTTCTTCTGAGGCTCCACATGGTTGGTCCATTTCACCACAATGACTTATTCAGTAATGGGTTATTCCAGAAAAAGAGATTTGAAAATCCCCAAGTCACACCCCCAAAGAGTCTAGGGAAAGAATTTCCTCTGTAAAGATTATAGGCAACTTGACCACATGTGCACATATGAGATGGTTTTGACACATTTATAAGAGGCCACATGCAAAGTGACTTTTCACACTGAGAAAAGGGAAGGGAGATTCCCAGCTTTAATGTGACTGGAGCTGAGAGTGATGGTACTTTTATGAATTAAACCACAATCTTAAAGTATCTGAAATGGACATCACTTTGAAGTTTGGAGTGCAGGTTTTTATTTAGAAGCACTGAAGACAACTGGTCAAACATGATTTTCTCTCCAGGGCTTTTGATCATTTTGAGTCAGCATGAGATTAATGTTCTTCAGAGACCTGATTGGACTGACTTCAGAATGTTAATGGTGATGGGAGTGAACTGTTCTGAATTATGAATGAGAGAAACTGGTTCATCTGACTGTATCCAACAGATCAGGGTAAATGTTGCCTCACAGTCCTAATATTCCATCGCTGAATATCCATTTGATTAATCAGATTCATGAGTTGGCTGATAAACTTTATATGATTTAAGATGAAGTCATGCCAAAGGGGTCAGTCACAGCTCCATGGTCATACTTTAACATCATAGTTTCTTAAAAATCTGACTTGTGAAGATACTAAATTCCATTGATAATAAACAGACCAAGTCATTGAATTTTGTTCACCAAACAAGTACCTCTGGGAACATTTACAAGCATTAATACGCTACAAATATTACAGCATTGAAGCACAGCTGCCGCTGAGCAGGAAGTAACCCCAAAAGCTAAGTCCTAGAGATGATTGTGAAAAGGTCACCGTGAATCCAATTAAAAGAAAAGTGCGACTCAGCTCTGATTTTTTTTTCTCAAGAGGTAGCTGGTTCAACTTCGTATTTGACAAAATACTTGCCTTAACGCAGAGTTGAAAGCTATCAACCCTGGATTTCATTTAAATCCTTTTGCTTGATCTTCCGTATTTCCAAAAGGATTATTGAAAGTAAGGCAGGAGGTTTTTTTGAAAGTGCATCCCGCCTTTTGTCCTTCTACGGAGTCCCTAAAGTCTATCATCACAGAGAGACCAGCAATTCTCCTGCATGATTCAAGTCAAAATGCAGGCTGAGCTGAAAATGGATAATAATCTCTCTGTTGTGAATATCTCCTCTCCTGTCAGGGCCCAGATCTTTGTGATCTGTTGTTATATGATGGTGTTTCATTGCGAGCTGTCTGTTAGTCATTCAGCATAAAGATTTTTCCTTTTTTTTTTATACTCATTATAAAACACCTGAAAATAAGCTTTGTTGCCTTTGTTATACCATGTATGATTTTTTTCCCCCCTCTCTTTTGTATTTTCCTCTTGAGCAGACCTTCACTGCTGGGTTTTAAAAGCTGTGGTCACAGTCACCAAGACTACCGTGAATTTGAGGTGTGTATTGAACTTTTCAGTGGTATACTGTTTAAATGTTTGTGGTGTGTCCCTGATGGGATTAGGTATAAGAACTCACCACTGCAAGCTCTTGATTTTCTTAGTCTGGCGGCTGAAAGAATATTATAGTTTTTAGCTTCAGCTCTAATAGCCTCTTAATGGTTTAAGGAGCTGTTTCATGTTAAGATATCAGTTTGAGTTTAATTTGAAGGAATATTTGACTACTTTGAGTAAGTCCCGTCTAGCTTCAAGAAACCTTCCATGGCATGCAGCACAGAAGAGAACAATGCCTACTTTGCCTACGAATGCCTTTGTCTACTAATGCCCTCGCACCTGGCGCCCTCATTTACATAGAGCTGAGCAAAGCTCAACTTTTTGACGCACTGCCCGGACGCCCCACCTTTCCAAGGTCCTTCACGTAGGCGAGGAACATGCCTCGTTGCTTTCCATAGAAAATAAATGGGGTCAGTGCGATGTGAGCAACTCGTCACATGTGATGGACACCAGTCGAGTCAGAGCTACAATGGACACCATGTCAGAAGGGACAAAGAAACTCAAGAAAGTAATGATGGAGGAGAAAATGAGAGTGGCCTAAAAAGTGCAAAGGTTCCTTTGTGCCACTTTAAACTATTCAGCAAAACTATTTTTCCTACATATGAAGGTCATGAGGGGCAAGAAAAGGCTCATAGTTCCATATTACCCCAACAGAACATTTCTATGTCAGACAGACTGACTGTAATTTTCCGGACTATAAGTCACACCAGAGTTATTAGTCGCATCTGTCAAAAAGTGCTTCATGAGGAGGAAAAAATATATACAAGTTGCATCGGGCAATAAGAGCAGGTAATAGCTGCCCCGTTGATAAGCCTTTCCAGCAGCAGCTGTTCAAGGACCCATCTGTGGACTTGTTCCTCCATCTGTGGACTTGTTCCTCCATCTGTGGACTTGTTCCTCCATCTGTGGACTTGTTCCTCTATCTGTGGACTTGTTCCTCCATCTCTGGACTTGTTCCTCTATCTGTGGACTTGTTCCTCTATCTGTGGACTTGTTCCTCTATCGTGGACTTGTTCTCTATCTCTGACTTGTTCCTCTATCTGTGGACTTGTTCCTCCATCTGTGGACTTGTTCCTCTATCTGTGGACTTGTTCCTCCATCTCTGGACTTGTTCCTCTATCTGTGGACTTGTTCCTCTATCTGTGGACTTGTTCCTCTATCTGGGACTTGTTCCTCCATCTCTGGACTTGTTCCTCTATCTGTGGACTTGTTCCTCTATCTGTGGACTTGTTCCTCCATCTCTGGACTTGTTCCTCTATCTGTGGACTTGTTCCTCTATCTGTGGACTTGTTCCTCTATCTGTGGACTTGTTCCTCCATCTCTGGACTTGTTCCTCTATCTGTGGACTTGTTCCTCTATCTGTGGACTTGTTCCTCTACCTGTGGACTTGTTCCTCTACCTGTGGACTTGTTCCTCCATCTCTGGACTTGTTCCTCTATCTGTGGACTTGTTCCTCCATCTCTGGACTTGTTCCTCTATATGTGGACTTGTTCCTCTATCTGTGGACTTGTTCCTCTATCTGTGGACTTGTTCCTCTATCTGTGGACTTGTTCCTCTATCTGTGGATTGTTCCTCTACCTGTGGACTTGTTCCTCTATCTGTGGACTTGTTCCTCTATCTGTGGACTTGTTCCTCCTCTGTGGACTTGTTCCTCTATCTGTGGACTTGTTCCTCCATCTCTGGACTTGTTCCTCTATCTGTGACTTGTTCCTCTATCTGTGGACTTGTTCCTCTATCTGTGGACTTGTTCCTCCATCTCTGGACTTGTTCCTCTATCTGTGGACTTGTTCCTCTATCTGTGGACTTGTTCCTCTATCTGTGGACTTGTTCCTCCATCTGGACTGTTCTCTATCTGTGACTTGTTCCTCTATCTGTGGACTTGTTCCTCTACCTGTGGACTTGTTCCTCTACCTGTGGACTTGTTCCTCCATCTCTGGACTTGTTCCTCTATCTGTGGACTTGTTCCTCCATCTCTGGACTTGTTCCTCTATCTGTGGACTTGTTCCTCTATCTGTGGACTTGTTCCTCTATCTGTGGACTTGTTCCTCTATCTGTGGACTTGTTCCTCCATCTCTGGACTTGTTCCTCTATCTGTGGACTTGTTCCTCTATCTGTGGACTTGTTCCTCTATCTGTGGACTTGTTCCTCCATCTCTGGACTTGTTCCTCTATCTGTGGACTTGTTCCTCTATCTGTGGACTTGTTCCTCTGTCTGTGGACTTGTTCCTCTACCTGTGGACTTGTTCCTCTACCTGTGGACTTGTTCCTCCATCTCTGGACTTGTTCCTCTATCTGTGGACTTGTTCCTCCATCTGTGGACTTGTTCCTCTATCTGTGGACTTGTTCCTCCATCTCTGGACTTGTTCCTCTATCTGTGGACTTGTTCCTCTATCTGTGGACTTGTTCCTCTATCTGTGGACTTGTTCCTCCATCTCTGGACTTGTTCCTCTATCTGTGGACTTGTTCCTCTATCTGTGGACTTGTTTCCTCTATCTGTGGACTTGTTCCTCTACCTGTGGACTTGTTCCTCCATCTCTGGACTTGTTCCTCTATCTGTGGACTTGTTCCTCCATCTCTGGACTTGTTCCTCTATCTGTGGACTTGTTCCTCTATCTGTGGACTTGTTCCTCTATCTGTGGACTTGTTCCTCCATCTCTGGACTTGTTCCTCCATCTCTGGACTTGTTCCTCTATCTGTGGACTTGTTCCTCTATCTGTGGACTTGTTCCTCTATCTGTGGACTTGTTTCCTCCATCTCTGGACTTGTTCCTCTATCTGTGGACTTGTTCCTCTATCTGTGGACTTGTTCCTCTGTCTGTGGACTTGTTCCTCTACCTGTGGACTTGTTCCTCTACCTGTGGACTTGTTCCTCCATCTCTGGACTTGTTCCTCTATCTGTGGACTTGTTCCTCTATCTGTGGACTTGTTCCTCTACCTGTGGACTTGTTCCTCTACCTGTGGACTTGTTCCTCCATTTCTGGACTTGTTCCTCCATCTGTGGACTTGTTCCTCTGTCTGTGGACTTGTTCCTCTACCTGTGGACTTGTTCCTCAATCTGTGGACCTGTTCCTCCATCTGTGGACCTGTTCCTCTATCTGTGGACTTGTTCCTCCGTCTGTGGACCTGTTCCTCTATCTGTGGACTTGTTCCTCCATCTGTGGACTTGTTCCGCCGTCTGTGGACCTGTTCCTCCATCTGTGGACCTGTTCCTCTATCTGTGGACTTGTTCCTCAGTCTGTGGACCTGTTCCTCTATCTGTGGACTTGTTCCTCCATCTGTGGACTTGTTCCGCCGTCTGTGGACCTGTTCCTCCATCTGTGGACTTGTTCCTCCATCTCTGGACTTGTTCCTCTATCTGTGGACTTGTTCCTCCGTCTGTGGACTTTGGTGGCATATTTGTTTTCTCTCAGTGTTTATGGTTTAGTCTTGTAATTTTTTTGGAAGCAGTGCTCAGTTGTCACGAGTGTAGACGAAGCCCTGATGTTGTCATTGATGACATGGCGAATATTTTCTATATACAGGTTGCTTCAAAATGTAAGTTGAGGACCAGCCCAACTACTAAAGAAAATGCATCTTATAGTCTGGAAAATATGACGCTTGTGGTTCCTTGAGTTTCCAAAAATAGATTGGGAGGCAGAGCTTTCAGATATCAGGCTCCTTTCTTGTGGCACCAGCTTCCAGTTAGTGTTCAGGATGCAGAAACCCTGTGTACCTTCAAGATTGGGATTAAAACATTTCTTTTTGATAAAGTTTATAGTTAGGGTTGGCTCTCGGCACTTAAAACATTTCTTTAGATATTCTGCTAAAGGTCTGGCCTGGTGCTTTGATTGAACTCTTCCGTGATTCATTCTTTTCTCTTTACTCTTTTTGTATGTCTGTGTCATTATTACTGTAACTAACATTGTCATACTTCCTGTCTCATCGGCAGATATCCCTGGACTCGTCTCGATAATTGCTGTTCTCTTTTTCCTGACATCTCAGATCCCCAACCAGTCAAGCTACCTAGATGGCTGCCCATCCTGAGTCTGGCTCCAGAAACCCTCCATGGTATGCAGCACAAAGTGAAGATTTGATTCAGTCTGTTGGATTACTTAGTGAGGCTGTGTATATGAATTGACATTATATGCAATTTTAAGTTTGGACTTCAATGGAATTGATTGAATTAACTGAATTCTAATTAATTAGAATATAATTGAAATGAATTGGATTCTCTTTGAATGGACTGTATTGAATGATATAAATTGATGCTATACAGATAAAGGTGAATTGAAACTGAACTGAATAGTGGACTTTATATGGATGGATGGATGGATGGATGCAAAGATGGAAACTGCAGCTGCAGTAATTTTATACTGTAATGGCGCACACATACATTTTACACTCCACTAGTGGGAATGATGTAAGAACAGCCTCCTTCCAGCAATTCTGGTGTGTAATGAGAATCACACCCCCACTGGGCCGGTTGCATGGTGATGGATTTTTCTTTTCATAAACAGCGAGGGTAAAGAAGCCTCTGAAGCTCTTCCTTGGTTCTTCTCCAGCAACTGTGACTGCTCATTATGCGTAACTCTTCCTCTCCCAGGAAACGAATGCCAGACAGTTACAAAAACATTCTTGAATACCACAGGTGGATGAATCAGTCTATGAGAGCACAATGCACATGAACACTGACTCTTTGAAGCTGGAAACATAAGTCCTCACTGTGACTCAGACGGTCCCAGAGCTGTGAGAATACCTGATCGCTGGTTTGTACACACTCAGACATCATTGCCAGGTGAGACAAGCCTAGTGACCTCTGCCGAAGGCAGTACACGGCCACAACCAGATGTCTGGTGAAGATACTGCAGCTCTGACATCATCGCCTCTTCCCATAAACACTTGCTCCTCCATCATGCATGCACTTGCACCTGACCCCTGGTGGGGACTTCGCTAGGAAGGGCAACGTAGAATCAATACCAAGATGATTCAACCAGTGAGGAAACGTTCTATTTTAAGAAAAGTCATTTGTTATTGGAAAGAAGAGGTTTCACCGCGGGCAAGCAGATAGTTTATAGCTGCCTGTGAATACTTGGGTTTAATTGCATCTGCTCAACATGTGGGTTTGGGAAGAAAAGGCCTTTTAATGAACAATTAAGAAAACATGCTTTTTCACCTGATGCAATGTGTAATGGAAAACTCATCTATGCCTGGGGGGAAATCCTTCATCCACTACTGTTACCAGCCACCCACTTGGATGATACCACCGGGGTGCTTCCATGCCCAGAAATGCAGCGTTGGTTAAATAAAAACAGACACCATGGGCTTTTTATTTCAACCATCCCACGCAGGGACGTTTTAAGCCTTCACCCTATTCGCACGGCCGAGGGACAAATGTAGCTCATGCAAACTGCTGAATGTCCCATAACCTCTCTAGTGAGGCCACTCTCTGCAGCTTTCTGGATTGTTGCTGGTCCCCTCACATGCAGGCATTCCAGACACCAGCATCGAGTGTGTTGTAAACAGACAAAACTCGTTTCCTACTAGATCTGCTATTTCTGTGCTGATTTCTTTCTGCGACTTTTCTCTTTACTTAGATTTTTTTTCTTATTTACCCTCTTAAGACCACAGATACTCCCCATGCAGCAAAGCCAGCTTGCTGTTTGGGGAGTATCTGGAGTGCAATGGAAACGTCCTTTGATAATCAAGCCAAGACTTAAGCAGTTGGAGGAAGCTGTAGCTCAGTGTTGCTTTCCCATGAGCCTCTTGTGCACGACCTGGGGTTATTGTATGTTTATGGGAGCTAATGTCTCAGCCGCCAGGACTCTGCTTTGACTGTCTGTGAGGAGTTATCTGTTCCAGCTCAAGCTTCAGAAACAGTAAAAGTAACCACACAGGATGGACCCCACAGACCGCCCAGTGAGTGAATAATTAGATATGCTTTGCATTCAAGTGGATGTTTGGCATTCTGCACTGTCTAGTCTTAGAGCTTGCTTTCTTTCTTTTTTTTTTCACCTGTGTGTGGTTGCATTTAATTGTGCGCACTCGCAAGTGCACACGCACATGCTACGTGCCTCTCCCTGAGCGAGTGTGTTCAGTCCACGGCCAGAGGAGGGGAGCTTGTGGCTTGACAAAGACGAACAGTCGAGTTTGAGCCTGTAAATGTGAATTGAGTGTGTATCAAAGGATGACATCACCGGCTGTCGACTGGATGATCAGTCAAAGACGCAGTCATGTGAAAAAGAAAGGGTACCCTCTCTCAGACTGAGAGTTAAAGCACCAGGACATTTAAACAAAACAAAACAAAAAAAAATCATACGGTTGTTATCAGGTGCTAAGATTAGGTAAATACAACTGGAGATAAATGATATTCACAAACCTAAGCTTACATGCAGAATCAGTATGTGAAAAATCAAGCACACCCCATAATTCAAGCGTAGGACAACATCATGCGTCCAATAGCTTGAAGTAATGTGACGTCATCAGTTTCTGACATAATTGTTTTGGCCCACTCTTCTCTCAAAAACTGATGGGGGGGGTGCACTCTCTTTTTCATATTACTGTATCCTGAGTAGGATTCACGACTTTGAAACAGTGGGAGAGTTAGAACAAGACAGAGCTGGGGCGGGTGCAGTGGCTCATTAGATAGGCGGTATGCCATTGTCACAGGATCGAGCAAGCCGCTGTGGCATTACCGCAGCGTCAACCACATCTGCAACATCAGCGCAAATTTTGCTGGGCAGCACTGACAGTTTCTTTGGCGAGAGAGAAAATCATTTTATTGAAACTATAACGCATGCAGTCTTTTGAAGCAAATGCTGTCATTGCCAATAACGTTGGTAATTCTTACATGACATTACAGAAAAATGCTCACTAAATTTGAAAAGTACAAGCAGTTGGTTGCAGCTGCTGAAAAGAACACTGAAGCCATGTGAGTATACCAGAGATTAAAGTTGGGAGCTTTGGTCTGAAAAAAAAAAAACTGAATACTTTCTGCTTGTAAGGTAAAAATGTTAGAGTTTGTGCAGCAGTTGCTGTTTGTGTTAACCCGAAGTAGATTTGCGAGTACTGCAGTGGGCGTGGGAAGCGAGAAACAGAAAGTGGATAATAGCAGCCAGTTTGTTTTACTGACGTGTTGGAATCATTGCAGGATTGGTAAATTGTTCTCACACCAGTCCTACAATGGGTTTTAAAGCAGTGCAGATAAACTTTAGTAAAATTTTAGCGCTTTGGCTCTATAGGCAGTTCAGGTTAAATTGCTTTTTTCAACACTTAGATGTGTTTTTGTTTGGTTTATTCCTCAGGTTGCTCTCTAATTTTCTCTTCCATCATGATTTTCTTTAGCATCTTAGTTGCCTCTGCTGTGTTGCTAAAGCTCTGTGAGCTAGTCTCATCGTACAATAACCAATATGTAGTTGACTGACCAGGACGGGAGCAGGGACTTAATTTGTCTGCTTTTTGCCGATAATAGGCGCAGATGATCGCTGCAGATCTACAGAATCATTTACAGTCAAAGTAATTGGTGGGCTGATTCAACCGGAGATTACAGGGACTTTCCAAGCTCAGAAAGAAAAAGGAATCAAAGAAAACAACACAAGTAGTCAGATTTCCAAGTCAGTGAAGTGAGCAAGGTTTTGTCAACTTTGATTTGATTGCTTTCCTAAAAAAGAAGCTTACCACAGCATAAAATATTTATTATTCTTAAGTTGATCCAAGAAAACACTGACCAAAGTACTCAAGGAACATTAAAGCATTTCTTCTTCTCTTAAGTGAACTTCTGATAATTATTTGTTTTGATAATTATAAAGCAGAGCAACATAGCAAACCTGGAAGCAGCTTCATTATTTTCCCCCCAGTTCTCATATCAAAAGTGAAACAATATTGATTCCCAGCATCTCACTTCCAAGGCAGCATTACACCTTGTTCCCACACACCTGCTGGAAGCTTCAACAACGCTGATGTCTGTTGGCTTTCAGTTTGGGGATGATTCATTGACTGTAAATCCCCTGTGATGTCACCCATTGGTTTTCTGAGGAGTGCTTGAAGTTGCATCGGCGTCCATCAAGCCTATTGGCCCGCAGGTATGATCGATCATGGGTCTCAGTAGACCTCTGTCTGGAAAGGTCCTGCAATGGGCTTCACCTGAGCCATGCTGGTGAAGCTGTGTTGGAGCTGTGGAGATGCAGGTGGATGTCTGCAACTGGACCTCCTGTTTCAAATGTCATTTTGAAACAGGAGCAATGACTGCTGAGTTCAGCTAACTGGGCTTATCAGGAGCTGCCTGCTTCCGAGTAAATCTTCATGCTTGGACACTTCCTGGCCAACGCACAGGCAGTCATGATGGTCTACTAGTAAGGACTCAACAGCACAACCAAACACATGCTCTTTAAAATATGAAAAACTATCTTTTTTCATAGCTCAGAAGCTATGATCAGAAATCAAGACTGTTTTAAACGCTGAGTCGTAAAAGTAATGACAGCTAGCCATTGGCTTTGCCCATTTTCAAGTCAAAAGGCCACCCTCCTAATTATACGGAAATTTGTCGCTTTATATAATTTTACCTGATGTGGAGAGGGATCCCCCTTCCAGTAATCATGGATGTGAAATCTAGTTATTGAGACCAAAACCATTTTTTTAAAACCAGGCTGTAAATATGTCTTTTGCCACAAAGCTGGACATTTCAACATGTGGAGTCAATGAGGATTAACTGGGTTTTGGAGCCAGTCCCTAGTGGTCAGTTAATCAAATGCAACTCCAATGCAGACTCAAACTGAAAGACCACAAGCTGCTTCTTAGGGTGATGGGGTGACATCAAACACTGTTGCATTGCAGTGTCACCATTGCTCCCATGAGAAGGTGAGAAAATCTCAGCTTCCCTGCTGTTGATGCAAGCATCAGCTAATCAAAATGCCGCTACACAACCAGTGCTAGCTAATGAAACCTGTGCATGGGTGTGGGACTGTTTCAAGCATGCAGCTAACTTGCCTACATAGCGGGAAGAAGTTTGATTGGTCATGTATTGGTATGAGTATGATGCGGGGGATGTCAGAAAGTGTTATGACAATGTTAGTACAGTAATCCCCCACACTTCGCAGTTAATGGGGGCTGTGACCCCCCCCCCGCGAATGGTGAAAACCGCGATGTGGATGTACATGTGCATGTACATACAGTATACATGTACGCGCGTACGCAAAATCTACAAAGGTACACTCACTTTGACGATCTCTCCTCTGTGCATAGCTGACGAGACCAAGAGATGGGAGATGCAGGGACACGTGTCAGCCAATCAGTGTACAGACAACCGACGGCACAGTAATGTCCGTCATAACAGCCAATCACAGGCCTCGATATTCGTTCATGGGGCCTCCTGTGTCGGCTCTTGTTGCTTCCCAAGACTCGTTCTTGATGTGATGGGTTTCACTTCAGCCTCAGGTGCTTCGTTTGAATTTTTTTCAATTTTTTTTCAAATATTTTTTTTCTATCAATATTTTTGAAACTTCCGCGATGTACTGAGACCACGATTGCTGAGACCGCGAAGTGTGGGGGATTACTGTATGTGAGTGGGTGGTAGGAGCGTACCAGATGGGTCAAATCAACGTAGGAGTAAGAAATAAGGGGATCCCATTTTTTTAAAATGTTATAAAGGCTGGTTTTGCATATGAACTAAGCTTGAATATCTAAAATGTATCTGCATAGTTTGCACTGATGTCCTGAGGGGACAACTCTGTCTTTATCCCAAGAGGAGGTTGCAGACAGATCTTGGGTTTGTTTCAAACAGCACATGTAGCGTCTGCCTAAATAACATTTTCTCTTGGAGCTTGTTGTATGAACTCTCATGCTGTACACAATCACTTCTCCTCAGTGATTGTTTGAGCCAGTGCAGTTGAATTCAAAGAGGGAAGCTGAGCAGGCCACATGAGATCTTTAGGGCTCACCACATTGTTCGTTGTACTTGTGCGTTTCACATTGTCAGCTTGTGAGCGTGGACGGGCTCCCTATGCTCACTGCCTGTTGGACTTGCTAATTAGTTTGGAGTAATTTACACAACTCTTAGCACTCTTTAATGTAAATTATTATTGAATCCCACACGAAAACCACAGTAAGTAATAAAGTTTTTGTAACATAGAAGTTCATGTGTTTTCTTTTACCTCCAGCCTATAGCTGAATATATTCGTGTGTTCTGCACTCCAGCTGCCTGTAAGGTGTGCGGCTCTCAGTAATCAAAAACATGAACACTTGACACATTTGGAGGTTGGGACCTAAAATAGCACGCAAACCTGCCGGCATTAGTTGTGTTCAGCAAAACTGAAAGAATCTGACTTTTTGTAAAGCTGTGGGAACTTGCAAAAAACCACATACAAGTTACGTGACGTCTGTCACATGACGCTATACATGAATATTTGATCTATTGCTGTGGTAAAAATTTGCAGTAGAGCTGCTTCTGATGTCAAGTTGTGCGAGCCTAATATGCATGAACACAAACGTCAACCACTTCTGAAAGATCAGTACTCTTTACTCTCATGTAGAGCAGCACATAAATGGTACTTAACAGACTAATAAGACTGTGTTTGCAGTGGAGGTGAAAATAGACTGTAAGACTACATTTTTTTTTTTCGTTTTTTTTTTTTTTTTTTAGCTGGTTCTTAAGTAAAAACGTGCCATGTGTTACAGTTGTTTTGAGTCTTATCACAGTTCCTGTCGTCCCATTTCTCCTTGTTTGGGCTGACTGACATTTCCCGACATGTTTCTTTGATTAAGAGCACATCTGACTCCTATTAAAACTTCCACTTGCAGATCCAGGCTGCATTGGAGTTGGATGGAAAAGTTTTTTTTTTTTTCTTCCTTTTTTTCCCCTCATTTTTGCCTTTTTTCCCTCCTATAACTGGAGGCCAGCTCAAGCCCTCAGTGAAGAGAGCAGCATTTGCCTTACAGTGAAGGTTGAACGGTACCGAATGCAAGTTTTTCTCATGAACATATTCCAGTTTTAAAGACTTATAATGAGCAAGTACATACCTCTAAAATGGCTCAACCAACAACATACATATATGGTTTTGAAAGATTATTGGATATGAGCTATTAGTCTTCAGCCACATAATAATGTCCTCCAGCAAATGCATTTCAAGTTCTGAGAATTCTGTTAAAATGAAGGACAGGTCCAATGTTATTACATTTTGCAATGTGAATTTCCAAAAATCAAATGGAACTGGAAAAGGAAAGGCAAATAATGTTCTGGACAATGTGTGCTGACTGTGGCTCAACTGGCAATGCAAGAAGCCACGGACAAAGATGAGCTGCTGCCAAGTCAGCCGCTGCCTGGCAAAGACAATAGGAAGTGATATGACTAATCCACGGATTCAGGGAGGAAATGCCATGCTGTGGAAAGCCTCAGTTGCCTTGAATCCCACAGAGCATTATGTGAAGTGAAACACACCCCTGAAGGAGAGGAAGCCAATTTGACAAACTGGCAAATATTCTGATGCCTCTGTAATTGTCACTCAGTTTCACTGCGAGATGTGATGAATCCTGATGGACTAAAAAAAATAACGGCCACATATTATGACATCGACATGGCCCCTTGAGCTGCCACAGTTTGAGTAATTTCCATCCGAGCCGGAAATGGCTGCCAGTGAGGAGTTTATTTCTTCTAGTGCAGTTTTCTTCTAGAGTACTGTCTTTGCATTTAACATACTGTTGGAGCAGTTTGGATAGAGCTGGCAAGGCTGACGGGCACAGTATCTACACTGGATTAGATAGGCTACTCAGCTCCACCAGTAACTAACAGCTTTGTGCTTCAACGGCCTTTCGCCAGGTTGTTGCTGGTCTTGCATCAGAAGACATCTGAAAAAAATGCTGGATCTGTTCTAGACTTGACATAAATGACTAAAACAACAATTCCGGTATCCCGGGACGTTGTTTATGAGTCAGGGGTAGAGCTGGAGCATCAATCTTTCATGGTGAAGAGAGCGCTAAGCTGAAAAAGCAAAGCTCTCAATTTACCAGTGGATCTCACCAGTTCTCACCTATGGTCATTAACTGTGGGCAGTGACCGAAAGAATGAAGCTGCAAAGCTAGACGCTGAAATGAGCGGCTCTGAGGGGTGGCAGGGCCTTGGGTGAGGAGGAGCTCAGAGTAGAATGTTTGCTCCTCCACATCCAAACGCCAGACACCTTCCAGGGGAGGTGTCTCAGACATAAACAACCTGGAAGGAGCACCTGGGTTGGACCCAGGACTCACTGTAGAGATTGTATCTTTCTGTTCTCTCAGGAATTCCTCCGTGTCCCCCAGCTAGAGCTAGGACTGGAGAGGCACCGGTCTGGGGATCTCTGCTCAGTGTGGCCCAGTCCTGGTTAAGTGGTAGAAACCAAAACACTTTTTCCACCATCAAAACTTTCTTCCAGGAAATGAAAGAAAGTTTTAAAACCAACCGGTTCTCATTGTCACATACTCCTAATAGATGCTTTTCACTACACAGAGTACCAGTTTATCCTCAGTTTTCAACCTGCAGTGTAGCGTGGGATGTCTAACTTTGGGTCAACCTTGTAAAAGGGAGTATTAAAACCCAAACCATGTGTTTTTCTAAACCTCGCCAAGCAGGTTTGGCTTGCCGTTGTCTAAACCAAGCCAAACCTAACCAAACATTAACTGGAAATGAATCATGTAGAACTAAATCATATCGATAACCAGCATCTAAAGTCTCTTTCACTTGCAAATGCAGACTTTGTTATTTCGTCAAACTCAGATGTGAATTTTCACCCTGCCCTTTGAAAAATGGCACCGTATGATCAGTGGTAATGCAAAAACAAGGAGCTTCTGCCTGAGTAGCAGTGTATCACACCTTTTGACACGTGTTGACACAGTATGAGAGAAAATCTAAATCTGCTGAAAGCGTAACATGGATTTGCAATTGAAATTTAAGAATAAGTCTTATTAGCAAAGGGTAGGTGACCATGTCTTTGGTTTCACAAGAATGCATTCTAGGTTTTTGTAATGTGAAACAGCTTGTGAAACAAATTTAAATAGAAGTCTTGAGATAGTTTTGTCCAGTCTCCAGATTGATCTCAGCCTGTGACAGAGTACTGGACATATTCATGCCCTGTTTCATACTGGCTACCAGCCCGTTCTTATTATAGTAGATTCATGGCACAGACAGACCAGTTACTTCAGGTCACGCACTACTGCCACAACCTAAGCATGTTGTAATTTGAGCCCGTCACCAGGATTTAATTGTCTATTTTTCTTTTTTTTTTTGCCAGAAGACATAAATCAGTTGCCTGCGTGCTTTCAGTGTCAGTCTCCTGCTACACAGTGAGAGGCGGTCAGGCTTGTGCACTCTGGGATGGGCCATAACCAGCCATGAAATCAGTTGTTTGGGATGCTGGCAGCAAATACGACAGGCTGACGTGAAGTCCGAGTCCCTCTGTCCATTCAGAGAAAGCAAAACAGTATCGAAGCAAATGGGAAATAGCAATCTGTGTATGGCATGTGAGCGTATTTAAAATGAACACAAGAAGTCTGATAGCATCTGGACACGTAATCAATAGTTACATATTTCTAATGAATGAGTTCAGCTTAACAATAACAATAATACTGGACTGCGTGCTTGTTTTCATAAGTCCCTGTTTCCTGCATGTCTGGCCTTTTTCTAGGATTAGCTAAATGTTTGCAAGGTCCAACTAAAACAAAGATGACGCTGGTAGCTTGAGGTCTGCCCTAAACCACCATCCAACCTATCTGCTGATCTCAGCCCAGATCCTGTCCAGACAATAGCCAGCTTCCCCCGGCTGCACCAATGAAAACACATGCCATTATATAGAAGCCTAGTGAGAGGCGTGCAGGCGAAAAACAAGGGAAAAGGAGAGGGAAGGTGACAGAAGAAGGAAAAGGAGGAAGGACTCTGCCATAGTCACTGACTCTACTCTCCAGCGCTCTCATAAAAATTTAGCAATCATAATAATAATAAACGTCATTGAAGTGGAGAGCATTTCTGATAAACCGAAGGGACTGCTGGTCGGGGGCAGTGAACTCAGTCTTCCCCCAGTGCTCTCTGACAGAGCCTCTAATCCATTTAGGTTAAGTCTTGGCACAGAATCTGAAGGTCTGACAAAGCCCAGCTCTGTCTCTGTGATCCAGCCCACTGAGTTTTAAGCTTTTACAGATGTGTGGAGAAAGTGGGCATGGAGCTTGCCCAGGCTGGGATGTCTGACTAACTGGATGCAGGGTGCTAAATCTGCCTTTCAGCAACAGCTTGATGAATCCTTCACATCAGCTTCCCGCCTCAGACCTCCCCAGCATGCATGGCTGAACACAGGAAGCCAGGCCCTGGTTGATTGTTGTTGTTTTGTTTTTTTTTTTTCCCCAAAACAGACATGGTAACATTAGCATGTGTGGCTATCCAAGCCTCATGTTTCCTTGTTGTTTGCGGGGCAGGCAGCCACGCGTCTTATCAGTGCTGATGTTGTCTTTTTTGGTTTGTGTCCCAGCGCTCTGCAGGAGAAGAGAAGGAAGAACCTTTGATAAAGAATGTAAACTCTTTTGACTCAAATTTCCACTTGTGAGTTACAGTTGCAACTGTCACGCCTTCGCCATCAAGCAGAACCAGTGGAAAATTAAGAAAAAAAAATGCCTCCGATCAGACAAGTCTTCGCAGCCACTTTGAAGAACTGATATGGAATACATCAAAGCGGACATGCTCAGCTGACGTTCGTGATGGGCAGCGCACCTACATTCTGTTATGGGAGAGGAATACAAAAAAGATTTATTCAACGTGATTGTGAAACAGATGTTGGCAGTGTGTGCTGCTGTGTGAACGGCTCTTTGTTTCCTTTTTCCAGTCAAGAGAATATGTTACAAATAATTTTCAGATCAGTTTTCCTTTGCTCTGATCAAGCTGAAATGCAAACTACAAGAAAGACAAGGCGCCTTAAGAATCTGTGAAAAGATGAAGGAATTAAAACAGCCTGCTTTACAGTACTACTGTATAATCACGCTGAGCTCGGATATATGAGCCGGTGATTGCGAAAAGCGTGTACATGTGTGACAGCCTGCAGGGGTGAGGTGAGGTGAGGCACAAATATTTGGTGCAAACGTGACTCAGACAGGATAGGCCGATGACAGACTAAGGGTGTGTTTGTGTGTGTTCATGCAGTGTGACAACCGGCTGAATAAAATTGGTGTGTGTTAGTGCTTTCTCCAGGCCATTTCTTGGCCACCTGTTTGCCAGCTCACATGAATAACAAGGTACTGTGCTTTTCTTAGCATTTCCCACAACACCCTCCTCCTCCTCCTCCTCTGCTGTGCTCAGGGCAGTCCGACACAGACACAGACTAGCTCAGGCTCCATCTGAGAAAAACAGCCACCCACACCTTTATGTCTGCCAGACACCTCCATACAAAATTCTGCAAAGTTTAAGTGACATGGGGGCAGTTGTCTCATACCCTGAACATTTCTCGCAAATCATAAACAGTTGAAACGTTTCAGAGGTCCATGAAATCAAAGTCAGAAGATGGGGAGTCACCTCCACAAAAAAAGTTACAATGGGATGCTGTTGTGCATTTAAGAAAAGACAAACTCAACTTTGTTTGCGGCTTTAAGGGAATATTTGGGGCAATAAGGTTATTCACTTTCTTGCTGAGACTTAAATGGGAAGACAAATACTTTTCTCTTGTCAGTTTCTCGAATATGAGTGTTACCATAGAGATGAAAAACCTAAATGTTTTAACTGAAGCAGATAATGTGCAGTGATAACTATTGGGTTTTACAAGTAGAATTTGAGCTTTAATTCTTTTGTTTTTTAGTTCTTAAACTAACTCCTAACTTCCTATTTTTCACACATGGGAGAGTGATATACTTCTGCTCCCCTGATTTAGCAAACAAAAGCATGTATCAAAGAAAGCTGCATTTGCCAAACTGTCGTATTTCAAGATGCTATTTTACATTTATTTATATTGTTTAGTCCCCAGCCTATTTTGGGGACTAAACTAGAATATGTTGGCATGCTTTAATGTTCAAAGTAACATTATTGTTTTTCTCAGTGCTGCATCATCTCTTGTCATTTTCGTCTCAAATGTTGGGATTTAGCTTCTGTCTCTTTCAGGGCGACCTTCTGCAAGACTCAATCTGCTATTCGTTACAGACGGGTCAAAAATGGCCATTTGCACAACTGTGACTTTTTCTTTATTAGCAATCACACTTATAAAGAGAAGTAGACATCTCTCTGTGACATCACACATAGAGTTTGAAGTGTTGTTATGAACCCAGGTTGTTTTTTTGACTGCCATGTTGGCAGGAACACAAGTCAGATGAAATATGCCCAGTTTATCTCAGTCACCACAAGTTACCAATTTTAGCTCATCTTAGTTCATGTTAACCTATATTGTTATCAAACATGATCTTAAATTCATCCTGACTGAATCTGTCCTTGCATCAGATGTTGCTACAGAAACAACATCTGAAGTGAAACGAAGACTGCCAAGCTCCATCAGACTATCGTGGCCATCCATCACGAGCGTAACCGTGGCCAGACAGGTGGCTCCGGCAGAGCAGCTGACAGCAGCAGAAGTTGTGAACTGGACCCTCCCAGGCTGGCCTTGAATGGCACGGGGGTGGGGATGGCTCACCTGAAGCAAGCAGCAGAAGCAGCGACCAATTTCACCTACCACATCAGCCCCCCCCCCCCCCCCCCCCCCCCCCCCCCAACAGCCTTCATCCCCAGCCCCTTCAAGGCCAACCCAGAACCAGTTCTAGCTATGGAGGCCAAAACCGTTCTTTGTACCTCTTTGTAAATATATTTGTACAGTAAGGTTGGACATTTTAACATTGAAGTCAACAGAGATTGACTTGTTTTTGGAGCCAGTCTCTGGTGGTCATTTGAAGAACTGCATGTTTTGGCACTTTATGGATAAGGTCAGTAGAAAAAGCCAGATGTAGCTCGTTGCAATGTGTGGAGCGAGCAACTTAGGTATGTATTATGCAAAGCAGGGGATGTGATGATGTCTCTCAGTAAAGGAAGTGAAAACCAAACTAGGCCTTTCTGGCAGAGCAGGGCCAGTGCTGTCCAGAGGGAAAAAAATCATTTTATTTCATCCATTGTACAAAAGAAAAAAAAAGAGGGAAAATATGTTTTGTTCTGTTTTTTTCAAATTTTGAATCAAAGAAAGGGTTGGAGCCACATTTTTTTTTCTGGGATTTCATCCAGACCAACATTCTGCTTCCTAATTCTGAGTGAGAACTGTGGGCTTTCTAGTGGCAACTCGAATTATTGGCTGCAGCCAGGCTTAACTGGTTTGGGCTCTACCATATTTACCCTCATAAGCCCTTAGTCGCCTTTAAAACACGCAGAGAAAAAGTATGACATATTCCTCTGTTTGAAGAAACTGCTCTTTTTAAAGTGATGGATCCGGAACAAATTCATAAAAGACAATAGTTCAGCTCAGGGCAGCTGTCTGCACAATAAAAAAATAATGATGATAATAATTTCCAGGTTTTTTTGGGAGACTGCCCTGATGCCAGTTACAGTGTTAACAGCACATCTGGAAGAAACATGCACCCTCTCATCTCTCAGCTTAGCTGAAAATAAGATGGCATGAACACACATACTAAAGTGTGCATTTATACACTATTTTTACTTGTAATATTTGTGTGAAATATCTGGCTAAAAAGACAACGCTTGAAATCTATTAAAGTACTTTTCATGATATTCATGCAAAAAGTAAACAAAGGAAATTATTAAACTAAATGGGAGGACAAAAATCACCTTGACTGATGCATGTGGCAACATAGTGCTATGTGTACACTCATCAGGTTTTGATACAACAGCCATGTTAGTTATGAAAGTATCCCTGGAGACCCCACCAAAAATAAATAGCCTGAAATATAAAGCCGTCGATCCATCCAGCGGCAGCCAACTGGGCCTATCCAGTTACAGTGCTGAATAGGAAATTCATAAAATAAATAGCTGCTGGTACTAAGTTTCTGTTTGGGCTGACACAAGGAAACCACCGTCTTCCATTCCAGCTGTACGTGATGAAGCCAGCGTAAAAGACCTGCTAATAAATTTGCTGGATTCCAAGAGGTGTCTGGGATTTGAGGGCCCTATTGAAGGGTATGTTTGACCTTCTAGCCGGATTTTCAGTTCAAGAAAGGAGCTCTCGGCTTCCAGAGGACTATTTTGAATGCTCGGAAGTCCCGTCGGGCTTGGCTAACCATGACCCATCTAAAAGCTCCATGTAGGAAAATGTGCCAAAAATGTTTTTCTCAAATGTCAGTCTGCAAAACTCCCAAGCTTTATCGTCTCAAATGTAAAAGTTGGTGAAAAGAGAAAAAAAAAATCAGTCAGTTCAAGCAGAGAAAAAGTCAAAGAAATACAGAAAACAGTAAGAGGGAGAGAGAGACTGGGCCGAGGGTCATTCTTTGCAGAAGAAGAAAGAATGTTTTGTTGAGCTTTTCGTGGGGTCATGTTTTGATAACCCTCAGCATGAAAATATTTATGAGCTCAGTGAAGTGAGGACCAAAAAAAAAAAAAAAAAAAAAAAACAGATGATGTTGGAAGTTTGCCGGCATAGGCTAGCAACGTTGTGTAAGCTACAGCAGGAACATGAAGTCACTGCAGTCCTGAGGCTAACACCCACATGTTGTTCTGCTCATGCTCTGAATATTAAAGCACAATCTCAAAAGCAACACACAATTCTCCATATGTGACTTAAATCTGTGTGAAGCTGCGCCTCAGTGGTGGTCCCTCTTTCAACATTCATCAGGCAGAAAGTTTTCCAACAGCGAATGTGATGATCTGGATGCAGCGGGGAATGTGCCGCTCTGCTAAATGAGCAAATGAGGTCAAGTGCTGAAGGGTCAAGCTCATCCATCCTCCAGAAGATGGAAAGATGTCACCCACATCCACAGATTCCTCCCATATCTGTAGCGGTGGATAAAAAGCAATGAGTCAACATGTTCCACTTTGTGGATTATTATACAGTAGATTTAACTGAAACTCACTTGTGCATTTTTTTTTTCTGAACACAAGTGACGGATCACATCCGGAGACACATTTGGATAAAGAAGTGAGGACTCCCTGTTGCTGAGTCCAGAATATTACTGGAGCATGTTACACAGGAAAGGAAAGACAGATGCTTCAGATTGGTTCCAGACAAAAATATTCCCTCTTACTTGAAGACATATTTCCTGCCCACATGACCTCTCACTCCCTTCCCATCCTTAGTCTTCATTATTGCTCCCCTTTGACCTTCTTCATCCTATGATCAGATGCAGGCACCCCTGTTGCACCGTACACTGTACTGTCCTAACAATGTCTCCCACCAGGTCTTTTCAAGACTAATTAATTTGAAATTAGAGACAGCAGACGTGAAAAATCCAGTGTGGCCTGATTTCCAACAGTGAAGGTGGCACAGTTGTCTGAAGATGTCATTGTAGCTAAATGGAGTAAATTTCTCCCTCATGAAGTTAGTGTATTGGTAAGATTATCTGTCCTGCAAGGCAGGAAATCATAACCACGAGGCTGATCAACAGGAAATTAAAGAGAGCAACAAGGTTTAGACAAAAACCAACAAACCTTCACATATATCCTCCCAGCAGTAACATTCAACCAGTGGCAGTCCCTGGCAACAATGTCCTAACAGTCAAAACATTCACTCAATTTCCCCAGTATGTAGAAAAACAATGGCAAAAGCTCAAACCACTCTAATGTAGTCTCCTTTTTTTTTCCCAAGGCTAACATTGGGACTCAAATACATCTCTGTTTTGTTTTTGAGAGTATTCAGGTAATATAGCCTGTCAGATTTTCCTTTTTATGTAAACAGTATCATCATGATCTTATAATAAGTTTCTTGTTTTATTGTTTTAGAGGTTATGGCAAAGTACAAAATGTCTCAAATACCCCGGGCATGAGTAATTTTTGTAGATTAGCCCTCTGTGCTTTGTGGGATCTTGAGGCCGTCTGTATTTCCACAGCTGAGCTCTTTTACAGACGATATTCCAACTGATTCAGTGCGTGGCCACAGGTTTGGGCTCAGCAGTATTGTGCAGCTTAAAACTCAAGATCAGTTTGTCTTAAATCAAACCGCAGTTTGTATTTGTGGCTACATTCAAATTGGTCAACGAGCAAATGCAAAAAACATTATCGGTCAAAGATCCACATCAAGCTCCCAGAGCAAAGTACAAAAACATTTACAGATGAAGTTTGAAAGCGGAATGGACATTTCACCTGCAGGGACTTGAGTAAGGAGCGCTTCACACTGGGAAACCGATACAATTGCAGATCCATCTGTACAGTTTAACATTTCATATTCTTCCACCATGAATCTACTGATGCTCTCATTGATTCCAAATATTGATTTAAGTTTACCTCTCATGAGTGAAATACAGTACCGTTCGGCACCGGCATCACGCGTTCACATCTGTGTTCTAGATGAACACTACTGGTGGTTTGATGATGGGTCGTGCTCTCCTGGGTTTGGCTGCTCAACTGAAACCAGCAGCATCGGTCTCCAACACTCAGCCGCCGGTGTACTTTCATCTGCACCTAATGGGGCTTAGCTGCCCAAGCAACACCAACCACACTGAGACATAGTAATAGGATTTCTACTACAAGTGTTGTCCTAATTGGAATCATTTATCCACTTTACAAAGCGGTATTGCTGTTGTGTGGCTGATTCTGTTTAAAGCATACAATTAATTTAATGATTTAACCTTGCTTGGTTAATAGTTGTAGACCACAGATAATTATCCCGTGCCTGTTACTGTTAAATTAAAAGCATGGTTTGTACATCATGTGTTTGATGATTTAAGCGAGTTTCATTCATGCAATGTGACTGGGGTTGCAATGGGGTGGAAAACTTTCAGAAGATTTCCAGAAACTTTCCTGAAGCTCAATGGAAAAAAGCTTGGAAATTTTGTTAATATTCCAACTTGGAATAAAAAAGTATACATGACATTCTTCTGCAAAATAAGATTAGAAAAATGCCTCATTGTGCACAGATAGGCTATGCAAGTAGCTCACAGTTAAAGTACTTTGAAATGGTAGTTTGCAATTGATGCTGGTCCAAATAGTAGAGTTAAGATAGATAAACAGATGAGCATCTCCTATATCTGCATGTTAAAGCTGACTATGACATATCCTTCTGGCTTTTGTATAACAGAAACTGGCTATCAGCAGGCTAACACCAATATCACTGTAACTGGCTCGCTAGCGCCATGGTAGCTTGCCTCTTTAATTGGCACTGAAATGATGCTAGCTAGCCTACATTTTGCTGGTCTTATTTATTGGCTAGTCAGCCACTGTATTAACACATTTTGTAGTTTTTAGTTGAACATTAGAGCCATTGAGATACACTCACTGGCCACTTTATTAGGTCTACCTGTTGAGGTGGTTGTTAACACAAATAGCTAACAAGCCAATTACACAGGAAACAGCTCAATACATTTAGGCATGTAGACATGGACAAGAGACTCGCTGACAATCAAACTGATCATCAGAATGGAGAAAAAGGGGATTTAAGTGACTTTAAATGGGGCACAGTTGTTGGCGCCAGATGGACTGGCTGAGTATTTCAGAAACGACTGATCTACTGGGATTTTTCACACACAACCATCTCTAGGGTTTAAAGGGAACCGTCTGAAAGGAGAAAATTTCCAGTGAACCTGAAACACAACATGGATCCGTCCTGCCTTGTATCAACGGTTCAGGCTGGTGGTGGTGTAATGGTGTGGGGCAGCCATTCCCAAACTTCATACCAAGGCCCAATTTCAAATGTGAAAAATCTCTGCAGCCCATGCAAAACTTTAAACACCACTTTGATCAACATACAAGACTAAAAGCTACATTCCAATATTAATGTAAGGGGTCAACAAATAAGGTGACACTTGTCATATTAGGTTAAGATGACACTAGAATAACACTCAATTGGTTTGTTTTATTATTTCAAAATATGTTTTTTAAATTATGTAATTAATCTTTAACAGTAATTAAAACACATTTGAAAAAAAAAATCTAGGATTTAAAACATATTTGTTTATTTTTAATGACCTCTCACGGCCCACCTGCAGTACCACGACAGCCCACCAGGGGGCCGTGGCCCACACTTTGGGAATCACGGTTGTGTGGGGATCTTTTCTTGACATGCTTTGGTCCCCTTTATACAAACTGAACATCTTTTAATTGCCACAGCCTACCTGACCATGTCCATCCTTTTATGACCACAATGTACCCATCTTCTGAAAGTTACTCCCAACAGGATAATACACCATGTCACAAAGCTCAAATCATCTCAAACCGGTTTCTTGACATAACAATGAGTTCACTGTTCACTCTAGAGGCCTCCACACCCACCAGATCTCAATCCAATAGAGCACCTTTGGGATGTAATGAAACAGGAGATTTGCATCATAGATGTACAGCCAAGAAATCTGCAGCAAATGTGTGATGATCTAATGTCAATATGGGCCAAAATCTGAGGAATGTTTCCAACACCTTGCTGAATCTAGGACGTAAAGAATTAAGACACTTCTGAGGGCAAAATGGGTTCAACCTGCTACTAGCAAGATGTACCTAAAAAAAAGAGGCTGGTGAGTATATATAAATATATTTAATGTAGTAATCATCAAAACTTTCCTGACTGAAATGTTTTTTTGTATTAACCAAGAATATGCTACATTCAATTTCCCTAAAGGTTAAAATATCTCCAGTATTTCTCATGTATTCCTGTTAATTGTCATCAAGGTTTTCCAGCTTCGAATGTTGCTGGAATATTGCCAACCCTAAATGTGGCACAGCAAGCATTGTCAAGGAGGCATATTCAATTTTGGGTGTTTAATCTGTTAATTATTGTGGCGATCATCTTAGTTTCAGCCTAAACAAAGCTACCTATTGTCAGTGTGCGCTAACTCAGCTAACCAGCTCCTGCTTCAGCAGCTTAATGTAAGCTATACTTATCTGCTCATCAAACAAAGAAAGCAAAAAAGAGGTTTTCATAAAATCCTAAATTATTTGTAATCTTTTAATTTGCGTGCTCTGTGCAGTGAAAATCTTAAATGTTTACCTTTTATACACCGTTAAGGCTCAGATTCAGCACAATCTGAATTTGTCTTGTTTAAACTTTCCCCAGGATAAAAATGTTTACTTGCAAGGAGATACTGAATTCCAACAAACTTGCTATTTACACTGAACTGTGAAGAAACGGAAACCCTGTGAGGAGCTTGCAGCAAGGCACCATTTCACCTGAAAGGTTTGCATTGAACATGAGCAGATCATGGAGGAACATATACAATGCTCAGAGAACGGTGCTTTGCAAATTTTTGAACTCTGGTACCATGTTCACTTCAGATCTGTACTGAGTGATGAGATATTCAGCAAACAGCAGATTTTTCTAGGCTTCAGGTGGCCTCAAAGGTTCCCATAAGGCCTTGTTCTGCAGCACTGCCCTCAGGCACACTTGAGCCTTTACACGGCTTGCACACATGAGCAAATTATAAATGAAAACACAGACCGGACCGGCGTCTCTGTCAGTTAAGGCGGACAGGGTTTCAGAGTGAGTGTCGAGGGGTCAGCTGCTTTCTCAGAGCGATCTTTTTCAACCGTGTGTCCAAAGTCAACATTCCAACTAACCTTCAGCTGTCACAATTCAGATCAAGGAGGTGCAGAGAAAATATGAAAGAGTGGAGAAAGTGGATTTTTTCTCTTCGACTTCAGAAAAAAGCTAGGGTTTCACAGGTTTGGCTCTCCCAGCTAAAAAGACCGCATGCCTACATTCAATTCATCTGGGCAGACATCATCAATTACTGCTAATTAACCAGATGATGGTCTGGTGAGCAGAAGATGAAGGAGGCGATTAATCACTCAGAGCATCTCCAGGCTTCTTACCTAACCTCAAAAAGGAGGATGGGAAGAAAAAGAGCTCCTTGGTTTCCTCTGCCTTGACGACATGCCCAGAAACAGGCAATGTCCAAACCATTACAGTAGACACTTAGAGGAAAATATAGACTCCTCTGAGGATTACGTTAGTAGTTATCATCCACCTGGCAGATCTAATGGAGAAAACACACATTTATCCTTGAAGTCATATAGTGCGTGCTAATATAAGGAGTATTACAAAGAGAAACGATAGTCAGATCTTTTTATTGGACAGAGGGAATTTCCTGCCCCTGCTGAGGTGCTGCTTTTCTCTTCTTTTGCTTGCCTGTGTCATGCCTCCTTGTGGGTGAGTTTTTACTGGCGGTTTGGATGATGATGTAATTGTGGAAAAGGTCTTGGGTGCAGTCAAACTAGAAATTTAGTGAGGAATTTTTAATCTGGTCCTGGCTGGCTGTCTTTATAAATAAAGATGTTGGTCTTCCCAAGAGACAAATACCACAAAGAGATGTGAAAAGAAGAAGCTTGTGCAGAACCAAATTAATGCACACAGCTGGGAAACTCCAATTCCCATTACATAGTCAAAGGGCTCATTTCTGTGCTGTATACAGTGTGAGGTTCTGCAATGTTGTGTGTGAAATCATTCTAATCTTGATCCAGGAAAATATTATCGTGACTGGAGGAATCCAGGAATTTGTGCTTCCAGATGGGTTTTAGGGGATTTTTCAAAGTCTTGCTGATGAGACAGCTACAAGGCTTCTGGACAAATCACCACATGCAACAAACAATTTGGTTATTTTATTAGTCCTCCCTGTCCAGCCAAATTAAATTGTAGCCGTAATCATCAACACAAATCTGCCGAGCAAAGCATCTTCCTAAATAAAATATACTCCCAGCAGTGGAGAAGCAGCCCAGAAAGTGGTGTTGAGTACACCACTGCTGCGCAGTGAGTCTGCTACTGCTTTCATCAGCTGCATTTGATGAGGCAGCCTGGGTTGTTTCAGTGGTATGGACTCACCCCATGTGTGCTTTATTACCTCATCTTCAGTGGTGATTTATAACTCTCACATAGGCCGCGTTTCTGGGCTGTTTATATCTGCTTCAGATAAAAGAAAATCATAGCTTTCTAACCAAAGTGGAATGGGTCTGTATTATACGACAGAGAGCCTCGCTGTGCAGCTGCAACATACCTGCATCACATATATATCTGATCTGCCTTTTCAGAGGCATTACACTATTCACTACCACATCTGCACAAACCATCCCCGACGACCTCTGATAAACGTGGAATATGAAACCAAATCTGCTGGAACACAAATTCCTTTATGGTCTGGTCCTAATGTTGACAAGCAGACATTTCATCCTCATGACTCACATCCTGAAGAACAAAAAAGTGCACAGCTTTGCTCATATTAAGATCAAATGTTTGCCTGGGAAAGAGAAAATAAAATAAATCTTGCTCTGTCCATCCTGGGTATTATCAGTCCACATGCTGTTTTATCATGTAGAGTAAATCAAACGCTCAAGGCTGCATGCGGATGCGTTTATGTCTTCTCAATGTCCCGTTCTTTTAAGATGCTAAATGTTTGCTTATGGCTCCATCCTGTGGAGAAAATAAATAACTGTAAAAACATCCCACGCGCATCACATCACTCAACAGATTAGACCTGACCCAGAGATTAACACTGAACAGTCATTAAATTAACTATTATATGTTGACATATTATTAAAAGTTAGGGAAAATTGAGGAGCATAAAGCAATTTTGAGATGTCATTCTGAAGTAAGCTGAAGACAAAACTTCAACAAAGTTGGACCATGCTTCAACACAAATGTTATACTGTGGATGATCTCCCCCAGAAGCTAAAAAATCAAATAAAATTAATTAAATTTCATGGTGGTCCACAACATAAAAAGCCAAGACGTCTGCTACAGTAATACATTATTTTATTAGGCAGTACTGATAATTAATTGTGATGTACAGCATTTTTTAATTTTATTTTTCAAACCAAGTGTACACACTGAAGAAGCAAAACAAAATGGCAGCTTTTAATCCACACTGACTTGGTAGAGTCCACAAAAATGTACATTTCTGAAGCAGACAAAATACCAAAGTACATCAACATGATGGAGTTTTTGTACTAAATATAATTTACAAGTCCTGTTTTTTGTTTTCGTCATAGTGCCAATGTTAATTACTATCCGATGTCAGACATGAGTAGAGTTTACCTACAGTCAGCCAAGACAGACAGTTGCTCTGGATTTAGAAATTGTGTATCAGATTCATAAACGGGGTCCATGGACTGGACTGCAGTCTGTATGCAGGACTGAAAGATCTTAGACTGCTTTAGTTCATCAATCCTGCAGAGATCAAGTCAGATAAGGAGGAGGGGAGGGGACCCAAATGTGAATGTGATCTCTTAAGTCTACAACCATGCTGTTAGAGTAATAATATATCCTGCTGGATGCTGAATGAAGTCCTTGTTGGCACAGACTGTTGATCCATGAGACTAAACTGTAGCAGCAATTTACATGTGGCTCTATTCTTTTCTCACAGGGGTGATCTGAGCAAACGTTTATGCAGGAGTCATTTTCCACCCAGGACCAATCTTTTCGTCAACCGTAGAGAATCAGAATGTCTAATGTGTGCCATTTCCTAATTACTTGAGCATGCAAGTTGTTACAATACTGTTTTCTGCAGAGAAAGATGTTGACAAGGGTATGTAAACTAGAAGTGCAGCGTGTGTTGCGACAAGATTGTTCTCAACTCTGATTTCTGATTCCGCTCAAAGACTTAACTCGTTTAGTCTTGACAGTTTTCACAATCTGTGCTGTTTTATCATTCTTGAGCCACTCAGATTGGAAGTTGAGCTATTTTCAAGAGCCAGTAAAGACAAAATCTATAAAATATTTTACATCTAATACACTAAATGAAACAAAATGTGTATCTATAGTAGAGGCAGCGGCGGGGAGATTACGTTCGACTCCTTTTTCCAGCCCTGCAACATCACATATGACAAGTTTTTAAACATAACTAAACTTCACTGTGTCAATAACTATACATTTATATGTAAGGATGCATTTCCTGTCAGTAAATGCACACGTAAAACTGCTTCCTGCTGATAGTTAGCATAGTGTTAAAGCAGAAAAAAAGATTGCTGTAGTGAAAAACACAATGTTGTCACATGAGCTGCAGCACCGAAACCATCCAAGAATTCTGACCCGTTAAACTCGATGCACTTCTCAGTTTCCCTGCAGTCAGATATGGTTTCATATAGATCTATGAAACCCAGGCGATCGTATTATTTCACAATGTGTCTGCCGATGCCATTTTAGCTAAAGGAGAAAAAAAATGATTAAAAAAAAAAATCAAAGCTAAGCAGTTGCTACACATCAATGAGCTGAATCAGAAATCAGTTTTAGATTAAATAAACTTTGTAGTTGAAAGAAACTAGTTCCAGGAGCCTAGTGTTTGTGTTCAGGGAGCGAGCGGTCCCAGGCTCAGCTCCACGTGGTGCGTGAGCCAGATGGGTTCGCTGGCAGTGTCTGCTCCCTCCTCGCTCGGCCGGATGGGAGCTGCGAGGTTGCGGAAGTCGTGTCGGATCTTAAATGAAACGGTGACGTCCGCGTCCTCCTCCTTCTGAGGGACCACTTTGATGAAGAAACCAATCTTGTTGGATTTCCTGAAGGCAACAATGCTGTAGAAAGTGCAAAGAGATAATGTCAAGAGTTACCGCACGCTGGCGTTGTTGTGCGAGTGTGCGGGATCGTGTATTTACTTACTCTGGATCGTCTTGGAAGTCCTGAGGCTCAGCCAGTTCATCATACTCAGCAGCAGCATCCTTTCCTGCCAAGACCAGTTCCTTACTGGGAACAATGACCTAAGAAACACAGTTTGAATACTGAATGACTTTCATGTGAGAGGTCAGTATCATTTAAAAGATTTTTTTCTATTTTAAAAGTTAATCATCTTGAGAAAGAAAAATAAAAGAAAGAAGCAAAATTAAAGCTCTACTGATGTTCAAGGTTTCACATTTGTCATAAAAAAGGTCCATCATGGGGACTGAGAGAGGAAAAAAGCTTAAGCTGAAAAAGCTAAAGATGCTTTTTCAAATAGGTCAAACTGGACAAATAAAGATTAGGATGCTTATGAATCTTATCTGGACTGCCAGGCAGCATAAATGTACTCTCTAGAGTCCAAGCAGGGAATCTTTGTGACACAATATTGTTGATTTACAGTGTATTTCATTGGACACGTAGTTAACTTTATATCTATATTCTTTCTTTCATTTTAGACCTCGAGGATTTGTTCCATTTTCCAAGGAGTCCTGACTAAGACGACTTAATATTATATTGATGCTGGAATGGGTAGATAAATGAAATAAGATTTCCATTTTTATACCATTAGAAAATAAAATTTATTTCCCTGTGTAAACCCCCATGGTTTATGTTGCAACTCATTTAGCGGAGTGGTGTCAGCCGGCTGGGTCGGCCCGGTCTCTGATCCCTACAGTCAGATCATCATTTCTCTTTGGCCGTTTTAATTTGAACCAAAACGACAACTAAGCGGTGAAGATAACTCTAAAGACATTAACCAAAATGAAAACCATGATGAAGATCAGAGATGTGAGAAAGTGAGAGTGACTCGGTTCACGGTGTCCGTGAGGCAGCCGACCGCTACGCCTTCTGTTGTCGTTTTTATGTTATACTTTAATGTAAATAAAATCTTAGCGGCATAAATCAGGTGTCACTCTGAGGTCAGCTGATGCAGCTGTGGTTTAGTGGAGTTGTTGGACCTTTGGCCTTTATGGTGTGCAGTTTGAATAAGCTTCACAAAATAATAAAATTATAAGACTGGTGAAAACGTGAGGTTTAGTTATTGTTTGTGATTACGGACACATCTGATCATACATGAATTTTTAGGACAACAAGCACTTCTAACATCTGGGGCCACGTCCACAAATTTTACTCTTCTTTCATTGCTTTAGAGGGAAAGATGCAAAGACCTGGATTACTATAAGAAAAAGCATCTAGTATTTGATTGATGCTTTACTTACTCCAGCAAAGGTACAACATCATGAACTACATGTAACACATTCCTCACCTCTTTAAAAAAAAAAAAAGAAGTGATCTGACTTAGATGTTTGTATAGGTTTTTGGGGAATCAAAAATGTTCTTAGAAACAAGAATCAAGGCAGATGGCCACGCTTCCTGAGTTTTCTTCTTCCTGTTAATTAGATTATACTGCTCTTCACAGTCGCTCATGATGGGATTGCAGCAAAGATGTGATACAATCTGTTGGTTTTCTTAGCTAGCCTGTTTTTTTTTTTCATAAATAAGTATATAATGAACTTTGAATCTGGACTAATTGAAATAAGAGCTGGATTATAACTGAATCAAATGAATTTGATTGAATTGGAATATAATTAATTGGACTGCTCTGAATTTCATTTCTTTTATGTGTAAAGTGCCTGGAGATGACTTTTCCTATTAATGAGTGCCATAAGAATACAGTGAGTTGAATCGAATTCTATAGATGTAATAACCATCTATATGTAACAGGTGCATGAAAAAGCAGCTGACAAAACTAAACGGAGCATCAACCGCCCTTAAGGTAAAAAATTCACACTCAGCTGGGACTCAGGATTGTGCGCTCTGACTGGGTATATTGTGAATAGAAATGGCTCATGCAGACAGGCAACTTTCTTTACCGGGCTGCCCCTTGACTTCAACACTTACACAGCAAAGATAGACACCTTTTATAAAAATAAAAAGATGCTGTTTCATATAACAAGAAGTAGCACGAAAAAAAGGCAGATGGTGAACAAATGCCACAAGCTTTGGAAGCTCCATTTAATAAATTATGTATCCAAGCCATGTGGCTTTTGGCCACAAAGGGGGCAAAAGACTCTATGAAGAGTCTGACGAATGTGAATTGCAAACAAAATTAGATCCTCACAAATTAGTATTTTTAACCGTTTAGCAATTACTTGTGTGTGAACAGTGACTGGACATTTAGTGCAGTGGGTTTTATCGGAAATGGTTTTCTGAAAAAGCTCTCTGATGCATTTTAAATGTCATTAAAGAGATTACAAACAGCTTCTATCTTCTTGGTTGGGTGTCTGAATTAACAACGGTTCTAGATAAATACCATGGCAGTGCTGTTGATGTCATCAGGATCTTCCTCCTCACAAGCAGCCAAAGTGACGCGGGTGATGTTCTCGACAGGGTTGGTCAGAGTTAGCAGCACCTGGCTTTCCTACGTACACAGGAGGGGAAAAGGGGGAAACCTACTCTAGTCAAATGCAATTTCATCACCTTTTTTCTGATGTGATCTTATATTGGAGAACTGGAGTTTGTCTTTTATGTCTTAAATGTTAATCCAAGTCTGCTGTTCTCATAGACTGACTTGAGCTCCAAAAACAGACAGCAAACGATGAACATGAACAAAACCAATGCACACACTGACCTTCTGGTATCGGAGATTGGGAATGGACATAATTCTCACTTCAGGAATATAACTCCTGTAGAGGAATAAGGAATAAGGAATAAGCAAAACACCAGTCAATACACAAACACTGAAAATAAAGGCTTTTTTTTTTTTTTTTTTAAAGAAAGCATCAAATGAGCATTTTCCTGAATATGCACAAAACAATCTTTAGAATTTTCAGGGCCTCAGTCAAACATTTTTTCCTCTAAATTATACTTCTGTTTTAAACTAAGATAGAATAAACATATATTATCATTATTTTCATCCCTTAAAATAAAACAGCAGTTTGCTGTTTCTTCAAGCTAAACTGCCTCTTCATCACTCAAGCATTTGTAGCCTAACCGGCTGACAAGTTCGTGTAACTTCCAATACGCTGCAGACGTGAGTGTATGGTTTGTAAATCAGGTTCACATAAACTCCATTTTGAAAGAATAAACGTAACTTGTAACTGCACGTCTTTCTCTACAAGACAGCTGCGAGTGCTGAATATTATTCATCAGCTCGTTCCTGTGACTCAGTGCGTCTGTCCCTGCGACAGTCAATGAATCCCTCTGTTGTTGTGCTTTAGCCTCTAGTGTTTCAAGCTCAATTTTACAGTGGAGTCAAACTTGTTTTCCAACGAATGTCGATGGAGCTCCTTTCCTTGCAATATCTTTACGTTAGGAACAGGCCTTTATCTTTTTAAAACTGAGATTCCCTGCTGGTCCCACATGCAATCCTAATCAAACACTTGTGACTTTAGTTTAAGAAGAGGGTCTAAATGAGCCCCCCCCCAAAAAAAAAAAAATGTATACAGATAGTTCAAGTTCTTTCAGCTTGGCTGAGAAACAAGAGCTACAGCAGGATGGTTACTACCCAGAGACCCAGAGCGTTGCTAGGATGATGAGGCTTGTGCTTCCCCTCTCCATTCTCTCTCAGGATATACGCAGCAACACATGCAGATGAATTCTTGCTCCCTCCAGCTAAGACATAATGGCGTGCCTTGTTCCAAAATTATATTACACTGTCCCTGCCCCATGTGACTGAATGGGTGCTGACTGGAGCCCTGACTGTTCATCAAATTAATTTACAGAACATATGAACACTTAAGGCTGATTTATATTCAGCAAACACTTCCATGCCCACTACTCACACAGCCACCAGCTGGATTTTGAACTTGATTGAAGTTGGATTAAACTCTGGCTTGCTCAGGTTGTGCTCACATTTCTGAGGGAGAACATTCATAAACATTGTTATTTGAATGTGAACGGCAAAAAGAGCTCAAAAAGCAAGAGCCTATAACAGATGCAATAAAAGCCCAGAGCCGGACTGACCCTGCAGCGCAGCGAGCGCTTCATCAGAAGGTGCTTGTGTCGGGGATGGAGCTGAGACGCTCCTGCAGGTTGGAAGTCCGGCTGCAGAAGCCTCTGGCGCAGCGTGGTCACTGACAGGACACAAGAACACATTCATAACCACCCATAATCCGATGAGTAATCAGTGTCGTTTCTGGTCGAATTTATACCTTCTGGTAAACTGATGGGTCTGGTGTAACAATCCTCAGGCAGGGGCTCCACTTCATCAAGAGCCTGGGCAGGCTCGATGCTGATCTCCTTCT
This sequence comes from Hirundichthys speculiger, assembly GCA_018398805.1. Classification (NCBI taxonomy): domain Eukaryota; kingdom Metazoa; phylum Chordata; class Actinopteri; order Beloniformes; family Exocoetidae; genus Hirundichthys; species Hirundichthys speculiger. Next base: position 1,513,039 of record JAGFBZ010000895.1, read on the forward strand.
GGTCCTCACCCTCTTTAAGGCTGGTGTCATTAAAAAAAGCAATGCTTAAATGTTTGGCGATACTATTCAAATATGTTGTTTAAAATAACTGGAAGTGAATAGAGCAGGAGTGGGCAAATCCAGTCCTTAAGGGCTGATGTCCTTCATCTCTTAGAAGTTTCCCTGCTTCAGCACACCTGATTCAAATAAATGGGTCGTTAACAGTCCTGTGCAGACCTGGACGACAAGCCATTTATTTGAATCAGGTGTGTTGTGGCAGAAAAACATCGAAGACATGCAGGACAGCGGCCCTCGAGGACGGGGTTTGCCCACCCCTGACATAGAAAGCACATACAGCACAAGTGGAGATTAACTGTATATAACCTACTGACATGAAAGTTGCATGATTACACAAACAAATTCATTCAGGGTCTGCTTCACAACCTTTTACAAAGCAAGATATACATTTGTCTCCGGCATCTAATCACGTATTTTGTCATCACCCAGCCTTTTGTCAGCTAATATTTAATCTTGAGACATTAAGCCAGACCCTTAAATGAAAAGAATCAAAGCCATTTCCTGCAGCACACCACAAAGTGTTTCTGCAACTTGAGAAAAATAAATAAATAAGGGTGATGAACTGTTAAATGTGATGGATTACCAGTGTATGTCAAGCCAAACTCCAAGGCTCTGCTAATTGACTTTAAATTACCCTGAAATTAATCAAACCACTGGCTGCTGGGAGGTGAAACATTTCTTCTTCTAAGTCATCTGTAGCGTGCAAACACACAATGTGCAGCTGCCGGGCCAACACACACAAAACCAGAGCTCTGTTTGAAACCTGAAGTGCTTTTATAAAGCACAGCATAGCATTATTAGTACACGGTAAAGAATAACTTACGAAAGGCCGGCCAGGCTTGATACGGGAGCTCCGGCCCTCTGCCTCTGCAGTCTGGTTCCAAGGCCATATTTTTCCTGGGTGAATTTAAACAAAGAAGGCATCAGGCAGACTGCCAACCATTAACTACGGGAAATTAATCTACAGCTATTTTTATACATGAAAATCCTATTACCTTGGAGAACAGAAATGGAGAAAAAATGGCATTTAACATTTAAAGACTAACAATAAATAAGAATATCTACTAGTAAGAGAAGAAAATAAGAGCCTTTCTACCAGAATAAAGGAGTGAATCAACAGAAAGCAACTCATTCATGTGCTCTAGATCTTTCAGTGACACAGTAGACAAGAAGATAAAGAGAAGACAGCGCTAACGTCAAGGTGAGACTACCCAAGTGTTGAAAAGTACAACTCACCACCACATGAATAGTGTGTTGCTGGGGGGGGAAAAAAAAAAAAAAAAAATAGAGTGCATAAGCAAAGAAAAAAAAAAGAGAGAATAAAGAACAAGGTGAAACCAAAACAAATTAGCAAAACATTAGTGGCATTTGATGACATGCAACAGCAGCAGAAATGCATCTGTGATGGGAAAGTAACACAGGACATCACATTTCCAATGATTCAAATGCATCACAGGAAGGAGCAGTTTACATTAGTAAATGTTTAATTATTGTAAAAGCAGAATGAACAATGTACTAAGAAGCTTCAGAAATATCAATACCATGTCCACGAAAAAAAGCCTCATTTCAAATAGTCTTCTTTTCTGCTACGTTACTTTCTTTAAAGTCAGGTTTGTGCAACAATATTTAAAGCCTCATTTTCACATTTTCAAGTTTCAGTCACTGCAAAATGGCCTGATCCAAGGATCTGCTTTTGATCAGCCTCAGCATGTATAACGACTTGTCTTGTGACGCTTGCAAGACATTATATACTCTGATCAAATATGTAACATGCTCAATATTTTGGAGGAACTGATGAGTGAAATCTTAGTAAAGTCTCAAAGCCACTTTGATCTACTTCTGTGGCACCTTTATTCCACCCAGCTGTGCTGTTTGAAGGGCACAGAGGAGAAACAGCATAATATTGTGCGCCTTTGTACTGCTTTGGAAGGATAGCAACAGCGGTGTAATGGAAATTGATCGTGTATGAATGAGAGCTGCGTTCAGGCCCACCGTCAGGACGTCTTCCCCAATAACATTATCATAGTTCTCCCGATGAACTCAGCAGGTCTCTTCCCTGCAATTGTAGCAGTGGCCCAACAGAGACCGGTACCACTGTGTGTGTCCCAGGAAACAAGCAGGCCGACTTAAACAAGTGGCCAGTTTCTTGTCTGGACAATTCTTACATGACAGTTGAAAACGTCTCGGAAAGACCCGACAGGTGAGTCTGGGTGCAGTCTGGTGAAACGTCTTGCAGTGACAGCAATCAAGTATGTGCTGTGAACCCAGTGCAACTTATCAACTTCACACCACTTTGTCGTGCACAACACGTTGGTATGATATGAAAAAATCATGACGTCTTTAAGGTGGCCGTTCTGTAACATCAACTTCGAAATTTGAAAGCAGCATTGAGGCATGGACATGGTGTCAATCTTTCACTCGAAAATCAAACCAAGCAGCTGATTAATCCCTCTCTCCTGCTTAGCCTAAAGCTAACCCAAGTCAGTAGCACATACAGTACTTTCAGCTACATCTTTGTCAATATTACTGATAAATGGGGTACAATGTAGCAAATCTTTTGACTGCAAATAATCGAATAATAGTTTATCTTGGATAAAAGAAAACACTGATTCAACAAGCAGTTTAACATTTAAAAGGCTAAAAAAAAGAAGGTATGACATTTCAGAGGAGGTGAAGGAAAATATTTGGTTCAGTGGAGGTTGAGTACCGAAAACGCCAGCGGCATGCACTGTCGTCTGCGGGCCAGCTTCTTCCTGTCTCTCTCCTGCTTCTCTCGGTGGGCCAGCTGCTGGTAGTACTCTATCAGCTTGTTGATCTGTGGAAAAAAATAATAATAGACACTCAGAGGGAGTGGTGCAGGGGTGAGCTGACTCCACCCACTAAAACTTGCTGCGATGAATAGACTTTAAATATGTGATTTAAAAAAGGTTGTTTTTTCTTTGTGCTGTATCTTACTGGCAATTTTATCAAAGCACGTCACAGTTGAAACTGTGCCTTTAATGCATATTTTAAGATCACTGCAAAACTTAGCGGTTTTACACTTGTAAAAATAACACATTTCAAAAGGAGCCACATTTTAGAACAAGGTTGTAGTGGTAAAAAGAATGACATCTTTCTTCAAAATATTTTCTAAATGGTACTGTATATAGATTAGGGTTGATTTTTCTAATCATACATCATTTTACAGTGTGTTATGCATAAGAGAGGGAATACTGAGATTGTGAACGTTTACCTTTAAGTTAATGTTCAGTGTTTGCCTTTAAGCTTTTTAAACTTTTGCCTTATAACTCTTATGATTCAAATAAAAACGTCCCAAGCTTTTATAACTCTTATTTGAGTAAACATGTAAATAATGAGCAGTAACTCAATAATGTGCATTGACTACTACTCTGTGCAGTAATGTATAATAAAACTTAGTCTATTACAACTTAGAAGAAGACACATTTTAAATAATTTATCTAGGGCTGGGCAAGATTAAAATTTTTAATCGCGATTAATCGCATTATTTCTCTGATTAATCACAATTAATCGCATTGTATACGGAAAATCAAATAATAAATTCAAAAGTAGTGCAAAATGCACTTTTATTGAAATGTTCTGCTGCCACATGAACTAAAGTGTCATAACATTTGTTGTTTAAACACTTTTAACATCAGCACTTGTCAGTAACACATATTTAGTGTAAATCTCATCTTAAAAAATGTAAAATAAAATAAAGATTATTGCCACTGCCAGGGCATTAATGTTATCCTGTTTTTATAAAAAATAAAAAAAAGTCTACAAACAAAATCCAACAAAATGATTGTGTCTCAGCACAATCAGAACATTAAAACAGGTAATTTCTGAGGTAACAGCAGAAACTTTTAACGGGGAGTTAAAACTTGGCAGTTGTTACAAATAACCTTGTTTCTGTTTAATCCTCCGTCTGGGAGAACTTTAAAATGAAAATGTCCATGTTAAAGTTCAGTAACTTTACCAATCTGTGTATCATTCATTCTTTCCATTTTCAATTGTCATTAAAAAATAAAAAAGGTTAAAAAGTGACATTTTATTACATTTTTCATTTTTTAATCTAACACAAAAAAACGAAAAAAATGCCTGTTTTTTTATATTTCAATTTTAGACTTGAATCAAAAATACGAAATTAAAAAATGGGCCACAGGACTGAATTGGTTTTATAATCGAGGACTGGACTTTCTGTTGTCGTTACACATCTGTGCCACTAGATGGAGCTGCACTGAAGTAACCAGTAAGAGAACAGCAGGACAGTGAACACATGGAGCAGATCTGATGTAACATGGAGGAATGATGCAAAAGTTTTTTGCAGTCCAGAATTTTTTTTATTTATTTTTTGACAGAATTGTTAATATTGCTACCCGAGTTGCTGCCCGAACCTGAACTTGCCCAGCCCTAATTTTATCCTTATGTTTCGCGTCTTCTATTTATATTTTCATTCATGTTTGTTTTTTTGTTTTGTTTTTTTTTTTTGTTTTACCTTTTTCATATATTTTTCTAACTCAATTTATTTTTAAATATGTTTTTTTCACCCCTTTTTTTTTAAAAGTCTGGTAGTCTTAGAAATCCACCAGCCAGGCAGAGGAGGCAAAACGGTTCATTTCCAAGCCCGACATGCAGAGAGATCTCTGTAGTTGTGTTTGATCAGAGCCTCTGTTGTCTAGAGAACTTGTCACCAAGAGTGAGGTGATACCAAACAACCCTTTAAGACCAACTAGTGCAACTTCATTACTCAGTGGCATTATGGTTAATTGGGTTGAACCCACTGAATCAGTCTGACAAAGTGGGACATTGATAATTGGACGTTTGTGCCAAATTTGTAGCCTAAGCAACCGTGTAGTAACTTAGTTTGCTTTTGCCTGAGGTTTTATAAGAGTGGATGTAACAAACTGTGACACAGCTATTCAAAAGTAAGTTGTGCATGATCAGAAAAGCATGTGAGAAACTTGTGAGTATCAAATGACCACAGGGAAAACACATACCCGCTGAGCATGAATGTTCTCTGGCTCTTGCCATCCGCCACTGGCTGCAGTGAACAAAACGTACAAACATTTTAGGTTCAAAACAGTCATCAACAACTAATAGGGTTCACACACATTTTTACCAAAACATTCCCATGACTTTTCCAAGACTACATAGTTGCAAAATGTTAAGTATACATCAAAACTTGATTTCCATGTCAAGATTTACTACTTCGAAACAAACAAAAATCCAATAACACCACGTCATTCGACACAAAATAAATATTTGTTCATTTACGTACATCAGTAAAATCCTAATCAGATTACACCCATGTTTGGCATGCTGTGGGTCCTGGATCTTCTCAAGCAATACCTTCTATTTATCCAAAACTTTTCCAGACTTTGAAATTCCCAATTTCAAATTCCATTACTTTTCCAGATTTTTCTTTTAAACCCTACAAACCCTGAAACAGGTTTAATTATGAGCTAAACCTGTTAGGCCCTACAAAACCCTGAAACTAGTCTAACACAATTTAAAGCTGAAAAATGAGTGAGTCTAAATTAAATTAACACCTACCAACTGATTTGTCAGCCATTCCCACATCCCTTGATGTCCAGCGACAGAAGCCACAGGCAAGATAATAGGCTTTCTTCATGGTTGTCTTGGTGGGATCATCAGGCAAAGGAGCTGGGATGTTCGTGGCCCGAGTGGACAGTGTGTGCATGCAACATGGGCAATCGAAACAATTTGCACACCTACAAGAAGCGCAGACATAAATACAATATGTAAGGAGACAAAGAGAAAGTCAGTGGTAACCTGCGTGAATATAACTATGTTGTCAGTCTCACCTGTTCTTTTTAAGCTTCGCTTCTGCAGATGGCATGTTCTCCAGACAACTTGGACAGTAATGGGAGTCCACCTGATGCAACAGGGAACCGTGTTAAACTGAGCATCTTTAGAGACTTATCAGTTTCTATGGTTTTAATTTGCTTATTATATGATACAATTAAAATTACGTTTTAAGTTAGTTAATTGTCGATAACATATTAGGGGGAAAAAGGGGGAGAAAGACAGGTTCGTTATCCCTTTACTACAGGAGGATACAGCTGAATTCATTTTGGGTGTGGTGCTCCTGTCAGCCTCGAAACCAAACTAGGCGTCATAAATCACACAACGAGGATCTTAGACAAGTGCGTCAACATCAAAACAAGTGTTTAAGTTTCAGAAAATTTTGCTCATCTTCGCTTGAGCTGAAAGCTCCAACATCAAGCATCAGCTACAAGTAGCAACAAGCTACAAGGCATTTCTGCTGTGTACGACATAACGCTAACTCCAGCGGAAGTTATATCGCACAGCCAGTAAAATGGAGGATTGCTGGACAAACTCTTGATTGACAACAAGCTTAGCCATACAAATGTACCAAATGACCGCACAAGTCCCACCCCCCTGTCAAAACGAGCCGCAAGTCCGCTAACAACAAAGTGGCTAGCCGCTGTCTCGTCGTAACCAGGGAGTAAACGAGGCAAAACATCACCATACCTCGTGAGATACACATTCCAAAGACCGCAGCTCACTGCAGTAGCGACAGAAATATAGCTGGGACAAGGGGGATCTGATCCTTTTCTCCCCACGGACCAGATAGATGACTCTATCCGGCTGCAGGAGGGACGCCATCTCTCACCAGAGAAGCTGAGTCTGAGGCTAGCAAGACTTCGCTGCTGGTGGTGACGTCACCACGGCCCCTTCTGGCCACAGACACGTAAAACGCTCCTTATCGACCTCGTGTGGTGAATATTGATACAGTCATTTCCAAAATTTCATGGAGATGTGGATTAAAGGCCCTTGAGAAACAGTGTCCCGGAATCTGCCCTCATCAAAACTCTAGATTTGATGGGATCCTAAATACAACTGCAGTAAGGAGTTGTTATAGTCTGATTTCCCTGAGGAGATGCTATATAATGATAATAATGACAGCTACAGGTACAAGTGTATTTAGGATACTGTACATTAAACCTGTTGGTCCTACGCCTTGGCACATTATATCTGCAGCTGGAAAGGTGCAGTACAAACTCTTTAAATAACAGATGGCATGAATATACCAGGACATCCTGAGCTTTCTTCAAGGTTCATTCAGATTATTTTATTTCACATCAGCAACCTTGCCCCATACTTTAACAACATTAAAATGCCTATTCTTATTTTTTAATTAGATCATAACAGCAGACAAATGGAAAAGTGACCACAGATTTGATAAAACAAGAGTAAGTCATTTTCATAAAAGTGTTGTCCACATTAAAATTACGGAACGTACAATAAAAATACAGACACTGCTGTCCTTTTTTGCACAGTCTGTGACTCAAAGGTTTGCTTGTTGTCAGTTAGAGTTCCCAAATATCTGTACTAACTGACAACTTCAACTGATTCTGTGTGGTCTTTCTTATCTTCGTGTCATTTAATTTTTCCCAAAAGTACCTGAAACATAGGCTCAGTTTGAGTTGCAGTACCAGATGTGTGGATGTGGCTTTATTGATTATCTTGGCTGTGGTGGAAAAATTATTGTCTCTGTCTTAGCCTCAAAAAGACTAAGGATTCTAAGTAACATCGATAATCAACCTTAAATAAGAAGACTTAGGCTGAATTTCAATTAATTTATTCTCCATTTGCATGCAAAAGGGGTCAGATCTGCACCTCAGCAGGCGATTGCAAGAAATGACAACTTGACAGTGAAAGACAGTAAACTTTAACAGACCAAACATTGAGATAGGACTCCTGCCCGGCACCCATGATGGCATCACACAGGAGAAACCCAGTTAGATAGAAGGACTATATTATTATATATCAGGAATGACAAATAGGTCCGTGGGGTCAATGAGGGACAAACAGGTCCCTGTGACCTCAAGACCTCAAAGCGCTAATTTTACCATAACCATGGCATAACAGTTTATCTTTTCCGTGCCACCTGGAGGCTCAAAGGTCCCACATTCAGCAGTGGTTTATGATCTTGGCCTTTATTTATTCAGGGAGAGTTCTCCATCAGCCCATATTCAGGGCAAATCTTTTCCCAATGCTATGCTCTGGAGATGTTCAGAGTACTGCATTAAGAAATATTTTTCAACTGATTGATGATTGCAGCGATTTGGCACAAAGTGGTGAGCCATGACGGCTCCTTTAGCACGCAACTGGACCAACCTGTGGATGCTCAGGGTTGTCCAAAACAACTCTAGAGCCTCTAGAAAAGTCCCCAGAATAGATATAATGAAATGCATTACTTTCATACTTGTGGCTGTTAAATAGAGGTCAAAGACACTAAAATATTAAAATTTTAAGTTTATTTTGCAGTCAAGGGGAAACATCTGGTTTTGAAATATGAATCTAACATGGAAGTCTTCAAATGTAGAGTTCCTCAAATAACCACAAGAGGGGACTTCAAGAAGTGAGTTAATTTCCATTGACCCAGCATGTTAAAATGTCCAAGTTTACAACAGAAATAAGCATACTTACAGTCTGGTGCAAAGAAAAATCCACTTGTGGTCTCCATAAGTGGATTCCCTAACCCCTAACTCTAACCATTGCTCAGGAGATGAGGTTTTATGTACCAGATTAACTGAAATTCTTTTAAATGACAAATCTATGCACAATTTGGGCTCTTTTTTTTTCATTTAAGTGAGAGCTGCTATGCAGTCTATGGCATCAAATGGCTAGCTGTCATCAGTACTTTGAGTGAACTTGATATCTGAACTGTGAGTTAAAAACTAACAGAGCATGATCATTCTCATGTTAAAGATAGTAGTACTTGTTTTGGTGTTAACTGTACTAACAGGCTGCTGCAGCCAGTGCTGGGTTGGAAAGTCCTTTAGCTTATACTAACCTATGTTGCTAACTAATGTTACCCTGCATTCATTTTTTTTTTTTTTTTTTTGGCACTAGTGGCCTTCATTGACAGTGAATACAGACAGGAAAGGGGGCAGAGAGAGAACGGTGAAGACATGCAGCAAAGGTCGCAGGGCCATCAAGGACTATAGTCTCTGTACATGAGCCACCTGACCTAACAAAAACCCCCCCCCCCCCCCCCCCCCCCGCCCCCCCCCATCCATCCTCATTTCAGATGTCACAACCACAACAACATCTGAAATGGTCCAAGCTCCAGCTACAACCACAGCAAACCCCAGCTTGGTCATCTCTTTTACAGTTGTGACTGTGGCAAGCAGTCTTTGTTTTAGCTCTGGCAGTCCTCGTTCCAGGAGTCATTTTAGTATCCACACGTGAAACACGGATGGATGGATGAATGTAAGGAATGCTGAGTTAGCGTCATAACTCAGCACAAGCTAAGATAAAATAGCTATCTTGTGGCAACTGGGGTTAGGTTGTTGTGTTCTAATCATAGACTGTTTATTACTGGACAAATAATCCATGACATCACCCAAAGGTTTTCTCCTGGGTGATTTTGAAGCCTCTTTTTCCACGTACTTTGCGGCACCATGTTGCAATTAGGCAAAACCAGCATCATTGAGAAGTCAGCTAGAGCAAACAACCAGTTGGCTATTTTAGCTTGATTGGTATATCTTATGTTAACTCATAATGATCATTAATATCACTTTACGTTCAATTTGACCAAATCCGTCTAAACATCTTACAGTAATTTCAAGAGTTGCCACCTTCAAGTGGTCCCACAACTTCTGGCAGCACCAGAAGTGCTGCCAGAAGTGCTGCCAGAGCTGAAACAAGAACCAGCATAGTTCTGCTGTGACCCACCAGTCAACCAGCCAACTCTTTCCAGGAAAGAAGCCTTGCGGTTGGGGAAGCCTCCAGCTCTCTGCCAGCGAGTCATGGGATGATTGACTTCGAGTCAATCATCCCATGAAATGAAGCGACATGGCTCTCAGCTCCTTTAGCCAGGTCACACTAGAGGAGCTGCTGGCAGACATCTGCAGTGAGACCTCCGATTACTAAATTTCACTTCAGTGGCAACATCAGAAATGCCTCTGACACTGACATTGGCATTAGCATAGCCAGTGGCTGGCTGTCAATCAAACGGACACCATTTGATTGATTGGACACCATAAATTATATTCCTCTGTATGATTCTACCTGATATGGTCCAAAAATATTCATTCCCCCACAGTTGTCATGGATTTAAAATCTAATTATGCAGACCGAAGCCATTTTTTGTAGCAGGCTGTAAGTATGTTTATTTCTGCTGTAAAGTTGGGCATTTTAACATTGGGTCAATGGAGATTTGTTTTGTTTTGCAGCTGGTCTCTAGTGGTCAGTTGATTATACTTCCTGATTGACTTCAACTCAGAAGTGGGAATGTTGGCGCTTGGTGACATCTGAGGTAAAGTTCCAGCTAGTTGGCAGGCTTATTGTCCTGCACATTTAGCATTTCTTTTGGATTTACAGGGTTTGGCCGAAGTCTGTCTTGACGAGGTAGCAGCTACCAGAGCTTTGAAAATTTGGCTTCAACACCACTCTTCTGAAACCTGGACATTACAGAAGAGTTTGATGAGCTCTCTTTATACTGGCTGCACTTGTATTGCACTTAAGGAAAGATCCCAACTGTCTGGAAATGCAGTCAATACTCCATCAAATCAATGATTTCAGGACATTTTACTCAATTTTTCATTTTTATTGTTATACTTACCTTTTCCATTAATAGCTTTATATTTCAAGCATGATTCACAGTCTCCTGTAAGTTCCTTACAGTTTTTTTTTTTAAATTAATATTAATACTACTATTTTATTTTATAGTAGTCAATCATTTAACATGACATAAAATGTTTTCAGTTTCAGGATATCTTTTCATCGTTTTGCTTGCAGCATTGAAGAAAGCTGCAGCTCTGAGCTCAGTGCTGGTTAAGGTAAATTAATGCTCTGATAGCCATGCAAAGAGGCCTGTCAGCCACTATAGGGCATGTGGCCAAATACAAGCTCACCATGGCAACAGCTGATCCCAGAGAGGAGGAATGATCCATGAATAAATAATCTAACGGTGTTCAGGAGAAATCACAATCCACTGTCCAGTAAAATTTGGTTACGTTGCATTGCCCCTTAACTCTATATTTATTTATTTTAGAGTTATTTTTTTCTATCTTCAGTCTTGCTGAACAGCATTTATGTGTGTTTACAGTAGCCAGCAGCCAGTTTTTCTAGCTTTTTTTTGTTGTTTTAATTAGGCTGCATTTCAACCATTTGAGCCGCAGAACTGAATATTTCATTCATTCATTCATTCATTCATTCATTCATTCATTCATTCATTCATAGACGGCATACGTCAGCAGATGACGACATCTCATCCAGCTGTGACACCCCCCGCCCCCCTGTCACCGGGGTTCATTTATCCCGAGGGAGCAGTTGACCAGACATCCACAGAGAGCGGTCACCGTGTCGGTGAAGGACGGCGTCATGATGTGGCCCTTCTCCCCGCTGCTGCTGCTCGCTCTGCTGCGACCCTGCGCCTCCGGAGACGCCCTCTCTCAGGTACCTGTTGATACTGACTTTTCAGCTCATTTCGGTCAGAGAAGACGAATGTGACGTCACGCGGCATCTGTTCGCGTCCACTTAGCTCCGCTTACGCCTGAAAAACACCGGCCTGTTTCATTTAACTCGAATGTTAAACAGACAATTCATAAATTGTGTAAATACTTCGCTCAATAACAATATACATGGCTCTGGGGACAAACGGCGTGGCATTTGTCCCTAACCTTCATAAGGGACAGTCTTATCTCGTGTCCTGAAGTGTTTTTGTTCTCGCTGTAGTTTGCTCGCGTTTGTGGATGCTGTTCGGGTTTTCGGGAATGTTCCTCGCGCTCAGTCAAGAAAAGAAGCTTTGCCACCACCTGGAAATCAAAAACACCGCCCATTTATCTCCTTTCTGCTAATTTTACATACATAGCGATGACTTGTGTTGGGGAAAAGTAAGAATTTTAATATTTGAGTAACATTAAGTTGATTGGTGTATACAGTAAACCCTCCCAGATGTCTCAAATTAAACACTGAAAAAATTATGTGTGTGTGTGTATATATATATATATATATATATATATATATATATATATATATATATATATATACAGCCATGGAAAAAATTATTAGACCACCATTTTTTCTTCACTTTCTTGTTCATTTTAATACCTGGTACCACTAAACGTCATCATGTGACTAAAACAGACAGAAAAGAAAACACTGAATGCATAAAAGCAGTGTTTTTGGCAGTACAACGCCATAGCTATTGATGTAAAAACTTAAGGGATTTAGGTTATAATCAAGAAAACCATGGAAAATGGTAAGATATCAACTCTTAAATAAAACTCTTATGAGCAATCTTTGTGGTTATCGTTATGTTTGTCCAAACAAATGTACCTTTAGTTGTACCAGGCATTAAAATGAACAAGAAACTGATGAAAACAAGGGTGGTCTAATAATTTTTTCCATGACTGTATGCATATATATATATATATATATATATATATATATATATATATATATATATATATATATCTATATATATATATATATATATATATATATATATATATATATATATATATATATATATATATATATCTATATCATATATATATGTCATTTTTTCAGTGTTTAACTTGAGGTCCTCTCAGAGCAAAGTTCTGATGATAGGGGGGCTTGTTTTGAAGTGGGGCAGGTGTCATGAGTAGTGGGCCTATGTAACAACAGAAGTATGCAAGGGAAGAGGGGTGAAAGTTGTGTAAATGTCCCTGTATGGCGACTCTTTGTGTAAAGTGGGATTTATTGGCTCACGTAGCTGCTGATGTTTGCACTGAAGGTAGAACAGATGGCAGATGAATTGTTTAAAAGTGACAGAAGCTCGGTGTCTTCTTAATCCTGAGCTAACATGACGGATGTTTACATACTCGGTACAGATTGTACAGAGCTAAATGTTGCAGTCGAGTTGGTATTTCAGCAGCAAGTAAGACAGCACGCAGGAGCTGCTGCACCTTCTTCTCATGCATTTGTTGCTTATAAATCTCCAAAGACTGTGTGATATTCTGGAGAACCGATTATATAATACAAACCAGTAAATGTCTGGCATTTACATTTGGAAAAGGATTTGCTGTAAGCCAAGACTTATGCTCACTTTAGTGGACATTGTCAGAATTCTCAGCCTACCTGATCATTTTTTTTTGTTGTATTTATCATCAGCTTTAGAAATCCTTTGTTTCATGGATCCTAAATGATTATTTCTGTTTTAAAAATGCATTATAGATGTACCTATTGTGACAGATAATTAACACAACTGGTGGCGAAAATACTTTAAAATTTTGTAGTATCTAGTTACTCTTTTGGCTTTAAACCAGCCAGAACCTGATTTAACTTTTTGTCTGCCTACACCCAGAAGTGTGACTCATCCGTAGATGGCAGCATCTACAAATACCACGCAAAGACTCTAAATGGGAGCTCCACTGTGAACTTCAGTGACTACGTGGGCAAGATTGTGCTCTTTGTCAATGTTGCTACGTACTGAAGATACACCGAACAGTACGTGGGTAAGAGACAATAAAACAAGCGTTGTTATTTCATTTTTCTATGTTGCAATATATGAAAAAAGAAAAAACATGCTTTACAGCCTCAACCCTTTTTCTTATCTTTCATCAGAACTGAATGCACTGCATGAAGAGATGAAACATCTTGATTTCACCATTCTTGGCTTTCCCTGCCACCAGTTTGGGAAACAGGAACCAGGGTTTAGACATGAAATCCTGCCAGGCTTAAAGTGAGACATCTTACCTTTCAGTCGCAGTAAAACACGATGAATAAAAGAGAGGACGAAAAAAAAAAAAACAAATAAAGCAGCAGACTAACTGATGATGCTGAAATCAAAAGCTACACATAAATGTGGCAGGGGGAAAATCTCGTTTCTCTAAACTCAACTTTAAGATAACTTGATGGTGATTTTTTTTTTGGAACCTTATAGAAAATATGAAACACGATGTTTACTTAGATTTGAGTGACAAGCCCCTGATAAGAAGATCTGCTTTAATTGCTGAAACATAAGAACTTTCAAAAGCTGGCTGCACAAAGGAATGTGCAATATTTGGTTAATCACGTCAGTCAGCAAAGCTTCATTTATTCGGGGAGACATCTTTCAGCAGTACGATAAGTTCCTTATAGTGGCCCCTTTTAAAACACATAGGACTTCGGTGTCCGGTTCTACAACTCATCACAGATCCATCACGAAGCATTTTCAATCACATAGCGTGCTCTTTCTCAGCTCACAGTGAGTACGGGGCAGTGAGAAAGCTGTGAAGTGCTGCATGACACGTCCACTGATAAGATGCTCTTTTCCTGGATTCCAGGCACGTGAGACCAGGCAATGGATTCCTTCCAAACTTCTTGATCTTTGAGAAAGGTGATGTGAATGGAAAAGACGAACAAGAGGTTTTCACGTTTCTCAAAGTAAGTTACATCTGCTTTTGAAAGCATATCATTTAAATTGATTACTCACCATTTAGAGAAGCTGTAGAGAAGTTTCTTAAACCTATAACAAAAACACCCAAACTAAGTGCAACATAGTCTCCACATTTTTTTTGTTTTAATTTTACTAAATCGAAATGTTGCGCATCAAAGTTCACTTAATTGTGCTTTGTGCCATGCAGAGCGCCTGTCCTCCAGTTGGTGGCGACTTTGGTGACGCTAATGGCAGATTGTTCTGGGAGCCTCTTAAGCTCAGCGACATCAAGTGGAACTTTGAGAAGTTCCTGGTGGGACCACAAGGGAAGCCGGTGATGAGGTGGCACCCAAGTGTCAACGTATCTACAGTCCGAACCCACATCCACAGTTACCTGCTCCAGTTGTACACTAAGGATCTTTTTAATTAAATGTGATTGTGTAATGTTGTCCATCGAAGCAACCGTAGCATCTGGACAGTAGACTTTTTATGATTTTTCTTGGTAGTTGATCATGTAGTGATTTGACGGTTCCTGATACACGAAGGTGGCATGCTGAATGAAGAGGAGGCTTGAAAACAGTAACTCTGTGGTGTCTCCTCTGAGTCTGGGGTTCAGGTCAGCTTTTCAGTGCATTCAGGCTGTCCTGCAATCCCACGGCACCATGTCATCTTCTCATTTCAGGACCAGTTAACCATTACAGTCTAAATGTTAGTTACTTGCAATAAATCATGGGGAAAGCCACACTGCTGTGAAGACTTTTCTTTATATGGGGGTGGGTACCCTATTGCGTCACAGGTGTAAATTTTGTCAAAAAGAATCTAAATTCTATTTAACCATGAAAAAAAAAAAGACATGAATAAGGAGGGTAACATAATAATAAGACACTTAGAATAGATTTATTAAGCCAGTCAAATACAAAAGTCTCACATGTGCTTTTTGCCTATAGCAAAAAAGAAGGAAAATACTACAAACCAGAAAAATTCAACTGCCAGTAGTTACAGCAAACCTTTCAAAGTGCAAGTCTGGTAATGTCCCCTCTAAGCTCTGACCAACCACCATTGTGTTCCTTGTTACTTTTTGACTTGTTAAATAAAACTGAACAGTATCCAAATGTCATCCACTTCGAAGCCCTTCATCTGACCACATGAAGTACACAATATGATGGAAATCATAACTGGTGTTTTAACCAAACAAGCACATCTTGATTTTTGGAACTGTGTTGCCATTTTAAAACTATAACCCAATCTTCAACTAAGACTTTTTTTTTGGTTTGTTTTTTGTTACAGCATTTTTGCAGGTTGATTTACTGGGCATGAATTGTTGTTCATTGTGGACAGAAAGCACAGCCAGACATCCTTGGAAAGTTTTTTTTTTTTTTCCCTTTTCATTTTCTGAGTAGCTGCTGCACCAGTATAACATGGTATGCTCAGAAACAATTGCAGTAATTCTTTTAATTTGTGACAAAAGAGGTGGGAAGAAAACAGTAATTTGTGCTGCTGGCCTACGACTTCACTGCAGTTGCTGTATGTTGAGGCTCAAAGGAACAGGATTCGGGAAAATGAAGTGTAAATATCAGAATGAGTGGTCAAACCAAGTAGAAGTGTTGTTTAATGAGATTAGGTCCATCATCATGAGGAAAAAAAAGTTTGTGTATGTACTGTGAATTGTGTACTGTGTCTGATACAAACATACAATGTCAATAGCTACAATATATTGGGATTACACTAACAACATAGAAAGAACAGCATTACTAAAGACAATGATTTACACTTAGTCAATGCAACTATCAAAACAGCAGGTTATAAATAAATTATCAGTAATCACAATCATGTTTTTGGTATGATACCATTAAAATTAATTTCCCAAAAGTTTTGTATTTCAACCACTTTTGAACAATTACACATATTGGACAGTTCTATAACATCAATGGCACTGTAGAAATCCTCATAAATCAATTAACATTCACATTGTAAAGTCTATGATTCAGTGTATCTATATAATCATTCATTGTTGGAATGAGTATATATTGTCTTAGTCTTATTGGGGAATGGCTTCCTGTTACCCTACAAGTAACAAACTAAGTGGTAAGTTGTTACATCCTTGCAGAGAAACAATCACATCAGTATAGTTTCTGGATGAGAGGAAAAAAAAAAACATCAAGCAATGTTAATTATTCCAACCTATTTAACAAATGACTTAAGTTCCCAATAAAAAAAAAAAAAAAATCTAAATAATATTTCATGAATATATTCAGAATAGCGAAGTGTTTCACAAATAGCCTTATAAAACGCAAGTATAAACAACATTACAATAGGATATCTACAGTTCAGTAGGAAAATTATAGATCAATCACACCTTATCAACTCAAAAACAAATCGGTTTCATGCTACTACCCAGACTCCTTTACGTGGGTTTGGTGATGCTTTAGTGCTTTCCAGGGTCTATGTTCTGTCTCTCCCTTTTTCCAAACACTGTTGCCGCGGCAGCTGTTGCTGCTGACTGATCTGGACACACACAATTAAAGATAAATAAATAAAAAGGTATATAGCTGGATCATCAATGTAGTCATAAAACAAATGGCTACTCTTTGAACACAGCATACATTTTTCAAAAAAGTTTTATGCTTAAAAAAAAACATTCTGGGATCATTGGTGATTTACATAAAAGAATAACGCTAATTTTGCTACATTGGCTTTGGCATTTGATAGACTGATAATCAGGGAGACAATGCAGTAATATGGCCTTGGGGCAGTCAAGCAGGGCACATGTTTATGATCTATGAGAAAATAATATTGTACTTGGCTGACTGAACTTACCTGCATTCTCTGGTGGTGGTCTTGAACTCTCTCCTACTGCTCTGGCCCCTCGAGGTTGAGGGAATGACATCTGCCAAGGAAAACCCTGATCAAAGAGACAGCACCATTTCAATTCAAATCCCTAAATACTGTTCATCATCATAAACAGCAGCTTTTTCATCTTTGCTGTAGCATAACAATGATTGCTGAATGAATGTGAGCTGCTAAGAGCAAACATAGGAAAGAGAAAAAAAAAAAAGAGCCTCGTTTCCTCAGTGAAACAGAGACCCTCCAGAAACAGACGCAGAGGGGCTTTGAAGCACCCTTACCGGGGTAACGGGCTGGAAGTCTCGAGCAGGAGGCGGTGCTGCTGCTGCTGCTGCTGCTGCTGCTGTGGCGCCTGCTGCATTGGGCATCCTAGGAGGGAAGTGTATGGGCCAACCCTCAAGGCCCTGGGTTCCCACCTGCACAAAGGGACCACAGTAGGGGGGGCTCAGCGGGCCGTTCACTGAGCCTGACGTGGGGTCTGAGGTACGTCTTTCCTGCTGCTGCCCCTACAGGGATCACAAGTACACATGTGATCCCCAATCAGTGCACGGCTGCTATTCTCAGCAGCCTTTTTATGGCATGGGCCACTGCAGACCCTCAACCCTGCTGCAACTGCCTCCCCCCGAGGAGTGTAAACATCCCACCTGCTGATCTGAAATGTACATTAAACTAGCTAACTGGAGCAAGACTCTAGTGCTGTTTTGGTTATAGCTTTGTCCAATGAAATAATAGCCTAGCATTGTCTTCCTGGAAACTACAGCCATTCTGCCACAAGGGGGCACTAGTCTGCAAGCTTTTCCACTACTTCTATGTCTCTACATGACACATGTGAAGACTAATAGTTAATACCTTGTCCCTGTTTTGATGTACATTATTAGTTATTAGACACATGTCAGCCTACCCAATCAGATGGCATCGCTTTATGAACCATTTCAGTATCACTGCAGTGGCATCACGCTCAGGCATAGCCTGCAGCCAGTACCTGTTTGTGATGCTGCATCTGCAGTCGCTCCAGCTTACATCTCTCTGTGCGTTCTCTCTGACACTCGTTCTGTGCCTGATGAAGCTGAACAAACACACAAGAAAGATATAAATTTTTTTTAAAAAAAAAAATGTCCCAATAGTGGTGTCGTTGCTAAACATCCTCAGGTAGCTTTATTGTGACATATAAAACCGTACAAACCCAGAATTTACCTGATTGGTCAAATTGGTAATCTGACCCTGAAGTCTCTCAACTTGCCGCCTCAAATCTTCTTTCTCTTCATTCATTCGTTCTCTGTCACTCCTTTCTTTTCTAAAGTCCTCCTCAAAGATTTTTACCTAAATCAACCAAGTGATAGAACACCATTAAGGAAAATGTGTTTAACTTGTACACACCTGTAAGAAATTATCCTGAGTAAGCAGCAAAACTGTTCTGGGGCCCCTTGAGCCGATTGTTAAGTAATTTTATATGGTTTTTTTTTTTCTACAACATTATGGGCAACATTGCACACCCTCTACACAGCATACTAATTAAACAGTCAGAGGCTGCTTCAGCTCTGTTGTAATAAGGGCCAGTAAAGGTCATTTCTGCCCACAGAAAGAGCCTTACACAATGACTCATTATAATGACTGACTATTCTATTTTTCTTTTTTTTTAATATATAGTAGTTAATGTACTGCAACATTACTATCTCCCTTTGGGTTTAAATCAAGTGTTACTTGATTGAATTTATACCTGTGAAAATGTGTTGTTACACATCCTACCTGTTCTTTTAGTACAGCAATTTGAGTGAGTAGTTCCTGTTTTTTGAGGTTATTGGCTGCATCTGCAAAGTTCCCCTGGCCAGGAGGTTGTTGTGAGGATGAAGGGGAGTGAAGGTTTAAGGCTTCCTCCAAGGCCTGAAGTAAGACAAAAGAAGCATTACACAGGCAGACATAACATGTACCTGAAATTGATATTTCCCTTAAAGAATAAAAAAAAAACACTCTTTCACACCCACCCTGTTGAGGCGTTGGATCTCCTTCTCCTGATACTCTCTCTGTTTGCTGAGGGGCAGCAGCTGATCCTGCAAGTAGCGAACCTTCTGCTTCAGCTCAGTGGTCTCAGAGTTTAAACACTCCTTCTCCCCCTGGGTCATACACACCCATCATTTTAAAAGCACTTCTCTTGAGGAAATCGTCAATCTCTTTCCTTTATGTTTCTGTGTTAAAATTGGGCTTGTTAAACCATGCGCACTTAGATTCTCACCTGTACATTTTCAATCTTGGACTTGGCCAGCAACAGCTTCTTGTCATAGTCGCGCTGCCTCTGCTCTCGCTCGGCCTCCAGCTCAAGCACAGTTTTTTGGGACTCAGCCAGTCGTTGTCTGAGGTCTGTGATCTTAGAGATAAAACATCAAGCTGATTAGAACATCACTGAGTCTGCAAATGACAGATGTAAGGTGCAATTTCCAAACAGAAGAACAAGCAAAAAACTTTAACTCAGAGACTCTGAGATAAGAGACTATCTGGCAAAGATAAACATCAGCTAGTGCATGTGTTCAAATACAATCTAAGAAATGTACATTATTATATGACAAAGCCATAGAAACAAAGACACATTTGCGAACATGCAGTTCTGTTTTTGTATAAAGTATGAACAAACCTAGTGACGCAAATGGATATATCTAGGGTTGTGGTTTAAACCCAATCCTGCATGGTGTCCCCATCTCAACAAAGTGTGAATGCAGACATGTTCAAAGTTGTGGGTGTGCATAAATGCAGGTGTGTGAGAGTGTGTATATCCGAGTGTCGTCGTCGCTGCCCTCTGACTGCACCACAGCAGGAAGTCAGCGGGTACCAGAGAGGTGAGGGGAATTCTTGCTGAAGGCCTTGACAGGCCTTGTGGTAAGTGTGCTAAGATAGCAAGCTACTGCAAGATTGCACCTTTTCCACTGGACAAGCACAATGAAGAAAAAAAAAAAAAAAAGAAAAAGATATGCATACAGCTGCATCATTGCGAACTGATGCACAGAACTGCAGAACCCTGTACTCCTTCAACCCAACGTCTGACAACATTTTACTGACTTGAAGAAAAGTTCATTTTAATGGTAGAAAAAAAATACCATGATTTGTTCCACTGGCAATATGCACCAGTTGGGTTGCCTCATAGTCATATTTAGCAGAAGAAAAAAAAAATACTTTAAACATATATAATATATAAATAAAACAGTATTTTTTTTAAGTAACACACATATTCAAGTCATATCTGTCAATTAAGTTAATAGATTACTAAACTTAACTTTAGTGGGAGCTGAAGTGAGTACAGTGGAAGCAAGCTGTATTCAGCTCAGTTCGAACCTACAGTGACATTTGAAGTATTCGCATTTCTCAGCACATACATTATTTGTAATGGAGGTAATAATGTGCTTTGTGTCTGCTTATGTAGATACATCTAAGTGACATTACCAATTATGTTGACCACTTTGCTAAAACAGACATGAACCCATGTAAGAAATCTCTAAGTTTTAATACAAAAAAAACATTTCTAGAATGACTACTTGATAGATTTTACTAACGAGGCATTAAATCAGTAAATTAAACAGACATTTTCAACATTTAAAAAAAAAAAAAACTGAGCCTTTATACTTGAAAATGCTTCTTCACTGGAATTTGCATTTTAACCGACTTAAAAAAAAATAAAATAAAAATCAATTAAGGGCACAGAGAAGTCTTCCCACACTGTTCATTATAGCCGTAAAGTCATTACTGTACCTTTTGCTCAAACTGTGACTTCATGGAGTTCCACTGAATGTCCCACTGCTTGTTCACCTCCAGAACCTGTAAGCAGTGCCAGAAAGTGAAACAGACAACACTGAACATATAGGAAACAAATGCACAGAGACTTTCCCCCATGGCAAAAGAGGATGAGCAGTACCAAAAAAAAAAAAGAGCAAGTGAAGACTCACATCCTTTCTCTGCTTCTCCAAAAGCTTGATCTTTTTTTCATACACCTCTACATCACATGGTTTAGTTGGTGTTTTCTCTGCAGCTTTTCCACTCTGGGGGGCAGGACACAAAATATTCCTGAAATCCATAACTATCCAAAATTAAACACATCTCGTGAACATAAAACTGAGGATGTGAAGTCACAAATCTATTGAGAAACATTTTATTGAGTACATTTCTGACATGTTAAAAATTAATATGTTGAAAATTGAACACATTCATTTATTGAGATTAAAGAAAAAACATCTATGTACTGAAATGTTATGTCAAGTACCTTCTGTGGTGTAGTTGCCTCCATCTTTGGTCGGACAGTGGCAGACTCGTCCTTAACTGGCTCGTCTTTGGCCTCTGGAGTTTCAGTGTCAGTTGGTGGCGCAGTTGATGTTACTGCAGCTCCTCCTGTGACCAGCTCCTTAAGCTTCTGATTCTCCTGTCTGAATTAGTAAGAAAGTGAAAATGATAGTTTTTGTAAATGATGTCATCTGCCAGTAGTTGGTTGGTAGTTTGCTTAAGCTTTAGGATGTCCTTTGGGAAGAACCTATAATATACACCAGGCATTAAAAGGAAAAGCACTGGAATAACCCCCCCCGTCAGAAGTGAAAGCACTATCAAGTGTCATCTCCCATCATAAAATATAGACTAGAGTCTTATAATAAAATAGTGACACAAAGCTGTTAGTCACAACTTTCTGTAGGTCAAACAGAAGGAGGTGTGGGAATGACCACAACTAATGAGCTTTCTGACCCTGATAACCATAACATTTCTGCGAAGCTAAGGAAACACAAAACAAAAACTAAAATATGAGCCAAACTAAAAGAGAAAGAAAAATATGTTACCTTAGCTGTTCCAAGTCTCGATTCCTGATATGATGATCTTCTTCCATTTTCTTTCGAAGCTCATTGTTCTCCTGTCTAAGCTGTTCACAGAGAGTCTACAAAACCAAAAAGAAAGAAAAAAAAATGCACCCATAATTATGACAATAACCATCATTTTGTATTATTACACAGGCAGTGGCAACCGCCTTCAGCACAATGGTACAGCCCTTCATGACAGATTTTCATCCCATAAACAGTCGAACAAAAAATTTCAAAATATTTTATTACACATGAAAGGGAAATATCTATAAACAGCACCAAGGAATCAAGCAGGTTGTGTTAGTCCCAGTTGGAATGTCATTTATGTAAGCTGCTATGGAAGACGTGATAGCACGTCTTCTACAAATTACATTTTCTTGCAAGAAATTCACCTCTTACTCTCCCATCAGCCTTATGATTGAAAAAAAAAAAAAAGGTAACATTATAAATAAATAAATAAATAAATAGACATTTTAACCCTTGGGTGAACCAATGTTGGATTGAGACTTTTCAAAAGATTTGCTATACAAACTAAAAAAGAAATAGAGATCATGAGGTCTTGAAATATTTAATATGTATTGAATGTAGCGTACGCAGTTGTCTACTCAATTTTGACCTGCAAGCGTAGTTTTTTTTTTTAATCATGTACTCTAGTCTATACATAGTCTATACAGATAACTGCTTATGACACCAAATGCAGTGATTAAGCAGCATTTGTCTGAAATGCGTACGATTTACACATTTGCACAGGTTGTCCTCTAAACATCAAATGTCAATAAAAGCATCTCAGAAATGACTTGGATCAAACAAATGCAAGAAGGATTTATCATCTTTCTGTAGCACAACATACCTGTAAGAGGGAGGTCCTTTGTTCATTCTTTTGGACTTTTGAGGAAAGGTGGTGGAACTCTACAGCCATGCGACCAAGGTGAGCTAGCAGCTGGTTTGGGTTGGACTCCTCGGCAAATATGCTAAAAGAGCTCTCTAGTCTCTTCAGCTGACTTGCTAGCTCGTTGTTCTCCTGAGGAAGGAGGGGGACTGCTCCTGCCGCTGACCCGGCCTGGAGATACCCACATAGGTAAAACATCAGTCATGCTCTCAAATTGACTAAGCAAGTTCATGACTGCATAAGCATGAAGACCAACACATCACATTCTACAAGAGTCATCATTCTACGAAAAGGAACAGCTGATTAACGTAAATAGCCAAACCTGTTTTTCCTGTTGAACTTAATTATAGTTTTCACAGGTTAAAGTTGACTGTGGTAACACATTTGGCAAAAAGTTTTTAGGAGTGGAAATGGAGCCAAATATAGAACAGATTAGTCAATAACATTATTCCTACCAATATACGCTCCTAAAATATTATATTATGCCAAGCGTCCTATTCACACATTTCCTAGGATGTAATGTGAATGAATCAACTGATTAATTCTGTTCAGCAATAATCCTGGACTTTCCCTCGACTGAGTCAGGCTGGAGCTACCAGTATTGAGTTTGTTGGTGAGTCAACACACCAAAGATGTATTCCCAATGTTGAGGAAACAGCCATGAAGACAAAGCAGTGAACCCGGCTTCAATAAATCACGCAAAATGGCAAAAAATAAATAAAAAATAAAAATATATTTAAAACTCAGATGCTGAGTATTGTAATACTGTGATAATACAAACTTTTTGGAGCAGACATAAAAAAATCAACATCAAATTTGAACTTTTGTGACAGTTAATCAAAGTTTTTGGTACGTACACTCAAAGCATCTGCATTTTTTCTCTCCATTTTCACCCCCTCAAATTCTGATAACGCCTCCTATAAAAAAGCAAATTTAGGTAGCAATGTTATATAAGCAGAAACTAAATAGATATCAAAAACATGCATTAAAATAAACATTGTTGAACTGCCACATGTAATCCCTTATTATGTTTACATGCAGTTTTATATACAATTTCACAATGTAATGTTCCACATTACTTACACTGGGCTTTTCAGGCTGAAGCGTCTTCCCTAAACAGCTTGATTGCTCTTCCTTCTCTGAAGTGGTGTGTAAACAGGGTTTGCCTGAAATAAAACATAGCCAGATAAAGGTCAAAAGAAGCTAAAGTAGAGTTGAATAATATTTGCGTCAATGAAGTTAAAATCCCCATTACCATCAAGCCTGTGGGGCTTACTTTGTGCCTCAGTTGGAACGGGCCCTCCCGTACATAAACTAGCGGCAAAGCTGGAGGACTTTAAGGCTTCATTGTCTCTCACAAGCTCCTCTACTCTCTGCCGCAGTCGAGATGCCTCTGATTGAGACTCTTCCA
This sequence comes from Hirundichthys speculiger, assembly GCA_018398805.1. NCBI lineage: Eukaryota > Metazoa > Chordata > Actinopteri > Beloniformes > Exocoetidae > Hirundichthys > Hirundichthys speculiger. The sequence continues at coordinate 1,537,464 of JAGFBZ010000895.1, forward strand.
GCAAATCCCCTGCAAGGTTCGGAGATATAACTTAGATCTTTCAGCTGATGACTCTTATCACAAAAACTTAACTCCCCCCCACAAAACTCAGCCATGAATAGAACAATTAGGAAATGATATATAGTAAGGAATTGCGAGAAGTAATAATTCCTTTGATGAGTCATTGAAAGAGCCTTCAGTCCAATCACATCACTGATAATCAAGCTTTTCAAAAGATGGTCAATGCAGATTATGCTGCTTAACTACATCCTGCTCCACTTGGTGCATAAGAGCTTGATTTCTGCATTTTTTTATTTTTTTGGCCAAAATGTCATTTATGCAAACTGTAATGAAAGATATAATGGTCGATTTTCTACACCACAGAAAAAAATAGAAGCAGTGTCTTAGTTCATTATATGATGGCTGTGAAGTGAGGGCAACTAAGAACAGGTTGTGTCGCCCTCAGTTCACAGCTATCAGATGGCCATGTTCTCTTTTGGAGCCTACCTAAGCTCTTAAGTCCCTTCATCCTCTCCCTCAGTATGCTGTTCTCCTCCAGCAGCTGTCGATAGCTGCTCCCCCCTGCGGCCTCATCTCTGGCTTTGACTTCACTCCCGCCTGGATCGTAGATACGATATGGACCCTTACCTTCCATTGCTCTTGCTCACTTCCTAAACATGATCCTCTGAACTGTGGAAAGAGGGCAAAATCCATTGTGTATACGAGTGATAGACGCAGTTCAAAAGTACAGGGTGCCTAAAATGCATCACACAAACCAAATGTTTCAATAAAAATTTTGAATTTAATGGAAAGAAAAAAAAAGCAGTTGAGGTATTGGTTGTGTTGTCTGAGGATGAACAGCTTGAACATTTTTCTGCACAAGTCACAGCCGCTCAAAAGTGACAGCTGAATCCCCCACTCACACCTCCATCTGTATGTTCTCCACACTGACACCGTGCCCCACTTTTTTTTTTCTTCAAACTTACTATCGGAGACAAAAGACATAAAACTAGTCTACCACTACGAGAGAACAAAATACAGCAACATCCCCGTGATGCTCTCTACCATGGTGACACATATGGTAAAACTGTGCTAGCGTTGGTGACGGCTGAATATGACAACTACAACGATCATATCCGAGGGGAGGGGGGTTAAAAACAGACAAAAGAAGCCGGGAGATGATATTAAAAGTAATGAGGATTCTACTAAGAAACATCTGTCCAACAGAGGAGAGATAAATACAGCTCGACTCAGCTGATGTTAGCTGCCTGCCTTGGCAGCAGAAGCTACAGTTAGTTTTCGCTGTTGTCATGCAAATCGCTAGCTACATCTTGGTTAGCTGGCGGCTAGCCGACGCGAGGCAACAAGAAGCCGTTAACTCCTCCGGTTTCCCCGCGACAAGCACTTTCATCGACGCGGCAAGTAAGTCACAATGTGGAGCTTCAACGGCACAACAGAAACAAAGCGGTGTCTTTTGACGGGGTACCTTTCAGCTCGCAGTGGCCTCTCCTCTCTCTGCTTAGACAGACATCTATTGCGGAAGTGGTCTACTGATTCTATGGCCGTAACCTGGGAAATTCCACCTCACAGTGTTTGATGTAAACAGCGCTGATTGGTCCGCGCCAGAGGACCAATCAGGACGCAGCGCTGGGTCAGAAGAGCCTCTCACAGTAATGTAAACACTGGAGCAAAAAATACTTACAAATTCATATTTGATCGCAGAAAGCTTTCGTTAAGAATATCCCGTCTTCATAGTGGATATTTAATATTTGTAAAGAAAAAAAAATATATATATATACACTTATCAAACGACTGAGGGGACAGTGATACCTGGGTGACTGAAACTGCTACTCAAAATGTAAGGCAAACTTTTCCCTTCAAAATTATTTTAACCAAAGAGTCTGTTTATCCTCATTTTGCCTCTTGAAAGCCACCTCCCTTTAATTCAGTGACGAATTCTACCATTTTCTATGAATTACTTTTTCCCTCATTGATAAAGTCAAAGAAGGGGCTGTTGGGGGTTTCTGTTATTGCATCACATATTTCCTCTGAACTTAGAGCTCAGTAGAGACGTGATCAAATTGCTCTGTCGTCATTAAGGTTAACATGATCTTTCTTTTTCTTTTTTTTTTTTTTTTTTTGCAAGAAAGTTAGGAAATGTCTAAATAAAAATGCAAAAAAATGTTTAAAACATGATGTTTTGCACCCATCCGTAATATGACTGTCTATGAAGTTACATTCTCCATTACCCTCAAGTTCTTTGTGTTTCAGTTGTGTTGAAGTCAATGTGATGAAGTCCTGCATTTCAGAACTTCAACACACTTGAATTGAGGGTAAAAGACTGTGAGGAAATATTTGAAATGCTATGAAAAAATGTTTTTGCAAAGAAAGGTTGTCATAAATTTGCATATGTCTCCTTCTACAGTGCATAAAATCATTAAATGATTCACAGAATCCAGAGAAAATTCAGTGTGTGAAGAGTGCAAGCCAAAGGGGTATCATTAGTAGCTGAGATAACTCTTTTCCAAGCACTACTGTACTGGGCTACAGTCACAAATGCCACTTAAAACTTTGCAGTGCAAACCTGGGACAAAGTTTTACATGGATAAAGGGTTTTAACGAACACTTATGATCTTTGTACCTAGACAGAACAATGTGTCCCTGCTCCTGGGAAACAAAACGTCTCTGTCAGCAGCTCCCAATAACTTGTCATGCATCCTGAGTTATCTGGGAAAGACCACCACATCAGTAATCCAGATCAAAAAGAAAGTAAGGCTGTGTGCTCTGGACCTCCGATGGGAAAAAAAAACACCAAGCCTGATGTCACACTGAGTCCAAACGACAGCATCTGTGATGGAAAGGTACCATATTCTGCATAAACCAGTGTTACGTGTTCTGAGGGGGAATGGCAGCATTGCAAGACAAAATTTGAAATATCTCGGGCTCATCTTAACGGCCATGTTGTTATTATTTAATCTGTTTATTGATTTCATTCTTTTTTACTTTTTCTTTTGCACATTTTCTATATTGTCCAACTTGTCAGTCAGACGTGAGACTACACCCACATAATGGTACAAATACCTAGTGGCTCATCAGTTTACCATCCTCCTCATGGCACTGTGGTAATTATGATGAATATGATCAGGTTTTATAACTGTCCATGTTCAATTACTTACATTCATTTACACATATTCCTCTTATCCCTCATCCAAGCTCAGCTAAGTATGTAGAAAATAAAAACACACATATTGAAAGAAATATTAATTTACCGTCTTGAATTAATTGTTTCAACTGGTAACAAGCAAATGAATTAAACCAATCCCACATAAGTTAATATGTCTAATCTCAGCTTTAGATCTCACGCTGCACCTTTAACATGATCAACCCATAATATGTGTTCTCACAGTTTAACCGCAAAGATATATAACATTGCTTCTCCAGTGCACGACATTTCTTGACTACAGTAGCTGAAACCTGATGTATATGTCACACAGGTCAATTCTGAAGAAAACAAAAGCTTTTTTAAGGTCCCTGTCCACAAACCAGCAACAAGCAATAGTTCTTGCCAAATCAAAACAATATATTAGCATTAATGACCTGTTGTAATGATCCTCAACAGTAAATCTAGCAACACTGAAACAAGAGAAATGAATGTTACATAGCTGTAACATTCACTTTAAGTCCGTTGGATTTATGGGGTGTTTGCACTGTGCTGCGTGAAGTATGAACTGCGTTTGACATAATTCCCAGAAATTTGGTTGAAAGTCCTCTTTCCAAAAGACAAAGAACAACAACAAAAATACAACAACAAAAACACAGGTTAACAGGTTGTGTAGGCCATTCTTCCATTGACTGGAAGCATTAAAGTGTGTAACTGTAATTCAGTTTATGACCTCATAAAATCACACCTAACCTCACAAGTGTATAGCCCCTAATAAGAGCTATTTGTTTTCAAGGTTGTGAAATGTGATGTGAATCACATGTAAAAACAAACCACTGACGTTTCAGCCTTGGAGGGTTTTGTCACATGAATAAATGGCCTTTAAATGCTTATATTCCGTGACGGCAAACTGTTGTGTTAACACAGGAAGTACACTATTTTCAGATAATTTTACACTATGCATGAAATCTTTTTTTGTTTTTTGCGTAAAGCCAAAGTAATCCTAACCAAAAACAATATGACTAATTGTAGCTGCTTTAATACAATTAGTACTTCCTGTGGGCCGCAGTTGGTGTGGTACTGAAGTATGATCGTTCTAATAGAGAAACCAGTTTGGTAATTGTCTCTGCTTATAAAAAGGTCATCTTCTTCCCTTTATGTTTTTTTAAGGTGGGTTTTAACAATAAGGTGGGTCTCTTTGACACTTTTGACTTTGCTCTTTGAAAAGAAATTTGCACTTTAAAGACAGAGAATAAGTCACAACACAAAAGGAAACAGCTGACAGACTGTGAAGTCTGGACTCTGTGACAGACTTCTGCTTTTATAAGCCATAAATCGTCTATGAAAACCCCTCTTTGACAATTAAAAGATAATCTTAAACTGCTCAAGTCTTGTGCCTCAACCAGTCACGTACAAAACATACACAGCTGTGTGTATCCTGTTGGTCAGAAATTGCTGGCAGTTCGTGTGAAGGCCCCCCCCCAGAGAGCTATTTGATGGCTACAGGAAAAAGCAAACGCACAGCTCATGTGGCTCACATGCATGTTTTTTCCTTCATCCTGAGCCTGCAACCGAACACCTTTTCAGTATTTATTGGTGCGTAGTATTTCCTCCCGAGGCTGCTGTGATGTGCTGAAACAATAAACTGGGTGATGACTCTGAGCCTGCCAGTACAGAACAAAAAACAAAAAGCCTGAGGATACAGGAAATGTCACCCATCATTAAGTCCCACAGGGTAACAAACTGCACACAGTGTTTTAGCCTCATGTTTCATTCTCAACACACTTTAAAGCATTTTCCTCCCAGCTGAACGAGCAGATGACACATAAGAAAGACTAACCACCAGTCTGAAGCCCCACGGTGTCACTAGAGTTTGCACCCTGCTGATGCCCAGGAACAGTCCAGACTTCAGTCTGCAAGCTGTAGAAATTAGCAGCTGATAGTCATTAGCTCTGTGCGACTGAAAACAAAAAGCCCTTTTGTTTGGCAAGCTGTGACTTCAACTGTCTTCCAGAGGTTTAAATCAGGAATATTGCAGCTACTGAGCCTCTATCACTATCAGGATTTAAAAAAAAAAAGAAAAAAAAGGAAAAAAAAACAGAGACAGTCAGTGGCTTCTGTTTCAACTCTTAAGTGGTTAATTATATCACATTTAACAGCAAATCTAACTTTGGGGCTTGCCATACTGCAAAATGTCTTAGCTCTAATTTGTAATGTTAATTCTAGCTCTTCTTAAAGAACCCTTCCTGCTGAATTATCATCAGTTTTAACGTACATCATCATTTCTAGAAATGCATGTTCAGGATAAGAAAGAAAAAGTAAATCAATTTCAGTTAAGGAATAAATAGCTCTATTATGTGCCTTGTAAAAACAACAGAATGTAGGAAATGACAAATTATACGGTAATAAGACCTAAAAATGAATCTTTTAACAATATTACTTTTCTTGGTTTATGTTATGAAGAAAAGGGCAAGAACAGCGTTCCTCATGACAACGTAAAATGGACACAACCACCCCTTAGAATAAAAAGAAATAAGTAATACACGCTGTAGATAATAGTAAGTAAAAGGCATTGATAAGTTAAGATCTTCAAACAAGTAAACAACAACTCACCCACACATTCAGCTTGCCGGAGAGGCACTTTTTATGGAAACGGGTGAATAAGGGGGAAGCAATTTCACTGTGCGACATAGGGAATTCCCCAGTAAAATGGCCTGATACTGCAGGCTCAGCCTCACAAAAGCTGGTGCGTATCCAACTGTGTGGCCTCCCTTCACTGAGTAATACAGCACACGAAAAGAGAACTGCGTACATTTAAATCATTTTTGTACAGTAGCTTGCAGTTCCATGCTGCACACATGGTTGCACATGAAGAAACACAAATGGCACAGAAGAGCCAGTGGCATATGGCGCATCATATGATGATGGCCTGTTCAACTTATATTATGCACAGCACAATGCATGGCCTCTTTGCATGATCACATCATGGTGACCCCACAGTCATGGAAACTGTAACTTAAAGTAAATGTCTAGAGCAGCACTCATAAGTCTTTCAGAGGACTTTGAAATAATTAAACTAGTCTATATATACAGTAAAAAAAAATCCCCCCCTGCTATAAAAAGGGAAATTCAAGAACATTGTACATATTGATGTTGACAGTACTATTGTAGTTATCTCACAATCTCTTGTAATTATCATCAAATAGAGCTATTTCAGGTTGGGTGTGCCATTAAAACCAAAGCGACTGAGTGCTGCAGGCTCTATTTGTTGCCTTGGATTTTGGCGTGCTGGAGGGGATTTCCTCACCACATACGTCTTTTTTCTTCTTTCCTCTTTTAACTTGAAATGTCCTGACAACAGCTGCGCTCAAACGTACGCAACCAAATGAGACATTAACAAGAGCAGAGATGGCCGTCTTGCACTCTCCTCCTGCATTAAAATATATGCAAGTGCAAGTGAGACACATGCAAGGAATCCGAGCACGACATATAAATTCAGAAAAGCATATGCTAAATATTTTTGTTTGCTCATTCAAGTGTGTTGCATGCAAACTTCTGCTCGGCCATGTTGTAGGTCTTCACTGCTTGTAGAAAACCAACCACAGGAATTGAAGGAGGTAATAGGGCCTTAATGTATTTATGTTTATTATATCTAAAATTTGCTTGAAGACATTGTTACTCTCTTGTTATTTCTTTTTATTCACATTGATGAGAGCAACAATTCTGGGTATTTTTGAATCTGTTCAGCAGAAGAGCTTCTGAAGTGGAGTGGGAGTTTCCTTGATGTTAAAAATTCTCATTTTGCTCATCTATTGCCAGTACCAACACAGATATTTGCTGCAGTGCTGTCCAGTGCATTAAACTGTAAGGCAAAATCTACAAAAGGACATGTTTTTCTGTGTAACATTACTTTAAATGTAAAAAACCAAGGGGAAGACAACAGTTTTGAATTTTATTTGTTTAATTAAGGTATATTTGATACCTTGAAAATTACAGTACTCTTTGGACGTGCAACAATCGGCACTGCTTGAGCATCTATTAGTATACTATATGCTGTATCTGTGAAGCCCACTTCAAAACCAACACAGACATTTTTATGTTACATACAACACTGTAAAAAAAAAAGAGACATCATCCTGGCAATTAGACATAAAGGCAGAAAAGTGGCTCGCGAGGCTGAGAGGTCATTGAAGGAGGTGACTCGGTTTGGCTGAGGAGTGACAGCAGTTAGGAACACTGGCAACAGATACTAACAGAAACTCCCCCGTTTTGACCCTCTGTGAATAGGCTTATCTTGTGGTCACTGAAGTCGGTGAATAAATCTGCAGAGATGTGAAAGGTTTAATCTTCTCCTCCACAGAGAATCAGCAGAGTTTTACGGTAGTCTCCTGAGGTATCGCCCTGAGTGAGGATGGAAAACAGAGAGAAGTTTGAATTAGAGGGAAGTGTTCAAATGTACATCAAATATTGGGCTGAAACAGGAAAGAGAGGTGTACTTCCAGGTTACACACTATCAAAACAGGAGAACAAGGGAAATAAAATCAGCAAGAAACAATGAACATGGAATTACCCTTTATATCTGCTGACAGAAACAATGACTTCTAATTTCACTGTAGTTGTTGTATAACGAGAACAATGTATTTTTACAGGAATAGTTCTTCTTTTTTAAAATCCCAAAATGTTTTGCTTCACCCTTCTTTATATTTATTCTAACTTTTAAAGTTACACACAGCACGTCAGCTCAGCTTCGTGAAGTGGCTGGAAACAAATTAAATCAATCCGCTAGCACCTCGAAAGTTGCCTGTCTTCAACCTGCAAGACTCAAAGTTACATTTCAAGTATCATTGTGTCTGTATCGTAAGAAAAATCCGCTATCAATTCTTATTCAGCTGATTTCTGCTTTAAAACTGCAAAGAGGCAGCACACAAGCACCACGTCGACGACTGGAAGAGGTCAATCCTGACCTCTTGTGGTCTGGGGCCTTGCAGCTAATCTTCATCAGCAGTGTGCAACTGATGAAATGAGAAGCTAAAAAGCTAGTAGGAGAAGCTAGTAGGTAGCGAGCACAGCAAAAAAAAGAGGTGGAGAGGAGAGGGCACATCTGTCAAACATTAATTTACCTTTTTGTGCTCTGTTGTTTATGGCGCAACTACCGTAAAAGGAAAAGAAAAGAAAAGAACCTCAGGGGAAAATTAACACAGGTGACACAAAGAAGGTGTCACCTTTAACCAGACTTTAAAGCAGATATTTAGTATAAAAGAAGAAGGGCATAATTACTGACAGGTTATGCTTTAAAAAAAACTTAAGGCTGTAGGCTGATGAAAATCCCTCTGCTCCTTGTAAATCTCAAAAAAAAAAAATGTCACAAGTATTCCTTTCATATTTTTTTAAATGCACACATTTGCAATTTATATGTATATAGTTTTAAATTATAAGTTCAACAGATAAACCCAAAACCTTGGTGGAAATGTGTGTTTTGAAAACAAAACTACATAAGAACATCATAGTTAAAGCACCTTCTTGCAAAACAAAACTACATCTAAAAATTAATTGCACGAGACATTTTATTTTTTTTTTCATTATATACAAACTTTAGAATAAACACTATATTGCAATACTTGCTATTGTGTAATCTGATAATATTTCTGCCAAAGCAAATCCAGGGCATCCTGCTTGCAAGCCTGTATTGGTGTCACGGTGATTTCATCTGTAAGTTATTATAGAACTGTTTTGAGGAACTTCCTGTCGCTGCAGCCACCAGCCAATCACACAGCATATACAAAGAGGAAGTTGGGTTAGGGAAATTCCTAAACAGCTGTGCAGCAGCCACAGAGCCACAGTCCACCGCAGGAAGCTATAGATTACCGTACCCCACCACAGCAGCAGCAGATAAAAGATGTGCATGCTCACATAGAGCGAGAGAAAGGCAATGAGACAAAAAGTCCACAGACACACAAGTCGGATGAGGACAAAACAAACCAAACATGACTGTTAGTAAGCTGAGGTTCAGACTTACAATCATAGTTTCTACCTGGATGAATTCATGAAGCGATTCGTCGTGCGTTTCCTTGAACTCTTTGCGAACGTTGAAGAGGTCAATCTCGCAACGGGACACCATGATGCGGATCAGAGCTCTGTCATCTGTCCCAAGACCCTGCAGAGGACATCAGTGCTTAATTTGACTTGTTCTGATTTTGTTATGCGTCAAAAGTATGAGAGCACTTGCTTGTGTAACCACATTGATGTGACATTTTTAAAAGGCTATGAGTGGATACCTTCATGGCTTTGTACAAACGGTCTGCAAAGTAGGAAGGCTGGTTCTTCACACTGCGAACTGATAGTGAAACAGAGAGGAAGACAGGGCTGAGAGGCAGTCACAGAATACATGCCGTCAGCTGAATCAAATGTGAAAAATTGAAAGCAAAATATAATCAAGCATAAAGTCAAAAACATCTCTTACCTATTGCATAGAAGGCATTTTTCACATCTCCTGACATTTCCTTTTTGATAATCTGTTCAATGTCTTTGTTTGTGCATTTGACAAACTCCTGGAACACTGTCACAAGTAAAAAAAAAAAAAAAAAAGAGTTAAAAAGTGATCGGTTATTGTGAGGTGAAAGGAATCTATTGTGTTGTTGAAATTAGGTGGAAAATGCATCTGGATTTGTAGGTCAATGATCTTTGTGATGGAACTGTTTTGACCTGTACCTTTCCTAAGATGAGGGAAGCTTCTGGTGCACAGGATACTCATGAATTTCATCTCCATGTCATCAGAGTCCGCGTTGCAGGCATCGGCTAGTTCCTGATAAGTCAAACAAGAACAACGTGAACAAACATTTACATTTCTTCTTCCATTTCATATAATAGTATGTTGCATTTCTTCGGTGCATAATTCACTTATAAGTCAAACTGCATCACCTGAGCATCTGTATTTGCTCTTTCCACATCTGCAGGGCCCTCCTCTCTTGCACCCTGACCGAAGCAGGGAAATACAAAATGTGAATTCTGAGAAGCTCAAACATCTGTTTGTTTGATCCCGTTTATTAATAATATGCTCTGTGTTTTTATAAAAAGGCGCCTATGGACTGTTGTTGAATATTAGCATGTGTGCGAAACACACCTAAGCAAAAGCATCTGGTCTGTCCACTGGGACAGTCTCAATGTATTTGTGATGTCCATATCAAATAAAATAAACTTAACTTAACTATGACCTATTGAAGATCAGTGGTAAATCAGTGGTTAACCAGCATGCTATTGGCATTCTGAAAAAATATATAGAGGTGATAACATGATCTTTCCGTCTCTTAGAGCCATTGACAGCTGAGAACACAAACCAGACAGCAAACATTGAGTGGGCGTGAAAGTTTTACACCATCTAAGTTCTCATAGTGACAGGGAGGTACCTGCACGAGAGAAACAAGGATGCGACAGAAGTGGCCAGATGTGTCTGACTGGATGGCTTCCTCCAGGACTTCTTGTATCCTGTGGATTACAGTTTACTGAATGTGCTGCAAAAGGTGTTTTGTGAACAAAAAATAAAATAGTGTTTTTGAATGTTTTTGAATCCAAACTCACCCTGCTGATAGGCAGCATTCATGGCATGTATTTCCTCGTTGCTCCTGGTAACCAGGATCTCAATCAGAGCGTGTTCATCTGTGCCCATCCCCTGTTAAAATGAAGGGTGGATTTACAATATAAAAAGATAAATTCACCTCAGAAATTGCAACACCACACATCAAATTGAGAGGATATGTGAGCTACTTCTGCCGTTAAGTACTGACAACATCCACGCTTTGCTGTTTTGACTGATAATCACAAACTTGCACAATTTAACACTGGATTGTTAAATTGTGCAGGTGCAAGATTGTGCAAGATTGTGCAAGACAGTGAAGCCCCTTATGAAATATAAAAGCTAAAAACAAACTTGGTCCCAGTTCCGTCGAGTTTTTCCAAGTCTACATAACAGATTAGATTTATGAATGTTTATCTATTTATCAGTCCATCAGATATGCAAATTATGAAATTGATCTTATTCAGATTGTATAAACTGGGGAAATGCAGATGTTCCACGGATTATTATGTTCACTGTTAAGGATCAGAAACATGCCAAATAAGTAAATACACTCAATACTAGACAATTTAAAAATAAATAAATTTGATTATCAAATACTTTCTAAGTAAGTGCTGAGAAATTTTCATGCCAGCTTTACCCCATGGTTCCATATTTCAAGGAACCAAAATATTTCAAGGAGGCAAAAAAAACAAAAAACAAAAACAAAAACAAAAAAACCTCATGAGACCATATAATATTGATTGAGGTTCACCCTCTTTATAGATATTTATGGATGCAAAAAAATGCTCAAATGAAGTACTTCCCTTTACATAGTGACATCAGAATGAAACTAAGGATGTAAGATTCAAAGAATGATCAGCTGGTCTGCAATCCAAAACTGTGAACCAAAAACTGATCAGTCAGAGATGACTAGGTCTTTTTTTAAGGCAGGCCTAAAAGCAACGTCAAGCAGTTTCTTTTTCATGTTAAATTATCAGTTTAAATTTCACTGGAAACAGAATCTGACTCAGTTTATTTCCAAGTGACTTCACATTACAAGGAGTTTGCTTTGGTCTATGGTGCACTAATACTATGTAAAAACGGTTTTGCCAGCAGTACTCCTAATAATTTACAATTATTCACAAGATGGTAGGAAATCAAGGTAAAAAAAAAAATAAATACAAAAAATATGAAAAATGGAAAAATGTAGAAATATTTGATTAGAAAGCACCGCCTTTCAGTCTCCCGTCCCCATCGTAAAAAACAACAGTCAAAGCCCTTTGGACTCTCATCCCAGATGTCTTTCGTGAGAACCGTGAATCATTTTACGGCGCCATGTCACACTTAAAGAATGATGGGAGGTTCTCAGAGCTACAGTGGACATACAGTAGCCGTGACCATGAGACCAAAAAAGTAATGACAGAAGAACCGAGGAAGAAAAACAAGAATATTTATCTGTCAGTAGCACAAAAGCAACTTAACCTCCAGGCCACTAGGGGGACCCTCTGAGCTAAAAACTGTAAAAGTTCCTTTGTGTTGTTTTAAAGAGACAGGAGCTGAAACAGCGTTCCAGACAGAAGGTGACAAAAGAGAACAAATACTAAACCTCAGAAATTACAATATAATGCTCTTTTTAAATATGAAAGCCTACATGCCTGTTCCAATATAACTCAAAAAAATGTATGAAGCTGTAAATGAGCAGTACTGTATATAGATTCTGCATCAGTATATATAAATCCCGTCTATAACACAGACATTCTTTAAAGATACTCTGTTTGCCTAAAGGCATCAAAGTTTCTTTTATTGGCAAATCAAATCATATTTGTTTTTAATTGTTACCTCCATTGCCTTTCTCATCATTTTGGCATCAAACTCAGCTGGAGTCAACATCAGCCCAATGATCAGCCTCTCCAGGTTCTTTGACAGTTCAGACTTCAGGTCCTTCATCAGATCCTAGGAGCCAATCATTAAGAGGTATTAGAAGATTGCTCCGGGAAGTTATTTTGAACTAAACTAAGATAGCAAAGGCAGATATACACCTTTACATATATTTCTTTTTTTTTTTTGTCTTTTTGCAAGCATTTAGTTCTCTCACCCTTCCCAGCAGGGATTTGAAGGCCTGTCGGATCTCTTGCCTCTGGGCGTTGCTTCTCTTTGCAACAATGTCAATGATCGCATCTTCATCGGTTCCTGTGGTCAAAAAAATTTAAAAAAAGGAATCAAATATCTAAAAATGTGTTTGTAAACTGACAAGTTGTATCGATACGCCTTAGTTTTGAAGGCTGCATACCAAATCCCTTCATAGCTTTCCTCAGTGCTTGTGCATCAGCTGCAGGGTCAAACTCATGTGCAGGCCAGACTGTGCGTCTTAGCTGAGGTAGCAGAAATTCCAAAATTGGAAAAATTACAATCAATATTTACACATAACATCAACATGATGTGAACAAGTGAAGAGAGACAGTTGTTCATACACTTGATCAGCATTGAACTGAAGATACTAGATTTTTAAGCTTAGAGCAAAAATAAAGGTCAACAGAGCATGCAAAAAGGAAAATTTCACAATGATTTGTTGCTCAAACGGTATTTAGACGATAACAACTGAAACAACAAACTAAGCTTTATGATAATGATCTCTTGACATTCTAGGGGGCGGATGCCCTCATGAAGTTAGAAAAAGGTTGGTAGGCTGAGAAACAGCGTTAGTGAGACAGCCTTTTTGTTGACAAACAATGCTGAGACCTTTCTGGCATTCAAATGCAACATTACAATGCTCTCCAAAAGGAGGTTTGGAGGGTGCATTACAACAAAAACTGCTTGTATTTCAGTGAACAGCATTCTGATCATATCCAAAGTTAGACAAAGCCTTCACTGTGGAGAGATGGCTATGTTATCAGCACAGGCTTGTGGCACGACGAGAAGCAGATTATTGTGAGGCCAGCAGGTAATTGAATTGCCAGGCACTGCCAACCCAAACATGCAATGACACATCTAAAGTGGGAGTGGATAGGACCCAAACCTGCACTTTGGTCATGGCACTTAATTCCCACATCTTGTAGGCTATTTGAGCAGCTTCAGGGAAGAACTCTCCAGCTAAACTGTAATGATCAGTTTGACACAAGATAGCACACTCAGCAAAGCCAAAACCTCAAGCATGGCTGCACTTATCAGAAGAGAATAAACTCTTTACTGCACAGGTTTGCTTTACTTTGACGCAATATTCATATATGAGCTTCATTAACTAACTTTTATTCATCTACGCACCATTACTGTGAAAGCAAACCTCATCCATCTTTAAAAAAAAAATCCACTGAAGCTCAACTTCTACGACCTCAGAACATTAACTCCTGAGAAATGGTACTCTATCACCCCCAACTGGTTGTTGCTGTTGTCTGCAGTCATAGCGTAACTTACTCGTCATCTCCTCCACACAGCTTAAGCAGAGTCCTCTTGTAATCTCCTGATGTATCATCCTAAAATGCACACATAAAATATGCAAAGCAACATTACAGGTGTACAGGAGTCCACATACTGAGTCCATATGACACAATTTGTGTTTTTCTGTCTAACCTGTATCATGTTATAAAGAGACTTTTCGTATCTAAGACGGAAACACTCTCGAATGTCCAGCATGTCAATTTCTGAGCGAGAAATCATGATCCGGATCAAGGTGTTGTCCGCTGTACCAAGACCCTGGAGATGAAGGAGACACCGTTTTTTTTTTGAGAAACTTGAAAGAGAGAATCAGTGGGCCGAAATATTCTTAATAATCACTTTTTAAAAAGTTGGGATTGGAATCTGTTGATACAAAAGATCAATTACTCACACTGGGCGTCGCAATAAGATATATTTGTCTGCAGAAAACATGAAAACAGACCAAATGACTACTTGTGTTTACCTTCATTGACTTGTAGAGGCGCTTGGCAAAGAACATGGGAACGCTCCTTATGCACTGGACTGTGAGAACACACCAGAAACAAGCACTGTGGTAAATAATCAACTTGTTAATTCCCAAGTGGAAGCAAAGCCGTACTTTTGGTGTATTTCTTACCAACAGCCAGCATCAGCCTCTCAAAGTCTCCAGACAGTTCACTCTTAATGCTGTCCTCAATGGACACCTCTGCAATCTTCTCATATGCGTCAAAAACTAAAGAAACACAGGACAACATTGTTATGTTTTAAATCACATCCTTTAGGGCCATATTCCTAATAACATTTTGGTTTGTCCAGATTTTTTTTTTTCTAATCTTTACCACATTTAACTAAGATGGTTTACATAAGAACTGTGTTCAATGTCATCCAGCCTGACAAAAGTGTAAGTGTGGGATGCTGATTCCACAACTGCTCCTTTCAGTTCAGCTTTATCAGAAATGATCTGTCTTCCTCTGCATCTGAAGCAAGCATTTATTTAATTCAGTAACGAGTATGCAATAGCAGAGGCGTGTTCCTCCTCAGTAGCACACACACGAAAGGTGCCATCAACGCCTGAGACCTGAGGTCACAGTAGGAATGTCTTGGATGCCTCACTGTCATGCTACGATCCCTCTGAACTGAGCTCACCCATGCGGAGGTGGGTCACACTGCGGTTTCCCAGGATCATGATGAATTTGGCCTCATCTGTTCCCCACTGCTCCTCTCCTGCTGCATACAAGTCCTACACAGAGGTCCGAAAATATAGATAACATAAGGAACAGCTAAAATGTAAATATAGCAAAGCCACAGATCACTCATTTGATCAGACATGAACTTTTATCTATGTTGGCAGCTGTCTCTTACTGAGTGAATCCACTAACAAATTAAAACATTTAAATTCTCACTTGTGCATCCTGCTCCACCAGGTCTGCATCCACCACTCCTGACTCATCTCTGGTCCCCTGGAACCATCAATCCAAAACAATCAGTTGGTGGCTAAAAAAAGTACTGTGGATGATTAAATGCTTACGTCAAGTCCACAGTGAACTGACCTGCAGCAGAACAATCAGCATCTTCTTAAAGTGACCTGAAGTGTCTGTGATTATATCCTCCTCTATGTCTCTGCCATAGGCTGGACACACACACACACACACAAACACACCACTGTAAATTAAAGCCAGGAACTAACAAATAATCTTTTAACTTAATATGGCATCTTGGTTAACAGGTCTTACCATCCTTGTAAGCTTCTACCATCTCGTGTACCTGTTTGCTGTTTCTAGATGCCAGTACCTCAATCAGGCATCTCTCGTTTGTTCCAGCTCCCTGCAGACAAAGAATAAAGATAAATGGGAAGCAACTACAGCTTTGATCGGTATGATTAGAGAGAGGGAGAATCTGACTATGAGGAAAATGTCTTACTTTGACTGCATCATGGATTTCCTTTGCATCATGGTAGGCTGGGGTTCTCATTAAACTGACGATGAGACGCTCAAATTTTCCCGTGAGCTCATATTTCAGATCTTCAATCAAGTCCTAGTGAAACAGAATTACATTATACGTTTCCCAGGACATTAAGGAGTAATAGTAACTTTAACAGGATACTGATATAATAAGATTTGTGTACCTTCCCAAAACTGCTTTTGTATGCTGAAATGATTTCCTGCCGCTGCGCATTGCTTCGAGAAGTGATTAGGTCCAATATAGTCTCTTTGTCGCTACCTGAAGAACACAGTTGCAAAGAGCACAGTCATGACTGGGACATTTCAGCAGAAAAGAGAAGAGGATAACAAAGGTGACCTTTTAACCTCAATGGACAAGAATGGCGGAGGAGCTGAGCACTCACCAAAGCCTTTCATAGCATTGTAAAGGCCCTCGGCATCAGCACTGGGATCGAAGTCCGGAGCATCTGATACTGTGCCTCTGAACACCTATGAAAAACAGTATAATAGAATATATTTCAAACATTTTGGGTAAGATGCTTTAAAAAAAAAAAAATTAACATTAACAAAAAAAACAAAACTTTTTTTGTCAATGCAAGTAATGCTGCTTCAAGAATGCACAGTATTTCACAATTGTTCAACTGACTGTCCTTCATGCTCCAAAACGGCTTTACTTTTAATTTATCCACCGCAAAACCTGACCAAACTTTTTTCATCAGCCTTCGATGTGCTTTTATGAGTTTTAATTCTAATTAGTGAAGGTAACCATGCTAACAAGTAACACATGGGTGTTTTGTGTAATGTTGTAAAATTGCTCAACCTGCAATATGCCAAAAAATAGACCAGATGGTAAGGCTACTTCAGGGATAGCTTCCAGTGTGCAACTGACCAGTGGTTGTTTTTGAAGCATATAATACACACTGGACAAACAACACAGTCAGTGTGAAATGTACAGGGGTTGGACCAGTGTTGTACCTGAACGCGTTCATTGAACGAAAGTTCACGAACTAGTTCATATTTTGCGTGAACGTGAACTGAACGCGCTCTATTTCTCCTTGATGAGCGTCGGGTGTGAACAAGTTCATTTGGGAAATTGTGAACGCTCCTTTCAAAGTTCACACACGGTCAAAACCGTGCCAGGTTTCCAGCAAACCCCATTTAAAATACACCACAAATGAGCCTAATATGTATCTGCGGAAAGCAATCAAACATGGCAACACGGGCTGTTGCTTCAGTCACCCTAAGAATCGCGTCATCAAATGTTTAAAACGAAGCATGGAGAAAGATGAAAGCTGCAGTCACCCAGAGCTGGAGGAGCGCCCCGACTCCAAAGATTACACTGTAATCTTTGGAGTCGGCGACTTGAAATATTGAAATGGGAGAAAAAAAACATTTGCACCTTAAGGACCTGTTTTTGTCTTATAATAAAGACCATTTGGCAGCAAGTTTTTCCTCATATTTTCCCCAAATGACAGTTTTACATGGGCTGTCCCTTCAATGCTAATGTGAACCCTGGTTGGTTAAGGATTCTGAATTGGACACATAGTTTTCGACAGATAAAATGGATAAAATAATTGCTGTTTGTGCTGGTGTAGTATATGGGCAGTGGCAATCATTTTGACAAATAACTACTCGCAGCAACATTAAAAAAAAAGAATAAGAAAAAAGAACTAAAATGAACTATTTAGTTCATTCTTTGAAAAAGTGTACAGAACTAGTTTGTTTTAATTTCTGTGAACTATGAACTGAACTAGTTCGTGTAGAAAGTGAACTCCCCCGACACTGGGTTGGACAATGAAACTGAAACACCTGTCATTTTAGTGTAGGAGGTTTCCGCAGATTGGACCAGCCTGGTGTCCGATCTTTATTAATTGCATATAGCACCAGTAAGAGCAGAGAGTGAAGGTTCAGTTATCAGGGTAAGAGCACAGTTTTTCTTAAAATATTGCAATGCACACAACATCATGAGTGACATATCAGAGTTCAAAAGAGGACAAATTGTTGGTGCACGTTTTGCTGGCACATCTGTGATGAAGACAGCAAGTCTTTGATGTATCAAGTGATGTATCAAGAGCCACGGTATCCAGGGTAATGTCAGCATACCACCAAGAAGGACTAAACCCCATCCAACAGGATTAACTGTGGACCCAGGAGGAAGCTGTCTGAAAGGGATGTTCAGGTGCTAACCTGGATTGTATCCAAAAAACATAAAACTACAGCTGCCCAAATCACGGCAGAATAAATGTGCACCTCAACTCTCCTGTTTCCAACCAGAACTGTCCGTCAGAAGCTCCACAGGGTCAATATACACGGCCGGGCTGCTATAGCCAAACCTTTGGTCACCTGCTAAGGATGGCTGAACCATTCTGGAGGACCATGTGCATCCAGTGGTTCAAACATTGTATCCTGAAGGTGGTGCCGTGTATCAGGACGACAATGCACTAATACACCCAGCAAGACTGGTGAAAGATTGGTTTGATGAACATGAAAGTGAAGTTGAACATCTCCCTTGGCCTGCAGTCACCAGATCTGAATATTATTGAGCCACTTTGGGGTGTTTTATAGAGCGAGTCAGGAAACGTTTTCCTCCACCAGCATCACGTAGTGACCTGACCACTGTCCTGCAGAAGGAATGGCTTCAAATCCCTCTGTGCAGGACTTGTATATGTCATTCCCAAGATGAATTGACGCTGTATTGGCCGCAAAAGGAGGCTCTACACCATACTAATAAATTATTGTGCTCTAAAAACGAGTTGTTTCAGTTTCATTGTCCAACCCCTATATACTGGTCAAGCGGACACGTGACCACTCTAACAGGCTTATGCTGTAGTGACACAATGCACTGTGAGATTTAATAAACATGGTTAACTGGTCAGTTGCACACTAGAAATTTTCCCACAAGTAGCAAACCATCTGAGCAACTTATACATATATTGTAGACTAGGTACTACATTTTAGAAAAACAATACACACTAGTGTAGTATCCAGCTTTGAAAACAGCCAGTGGTCTGTCTTGAATGCTGTATTCTATGATGTGATGCACCACTACCATGGAAGCCCGTCATAGCTGGTGTTAATGCTGTGGCTAAAATTAGCCCTGACCAGCTCCCGGTTGTGTCCACAGACTGTATTATATTGTGCCACAGCATAGTCGTTTTTACTGTGACACAACATTTCAAATGATAACTAATCATGTTTCAGCTTCTGTTTCATGGCGTCTTACCATTGTGAAGAGATTATCTTAAATTACCGTCACCGGCAGGGTTAACATAGCAGCTGTGACTCATCAGTTAAGAAAACACATAACCTCTAACTGCAAGGCTGTTAGAAAATCTATCTAGATAAAGTTGATGTTAAAGAGCTCTTCCCAGAATGTTGTTGAGACTAAGCTCAGATATCAAGAAGGTGAATGACTTGGCTTAACGTTTTGTTCTTTAAAAGATCGTGTCAACCTCAACTGCAAGCTGCTTCTTTATCATCTCACTTAACTTAGAAAGACAAAATACAGAATGGCGGGAAATAACAACTAGGAGTCAGTAGGATAGGAGTACACTTCGCTTTTTCAGTATCACCAGTTTGCGCAGCATATGCTGCCAGTGCTTTAGCTTGACCCGCTCTTCCTTGCATGGAGTGAGCAGCGAACTGTGTTAAAGAGTTAGTGATGAGACACTGGGAGAGCAGGAGCAGCCAAGTCTGCCATTACAACAGATAGCCACTCGCCCCTGTCTAATTCCCAGCATTATGGAGTAAAACCTGCTGCTGCTGCTGCATGTGTGGCTTATTCATATGTGTGGAGGTTGGGAAGCGCGCCTGCACGCATGACGAGAGTCAGGTTTCCACGGGGACCACCTGTCTCTGACACACAACGGCTTAAACAACGAAAAATGTCACCGATTGCAAACATGTTAAACTCTGTTCCCACTTGCTGTGTTCAAAATGACTCTGGGTCTTGAATTTTCGCCCCATCGTGTTGCAATGATATGAGCTCGTTCATTGGGGGAAACTGAAGAATTTGGCAGGCGCGACTGCAGCTGTAGAGATTACTGCTGCAATATGGCTGTCTGCCAGAATCTGCCAGAATCTGCTCTCCTCTGTGCTGACAGGCCACCGCACATGTTCTGGTCATCTTCTTCACCATGACCATCTGTCTGCACGACAGCTGGAGAGCTTCACCCACATAGCAACGGGGCCCCAAACAACTAGCTCATGACCAGACTAATCACATTTCTCATGATTATGTTGACTATTGACTCATGAGTGAAACTTGTTTTGTTTTTTTCTTGTGCCACAGCCACAGCTTTACAGAATATATTTTCATATTTGTGTTGTGTTTCACCTCAGGAAAGGACAAACAGGGCATAGATTCGGATGATAAAGTTGTGTCTCTCACAAGCCTGAAATGACTCCAGAGAGCACAGAGTTTTTGAAAGATGCTGTCAGGCAGGTCTGCCTGATGTGAAGGCAGCAGTGACACCCTATACCGCTGGCTTTATGATGTGGAGGGCTCGCATGGAGCCAGGTGGCAACAGACAACCCTGCTCGGTCATTCAACGGCACACAAAACCACCCATGTCTAAAAGACACAAGATCTCTTCTGCAGTTTGATATGACCCAGATTATGCTGACTTTTTGAAAGGTGAACACAGGTTTTGTCCACTTACCATATTTGAATTTGGTCTTCTGTATCAACACTGCCCAGAAATCAATAGTTTCAGGCTGAAAGAGAGAAACAGAAATGCTGAATTAGTAGGAGCACTGTGAAATATCCTTGCCCTTTTGTATCTGTCACGGGCTTCAAATATGCAGGAAACTATTATAGCAAAGAACAATGATGATCTTCCCTGTCCTGAGTGAGTTCAACTGTCCAGGCTGTTAAAACTGTTTGCTATCTTCTGTAGGCATGAGCACAGCAACTCAGGACCAAAAAAGGAACAGGGAGACCATTTTCTACAAGACCCAGACTCCACATTCAGCTATAATGACTCACTGGTGGATGGAGTTTACATTTCTTCAGCCCGCTGATCACGTTTTCCATACAGCCTTGCGCTAATGTATAAGACGGGCATTCATGCAACTTCAGCATGAGGAGGCCCAGGTACAAGCCCTTTCCTAAGTTGTAATTTCAGATAAATAAATAAAAAATACATAAAAAAAAAAAAAAAGAAATAAATTACAATGAGTATACATTTAAGGTAATAGAAAAGACAAATGTTTGATACATGTAAAGCTTATTTTAATGAAATTTTCATTCAAATAAAAGGAATTAAGAAATCTCTCCTGGTTTTCAGTGTTGCACTGTTGGCTTAAGACAGCTGTCAGGCTTTCCCAAAATAGCATGCACAGTTTTAACTTAATGGCACAATCAAGGCCATGGGGGGAACTGGGGGGAATGGGGGTCTCTATATATAAAGAGCCACACCCTTCCCTGTACCCCACTGCAGACGACCCTTGGATGCTTTAAATCCTGCTTTATTAACAGTTTTTTCCTGAACTAAACTTCCCTCTGAAACCAAAAATAAAGTTATGTGCTAAGTCAAACTTAAGCCTAAAGTCTTTTTATTTCATTCTATCTGCGCGTGTCATCTGAAGCCACATCTGTTTGCTGCTACTGTCCGCCTCCCCGCAGCGAGTCACAGACACGTTCACAAATGACGTTATCAGCAAACTTCTCCTGAGAATTTCTGACGCAGCCGACCGACCCAGAAGAACTGGCGTTAAACCGGCTGGAACCGGACAGAAGAAGCCTGAGAACCGCCGGCAGCGGCTTACCTCTGGTCTGCGCAGGAAAGCGTCGTCGCTGGTGGATGGTGGTCCTGCTGTCTAAAAGATGAGAAAAAAAAAGAAAGCGGTCTCTCTGTGCCCCCCCCCCCCCTTCCCCCCAGTCGGAGTCAGGCCGCCTCGTTACGTGTCCTGTGACGCAGCAACTGCGGAGCCCCGACACGCGCTTTCTGGAAGGAGAGTGGGCCTGTGCGTGGGAGAGAGATGGGGCTGTGCGCTGTAACAGCGGTTGAAATGGCATCATATGCGCGACAAACACAACAAATGAATTACTTAAGGCACGTCTGCAGCTTTTATTGCGACTGTCAAACGTAATTCCCATGTGATTAAAATACATAAAAGAAAACAGTAAGACGTATTCCTCAAGTTAAAACAGTTTCCTAAAGGCTTATTCTGAGCCTGCTTATTTACATGTCAGGGGCTATCCTAGGGTCAGAGCTTTAGGAGTGCTGAGCACCCAATGAGCCTCACCACAACCCACAACCCCACCTTTTTTCACACAAAATCAAAAAACGTTTATTAAAAAAAATAATTTTGGATAATCATTATGACATTTATGAGAGAAGAGCATAATCTTTTGGGGAAAAAAACTGACTGGAAAACATGCAAATCTTTGAAAATTTCAATGAAATTTGAAATGCTAACTGAGCTAACGCGCTAACTGGTAAACAGGTCAACGAAGAGGAGAAGTAACTTTAGTGAGAAGAGGACGATACCATTAGGGGGGGTCTTTTTCATTCTCATTCTTAAAATATAAACTTAAACCACAAACTATGGATTAAGTTTTGGACATTATCTAAGCCTATCAAATACGAACTAAAATTTTAGAATAACAACATTTCTTACTACAGGTTTTTGGGGTGCTGAATTTCAGTTTAGGGGTGCTGAAGCACCTCTAAAAAAGGGCTAGCCTCGCCCATGTTACATGTTCTTAGATTGTTGTTGTTGTTGTTGTTTGGATAGGATGTCTAGTTCTGATGTTAACCTCTCTTCAAATGCAATTGCATGTCGCCTCAATGCGGACCACAAGAAATGTGATTGCTCTGCTTAATAGATTTGTTCCTCTCTGTCTTGAATTTCCTACTGCAACTTCATCATTCTAAAGTCAGGCTCAACGGTAGTTTGCTGCAGTGTCTCTAAAAATGACTGGTGCTCAAGAGTCATTTTTATATCTGAGCCAGTTCACATTAGATATACTGTACTCCATAGCTATGTCTAAGCTACATTAAAGAAGTAAACAAAAGAAGCTCAGCCCTGCAGGCTACAGCACCGCAGAAAAGATCCCACACTACCATCTAAAGCCTGATTTATACTTGAACGTCAGGTGGTCTACGTCACCTACGCAGACGACGCAGAGATGCCCCCCCACCCTACGCAGACACTACGCAGACACTCCAGTGCACCTCCCCAAAATTGTAGGTCGACGCAGACAGTGTCGCAGAGAGGAGAGAAAGGAGGCCTCTGATTGGTCAATTCTACATCTGCATAGAAAAGAGCGCATTGAAGTAATGAGGAAGTACCCACATCTGTACGATTCTGGTTCTCCACTCTAGAAAGACAGCACATATTCTAGTAATTCATGGAGGGAGATTGCGATGAATGTGGGTCTGGATACGGCCGAGACGGTGAGGAAGTGGAAAAACGCAAGAGATACGTTTAGTAAGTTTAGCTAGTTCATGATTGTCCCTCTTGCATTATGGCTTAACATAGCGGAGAGCGCGCAAGTATAAATCAAAAGTGATGGCGGCATATCTGTGACAAGCTGACGGCGACACATTGCCGCGAGAGTATACATGGCCCTTAACAGTAGTTTAATTACACAAAGAAGGCAAACATTATAATTGGCTTTTCTTTAAGACATCCTGTATTTTATTCCTATTCGGTAGTTTTCCACTGAATCCTTGAATCCCCAACTGAACTGACTTTTGGGTTCAGTGCATCGAGATGGGAATAGTTGGGAAATTTTGAACTTTTCACACCTCAAATGCAAATGTCAGCCAATCAAATTGCTAGGGCAATGAAATCATACACGGGGGTGGGACTGTTTCAAAGCAGGACTTATTTGTGTAGCTAGCAGGAAAAAAGAATCGATTGGTTATTTTTGGTATGACAAATTTAATTGGTATGATGAAGCCTAACACTTGATGGAGGGGTATTTCTGGCCTATCTTTGTGGTACCATTAAGAAAAACAATCAAATTCTTCCTGCTCGGTGCACAAAAATGCTGGGTGTATTAATGCACCACCTACCCCCGTTTATGATTTCATTGGCTGAAACTAACCTGGAATAGAGGCAACGCAACACGATTCATATAATCTAAAATCATGTGTTCATGTGAACGGGGGAAACACTCACCAATAAGCAGAGCTGTGTAGCAAGATTCCTTTGTGAATCATTTTGTTTTGGTCAAAATACCACAGAGATACAGAAAAAATAACAGTTTTTAAACTGTGTCTTTACTACTATGTTCATAACAGCTGTTTTTGGGGGGCGGAGTCAGACACTCCACTAGACTCCACCCCTCTTGGGCTGGGTGTTGATTTTTTTTTTTTCTCAAGCCAGTGCTTTGTGTTACCCCTTTCACTTGCAGCATGGTGTGAAATTTTGGGTGGAGATAAAGATGGGAAAGCTTCCTAATTCTACTCTCCTCTGGGTCTGTGATGTCACGGTACCGCAAATCTGAAAGCGTCACTGAACAGCAGACTTTCAGACTGTCAGGCCCCCCAACAAAGTGACAGGAGTGACTTGTGTCAGAGTTTTTGATTTGACATTAACATCATTTATTTTTGTTTTGTTTCTGAATATGTCCCCTTTAAATATAAATATGTTAACATGTTTCAAGTGGAAGTTTGGGTTTCTTAAGTGTGTGCGGGAGCTGAAATTTGAATATAACAGAGGGCAGCTCACTGGCAGCGATGTGAGAGGTGGCCTGCTCTATTTCTGTCCTGTCAGGAGTCCTTTCCAGTAAGTGGGGGAGAGACATGTGGGGGGAGGGGGACAGAGAAGTTAAAACAGTGTCAGCACAGAAGTCAAAATGTCTCAAGTCTAAAAAAAAAAAAAAAAAAAAGCCATTAAGTCACTAGTAGATGAGGTACTGATGCTCAACCTAGTTTTACTATGACACTGAAAATGATTTTCCACTTGATTACTATTTTTAGCGCATGTTTGAATGTATGTATTGTGCCAGTAACTCAATGATGTTTTGTGCCGGAAATTGTTTTAATCACTGTGCTCACTCATGCAGATACTCTGAACTGGTTTTGGAGAGTGGTGAAAGACGAGATGATGAGAAACCAGAGGTCACGTACAGGAAGCAAACAGTATCAGCACAAGCATGACTCAGGATGTTTCATCTTGACTAGAGGCTGTTAAAAAGAAACTTTAACGAGCATGTTATCAGTGCCTTTAAATCTGGCATGCATCCCATAAAAGTGTAGAATGTAAAGTCATGCAAATTATATATGGTATCATACTGGTGAAGAAGAGCAGATCACCTTGGCCTGCTAATTCTTATCTTTCACAAGGTTAGTTATGGAGAGAGCAGAGCGGTATGAGAAGTCAACTGGGTGTTTTCCTTTCAATATATTCAGAAACACTTTTCAGAATCTCAGAATTAAACCAATCAGGTAGGCATTCCAGGATAAACAGATCAAGAGACTTCAAAGAATGTGATGAGGAAGAGATTACAGTATACCCTTATTATTCGTGGGGGTTACGTTCCTTCCTCCCCCCCGAATCCCAAAAATCCGCAAACTATCGATGCAGTTTTAAAAAGTCTGTGTATGATATCATATATGTTAGAAAATATGCTTCCCAAGCATATTGTAAAGACATTCTTACTCATTAATACAGTAATTATGTAGTGATGATAATAATAATAATAATAATACTTGTTTAGGTTTTTGTCCGGCCCTCCCAAAGGTAATTAAAGAAATTATGTACTGTATCATCTCTCTCTTTTCTAATTTTTTATTTCATATCTAACTGACCATTGTTATTTTAAAAATTTTCACCAGTTAGCGTGAATATGAGTGTTTTTCTGCTAAAAAAAATGTGAAGAAATTCACGAAATTGCCGGGGCTACCACAAATTCAAATACATAGAATAAAACAGGCAGCAAAATCTGTGAGTACGTGGGACCATGAAAGGTGAACCGTGAACGGGCCAGGGTGTACTGTATTTACCCTTTAGGCACTTCATTTCAGAGTCATACTTTGTACTGTCATCTTCACAGAGCAAAGGTTGAATGATTCACATGCTAAGTTTCTGTCCATACGTGTCTGTGATTCTCTGGTTTTGAGACAATCTTCTAGTCAAGTATCAATTAAGGAGTAACTCCCACTGAAGTATTATCACGAAAGTGCAGATTAATTCGTTAATTTAAAAAAAACAAGTAAAAATGAATCAGTAATGACTTGACAATTTGCTAGTGTAGATTGTCAGTCAATAAGGTCATAGTAAAAGTCAAGCTTGAATCAAAGGGAACAAGAAGTCCAGGTGCCAGAAGGCCTTTGATTGAAGCCTTTGAGGATATGGTATTTGAAGAATCATCTACAGACGCTTATTCAATAAGTCAGAAATGTGGACTGTATCATAGCTGATGGCTGCAAGAAAGATCTTAAATAATTAGTTGGTTAAAGTTAGTAAGTCTCTGCTCCATGAATAACACTGGGATTGATAATGGCAATTTCACTGTTAAAAGTAGGGTAGGTGATTACATGTTGACTACGTAGAGTGTCCTTTAGCCTTGAGATGCAGATGAGCGTCTAACCCTAACCCTATCTTGACCTGATGAGCTGGCTGTCCCATGTTGCACCCAAATGACAACATCCCTAAATCTGGGTTGAACTCTTTGCAGAACTACTAAAAGTTTCAGTTCCTCGACTGATAACTTAGAAGCTAGCGCCAAAACATAGCAAAGGTTAAATGTTAAAATGCCCATCTTTGCAGCAGAAATAAACATATTCACAGCCTGATACAAAAAACGGTTTTGGGACTTTCACATTATAAAAAATTGGATAAAACAAGAAAATTATCGGCAGACAGCCAATCAAAGGCTAATGGCTAGCTGTCACCACTTTAGCTGCTTAGCATTAAGTTGACTTCTGAGCTGTGAGTAAAAACCTAACAGAGCCATATTTCCAAAGGTTTTTACAGGTTTTTTTTTGTGTTGTTTTGTGTTAACTGAACTAAGAGACCAACGTCACTGGGTGTGGGTTGGTCTAGAAGGGTCTGAGGATGAAGTTTAGCTATGCACCAGGCAGCTTGTACTAACCAAGTCAGCTCAAGCAGTGGTACTTTCTGATGTCACCAAAGAAACAACATTTGAAATGACAGGCCATGCCGCGGTGTCCGCTGCTGGCTCCACAGCTCCTCCAGTGCGGCTTGACTGTGGCAGCTGGGAGCCACAGTGGAGCATTTCAGGGTCTTCCAAGGGGAAGTCTGCTTGGACCCACAGTCTATCATCCCGTGACTGAGGGTCACGGGATGGGTGGTGGTCCACCTTCAAGGGTGGTCCAGCTTCAATGTGTCTATTTCCAGCACCATCCAGGAGATGTACAGCCCATGACTGGCTGGTCCCAGCAGGGGTCTGCTAGTCCTTGTATCAGCTCTGGCAGCACCTGTTTCAGATGTTGTTCTGGTAGCATTACTTGAAATTAGGATGTTTGGACAAATTTGATCAAAATGAATGTAAAGTAATATTAATTAGCATCATAGGTTAACATAAGCTAAGCCACCCAAGCTAAAACCATAACTGAACTAAGGTGAATATGTTCCAGCAGTATGAGGAAAAAGAGGCTCTAAAATCACGCTGTACAAAACCTAAGGGTGACATCAGGGACGGTTTGTCCAGTTCTTCCAGACCAAGGTTGCATCATGCATTTGCGGAAATGTGTAGTTTCACTGATGTAAAAGTCCATGCAATCCTCTCTGTACTAGACTGCATATACATTTCTGTACAGGTGGTTTGTCCTAAGGGTTGACCAGTTTTTATCTGAAGGTGGAATGACCACATTTCCGTGCCTCTGTGTTTAGTCCTGTGGTACTTTTTCTGATGTCTGACTAACTTGAGAAAGACCTGGTGTGGATCCTCAGGTTTCAAGTGCTATCTTGGTGCACTTTTACTCCTTTTCTTTTTCCTCTGTCTCAGTGTGAATATTCTTTGGCCAGTGGTGCAGAGTTCTGGTGATGGACAGTCTGTGTTTGAGTGGGTGGTGTGACTCAAAAGGCAGATATTGGTTTTGTGTGTGTAGCTTTCCGGTATACTTCAGTGTTCAGACTTCCGTCTTTCTACAGTACAAAAATGGCAGCTTGTTGCTTTATTTAAACCTTTGATCATTACCATGGCCTGTGTGACCTGGTTGCTTGTATCACTTCTTCATCTGGACTTCTGGGTTTGTGGTTTTTCATTTTGAGATGGCCTGTATCCTAATTACTGTACTTCCTGTTTAATGTAGAAATAGGTTTTCCTTGTTCTCCTCAGTCTGTACTGTCTTCCTTTTCAAAAGG
Organism: Hirundichthys speculiger; assembly: GCA_018398805.1. Lineage (NCBI taxonomy): Eukaryota > Metazoa > Chordata > Actinopteri > Beloniformes > Exocoetidae > Hirundichthys > Hirundichthys speculiger. The sequence goes on from JAGFBZ010000895.1 coordinate 1,565,794, forward strand.
AGATGTAAAAAATAAATAAATAAATAAACGCTTATTTTTCATAGAAATTCATCAAGACTTGGTAATCTATCCTTTTACTGTTCACTGCAGTTTTTCTGAGAACTCATTACTTAGATGAAGATGACTCATGTACAATAAGTGCTACATCACAGCAAGACTAAAAATGGACTAAACATAAAAAGTAACTTCAGAAAAGAAATCACATATTTGAATGTTAATGTGATGCATAGCTATTTATCCATTAAAAAAAAAAAATCAATTTAATCCTGTTCAGGGTCATAGGGGGGAGCTCACTGGGTGAAAGGCAGGTTACACCCTGGACATGTCACGTTCACCATCATAGGGCCAAACAAGCAAAGACAAACAAGATAAACAACCATGTATATTCACACTGACACCTGCCGTCTGTTTAGAGTCGCCAGTCAACCTGGTACGTGTGCTTTTGGACTGTGGGAGGAAGCTGGAAAGCCAGAAAAACCCCTGCTGAAATTTGAACCAGGAATCTTCTGAGCATACTTGTAATCAACACGAAAACAAACAGAAAAGCATTTGTTTATAATATTTGACTGTCTAAGAAATAATGACATTATTATTGAGTTTAATTCAGTGTGACGTGCCACAAAACCTGGAAGATTCACTCAAAGCTTTAGTTATCATATATCACATCACGGTGTTGTGAGGAACTTCTTGATATTCTTATATATCAGTATGGGGTGCACAAAACCAACACTTATGTTCAAATAATTCATCATTTCGTTTGTACATTTCATGCTTCGCTCAGCACATTTGTAATTCAATCAATGTTATCTATTTTTGCTAATTTCCCTTTCTTTATTTCCCTTTAGTCATGTGATGGACACAGCAACTGACAGAGTGCACATCGTCTCTCATTGACTGGGATAGGCTCCAGCTGACCCCTGTGACCCTGGATAGGATGAAACTTATAGAGAGTTGGTGGATAGTTAAGTTTTGAGGCCCTCATCTTCCTCTCTTGAATGAGAAATTGACCCGTGATGAACAAGTCATTGATGTATACTGACCTCTTCTGCCTTAAAAATGTACTGCAGGCTGATCACGAGGAACCCAAAGCAACTCGAGCACGTACAGGAAAATTGCAAAACATAATCTGTTACAAACAAAAATTTTTCAAGGCTGATCTGAGATATTTTATCAATATCACAGAATAAGACTGTAAGCTTGTTTCATCTTGTATTCAAATCTTTGTAAATGTTTTGGACTTATTGAACTCTCCACAGAGCACTCAGTGAAATATTTTGAGTTTGAAAAATGAAATCCCTGGAAGGTAACAAAGTATGTTACAAAACATTTACATTTATGCAAGTTCTTTTCAGAATTTTTCTTTGTATGTGAGGTTTACTGAAGTTACCAACTACAGTCATTTTCCCCATAAAGGGGTAAAGTTTTGACTGCTTGCATGATTTTAAAATCCACCTGTTTTGTGGTTTTACTCTTACTTTTTTCAGTTTATTTCTAAATGTATACAGAATCCAACCACTGATTTCACAAAAAAAAAAAAAAGTTTTCTCAAGGTTAGACATCCGGTTTATAGATGAATTAGTCAGAATGGAATGAAAATTTAGGGTAATAAAACCACAAAAGGAGTGAACACAAAAGCATTTTTCACATTCTGATTAGTATTTGTAGCTCACAGTTCTCACCCTCCATGCAATAATGAGAACATTATGATCCTGGTCTAGAATACTATGAAACTGGTCGGGAATGAGAATGGCTACTTTGTAACTAATCCACTGAGTGGGAGGGTCACACAGGCCAGTTTTGTATAAAAATCGCTGTAAAAATCATGTCCCCCCCCCATCCAAGTCAACAGCACGGCTATTTTTGTTTCCTTGCATTGTTTCACGGTCACCAGCTGCTCCTCATGCAACCAAAGAGAAAGGTAAAGACTTTGTGTATATACTGAACAAAAATAACCTTAATCGATTAAATCCCTGATTTTTAAATCAGTGTGTTTTAATGCTAGACAGTTTCTGATTACTGTAGAATATGATGTAAATTTGACGTACAGGAGACAGCTCTAAACACAGCATTAAAGAGCGTTTACTGTGCTTTCCATCAATGTGCAGCTCTGATCATAAAGCTCCACATTATGTGCACGCTGTCTCTTGGTTAAGCATTACCCATTGTTCCTCTGGAAACGGTATGTCAGCTGGAAAGATCTGCAGATAGGAAGCCTGGGCTTAAATTTGGTCAAAGGTATTTTGAACGTCCACATGTGCTTCCTCCCCACTGGCCTCCTGCCTGCTCAAGTAGATGCCAGGAGGGATTATGTGAGCTGAAATCCCATGATGGGTGATGAGAAGGTAAATGCTACCTCTCAGAAAGCAAGCGCGTAGTCCACTGCACACGCAAGTCATAAAAGCTGCTTTGTCAACAAAAAAAAAGAAAGAAAAGAAATAAATAGAAGAATTAAAAGTCATTTGCTACATTTTATTTTGTATTTATCTTAATGCTGGCGAGCCAATAATTGTAAATGGGATTTTATCAATTTATTTCACCAAATTAGTTGTTGATTTACAGAGATAAACATGAACAAGTTGATCAAACATTTGTAGACCTGTGCAGTCATTTTCAAAAAGCAAAGAAATCCTACAGTAACTTACCTTTGAGTGTGAGGTAACTACATGAAAATTGGCAGTTCAAATGGAAAAGGATGAAATAGTCCTGTCTCTACATCTTACTTTATTTATTTATTTATTTATTTATTTATTTGCAGTCATAGATCAGGGATAGCCCTGAGTCAAGCTCGAAGATATCCTGACATGATCCTGCTCTGGTGAGGTGAGCACAGTTCATGCATGACAAATTATTAATCTTTGCATATCTGGTCCTTAGACCCATTCAAGGAAGTAATTTACATGTAATTGAAGCCTGAGTAAAGTGCAATCCCTGAATGGGGGGAGTTGTTTTTTTGTGCAGCGGATGCCAATGAAAATGCAGGAATCAGCACTGTCATATCAGGGGGAGTGATAAAAGAGGGCATGCATTAAAATAATATGTTTTAAGGGAATGACAGATCCTGCTCTATCTCCTGTTTTATATCCTGAGCGCACCTGAGAGGAAACTACAAAGAGCAGGTGAGTGAATGGCTTTACTTCATTTATTCTGTAAAATCAGTGGAAAGATTTTTTTTTCCCCACTATTAAGATTTAACTATCAAGCTTTAACAACAGTAATCTTTTTGGTGTTTAATTAGTCTGTTCAGTTTTGCTTTTTAAAGGAGCATTGGCTTTTTTTAAATAAATTAGCTTTTATAGACTAATAGTCAGATTTTTTTTTTTTTGAAAGTTTCTCTATTGTGTTTACCAGACATTTATTCACTTTAACATTCGCTGACCCACCTTTCCTCATGGTTTCTTGCTCTCTGCCTGTACGACATCAGCCTGCTCTCCCACCTGTCGCTTCTTATATAATTCTCTCATCTTTTCATCCTTCTCCAAAAGCCCAGAAGCATGTCGTGCGGTGCGTTTAGGTCCTTTCTGGTGAGCCTGAGTCGGAGGAAGCCCATCGAACCCGATGGGGAGCAGTCCGCCTTTAACCGATGTCTGACCACTCTGGACCTGGTGGCCCTCGGTGTGGGCAGCACCTTAGGGGCCGGAGTCTACGTCCTCTCTGGTGAGGTGGCCAGAGACACAGCTGGACCCAGCATCATCGTTTCGTTCTTCATCGCAGCTCTGGCGTCTATATTTGCCGGGCTGTGCTATGCAGAGTTTGGATCCCGTGTTCCCAAAACAGGCTCAGCTTACCTGTACAGCTACGTGACTGTTGGCGAGCTCCTGGCTTTTATCACCGGATGGAATCTGCTACTCTCCTATGTCATAGGCAAGCACGTTACACCTCATTTATACCATTTACAATGAATCATTACGAGATCAACAGCTCTTGTAATTGTTATTTTGTTGAATAGATCATTATTTTACTCCTGCTCTCAGCAAAATGTTAAGTTCATGACTTTCTTTTATGTCTGGCTTTTAAATCACCATTAGCACTTTTTAACTCTAAAAGAAAAGCAATGTTCTTCACTTATTTCCATAAATGATCAACCATCTATAGGAGGCTCTGTGATGTTATTGTCTCTGAACTTTCACCTGCTGTGGAAGCAGATTTTTAATGGCTATTTCTAAAGAAAACATTTCACAGAGGAAAACTGGGAAGGAATGGAAAGAAAGGAATGTTCCCATTAATGTTTTGTCTATGACTACTTTAAATGGGGACTCAGACTGATTAGTTTATTGCATGTGTCTGCTCAGGGACTTCCAGTGTGGCGCTGGCATGGAGCGGGACATTTGATGACCTTATTGGGGGTGTCATATCAAAATACTTTGAAAAAAACGCAGCAATGGGCCTCCCTGGCCTTGCACCCTACCCAGATGTCTTTGCTGCCGGTCTCATCCTGATACTGTCAGGTAAGCACTGGTACCGTTGACAGTAAAATAAACTACAGACAATCTAAATTAATTTTAAAACATTAACACCGTGTTGTGCTTAAAGGTGTGCTGGCGTTCGGCGTGAAAGAGTCAACCACTATCAACAAGGTCTTCACGGCCGTCAACATCCTGGTGCTGCTGTTTGTGATCATCTCAGGGATCATCAAAGGAGACATTTCCAACTGGCAGATCAGTGAAGAGACTCTGATAAACGCCACAGCACAGCTCCAGTAATGGCCGTCCACTTTAATCCTATGTGTGCTCGGGTGTATGCAACATCCTGTCTTACTGATCCTGAGCTGCACTATCGCGCTCGTGGTTACCTCAGTGTAAATAATCACAAGATAATGCTCTTTCCTCCCCTCTTTCCCGTACAGAAACCTGACTTCTACTGAAAATGTAACAAGTGTGTTTGGAGTGGGTGGATTTTTCCCTTACGGCTTCAGTGGAACGTTGGCTGGAGCTGCAACATGCTTCTATGCTTTTGTTGGATTTGACTGCATTGCTACCACGGGTAAGAAGATAATTTGGCTCTAAATGGAAATAAACTGTAGATAGTTATTCTTATCACGGTTGAATCAAAGTTTATCGTTTATTTAACTACATCAGCAGTTATAATAATAAAACGATTACATGATGCTATAATAAAGCGCACAATAAAAGTTACGTCTGTGGGGTTACATTGATTTATTTCTTTACAACAACTTGAGATTTTCTCTTTTTTTCTTAAAAATGCACACTTCTGTTAACCCTAATCAGCTATTCATTCAGCTTTACCTTTTAAAGCCTCGAATACAAAACAGGAATGTTCATTAGAAATTATTCCATATTTATGTGTCAGAGTTCTTTTTCTTTGTTTGTAGGCGAGGAGGTGAAGAATCCTCAGAAATCTGTGCCCGTGGGCATTGTGTCCTCACTTCTGATCTGCTTCTTGGCCTATTTTGCTGTATCTGCTGCCCTCACACTGATGATGCCCTACTACATGCTCAACGAAAAGAGCCCCCTGCCAGTGGCCTTCGACTATGTCGGCTGGGGTCCTGCTAAATATGTCGTGGCTGTGGGATCGCTGTGTGCCCTGTCCACCAGGTAACGCTGAAACTCACATACTGCACATCAACTGCACATAAAGAAAAAACATTTCAGAAGCACGACCACGTCTATTGGCTTTAAATAATAATTTCTCCCCCATCTGTGATGTATCCTAGAACAGCTTAAAAAAGAACAGCTGCAGGTCAAGCAAAAGTAACTTTAGTTCATCACTGACAGCCTCAGAGACGTAGAGTTGTCATTGTAATTGGGAATAATCAGCTTTTGCCATCAGCTGTTTTCAGTTACACTTGTCTCTCCAGCCTCCTGGGTTCCATGTTCCCGATGCCTCGAGTGCTGTTTGCCATGGCGAGAGACGGGCTGCTTTTCCAGCCTTTGACCAAAGTCACTTCTAAAGGCAGTCCTGCTATAGCTACCATATCATCGGGAGTAGTGGCAGGTACAAATATTCCAGCTATTCTTTAGGTTCTGTGGTGACCTTAATGGACATAAAGTAACTGTACGCTTCTTGTTTCTATTACATCTTTAGCCATCATGGCTCTCTTGTTTGACTTGGAAGCCTTGGTGGAAATGATGTCCATTGGTACTCTGTTTGCTTACACACTTGTGGCGATATGCATCCTAATACTGAGGTACGTTCATTTATGTAGCGCCCCTGAAGCCCTGTAACTAAAATGTTGTGTAAATATACACTTATGAGACATTACTCTTCTGTGTAATAAGGTACCAGGCGGACTCATCTGAGGAAAACAACCCGCAGATCCGAGAATCAGACTCCAAGTCGAGCTTTTTGAGACCTCCGTCATCTCCAAACGTGTACACTGCAAGAACAGTCACAATCCTGACTGTGATGTCCGGTAAGTACAGAACACTGACTCAGTTAGGGTGTTGTTTTTTTTTTTTTTTTTTAATTTGGCCAATTTTTAGTACTTTTCTCGACTGTCAACAAGTTCAGGAAGATCATTGTGTTTCTGAGCCACAGTCTTTCTCCTTCGTCTTTTGTCTCTCTGCAGTTGGGTTTGTGGTAGCGCTGTGCATCACCTTGACTCAGGCTATTGACGCTCTGTCTCGTGTTGAGGCCTGGAGTGTGGCGCTTGTCTGCATCTTTTCCCTCATCCTGTTGCTCATCCTGTTCTTTATTTGGAGACACCCACAAAATCCCAACAAGGCATCTTTTATGGTAAACGAAATTGACTTTTTTTTTTCAAGGTTTCTGAAAAGCATCACCTAGAAAAAAAAAAAACTTTCCAATTTTCTCCTCTCAAAGGTACCCTTACTCCCTGCTCTGCCTTTAGTGAGCACACTCATCAACGTCTACCTGATGGTGCAGTTAGGCTCAGACACATGGATGCGATACGCTATCTGGATGTTAGTGGGTAAGACCGTATTTTTGCTTGAAAACTTCAGAGGACTTTGCATAGTTGCTTGCTGAACTGTGATGACCCTCCACTTCTCTCTGCAGGATTAATTATCTATTTTGGTTATGGGATCCATCACAGCTTTCAGAGGAAGAAAATCATGGGACACGAGATAAAGATTGAAACAATCAGCAACAAAATAGACAAGGACATCATAAAAGAGGAGAAATTCTGAGCTCAGAGGGAGTGAGGAAAGTTAAGCTGAGATGTTACAGTGAGTAACTGCTTTAAAAGAGTGGCTGTTTCCAGTTTGTTCATGCTGATCGTCCTTTGCACTGTTCAGTGTGTGACAGTGTCAGTGAGACAAGTGTGTAGTCAAGACAAGTCTTTACTTGGTAACAATTTTTTTCCACACTGACACTTTGTTACATATTAAAGGGGACATTATTTAAGAAAAGAAATCTTTGACATGCAGCATATTTTTCATTGAAATGACTACGAAATGAAAAAAAAAAAAATCCAGCATTACATAATTCTGTACATTTGTAGAACCACTTGGATCTGTGCAGGTCTGGAAATGTTTTTTCAGTGAGCTAATCAAAGATGCAGGATATTATGACATCACAGATCCAGACCAGAGTAGAACCGCCTCCCCAACTTTATACTCACCTGACTTTACACCATACTGCATGTGCTGTAACTCAGAAGTGGCAAAGCTGCAACACCGATTTTAAAAGAGGAATGCCCCAAAGAAAAGGGGGTGGAGTCAAGTGGAATATCTGATTCCACCCAGCAAACCAGCTGCTGAGAACTGAGGTGTAAAGATATGGTTGAAAAGGGAGCTGCTGTACTGTAGTTCTGTAGTATTTTGGCCAAAGCATGTCACAGGCATTTGACTGAGGCCTCAGAAAATGATGCAAACCTTTGGGCCAAAACAAGGGCTCAAAATAATATGTGTCCTTTGATGGTTTTTGCAATAGTGATGGTTTTTACTGTGTGTATACATTTTGTCATTTACAACCATGAAGCATTAAAACGGCACAAAAGAGTTGTTTTTTCAACGTTAACGTCATGGCGGAAGGCAACTATTGTAATGGTGGATTCACACGGACGCCTTGCAAGCATCATCTGCATCTGTCTCCATAGTTGTCGAACTGAATCGTGGGCTCCGTGCGTCATGTCGATAGCAATGGTTCTGTCAAAAGTTGGGGAAATTTCAACTTTTCCTGCTTCAGCACATACATCAGCCAATGGAGTTGCGGTTACACAGCCAAACTAGCCAATGAGATTACTCAAAGCACAAGGCTTATTTGTGGAGTGTGCAGGAAGAAATTTGATTGGTTGTTTTTGGTAAGACAAAGAAACATCAGAAACACCAGCCCCCACAATGCAGCTGTGTAAATCCAGTGTCAGTGTCAAGAAAGTGACAATTAATTTTAAAAAATGTGAGTGATCGAGCAAGAGACCAAACAAGAGTAATGCCTTCTTTCTGGTTGCCCTCCATCAGTACGTATGAAATAAAAAACATAGCTCCGATTTAAGGAAGTAGAGTTCTTTATGAATGGGTTGTGTGTACACTAAAACCATGCTAACGTTGCTCCGCCCAACTCGTTATTTTTTTTTTTAAATAACAGCCTATATTTGTAGCATTTACAATTTCATTACATAGTCAAACAAATGAAAGAGGTTTAAAAGCCTACTTATTAGTGAAATTGTGCGAGCTAGTACTGGACAGTAACCCAGCATGTATGCTCCGCGCAAGATCCACCGCACAAGTTTTCAACGCATGCGAGCCAAATACTGCTCTCAAAAACACCAGAAGGAGTTTTGCAACTATGTGGGACACTATGGAGGTTCCTGTAGGAATGAATGGACTTCTGGATGTATCACATGAGTGCACAGAAGCAAGTGGACACCATGCAAGGCGTAAATATGGGATGGTGTGATAGAAGTGACTTCACCTCCACACCTGTACGGGGACCTTTTGAGCTAAAAATTCCACAAGTTCCTTTGTGCTGCTTTAAATTAGTAATTGACATATGTTTGCACATTTTAAATGTTTTAAACAAGGCATGTTGCCATTTCTGTACAAACCATCACAAATGGAGATGCACAGTGCACATATATTAAAAAAACATAATTTATTGTTCACTTTCGCGCCATCATTCAGTGTATTTAGCTGTGCATGATGACTTCATCAGTGTGAGCGTCTATTCTCTCAATCTGTCCAACTCTTTCTTAAAGTGAAAGAACACAAAGATTTGTCTGTATTTAATTCATATTTCAAATCACTGTAGCAATGGGTTCCATATTTTTGTATCAATTGAAAAAAAGTATTAATTTCTATCAGAATATTCCCAGTTGTGATTATTTTTTTTCATGTATCAATTTGTGCATTTGACTAAAGATTTTGTACATTGTAGAGTAGATACAGAACATCTTCTGTGGAACATCTTTCTTTGTCTTCTTTTTAAAAAGAAAATTAATGTATTAATTATTTCTTGTTTCTGAGTGTGAATATGGCAACTGTTCATGTTTGCTTATTGTATTTTTGCTATATGTATTCCTTAATTAAAAAAAAAAGGAAATAATCATGGTTTGCAGACAACTTCACTCTCGAGTTATTTTGTTGTTGGTTTTACTTATGCTTACTGAAATAAATACTAAAGTCCTGTTCTATATGCAATCTTGGCCATAAAAAGTCAAAGACAGCTCACTAACCAGAGCTCAGTGAGAACAAAAGCACTTTTCAAAGCAGCTTATGTGTGTCAAGTTCACAATCGCAGCTTAGCTAGTCACTCATAATGAAAGACTTACATTTTTCTAGGAGCATGCTGTGAATTTGAATAAAAATGTATTTCTTGATCGGAAACCTGTAATTTCACAGACAGACAAACAAAAGAACTTCAACAAAAGGGAGGGCAGAAATTACTGGGTTGGAGAAATAAGTGGGTTCTTAAATAAAAGGGATGTACATTATGTGGCTCCACCATCAAACCCTTCCAGCTTTTTCTACAACAAACCTTTTCATTTCATAACTAAAGATCCCTGCTTTTCCAAACGTTCATTAAATGCTGTGAAACTGTATTATATGTAAATTATACAAAGTATTCTTTATATAATTTTCCTTTGGTGATTAATTAAGTATTCTTGGATCAAATTGAAGTGGATTTCCATTTATCTTTATAGTCATGTACACAATGAAGCAAAGACACTTATCACCCAGTACAAGAATAAACCAATTACTTTTTGTTCCAGTTTCACAATCTTCAAAGTAAATCATTCTTTAAGGTCAACAGTTAACAAAGACGAACTCCACATACTTTATACATAATTTAGGGATTTTGTTTAAACCGAATCTCTACACCTTCAAAGTTAATTTCAAGAAGATGCATGTTGGTTAATTAGTGACTGAACTGCCTGTAGAAGTGATTGTAAGACAGACAGAGAGTGAAAGAGAGAGAGAGAGAGAGAGAGAGAGAGAGAGAGAGAGAGAGATCTTGATTGATCTCAGTGGGACTAATCTGGTTACACACTGGTTATTTAAAAAAAAAAAAACTTACTTTATTTTTAATGAAAATATTTGAAATGATGACACTCAAAGCTCTGTTTTCAGAGATGTGTTTTTGGGCAACCTCAGTTCTGAAAAGGTTGGGACTGTGTAAAATGTAAAAAACCAGAATGCAAAGATCTTATATGCCCATATTTTACTCAGTAAAACTCAGAAAATGTATCACATGTTTAATCTGAGGAAATGTACCATCTTAAACAAGATAGGTAATTGTGAATTTAAAAAAAGTTGCTACAGGGCGATACGTACCACAATCTGGCATTGTCCATTTTTGTGTGATATAGGATTCACATTGTTCAACAGTCCTGGGGTTTCTTCGTTGTATCCCTCGGGTCATGAAAAGCTACACATATTTAGCCGATGAATATTTTTCAACACAACACTATTTTATTTAATTTTATTGGCATTATCATGCGGGAAGTTGTAAGGTCTTCCCTGGAAGACACCTGGATGGGAGCACATGCTGCTCTGAAACCTGTGTATATCAGTGCTCCATGCTGTACATCCCTTTCAGCATTGATTCCTTTTTTTTAGATGTTCAAAGTGAAATATCTGAAATATCTGCACATCTGAAATATGTCTGAAATATATAATCAGAGATGCAGACTAACTGTGAGACACTCTTCCTCTCTAAGATGTTCTTTTTCTACCCAGTCATGTCACTGAGCTGTTGCAAATTAACCTGATTAATTGCAAAATGTTCCTCTGTTTTTTTTTTTGTTTTTTTTTAAATACAAACTACTTTTCCCGCCTTTTCTTGACCACTGTCCAATTTTTTGGAGACGTGTTGTTGCCATCTGTCAATTGACCCAAAGGAATGTTGGAATTATCTTTTATCAATGAAATGTGTGTTTCTAATCAATAATCAGAAACAAGATGATTTAGTTGATTTTGGAATGAAGATCATTTGTTAATTCTGTATGATCAACATTTCTCGCTGGTCTGAGCTGCCAAGTGTTGTTTAGGTTAAGCCGAGAACGGCGGGGCACTGTGTGCCGCAATGGAATGAGAAACAACGGCTATGTTTATCAAACAGGGGTAGAGATGGATGAAAATTGAATAAGTTATTATATCGGTTTTCATAAGGCAAAAAATCCCAATGAAAATAATAATTAGCCCTCAGGATACATCTAAAAAAGAGGGGAAATAGATTTGAACGAAGTATGAATCAGGGTTTGATAATTAGGCTACTTTTTCGATTGAGAGAGAGGTGACTGGTTATCCCAAACAACTCTGCAGGCTCGGGCTACTGAAGACACAACAGAAAGCAGTAGAGGAGTCTTTTATTGTAAACAATGAGATCCTAGCAATACACAATAATGGAGGCAGGTGTAAAAGATGTTGTTCTGGGTTAAATGTTATTAGCGTAGCAGCTCAGAGCAACCTTGACAGAGTGGCGAATGGTGAAGCTGCAGAATAAGATCACATTCTGAGTATTAAGCAGATGGATCCATCAATTCGTCAGTTAATAAAATTGTGGGACAGACCATGGTGCATAGATCATTAAATAAGGGTTAGCTTTAGCTGATTAGCTTTAGTTTAATGAGCAATTTGACCGAGAAAAATGATAAGAAAGATGTCTGTGAGAGTGGAAGATGTCATGGTGAACGCCTTTGCTTATTGTATGTACCCATCAAATGACTGTGTGGCACTGTTTGTGAATTATGCATGATGTGTAACCAAAACAAGGAGGGTTATGTAAAATTATGCACGCCTCTGTATATGTTTATAACCAATCAGAAGTGTTATGTGAGTCTGGGGGAAATTATGTATGCCTATGCAAATGTGAGTCGACCAATCAACAGTTGTAGACCCAACCAAGGACATTGGGCAGGCTGGTGCAGGCTGATGAGAGAGACAGGAGAACAGCATAAAAAGGGGGAATCAGGAGAATTCAGGGTTGGATTCCTGGAGCATCGTTCAGAGGAGAGGAAGAACAGAAGAAGGGCCAAGAGCTGGGACCAAGGAAGAGCTGACCATCATCTGAGGCGTAACCCCGGGAATTACTTCAAGAAAAGAAAACAGAAGACGCTCAGAACAGGATCGACCAGTTTCCCACTTTTTGAAGAAAAGATCAGAGCCTTTTTGGGTTAGCCTAGCTCACTGCTAAGCAAGGAGGAGGGGCCGGATATCAGAGTTCCTGCAGGCCTGACCATGTGCGCTCTCTCTCTACCCTGCATCAGCAGCCTTGACAACGCAAAGTGGCCATTTGCGTACATCCCAGCCTGTCCTTGGACCAACCAGATGAATCAATTTGTAAGCCACAGCTTAATTTGTCTTTTCCATGTAGAATTAGAATTTGTTAACAATTGAATGCTGCTGCTTAACTTTGCTAATCTGCTTTAATAAATATAAAACTATCATAAGACGTCGTGGTGGAAATTACATCTGTATCCACAATTGTGAAGACTGGGTTATGCCTCTGCACTAACAACACAGGTTCTTATAGGTTATTCTAGTCATATATTGTCACATATCCTTGGGGCTTGCTGTCCAAGCCACTAAACATATCCTAGCCGGTAACAAAAGCCCAGATCGTAAGAGGAGAGCTGCAGTTAACAAACGTGACCGATAGCTGGACTTTGAGCCACCAGGCTATTCCTCTTAGGTCAGTTATTGGGGTAAGCAGGGTAGACGTTTGGATTTGTATGCAGTGAGAGCTAGGCATATCTTCTCGACACCAGCTTATATAAATTTAGGAAATCTAGCGAGGTGAACCCCCCTAGACCGCAACTTCTTACCCGAAGAGACGGAGAGCTGGTCTCGGTGACAGACTCTGCTAGTCAGAGACTGAACCACAACTGGGGGATCTAACACATCATATTGATGCAATCTAATGAGCTAATATTTTTCTAGAGAAGGTACAATGTCTCCCTTTCAGCATTTACTTTTTAAGTGCTCTAATGTAAGTAAAAAAAATGGCTGGATGAGATCTGGAAATCATTTCATTATGCTTTTATTTATTAATACGCAAGAACCCAACTTTTTTGAAATTATAGCTTTAGCTTATTTGGTAATTTTAAATGGAGTCTTAACTTAGCATACAAATGTTAAGTGACTTGATTTTTTTTTTTTAATTGAGCAACCTGGAATTTAATATGCATATTCTCTCCATGTATCAAATCATAATTTGCCATTTATAAGAAACGAAGCATAATCTTTTTTTTTAAGTGTATCAAGTCAATATATTTTCACAAAGACAGAAAAATCTCATTTTCTCAGTAATTTGTTAAGCTAGGACTATGTCATAGCACTGTTTCAAATTCTCTCTGAGATATTGTGCAAATTATGCAAAAATACGCAGAGATTTAAAAGCTGTGCCCCTGCCATAATAAACATGGAACAGATAAGTAACATTAATAAAATAAGTTCCTGCGCTTTAGGTTTTGATTTACCTTTGAACAGATGGACAGTATGCGTGGATCACCAGGTTTATTGGGCGCCAAAGACTTTTAATGACATGGCCACAACTCCTGTGTGAGCAGCATTTGCCAGACTCAGGCTGCCATAACACACTTCCACTCCAGCAGCTAAGCAAACAAGCTGTGTGATTCCAGATGGAGGGGCCTCAGCTTCTGGGCCCTCATTGGTCCGGACAGGCTTGAAAGCTTCCATTGAGCTACTCTGGAGGAATTTGGGGTACTAATGCCACTCTCAGTAGGAGGAATTTGTGTGTTTCTGGTAAACAGCTGACTGCTGACTTTGTGAGCTCTACTCTCCTCCTCTCTTCTCTTTCGCCTCCTCTCTTTTTAGTTTGTGAAGTGTTCTCTCTGGGTTGAACCGCATGAACTAAGAATCCGCACACCACTCTGTTAATCCACCGCTCAATCATGCCTTTGGTGAGCATATCTGGATCAAAGTGGAGGCTGGTGCTAAGCGCTCTCCTTGTTTGTGCCGTAATCTTCGAGTTAGGTAAGTGACTTTTTTTTTCCCCTCGCTCTGCAGCTCCGTGGAAACATTCCTGCTGGCCCACTCTTGAGGCTTCGTCACATGTGGCACTTTTAACTTTTTTTGCAAACTACTGATGCACCTGTATCCTGTCAAAAAGATGCGCAAGAGCAGAGGACCGCTCCAGGGAGGACACCCAAGTCCAGCAAACCCAAACTCGGGAGATCAACAAATAAAGAGTCTAGAGCTGCCACAGCTAAACTAAAAATCAAACCTACTCCTGCAGCTCAGGCACAGACTTCCCTCACACAGGTACAACACAGTAACCTCTTTCATTCATAAGATTTTGTGTTTTGCTTCTCTATTTAGCTGTTGCTTTGTGTCACATAAAGGTGCTGAACAGAGGAACATTTAAGAAGGTTGGAGAGACCATAAGTGTGCAGACAGGAGACACTTTGGCGCTCAGGTGCAGAGGCAAACCAGTGGAGTGGAGTGTCCCCCCTTACCTGGAGGAGGACGATGATGGGAGGCTCAGGTAAGATAAGCGGTCCATAAACGTTGCCCAGTGATAACAGAATATTGTATATATGCTGTTTCTTTGTTTTTCTGCTCTGATTTGCAGTATCGTCCAACATGAACGATACAGCGTTCTGACATTAGTCAACACTACTGGTGCAGACACAGGGGAGTACACCTGTTACCCAATGTACTGTGAAGACACAGACTGCAGGAAAGAGTACAACAAAGCAATCAAAGTCTTTGTCTTCTTTCCAGGTATGATTAGTAAACTTTATTGACGCTTACTCATGCGCCGTTCTTAATATAGCTTAAGAGAATCTCTTTTTCCATTCAAATAATCTTATCATCACTCGCTTATCGTTCCTCATGCACCAACCAGACCCACAGGAACTATTTGTTCCATCGTCTGACTACTACGAGGTGATTCAGCTGAGAACCAACTGGCCAACAGTCCTCCCCTGTCAGGTGACATCACCCGACGTCAAAGTGACTCTGCACCGTGAGTTCCCGCCGGTGGAGGTCCCGGTGGACGGGACGGAGATCTCCTTCAATGTCAAGAAGGGCTTCACCATCCATCGACCCAGGCCTCACCACGCTGGAGCCTTGTACTGTGTAGCCAGTCTGGGAAACCTGAGGCAGAGCTCCACCAAATACATGCTCATCTATGTCAACTGTGAGTGCTGCTGATAAGTTATCATTCACTATCAGTATCCCAGCAACAGGCAGGAAATCACACATTCATAAACAATAATATTCAGAATCGCTTGTCTTTAGGCTTGTTTCAAATCTTTGCCTTTGACTAATGCTTATGTTTGACACTTGCTGTTAGATCCCACAGCTCCTCCTGCTCCGGTGATCCAGGCGTCGTCGACCTCGGTGGCTCTGGGGGAGAACCTGCATGTCAGCTGCACGGCGACGGGAGAACGGGACATGCTCGTTGAGTTCAGCTGGGAATATCCAGGACAGCAGGTCAGAAAATTATCTTTAAACTCTACCACCATAACATCTCATTTAACTTTGACATGGTATATGCTTTACAGATAATAAGATAGTGAGACCTCTAAGGAGCATGTTGTTCAATGTATTGACTGGAAAAACTGGGTGGAGGATATTTACAGCAGTCAGTATTGCTTATCATTTCTTTCCAGCTAGTTCATTATTACTCACAAAGCATTCAACCTGTGGACTGAAAAATTGAGCCGGTTATGACCAGTCATGTAGTCATAAATAACCTGTCACTTCTCTTTTTATGACGTTCCCGCTTTGAAGTGTATTTGCCCGTCATGTTTCCTGCCCCTCACGTGTGGATGGTTATGTAACATCTACTGTGTGTTTGAGTTTGTTTTTTTGAATGACTGTTATACACTTTCTGTTGAGTTTTACGTACTGAAGGAGAACGAGCCACTGAAAATTAGGCCACGCCAAAAAAATGATGTGGCCCTTTTTGACATAACACTAAACACGTGCCCTCATTCAGACAGAAAACAAACAGACAAAGAAATATGCATCGATAATTCACCAGACTGTGAGCTTCAAACCTGGGAGCTTTGCAGGTAACTTTTCCTCCCATCAGTCACTGTATATGTTTATTTCTGCATGGGTGGGGGGTGGGGGGTCTTTGTTGCCTGCAGATTGGCAGGCCTCTCTACACACAGGAGAGCAGCAGTCCGGTGAGCGGAGGATCAGCCCAACAGCAGTTTCAGTCTGTTCTCCTAGTGGACGAGGTGAGGGACGTGGACCAGGGAACGTACACCTGCACTGCTGAGAACCTGCAAGGAGCCAAATCAGTGTCCACCGTCATTAAAGTGGTTCCCAAAGCCAAAGCTGCGAAACCATAAGTGGCATGGTGAGGGAGAGAATGTAGTTCAGGTCCAGAATTTACTGTTATTTGAGAAGAAAATGACATCATTTTATCAGTAAAATATAAATATATAGTTCCAATAAAGCATAGCCTTCGCCTTTTGAATCTATGAGTGAAGAACTTGCACTGAAAGAGAGCAATGTTGACCAAATGGAGCTGTTTAAATGAATGTATGACACTTGTTCAGAGTTGTATATTAAAAAAAACATTTGAGAACACACTTTGTTGCCAATTTGTTCAATTTATTTACAATTTTGCATGACCCTCCCTGGGATCATATAATATTTGATACACAACAGGAACATCAGAAATATGATCATGTTTTTGTTTAGTAAGATTTTTCTTACAGAATCTCCCCTGAGACTTGATGATGAAAAAAGGAAACTCCAGAAAAAGTTTTTGTTGCTCGACCCTAACAGATCCCTTCGTCAAGCCTTTTATGACTCTCATTACGTCAACTCTGTTGCAGCCGAGCTTTCTTAATGGACAGAGCACAGCATGCTCCTGGGTGTGTGCTGTTTTTTTTTGTGTGAGTCTCTGATAGTTTGTGGTAGTGCTTTATTCAGAAATACACGTCTATATGAACTAAAGTGTTAGCTGATACCAATATGCAATAGGTCTTCTTTCAGACCAGTGGACAGAAAATAACCATAATACACATTAACATCAACCAGTGCATTTCAGTAATTAAAAAAATTAAGTTTTGTCAGAAATCTTTCAAGCACATTATTGTCAGAATAATTAACTTTCTTTTTTTTTTAATGTAAATAATGTCTTCTTTTTAAAAAAAAAAAAGATGGGATTTACAATCTATATATTTCTCTCTTAAAAGGCAATTTTCTCAGTATTAATTAATTAAATTAAAATTTTCCTCTAAGTCTGAGGCTACTCCTACTTTAAGAGCTGAATTCATAAAATATTTTATTGTGTGATTTTTTTTTTCCCTGATTGTTTTATGAGGTGATAAAACATATAATCTCCTAAACATCTTTAACTAGCCTTGACTGTAATGCATCAAGATAATGTAAAAGATAATGTGACAGGATTTCTTAGACTGACTTTTTTTTTCTTTTACAGTGTTTACATTTGTATTGTGGAAGGTTATACATATTGCACTTTTAAAGCAATTGTGTTCAATCTTTAAGCTTAAAAAGATCATGTAAAAAATAAGTAAAATACAGTTTCAGTACAACTTTAGAAGCTCATAGAGAGTGATTTCATAATGAACTAGAATACACAATACTGTTCAAAAGTCTAAGGCACTCCTTGTCTTGTTGTCTTATCTATATTGCACTACTACTTCTGACCACATGGGGGCACATCGATCTGCTGTGTTGACAAAAGTGTTGATAACACAGTGTTGATAACACTGTGGTTAAAAGTAAAGATGGTGCAGGCCACTTTGTCCCAGAGGATGTGCTCTTCTTTGTGTCTTACACTGGGGCTGACTCATGATTAACTTTCTTGTGTTATGCTGACCCCTTGTGATCAGAAGCGATATTGTTACACCTAGTGATTTTAAAACAGCCCAGAGGAACTTTGGCAATTTTTAGTGTTTTGTGGCTTTGTGGTGGAGATTAAATTGTTACTTTGAAATTCAAATAATGAACACTTAGTTTAGTTTTGTTTCATTTTTTTGCCCTCAGAGATCACTGACAAGGTTTTTGCTGCAACTATACTCAACTATTAAAACTAACATATTTTTCAAATGCCTTATTCTTGTTTCAGGGTCCCGGGGATCTGCTGGAGCCTATTGCAGGTCCTATTGCAGTCCACCCTGGACAGATTGCCTCACACACTCACTCCTCCAGGCAACTTAGAAAGACCGTGTAATATGTCAAACATGTTAGTAGACTGTGGGAGGAAGCTCAGGTACCCAGAGGAAACCCACGCGAGCATGAGGAGAACAAACTCCACACAGGCCCCTGCCAGAGTTTAAACCAGGGACCTTCTCTCTGTGAGGCAACAATGCAAACCACCAAGCCACTGTGCTGCCTATGGAGAACATATCTTCGTGATTTTAAAATATATGCAGAAAAATGTGCAGGTTGAGGACTTTATGGTCATTTATTAAACAACATACTGCATATTCAAACAACATATGTCATAAATGTCGGTTGGTTATACATTTGTGCTAACAGAAAATGCATTTAGCTTGTTAACAACATATTAAAAAGCCTTAATTTTTGAATTTTCATAATTGAAAACTAATAATGCCTTTAAGAGCAGAGAGTGAGTTATGGTCAGATGGTAGAAGAGGTGATATTTTAGGCGAATTAAAAACTATATGGTCTTCTCAAATTCAAAATAAAAACTAAAACGTACCAGTGTTTCATCTGCACCCTCACAAAAGGATCTTTTATAATCTGTCTCCGTGTATTTACATCAGCAACGAGCTGGGGAGGTTTCATGGTGACATGCCGCAGACCGGCCGATAGAGGGCGCTGTTTCTCTTCTCATTATTACGCCCGTCGTGCAGGTCGCTGGGGGACAGCAGCGGGACAGCCTACTCTCGGGTTTCCTCTCCCTCCGCTCTCAAACCTGTTCAAATCTCTGAGAGGGAAAAACAAACAACCAGTCCCAGTTTGCCCCTCTCTCTGTCGGCTCGCAGGCTGTTCACACGCCGCAGTTCTTCGCTCCAGTCCGGAGGAAATATCCTGCGGAGCCACGTTGACGTCGTTTGCTTTCTTTTCTTTATCAAAAACCTGCGAGACACAAAACTGATGCAGAGTGTTGGTGTCGGTCGGTGAGATGTCCTGCATGCGAGACATGGTGAGATTCTCTAATCTTTTTTCCCCCTTTGCAAGTACAGTTCTGCCGCAGGAGTTTGACCCAGTATTTGTTCCTGATGTGTTTGGGGTCCGTGATGAATCACAGGGGCGTTCATAGCTGTTTAGGGGCCCCCAATGCAATTCTGTTCAGGTTCCCTTATTTTATAAAACGGTTTATACGGGTTATATCTTTGAATCTAAAGTTCAAACAAACTAGCAAAATTAATCTTGTTAACTAATTTAACTTTTGCTCAGGTAGCATGATGATATATTAGCGCCATCTAATGGAAAGGAAATGTGTGTGTGTGTGTGTGTGGGGGGTTATTACTTTAGGAACCTGCACATTTTTCAGAGAAAATTAAAAAAAAAATTGTGACTCTGTAGCTTTGCATATTTTTTATTTTATTTTATTTATTTTTTTTTTTGGGGGGGGGGGGGGGTCAAAAGGGCTTGTAAAGTGGCAGACTTGCAAGAAAAAGACTATAAATTCACAAAAAAAAAAAACTCATTTGGATCACAACACACCCTACCTGCATATCTGAGCCATAATTTAAGTTCTGCAAAGAAGCTACCTGTTGATGGAAATTTTTATTAACCCCAGAAATATTGAGGCTCTCCATACAGCTTTGGGGATCCTCTGCATCTGCGTAGTTTGCATATGATTGTACATCCAGAACTCCATGTAGGCTTGAGCTGTAAGGAAATAAACTAATGACAAGCTTGTCCACGCAAATGATAGCCTTTTAAAATAATGACACAGCAGCTGTGTTTCTGTCTTTCTCCCTTTGTCTGTGGGTGACAGAGATGGAATTACATATTCCTGCTCAGGTCACGCTGCAGCCATGGCGGCTCTTCCACTGCAGCGCTTTGGAAAGCGTTTGGACTGAAGCTCGCACTCCAGGGTCTCTTGTGATGCACAGGAGAGTTTGGGGACAAAAGCCGTTTCTCTGTGAGTGTTTGTGTTTGCGTGTGGGGATGTCAGGCGTTGGGGGGGGGGGGGGGGGCTCCGGCTGAGTCCTGGGGACTGCCAGGCTGTCGTCGTGGAGACCAGAGGCCACAGGTGACCTCTGACCTGAGGACTCATGGAGCGTTGCAGGAAGAGTCCTTTGAGTGTGTGGTTATGGGTGTGCGCTGACGTAAGTGAGGGAGAGCATCTCACAATAGAGAGACAATAGATATATAGGCTCACGGCGGAGACTGCGTAGTAACCATCCTGTAATTTAGCGCAACTCAAAAGAGGTGTTAGCGCAGTGATGCTGAGGTGTGAGAGAAGACATCACTGCATGGAAATCACTGGGACAGCTTAAGTATTGTTTTGGTTTTGAGTCATGGGACAAAAATGCATTTTTCCATCCCACCCACCTTATTATCACAGACTGAGAAATGAGATTTAGGAATTCAGTTTTGTTGTACAGAAGTTTTGAATTACTGAAACTTAGAACTGCTTGTGGCAGCCCGCTAAAATGAAGATGAGTGGAATTTAACTGGTCCTTCTGAAACAAAGTCTGTTGCCTGTTGTGGTTCCTTTAAATTGAGAGTTTTGGCATCTACTGGTCATACTGAAGACTTGCTGAACGATCAGGATTCTCGTGAGATTCATGAGATCACAGTCTCTAAGTTCTCACTTTGTGTCCTAAATGCAAATGTTCAGACCAATCAGGTTCTTTACAGGTAGATATAGGTGAGTCTTACAGCAGTCAGTCCTATATTAGTCATTAGATCCACATGGTTCTGCTTGTTTTATCTTTTAGTTAAAGTTTGCTTATGATTGCTTCAACACAGGATCCATCCATCCATCCATCCAAACTATTCTTTTCTAAGGTAGAAAAGAAGCATTTCAACAATTTGGTATGTTCAAGAGTAGAATGAATTCAATGTTGGGCTCAGCAGGACTGAAAAGCATGAATGACTATGAAGAAAAAAAAAAACCCTCCAAAACCAATAGCCCAGTCCAGAACACTATAATGGTGATCCTTAATTATCAAAGTGTATGATCAAGAAAGGACTTCTCCCATATAAATACAGAAGTTGCGAACTGAGATGTAAAACTCCAGAACAGATAAAGATTATTTGTACAGATGAATCTTATGGGAAGATGGGACGGGCATGTCTGGCTGAGAGTGGAATTAGCTCACTGGTGTTTATTGATGATGTCTGAAGTGGAAACTACTGTACTTTATATTTAGAAGCAACCAGATGCTTCAGACAGGATATTTACTGTCCAGATAAACGGTTTCTAAAGTTGTTACGTGAAAGCAATCCAAGGAGCTTCTGAATAATCTTACTCAGTCAAGCTGATGTAAACGCAACTGAGCATCACTCATTAATGACACGAACTGAAGGTTAATAGAGCAGCAAACAGAAGGTGGCCTGCAGAGAAGACTTAAAGCATCCTCAAGGCAGTGATTGGCTGCAAAAGATTTGCAGGTATTAAAGACAAACCTTCACAGCCATCTGTTACAGTTCCTCTATTTTTACAGGTTCACTTACTTGTGAACGCACTAAAGTACAGGGACTGTAAAACACATAAAGCTAAATTCTTGTTAAACCCCCTTATATTGACATTGTTGGCTAACTCGATCTGCATAAGTTCTTTTATTTTACTGTATGATTGCAGAGAAAATTCAAAATGTCAATCTGCAATTTAAAAAAGTGTCAATTTATCTATTTCTAACAAGATTTCTTACAAGTTACACTAATTTTAATCAAATAATACAAACTGGAACTTTTATGTTAAAGAATTTTGAGGCTTTTTTAAATTATTAATTCTGCCAACCCATTTATCATCTTATTTTTATCTCATGGGGAGATGTTGAAAGCAAATCTTGTCTGGTGTTTTTTCAGCAGAATCAGCCCAACAGCTGATGTGATGTCTTCGTTCAGCTGTTTGAGCTCCCAGGAGGTTGATGCTCTCCTGAGTGAGTGATTGTGTGTGTGTGTGTGTGTGTGTGTGTGTGCGTGTCCTTAAACCACCAGCAGCTGATGAAACACTAATTCGGCTGACCATCAGAGGTCTGCTGACCATTTGCTCAGCGTTTCCCAACCTCCAGATTAGGGTACAAACTCTGTTCCATCTAGCAGGGTGAGACCGGATGCATTTGTTTTGATGCTAATTCAGAGGTGCAGCTGAATGCCTGTGAGAGCGAAAGAAATCCAGCATTACTGGTATCATGTTAAATCACAGTGTACTGGTCTGTAGCGTGTGAGTTGATGGGAAGTTATTCACGTGTTAACGGTGTAGCAGATGGCGTATCGGACGGAGCGCAGTTGTAAAGGCGCCGTGCTCCCCTGACAGACATTTCCCCTGAGGCGAGTCATCCAATCAAACACTAATGAGCCCTCGTTCCACTCGCTGATTTCTTTCTGTCTCCTAAACTCTTTCTTCCTCTCCTCAGATGTTGCCAGCCTGTCACCCTCTGCTCTCACATTGTTTTCTCCTAATCTTAAGCTCATCCTCTTACCCTATTCTTTCTCTCCTGCGTGCACTCATCTCATAGACTCTTTATAGACGACGCCTTTCCTGATCGCTCTCAGGGAGAAAGTGTCATGCTCATACACTTAAACTCCTCGCCTTCACTCATCCCTCTGCCCGTGGCTGACCTGATCCTCTCTGGGTGCCGTCTGTCGTTGCGATTAAAGCCTGGCCGAGTTAAGAAAATCACTGTGGGACCTGGCCAGGCTGTCTGCCGACGTTCTGCCACTCTCGGACAGAAGGCTGTTAAGCTTTCACAGCTCAAAGCGATCACAGGAAGCGGCAGCAGTTTCGCTTTTTTTTATCATCAGTGAACATCAGAGGAAAATGTTGGCCTTGGTAAGTAACTAAAAGCAAATGTTTTTCCTCTGTATTTCATCAGGGTGAGGTTTTACTTACAAGCTTAACCAGTTTAGCTGTGAGTTCCAAGTTAAGTTCCAAGGTAACCATTTTTCACAAGAATCAGAATCAGAATCAGAATCAGAATCGTTTTTTAATCGCCAAGTACGTTCACACATACAAGGAATTTTGTTCCGGCAGGTGGTAACACTCTCAGAATAAAAAGGAATATGTAATAAGAAAAACAGGATATGTACATCTATATACAAAAGTAAAGAAGTAAATTAAAAAATAGAATAAAAATAAAATAAATAGGTAAGTAAGTAAAATAGTATGTACAAGGGTGCAAAGTACGCAAGACAGTATAAATGATTTATGGACTGTTCATTAAAGTGATGGCAGTGCAGTAGAAACTGTTTTTAAGTCTTGTGGTTTTGGTGCGCAGGGCTCTGTAGCGCCTGCCGGAGGGGAGGAGGGAGAACAGGTTGTTTCCTGGGTGGGCGGGGTCCTTGATGATGTTGGCTGCCCTCTTCCTGGTTCTGGAGCAGTACAGTTCCTGGATGGAGGGCAGGGGGGCCCCAGTGATTTTCTCAGTTCTAACTGTGCGCTGCAGTCTGTTCCTGTCCTGCTGTGTGGCTGCTCCGAACCACACGGTGATGGAGGAGCACAGGACAGACTCGATGACAGCTGTGTAGAACTGGACCAGCAGCTCCTGAGACAGGCCGTGTCTCTTCAGCTGGCGCAGGAAGAACATCCTCTGCTGGGCCTTCTTCAGGATGCAGTGGATGTTCTTCTCCCACCTCAGGTCCTGGGAGATGGTGGTCCCCAGGAACTTGAAGGTCTGGACGGCTGACACAGGGCTGCTGCTGATGGTGAGGGGGAGCAGTGGCGAGGGCTGTCTCCTGAAGTCCACTGTCATCTCCACAGTCTTGAGCGTGTTCAGCTCCAGATTGTGCTGACTGCACCAGAGCACCAGCCGCTCGATCTCTCGTCGGTATGCAGACTCGTCCCCGTCCTGGATCAGGCCGATGACGGTGGTGTCGTCTGCAAACTTCAGGAGTTTGACAGCTGGGTGCAAGTGGCAAGTACTTCCTCAAAGCTGAAGGCTGATCTTCAAAAGTACGTCACTGTCCAGGCCTGGTTCACTTGACTTAATTTCATTTATTAAAATGCACCAGAATCATTCATTTGTCGTTCATTTAAGGTTACCCTAAAGCAACCATTCCCAAACTTCAGAATAACAAGGCCCAATTTGAAATGTGAAAAATCTCCGTGGCCCACTGAAACCTCTAATCACAACTGTGATCAACATTCAGGACTAGGAACTATGTTCTGATATTAATGTGAGGGGTCAACAAATAAGGTGACACTTGTCACGTTAAGTTAAGATGACAGTAGAATAACACTTATTTGGGTTGTTTTATTACTTCTTAATGTTCTTTTTAATCATGTCATCAATATTTTACAGTAATTAAAAACATATTTAAAAAAGATCGAGGATTTAAAACACATTTGTTTAATTTTAATGACCTCTCACGGCCCACCTGCAGTACCACGATGGCCCACCAGGGGGCCGCGGCCCACACTTTGGGAATCACTGCCCTAAAGCTTTACTATTTAAGGACGTAACACTGCTGTACTGGAAGGGTTGTGCATGAAATTAGCAACCGCTTCAGCTGTGTTTCTGTTAGCAGGGGCTCAGGGTAAAACCTAAGAGCCTGGAATTATAAAATTATAACAGGACCAACCTCCTCCAAGGTCCTTTACTGGTCGTGTCTCCGTTTACAGTGGTGGACCCAAGAGGATCTACTGAATTTGCGAGCTTTCCGCTCCTTACATCTGGTGATGGTAGCTCACCGCGTTCACTGTTTACCAACCACCAATAAATAAAAGGAGATGGGAAACAAAAAGAAGGAAAACATTGAAGGAGCTGAGACAGTTGGGGCGTTTCTGTTTGCATAAACTGCAACGGTGGTGTTGTATCAGAAGAGAAAACTCTCACTTCATTGAGATGGCTAAGCAACATCATCTCCACAGAATATTCACACACTGCCGTCCACGCCGCGGTTTATCGGGGCTGCTCTGAGAACGTAACCCAGAAGCAGTGATAGTGGATCATACTTACATTGATAAGATCATCAAAAAAAAAAAATAAATAAATTAACTTGACAATGCTGTTAATGTTGCAACCAATGAAACTGAGAGCAAACAGCAGTGGTTTAACAGTGATGCATGATACTATTAAAAAAACATACATAAGAGACAAACAAATGCAGCCTTAAGGAATAATTGAAACTTAAAGTGAAGTCTGTTACAACAGTGATGGAGATTTAACTTGCGTGACTTGCTTTAACCCCGCCCCGCCCCGCCCCACCGCGAGCATTGAACCTGGGTGTCCCATGGAGTCTGACACCAGGACTTTTAACAGCAGAGCTTTGGAGGGAAGGTCAATGCCTGGGGCTCTTTTATTGTGTTTTTTTGTTTTATTTTGATGTGGCGGGGGACATTGTCTTGCTGGGGGGGGGACCACTGCATGGGAGTGTCATTGCTGTTGGGGATGCGTTGGTTTGCAGGAATGTCTACGTAGGTGGTATGAGCCACAACCAGACATTTTCCAACAAAGCATTTCTCTAGAATGAGATGATCACTGTTTTCCTGTTTCATCCTGTTGCAGTGTTGTTGTTTGCTGATCAGTGTAGGTAAGATAAAACATGATGGGCCGCTGGTTTCTTAACCCTGCGTGTTATCTTATCTTGAATCCTATAAACTGCACAATAAGCTGGAATATCTTGTCAAACATTAAGAGACCTGAGCTCGTTCTCCACTCCTTCATGTAAACATTGTTGTCGGCTCCATTAAATCGATACCCACTGGGGCTGTGTAGTTGTAAACTGATACCACTGATGTTATTTTAGATGAAGCATTATTTACCAGATAACAGAGATGGATTCTTACAGAATCTAAGGTACTTAATATCACAGATTTATGATGTGTCACAGATGAAGTGTGAGTTTGAGTGAGCATGGGTGGATTTGGCACCGTGAGGAGCTAGCTCTTATTTCTGTCAGTCTAAATGCATTCCACTGGAAGACGACCCAGATCTGGTACATACACTGTTTCATTTATGATCTTTCTAAGGTTGATGGTTTTCAGTGTCTCCTGTGTTACTAGAACTGTTGTCTTTTCCTCATGTGATGGACCCCTGTCCTCCAGAGGGGAAAGGAGGACCTCATACTGTGCCCTTTGTCTCCAAACGTTACCAACTCAGGAGGGCTTCCAGAAACAGCCGGTCTGTGCTTCTAACTCCAGCGCCATCTCATGCCAGGGACTATTGTCTTGTTAACGAACGTGAGTGAGTCGAATGCAGTGTTTTCACCCCGGCAGAGCCCCGTCATTTTAACTTGCGTTTTTATCGATTGAGCTTATCTCCCAGCGACGGAGCGCCCGCTCTCACCTGCCTTTTTATAGACACCAGCAGCAGTGGTTACCCTTTGTACGAGCGCTGGGATGGGTTGTGTGTATGTGTGGGAAGGACCCGGCCCTTTTCTCTTTTATTTAGTCTGGAGAGTTGTAGTGTTGCACAACAAAAGGCCAGGAGTCGAAGCCCTGCTCTGTGAGTGGGCATTGTTGTATTTATATCTGCTCTCGTTGCTCCGGCAGCATTTCAGTTTGCTGTCACTTCCTGTTCTTTTACATAAAATCAATATGAAGGTTTTAAAGGTTGCAGCCAGTCAACGTGGCGTACTCGTGTTTCTGTCGGGTCACGTGGGTCGAGAGGTGGAACAGTGGCGAGGACTCACTGACACCCTCTTCTGATATCTTCCAGGTGGTTTTGAATTAAATAAACATACAATCGGACGTGCTTTGCATGTCATGCTAGCTGGAAAGGAGGGAAAATATCTGACCTACGTGTAGTGCTGGGCGATATGGAAAAAATCATATATCACGATATGGACTATTTTATATCACGATAACGATATATATTACGATATACCATAATAAAGTATGTTTTCAGTTATTCTCTGAAAAGTTTGACAAAAATTTCATTGCTTATTTTTCAACTTTATTTTGAAAGGACATTTAACTGAACTGTCACAAACATACATTTTAGTGCAGCAAAAACAGGTAGGTACAGAGGTACAGTAGCTTTCACATTTTTTTTTTTAAGTGCACAACAGTTTCTGAGAGGAAAAACGCATTTTTGCACTGAAGTTCAGCTATAAAAAATAAACACAAATTATTTTTCAACTTTCTGAAATTAGGGTGAAATCAGGGTTGAAGAGAACTCTGTTTAAGGCATTAACCATGAATAAAAGTGCAAACATAAAAGGCTACTTTGTAGAAGTAGATATGATTCTATCAAATTTATCGTTGCGGGTTATTTAATTACATATTTGCTGTAATAATTGATAAAATTAGGTTAGAAATGATAGAAACGATAGAAGAGAAATGGCACGATACACACTTTTCTATCGTCCTCACGATATGTATCGTCATATTGCCCAGCACTACCTACGTGTGTGGGTAAACCCATAATGTCATTTTTATTTGTGAGTGTTAGATTTAGGTTTGTGACCTGTGAATAGAACTGGATTAGCTATTCTGTTCTTGTGTTTCAGTAACAACACAGATGTGACGGTGGCATCTGAGTTCACATGTAAACTCCTCATCTGACAGAAGATATACTGTCTTAGAAAGACCTTCAAACTGGCATACTCTCTAAACGTCTCCAGACAGCCAGAAAGCCTCCCATGGCTGTTTCCTGTAATGTTATTGCCTTGCAGAGCTTAGACAGAGGAAATGAGTCTAGCTCAGGTTGTCGTTTCATCTAGCTGACGGGTCAGAGGCTCTCTCTCTGCTGCTTTTACTTCGTATCTCCATCTGTTGCTCTCCAGGTTCTTGTCCCCTTTTCGTGTAGCGGCTCCGTCAGCCAGCCTGCAGACTTACAAATGCATATCTGTGGACTGAATATGTTTGTGGGGCCTAGATGGGATGAGCGGGGTAGTGCAGCACCTGCTCAGATTTTAGACTTAATGGGGCTATCCCCCTTGTGATTTTTTTTTTTTTCCAGCTGATTTTTTTTTTCTTCAAATTCCACCATACAGACCAAAGGGCACCGTAAAACATTGTTTTCTCGCTGTGGAAAGCCTTTAACAGCTTGCCGGTCTTGACATTGTGCATCTCTGACATTGTAATACGCTTTTATTAATCGGGACTCTTGTGTGCTCAGACATTGATGCCAGCTTTAAGAGGGTACCTCCTTTACTCCCTCCAGCTGAGCGGTTGACATTATATGATGAAGAGAGAAGGAAGAAGACGCTCCCTTCTAGTTAAGGAGCAGAGAACAGTGCCCTCTCTCTTCTCCTTCCTCTGTTATAAGCGTCTCCAGTTTGAAATGTAACTTAATACACTACAAAACCCGTCCAGTAACCCGGCTGCAGGAAGGGAGACTCACAGTCAGGCTTTTGTCCAGACGGTCAACCCTGACACAGCCTTCACATGTCCTCATTTTCCACTTATTCCTCATTTGCGGTCGCTTATTTTTCCTACCCTCACCCTTCTTTCTCCGTTCTCGCTGTCTGCTTTTTAAGCCAAGTCTAATCTTTTATTATTGTCTCGTTATCTGCAAGCAAACAAGACACGCGGCACTGTTGTTGTATCCGTCTGCTGAAGCTGGCACTCGTGTTTCAGTGGATGGTTAGAATCCAAAGCCTCAAAGCTGGTTCACATGTGGGTTTTGTGTCTGAAACTGGAGGAACGAGTTCAACCACACTGGCCCTTGTGAGAACTCAAAGTGCACAAAGAGATGAGCAGGAGAAAGTGGAGGGTGAGCAGGAAAGTGCAAAGCTCTCAGAGATTAATCAGAATTGGAACAGAGGACAGCTTAGTGGTTTCTCCCAGTTCCTTGGGTAAACAGGGGTAAATCTGCAGTGATGGTAAAGCAATCCTCAGCTTCGTCCTCAATTTGAGTCTGTACGAAGTCATCTTCCAGGTCAGCAGCTCAGGGAGCTTCCTCCTTTTTCACGTGCCTCACATTCATCATCAAACACTAAGAAACAGGAAGCCAGGCCAAGCGGTGTTATCCTCTACGGCATGATCGGGAGACAAAAAGGAAGAAGAACTGAGAGAGGAACGATTCAAGAGCAGTGAAGCGAATTCTCAGGTGGACAAACATACAGGTAGAATGATTTTTCTTCCGTTCTCCCGTTTGGGAAAAGTAACTGGGCTGAAGGATTGCTGTGTGACGCTGACTTATTTTCTCTCTGTTTGGGAAAGTTTTACTTAACATACGAGTTAGCACAATATATTCTGAGCCTGCAGTGTTTTGCTGCAGAGAGGAGGAGAGCAGTCTGTTTACTAATTAACTTTCCCGGGAGTGATGCTTGTTTTCTGTGGAGCCGAATTAGAGTTAGCTAACTTTTTAACTAAATCTTTTCTTCTGGGCAGATGACGTCAAACTGAGCAACAGCCTCACTCACTTCTAGCACAGAACCAATATGCCGATTAATTACCGCAAGTCTCTAAATGGGGCCACATGCTTCTTAAATAACAAGACGTGCAATCATTTTCTCCACTTATCAGCATTGTGATTTTTTCAGTGGAACCCATCTTTCCTTACGTTCATTCTTCAGCCTGATTGGCTGTCTGTGTCCCAGGAATTCCCCCGAGGACGGCTCATGAATCTCATTATATCCAAGCAAGTAGCAAAATTTCATTAAATAGATCTTTGGCAAAATATCACAAGGCTGCTTGGTCAAATTCTCCTCACGTTTCATTCTTCCCTGTCGTCTAGAGTTGAAACCCGTTTGGCTGAACAAGCTGATCTGTGTAGTTTCGGCTCTGATGAACAACAAACAGTCCGTTTATTTACACAGGAGGAAAAAGTGCTGATCCTCTGACAAGGCGAAAGCATGTGTCAGCATCAGTGTTTGCCACCGCGCGTCCAGCCTGCTCAAGTCTTCCTCCCGTGGTACGAGATCAAAGAAAGCTTCATTTAATGTGATGAGTAATATATTTCACATATGGGGTTTGCTCAACCCTACGTTTTTTTTTTTAAGCATTAACAATTTAAGTTCAATATTCCATTTGATCCGTGCTTCTTCCTTTTTGTGCTGAGTGTGTGGTCTAATACTGAGAGAGTGTTTGGATAAATGCACATGCACACATTGCAGATGTTGAATCTGCTCAGGTGTGGGTCGATGTGGGAACAACTCCATTTCTATCGCTGTAATCACAGAACGATGACTCTTCCATGAACCGCTCCAGGAAACAAAGACGTCTCTGCCGAGCCTCCATCCCCTCTGGCGATAAAGAATTTAATAAGAAGCTGGCCCCTCTTGTGCTTTTGTCTTCATCAGCTCAATTGAACACTATAATGGCTGTAGTGGCTAAATGATCAGTATTTTAATGGTTTTCTAGGAGGTTCTCATGGGAACTGCAGTGCTGTGCATGATTGACAAAAAAAATTATCCTACAACACATCAAGGGGCCTTCATGTCCACCTTATCGGCAGGACCTGCGTTACATTAATAATTACCCAGAAAGAAATGTATGGAATGTGAGTTTATTTTTACGCATGGCTCTCGGTGAACGTGTACACAGCTCTGCTGATACGATCAACTGGCACGCCCGCTCTGCTCGTGAACAAGGTGAACAGAAACCAAACAGAACTTGAACCGGAGTCAGGATGGTGTGAAATAAATCACACGCTCTTCTGTTTGCGTTCTCACAAATTCCAGTGAAGTTATGCAATGAATTATTTCAACATGGGGTTGTCGTTGCTGAATTAAAAAAAAAAAAACAGCCACTGAAGGGTAAGAAGCCAGTGTTCCCAAAACCAGCCTGAAGTTTTCTTACAGCTTTTTCTAATATTACATTCTGAAAGGATTTAAGTGAGCAAAAGTACTGAAACATACCAAACTATAAATATGCTGCAGAAACTTAAACCATGTGCCATAACTTCAGACACGTGGTTTGCTTCCTCTTCCATCGCCAGCATATAAGCTTAAGGAAATGATGGGAGGACAATGGATGGGGGACAATGCATATTCGTCAAAATGTTCAATATTTTGTAATTAATCATAATTAAGATCTTATGAGGCTCTGTGAACTCTGTCCAGATATCTCTCTTATCTGTCCAAAGAACATTGAAGTAGTTTGCTCCATATGTAACTTTGGTTTAGAGAAAAGAGGCTTTCCCTTGGCAGCCTTTCCAGACAAGCCCTACTTGTTCAGTATTCTTTTAATTGTACTTTCATAAACTTTAGCATTGAATATGCTGACTGAGGCCTGTAGAGTCTGAGATGTACCCCTTGGGGTTTTTTTTGTAGTTTTTCTAAAGATTGCATGGCCTGATGTTGGTCTGACCTTGGAAGATAATGCCAATGACATGAGCACAATGCAAAATAATTATCCAGACAAGATCAAAGTATCACATGGCATCATGAACAAAAGAAGTGGTCAGTACCACCTCATACATTTCAGCTCTGAAGTGCTAATTACAGTCTCAAAATTACAGACTGGCAGACTGGGCTTTACAAAGCAGGGCTTTGCTCCATATAAAGACACCAGTCCTGTCAATGTCCAGAACAAGTGTTCTCACTGACATTATCGACATATTATTAGCTGTTATGACTTCAATTGATTTCTTCTAAAGGTTGCTTCAACAAGCTTTCACACACTGCTTCTGCATTTGAGCTTAGATTTTGTTTAATATACAGTGACACTGTGCAAATGTTATCGGTCAACTGAGGTTGTATGCAATGATTCTTAAGACCTGATACTGAGCATTATCATCATTTTTACTATTATGGACCTGAGTTGTTAACCCATAAGAGTGTGTACTTCCTTATCCAAATGACTAGGTCATTTTCATTATGTCCTTTTAGGAGCTGAGCCGTCAATCTGTGAACCTGGAAATATTTAGTCTTTTCATAACTGAGATGTGTGCCAAATGCTGGGAAAGGTTAGAAAGACTGATGGACACAGCAACAATAAACAAGCGAGTGAAGGATTTAGAAGAAGAATTGTTCAGTTTGTTCATGAATTGTTTGTCCTCTGTTTCGCTCCCCACATCTTCTCTGTCGTGGCCTTGTAAATTGCAGTTGTTTTGATTTGTTGATGCGTCTAAAATTCTGTTTTGGAAAAGACAAATATCTTTTAAAATTATCTTGTGACGATTAGTTGTCATGTAATATCAGATTGATCTCTTTCCATGGATATGTTTCGTTGAATGTGATGTTTACCACTTGGGGTAGATTAACATGGCGTGCACATGTATGTGTGTGTGCACGTGAAAGGATATGATGACTGAAGGTCAATTGGATGTTGTAAAACAACAACACAGGGGTCAGGCTTATATCTTAATGCTGCTGGCACTAATCCCTCTTTATCTCACAAGCATACATAAACACACATATACACTCAGAAGCTGATCTTGTAAGCTTACCGAGGGATCAGAACAGGCATTAATATCAACAAAGTTAGGGATTATTCAACCAATCTATTTCACACAACAAATTGAATATCTTGTAACAAAACACGGCGTTTGCACTAAATTACTGCTGAAGAAGCAGTACAGCAGGACTAAATAAATTCCTCTCTTTTGCATGATCTCCTGTTGTGTAAAAGTAGCTTCATGTCGCATCATATATCAATTATTTGATCAATTCTATGAAACTGTAGTGCAACCAGTCACTCCCAGATTAATGGACTGCAGTTGTACCAGGAAACACACGTAATAGGTTTCACTAGACTCTGGGCACGTTTCTGACTGCATTCAACAAGGCTCAGATAACACTCCGACTGAAAGTGTCAGTTCTGAACCCTGGAAAATGTTACAGAAGGATGGTTTTCAAGCAAGTCTCAGGCTTCCTCCAACAGAGCAACCTTCTAGATCCAAATCAGTCCTCTTTTAAGAATGATTGCCTTGCTAAACAGCTCTACAGTAAAGGTGTGTTTCCACAACTGTGGGTTTTGGGGTACTTTTTCCTGATTTTTGATGCATGTCACCATTGCCAAGAATGGAACTTAAAAAAAGCTTTTAGGAACCTCTACAGCAGCGGTTCCCAAACTTTTTTAGCCGCGCACCCCCTTCTATGTCTCAACCGGGTTGACGCACCCCCGATCCCCCACCCCTTAAAAAAAAAAACGCAACAAGCTTTATTATAGCCATATTAAAGTCGCCATGTTTATTCATGCTAAAATGACCAGAACACACATATAACATAATAATCACAATCACAACAATGCGCTCTCGCATTTAAATTAAACTGAAACACTGTAACACAGTTCCAATATAATGAAACAAAGTTATGCGCAGGCTTCCACTTTTAAGAGCAAAGAGGATGGATGACATGCTCAGACTCAGTGGCAGAAAGCAGATAAGTACAGGAAAATGTTAGAATACTTTGAACATTGAACAAAAATTGCAGCAAGTTTAAATGACCGTGGAACTAACACAACCCGTCATCATACACAGCATTGAGCATATTTGTGAGAATGAATAAAGTAGAGGCCACAAGCTAGGTGCAAATGCAGTGGTAGAAGAATATAACTTCTTCTTCTACGCTTCACTTTAAGATGACGTGCATTTTGAATAGCCTGCATTTATTTATTCATTAAAATTACAGTTTTTGATTTAAAATTTTACAAAGGAAATGTTTATTTACACATCGTTATTGTGTGAAAACAAAAAAAAATTATCAGACCGCCATTACATTTTTCATCTCGCGCACCCCCTAGAGGCAGCTTGCGCACCCCACTTTGGGAATCCCTGCTCTACAGGATTGAAACATGTACATGGTAGGATAGGTAGTGCTGATTGGGTATGCTGTGGGTGTCATTTTCTCTCTCTCTCCGCTTTTCTCATTCAGCGCCACCATTATGCATTATACAAACGGAAAACACAACAATCATCTTCGTTCCTTCAATATTTATTTCACCATTATAGTTTGTTTTTCTTCTTTTTATTTCTTTACCTTTGGCGGCTTCTTCTTCTTCTTGTCTTTATTGGCAGTTGACAACAAAAGAGGTGCACTACCACCACCAGGTGGTTTGGAATAGTAGTTTACGTGCAACAGGCTCTGTCACCATCTGACACGACGGCCTAAAGGGCTGAGGAGGAGGTCGGCCCTGTTAAAGTTCCAGCCTCCTAGTTTTACCCTGAAACCTAGTGGAAACACACCTAAAGGCAGCTAGATCTACAGCACAGCAGTATTTTCTCTTCTAGCTTTACCTCTCTTTCACCCCAATGTCACAACAAACTATATGATCCAACTAGCTATACTCTTGGGTTGGACATCTCAGGCACTGCACACTCTTGTGAACCTCACTGGGCATTCTTTCAAGGAGACATGGCAAGGACAAAGGTCCACACCCCATCGTCCTCTCTACAAAAGTGTCCCAAGGCTTGTTACTGGGATTGCTGCACCAGCCGTTCTCAAATTACCCCACTGTTTCAGCACTAATTTCAGCTTGTCATGCTACTGTCGATTAAGGAACACCATCTTCAAATAAACCGCTCCTAAGACTGATCTTTTGATGATTCAAGCCAGTTACTTCAACCAATACAATATCAACAGAAAAATAGCCTTTTCAACTATCTCCAAAGCAAAGCTTGCAAGAAACCTGGGTGTCGTGTGTGACGAATTTTCCTTGTCTTGGTCATATAGCTTTGCTATTTGGCTTGGTATAGGTACTCCTGGTACAGGACAGGACAGTTGATCTCTTGTCTCAACCACTGCCAAGCTTCACTAGCAGCTATCCCAGCATGCACAGGGAAACTGGCGTAGCAGCCTGACTGATGAACTGTACGGGCTACCCAGTTCACTAATACTTGCCTGCAGAGTGGCTGCAGAGTATGCAACCAGCTATATAACTGTGCTCCTCTCCTCCTCTCAGAAAACCTGTCTGGTACTGCTGTTCTTTTTGCCCAAGGCAGGCTCTGTCCAGACAGTTTTCATTTATGGTTACATTCAATTAAATGAAATTCAATTTTATTTGTATAGCATCTATTACAATGCAGATTGCCTCTAGGTGCTTTACAAAGTACCCAGAGCAGGACCCCCGAGCAAATAGGATTAACTAAAATTATAATATAAAATCCTAATCAAAGAAAATAGCAAGTGAAAAAAACAAACTCCCATAGCGAGAGAAAAAAAACCTATAAGCCAAACAGTGACAAAGAAAATCTCCACTTTAAGAGGAAGAAACCTTGAGCAGGACCTGGCTCATATGGGGGGGGCCTTCCTGCCGAAGGCCAGCCGGGGAAAGAAAGAAAAGGAGAAGGGAGAAAGAGGATGGAAGACAGAGAGAGGAGAGCACATACATCCTGGCAATACTATATTAGACAAAATGTATTAATAGAAATATCCATTAACTTTAGAACTAGGAATTCCATGCACTTATATTCTGAAAGATACATTGTTAGTACATGCTCTACAGAGACGACTACATAAACAGATGTAGGAAATAACACTGATGGGGTCAGAGGATCAGACTGCTGGTCAGCATGTTAGTTGATATCACAGAGATATCTACACTCACAGGTGAAGGATCGGTCCCAGCACTGAACCCTGTGGGACACCATAGCAGACCTTTGTCCGTGCAGAAGAAACATCATTAACCTGAACGAACTGGAACCTGTCAGATAAATATGATTTAAACCAGCCTCACTCTGTCCCTTTAATTCCAATAACTTGCTCTAACCTGTGCAGAAAAAGACTGTGATCAATGGTGTCAAAGGCAGCACTGAGATTCAGCAGAACAAGTACAAACACTAATTCCATTGTCTGAGGCCATGAAGAGGTCGTTGGTGACTCTAACCAGTGCTGTTTCTGTGCTATGATTTATTCTGAAGCCTGACTGAAAAACTTCAAATAGATCATTTCTTTGCAGATGGTCTCCTAGCTAGCTTGCAACTACTTTTTCCAGAATTTTAGAGCTAAATGGAAGGTTGGATATTGGTCTAAAATTTGCTAAAGTGTCTGGATCAAGAGATGGTTTCTTAAGCAAAGGTTTTGTTACTGCAACTTTAAAAACCTGAGGTACATATTCTGATTTGAGAGATAGGAAATGCATGACTAAACAGAGTTGTGACTCTTTGTCAGCCTGGCCACAGTGCTGAACATAAAACATGGGTTATTTTTGTTTTCTTCTATTAATGATGAATAATAAGATGTTCTAGCACTGCGAAGAAGCTCTTTTGTAGACTATTAAACTATCTCTCCAGGCACAAAGGTAGTCCATAAATTTGCAAGAGTACCACTTCCTCTCCATTTTTTGTGTTTTTTGCTTCAGCGTGCGAATACTTTAATTATACCAGGGAACTAAGCTCCTATGGTTAGAGACCCTCTTTTTCAAAGAAGCAATAGCATCCAGGGCTGAGTGTAAAATTTCAGCAGTCCACATCTAATTTTAAGGTCTTTTGGCTCTAAATGTCTGACGGTACTTATTTTTATGAGATTGTTTTGGTTAACGCCTCCATCACATTCCGTTTGGTAGACTTTTGGAGGACGGGGAATCGACACTAATTCTATATTTTGATCGGCACCATGTTAGCATTAGCAGCTACATATTTAGCAGCTCCATATTTTTATTGGCCGGGGACAGTCCTCAACAGTCCTCAACAGTCTTGGTTGCCTCAACCGAGGCAACCAGGACCAACTAGGTTGGTCACTGTGATCAACAGAGGCAACCAGGACCAACTAGGTTGGTCACTGTGATCAACAGAGGCAACCAGGACCAACTAGGTTGGTCACTGTGATCAACCGAGGCAACCAGAACCAACTAGGTTGGTCACTGTGAGCAACCGAGGCAACCAGTACCAACTAGGTTGGTCACTGTGATCAACCGAGGCAACCAGGACCAACTAGGTTGGTCACTGTGAGTGAGCGGAGGCGAGTGAACATTGACATGCAGTGGCAGGCCTGTTGCCTAAAAGGCACACGCGCTCACGTGGAAGTCCAATGCAAAATTATTGGAACATAAAACCCGCGGGATATAAAAGCGTATTGTCCCATGCAGGTCGTACCGAACAGTCCGGTATTTTACCGAGTACCATTGCATTCCTAGTAATGACATGCGGCTAAACGTATCATCGCTGGTCAAATTAGGAAAAGGACCAGAGAAAGCTATAGAGTTCAACAAGCTTTTTGCATTGTTACGCACCAACTCAATACTAACTTTAGTGACCTCCAACTGGCGTAACTGGGTGTCATTATCGCCGACATGTATTATAAATTCACTGTACTTATTAGGGATGCGCGCGGTTAGTCGTCTAAACGATTAAACGTCTGCTCACTTACTAGTCGGCACCAGAAATATTAGTCGTTTAAACCAATTTGTGTTTTATTCATGTTCAAGGCCACTTAACTGTCATACAGCCGCCTGCCATTAGTCGGGGCTACAGAGCCGTCAGACAGCAGTTCCCCTCTCTGCGGCAATGCTCGAGTAGACTGGAGTTTTAAAACGGCACGGTGGGAAGATAGTCTCGCAAAACCAGCGCGGTTTGGCGGTACTTTAATCTAGAAAATGAAAACAAGGTAGTATGTAGACTGTGTCAGAAACAACTGGCATACAATCACTCGACTGGATCAATGCGCAACCACATTCAACTCAAGCATTTGGATGTTAATCTGCATGAGACGACGGCTGCTGATGCTAGCGGTGCTAGCCACACTCAGGCTGATTTGACATTGTTTACCCGGAGACGTGTTCTCCCGTCCGGTCTGAGAGGATAACGCAGCTCATCACGATAATGACTTCGCAAGATATGCTTCCACTTAACTTTGTGGAAGGTAAAGGCTTCAGGAAGCTAATGGAATATGTTGAGCCCGAATACTCCGTGCTGGGACGCAAATGATAACTTCCAGGCTGGAGCGCATCTTTTTCTTAGACTAGTCGACTAGTCTTAATTCAAATTTTCGTTTAGTCGACAGGAAAATTAGTCGCCAGGAACATCCCTACTTATCATTACTCTTTGCCAGCAGCTTCAAATTTGCCTTGATGTTGCCCGCTCTGGCTCGAATATACCCAACTATGGTCTCTGGAGTCAGCCTCACATATCTCAAAATAGAGTCGCCAATCATCAGGGCCAGTTTCCACATGATGGTGGAATGAGCAAACAGATGCTATCAGAGTAGGGTCATTCACCTTTACCTTAAGAAAATCTTTTGAAAACATCTCCTTAGGGAGCACCTCCTCCTAACATTTGAGAACTCCTAAAATACCTAACCTGCACTCAACTTGCTCTTCTGTCCTTACACTAGTAGTACTAAATGGATTAGTTACATCTAAATGGATTAACGTAGATTTAGGTTTTAAGGCCTACACCAGGACTTCTCATTGTATTGAGGCTTAAATGTTGCTACTCACTTGTCAGTCTCTCAGAATGAAAAGATTGGCTAAATTACTAATTGCAAAAGTAATCACAATATTGTAGAGTCAACAGGGGCAGTAAAACCCTAAAGCACAAAGTTCAGGCTTCCCATCAATGTTCCAACAGATGCAAAGTGAGGAAACCCACGTCAGCTAGTTTGCCTTTAGAGGAAGACTTGACAGCTGATTTAGTGGAGTGAATTTAGCGCAAAGCCAGCCTAGTTTCACCTAGGCCTTGAAAAAGACTGGAACTGCATTTTCTCAGGAAAACTGTCTAAAGTGTATTACAGCTCACGCTAGTGTTGAGCTGTAATATTTAACCTCTCCTTAAGACTGAAGTGGTCACCATCAGCGGGAGACAGTATGGGACCAAACAGCATTCTTGCAGGTTTAGCACCAGTGATTTATGGCCCATGGTTCACAGAAATACAACCTGTCATCTCAAGTGTCATGAAATAAAAAGTGACCTTTTTCGAGATGCTCTATCTGCTCTCTCAGTCAGCAAAAAGAAAACGAGAATCCCCTTGAAGCAGATTAGGCTGAGGTGGATTCGACATAAAGGCAATGTACACGTTGAACTCGGATCAGCCTGACTTCACCAGTGTACGATGTTAAAGTCAGAGACATACAGGAGGAAGAAGAATTTAATGATGCTGGTCTTCAACATCATGGCTCTGAGTGGGTTCAGTTTTAGTTTAGTGAGACAGCTTCTCCCTGATTGACTTTCATCCATTATGTATAACCAGCTAAGTAACAATTAGAGATTGCTTCAGAGCACTCCTCTGCTGTCATGCCCTGCAGTCAGTAACTCTCACACTCACTCATTACATCCTAGAAAGAAATGTAACAGAATAGTGTTCCCCCTTTGCTTAACATTCAGTGAATTACCTTCCTGGTCTGTCTTAGGCCCAATCTAACATACTTAGACACTTAAAAAAAAACATGATATCACATGAAATGTTACTCTCAGATTTGCATAAATTTCACTTTGTGCCCTTAGTAGAATCAGTTCATTGCATTAACCTTTTAGTCTGCGATACCATCTTTTGGGCCCCAACATGATCGTTTTCACTGGAATAGTTATCACCTAATAAACCTGGGGTGAAGACTTCCTTCAATCCACCCATCTGTTTTCTGCAACTGCTTGATCCCATTCAGGGCCATGGGGATGTCTGGTTCTTGTCCTAGGTCTGACTTATCCAAAGATGTAAATAATGTAATTGAAATGTAAATTTTTTATCGCTTTTAAAGCAGACTCTGGGGTGGATCTGTCCATAGTTTGTCCCACATTGAAGACATTGAAATAATCTCCACAACTGTTCAATGAACTATCAGAAGTACTTGGTAAAAGATGATAACATCTACTGATTGACAGAAATTTTCTCCAGACTTTATGGTGCCAAGATGTTGTCTCTTACAATGACTTTTTGTTCTACTGCCACCATTGGAATGTGGTTGGGATGTGGTTTCAGTCTTATAGAAGGTTAATTATGCTCCTTCAGTATGTTACATTCTCTATTTTTTGCATGTCAAAGGTCCAAAGCCATAAATCTACACCAAAGAGCCTCATTCTCTCTTTCTCCACAAACGACACTGATCCTGAGCAGGCCTGGACAACCAACACTGTGTAG
This sequence comes from Hirundichthys speculiger, assembly GCA_018398805.1. Lineage (NCBI taxonomy): Eukaryota > Metazoa > Chordata > Actinopteri > Beloniformes > Exocoetidae > Hirundichthys > Hirundichthys speculiger. The sequence continues at coordinate 1,606,095 of JAGFBZ010000895.1, forward strand.
GTTGTCCAGGCCTTTGTTTAGTAATTTACCTTCATTACCAAGGGTGGCTGTAGCTCAGTTGGTAGAGTGGGTCAATTCTGGCTCCAACTGTCCACAACTGCCCAAAGACACTGTCCAAAGTGTCCTAACCCTAACCCTCAGGACACTGTCCAAAGAGTCCTTGGGCAAGACACTGAACCGCTGAACCTTAACTTGCCCCCAGTGGGTCTGGCAGCACCTTAACCCTAACCCTGCCGCCACACTGGTGTGTGAATGTGTGTGAATGGGTGAATAAGAGGCCAATGTAAGCTGCTTTGAGGGCACCTTGGTGTGGAAAAGCGGCATGTAAGTGCAGTCCATTTACCATTTACCATGTAAAACAGTTGAACAAAGCCTACCTGATGGCTAGTTTGGCATGCCTTAAACAAAGAATGGTGTTATGTGCTTGGCCTTTTCTAACAAATAAGTTTACCTGTCAGGTCGGAGTGGACCTTTAAGGAAGGAGGTTTGTAAGAGAGGGGAGCCTTCCAAACCAAAACATTCAATTCATGAAAATTCTCGCTGCTGAAATGACTCTGGTACCCTCCCTGTCATGGTTTGAGCTGTATGGAGGACCCAAATGCAGGAGATTCCAGCAAAAAAACAAACAAAAAAACAACCTTGACTTGAAATCCAAATAAAATACAAGGGTGACGGGACAGTGAGGCAGGAACACAGAAGGGAGAAGAGCAGAGATATCTGGGCAGGTGAACAGATGATCCAGCTACAGAAAGGGGAAAGACCAGACTTAAATACACAGAGGGACAAAAGAGAGGCAGGTGCAAACAATCAGGATAACACAGAGAAAAAAAGAAAAGCAGAACACAGTGAAGACAAGACAGACCTTCAAAGTAAAACAGGAAACAAGGTAGACTAGAGACAGGGAGTGAGATGCCAACCTAACACAGAAGAAAACAAAAAAGAAAAACCAAGAATGCCTTACATGGCCAACCCAGACCATGACACTCCCATTTACAGCCATGCCCCCCAGTACAGTACGTACCGAACCAATCGTCAGTGGGCTCGGGCCGGGCTTTATGTGATGGCTCAAGGAGGAGTGTCCAAGAACCACTATTTAAAACAACCAGGAGGACTGCAGATTTATGTTGATACTAGTCTGCGTCACATGCTTTCTCTGAGCACGCCTGGCATCCAGAGCCGGTTCCTTCTGTGCACCATTAGTACTGCCCCCTGGAAATCTAAATGGAATCTAGAAGAACCAGACTAAGGGAAAGAACTGGGATGTCTGACCAGGCTACGTTTGGCATGCCTCTAACAAAGAATGAGCTGTCATGTGCCATAAGTTTAGCAGTCCTGGAGTGGGCCTTTCAGGAGGAAGGATCTAAAGAGAGAAGAGCTCAACCAGGCAGAGCGTGAGATCCATCCACCCACGAGTGAAACACGCTAGTATGGATGTTGCAGTAGGGCTAAGCAAGAGGTTTCTGAGCATCAAAGTGTATAAAGCTGTTCTATTAGACCCCCAAAACAAAAGTATAAAAGTTTAAGTATTGTAAACATTCTTAACAGCTGAGAAATATCTTTCAATGCTGACTTTTTTATTGATTATTCAAAACTTTGTCCTTTATTTTTATTTATAGCTAAGATAATAAGAGAATAAAATGATAATCAGTTTCAGCTTTATTTTGTGTTTAGTAATAATTAATTAACAAATATTATCTGGGGAAAAGATAAGATGTACTTAGAGTAAACATTACCTACTTAATGCCAACAATGTGAGCAAAGCCACTACAAGCATGCTGGGATGAATTCCTGCTGTACCTGTGCATCACAGCTTTATGAGGCTGGGGCAGGAAGTGCCAGGTTGTTAACTGATCAGAGCAGGCATTAAATATACTTCTGCAGGTCTCTGGAGAACAAGAGTTGTGGCAGATCTGTAATCGCACCATAGTGTTTCACACAAATAACAGGTGTACAAACTAGGAATCATGGCTTTCATAAAGCTTATATAATATCACAGTATGAGCTGTGTGGGAGTTTTAGATGTAACCTGCAAAGTTGCCCCACAAATGTAAACAGACTTTGATCAGGCACACTGGAGAGAGCGAGAGAGGCGAGCCAGGAGGCCAGAGGACCGGGTTCTGCTTTCTCTGTGTTTGCTTTTTATCAGGACTCTGTCGAGTGATCGGCGTGCACACAAGTGCTCGGAGCATCTGTGGGAGTGGGAGCCTTTTGTGCATCAAAAACTGACGAGCCCGAGCTTGTGCTCTGTCAAGCATCTTTGGAATTCGGCTTCCCCGTCCTTCTGTCCCCCCGTCTCCGTCCCGGCGCTGAGCTGCCTGCCTGTGAGGGTTTGAAACGGTCCCTCTTCACGCTCAAGCACTTCAGCGAAAGCTTTTCTTTACCTGTGAAAGAACCGATTACAATTTTTAAAGAGGGATTGTCCTCGAAGCCCTCGGCTTGAGGACTTTGTTTTCTTATAACTGTAGTAAAGTGAGAGTTGTAAAGCTCTGAGGACAGGAAAGTCTCATTGCAAGCTTGTAAGCCTGCTTTGGATCACTCGACAGCCCATTTTCAGCATTATGATGATAATTGAAAAAAATGTTCTTTTAACAAGATGTCAGAAGTGTATTTTGCTTGAAAATGGAACTTCATGTTCAATGTGGCCCTATTTCAGGATAAAACATGCATTCCTAGAGAGTGATAGCACTGGTACTCAGTTCAGACTCTACTGCTTTTGCAAGCAGCAGTAAGAAAGATTCATTTTTCATGCAAAATTATAGCAAATGCAGCTAAAAGTATGCAGTATAAAAAGCGTCTGCTGTCTCCGTAGCACTTGTGAAAAAAACTCATCCCTGCTTTGAAAGAGGCATAAATCAAAACCAGAACACTTTTCAATTAGACCATAACCGTTTAAGGCTGGCACTGCTTTGATCTGCACACATGTATGCGTGTGTGCGTGTGTGTGTCTGTCTGTGTGTGTGATTTAAGGAGGTGTGTTGCATTTCAGGGCCCCTTGGCTAGTCTGGGCCGGGCTGTAAATCTTGCTGTATCCCCAGGTTTACTCGAAGCCCATAAACTAGGGGGCAATTATGAAAAACAACTGGATGCAAGATTTCTTCAGTCCCAGAAGATTTGTGGTTGCAGCCTGAAAGGATATTTTCCTATCAACCTGAAAGGATTTGCTGTGCCTCGCTTCCCCTCACTCCTGAGCTCAATTTCCTGTTAAGAAGCATTGATTGGCCTTTTGTCCATCTTGTAGATACTTGGCAAAGAACGGCAACTAAAAATACTTGATCAGACCATGACCGGTGGCCATTAAGCTGGGAAGACTCATCATTTATTCATATGTCAAACACGTCCATACGGTGCATATATAAACATCCACAGTCAGCATGACTTGCTCTGTCTTGCTTTGATAATGTCTCGGACACAGAGAGACACAGGAATTTTCTGATTGGACAGCACCAGCAAAAATACTCTTTTTTTCTGTCAGTGATTTATTTAGTAATATTCATCATCATTGATTATTAGGCTTCATTCCTCAGCCTGAGCTTGGCCTGTGTTATATCAGCTTATTAAGAGCCGGGTACTTTTGTGGAAAGTTTCACACAGAGGGAAATAGTATCTCATGAATATAATCATGAGCAGCTTGGGCTGCTTTGATCTGGGCCTGGCTGAGAGCCCTGAATGGAGTGGGCTGGAGTCGCACAGCTCTCTTTGCCTATTTTAATCATTTACATAATTGTTATAACTGTCCAGACCAGCAGTGGTAGGCACTTGATGAATGTGGATTGTATTAGAAGCTAGAGGAGAGACCAGAGCGCCGCTGCAGGTGTCTGTGCTCCAACACAGGGGATTTGTGTTTGAAAGTGAGAGAGTAGAAATGCTTGAGGGAAGCGAGTCTGTCATTAGTTTATATTGACTGAGCGCAGAGCTGGCAGTCGGGAGGCGTTATAGCCCAGTCACTTCTTGGAATGAAACCCATTTTGATTCTCCATTCAGTAATACACCTGCCAAAGCATTCAGGACCACCGTGAAAACAATTGCAGACAAGTTATGGACATAATCTAGGTTTTTAAAGAAGTTCCCTAATCCTTCAGGCACTCACTTCATTGAATTTCACTGCTTTAATTATAATGCGCTTACAGTCGGGAATCAACCTGTTCCAATGACTTCTCTTTGCTTTTTTTTTCCATTAGTGGGAACAAATTTTGTGGGAAAAGGCTGTTAAAAACCTCTTAAAGCCTCTAAGGGCACTTGAGTTTCGCCTGCGAAGTAGCGCTCTGGTGCAACAAATTTGCGAAATAAATTCCATCCTAATTCAGAAGTGAGCCAGTTTCACAGGCGGCAAAGCACAAGAGTGCAAAAGTCCCAGGTCGCTGCTCAGCTCCTGGACCTTTGCTTATCTTTCTGAACATTTCCACTGAATCTGAGTGACAGAGGCATAGTAAACAGCCATGTAAAAAGTTGGTAAACCCTTTTTAAATTCTAAGATTTTCGGTAAATATATATGGTCCTATCAAGTGTACAACACATGATATATTTAACTGCCATTTTTTATTTGACAAAAACTATTCTAAAATATAGAAGCTGCATGTGGAAAACTACCTGGATCCTTATGCTGCCATAGAAATGAAAGGGCCAAATAGGGTTCCAGTTGCTGCTAACGCACTTGATTAACTGATCTTCAAAAAGTGTGACCGCCTCCATTAAAGCAGAAGTTTTGGAGCATTGAGGCGTCTAAACACAGTATCAAAGAGAAAATGCATCAGCATTGATCTTAGAGAAGTTACAGTAATTCTTGCTATCCGTCAGTCCGTGAAAGGTTACGGCACTATTGGCAAGTGGAAACATTCAAGGTGGATCCAAGAGTGGACATTCCTGCAAGTTCAACGTCAACGTCGGATCATGCAATGCTCAGAGGAAATTAAAAAAAAAAAAAAAAAACACCTCAAGCTTGATAGGAAAGGTTATCAGAAGAAAGCCTCTTCTCACTAAAAAGAGGAGGATAGCAGCTAACGTATGCAAAGTTGCATTTGATTGAACCACAAGAGTTGTGGAACAGTGTCATTTGGACAGATTAGATCAAAGGCAAGATTTTTGGCAATATGAACCGTGCCGTGTTTTGTGACAAAAAAATCAGGACAACCACGTCATACCAAGTGTCAAGCACAGTGGTGGAGGGGCGATGATTTGGGCTTGTTCTGCAGCCACAGGACCTGGACACCTTGCAGTCATAGAATCTGTTATCAGTTCTCTTTATCAAAGTAAGGGCTTGCTCTGGAGTAGAATATGAGGCCTGCCCAAAAGTTAAAGCTTGACAGAAATTGGGCCATTGGGTGCAACAGAGGAACCCTAACCCTAACCCTAACCCTAACCCTAACCCCAACGCACCAACAGATGGGCAGTGTTGCAAGGTGCTTTGACATGTTGTCAAGACCTTAGAAAGCTGTGCATTTTCCCCATGTAAGGACATTAATGATATTATCCCCAAATGAAAAGAATATAATGAAAATGATACATCAGAGATCTGAAAGATGTTAATGGTTCCCAACATGGTCAGCAGTAATGTTCAGGATCGACCGTTAAAGGGCTAACATCAGTAAAACCTGCTTTAAAGTCTACCAGCTCTATGGGTCGCGCATCCGCTCGTGTAACACAAGTGCAGACCTTATCTCCCCCGGCTCCTATTTATAGACGGAAATAGTGGGGCATGGTTGTGTGTGTTTTATGGTCTCGAGGATGTTTTATGACTTCTGCGGGTGTTTATGTACGGGAACAGAAAGGGTCAAAGGGGTGAAATCAATAGTGCACCTTAATGAGGTTGTCTCAAAAGAAGGGGAGGAGAAATGTGGAGGATTTAAAAAAGGATGGGGGGGGGTTACCAAGAAGAGATGTGTGGGGGTGAGCATGCTCTTAGGGCCTTTGAGGTGGGTGTAGGAATAACTTATAAACGACAAGATAAATTTGTTTTCTATCTATGCAAAGTGTTGCTGTGACTAATAAATATCCTTATAACACTAAGACAGTAATCAATTATGTTGAAAATATATTTAGTCAGTGCACTGAACTTAGTGTTTGATTGGTCATAGATGATTTTCCTGAGAGAAAGAGAGCTGAAAAAGATAAATACTCTGTCATGGCACTGGATTAAAATACCCATTGTGGGCATTTAGGGAAATGACTTGTTATGACCTTCATGGATGTGAGTTACATAACACGCTCATGACGTGACACATATGTGTTTCTGTCTCAGAATACAACATTAACCCCAGATGCCAGCTCACTCTGGTCTTCTGGGCATTAACATATTATATTAGTAAACAGGGAAGAGGAAGAGTTTATTTTAGTGAAGAATGAAAAAACAGTGTTTACTTTATGATTTACTGGCAATGTTGACATGGAGTAGGTGTATCATATGTAATATTCACATTTGTGCTGACACATCATGATGTATAAAACATATATATATTAAAAAAAACATAAATAAATGTAATATAGCATTATAAATGTAATATAATATATGAATTTAATAATTTAATTTTAAAAAATGAAAGGAAGTTTTTCCAATTTGTATTGGCATCTCTGATGGTAAAAAAAAAAAATCAAAACAAAAAGTTTTAGTTAAGTATGGGCCTGGTGAAACTGGTAATGTGTGAATGGATAACAAAAATCATAGGGGGGGGGACAATCTATTTGGAGCCATGCAGATGCAGCTCAATTCAAACCAGTGCAGCCTCTTCATCAATAAAAGGACATGTCATTGTTCAGACATCTCCAAAATGTGCGTTATAAGATCGATTACCTGTTGAAATAAAAACCCACTCCAGCTTTGTGAAGGGGGGGGTAGACTGAGAGGAATTTAAACCTGCTCTTGACCAGTTTATGTCCACAGAGCAAGTTACCATGGTAACATCTCGAGGATTAAGTTACCTCTATCTAAAACTGAAAACCCTGAGTTCCCCTCATTTTCGGTTCACCACAAGCTTCTTTCTGAAACAGACCCCAGATTCACTATTCCTTATTTGGAGCTCTAAAGAGCTGTGAAAAATAAGGCTTCAGGTTTTTAACTTATTGGCCATCAAACATGGCACATCATGACAAGAAGCCTGTGATGTTATCTTTGCACAAAGCTATCAACTCAGTCATCAGCTTACTCTTTTATTTTCCATCGACAGAGCAACCTATTCCCTCTTTCTGAGAGCAGGCTATTTCCTCTTTCTTCCAGAGCACCTTACCTACCCAGAGTGCCCTGTAATCAATGGCAACGTCAGTCCAGACTCTTCCTCTGACACGTGGCCCCAACAAAACCTTCCACCATCCTTTCCCAGCCCCGCCCCTCTCCCCTCATTGCACCATGGGAAGTGTAGGCAGTCTGGTGGAAAGGCCTGATGTGTCTCCGACTAAGGGGAACCGCGCGGTGCCCCAGGTGAGGCCCAAACAGAGCAACGGCCTCTTGAAGAAGGGCTTCACCCAGAGGGAGCTACTCAACTACCTCAATATCACCAGGTAGGTTCCATCACTGAGAAGCAGATAGATTTGTTGGACTTTTTTTTTTTTCACTTGATGTCATCTGATGTTGTGCGTCCAAGCAGAAAAGAGCCCAAAGCAGGTGCGAGTGGTGACGGCAAGAGGGATGTTATTGTTGGTCAGGGGGAGGACGACGTTTACGCCAAAGTCTACCATAAAGATGGCACCGAAATAGATCTGACAAAGAACTCACTGCCAAGTGGTGGCAAGTATGAAAAGGTGAATATATGAATATATGTGACTGAGTAGAATATTGTTTAGTGTTAAGAGTATAGTAAAAGATCCGAAGTATTAGAGAAATCATAAAAATTTCCTTTTTTTTATCTCAGAGTACTTGAAAAGTGGTCGAGCACAGATATGTATTACTGGGTTATGGATGTGTTTGTTTTTTTTAAACGCGCTGCAGTCAGTGAAAGGCTTCTGAGGTTGTGGTGAATTAATCAGTATCGTATTCATACATCTCAGTCAGTGTGATGTAGGGGTGAGTATTGGGAAGGACCTCGCAATACGATATGTATCATGATACTTGGGTCTCAGTACGATATTATCATGATATCGCGATATCACGATATATTGCGATATTCTACCCAGTTAATATCAAAATTAAAAGTAGAGATAAAAAAAAATCAAGTTGCTGTATATGTTCATCAGATGATATTGATCATTCAGAGGACAAATTGAGTCAACTATTTGCTTCAAAACAACCAATTTATTAAAAGTGTTATAGTATATTAGTGTTTTTGCACATTTAAGTAACCATTACAATATACTGACAACATTGTAACCACTGTAAGTGAGAACATGAAGGATAAAGTACCCTGAGTTACTGACAATGCACAAAAATATGAAAAAATAATTTCTCTTATCGTGTCAGTTTAAACACTGATCTGAACAGATCATTTTAAAATAAAATGCCTATGCATGCATACATATTGCAGGCGTTACACACTGCCGTCATAAAATCAAGTGCATCAAGTTTCTTTTCGCTGAAACTACTGTAGATGTCTCAAAGTAACCATTACAATGCATTGAAAGCGTTGTAACCACTGTAAGTGAGAACACGAATAAAGTACCTTGAGTTACTGACAATGCACAAAAATAAGTAAAAAAAAAAAAATATAGGGAAAGAAAATTGATAAAATCAATATTATATTGGGCGGCCGAAAATCATGATATATTGCCAAATCTATTTTTTTTCACACCCCTAGTGTGATGCAACACTCCTGAAGCCTGTTCTCACTATAAATCAGCCTCACATGCCTTCATCCCTGCCAGTGCAGATTGAGAATCCACCACTTCCAGTTCTCTGAATTCATTGCAACTATTAAATATCACATTTTTCCTGCCTGACTCGATCAATACTAACAACACCGCGGGTGTAGTAGCATTGATTTAATATAAATGTTGTGATTTATATTACATAACCAGCCTTCCTTGTTAATAGTGGTGCCTTTCTCTTGAGATCTCTTCCTACAATTCTTTCATCCACTAATAATCTTGAAATCTTGCTGGGACTTGATTCTCTTTATTTAGGTTCGTTTCCGGTCCTCTGCCTTCAAGCCTGTCACCCCCAAAAACTTCAGCTCCATGCAAAACCTCTATCCATCTTCCAAAGGGGAAGACATGGATCATGGTCTTTCTAACGGATTGCACAGAGCATACGCCGACGTCCCGAAAGCTGTCTCCAGCTCCTCCTCTTCCTCCTCGCCCTCCCGTCACGGAGGACTAACATCAAGTGGCAACAAGGTATTTTAACACATGATTTCATCGTTAATCCCATCCATTTCCCATTATTCCAAGTCCATTGCAAATTGTTGGATTTTCAGAGGAGGTGGCAAGTCTGCTTGTCTTCTTGTTGACCTTAAAAAACAAACTTACACCAGGTGAACAAGCAAATTAGATTTGGACATTTTGCTCATTCATTACAGATGTAAAACAGTTCTACATCTGAGCTTCCATTTCATTTCCAGCTGTTATTTAGATCCTTCTGTAAACAAAGTTTTTCTTGACCTAAATAGCTGTATAATTATTGATGTGTAGGCACTCTCCTCTGTGCGTGTGATGAGCCAAGAAGATGATAACCTGTCAGACTCAGGCCATAACTCCATGAGCAGCCTTCCGCCATATCGCCCCCCTTTCCGTCCACATCTGGCGCACATCAGGTCTACTGCAGATTCAGTATCTTAACTACACTTCATATTCAAAAGCATGAATTTTTCTCACAACTGGCAGTTATTTCAACATGTTTTGTGGTTAATTTTTTTTTCAAACCAAGCGCATCTATGGGCCACATCAACACCATCGGCTCCCTGGAGCGCGCGTCTCTGAGCCCGAAGGCGGCCGGATCAGGAGGCGTGGGTATAGGGGAGGTGGCGTGTCGAAGCATGGCAACCCTGAGCCGCCTGACCCCCTATGGAGGGGAGGCTCCGCCTCCGTATGAGTGGACACTGTCCCTCTCTGTGGAGGACGTGGTGAGTGCGGGCCAGATGGACGAACGCACCGGGCCGTGAGCGGTTCGGCACGAGCGACAGATTCCCAAGTAGTTCCTGCTGTTGTCTTTTTCCAGGTGCGGGATCTGGAGGAACGTCTGGTGGAGAAAGAGCATGAAATCAAACAGATGAAAAGAAACTTGGATGAGAGTGAGGGCGCCATCGCTCAGGCGAGTCTCATTTTCTGCTCTTCACAGTCGGTTACTCTGTACATCTATCTGCCTCCTCTTTGAAGTTTAATCCCCATCTGCTGTCTGCGTGCAGGTGTTTGAAGGGAAACAGCGTCTCTGGGAGAAGGAGGTGGAGGACCTGAAGCGTCTGTATGCTGCTAAGCTGCGTCAGGTTTCCCAGCATGCCCAGCGTTCCCAGCGTACCTTGCAGTTACAGCTGTTTAAGGCCCAGCAGGAGAAGAATCGACTGCAAGATGAGCTCGACAGCCTGAAATCGGAAATGAGGCACGAGACTGCACCCATGCCAAAGCCAACCAGCCCGACCCTAGAGGAGACGCAGTGGGAGGTAAGGCCTTGGGTCGAGAGGCTGCTTGTAGGAGAATCTTCGACTGGTTTTTAAAATCAGTAGACAAGACAATTGAATTCCCTTCTTATCTATTTTTACCAATACCTTAATGCGCCCATTGTTCTATGTCTCAGGTTTGCCAGAAGTCAGGGGAGATTTCCTTGTTGAAGCAGCAGCTGAGGGACTCCCAGGCAGAGGTGACCCAGAAGCTGAGCGAGATCTTCCAGCTGAAGACACAGCTCAGGGAAACACGAACGGAGCTGCGAAACAGGGATGCCCAGATTGAGGCTCTAAAGCTCATCCTGCAGGGGACACAGCGTGGCTGGTGTGCCTCTAAAAGTGCACATGAAGATGGAAAAGGACCTGAAGGAGAATCAATCAGCAGGGGCAACAGGTATCTGTCTCTCACTCATGAACTGACTAATAAAAGAAATAAGACCTTCATTTATTGGTCCTGAGGTTTTTCAGGATCCAATAAGCAGCACCGTGTTTTACCGTAAACTTAGTGACTCATTTTAAATGGGCTTTCTTAACAGAACAGGCAAGCACTTGTCTGAATTATTTTAAGTCATGGGTAGTGCTGGGCGGTATACCGGTTCATACCGAATACTGGTTTTTAGTTTTCTTATGATATAAATTTTTCATGTACCGTAATACCGGTGAGTATGTACTGTAGCATACGCAACGTAGGGAACGTAGGTGCCGCAGAACATTGTTTGACAGGGGACTGTTGCACTGGAGGCACAACGTGCTACTAGTTTATGGTTAAACGGTGACGGCTGCAAACAGAGAAAGTCCCGAAGTGGAAGCTCCAGAACGGCAACATGAGACTGAGGAACTTCTTCCTTAACGAGGAGTTGTGTCTGTCATATGGAAGTTCTTTGGATTTAAAAAAAAGACGACGTCCAACAAACTACAATAATCTGCAAATGTTGCCGAGCTAAAGTTGTAGCCGTCGGGAGGCAACACCAGCAATTATTTGTTGAAATATCTCGAGAATGTTGTTTACATTGTGTAGATTAATGTTGATTTTTTTACAAAATGCTTTTTCAAGTTGTTTGAAACTTAAAACGGTTCTGTATTTTAACTGCATCTATCATGCATTCTGATTCCTTCACTTAATTAGAATCAACGAGTGCCACCTCTTTGTAAATAGTATCATTTTGTGAGGCAATGCAAACCTGTATTAATACTAGTGTAGATATGAAGGTTTTTCTACAATATTCACTCCTCGTGACAGTAAAATAGGTCATTCTAAGCCAATTTACTGCAGCAATTCCTCTAAATGATTAGAAAATGTGGTTAACACCCAGTTGTGCCTTCAAAAAAAAAAATACAGTGATATACCGTGAAACCGATATAATTATGAAAAATACCGTGATATAAATTTTTGGTCATACCGCCCAGCACTAAGTCATGGTGTTTCTAAGCTCAAACATAAAACCAGGTTATTTGAGTAAGCAGGTCAGGAGCACAGCTCTCTGAGCATTTAGCAGCAGCCAGCGTCTTTCATTATATCCCCCTGCGGCTCTCCTGGACTGCAGCTGAAGCCATATGAACATTATCCTTACAGGAGGCTGCGGGGGCCCTACGGAGGAGCGTCTGCGTGCAGAGCTACTGCTGGAGCGACGCCAGAACGAGGCCCAGGCCATGGCTTTCGAGGAAGAGCGGCACACATGGCAGACAGAAAAGGACAAGGTCATCCGCTACCAGAAGGAGCTGCAGGCCAGCTACTTAGAGATGTACCACCGCAGCGAAGCGCTCGAGAGGGAACTGTACCAGCTGAGGGCGGGCGGAGAGCCTGGAGGTGAAGGAGCAGAAGAGGGAGGAGGGAGCAAGGATGGGACACTGGAAAGGGAAATGCCAGAGCTCAAAAGTGAGACAGCAGGTGAAAAGCAAAGGGACACACCTTCATCCGGCGTGCCGTGGATAGAGAGGATTGAATCGTCTGAAATTTGAATGTGACAGGCTTGTTTGCAATGCAAACTGTTTTCTCCTGAGCTTGGTGTCCGTGGAAGAGCATGTCTGCCAGCAAAAGAAAAACAATAAACCTATTAAATCCTGAAATTGTAAGGAAATTGTAATCCTGAAATTGAAAAAGTAAGTCACATTTGTGAGATAATAAATGAAAATAATACAAGGAAAAAGAAGTGACGGTAAGTCAAAAATCATACAGACCACACACTCGGACAGGAATATTTGACTATAATTACAAGATAGTTTGTTCAAGGTATACAGTATAATTTAGGAAAAACTAATATTTTTGAGCAAAAAAATAATTTGTCAAACAAAAGTCAAAAGAATCTGACACGCTGATGTATGTGAAAAAGTAATCTATTTGCCTGGCTCTTTCCACGCCTTCAAATCAGGCAAATGCAGTCACAGATGAACAACAACACATGACATGTTATTCACTGAACCAAAATGAAGCCAAGATGCAGAAGCAGTGTGTAAAAAACCTCCTTACTGCTTCCATCGGAGTCATTCAAGGAAGTAACAGTCAAATGCACTTGTGTGAGCACCTTTTTAAAATCTGAGCTTTTGGGAGTTTTTGTGCAACATTCAGGTGTGTGTGTGTGTGCGTGTGTGAGTGTGTTCATACAATGTTGAGGTAGAAAGACTTCAGCCGTGGTCTTAGGGAAGCTATTGTTGCTGCTCAGAGAGAAATTAAAACAAACCAATCACTACGTCTCTCTCTCTTCAGGCCTCGGTTATTGTGTTAAATATTAAAGCTCATAACAGTCATTTAGAAGACACGGGTCGTGCATGTTAGCGCTTGGGATTGTGGCCAAGCAAGAAATCTACTCACTCTTAAAAAAATTTGACTTTTCTTTTGTTTGCAAAGCTACATTTGAAAAAAAAAAAAAAAACTTCTTAAACAGTGTCCTCTGACAAGACCAAGGTGGACATTAGCTCAAATACCTCAATCCAACTATCAAGCACGGTAGTGAGTGTGTGATCATTTGGGCTTGTTTTTGCTCCCCCGGGAATTTGGCACCTTGCAGTCACTGAGTCGGTCATGAGCTCTACTGTATACAGAAGTATTCTGGAGTCAAATGTGAGGTTTTCTGTCTGACAGATCAAACTCGGGTCATGCAACAAGACAATGATTCTTAAAACACCAGCAAATCGACAACAGAAAGTCTTAAAGAGAAAATAATTCATGCGCTGCAATGATCAGAAATCCAGAGCTCAACATGATCGAAATGCTGTGACAGAACCTTTTAAACAAAGGGTGTATAAATTAAGTGAAACCTCAATAAAGTGAAGCAACTGTATTTCTGCATTTTGACTTAGTTAATAACACAGGGTCATGTTTTATGTTGTTGTTTATCTGAGGCTGTATTTACCTAATCTTAAAACTGATTTTAAGTTGTTTTTTTTTTTTCACATGACAGAAGATTAGATATGAAACTTTATGCTTGCCATCTCAAAAGTTGTAGCTATTATCTCATATTCCTCTATTTATTTTTAATCTTTTCCTGGTAGAAACTAGCTTGTATAGATTCCCATCATCCTGCCCGCGCAGCCTTGTTGATTGTGTAATGACCTCATCCTGCAGAGACTGGACCCGTAACCTCCTCCTCAACGTAATTATATTGAGTCGCTTTATAAAAGAGCTTGCGCCATCCTTGGCAGGATCGTCAAGTCCTGTAAAATTACAGTCAAGCACCTAAAGTGTCCTGCCTAAGAGTTTCTGTAAATGACCAAACTCATATGCTATTCTTGACTGTTTAGTCTCATCTTGGCAGTTACATAGATTGACTGATACAGGGTCCTGACAACAGCCAAGCGTTCAAATGGATTCAGAGAGGTCACATTCAGCAACTAATCTGCGTGTTCGTCTGTGCTCCAGGAATAAAGCTGCGTTTCTAGGTGAAGTACGGAGGATTAGGGAGGTCTGGTTTCACAGGTAGCCAATGATATTTATTTGCCATTGACGAAAAACCATGGGCCCTGAACTTTCAGAGTTGAGGTCATTTCATCAGGTTTCCATTCAGGTCAGATCCACGTATTATGTAGATAACTGCAGTTTATATTTGACTGACTCTTTGTGGTTGTATTCCAAAAACACTGTAGTCGCCGAGCCTTTGGTTGCAGAGAAAGCAGTTAATAGATGTGAACAATCATTATGTTGGCGCTGCTTTTTTTGGTGAGAACTGTTGCACATGCATGACAGTGTGGTTTAATATATGAACATTCAAAAGCCAGCTCTCTATTGACCTGTCAGCATACTGTGATTCTTGTCTATTTACTGGAATTAAAACTGTACTGTATAATTGTCTTTTTTTTTTTGCATCTATGGTGTGTTATTTGTGAAGAGGCCGAGGCTGCGAAATGCTGTATGATTTCTTTTTTTTTTTTTTTTTTAATGTGAACGTTAAATCTGAATTGAACATCTAGAAATCAAAGTCAAAATGTCACTGAGGGTGTCAGTTCAAGGACGCCTGCAGGCTCAAGCTCTCTGGAGAGCACCACTAAAACCCGAGGAGAGGAGCTTTATGACATGGCGAGCAGAGCAGCTTAAGCTTTTGGGAGTTGAGGCTTTTGGATGTTCAGCCTTGGATCTTTATCTCACCCCCATCCCCACCCCCCACCCCCGACTCTCCCCGGTCCAGCCCAGCCAGTCCTCAAATACCATCTCCTGCTGTTCACACAGCAGAAAGGTGTAGGATCCTCGTTTGTTCAAGAAAGAAAAACAGCACGTCCCTGGAGGCCATCAAAAGTCAAAGCTGGAACTAAGTCCCGAGGATATTCTTGCAGAAATGAAAGTTAAACAGTTGATTTAAGAAAAGAAAAATCCAAATGTTCTTTGCATGAGAGCAAACACGTGAATAGTACCAAAATAAAAAGATAGAAAGAATGTAAGTTCATCAATGCAGGTTTATCATTGATGCAGGATATTAATGTGAGCAGATATGAGCTCAGCTGACTCACACAGCCCTTACCTTGGCATTTAAAACATTATATAAACTGGGGCTTAATATAACAGCGCAGCTTCAGAGAGGTTGAGTGATTTACTGAAGTGGGATGAGAAAAGACTGTTCTCACATGTTCTCGCTCTGTGGGAGTGTTGCTGCACTAAATTCCATCAGTTCTGTTTATCCGAAGAATTGACACGTTGGTTGAATGTTCGTGAATAATATATGGATAAAAATACTCTGTGCTTGTGAAGCTCCAAGTAAATTCTGAGGTATCTGACTTCAAGGTTATTAGGTTTGACCATTTGATGAGTAAAGCAAGAAAAAAAAAAAAGCTGCACCAGTGCCACCAAGTGGTAATAAATGAGGAACGATAGCATCCCACTGTAAGAAAAAAAATAAACCTTGAAAGTGACTGGAGTATAAATTTTTATTTTAATATCAGATGCAAGTATATGAAACATGTTAGAGGATAAATATTTACAGTAAAAGTTGCATAACACACGAAAGAAGGGAATGCAAAGTTTAAATTAAAAAGGACAGAACAGAACCCTAGCAGTTTACCTGAAGGGACACTCAAAGAAGCTATGAATGATTGTCAACCAAAGAAGAGAAAGCCTGGGGAAACTCCAAACAAAATGTCTAGTGTTACACTTTTAATATGAAACCAAGATCAAATGTTTATCTGAAACCGATTTAAAACAGTGTAATGTAGCATCGTCAGGGTGAGCTATGCTGGTGTAGTGCTTGTTGAAGATACTTGCCTCAACAGAATGTGAGGTGACATCACCGTTTCCAAGAAGACACTGGGAAATTGCACTGTTAGAACTGACCGTCTGCACATACTGCACTGTACATCCAAATGCCTTCACACCTATTCCAAACGTAAGCAGTCACAAGAAAAACCCAAGAATATATACAAAGTCCAGTAATTCCTGCAACTTCCTGCCTCAATAGTTAAATACGAGTAGTCTTTGTTCAATACTCCTTTAGGGTCTATATAAATGTATAGCTTTAATACTAAATGCAAAGCATTGAGGTGTTAACCATGAACCCTGAGGAAATATATGGATTTTATTACTATTTTTGACTCGACCTCAAATAAAAGCAAACCTTTTGCAGCAGCTGCATATTAAGTTTATATACTGATATATATGAAACGACAGCCACAATGATCAGAAGACTTTCCCATACACGACAAGTAAAGCTAAGTCACAAGCCCACGGTCACCGCAAGTCATACTATAAGGCTACCATCACACCAATATACATCTCCAAATCATGTGGCGTGCTAGCTTAGGATACACAGACTGAAGCAATGGCACATGTGAGGTGTTGAGTCCGTTTGCAAACGTATGTTAGAGTCAGTGTTGCTGTTCAGTTTTACTATTTTACATGGCGTGGTTGTGGTGAAAAATAGGAACAGTACACTTTTCACAGTAGTAGATATTTTTTGTTTGCTTTTTGTAATGTTTGTTAAATACATACATAGAACCAGACAAACAGCTTCAACAATGAGGAAAATCTTGCTGGTGCAGTCGCAGAAAAAGAAAGCCGTCTCCTCACCGATTATTTCATTGTTCTACTGATCGAATGGATGCATCAGCCGACAGTGACTTTTAAGCCATGTGAGGCCTTTATTACAACAGGGAGGAGTAATGGGTCACAATCAAGAGTTCAGTTCAAGATACACCTCCACACTTTAATTCCCCTTCACCAGCAAACAGGAAGTCTTCCGGGCAGTTTGCTACTCTGAGGGTTTTCTCATGTGAAGCAGAATTTTATTACCATCAGAGTAGAATCTGCCTGTCGAGACCATTTACTCAAACTGTACACTTATTCATATTCATTCTGCTTCTGTCAAAAAAAAAGAAAAAAAAAAGAATAAAAAAAGAGGGGGGTCAGTCTTCCAACTCAAACAGTCAATAAAGCTGGAAAAACAAACACTAAAAAGTAGAACATACTTTAAAAAGATAAGCTTATAACTCTGCAAACATTTGCAAATGAGCTTGACTGAATCATCCTTTTTCAGAGGATGTTTTTTTTTTCTCGAGGATGTTCTGACTCTTCACTCTACTACAGGCTGTTGTTTGGACTTCCTGCTTGACCCTGTAAATTATACAAACTTGGAGGGTCTGAGGTGGGTAACAGGATGTCCAAGGCTGTCCAGAGGAGCACTGGGATAAAACCTTAATGCTTACAAGAAAAGGCCAAGAGGCCAGGGACAGAGGGGGGGTGGGGGCAGAGCAAGAGTCCTGGAAATGCAGAGCTCCAGGTAACTTCATCCTTAATGTGGGAGAGTTTGTGGTATCAAAAGTAGATCTGCTTGGCATGTGATGGATTCTGCTCCATGGGGCAGTATGGGCATTTCAACCTGAGGATGATGAGAGCACGAGTGGGATATTATTATTGTGAACACTTTACATCACATCTGGGTGGTTGATTCTTTTCTCTTTTTTTTTTGTAAAACAAACATTAATCTAGCTTCATCTGCCCCACATTTCATACAGTAGAGAATAATTCACCATGAAGGACCACGAGTGAGTCATGTTTGGATCCAAGGACTTTCATGCAGACTTACTTCCCAGCATTAGTGAGTTTGTTGAGAGCGTCTCTGGAAATGACGTGGCCGCAGATGAGCTTCATGGGAGGATTGCTCTCTGAGGTTTGCTGCCGAAGAATTGGGCACGCAAACACAGAGTGGTACCAGCACTTCTTCCCAAGATCAATTTCGATCTGCATGTGCAGAGGGACAAAATTCACTGAAAGCTCAGACAGAATGTTGAGGAGGGTTAATGGATGCCCTATTAAAGTACTGAAATGACTTACAGGCAGCTCATCTTTGTGTGTCCAGACTCCACTGCACTGTCTCTGCTCAATCACCTGCTTGATGTTCATCAACACCGGCAAGGCCATGCATCCTGATGCAAAACTGAAATAAGAGAACAAATGGAAGCATAGATAACTACTGGTAGCAAGTTACAGGCTGAATCAAGACCACATGCTGATGATAAAGCAGAGCCACTGTTCATATCTCATCTGTACAAATGAAGTAAATGCAAGAATAATGAATCCATACATACAATACATCAATTTTTAAAGGAAAGTTAGAGATGATGTCAGGTGTAGTGTCCATGTTTCTCTAACCTAACACTTAGTGGAGACTCTACAGAGAGACCAAGTAAAGCACAGGCATCTCTGGTGAAGATGTTGCAGATCTCAGCCCACTGATTTGTTTCAAGAAGACTGCGATACGGAGAGTTCTCAATTCCGTGACGCAGATAAACCAGACTGCCCATCAAGATCTGAATATCTGCAAATAAAGATGTGAAAACTAATCAAAACAAGTGATTTTATATTGGTAATGAGAGAACATTTACTCTTTCTGAAAGATACTTTTATGCCTACTTCACAAATGAACCAATTCTAATTTAACTCCTACTTCTAAAAGAAATGAGTCACGACTACAGACCTCTCTGGTGCTGAGCAGCAAAAGGGCTGAAAGTGCCTCGCATACTGCAGGGCCTCCATTTGGTTGCCGATTCCTCCACTGAGAAGACTTATAAAGTACAAGCGATGCAACTTGAACTCTAAACTACTGTTCAGGTCCAGAAGTCGCTGGCGATTTGTAACAGCCCATCTAAGGAGGCACAATCGCAAACAGTACAGTCAGCTACTGTATGTAAACACACCAAAAACCAACACTTTAAATTTTGACTTAAAGGCCTCTTTTCAGGCTCAGCAGAAGGACAAAAACAAAAACGTATTGAGAGAAGTTTGAAGAAAGCTATGAAGAGAAAGACTGAAGACGTACTCTAATGCCGGCCTCAGGTCCTGCATCCTCAGAGCTTCAAGAATCCTGTTTAGTTCCAGGAATGGCTGCTTCATACTCATGTCAATAACTACCCCAGACTCCTGAAAAGACAAGTTATTATTAAATCCTTCCAATAATCAACAGTGATACATTTACAAGATATGAGATAATCAGAACGGAATGATTATTATCTAGCACTGACTACCAACAATTTTACAAGGTAAATCACCATCACTTAAAAGTAATAGAAACAACAGAAAATAAAAACAGAACAAATGTGGCATGCATGAAAGAGGGCAAAATTCCTCTTATAGAAGATTCTTTACCAGTGTTCAGTGCTAATAAACAATTCTGTTCAGAAGACAACTATATTTTAATGTAGATTAAAAATTGCAGAATTGATTTACAAAAAGCAACACAGACAATAAAGCTCAATGCATTTGAGTTCAATAGTTTTATCACCCGTTTTCAAATTGTTTCATGAAAGAAAAAGTCAACACAACATGATATTAGCATTACATATTGGTCACTGGCCACCTTGTTCTTTTATTAATTGTCACAGAACCCTTATAACTGGGACGACCTTTAACCCTATAAACTGATGTTAGTTCTCTGAAATTCAAACATGTCATAAAGAAACACAGCCATTCAGGTATCACAGAAATACTAACTTGGTTGCCACAGTCAATAACACAACTACAATTAGTTACCTGACAAAGATCTTCTGCAACACTCAGCATCCCTTGCCTGTAGAGATGCTCCACGATGGTTTCACTCAGATACTTCTGCCTCTCTGGCGTGTCCCACACCGTTTCTGCCACCACAGCACTGATCTCTGCATCAAAATTCTACCAAAAAAGTTAACCAGAGCTGAAACATAAGCGTGCTTAACTTCAAACGTTATCAGAATGTTTGACGTCTGTCCTTACCCTCTGTCAATGGCTTTGCCAACTTTTGACACGCTGCCATGAATGTCTTTATGTCGAGAAGCTAGCATCTGCACAGTTTCTTTGATATTCTTACAACACTGGGCCATCGTCTGGGACAGAACTGATAAGTCTGCATCTTGTACTCCTGTTAGGCAGACAAACGAAAGTACAGATTTGGTAATTCTCAATACTGTATGCCAGATATGCTGGGTTAAATCCTTAAAGAAGGATAACAAACCACAATTTTAAGTTTGTAATGCAATTAACTCTTCAAAAATGAAAGATTTACAGTATACCCTTGCATATTTGCAGTTCACCATTCGCGGTTCTGCATGTTTGCAGGCTTTTGCTCTCAAAGTTGTTGTTGTTTTTTTTTTTTGGACCGTATTTTTCTGTCTAAGTTTGCCCTTCAAAATTTGTTCCATTTTCCATCGATTATGTTGTAATTTACACTCAGAGATTGACTTTATATGGCTGACTACAGTATTCTATTGTCAGTCAGGAATACAAATACACTATACAGTATTACTGCATTTATATATTATTATTATTATTATTATTGACGACATTAATAGTTGGTGGATTTTTGGGATTTGCGGAGGGATGGATGAACGTAACCCCCGTGAATAATAAGGGTATACTGTATAGTGTTCAGTCATCTTACAAGTATCAGTTTTTCTCACCAAAAGCAACTAGCTGTCCTCGTATCTCACAGACACTGCGAAGGAGTTCGTCTAGCCTTTCCTCAGACTGGTGGCCATACGTTACAAACCGATGAAGCACTTTCTCCAGCTCCCGCTCCACACATGCACACTGTTCCATGGTTCAGACTAGAACCCACACACACAGCGACAAAACCTAGATTAAAGGGAAAGAGAACAACAGACACAAATATTACCTATGATTGTGCATTTAATCCAAAATAAACATTTCTTTTTTTTTTTTTTTTTTTACTTCCAGCCATTAATAAAGGAAAACAACAAAATTAAAAAGGATTATGTTATTATTTTACTTTTCTTTCTTGATAAGATTCTGTACCAGCAGAGGATGCTGCCTTTTACATATCAAAATAAAACCCACCAGTTTCCAGTTATTTTCATATAATCACTTTTTTCCCTTTTCAAGACATTCATAAAAACACAAAAAAAAAGCAACCAAGTGGGAGACATCAGATCGCAAACTGTGAAAGAAAAAAAAAAAGTGTCCTTGGCAGTCCACCTCATGTGTAGGTAGTATATTTCCAGTCCTTCATTGAAAACAGTCCATTTTTTTTCTATATTCTAGCAAAAAAGCTCCTCTTAATCTCAAACAGAGTCGTCCTCTCCATAACACAAATGTCTTTGAATATGCCCATCACTGTCTGAGGTTTGAACTCTCTGATTTGTACCAGTTCTTATTAATTTCTTAGTATTTCTAAGTACATTAGAAATACATTGATCAGTATTGATCAGAAATTAATTGAAACCAACAGTGAGTATCTCTAATCAACGTAATACTGTCCATGTCAATTACTTCAGTTGTTTCAAATTATTTTTTTTTAAATGACCAAACATAGGTTAATTTGTGTATTTCCCTTTTTTACGTGTGTGTACACACACACTAACACACAGTTCCATTAGAAAAAGATCACACTTTTGTATAGTTCAGCATATTTGAAGCAAAAACCTCATCAGTGATCTATGAGTGGAAAAAAATACAACAACTTAAATAATTGTTTATTAATTTTCTAGATACTGATTTGAGGTCACATTGTCCCAGCCCCATGTTTCATACAAGTCCATGCTGATGATGGAAAGTAGTTATTTAAATTCTTATTTGTCAGACTGATACTAACTTTGACATATATAGCGTTACAGATTTGACACAACAAAAACTTCCATAGATTTTAAAAAGGCACATCTACAGAAGAGGATGGCAGATGAGAATTTCTGATTAATTCATTGAGTTATTTCATATGAGACTTTACATTAGATTTATCTAATTATCAGCATTGCTGTATGCAATATACAGTAAAAACAGCTGGTAATTTTTTTGGATATGGCTTAAAATCAATATCCTGATTAATTGCACATTGACAACGATTAGTTATTTGTTGTTTTTGCCTTTATAAAGCAATACCCAAGCGTTTGCTGCAAATGTGCTTAAATATGTAGACTAGATTTTTTTTCTTTTTTAAAACTTGCACATATTTATGTGATTTTTAATACAGGGAAACACAAAATATATTATTTATGGTCATTTATTGATTATTTCAACCCACTGAAATAGTTGACACGAACAAATTATGTAGGTTACACGTTCTGGATGTCGGTTTAGAATAATTTTAGATTAATTTCCCAGTCCTACCCGGTGCTGTCCTGATTAAAGTTCGGCCTACTGTGGTTCTGCTGTCAGCCAGCAGGGCCTGGACACTAAAAAACAAGCACACACTACATCCTGCGGCCTTTGGTTTTTACCACAAAGTCTTACCCATGGAAGGGTGACTTTATATCACCAGGTGACGAAGAAAAAAAAAAAGACGAAAGAAAAAAAGATCGCTAATGGGTAATTTTTTGGGGGGACCCCCTGTCTTCAGACACACAATTACTTTGTCATTTTAAAAGCACCAAAGTCACTGAAGGTAGAAAATTTGCTGAAATTCACCGCTTGAAAACGGAAAAATGTCTATCGACCGTGAAAAGCTAACAAACATTAGAGCTCAAACAGATTAGGTACAGTAAAACATTGAGTTTCTTATCCTGTTACTACCCTCCAACGATTTTAAATGTTCAGTCCTGACTTTCTGACCGCGTATTTGCGGTTTAATGGGATAACTTAGGAAAAATAAGCAGCCGCAAAGCTGACATAAACAAACGGTTCAGCAGTAAGCTGCTGGATGCTAGTCAGCTGGTACATGTTAGCTTGCAGCTGACTCACAAGGCCCGGGATATCTGTGGACAGAATGACAACCCACTTTTCCTCATTACCTTGAAATATCCGAGCAGTTCAGCCGCCTATCGCCGGTCGACTAAGTTTGTAGGATATTTCCGAGTCAAAACAACTTACCTGTCCTGCTAATTAGTTAGCAAACATTAGCGCTAGCCGCTGGCCTGTTATGGCAACACTTCACCAGCAGTCGTTATGCGGAACTTCCGGTGTTGCATTGAGCGCTTAACTGGACACTTCAAAATAAAATCACACTCTTTTCACAGACTGCTTAACTTCTCACGTGATTGACATTTAACATGTACTTTATCACAGAGTTAAAACCAGAGGTTTACATACACTTTATAAAAAGACGCATAACCTTTTGTTTTCGCTATCTGACATTAAAACAGTTAAGCTTTTTCTGTTTTAAACCAGTTAGGATTACCAAAATTATTTGCTAATACCAGAATAATGAGAGAGAGAATTTTTATTACTTTACTCAAAGTCAGACATTTACAAAAACTAAGAGTACTATGCCTTTAAACAATTTGAGAAAGCCCAGATGATGATGTCATGGCTGTGGAAGCTTTTGATAATTTATAACATTTGGAGTTCATTGGAGGCACACCTGTGGATGTATTTTTAGGCACACCTCAAACACACTGCTTCCTTGTGTGGCATCACAGGAAAATCAAAAGAAATCCACCAGGATATCAGGAAGAGAACTGTAGAGCTCCACAAGTCTGGTTCATCCTTGGATGCAATTTCCAGATACCCAAAGGTGCCACACTCATTTGTTCAAACAATTATATGCAAATATAAACACCCTGGGAATGTACAGCCATCATACTGCTCAGGAAGGAGATGGCTTCTGAGATGAACATGCTTTGGTGCAAAATGTGTGTATCAGCCCCAGAACAAAAGCAAAACGCCCTGTGAAGATGTTGCTGAAGCTGGTAAGATAGTGTCATTATCCACAGAGATACAAGTCCTGTACCAACATGGGCTGAAAGACCACTCAGCAAGGAAGAAGCTGTTACTCCAAAAGAAACACAAAAAAGCCACATTACAGTTTGCAAATGCTCACAGGGACAACGATCTTAATTTCTGGAGACATGTCCTGTAGAATGATTAAAGTAAAATTGAACTGTTCGGCCATAATGACCACTGTTACATTTAGAGGAAAAACGGGGAAGTTTGCAAGTCTGATAACACCATCCCAACTGTGAAGTACAGGGGAGGCAGCCTCATGTGTTGGGGATGTTTTTATATTGCAGGAGGGGCCGGTGCACTTCACAAAATAGATGCCATCATGAACATTATGTAGAAATATTAAAGCAAGATCTCATAACATCAGCCAGAAAGTAAAAGCTTGCATGTAAATGGATCTTCCACATGGATGATGACCCTATTGTCCCCCCCATTGTCAATGTTTTAGAGTGGCGAATCACAAAGTCCTGATCTCAGTCCAATGGAAAATTTGTGGGCAGAACTGAAAATGAGTGCGAAAGCAAGGTGTCCTTCAAACCTGACTCAGTTCCACCAGCTCTGTCAGCAAGAATGCACCAAAATTCCAGTAAACTGGTGGAAGGAAACCCAAAACATTTTACCTGAGTTGCACAGTATTTGGCGATGCTACCAAATAGTAAGAAAACGTATGTAATTTATTACTTTGAAGAAAGTAATAAAAAATTATCTCTTTTCATTCTGACATTTAGCAAATAGAAATAATTTTAGTAATCCTAACTGATCTGAAACAGAAAACGTTTGGTCTGATAATGTCAGACAGTGAGGAAAAAAAAAGTTGTGTCTTTTTATTCAGTGTATGTAAAGATTCTGGTTTCAACTGTACATATTATGTACATTCTCCTCTTAAGTGTAAAAGTGAGTTTGTAGATTCTTTTTAGTCTACTTCTTCTTTACAACATGACATATCAAAATAATATGACTACATCATTTATAGGTTTATCTGAAAGCCTCAGTAGTGACGAAATTAAAAACAAAACTGCATAAAAAATTTAAGGAGGACTTACAGGCAACACATTGCCTGATATTTTAGGTATATGAATATACCTGAAATGTTCAGCATTGTTTTGATAATCAGTTTCTTTGTCACCTGCATTGCCACAATTTTGAATATATGAATTAATAAATGCATGAAATAATTTTGACGGTTTGGGATATCAGTCCAACTAAATAAGGTTTGTGACAAAGTCACACAGTATATAACCGTTGGTCTCCACTCCATCAGTACAATACTGCTTTTATACAACCACAAGAAAAGTCTCAGAAAAGATGGAATATTGTGTAAAATGCTAATAACCACAAAAAAACAGTGATTTGCAAATGTGAGTATGAACCCACAATTGAGCAGGAAATATATCAAAGACTGAAAGTGAGTCATTTCACCATTTCTTGAGAAATATTAGCTCATTCTGAGTTTGATGGGATCAACACATCAGAAAAGAAAATGGGCTATGGACAACAATAAGTGATACTAAAAAACACCTGGAGGACATGTTGCAACTAACCAGGCTTATTGACATCAGGTCAGGCCTGTCCAGAGTGCATCTCTATCTTTCACCTGAAGAGAGCTGGATTAGGCTCCAACAGATTCCTGTGACTCTGAATAGGAAAAAATGGGCATCAATGATGAATGTATGCATAGATAGATGGATGGCATCAGGTTACTGATAAGATAAAAATATTATTCTAAAGAGGGAGAAATCTCTCTGAAGTAAAGACTTGTTGAGGTTCATAATCTAAAAAAAAACCAAAACTGAGCCTATAGACTGTAAAACTGTTTCAGAATAATGTTCCTCGGCTTAAAATTGTTGAAGACTTTTATCAATCAATCAATCAATCTTTATTTGTATAGCGCTTTTCATGCAAGAACATGCAACACAAAGTGCTTTACAGAATTAAAAACAAATTATCACAATAATTAAAAAGAAAAACATTATGAAGAAACCCCTTCCCTCCCACCCTCCATACTAGACACATACACACGCACACACACACACACACACAATCACACCCAATAGGGCGACATGGCACTGAGGATCAAGGAAACACCACCTTTGGGGCCGTCCACACTGGGAGGAGCTGCAGGCCTTATCAGGGTGACCAGCACCTGGGCTCCCCGACTCTAACTGACAGGCGGACCCCCAGATCAAAAGGAGGAACCCCCAGCCAGCCAGGCCAGAGGGATCCCAAGAACAGCACCCCCAGTCACCTGACACAGCTCCCAGTGTGGAGGACCCCCCTGAGGAAACACTGGAGTTAAAAGATAACACGACTAAAAGCATAAAATAGCAAGATAAAAGCAGCTGAAAGCAGATAAAAGCATCATCGTAAAAAGCAAGTTAAAAGGAGCAACATAAAACAGGATAGCACCAGATAAAAATGTAAGAAGAGTTTAAAATATTAATTAAAAGCCTGATTAAAAAGATGTGTCTTTAATCTTCCTTTAAAAATATCAAGAGTCTCTGCAGTCCTGAGGCTCTCCGGCAGGCTGGTTCCACAGGTGGGGGCCATAGTGGCTAAATGCAGCCTCACCGTGGGTTTTTGTTCTGGGCTTTTGTATGGTTAAAAGGCCAGTGCCGGAGGACCGCAGGGTCCGCGAGGGTTGATAAGGTAAAAGCAGGTCAGATAAGTAAGAGGGCGCAAGGCCATTAAGACATTTAAAAACCAGTAAGAGAATCTTAAAATTGTAAGTATGTCATCATCTATTGTTCAAAATACAATCACAAGGTTGTGAGAAATCTGCCAGGTTTCCTGTGTGCAGGGTCAAGGCCAAGAATCAGTATTGGAGGCCTGTGATCTTTGGGCTCTCAGGTGGTGCTGCATTAAAAACAGGCATGTTTCTGAAACAGAAATCACTGCATGGACTAGGGGGCTAGAAGGCTTTCTTTGAATATGATTCAGAAACACTGCTGTCCTCTCTGGGGTTGTCATGTTGTCATGGTCATACAAATTGAAATTTGAAATTCTTTTTGGAAACCATGGACATACACTGCACCCACCAGATTAAAGAGGACAGGGCCCATATGGCCTGTTGACAGTGCTCAGTTAATAGCCTGCTAATGGCATGGGGGTGTAATAGTGGAATGGGTAGCTTCTAACATTGATGCAAAAAAGTATATACGGATTTTAGGACAGCATAGGCTCTCATCTAGACAACATCTTTTCAGGGATCGGCTTACTACTTCCTCCCATTACAAGAGCATGGCTTTGTAGTACAAGAGTCCGGGTGCTGAACTGGCCTCCTTGCAACTCGGGCCGTTTATCAGCTGAAAACATTTGGTGCAACAAAATGAAAAAAAAAAAAAAAAAAAAATACAACAAAGACAACACAGGACTGTTGAATGGCTCTTGTAGTGTATTAGACAAGAATTAGTCAATATTGTTCTCCCAAAACTCCAGCAACTGGTCTTCTCAGTTTTCAGACAAATATGGACTGCTGTTAAAAAAAGAAGAGGGGGTGCTACATGGGGGTAAACATACTCCTGTTCCAATGTTTTTTTTAAGATGTGTTGCTGTCATCAAATTCAAAATTACATTTTTCTCTTTAAGATGGTACATTTCCTCAGTTGAAACATTGCATTTGTTCTGTTGTGTAAAATATGGGTTTGTGAGATTTGCAAATAATTGTACTCTGTTTTTATTTACATTTTACACAGTGTTGAAGCTAATCTTTGGGGTGGAATTTGGGTTGCGTTGTTGGGGAAGTAAAAATCATGCAATGATATACTGTATAAACTTCACTGGCTGCATTTTTCTGCACTTGTAGCCCTTTAGTTTTAAAAAATGTACTAATATAACTAATGCTTCTACAACCACTTTATTGCCAGAAAAGCATCAGTGACAGGCTACAGATTTATCAGCATGTAACTTTTCTAAAATTTAATCACTTGTAAACCCTTTCATCACAGGCAACCCCCTTTAAAGGGAGTGCTGGTGATGAAAAACAAGAGCCTAAAATGGACTGGGGCTTAAGAGGTGCAACTAAATCAGTTCAAAGTGTATTTTATTTAAAATGCAGTGTAAAATCTAGTCATATATTAATAATTTACTATTATATGCATTAGAACTCACATAATTCCATCATGAAAAAAGGTTTAAAGAAAAATGAAACGTACCAGTGATAAATATTCAAAAGTAAGTCATGTCTATCTTCATAATTACAGGAGCATTGTTGCAGGCAGTATTCGACAATCAGCATGTGGAAAAGGAACATCAGCTTACTAAAATTAGTATTGCCAAGGTTTTGGGACCTTCTCAGCTAACAGAGGCCTATGCAGCATATTGTTTTTTGTGCAGCTTATTTGTAGGAGGGTGATGGTGGGTGACGTTTCTGTGCTCCAGCAGGCGTGTGTGACTAATCTATCAGTGATGTAGACTAAAGCTCCCCATTGCTGAGGTGCTCATCATTCTTTCCTTCTGAGTCCTCCTCCAGTCTGTAGTCCGGCCTTAACCACAGAGGATCAAATTTATCTTCTGTTCACTTTTGGTCTTGTGAACAAAAGTACAACCTTTGTCAATTTTTATTTCAACACTCTGACCTTTTTTCACGAATAAATGAAATCACAGGATGTTTTTAAAATCGTATATGGAGTAAGGAAATGATATTCCACAGTTCATCAGGGCAAGGAAGGTCAACAGCTTGTTGACTCTCTCTTGTTAAGATGTTATAAAATCACAGTCGACATGTAGATATTTTCCTGTTGCTGACCCTGAATGACTTCATGACAGAGAATGATTGGTAATCAAATGAGATCTTAAAGGTGGTGTGGGTGATCATTTGAGGATAATCTTTTCATTTTATTGAATTTAAATCATTTTCCCATCCGGAATAAAAATAATTAATCAAGTATTCTGAGATTAATATGAAAAAGATCAGTTATCCATGGAGGCTGTGGCAATTCCTCAATGGCTGAGAGAACACAAGGATCTGAACAATAAGGCCATGGTGGCCTGTTTACAGCTAACTTTTATTTTACATTTCCACATTTTACAGATGGCTCAGGTGCTTTGATGAGGCTGTCACTCGGACAACAACATGAGAAAAGCCCTGTTCATCCCTGGCTTGCCTACGATACACGCTAACACAGGCAAAATTGTATCGAACCCACAGCCTGTGGCACATGGCTGGTAGCGCACGTTCATGTGTTCTGGAGGTGTTTTTTTGCTTTTTTTCCAGAATGGAGGACAGAAGGTTTTTTTTTTTTTTTTGTATACTTTCAAACAATCATTTTGTTCTTGCAAAAAAAATTCCTCACCTTTAAGTTAATAAAAATGGGCTTATCTCACCACACTGCTGCCCAACATGTAGTGGTGAATTACATTTGAACCTTACATTTTAGCCGGCTTGCTTCATCATATGACTAGCAAGGATGAATAAGAGTTTAAAACCTGTTTAAGTTTAAGTAACACCTATGGAAGTCTTGCAAGTATATATTTGTTGATATTATAAGAAAAAAAGAGTATCTTAAAATATATCAGAGCGCTTTACCATACAAGATCTGCCTGCTAAGCAGTGCACAGTATTTCATTTTAGCTGTTAACTTGGGTGGCCTGTCTTAACCTTTGACCTGCTCTGCAGCCAACACCTTAGCCTTAGCATAAAAGGCCACATGTGTACAAGAACATGCAAGGGTAGATTAAACACACTTTGAATGTTAAGTAGAAGCTAATATGCTGAAGCCAAGTGGACAATGTGTGTGTTGTTCTTTGAGCTCTGTAGTTCCCCACCAGCACGCCCAGTCCAACAGCTAAAGCTCCATCTATCTGGCCCTGATAATGTGGCTCTATATATAGAGAAGCCCTGTGACTGAACTGGCTGTAAGTGTCAGATTCCAGGCTCACTCATCCGCCCTGGCCTGATCAGCACCTGCTTCTAACTATAAACCCCCCCCCACCCCCCCACCCCCACCCCCCAGTGAGGTACCCCACCCCAGCTCACGCAGGAAAGCCAATGCCCAACCAAACTCCTGTCTGCGTAAGTAAAAAGGTCCAGGCTACATGCAGCAGGCGCTTTTCCTGAAACCAGCTCAGAGAGGCGGGGCAGAAATAGAGACAAGAGTATTAGGGGATGTAATGTGTCTGAGTGAGATCCCTCTCCTTGGTTCCTCTATTCAAGTCTGATACATGGCAGTGGCTTTGACATTCTGAAGTCGTCCAGTCAGACTGGCGCTGGTCGACTGTGTGGAGTGTCTCTGTCCTGGATTTAAGATATGAATGGGTCATGTTAACTTGGACTCTTTTGTGGATCTACGAGAAAATTTGCTTGATGACTGACTGAGGCTGCATCACTTAGGAACTCAATGCCATTGGGAAAGGTTCATCAGTGGCCAAAGGTACAGTATAATTTTGTGTTTCACTTCGCAAGGAGCATGTTCTGCTTGTGGAAAGTTTAGATAAAGCTAATGCCTGGGGCAAAATTAAACTGATGTATATATAATTTTGACTTTGTAGTTCAAACTGAGTGAGTTGCTATTCATTCATAATGTCTTAATGAAACAGAGAGTTTCTAAGCACATGTAGAATTTCTAAGTGTCATGCAGCTTGAGATTTGAAAACAAATCAAAGTAAAGTTGTCTTTTTTTAACTAATATTCATTTCAAGTCATTTGTTACTTTGTACAAAATAGTGACAGAGTTGTTCCTTGATGGGTAAAAAAAAAAAAAATTTCTGAAGGAAATGTAGGATTTCAATCTGATAAGCTTTTCCTCTCAGGGATTTTCCATCCAATGTTACTATTTGAATAAATGAATGGACCACACTCCCCCCAGGTGACCCCTGCTGCAGGAACAGGGCCAAGAGTACACTCGAGGAGCAGCCTGGACCGGCCACAGTGAGCCCTTGGAGTTTGTGGACTAGCAATGGACAGCTGGACTCTCCAAGGGGACAGCTACTCCTTCCTGCGAAGTGCGCCCCGCACCTTCTCCCTCTGTCATCGTGACGGAACCCCTAACCACGTTGAAATCTTTGACATTATCAACATCCCGACTCAGAGCAGTGCCATCTCCGAGACCACCTGCCTGTGTGACATTTTTGGAGACGACTGTGAGTCTCAGTCCCTCTCAAGCAGCCCTTCTGCAGTGGCTTTTGTTTCTTCCCAGAGGGAGGTAGAAGGCACAGCAGCTGCATCAGCCCCGGCGGATGATCTCAACGATTCCTCTGACTCCTATCACACTGCACAGGGCTCAAGTGAGGGAGAGGAGGGCTTTGAAGACTCAAGAGAAAGGTTTAATAGCCCAGCATTGCCAAACGAGTCTTCGGAGAGGAGGCGGTTAGAGGGTAAGGGGTTCACCTCAGAACATCTACGAGATTCTGAGGATACTGTCCCACATTTAGAACTGAAAAGTAAATCACCAGTACTCCCAGTTGAGCCATCATCTCAAGGCCTCAGCTGTGGTGACAGAACCCCCTCTCCTGGACACAGCAGTTCCAATACTCTCAGTCAAGAGGGAAGGCTGTCATCCTTGTCTTCATCTTCAGCTGACAAAAGACTTTCCCCATCATCGTTTGATTCAAAACAAAATCACTTGGAAGTTGAGCCAAGGGAGTTAAGTCCTTCTTTCAAAGACAGACACAGTAGCCCCTCACATCAATCTTTAACTCCAAGTCCCTCCCTCCCACAAGACTTGCTTGAATCAAGGGTCAATCAAAATAGCAGTCCATCATTTGAGCTCACACGCTGTTCTCAGGATTTTACAGATCCAGCCGTTGAATCTCCAACCATCCTTTCATCTCCTTTGCCTTCACCCATTAGAACGGAGACAGTATCTCAGTCAGGAGGAACACTCGTCTCCCCCAATCTCAGTAATAGTTCCCCCTTCTCTGACACTGAAACATCCTCTTCTTTTCCCGAGCTAAGAGGCAGGGTCTCCTTACCTGATCTCTTTAGCAGAGGCTCCACACCCGATATACAAGATTCTGCTCACACTCTTGAACTTAATTCAGATCTCTCTCCAACAGGAGGAGAAACCACAGCTACTTCTGAGAGTCAAGATACAAGCTCAGTCGAACCACACAGTGCTGTTTCCTCACCCAGTCCTCGATACACGCCTCCTTCCCCTGTTATCTCAGTAGCCACCACTCCTGAGCTTGTGGAAGGTGTTAATTCACCTGAATTAAGAAGCACAAGTGCCTCACCTGGCCTGCTTAGTCCTGCTTCTCCAGCCAAAACTGGAACCAGAAGTCCCTCTCCTGAATCCTCACCTAAAACAAAAAACTATTTGGGGTTTTCTGAAATCAGCACCCAGGTGTCTTCACCTAGTTACAGTTTGTCTCCATCACCCGGAGTAAGGGACGGCAGCTCTCCCATTGAGCACAGATATACTTCTCCCTCACCTGAGATCAGGATAATAGCATCTTCACCTGAAGTGAGTAGGAAAGAAGCACCTTCTGAAATGGAGACATCATCAGCTTCTCCTCTCCTAGAGCCTCACTTTGGCACTTCCTCACCCAGAAGCTTCACCTCTTCTCCTCATATCACAGGGATTTCTTACTCTGTCGTTCAGCCTGAAGACAGGGATAGTCCCCCATTTCCCGAGCTTTCTCATCTCTCCACTCCTGAGCCCGACAGAACTCTAATGTCCCCTGAAACGAGCAGAGGCAGCAGCTTGGCAGAGTCTGCTCGCACCCCAAGAGACTCGCCTCAAATATCAGGCTTTCCAAGTTCTGTTTCATCCTCTGAAACAACATTGTTGCCTCAACCCAGGTACCAAACTCCTTCACCTCAATCAAATCATCTCTCTACTTCACCTGAGCCAAGATATCAAACCCTTTCATCTGATGAGCTTCAAAGTCCTTCATCTCATTACGAGAGCAGAGATCCATCTCCAGCATTTCTCTCCACAGAAGATAACCTCCTGAATACACAAACTGCTCCTTCTGCTGGAGATGCACCTGTGGCTAAAATGGACTCCTTATCTGTAGATATCACAGATGCACAGTCCCCCGCACGGCTGAAAGTCAACCTGTCACCCTCATTTGAGTTAGACCCTACGGAGAAAGCAGTTGCTGCTGAATCTAAAAGTAAATCACCAGTGATGGGAATTCATTCACCGATATCAGTGACATCAGATAAAAGTTTAGACAGCTCCCTGATTCAACAAACCGCAGAAAGAGACGAAACAATAAATGTAGTTCAAGATAATTCAAATGCAGCCTCCTTCACTGAGAAAGAAAACAGTAATTCAGTCCCCCTTTTTCCAGAAGGAAGACACTTATGCAAATCATCCCAATAAAACCAAGTCCAGTTCCCCTAATCTTTTATCCCCCAAGAGCAGGAGTCCTAACATTTCACCTGTACACACAGCTACATCTATCCGACCTGTGAAGAGACAAGAAAACCCCAATCCTCAACTCACATCGGATTCCTTGACATTCGACAGCAGAATGTATTCACCAAAATTAACCTGCACCCCTGAAAATTCGAGAAGGCAGCTGCTAACCAGAGTTAAATGTGAAAACAGGGAGAAGTTCACAGAGGATAGATCCCTCCCTGTAAACAGAAGACAGACCCCCTCGCCGCCACTAACAAGATTTACACCTATCCATATCATTGCCCCAGAGAAACCATATAGACAGTGGCAGAACAGAAACCGAATCCCATCTCAAGTTTTACCATCCTCACCAAGTGGTAATTTAAAGAAAGCAGCAACAAACAGGGAAAGCCCCCGTGTTGACCCCGTTGACAATAATAACCAGGCCCACTTTGTCGGGCTAGGAAGGCAATTGGAGATGGAGAGGGAAATGCATCTGGAGCAGGAGAGAGATGCAAGCATGGGGAGGCAAAGGCAAAGGAGAGAGAGGGAGGAGCAAACTCACCAAAGAGGGGAGGAGTGGCAGTCCAGTTACAGAAGGGAACAGGTTGAGCTGTCATTCAATGCCAGGAATAGAAAAGGACCTGCGAGTCGCAGTGCAGCTCTCACAAGCAGAGATACCCGTCAGGGACTGCCAACAGCGCATTCCTGTTCAGAGAGCTTGCTAGCAACAAGACAGCTACAGCAACAACCGGCTCTGCTTAAACTCCCCTCTCAACAAGACACCAGGAGTGGCAGCGCCAGCAGACGACTTCAGCCTCCTGCACCCCAGAACAAGAAAAGCACTCCTGGACGTGTAGCTGCAAACAGACCCTGTCAGAGTTCCAGCTCCAGCATGGGAAGTGAACTTGATGAAGCAGACAGTGAGGTGAAATGGTTTTCAGACTTGGCTTCCCGCAGCCTGTCAAGCCCCGAAGTAGATTACCTTGACATGTACAACTCCAGCCGCCGTTCGTCTACAAATATTTCTCAACCATCTACCCAAGAGAGCCCAGCTGGGGTCAATGCTGCCTGGTTGGCTTACGCTGACCTCAGGGGTTCGGCGCCAAAGCTGGACTCAGATGAAGTCTCCTTCCAGCAGCCACCTACGTATATCCCAGATGGCCTTGATCCATCTAGGAGATATGAGTTGGGCAGCTTTGAATGCATAGATGTGGCTGTAGAGAGAGAAGACAGCAGGAAGGTGAGAAGAGGAGTGCCCAAGAGACAGATCCAGCTGAAAAGAAAGGATAGCATTGAAGGAAAGCAGGAAGAGAGCAGTGAAAATAGCAGCCCTGGACTACCTGTGGCAGCGGAAAGCCCCCGTCAAGAGTGTCATCCAAGAGCGACTATAGTGAGACAGCACAGTACACCAGCAGCAATTCAAGAATGTCACCCTTCTGAGCGCAACCCTGAGCCCAATAAACAAAAAGAAGACAGTCTAAATTCCAGAAATCTGCTTCTATGGATGAAACATGCTCTAAAACCAAGATGGCTTCTTGTCTTATCAAGAGTGTGTTGTCCAAGAAGATGCAATTTACTGACAGACAGACCGAACGAGGAAGTAGCTGAAGAAGCAAACCCACCGAACAGAGAGCACAGCACCAGCACTTAAAGATTCCCCGAAATCTGACTCACGTAATCTGAGTTCCAGTCTTAAATCAGATTATAGTCTTTTATCTGAGGGTCTTCCTGTTAGAAGCGAAGCAGGCACGAAGGATGAAGCTACAGCACTTAAAAGCCATGGAGTAAAACCTAGTAACAGGCCAAGTTCATCCAGCAGCAGCAGAAGTGTTACCTTTTCCCAGACTGACAGTGAAGATGCTGAATCCCAGAGCAGGAATGCTACTTCATTAAAACCAGAGATGAAATCAGAATTAAAAGTGCAGATTGATAGTAAACACTCCAGACATGGATTACAGAGTGGTAAAGGACACGACGGGGAGGATTGTGACTCAGCTAATGCCACAGCCAGGGACACAGGAGTTCCTTCTCACAGGGAAACCAGCAACACACAGGCAAGAGCGATAAACAGAGACCAGGAATTTGAAAACACAGAGGACCACAAACAACTGCTGGAGGGTGACAATGATGCCTACATGTCCAAAACACAAGAGATTACGCTGAAAGCTGTGGAGAAAAAGAAAGCCTCCCTAAATGTCTGTCTCACTCCCGATGCAGAAAGCAAACCCGGCCCTTTTTCTCCTGATCTGTCTGTTGGAGAAAAGGATGGAAGAACTGAAACTGACGGAGATGAGAAAAAAGAAGACAGACATGAAACAAATGGAGCTAAGGCTCCAATTCACAAAGTTAGAGATGTGAGGCGCCTTGTTAAAAATACATATAATCTGTCTTTCAAGGCAGCTAGTGCTGCATTGCCATCAAATATGAATGAAGGAGGGGCGGAAAGTTTTAATGAGGAAAGGAGGATGGAGGTCAGAGCAGAGGAGGAGAGTGAGATAATGCAGGAAGAGAAGACAGAGGAAAAAGAGAAAGATTTCTGGATGGGGCGGAAAGAGGAAGAGAAAGCACAGGCAAAAGATTTAAAGATGCTAACCTCATCTTCCCCTCAGCAGAGTGAAAGAAGTCTTCTGTCTAGTCCACAGCCGATGCAAATAGAATACAAGGCTGTTTGCTGGAAAGATGATAAAACTAAAATGTCATCCAGCAAGAAAGACTCAGGTGACAAAGCTCAGTCCTCTTCAAAGTCTCCCACAGAGGTGAAGAGGGAATCCCAGGCTGTGAATGCAAACACATCAAATTACAAAACACAAGAAACAAAGACTCAGGAGCTTTTGGAACAGGATATTAACATTACAGGAGAAACACACGAACGAAAGACAGAAATCCTGAAAGTGCCACACACTGAAGACAAGTCTGTGATGATTCAAACAGACAGAAAACCCCCCATGCTTGGAAGTCTCCCTAAACTCCCCAGTAAAGAAAGAGAGGTGTCCACTGCAGTGGTGTTAATAAGAGAAAAATCAAACAAAACCAACATGTCTCCAACTCCAGCCCAGGGGGATGTTTCCACTGCTGTCCAAGCCCCAGTGCGTGCGTCACTTTCACCTGGGCCCCCTGGTGCTGCCATTGCCCCTGGTGGTGGCGGTGGTCACTCAGTTTCCATGCTATTGAAGGAGAAAGGCTACCAAGCTGACATTGGAGCAGTGGTGGGTGATAACCAGAACACAGCTGGAGGTAAAGGAGTTCCCCGTAAGCATGTGAATTGTTTGGAGATCCCCCTTCAGACCCTCCCTCCTTCAGATGGAGGTATGCTTGAGCCTCACAGAGAGAGGACATTCTCTTCCTCGTCCACTACTTCAGCCCCCTCAGCAGCGACTGACAGCACTGACATCCTCACAAAGGCCAAAGACGATGAGGCAGTTGACATTAAGCCCCCAGGGAAAGAAACTGCAAAACAAAAGAAGAATGCACAGGAGCAAAAGCCACCTCTCACCAAACAGAAAGACATAATAGGAGATTTTGAAGCTGTGAAAAGACTAGATCCAAGTTTCCCTCCAAGGTCCCCTGCAATAAGGAGATTTAAACCACAGTCAATTGAGGTCAAGTCATTGTCTAAAGAACCACAGACACAAGAGACTCCCAAAAACTCTACAGGAAGCCACAGGCCTCAAACTATTGAGGTGAAATCTATTGCTAAAAACTCTCAAAAGCCAGCTGTGCCTCCAAAACCAAGCTACAAATTTAAACCTGCAGATTTAGGAGCAATGCCAAATGAAGCACAGAGAGCATCAGGAGCAACATTGACTGGAAAACCTCAAAGTGACGAGAAGCCTCAAACAATTGTGGTGAGCTCACCCACAATCTATAGGAAGATTTCCAATGAATCCACATCAGCGTCAAACCATTCAAGAAAACTGGCCGTGTCAGCAGTGTCCAGTCTCAAACCTCCACCTCACAAAACAACAGCAACCACCATTACCTCCCTCTCAAACCAGTCAGCAGCATCCTCAGACACAGAGGCATCTGACAGAGGACAGCAGCAACAACCAGCTGCCTCACCTCAGAGCTCCAAATATGCAGAAAACCCAACGTCTTTAGCGGCAACAGCGGCAACAGCGGCAACAGCGGCCGCTGGCTCAGGTGTAACCACGGCTCCACGTCCACTGTCTGACCCCAAAGTAAACCACATCCCTGGACCGACCCCAGCAGGAGCCAGCCAGCCTGCTCTTATGGATCCGGACAGCCAAATACAGCATCCAAGGGCGACGCACCCCCATGAGCAAGGTATGCCTGTTCATGCAAACAATACAAAACAACCCACTGCTGTTTCCACAACACAAGTACCGAGATATGCTCGTCAGCCCTCCCACAGATCACTTTCCAGTGAGCGTGCCCAAAGGACAGATGAGTTGTGCTTCTATGCCTCAGATGACCCTCCAAGCTATGATGAAAGAGAGAGCTTCAGTCCACTCATGCTCCCAGATTTGAGGCCGAATCGCTATCAGCCCTCATCCCGCCCTCCTCCCTGCTCCTGCACAGTAAGCTGCCCCTCTCATCCAGGTCCCACCCCTCCTCACCATCACCGCAGCCCCCATAACCTCACCCCACCTGCCTTACCGCACTCTCCTGGTCAAACACTTCCTTATCCAATGACCCAGCCCCCTCCACGCCCCCACCAGTGCAGAGCTGAACCTCAGCCAATGAGTTACCAACCAGGCTCTCCCAAATCAAGCCTTATTGGTCCAAACCAGCCACCATCTATGTACCAGTCTCTCCACCACTCTGCTCCATGTCCCCCCCACCCCTCACTCATGCAGGCCTGCTCTGATGACCGCCCATTGCAGCCACCTCAGCATATCGACCCCCGGCGACCTCCTGTCCACAAATCCCCACATCAGCAGCCACCAAGCATTACCGGGGCTCCTTACAGCGAACCCAGCCACAGCCACTCTCCTGGCATCCCTCCGATGGATCCTCAGTACCTGTGTGGTCCTCAGAGCATGGGACCTTCCTATGGCTCTGAATATGGGGGTGACGGCTCCAGTTTGTACTCAGAAAGTAGCTATGGGCAAACACCACGCAGGGTACTTCTGGATCCTGAAACAGGAAAGTATTTTTACATTGAGGTGCCAGTACAGCCGCTGAGGAAAATGTTGTTTGACCCTGAGACTGGCCAATATGTGGAAGTTCTCATCCCTCAACAAGCAATGTCACATTCAGGCCTTTATCCTCCTTCAGCAGCCCCTTTCCCACCTCTTCACAACCCCAACATGTACGCCCCTGCTCCCCAGTACATGCCTTGTGCAGCTCCTCCTCCCTTGGCGCACCCACAGGCTCAGCCTCAGCCACCCCGATATCCTGAGGCCTCTGCTGCAGCACCAATGCACCCAAGCGGGCCTGGGGCCACCTATAGGAATCCCTCAGGTCAGGGATCCAAGTCTGGGCCTCAAAATCTTCCACCAATGGACCACAGCTACCTGGAGAGTATGTATTATGTCCCGACAGGGATGAATTCAAGCCCAAATCCAACCCCACCTGACTATTACCACAAACATCCTCCAAACTTGCCCCCAACAGGGGGGAAAAGGTCCTGAAATAGAGGGTCGAGGCCGCCTTCCTGGAGCCTGTTCGGTTTAAAATACATGTGTATAAAAAGAGTGTCTAATGTTAGCCTAAAATGTTATTTGAGTTTTAACATTGCAACTGAAGACAGTCCATTCTTTAGTTGTTGTGTATTTGCTGCTGCTATATTCTGTACTGGGCTGCTTTGACAAAATAATTCATGAGTTAATAGCACTGAAAATATAATTAGGTCTTTTCTATTATAGATAAGAACATTTTTTTATTTATATATATATACATATCTATATATTTCATACAAACAAGATATTGTAACATCTACGGTGATGCACAGGAGCTATACATCTGGAGTTTTACTGATTTGCTGATTTTCTGAGCAAAATAGCCGCCCGAAACTTGAAAATATTGTGGAGAAAAAAATGTCATATTTATTACAATAATGTATTTGTCTGTTATGGATGAGTGAGTTGTGCACACAGTGTCTGCAGTACAATGCAAAAAAATGTCAATAAAATGTCAAATATACATTGTTATTTATTCATGGTTTTTTTTTTAATGTATCTATAAATCCTTAATGGATGCGTGTCAGCAGTTTTACAAGATCTTCATCTGAAATTTTGCATTTTTGCGTCAGTTGTGTTCCAACTCAATAATAAAATCAGGAACCTCATTTGAAAGTACAAACAATAAATAATTTTATTGGATTATGTAAGGCATCAGATCAAAAGTTAAGTGTGACATGTTGAGTGGCTCCACTCATGATCTTTGACAGAGTACATATGTGTAATAAAATCATACATATAACCAACGGAAAAGGGCTAGAATAGAAAATACTATATTAAACTATGCGTAAGACTTAACAGTTCACCAAACATGCTGATTTCTATCCCAAATAATTAATACCAGAGTAATTAAGAACATAAACAGTAAATAAGATTATTATTATTGCAGCCTGTCCAGGTTTATCCTGCCTTTCATCCAAACACAGCTGAGATTGGCTCCAGCAGACCTCTGCCACCCTGAATAGAAAGAAGTGGGGAGGATGGATGGATGGATGGAAGAGTTAATGTCATAACTTCATGTCCCAGAAGGATAGCACAGAATGTTTGGCCCAAATCTGGCCCATGTCTGCAGTATTCTTTAGCCCACATTTGGCTGTGACTGACAGCATTGTTTCAGTGTGAGTGTGGCTATCTAAATTCTGCACACATGTCCAGACACGGCCCAAATCCTTACGTTCTTTAGACCTTTGGGCCAGACTTGGCCATCGTAAACTCTAGCTGTATCCCATGCCAACACTAGCTTCTGAAAATTGGGCCACATCTGGCACGTTGAACACATGCACATTTACTTTGTTAACTTTGTCACACATCTTCTGTGATGGACTGGCGACCTGTCCAGGGTGTACCCCTCCTTTTGCCCAAAAAGAGCTGGGATAGGCTGCAGCAGATCCCTGTGACCCTGCATAGGATTAAGTGGGTTTAGATAATAGATGGATGGACGTCGCCCCTAATAGTACTTGCTAGTGGAGTAACTGAGTCATGAAAATAAAATTTGAAAAATTCCCCAGATTAGGTCCCAAATGTGTCAGTTATAAGACATACTTTTGAAACAAACACAACTCAACATCTTCAAACACATTCTCCTTCTGCCACTAGAGGGAGCCATGCAACAATAAATGGATACTTCAATACATGATTTCATTGATTCGTCAGTGTGGGTGTTTGCTTTTAATTTACATGGTGAGATAATGTAAAGGCAAATGTAGAGACAGATTTTTTTTATGTCTATTCTTTTAAGTCACAATTATTCTGTTAAATTTTAAAAAGAAAAAAATTACAAAGTTAAAGAAATATATGTCTTAGATGCAGTTACCCCCAATGACCACAAGGAGGTGCCACAGACCACAGCAGACCATCGCACAGGAGCTCCTCTCCTGGAGTTATGTCAGTGTCTACTTACTTTTTGTAAGAAGACCTGCCCACATTTAGACAGTTTAATAACTTCTCATTTAAAACCTAACCCTGTAAACTGAGTCCAGAAGCCAGCCTGTGAGAGCCCCCCCACTTTCTTTGATGTACATGGCAGTAACATTAATGAGCTCTGAGGGACTTCAGTGTTTTTGAGAACATGTGGACCTGTTTTCATAAAAAAGGGAAAAAAAAATCTCTAATGAATTTGCACATTCACGTGTCGAGGTGATGCAACATCAATGGCAGCTGGGGAAATATGTAGCTTAAGGGTTTTATCTTTTTTTCTCAACACTGGAAGTCTGTTTCACCGGTTGGCTTCACAGAAACAATTACCGGTACATTCACAAATGTTTTTCATTAGTAATGTCACCTTTGCCAGAAGGAAGATAATGTGATGCTTCAATGACTGAAAGAGTCTGGCTTCATGACAGTACAGTCATCGGTGTACAGTCTACTAGAGGAAACTAAAGAAACTAAAGAAGTGCCTCTGTAAGTCATAAAAGGTGTCTACCAGTTGTATATGTAATTGCTGCATAGCAACATATACAGTGTTTATAAACCACTCACACAAACCAAACCTGGACCCAGACAATCAGCTCACAGCTTCTTCTTCTGAAAGGGTCAATAAAATATTTACGTTTATGGCCATGAATCTGCTGTATGTTGTCACAACCTGGATAATGAGTCAAGACACACCTAAGGAACACAAACTAATCCACATAAATCTCCTGTCACACCCAATACAAAATCACTACACACTTCCACATACCTGGGGTCTCTGCTGCACCAAGAAGTTTTACTCAGAAACATTATTTATGTAAATGAAAACCAGAGTTTCCTCACATCTTAAGTGAAACAATCTGGTGTGCAACATGTTTTTTTCCTCGACAATCTAGAAAATATTCTTCATGTCACATGCTGAGAATGTCTCTTAAAATTAAAACCAACTGAGACTGTCTGAGAGCCTCTTATTTGTGAAATAATAGAGTTCTGTGTCATTGCAGCTTACCTTTACAGATCATTTAAATCAATATTGTTCAGATACAGCCCCCCCTACACACACACACACACACAGACAGACACACACACCATGTCTGACCCCAGTTAATTTCAATCATGCACACAAAACAGGCTGCATGACATCATCAGATGGGCTCTGGGCTCTTTCCAGAGTGTCTGTTTTTGTCCTGGTTCTGTAACAACATTTCTATGCCGTGGTGTGTCGACAGGCACACACAGATACACACTGCAGGAGACCCATCATCCTCGGCACACCCAGGAGTGTGTGGGTGAGTTTGACCCCGGAGCCACGTTTGATGTGGACCCACAGGACGGCTGACTGGCCACTGGAAAAGTCTTCTTATGCATTGTCTGATATCAGGAATGTAGAAAAAAAAATAGAGAAAGAGAGGGAGAGAGTGGGTGGCATGGGTCTGGATGCTGGATAAGAGTCAGGGTTTTAAGTAGTGATAAGTTGTTTGGGATAAAATGGGATGCTCTTCCTGACGTTTTTCCAGTCATGCTTCCTGCATGTGCATTCAGAGATAAGACATCAATAATTTCTAAAAGTGAAATCCTTACAAAAAGTGACCGTATCAGTGATTCATAGAGAAATGAAGGAGCGGTTTTAGCCTCTTCAAGGGTGTCTCTCAGTGTGTGGTGTTTTGATCAAAGGGAAGAAATTAGATCATGAGGTTGTACTGTATCTGATCTTTGTCAGACCTGCCCGGCTGGAGACCTTTCTTG
This sequence comes from Hirundichthys speculiger, assembly GCA_018398805.1. Taxonomy (NCBI): domain Eukaryota; kingdom Metazoa; phylum Chordata; class Actinopteri; order Beloniformes; family Exocoetidae; genus Hirundichthys; species Hirundichthys speculiger. The sequence goes on from JAGFBZ010000895.1 coordinate 1,648,756, forward strand.
TGAGTGACCCAGGAGAGAGGTTTATCTGACAAACAGCAGCCAGAATATTTGCTTTGAAGCAACCAGGAATGTTCTTAGAAAAAGTACCCAACAATTCACATGACAAGACTGAAGTAAGACATAAAGAATGAACACTTTTCCTTGTTTAAGCAGCTCATATCTGTCCTGCGCCCCACCGAACTGTATTGAAGATCAATTTTCAAATTCAGACAAAGAATAATCTGTGCATCCACGTATCTATGTTTTCACAGTCTAAGAAATGTAATAACAAGAGAGAGTGAGTAAAGGCACGCCCATGTCTCCTTTTGTCCGTTTACCTGCACGTTCTCACATGCCCATAAAAGACTGCCCTCCCGGCGGAAGTGGGAGGGGTGACAGGGCACTGAGAGTTGAGATTGTGACAGCCAGTAAGAGAGTGAAGCAACATTATGGGAGATAAGGGGAAGGTGGGCTACCTGAGATCCCAGCCAGGGGAACACCTGAATCCATCCCTTCCTGGATTCACCTTGTTGCCCGGCAACTGAAGAGCACATTGATGACTCCACGTTGTAAAAGTCCACTACTTGCGTGTGTACCGCTGTGTGTCATGCAGACTTCCTTCTCCTCACCAGGTGGTGTTCTTACCTGTCATCTTCCTGTGATTGCTTAAGCCCAAGCCTGTAATTGCTATTCACCAGGAAGAAATGATCAAACTTTACATGACTCATCTGCACAGCGGCCACAGCATTTTCTTTCTTTTTTTTTTTTTTTTTTTTTACTAAACTTTGCCACATACTATATCACAATGACAAATGTAAGGGCAAGTTTAATCCCTCTTGAGCTGCAAGAGCTACATTGGGATGGCTGTAAAAACAGCTCTGAAAAAAAAAATGTTTTCATTTAAAATGGAAATCATTAGTCCTGACTGGTCTGGTCCGTTGAGTGTCCCAGAACCCCTCATGTCTCGGGCGGAAATTGTTAGTTGTAGCATGAGTCTATCTTTGTCTCCAAGACTGAGACATACAGACATATGAATTCACTCAAACACATAGCATGATGTGCAAATAATGATGTCATCACGTAATCACTTTAGCCGTTCTCCTTCTCTCCCTCCCTGAACCTGGATGGCAGATCAATGAGGAATGGAGGGAATGAGAGGAGAAGTGTGTGTGGAAGTGGCTGCTGAGAACACCTATCGCACGAAACATGAGTTATTGGCGGGATCAAGCTGTTTGCTGGCTCTGCCCTCAATCACCCAGAGCTGATGACACGTTTGAATTCTTACAGATGCCATGCCTTGTCAGCTGTTTGCTTCATACTGTGATGGACATCACAGGAAGGCTGCAGCCACCTGCAGGGAGTAAATACTGGCAAATACTAACATCAGGGAATCTCCTGTAGATCCTCCCTAGTTTTTCTTGACCACACAGGTTTCACTCAGGGGTGGTGTGGATGGGTCATAGGATTCCTTGAGTATGAGATAAAAGCGATGACTCAAATTAGGGTGGCCCTGGCCTCACAGACTGTGGCCATTAGACATTTGCAACTATTAGACATCGGAGCTCCAGCCAGTAACGTTAATATATCAGCCTCCAGCTTTTTCCATGCAGTAAAATGAAGTGTTTATGTTTCTGTCTTCTCACTTAAGAGTCTATTTCACAAGTTGTGTCATCATGTTTGGAATCTCAAACACAGACGGGACAACCCATGTTAGGCACTAATGACCCAGCGGCATTACAGTATATATGGAGCTATGCATTATCAGCACTACAGAGGCGTTCAACGGCTGGTGCAGAGATACGTGGAACAGATGGTGATATATTATCACACAAATAAAAACCAAGAGGTGAATGTCCCTTCCTGTACTTCGTACCCTGCATTCAGATTCGACTATTAAGTGGGTCAGAGTTGACAAGGTGCAGTAGCTGTTCAGGAATCCCATTAAGCAAAAACCTCCATTTCCAGCTAAGGACGGGGCAGGCAAATAAGGATGAAGTCAGCAGGAAATTTATCAGTCAGACTGAAATAATTGATTTTTTGAGCCTCTGAAGAGACATCTGGAAAAGAAAAAAAAAACTCTTTCCTTAAATGACAGGAAAGAAATACAATATTATCTAGTATCCAGAGAATAATTAAGGGTTTTTTTTATACTGCCAGCTAAGTTCTACACAACGATAAAATTATAGGAGGTATTTATTATGTTTCCTCTTAAATAAACAGTGTGACTATCATCCACTGCTTTTTATGAACCACAAATGCATTAAACCACGGTGTGTAAAGTTGCTGCTTCCACACCACATCTTCAGTTATTTAAGTAATTTTAATTTTATTTCTTACAATGCTTATAATCTATTATGTAATGTTTCACATGTTTTCACACGTTTTTAAAAACTGGATGTCCACAAATTTCCTACAGTTAAATGACTCTGAGTCAGAAGTGATCATCGTTGCACCTCTTGGCCGCAGCACCAGCGGTGTTATAAATCTGTCCTCTGGTCTGGGTGCCCTGTCAAATAATGTGTGTACAGAGGCCAGCAACCTTGGTGTCATGTTTCACTCCCAACTTTCCTTCAACACTCAGGTAACCAAGGTTGTACAATCCTGCTTTGCCCAGTTGAGACAACTATCAAAAGTCACATCCTTCCTCTCTCCCACACTCCTCGAAACAGTCATTCGTGCCTTCATCTCATCCAGAATTGACTATTTTAATGCACCGTATTCCGGCATCAGTAAGCGAAACATTGAAAGACTTTAGCTAACCCAAAACACCGCCGCCAGGCTTTTAACTCATACCAGAAGAAGTGACCACATTACACCAGTCCTAGCTGCCCTTCACTGGCTACCCACGAGTTTTAGAATTGATTTTAAGATCTTATTGCTAGTTTTTAAAGCCTTGAATGGCCAGGCTCCTGCCTATATACTAACACCTGAGATCCTCTGGCCCTCCTGATAGCTCCTGAGTCCTGCTTGGTCACCAGAGGTGACCGAACCTTTGTTGTCCTGTAACGCTCTGCTGGAGGCTCTCAGGCAGGCAAACTCTACAGTCATAGAAAAAATTATTAAACCACCATTTTTTCTTCACTTTCTTGTTCATTTTAATACCTGGTACCACTAAACGTCATCATGTGATTAAAACAGACAGAAAAGAAAACACTGAATGCATAATAGCAGTGTTTTTGGCAGTACAACGCCATAGCTATTGATGTAAAAACTTAAGTGATTTAGGTTATAATCAAGAAAACCATGGAAAATGGTAAGATATCAGCTCTTAAATAAAACTCTTATGAGCAATCTTTGTGGTTATCGTTATGTTTGTCCAAACAAATGTACCTTTAGTTGTACCAGGCATTAAAATGAACAAGAAACTGAAGAAAACAAGGGTAGTCTAATAATTTTTTCCATGACTGTATATCTTCTTTTAAATCTCTTCTTACAGCTCACTTTTACTGCATGGCCTTTTCTTAACTGTTGGTTTTATTTTACAATTTAACTGGGTTTTATGGGATCTTACTGTTCTTATTTTAAGTTTTAATGATTGTTACCTTATTTGTTTTTACTGTTAAGCACTTTGTAACTGTGTGTTTTGAAAGGTGGTAAACAAATAAAGTCATTATTATTATTATGTAATGATCTAGTCCTGATGGACTGAAAGTCTGCCCAGGTTGTACCTCCCACCCTATTACAGCTGAGATAGGCAGCCCTCCTTCAACTGTGAACAGAAACTAATATAGAAACTGAGACAGAAACTGGAAAGATGGAAAACAAATAAATGACAATCTATGTCATTATAAGACTGAGCCATCATTTCTTGTTAATGTATAGATAAACACATTGGCTGCCACTGATGCAACAACAGTAAGCGTTTGGATTGAAACTGACATCAATGGCAGCCAATGATGTTACGTCAACATCATGCACAGGATATTAAACAACATTTTTTTCTCCATTTCTTTGTCACATTTCAAACTCCTATTAAAATATATTCAGTCCATCTTTCAGTGTTTTGCGGATTTGTTAAACAACTTTTTTTTTTTTGTCTTTTTAAAGAAAGATTTTTGCATATTCCTCTTGATGGAGTCTTTCAACCTCAATTAGGTTGAAGGACTGGTTTCAGTGTTTAAAAAAATGTAAACCTTCACCCAAGTCCTGATATTCTGAGACATCCTGAGGTTGTTACTCAGGAAGTCTCTTTATTTTCCAGGGAAATCTTTTCTTCCCAGTGAAAAAAATCCCGAACAGAATGATGCCTCCATCACCATGTTTGACTGTAGGGGATGTTAACTAATGAGGAGCTGCTCCATACATGGTTTCATGCAGGCCTTTAATCATGATCAAAAAGTCTGGTCTTTCTTCAACAGATAAGTATTTTGCTTGTTATAATAAATGAGAGCTTTGGATGTTTTTTAGTAAATATTTGTGGGGCTGAACTGATGGTTACCCTTCTGTAAGATCTTCCAACCTTCACAAGAGAGGTCTTCATCTCAGTCAAAGTGGTCCTTGGCTCAAACTTGTGTGACTGAAACTCTTTTTATGTGATAACCCATTTTTCCAGATGATGGGCAATTGTTGGTTCCAACCTTTTCCATTTATCAGGGAAGGAGGCCGCACTTCTTTTGGTCACCTTAAATGATGCAGAAATGATTGCCTGGACACAGTCCTCTAACAAAGATATACGGACAGTTCTGTCAACGTGGCCTACGACATCGACTGTGAGGGAGGCAGGTGGACTCAGTCGAGATCTTGAAACATTTCAGAGGTCATAGATACAGCTCAAATGCATAGGGTAAATTAAAAAGAACTGGATGAAAAGAACTGAATCAATTTTAAGAAGAATAGAAACATAAAGTGGAAAACTTGGGGGGGGTTGAAGTGCACCATGAATGACGTTGTTAAGCTTATCCTGTTTTTACCTTTACTCACACTTCACAAATTAGTTTCCAAACTCCAGTAAGTCACAAAGCTACTCCTCAGAAATTGCAGGGGTGAACAGCTGTGATCCCAGCAGCCATGGTAACCATAACACTGACTACATAAAACAATTAGGACAAGTGGCAGACAAACAATTTAAAAAACTTAAATTGCTGGTTTTCTAGATCAGATACAAGTCTCCAGACAGTCTGAAATAATAATCACATACTGAAGGTGTTATGTGGGATTTTCCATCCTAATACAGGTGGCCGGTGTCTTTTTTCCTTCTCAAACCGCAGATACACATAAGCAGGGAGTGAAGAGTATCACAAACACAGTTTGCTGTTTTCTTTATTGTCTGAAAGTCATCTATTACATCCCACTGAAGATTACAAGTTTTTATTGTGTTTGTAGGTGGGTGGGGTAACATTGTGATAACAGACAAACACATTCTCTGTCATATGGTTTAGCATGTTACTGATGTGAAACTTATAGTACATAATGTGCCAAGCAAGAAAAATACAACACAAAAAACAACAACAAAATGAAATCATAAAAGGGAAAGGAATGTTTTGGAATAAACGGGTTGTGTGCTCATCAGTAAACCAAAACACTTATGGAACATACACCTTTCTCATATAAGATATTATGTTCTGTAGGAACAGGAAACATGCAGATACAAATAAATACTAAACGTACTGCATTAAAGCACTATTAGGACAGAGGGAGTCATTGCAGTTGCTGGATGTGATTTAGGACAAATAAACAGTGTTAAGCAGTCAGATTTGAGATTTAAAAAGTGCTGTCTTGCGTTTTTTCTTTTTTTTTTTTGTAATTTAATCATCTTCATAAGAGATGATGTCAAACATGAAGCCACACTTCAAAGGGCAAAGCACAGAAGACATGTCTGGATGATTGCAGTCCTGCAAGTCAGAAGGGTGGAAGCAGGCGGAGAAGGCCTCCTATTGTTATGGAGAGAATAGCAACTCTCATACTGGCAGATTCCTTTCTACCAGCTCGGTCACGGCGGCAGCACTCTGATAAGCTCTGCTGAAACAATCTCAAAGAATCTGTTGTCCTGCTTTGCCAGATTAAAAATGATTTCCCCCCTTTTGAATACATCTGTTGTTTGCTTTCAGACAACAGTTCATAGAGCTGATAGAGTCACAGTATCCTGGGTATGTGCATGGGAGCAGTGAAGGGCGTTTCATCTGAAAAAGCATCTGTTTCAGCAGGTCACCTGTGGGAAAAGTCATTTCCAGGCTTGTTTTGGAGCACTTCATAATGCAGAGACAGCTCTTCTTAAGGTGACCAATGACTTAATGCAGACAGTTTCTCAGTTTAGTTGTTTACTAGTGAAGGGGCTTTTCTAGTCTGGAGAATTCAGGTGTGTGTTAACACAGAGCTAAATGGGAAACACATCAGCATAGATCCTAGAGAGGCAATCATTAGACATCAACCTGGGAAGAGTTTTAAGACTGTCTGAAAATGATTTGGAGTTCATCATTTTACAGTGACAAAGATTCTTTAAAAAGAGGAAAATATTCAGAACAGGTCATTACTTACATTGGATTGGATGTACCAGCATGTTTACCCAAAGGACAAGGCACTGACTAGACACACTGCAACAGACAGCAACATCTCAGATTCTATAGGCCTCAGTTTACATGTATAAATGTTCAATTTCAGGATAGGATAATTGGAAAATGAACAGGCATGGCTCAGTTGGAAGGATCGCCAGGAGAGAATCTCTTCTTTCTACAAAGAACATGGCAGCACAACTTGGGCTTGCAAAGTTATTTTTGAAGAAATTACATGACTTCCAAAAACTATTTCTTTGGACAGACAAGACCAAAGCACCACTTTTGGAGAGTACCAAGGCACATTAACACATCGGTGTGATATTCACTCTCAAAGCACAGTGGTGGAGGGATGCTCATTTGGGCTTCTTTTGAAGATAATGGACTCAGTCATCTTACAAACATTGACATGACAATGGCACACACAATTTAATTCTGTTCAAAAGTACTTGATTGATCTCAGAAGGGAAATTAACAAAATATTTACATTTATAGGTGTGAATCTGTTGTATATTGTATGAATTATGCTGTTAAGCTTATATTATATGCCGAAGCATTCTAGAAAAACTGGTTATTCAATAGGGAAACGATCCCAAGCACATCCTGCAAATGTTGTAGGAGAATGGCTGTGAAAAGAAAAAAAAAATGCTTCAATGTCAAAGTCCAGACCTGGGAATTCAAAGGAAAGGTACTTCAGTTTATTGTAGCTAATAGTGGTTCTACGTGCTACTGGTTTTTCAAATGCTGTTCCTGGATTTTAGTTTCCTTTTTCTGGACCAGCTTCATTATATTCAGGGTCGTGCAGGGGGGAGTAGGAGGTGGTGCTCACATAACATGAATTTATTTGAACTGTGGGGAAATGTCTACCTGGAGAAAACTCTGCAGGTGTGCAGGTGTTTATTTACTCCACACAGAAAGGTCCTATCTGAGACTCAAGCCAGGAACCCTCTTATCTTGCACTTTTCAACCATAACACCACCACGCTGGACAGGTAATATACAAATAAAGTCATTTTACTCATAATCTTTGTTCTTCTGTCAATGTCATGTGCCAGAATGAAACTGTTCATTGTGTGGCTGTTCATTGTTAATTAGGGAAAAACACCTGAATGAAAACCTCACAGCCACACAAAAATCCTCCAACATCTCACAACTTGCGTCACTTAGTGTGGTCACCGTTTGCCGCCAGCCTCCGGCTCTCCACCCACAGCATCCATTCCAGAATATCAGGGCATTTGTACACAAAATCAGAGTTTGGACGGAAACCATGGAAATGACTTGTAACCGCAGCAGTGACTCGCCACCTCAGCCACCACAGCACTGGGAAAAGCTTCAGTAGACTGTAGCAGAACCACGCTGTTTCCCTCCACTGGTCTCCAAAAGACGTATCCTTCTGTGGTTTTGGAGATCTGGACCATGGCCTTTGCTTCATTACAAAATGGTTCTACTGCTAGTTTTCTCTATGAGATTAATGCAACAGCCAGACTAAACAACAGTGGAGAATTGAATCTGGAAGTATTTATTTTGGATATATATTTAGCTTATGAGCACTGGCCTGTAACATGCCAGCCATACTAACTAGCTTGGGTAGGGCTATATTTACAGAGGGAGGGGCATCCATCATAGCAGTGTGAAAGCACAGACAGCAGAGAGCAAGAAAGGGAAAGTATATCCCATCAGTCATCATAGTCCAATCTCAGAGTTTGCCTATTTAAAACACCTTACAATTTGACCACAGCAGTGCAACAGGTCAGAGTGGAGTAGACCCACAACTCAGCACTATACCCTGCAACCCAGCATGCACAAATGCATGCCTGCATATGTGCTCTTTCTGTATGTTCAGGGCATGTAACAGTGTGAAGTTGTTGCTATCTCCACCAGCGCTGTTAATATGATGAGAATATGTTTAAGGAGTATAAATACCACTGTACTAAAATAAATGTTTCATAACATATTGGTTTTTGGCACTCCCTTGGGGTACCAGTGGTACGGTACACTTAACCCTAACCTACCATGTCAAATGTCAACATCAGGAAGGCCGCTGCATTTAGCTGACACTCGGTTAGCTCAAACTGCCTGCTACTTAGCTAAGCTTTGTTCTCGGACCCTTCCAGGCTCATGCACAGCCAGGTGTGGCAGTAAACATATTATTCTTAAAATAAAAACAACTACGCACTGTTAGGTTTTTAGTCACGGCTCAGAAGCTATGCTTAGAGGTCAAGATAAGTGACAAGTAGCAAAGGTGATGACAGCTAGCCATTGGCTATGCCACGCCCTTAATTATAAATAAATGTATTCCTTTATATAATTTTACCCAATATGGTGCAAAGGATTTCACACTGCCGCACAGTTGTCATGGATGTAGGAAACTATGGAGACCTATGGAGACCAGCCGGTAAATATTGGTATTTCTCCTGCAAAGTTGGACATTTTAACATAAGGGTCTTTGAAGATTGACTCGCCCTTGGAGCCAGCCCCCGGTGGTCGGTCGAGGAACTTCAACAAAACCTACTCCCTTATTGCCTTCAACCCCGAAGTGGTGTGTAGTTGCTATTTGAGATTAAACACTAGATGTACCATTTTGAAATGCTCAGCTTCTTCTTACCAAGAAGAAAGAATATGATGTGCTTGATGTCCTCGTTCTTAACTGAGCTTCGTTCTTCTCCTTTGATTTTATTTACTGGAGACACTGTTGTACAAGTGCAATGTTGTGCTGTTGCATAGTAGTTAATAGTTAATAGTCCCTACATCTGGCCAACATGCCTGACAGTGGAAAAGCAAGTTAGATCAGGGCTTACTGTTCCAAACCGTACTACACCGACCCAAGCTTAGCTTTACTGCATTGTAGAAACATGGCTTAAAAGACTCAAGAAAGTCATCATATACGAGAAAATGAGTAAATGACTGAGCAAGAGTAAATAATGGTCCAGTGTCTTAACCTTAACCAGCGACTTAACCTCCACACCTATGTGGCGACCCACTGAGTCCATGGCAATTATTGAGGAACAAATCAAGATGTAATTGCAAATTCACCATTACCTAATGATGAACTCTGGACTGAATTTTATTGAGCAACCAATAATTAGTTAATGATTAACGAATGGTCACTTAAATATGATAGGAATCGGAAATGAATGAATTCCAATTTTAATACTTGATGATTCACTTCCTTTATTCTTTATTCTAAGTGGGCATAATACTAGACTATGATGGGTTAGGAGACAAAAGGAATTGCAAAACTACATTGATTATTATAAGATCTGTAAATCAGGTTTACCTCCTGGATTTTTTTTTTTTTTATCCATCTGCAATGATAGCCTGCACTTTTTTGGACACAGTCCTCTTGTACTGCAGAAACATATTTATGCTGGAACAACTAGAACAACACAACTATAGTTAGCGATGTTTGGCAGGGAATTACTCAAAAACAGTTCTGGGAAGGACAGTTGGTCTTTGCAATGCAAAGAAAAGTAACACCCGCTTTATATGCAGAACCTTAGTCCACTCTGTCCAGTGACAGAAATAAAAGCAGGAGCAAAAAACAGCTGATGAAATGGCTCCTGGGCCCTTCGCCCTGGCACACAGCACCTGAATGACATCACTGAAAAGCACAGATGAAAAAAACATGTCAACTGTCAAACACAAGCAGGACAGACTGTTGCTGCAAATAGAGGACCAGACAAGCGGGAGTGTTGAAGCAGACAGATGGACAAGGTCACAGAGCGGCTGATAGACATGCATGCTGTGTCATGGCTCAAGAAGAAGTCTTTTTTGCACTGTTTGTTCAGCAAAACAAAGCACGTGCATTCATTAATGCATGGTCAGTCCTGTATTTAACAGTGTTCTTGCATACGTACGTTGCATAGTTTTCACATGTTACCATAACTGCAACACCCTTTTCACTGACTGATTCACTTTCCTTGGGCAATTCTGCAAAAGAAAAGCCCAAGCAATATTCTTTGCTCAAATTAATTTCTGTAAACTGTCCAGTACAGCCACACTCTTCTGCTGCTAACCACTGAAGAGCCCCAATGGACCAGTTGAGGTTTAGATACCTTGTTTACCACAGCAAATATGGCTGAGGTAGGTGACAATGATTGTCATCCAATCCCACATATAGTTTATCAGCATCTCTTGAGATTTAAATTACACAGACCAACCTGTTGACACCCCAGTCAGAAGTCTGCCTTTTATCCAGAGCATAGTTTGCATCCAAGTTCTGTTTTGGGCGCCTGCTGCCCCGTGTGTGCATACGTGCTTACTCAGGTGCAGAGGCTTTGGTTGCAATAAATTGCCCTGCAGTGTGGGGGTCTGATGGGCTGGCATCCTCAGTTGAGGCAGCCAAGTCGTCGAAGAAGAAACCCACCATGTAAGGACATTTGTCTGTGAGCTAAGAAACACTGAAACCCAAGAAGCTTCTGAAATCCTCCCAACTGGCTGCCTTCGGGGTATTAATAACAGACACCCATAAACACCCTTGCATCTACCTTGTGATTAACAATGACTCCAAGCTATGTTTTTAAAAGCTGTCAACGCAAGCAGAATCTTTGGACCATTAAAGCCAGTGAAGCACCTTTTTCAGCTTGCAGAGTTCAAGCGCACTTTAAAAGCGGAGTGTGGGGGTTCATGTTAATGTTGGGGTCAAGTCTGGGCTGTGATGAGGGAGTGTGTGTGTGTGTGTCTGCGTCCAGTTCAATGACATCATGTTAGGTTGTAAATGAACACCCTAAACTACCAGCCAGCCCCCGACCATGTGGATGCACGAGCCTCTTGGATGGTGAGGTCATGGTGATCTGTAGATCCTTGTCATGGAGTGGTGGTGGGGGGGGGGTTGGTTTCTAAATACAGAGTCAGGGGGAGGGGGGGTTGGAATTCTGGCAATGCAAACCCAGTGTACTGTATACTATGTCTGAATCCCCTACCTTTGCCTCTACACTACGTGCAGTTGCTTACAACACTTACATTATTCTGATTGCGTTTGTTGTTAAATTTCCAGGACATCTTATGTTTTTCTTGGATCCAGCATGAAGTCCCCCGACTGTCAAGGTAGCAAACCTGTGTCGCAGCTGCTCCAGTCTCCAACCTCTGTGTTTTTAATGACCTCTGTGCTATGAACGGGGACGACACATACAGTGGCCCAGATACAGAGGTGCTATAAATCGTGTGTGTGTTGATAGCTGTAATCTGTGACGTGTGTGTTTATGCGGTATTAATGAAGTCACATGCTTAAGAAAGAAGGCTAAAGGAAAAACACACACACACACACACAGGAGGTAAAAGAGTTTACTCCACAAAAGGAAGCATTACAAAAACACAGATAGTGTTTAAGTCTGTTATTTTGGAAAAAAAAAAGATTCAAGCTGTGTGTTGGAAAAGTACCAGAAACAGCTATGAGGGAGCCGGGGAAACCTGTGCATTCCTGAGTTGTTAGGTTCAGGTTCAGAAGTTGTACTTGTCCAGACTTGTCCCAACTCTGTCTCAAGCTACACACCTTCGTCAGACAGGTACATTTTATTCCCTCGACATCAGTAGTCTGATAAGAACATTGTTTCCCAAGACACAAAACAGCACAGTGATGTTACATGGTTTGAATTTAGTCATTTCCCAGTCATGTAACTTGTCAGCTTCACCATCAGCTATTGGACGGAATCGCATGAAATTTGGTAAAGACATTTACATTCTCCAGTTTTCTATCAGTTTTAAACACTTTGAATATGTATTGACTTTATAATCAACAACGTTTCATAAAATGGCTTATGAATAAAGTGTTGAGTCCTCTTATCACTGAGAATTTTCTTAAAGACTTTTTGCTTGCTGTGTAATTACATGTAGTGTTGAGGAAATTCAAGTAATGATTTTTTCTTTTTTTTTTTTTTTTTACCAACTTGAATAATTTCTGTCTTCATTCTGGACAAACACAATTAAATGGCAGGCAAAATTTGCCTGAATTGGTATCTCTCTATACATAATGCCATTATATCACCTTAAACTGAGAAAATCATTTTAGTATGTCGATGCAGATTTTAGGAGACTGAGCAGTGGACAGAGAAAAAAAATGTCAAAGTTTTGTTAAATGCTGTGTTCATGAAATAACTTTGTCTTTAAAAGTGTTGTTACAACCATGGCAGTGTTTGACAAATCTTAGCTGTGCAATAATAGTTTTATTCCTTCATTTCTATGTTTATTTGTTTGTTTTGCGGAGCAGTGGTTTCCTTTGCGGTGAGCTTCCTCTCACTCATTACTTGTCAGGTTGTCTGAGTTTTTTCCTATAGTCTGTATTAGTTCCTTTATCCTGTGTTTCTTCCTGTCGTTCCATTTTGGTTTTTGCCTTTTTAAAATATCATGACGTCTTTTTTTTTCCTGGCTCTGTGTTAGCTCATTCACAGATTTTAATGTCACATTAAAATTTTGTTAATAATTGTGTTTTCCCACATCAGGAGTTTAGCATATTTTTAAATTTCCCTTTGTCTTTTACAGAAAAACAACAAAAAGTAGCTTGGAAGCTGAACGTAGTTATTGGTGTGCTGTCATTTGTACATGTATGTGTGACCCCAACCAGCATTTACTGTGTATCTGAGCTAAAACAAGTCTGCAAAATAGATCTCACACAGGTTTAGATTTCATGGTGGCCCTACCAAGGGGCCACATCTGGCTTGGTAGTCTGAGGGTAAACCTACTCAGCACTTAGTACTGTCTTTACTTGACTTCTGAGATGTGAACAAAGATGTAACAGAGTCATTTCCATTTCTGTTTGTGTTGTTAACTGTAATAATGGACTGCTTTGACCAGTTTTTGGTTGGCCTGGAAGGGACCAGAGGCAAAGCTTAGTACAGCTTTCACTCCCATGTGAAGGCTGCTGGCAAGAGACAACTAGAAGACACCAACTGGACTGCCTCCAGTTCATCCACTTCTACCCGATCCAGCAGCTGGGTCTCCCAGTCGAGCCACTTCTGCCTAATTTTGGAACCCTTTAAAGCTCACTAACCAGACCGCTCGCCAAAGAAAACTGGAAAACAAGTGCTGCCAGAGCCGAAATTAGATCCACTGGGACCAGTAGTCACTTGGCCTGCAGCTCACAGACTTATACTGATTGGCTTACCTGACCTGCAACTGGCCAAGAGTAATGGTAGGTCTCAGTGGAGCTCCACTAGTCGTTGTTTCAGCTCTGGCAGCACTCTTTTCAGCTGTCATTTTGGTAGTGACACTTGAAAAGAGGATGTATCAGAACTCAGTCTGGATGCAACTAAGAATAAGCTCCTCCTCGTAGCTCTATCGCCAAGAAAACTATCTTCCTGAGCTGGAAATCAAGGAACAACATACACTTATCTGTTTGGAGAAACTTGTTATCAGACCACATCTCTTTAGCTAACTTATCATCACCTTTCACTGATATTACTGAACCACACTCTATCTGGTCAGCTTTCAACATCTTTTTAACATAATACTTTTGACTTATGAGTAGTAATAGCTACAGTTACCAATTACATGGGGAAGTTATTTTGATTCCTTTCATCATCTTCTCTTGTCTGTGCATCAATTATCCACTTTGACATCAATATTCACAGTGGTACACATACAAATGCATATCTGTGTTGTAAATAACATTGATATTCTTTGTATTATTGCTGATCCTGTATTCACTATTTCTCCTTTTTTCTAACTCTGCAGTAAATGTTTACTGCCCCAAGTTAGTTACCACAAGGAAAACCCCGGGTACTGCTGGAACCCTAGAACCTCCTTTCCACTGCATGCTACTTCTATGCGTACTCACTCGCTTTAACTTAGTAGTGACCCTTCTGATATGTCGGGGGCTATGTGGCTTGTCTTCTCAATAGCTGGGTTCTGTCAGGGTGCCCCCCCCCCCTCTATGTTCTGGAGACAATGGATCTTTGGGGGCCTATTCTCTGGGGGTGGTGCTGGTGGGCGCTCCTGTGCATGCTGACTGGCCCTGGCGGCTGCAGACGTGAGGTGAGCCTAGGTACTTCGCTGTTCCCCTTCCAGGTCACCGTCCTCACTGGGGGTTGGGGTGCGTATCTCAGCGCTGGGGGGCTGGGGCTTGCCCGGCCTGTGGGGCGGCCCTGGGACTGTGCCGTATAGGGTCTTCTGGTGGTGGGGGTCCCCATGCTCTCATCTCCCTTGGAGGGGGACCTATCTCTTTGGAGACAGCTGCCTTTGGAGGTGGGGCTGCCTCTATCGGAGTCAACTCGGTCCAGTGCTAGGTATGGCTGGTACTGGGAAGTGTTGGACTGAATGGTTGATCCTCCATGGTGGTATGGGTAAAGTTGCACTGGCTGTCCATTTCCCTGGCTGCTGCTGCCTGTTCTTATGGATCATCCCTCCCTGCCCTGGCTGCTTGTGGGGTTTGTTTCCGCGTGCAACCGGGTCAGGCTGGGAGGCTGTGGGGTTGAGAGACCAGGTCACTGCCCTGTCTCACACTCTCCAGGGCACAAGTAGGGTTGGAGGTGCTCTTTGTGGTGGGGAACCATGTGGTGGATGGGATTGTGGCTCAGCAATGTGTCGCTGTCCTCCTTGCAACTCCCTAATCCACAGGTGTCAAACTGATCCATTAAAGGGCTCTGTGGCTGCAGCAGACTTTTGTTCCAACCATGCAGGTCTTAACCGGTTTAGTTGATTGGTCCAGCTGTGTTTCTGCATGGTTGGAACAAAAACCTGCAGCCACACGGCCCTTTCACAGATCAGTTTGATACCCCTGCCCTAACCACTCCTGCACTCCAGTTTTAATGCAATCACCTATTCTTATTCAACTTAGTTGGGGGTCACACAGCACCATTGGTAGCACTACTGTTTTCTGGCTTGTTGCCTTGTCTGGGCTTGTGGCGGTGGGAGGGTTGGGTGGACTGGATGAGACCTGTTAGGTCTGGAGGGAAATCCAGTGCACTGATGGAGGTCTCCTGCATGACACTGGCCCAACACTCCAGCACCAACTGTGATCCAGCCTGTAGATGTGGTTGTGGTCACTGGTTGGTGCTGAAGAGGCGCTGGAGGCCAACATCACTGCTCACTGTTCTGCGTCTGGCTGCTGGACTGCTTCATCTCTGGGAAGGATACTGGAGACAAACACTATCACAACTCAAACCACTACACATTCATCCATATGCACCACATCACACAATTTACACATATTACACCACACCACCACCATCTGTTTTATGTCTTATTGTTTAGTCTCTTTATTTGTCCTTTTGTACTCTACTGTCTGTGATTTAAGTCCTCTCTCACGGTTTTAGGAGTTATTAAAGCATGTTAGATTCAATTGTCACTATCACTCACACTTTTGCACAAGAAAACTGACACCTGCTGCCAGATTAAACTGTGTATATGTCACACAGGGTGAGGTTCTTTAAGAATACCAACAAGATTAGAGTTCCACTGTTGAAATGATCTGCAACCACAAGAGTAACTTCCAGAAGTTTATTTTACTCGAGAGCTAACTCAGTTACAAAGTTATTAAAAAGCATGGATTTTTACGAAGATAAAATGATTCTAAAGAGTACAATTACAACAATTTCCTAAGAGCAGCGAGTCCCAGGAGGGTTGAGTTCAATCCCTAGGGCCTCGGCACCAACAGCACAGCTATGCCACTCCTCTATGGGGCTTCCTCCTCAGAATGATGTCATCAGCTGGTGGGAGGGCGTTGCACCAAGTCTCTCAGCCTCCGTAGCACCCCTGGCCCGTCCAAGGCTCCGTCCAGCCGCTCCTTGACTGGCAAAAGCTGTCCCACTTCCAAACAACTCTAGCTCCCAAATGTCCCCGTGTCTCTGCTTTTGCTCCTCTGCTGCCAACACTCCGTTGGCAGTCAGCCTGTGCCTTTCCCACTTGGGCTGCATCAGGCTCAATTAGCTTCTTTTTCCTGAGCTGAAGGGGCGTGGTCCAGTCGGCACTGCTGCTTCACATCCTGATTGTCTTAATTAGTTCAGTCCCCACCCAAATCATGTAATAATCCCACTGGTCGAGGGCACAAGCCAAACAAACAAATATATAAAAAACACAGCAAGTCAATCACAAACAATAAGCATGCAAGTAGACATTCAATAAAATCAGGATAATCAGTCAGACTGACATACTGACATATATATCCAGGTTTTGCCAGATTCTGGTATTAACCATCAATATATATGCAGACAGTTGTTAAAAAAAAAAGAAAAGAGGATGTTTTGACAGAGTTGATCAGAGGAAATGTAAAGTAATTTTAATTAGCATCATGTGTTGACCTTGAATGTCATGAAAGCCATCTGTAAATAAAATGTGTTATTATATTCTTGGATAAGCTGAGCCAGCTGAGCTAAACTAGCTAACTTACAGAAACTGAAAATAAGGAGGCCAAGTTCTAGCTTGTTTCTGCCCATCTGCCCATCTGCAACATGGCACCAGCAGTAGGAAAAGAAAGAGAATTCAAAAGTACTCCTCAGATTACTTCATAAGGGACCCACCAAATTTGCCCCTCTTCTAGCTCGTGTCTATTAAGTTCACTAACATCCCCTATGGGACCCATAAGGGCCCACATAAGGTTCCCATTTGGGGTGTGCCATTTGGCCATTTAGAGTTCCACTCTGTCCCCATGTAGGCCAATTTTAATGCAGATGAGACACACATGGACATGCTGTCGGGGATCCTTTTGCTTTACATTTAAATAGGGCACTATTTTTTGAGCAAATTTAATTCTGAAGATGTCGGTGCTATTCCATGTACAACAGGTTCACACAGCAGCAACGCACTGGGAGTGGTGTTTCTCAAGTTTCTTAGTCAGACCAAAAACGTCCATTCAAATTTCTTCCTGCTCACTACAGAAATGTGTGCTATGAATTAGTCCAATCCCTGTGTATTATTTCATTGGCTAGCTCGAGCTGTGTCGCTGTAACTCTTTTTTCTGATGCTTGTGTTGAAGTGGAAAAAGTTGAACTTTTGACGGAGGCAAGGCTACACACTGCTCGACGCACTGCACCCACAACTCAGTTTGGCAGCAGTTGACGTCACTCCATTCAAAGTCTATGGAGACCTACGCAGACAACGCGTAAGTGTGAGCGAGGCGTAAAACGTTTACTTCGCTAATGTCCACACTGCTGAGCACTAAGGTGTAAAAACCGGAGGAGCTGCTGGCTTGAAGAGGTGACAGAGATTATCAGATATGTTCAACTTTCTCTCATAGTTGTGGAAGTGCAGTCATTCTTTAACTGTGACAAATGTGAAATATTTATGATGTTTGAACAAGATTGTATCTAAACGGCCAAAACCATAAAGTTAGCACACGTCTGGATTGACAAATGCTGCTGACAATTGCAAATCTATGATGCGGGTGAATTCTCCTTTATTGCATCATCTCAGTGGTCACCTCCTGTGTGTCAGCCAAGTCATCAGACTGCCTGTCTGCTTAGATTGGCTTTATTTCCAGTATCAAACAGAATATGTCTGTCTCCCACTCATCCTCTGCATATTTCACATAATCCATGAGGCACAGCTGAGGCTGTCTGCATATTCCCACCCTGTAGAATGGGAGTGTGGTCCACGACAGAAAAATAAACAGGCTGTTCATCATGGGAGGCAGCGCTCAGCCAGGGAAACTCGGGCAGACACACAGCTTCAGACGTCTCATTTGTGTCAAATGTTTTTTTTTTTCTTTTCTCTTTCCCTCCAAATCGAGAGACTTGTGTTCCATACACGTCTATTTTATGCTGACTCCTGAAAGCGTAAAAGAAACCACATAGTCCAAAAAAAAAAAAAAAGAAAAGAAAGTGCATGTGCGTATTTTGGCAAACTGCACCATATAACTGCAGGGTTTGTTAAAAAAAAAAAAAAAAAAAAAATCACTGTCTCACTGTCTCAGGGATTCCCCCCTTAGCTGGCTTTTCTACAGAGATATTTCATTTCAAAATCAGCATTGTTTGAAGGTCAGGAGAGTCTCCGGTATGCCAGAGGTACTGGACAGCCAGATCTGATTACATAGGCACCAGAGGAAACCGGATAAAGGCATGAGCGTAATATTGTGTCGCAGGATGAATGCTCACACAAGTGTGTGGGTCCATGTCGTAGCCGTAAAACAAAAGGGGACTGTGACCGCTGTGATTCTCATCTTGTTATGACTGTTTACCTGATCAAAGATAAATGAGTAAGACGCAGCTGTACCAGTTATCTCTGTCCTCAGAGGATGTCTCTACAGAAAGGCCCACACCTGCTTAGCAAACACACGCGACTTATTATCCTGTTACTGGTTTCTTACATTATTCACTGTACATTTGAACATTTGTCTGACCTGAAACTGAACTTTCTGGTATAGTAGCTATGAGTTAATCCTTATGAGCCACCATTACTGTAAAATTACACAACTTCAGATTGCTGTACAACAACTTCCACAAGACTGTTTCAGAGGTTACTTGCTGAGTGGTTTACTGTGGTTTGTTTTGAAATAAGTGGAGAGTTAGCAAATTTTTAAACATAAGGCATGTCAAAAGGCAAGTAAACAACACTGAAACCATCCTCATAGAAAAAAAAAACAAAACAAACAAACACAAAACTTGGGATAAGGGAGAAAATGCATTTCTATGCCTAATATGCTTAATATGCTGTTTTAAATTAAGTAAAAACACAAGGAAGCAAAAAGTTACAGTAATTATTTCTGCTGTATCCTTCTCCTTTCTGGCTCTACTTGTCCCTCTTCCCAATCTGTCAGATCTAGGATAACACACACTGTTTCCTCTGTAATTAGTCTGCAGTGGACTGACGCAGCAAGAAGTTCAAGGAAATGCATGAGCAACAGAGACCAGACAAGCTCGATGGTCTTGATGTCTGTCGTTGAGCTGCTGTTAGGCTTTCTTGTTCGGTGTGAATTGATGTCATTACTCATACAGAGCAACGTCAAATAACACAGAAAGGCTATAATCTGGTGGATCATTCTTGGAAAGTTTAAGTATCAACCCTAGCCTGTTTCAGACCTGTCTTGTGAAGTGTCTTCATCAGTTATGCAGGTGTGCCTAACCGTCTCATCCTGACTACCTTTAAACCCTTAAACGGTAAACTGACAAAGCATCATTTCATACCCATTGAAGTCATGAACCACAAATTTCCTTGTTATTTTTTCTTCCGTCCTACAACCATGCAATTTGTCCTACCCATTGAATATTTGAATAACTATTTATTTATTTAACTTTAACTTACCTTTAAATGTAGACAACTTCCATTTTTTCTGTTTTATTATGCAGCTATTATATAGTCATATGTGTTTTATGTGCCTGCTGTTTCGACAAAGCATCCCTCATTGGGATAAATAAAGTATCTATCTATCCATCTATCTATCTATCTATCTATCTATCTATCTATCTATCTATCTATCTATCTATCTATCTATCTATCTATCTATCTATCTATCTACAGTGAAATGTAGCAGGAGAACTTGGCTTTAAATGATACCCATATTTGTTTTTTTGGTGCCTTTAAGATAAAAACTTTATATTCCAGAGCCTTTTGATGTTTTTGAGCGTGCTAGTGCTTTCTTCTTTTCTAAGAGGGTACTAGATTGTTGCCACACCTAAGCTTTGTGACTGTCTCTTAAAGATTAACATTCTTCAGCCACTTTATTGAGTCCATCTTTCTCGTACCGGGTTGGACTACCTTTAGCCCACTTCTCTGTAGATTCAACAAGGTTCAACATTCCTCAGAGATTTTGGCCCATATTGACATTATATCATCACACAGTTGCTGCAGATTTGCCAGCTGCACACCCATAATGCTAATCTCCCGCTCCACCACATCCCAAAGGTGCTTTACTAGATTGAGATCTGGTGACTGTGGAGGCCATTGGAGTTCAGTGAACTCATTGTCACATTAAGGAAACCAGTTTGAAGTGATCTAAGCATTATCCTGTTAGAAGTGGCCATCAGAAGATGGGTACACTGGGGTCATAAAAGGAATGGACATGCTCAAATACTCAGGTAGGCTGAGTACTGTTGCCAATTATGTTCAGTTGGCAC
Source organism: Hirundichthys speculiger (assembly GCA_018398805.1). NCBI lineage: Eukaryota > Metazoa > Chordata > Actinopteri > Beloniformes > Exocoetidae > Hirundichthys > Hirundichthys speculiger. Next base: position 1,669,204 of record JAGFBZ010000895.1, read on the forward strand.
TAAAGGGCTCAAAATGTACCAAGAAAATATCCCTCACACCATTACACCGCCACCAGCAGCAGCCTAAACCACTGATACGAGTTAGGATGGATCCATGCTTTCATGCTGTTTACACCAAATTCTGACCCTATCACTGAATGTTGTAGCTGAAATCAAGACGCATCCGACCAGGAAACGTTTTTCCACTGTTGAGGAGCCTGTGTATATGGGGGAAACCTAAGTAAAAAATGGTATCAATTGGGTGGCAGCACCAATCAAAGCCGGTCATTACTGAGGTATTTGGAGCTTTTTCATGTCATATACATTTCTGGTTTTGAAGCGACAATGCAAACTTCCACTGACTTGAAAGGTGACAATTTGGCAGGGGGGTAAGAAGAAAACGGGTAAGAATATCGACAATCTGAACCTCACAGGAAATTCCAGGCTATGTTCTCGTCAATTCGGCAAGGTACAGATTAACACTGACTGTGAGACGAGTGGTGTCTACTTCTAGACACCACTGAGCGCTCCTCGTCTCCTCCGCGTCTTCATATTGGTAGCTCCAGTCAAACAGCTGCCAAATGCCAGCTAAAATCTGATAGCAACTCCAGACCTTCTATGTGCTTCACTTGTCTTGAAAAAATGAGGGAATGGACTGTACCTGGACTATTAACTTCTTTTTAGTCATTTTTTTTCAAATACCTTTGAGCTGTTGTAAATTGAAGTGCTTTGCTTAAAATGGCTGTAATTCATATTTGGTAAATACTATATCGTTTTTAAAAGGGAAAGTTTTTTGACCACTTTTGACTGCTTTATTTCAACTCCATTGTGGTGATGTATCTAAAGGCAAAATCAAAAACTCTTTCATTGTCAACACACACACCTTTTTTTTCTCTTATAGAATTATGTTGGATTTTTTTTATTTCTCAGTCTGATGTTGTCCTCTGTGTTGCATTTAGACGTTCTTGGACTTCACATTGATAGCTCCAGTCAAGCAGCCGCCAACTCAATAACTGAAATCACATTTTGACTGATGACATCAGTTCAGACCAAACAGGAAAGCCTAACAGCAGCTCAGGGACAGACATCAAGACCACCGAGCTTGTTTGCTTTCTGTCTCTCACGTGTTTCCTTGAACGTCTTGTTGAGTCAGTCCTCTTTAAAATGATTAGTGGGGAAATGCAGTGTCATCCTAGAGCTGATGGCCTGGAAGAGGAACAGGTAAAGAGTCAGAAAGGAGATAGATTCAGAAAGCACAGCTGCTGAAACATCTTGCCTTCTTGTGCTTCTTCACATGAATAAATGCTGATAAATTGGTCCACTTATTTTAGGATTAAACACAGTAAAACACTCAGCTACACTGTCTGAAACGCTGTCTCTTGGCAGCGTTATGCAGCCTGGCTTTCAGAGGTAAAGATGGAATGGGAGGAGGGGGAGCAGAGTGGTGGAGTTTTTTTTACATGTGACCTTTTCTCACAGATTTTTTAAAAATGCAAGGTATTTATATAATCTCTTACCAATGAGTGGGAATCTAAAATAAAAAGTTTTCTCATATTCTGCATTTTTATAAAATATGAGAACCTGCATACCAGAATGCACATTTGCCTTCTTTTGAAAGGAAAGTATAAAAAGCAGTCAGTGTCATTAATAGTAGAAAGGAAGAAATGATCCTAATTCTACAACAAAATTAATATATCCCTGTTCAATATAAATTATATGCTAAATGATTAAAATAATTTTAAATTGAGTTTAAATTAGGTGGATTATAAGATGTTTATTATAACACGAATAACTTACTTTTTGGACCAAGGGCCTCGGTCTTAATGCATGTCATCATCACAGCTGTTAGTAAACTAACTAGCTATTAAATGAAATGGAAAAGGATTATGACACTTCACTATAAGATCTGTGACCATCAAAGGATTAATGGAAACATCTGTAGTGTCATCGTGGATCAGGATTTATAAAATGAGCCATCATACAAACAATGAGAGCAGCTGTGTTTATGCTTTTAAATGATCTCACAGTGAATGTGCAGTAGATGTTGGAAGTATAGATTTGCTCGGCTCAGACATCAGCGCGTTTGGCTTGAGCCTTGTCAATACCTCCACAGCAAATGTGTTGTTGGGGGAGTGTGATGGTGTGGTGCTGAATAAATTCATAAAATGTTGGAAGAAAAACAATGTTTGTAGATAGCATCCTGAATGCATGTGAGTATACTTGAAGGCTGACTGAAAAGATGACTCTCCGTCTTCAGAGGAGACGAGGAGGATCAATATCCCCGCCATAGCAGCATAAGAGGTTCACGAACCCCATGACCTATCCAAACATGTTGACTGATGTGACGTAAAGAAGAAAGCCTTTGGGGTAATTTAAAGGAAAAGGTAACGCAACACAACCCCTCTGCCACTGCGAAGTTGAGAATATCTGAAGAATGACTGAACATTTCCAGGAGTTTGTGCAACACTTGGCGAAAGCTGAATGGCAAATAACCTGCTACTCAGCTTAGAAATAATGCAGTAACTGGAAAGACAGCATTTTGAATGACTGGATATTTAAGTTAAAGAGTTTCACAGAGGGAAACGTTTGGAGACTTAAAGAGCCGAAGTTCAGCTCACTTTTGGATTAATTGAAATTCTGGTGCTGTTTTGGTCTCTGTTGTAACAACAGCGCGTTTCTGATCAACCCCTGTCTCACAAAATGAGAGTTATGGTTAGTTTAGTTTAGTCCTTGAGAGTTTTGAAAGGTGACTAAAAGTCAAATTATATACTGTATATGGGTCTAAAACCCAAATAAGAACTATCAAATGCTATGTTTGTTATTTTCTCTCAGTTCAAGATCACTTTGAAATAAGTGTTTTCTCAGCACCACTGCACGGCATCACCTTCACACTGTCCTGATAAGATTCACTGACAGTGAGTCACGGATGTTTGGCCGTTTCTCTGGCGGCCTGCGACTCAGAGCTGTTGACAACATTTCTGCGGCTGTGGAACGATCCGCGGGGAAACGTGATATGTTTGGCAGCAAAGGGAGTTGTAAAGTTACCTGAGCGCTGCTGCTTTGTCTGGCTGCTTGCTCAGGTTACTCCAGCAGGCTCTGAAACTCTTCTTGATCAGGACGCAGTGACGAGGACAGTTTACAAAAAGGCCCTGTCAAACTGTGTTTCTGTGAGTCAGACCTCCTTCTGTAAATCATGTTTCTGTTCATACCTGTTGACAAGTCAAAGTAAACGACCCGAGGCTATGCTTCCCCTGCTGTGCCTCCTTCCATCACTGAAGCACTACCACACCTCATTTACCACATTCCTGTGTGTTTCTGACACAACCTGCAACCTGAACTGAGACACCGTCTGTCGGAAAGAGCGTGTGCTTTGTAAATGTTGCAGAGATGAGCTTCCAGTTGGTCAAGGATATATATTCTTGTGTTCTATCAAACTTTGTAAAAATCATCTCAAAATCCCACTTTATGTCAAGGTCCTGTGTCGGCTCTTAAGAAGGAAAGCAATGCTTTATGACACCATGGGTTTAGTATTTAACAAGGCTGTTTATGACTATTCTGCACTCACAATTATTTGCAGATAATGAAAAAAAAAAGGTGAGTTTGTTGTAAAACCTTGAATTATTTGCAGTCTTGTCATACTATCTGGTAGACTGTTTTTTTCTACGCGTCCATGCTTCTTTTGTTTTGCCGATTAAAAGGTTTTGCAAATGCTGGACGGTAAACTTTTCCTACTACTGGAAATCAGACTTTCCACCATCTAAGGGAACACACACACACACACACACACACACACATACGTGCATTTGTAGAGCACTGTGTTTGAAGTCACTGTCTGAAGTCACAGGATTGACTTTCAAAAGCCATAAAACTGTGTCTAAAGCAGCTGGTGAGGTCACGTTTTCTCTCAGACAAACTGAATCCCAGCATGTGTATAACTGCTTCCAGCAGCTTTAATTCTAACAGGTGAAACTTGGTGGCAGATGGTGAGGAGCCACAGAAAGTTACGTTGCTGTCTACTTGTTTATTGTGCAGTATTTTTAATCGGTTATAAGAATAAACATATAAATCAAAGCCCTGAAACGCAAATAGAAATGTGACTTCAATTCTCGCAATCCTTAATGGCCTCCATTACACTCTGGCCAGTTTGTGAAAATATCTTTGCTTTTAAACGCACAACAGATCGGTCATTAATGCATAATGGATACTCAGGTTTAAAAGGCTCGGTGCCCTGCTGTCTCATAACATTGCAATCCCAAATAGCAGCGCTGCAGTAATGCCTGGCATGTCAGAAGAGCGCTGGCTGAGGTGGAAGCATACTTTAGGGTATATTAAGGTCCATTCCACAGAAACCAACAGGTCATAAACAAAACCTTTTGTAATGGGAGCTTAGCTTGTAAACTTTCAGAAGTGAATTTGCTTTTCTTTGGAGACCATGAATGTGAGGGAGGGGAAAAAAAAACAGGAAGAGTGTGAAAATAATGACCAAAAACTGAAATCGCAGTTTGTGCCCAGACCCAAGGGGATTTTGTGAAAGTGCTACCACCGTGTGAACGGCTCCCCATTGTGGTATTGTGTTGAGTGTAAAGTCTCTGTATTCCTTTTTTAAAAATGTGTTGATACGGAGGTCAAGACTGGTTGAGGGGAGCGCACAAAAACGCTCTAAATAAAACAAACGAACAGAAATTCGAACCCGACCCGTCTCAGCCTCCTCCTCCTCCTCCGCCTGGCCTTTCATCCTCCTAACAATCTCACTTCCTCATCCACTTCAAAAGCTATGTTATTTCAGCTTCTCAATGTTTATGGAGTACAAACTGCAGATCCACCATTGAACGAAGATCTTTTTAGGCCACATCCTCTTAAAATGTACTGTCCATAAACATCAGCCGTTTTACGTTCATAAGATTATCCTGCAGAGGCTGCCTGAAGGCCGGCGGCGTTTTCCACAGCATCACAGCGACCAGTGACCTCACCAGGCCACCCTCTCTTGACGTCTACTCCGTTTGTCACTGCAGCCAGTTTCAGCCTCCTCTTCTGTTGTTCTTGTCAGAACTGCTTTGAGACAGGAACTGGTCAGGAAAGAATGTGGTGGCACAGCAGCATGACACAGCCAGCGCTCCCACACAGACCTGAGAATGGAGGACGGAGGCAAGAGCGAGAAAAAAAAAAAAAAGCTGTTGTGGAGGTAGAAATGTGTCAGTGAGGGACTTTTGAATGCCCAATTCAGAGGAATTAAGTAGGAAACCACATTAGTGGGCACCCTCAGTGTGTAACGGAGGTAAAGACGTTGCTTCAACCACAGCACTTAAAAATAAAGCAAGGAAGTGGTTAATGTCCGGTCCAGTCCGCGATGTGATTTTTTTCTGAGGCATCAGAGGTCACATGCTGACGCACTCAATCAATGGGCTGAGAAGGTTTTTGATGCGTTGTGTGTGGGCCCGTGATAGAAGTGTTATTTTGCACCTCTATTTTTTTTAATAGGCTGATGACAAACAAAACTGAGAAAACAATTAGCGTTTTCTGGGAGTGAGAAGTTCAAACTGGTCTCATTGCTTCTGCTCAGTTTGCTTCATGTACAGTACAGTGACTGATGCAGAGAGGAAACTGACCCCCACATGTTTTTCAGCTTATTATCTCTTCACACCAAGATGTGTAATTAGCACATGCCTGTATATTTAAAAGGTGGATTTTGGTCACATTGTAACGTGATGACTAATGGGCATTTTTTCTGAACCAGGCAAATCTCAGAACCTCAAACTAATCAAATGCTTTAGGGCTATAACTTGTAACTTTTTAACCAGGATCTAGCAATAAAACTGTTTCCCCTGCATCCTCCCCGCCTACTCTGCACATTTAGAGAGTGCAACAGCAGGAGCAGCAACTGGGCTTGTTTTCTTCTTTAATCTTGAACCCATTTTAAGGCTTTCTTGAACTTTTTAAAGTCTTTCCATGACAACACCTCCAATAACAGAGTTTTCATTATTTTTGTCTTTATGCACCACTGAAGCAGATTTGAAATATAACAGTCGAGATGATTAAGGTGCAGACTTTCAGCTTTAGTTTAAGAGGCTACAAAAAAAAAAAACATGGCATTTAACACGAAGGAATTACAGCCATTTTAAGCAAAGTACCTCCATTATCAGGGCGGCACTTTGGACAAAGTAATATCATTATAACCATAATTTTTAATACTTCCTTCGTGGTTAAGGACTGCTTGAAGTCTTGAGCCGATGGACATCAGCAAAGTTTGTTTCCTCCCTTGAGATGCTTTTCCAGGTCTGCAGCCACCTTCAGTTGCTACTGGCTACTGGTTCATGGACCTTTCTGAATGTAACATATCTTCAGCAGCTGAAAAGCTCTGGTATGTTCTGATCAGATAACTGACATGACCACTGAAGAATATTTCCATTTCTTCGCCTTTCAAAAAGTCTTAAGCTGCTTTCGTTGTATGTTGGGGGGTCATTATTCAACATCTTATCATTTTTGTAGCATTTGGCTGAAAATGAGCAGAGAGGTAAAGTCATGTACACCTCAGAATTCATCTGTCAGCAGACGCACCACCAGTAAACACCACTGAGTTCTGTTAAAAAGCCATACATGCCCATGCTGTAGCACCGCCTCCACCATGTTTGACGCATTAATGTGGTGCTTTAGAGCTGTTCCTTGTCTTCACTGAAGAAAATTATTTTGTGATCATCCATCTTAGTAATATTCCATGGCCTTCCAGGTCTTTTGATGTGCTTGAGCTTTCTTTTTTTTTTTTTTTTTTAATGGACAAACTGTCAATTTGGCCACACATGGGTGCGCTGTCTACTAGAAATATTGAACTCATTCTGAAGCGTCATGCCCTTCTTCTTGTGAAAGCTGCCAGTGATCTCTTACACTTTACAGTAATGGGTGCAGTGGACACGCCTGCAGTTAGCTGTGGGAAAGATGAAAGCCAGACAAGTCATGGATGATGGATCTTTATTGAAACTTTTACAGGAACTGGCCTCTCAGCTGTAAAAGGGCCCACTATTCTTTTCACTGCCTGGTGGCTTCTTAAGAGCATTTCCTAAAGGTTTCAACAAAATGCTGTGCTAATGTGTGAATATCCATGTATGTTTCTGTGCATACAGAGACACAAAAGCTTTTCTGATAGCAAAAACAAAGTCAGTGTTGAGACATTTGTTTTTATCCCTCCACATCCACTTCTTCCCTTGGTTTCCTCTTTTGTTTATTTTTAGGTCACTTAGAACGATGTATTTTCAGCATTTTTTGCCCAACTCTGAGCTATAAACAGGCACTGCTACAGAAAGCTCCTGAAAATAACACAACTGACAGACAAATGGAAGAAAACCCAGTTATGTTGGTGAAGGAGAGGCCGCTGGAAAAATAGTAAAACAAAGAGCAACCTTTATGTTTATGCAAGTCGGGCCTTTTTTAGGGCCTACAGGGTCGGTGGTGTGCCGTCAGTGTGTGTGTGTGTGTCTGTGTGTGTGCGTGAGTGTGTCTGCGTGTGTCTGTGTTTATGTTTCCATTTATGACTGTGCAGTAATCAGTCAGGAGGAAGAGCCTGTCCAAGTGCAGACAGCGTATCTCCCTTTGAACGAGGATCCACCCGCTGTCACAAACAATGAACGCAAGCACCGAAACACACACATTCACAAACACGCATGCATCTGTGCTATCATTTTACAGTGCACTGGCAACAATGTGCACGGTATAGATTACAAATATGTTAGAAGGAAAAAAAAAAAAAAACAGGAAGAGGCAAATAAAAATTTTAAGAAAAAGCTTTTTGTGCAGTGCCGGACTTTTTGCTGTGACATAAACAGACACAATGGTCCTGACAGACGGGTTATTTTTAGCGGCTCTGAAGCAAACTAGATATCAAGATAAAAGAATGGAAAACTATGTAAGTGAGGACAAAATAGAGATATGTGCAGGGTGACGATTAGGGAGGGGGGGGGGAACAAACGTCAAGACAAGAAAGAAAAAAAAAAAGAAAATTCCTGCTCAGGCTTTCAGGTCATTTTACTGGCAGTGTGTGTGCTGACTGGTTTTTACTGCAAAGGTTCAATCAATGTCATGCATGTCTTTGAGGTAAACTTGTAATAATAAAACAGAATTAACAATGAATCGTTTGTATTTTGTCTTTTTTCAGTAGTGGTTTACTGTTGTGATTTATAAACACTAGTGGTTGTAACAACCCTGAAACAGCCCCAGTTTTAATTGTTGGAATGACTGTCTCAGAAATGTGCTGACAGTAACTCCTTATAGCTCTCCCATTGTGTTTTAAGCCTTTTTCAATCTCAGTGCAAATAAATCTGAAATGAATCCTTGTAAAGCTGAAGTAGTCGCAAAATTTTGCCTGCTGACACATTCAACAGGAAGTGAGTTGTTCAGTGATTATAGAACGTTTGTCATCCTTTATCTCTATTTGGGTCTCAACTCCTGAGGAAAAAATAAAATCTGGTGATAAAGTTAGTAAGTGACTTTATTGTTGCTGCAGCCCAGGGGTGAAACCAAAACAAGAACGCCGAAGGCCATTAAAGCAAAATAATAAGGTGAAAGATGTGAAAATGACTTTCCTCTTAGCTCAGGATGATACACCTGAACATCTGGAAGAACGAAAACGTGGATTAAATCTTTCTAGCAGAGCAGTACAACCTTCTGTACTCCCATAAAATCAATAACACAATACATGGAAAACTCAGTTTTTGCGTTCTTAACTTGGGCCGACCTTTACCTGATATCTGGAAAGATAAAGCACTTCTCAATATTCGACCAAAAGTTTGCCTTCTTAACATGTTTCATCTTGTGATTTTTGAGCCACTGCACTGACTAATGTATAGCCAGATGAAAAAAAAAATAAGAGCAGGTCAATGGAAATATTTTATCCTATCTGTTAAAGAGAGAACAATAAGACTTTGGAAATGGTGATGGAACTCCTGAGAATGACTGACTAACCTTGACCAGGAATGTTGTAACTCATCTTCACTGTCTGCTGTCGACCTACAATGACACACTAGTTGACAAAACATTTTTTTTTTTTTTTTTTTTTTAGTCTCATGAAGGAACATCTGCAATGAATTACTCCCACCCAGCAAGCTATAGAAACCAATAATGACTGAAACGTGTTACAGCAATCTTGTTTTATGATGTTGTTTTCCCTGCTTTGCATTGCTTTTGGTTACTATAGAGATGGCCAGAAAATGCTGGCGCTGACCCCAGAGTGTATAGTCCAACTTGAAACTTATGGCAGGGAAACAAACTTTCACTGTTACTAACTTCACAGGTGGAGCTGCAGCTCATTTATCCTCCTGTTTCGCTACGTAATTAGCCACAGTAAGAGCTCTCTCTCTCTCTCTCTCTCTCTCTCTGTTTCTCTCTATCTCTGCCATGCACATGCACATGCTGGGCTTGTGTGTGACAGGGTGGGTAGCCAGAAGCCAGCACCTACTCACTCTCCAACAATCTCTCTCCAATTCCACTACCGACTGAAGTGAGTCCATGGTGACCTAAGCCTCTCACACAAAGGCTTCTGATGTGGCAGTGTCACTTCCTGGCAGCCTGTTATTCCGACTGATGTGGGGTCTGTGTTGGTAGATGTGGGGGCGAGGCCATGCCTCAATGAGATGGACGTAAGTCGGAAGAGAACTAGAAAGAGAAAGGCCTTTTAATGAGTACAGAAGCAGAAGGATGTTGTGGTCAATCAGTAACGGCCCAAAACAGCACTGACACATAATTGCTCCAAGGCTCCTGAGCTGAATGTGAGGTCAGTGAAAAATAAAAAATAAAAAAAATAACAACACAGAGTTATAGAGGGAGTGTTTGAGGAGGAACAGAATGACAATAAAGATGTCAACATGGAGTCTATAATTAGCGTGAGAGAAGTCACGTAGTTACAAACACACCTGCAGATTCAAACAATCACATCACTGTCTTCGAAAGGAGACCTGAGGCCTCGGAGGGAGGTGGCTCATGTGTGAGTGAGTGGGAGAACGATAAAAACTGAAAACAAGTGGGAAGAAATGTGAAGGAATTCCACAGATGATGGCTCTGAAAACTTAAAACCAGAGCAGGGTCTGTTTGGTTAGAAGGGAAACATGAAAAGTCCAGATGTTTTGAACTCCAGTCAGTCCTCCAGATTTGGCTTTAAAGCCAACCACAAAAAAAAAAACTGTCGACCTGTTATATGCAATACTGCTGGTAGTTCATGAAAAATATTTTCATTTTTCTAAAAAGGAGAGCTCCCCAAACGGCTTATTATCTCTTGGTTCTTGAAGATGTTTCACTTTCCGTCCAGATGCCTTTCATTCAGTGGGATTGTCACGACCTAGGTGACCGAGAATCTCCACCACCAAAAAAGGACAATGTTTCTCAGCAAAATCTTGCAGCTTGAACTGCAGGAATTTAACAAGCAGATCTTGAACCATGGTTGATGTGATAAAATAAAGAGCTGGAAATGTAAGTAGAGGGTCCTTCTGATAATATCGGGACAATGAAGCATTTTTCCTTGTCTGATATAGAGGAAGAAGCCTAAAGTGCAATCCAAGTGCAAATTATGAAGTATCACAATGTACAGCATCTCTTTTTTTTCTACATATAACGATAGGAAGAGAACACTGAAAATATGTGAACATTCTGAGAATATCTGTTAAAAGGGTGGAGATGATTTTGATGCTGCTTTAAGGAGGTCAGAAAAATCATGAAAATGCCATAAACCAGTGAAATCACTAATGGGACTCACTACTCAGTGGAAGAAAAAAATTACCCAAAATACCTTTTTCATTTTATGCTTTGTTACTGTTTGTTTATCATTGTGTTTTTGCTATTACATAACTCTCTGTGATGTCACATCAGCGCCATTGTTTAATTTTGTTGACTTTGTAAGGCAAAGACCATGTAATCACATCATATCCACCTCTTAAATCTACACACATGCCCTGCTTCTTAGTAATGGTCAGTCACCATAATGTCACTCAACTGCTGGGTGATTGTCAACCACAGTTAGTCAAAAACAAACAAACTGTTGTAGCGGGATGTATTTCAGAGTATTGATGATACTGTTACTGTTATCAAGATAGACTCCTGCTATTCCAGTACACGGGGAGAGAGTTGGAGAACATATAAAAACAACAACTGCTCCCACAGGGATGTGTCACATTCAGATGGGGAGCCAATTGTCCCCCGACAAAGCTTTGGAACCAGTCACATTCCCGAAATCCATGCCCAAGAGAGGAGCTCAGGAAAGAAAGATGTTTTTCACACCAAGGCACAAAGCCACACAGCGTCGGTCTGTGACTCACACGTGGGGAGGAAAAGGGGCTGACTAATCACAATAACCATCATCCCGCCGTCTCAACAACTGTTCGAACCAGGACTCCTCATGCATTTACTTCAGTAATACCAATCAAATCACCCCTCAAGACAAGATGAGACAATATTGCTGTTGAATCAGCTGTGTCAGCGTCAGCGTGTGCTGAGCAGACTAATTGTAGCCTGTTACTAATCATTTCAATCTCTCAGCCTGTAATGGGGTAGATTTTAGGAGGGCTTTTCACATGGCTAAGTCCGCTAAAGTGGTCCACAGGGGCTTTGTGTAAAGCTGGCTGTTGTGTGTGCTGTGTTGATAAAGGCAGAACAATCTGGATTGGGAGATTAGCTGTGGTGTAATGGGTAGAGATGAAAACTAAATGTCACTTCTTTGCTTCCATGGGCTCTGCCATTTGTGTGTGTCAATGTCTGTGTGTGTGCGTGCATGCATGCGTGCGTGCGCGTGTGTGCGTGCTGGCAGAGAGAGGTCAGGGGTGTGTCTGCCACGAGCTCAGCTCCCGCTCTCAGCGCCATCACCCATGACCTCATCCAAGGAAAAATCCCCCTCTCCTGCCTCTCTCTCTGCTCCAGCCGCTGAGCTCTGAGCTCCCCTTCTGCATTCCTGCTCTCCGAACAGCTCCCACACTGTCTCAAGGCTGTGGCAAGAGAGGGGGAACACGCAGAGTTACAGTGGGTAGATAGTTACACAGAGAGCAGCGGAGGGAAAAGTCTTGCTGAGGTCATAGACCTCTCTAATAGTCTGCGGGCAGCTTTGGCAGCCTTAGGTGGGAATGTAAATGAACGCAGATGAATGAAGAAAGTCACAGTCAAACCATGAGGCTGGTTCGTCACAAACCAGGCAGAAGGCATCCAGTCACCTTGCTATTAAACCTATCAAAGTGTTATACATTTAACCATTCTGGTAGAAAATGCCTGGAAAATTTTTTGAAATAATAAAATGTGATCACATTGGCACTGTTTTGCATACTATAAGATGTGTTTTATGGAAAAATCAGAGAAAAAAGGTGGAATTCAACGAACAGCTCAAGGACAACTCCACATGTGGATTGGTGAGGCCGGGGATCAAACCTGGAATTGTTGGAGGTGAGTGACAAGCAAATGGGACCAGCAGTGTTGTGTAAGGGAAAGGTTAAGTGGCAGGGAAGAAAAAAAGAGGCCACTCAGAATGACCAGAATTAAGGGCAAGGCGGGCGGATATTGAAGCTCTTGAAGGTCAACTAAAGACCAGACAGACAGGAAATGTTGGGCCAAGTAGAACAGGCGGAACGGATGAATCCCCTGCTGGGATGTCTGCAGACGACTCAGGCAGACATCATCAGGATGCTTGCAGACTCCAAAGCACAGACAAGCTGGGAGTTTTTTGGGGAACTGGATAAATGAGTCGTTCTATGGACTTGATGTGATGGACAGATGGTACCTCTGCAAAACTGTGGGCTTGGATCAGAGACTGGCTTCAGAGACATTTGAGAGTAGTTGAGAAGCGTCTCACTGAGACTGGCTGAGAGGTGTTATGGGGGACCTTATGACTTATCGTTTTGATAATAGTAATTCCTTATATGTTGGTGTTGATTAGTCATCACTTTGTCGACTGCAAGCTGTCAGACAGCATGTTGTCTGACAGGAAGAAACAGCATGATCACATCACACCTGTACCGGCATCCTTAAACTGGCTCCCAGTTCATTTAGTCATTTATTTGCTTATAAATTGCTTTGTCAGACTGCTAAAGCAATGGTAAATGGACTGCACTTTTATAGCACTTTTTAAACACCATCATGATGCCCCCAAAGCACTTTACAATGGCCTCTCATTCACCCGCACACTCACACACCAACGGGCAGCTGCTGCCATGCAAGGAGCTGCCAGGCTAGCCTGGAAGCTAATTAGGGTTTAGCGTCTTGAAATTTCAACACATGGACAGTAGGAGCCGGGATCGAACCCTCAACCTGTTGGTGACTGGACGACCTGCTCTACCAATGGCCCCCCAAAAGCAACAGCATTCAGTCATCGGTCACTTTGTTGTCAAAGTCTATCGCACTTTATTTTAGTGTGCTTGTGAAAGAAAGTAATATAGAGAGCCACAATGAATATGTGATATTTGCCAGCAGTGTAAGATTGAACAGTAGTTAAAATAAGATGACATAAAATAGAATAAAATAAACAGCGTCTGACTCAAGCTCTGTCACTGATGTTCTTTTCTGTACTCTGATTAGGTTGGTTGGTCCTCCCCCTACTGTATACTCTACATTGTGCATTGTACTGCTCATTTGTGACTAAATATAAACATGGTTAGAAAAAAAGAAAGAAAAAAAAAACACCATTTTGACCTTTTGACCATTCACAGCATTCCATATTTCCATATATGGTTGGAAACATGGACATCAGAGGATCGGAAATAAGACATGACCTCAACAAATAAACTCACCTTCAAGTAGGCTTACAGCCTTCTTACATTTTTGTGTTGAATAGGTCATTTGGGAATCCATTATTGGGCTCTCAAATAAGAGTTTTATGAGTTTTTTTTTTTTCTTTCTGACCAAATTGTATGACTGATAGAAACGTGTTGCTGTTTTATTAATTTGTAGGACAGGAACATTCCTCCCGATACACTCATCTCTTAGGTATGAAGAGGTATTTCTCCACGAGGAAAGCCCCTGGACTTTTTTTTTTTCTTTCAGTCCATTCAGGATCAAAGAGTAACAATAAATATTGCTTCAGATGTTTGCCTAGGGGGTGGGGGGGGTGGTGGAGGGGTGAGGTGTTTCAACAGTGGCAGACCACAAAGCAAGAACAGTGAGGAAGAATGCCTGGAGCCCACTCCACTCCTTGAGGTAACCAGAGCCTGCTGCCGTCCTCTGACATCCATTTGCCCCTCCTTTGTCATAAGCTGTGGTGTTAGCCAACTCAACTAGCCAGCACGCGTTGGGCTGATCCTCCAAAACCGCCAGTATTAGCCTGCCTCTGCACACACACATGCACCCTGGGCGGATATGGGATTTTTTTTCTTTTCTTTTTGTTACCACAAGGCATACTGTAAGGGGCAGAGAAAACAGATGAGTCAATCATGCAGTCATTCTGCCTTCCTGTCTACCGGCCAGCACATTGCTGTTTGTGCGTGCGTGTGTGTGTGTGTGTGTGTTAGATAACAATGGAGATCATGCAAAGGACTGCTTTCTTTTTGCTCTCTTTTCTCTCTGCTTCCATTCCCCCATTTGTCCTGCTTCTTTTTTTCCTCTTAACCCAACTCTAGTCCCTCTCTCCTCTCGTCTTACCCAGTAAGTAATATGATGCTGCCATCAGTCTCAGTGGGGCCTAAATAGACTTCAACGAGAATTTAATAGTGTGACCATGATACATAACAAGTGTCTGCCCAGCAAGGTGACATCAGCAGCAGGGAATCTGCTGGTATCCCTGCCCAGCTCCCGCTGGCATCAGGAGCAAATAGCTGCTTTTTCAACACCACTAACATAGACACAACAGTGTGAGCAGGGCACTAAGGGCTTCAAAGCAAGATAGGATTTGGACGTCTTTAGCCTCTTTGTAATTAAAGTCTTAATATTCAAAAAGATCATATTACTTTTTGTGTTTTAAAGGTTTAATTGTATGTAAAAGGTGAACTAGTTTTTTTCTCTTCCAGAGATGCTGCTGCTCCTGCGCGACCTGAGACGCCTCATTTGTATCGTGGGCTTTGCGTATCTACATCACCGTGACATAGATTTACTGTCTTTGCTTAGAGGTCCAGCTGCAGATCTGCCCTCCCCAGCTCTTATATTGTAATTGTAAAGTCAGGTGCAGCTCAGATAATATCTGACTTTTTCACAAACTATGTACCATTTGAATGGCCGGTCAAAAAAAATGTAGGCCATTCAAGTAGATAAGCAAAATAGAATAATGGACACTTAAATGACAACATAGGCTCTAGATGCATACTTTGTTTTCTTTTTTTAATGAGTGCCTTATTAGCATTATCTGAAAAGAGGGACAGTGATTTTTCTTTTTGCGCACAGCGTCTGCTTTTTTCCTTCAGTATTATGGTTGTGGTTTATGGTTGTGTACACTTGTTGAGGGAAAATACAGTAAATAGTGCATGCACATATGAAACAGTGTTGAGCAGCTCAGTGCTGTGTGTCTTTCATGGGGTTTGAAAGGAGCTCTACAAAAATATAATCCGTCCCTGTCAACATAAGAGTTGTGTTGGATTTTAACGAAGCTCAGGTACTTTCTACTTCTGTTCCACAACACCTCAGTGTTTAACGCATATTCTAATATTCCTATGCACTACTATTGCCTTAAAGTTTTGGTTACTAGATACAGTTTATAAAAATGCAGCCCAAGACTAAATATTTTCCCAAAACCAATGGATAACTTTTATTATCATCTAACTCTTTTGTCCAGAGTTTTCACAAGCCAAACTGTCAGTAGCATAACATAAAATTACTAATAACTATTACTAGCTGCATTAGAAACTGTTAAAATGAGCAGTAAAATACAGATCTTAAAACTAACACCGGTGTATGAGAAATAACTACCAAATGTGATTAAAAACATAAAGTAGAATAACAGTCGCAGGGAGCTTTTCAAACAGTTTGATGGCATGAATCTCCAAAGTAGTTGGAATGTCATTAATAAAAACCTTTTTTTCTTCTCCTTAGGAGTTTTTTTTTTTTCTCTTTTTGCAGTGGTGAGGAAAATACATTTATGGGTAAGAGAGGGGCCTCCGCTTGATGAAGTGGAGCTTATGGGAGTAGTCATGATTCAAGAACTGACTATTTTTCATCTTACAAATGAGGGGTGTTGGTCAGGAAATAAACATCTTCCAAAGGCATGAGAAATGAGCTTTCATTACTTAATATTTCTGCTTTTTTGGGGACAAATATGGCTGCACGTGCAGGTTATGAGCCCTTGCCACATGGTTGAAGAGCCTACGGCTGCATGTGCTATTGTCAGCAGTTAAAAGAAGGGGAAGAAAGAGAAGACAGGAAAAGGATAGGGAAATGGGAGGGGGGGGGTGTGAGGGGCAGGAATTAATAATAATAGAAAAAAAACTGGAGACTAGCTCACAGGAACTGAAGGGTAAGCACAAAGGAAAAGTGAAAATTATGATATACAGCGCTAGAGTGACTGACGCCTTAGAGGACATCCTCTACATGGGAAGAGTCAGATGCTTGACTTTTACACCAACAGGAACAGTGTATTCAGATACATAAACCAGTAGATTTTGGAGTTCTTCTGTGCAAATTAGTGCCCATTCACATTGTAGAGCATTTATGAGGTAAAGCACTGATGGTAGACCAGAAGGCCTGATTTGAAATCTCTGTTGGAAAAGAAAAGGGACTTAAGTCTTGTCCAAAACCTTTTGATGTGAAGCATTAACACTGCCTGACACTGGAGATAAGCCTAAACCTTGAAAAACAGTCTCGTCCATCAAACTTGGCTCTTGGCACAGTTGGCACAGTGCTTTCAGGCAGGTAGCGCTCTCCAGGTATCTCTCAAACCCAAACTCGCCCATCTGACTGTCAAACAGAGAAACGTGATTCGTCACTCCACAGAACAGGTTTCCACTGCTCCGCAAGCCAGCGTCTGTGTGCTTCACACCACTCTATTACTCTATTTGGCATTTGGCCTTGGATTTGGTGACATGGGGCTTGCATGCAGCCTCTTGGCCATGTAAACCTATTCCATGATGCTCCCACCTCACAGTTTTTGTGTTTATATTAATGCCAATGGACGTTCAGAACTCTTTAGCTATGGAGTTAGCAGAGCATTTTTCTTCTGACATCAGGTTTAATGCAGACGCACAAAAACTCACAGTCTTGGTTTTACTGGATCTTAGTGCTGCCTTTGATACAGTAGACCATCACATTTTGTTAAACAGACTCAGAAACCTGGTCAGCCCCTCTGGTACTGTTCTTAACTGGTTCAGCTCTTATCTCACAGATCAATGTTTCTTTGTAAGTATGGATACGTGCTCCTCCAGAAGGCATAAAATTAAGTGTGGGGTGCCCCAAAGGTCAATTTTAGGTCCAATTCTTTTCAATCTGTATATGCTTCCCCTTGGGGACGTCATCAGGAGACACGGCATCAGCTTCCACAGTTATGCAGATGATACACAGCTGTACATCACCGTGTCTCCTGATGACACAGGACCAGTGGATGCACTTTTTAACTGTATTTCAGATATCAAGACATGGATGGCAGAGAATTTCCTACAGCTCAACCAGGACAAAACTGAGGTCTTAATTATTGGTCCTAAAGGCAAGAGAGAGAAACTTTTACTAAAACTACAAGACTTGAAACCTGCACAATGTGTCAAGAACCTGGGCGTCATTTTTGACTCTGAGCTTAATTTTATTCCTCACATCAAAAATGTAACAAAGATAGGTTTTTATCATCTGAAGAATATAGCCAGAGTCCGCCCGTTTCTCTCTCAGGCTAACACGGAGGTGCTGATGCTTGCTTTTATCTCTTGTCGTTTAGACTACTGTAATGCCCTGCTCTCTGGTCCTCCCAAAAAGATCATTTCTAATCTACAACTACTCCAGAACTCAGCAGCTTGTGTGCTGACGAAGACCAGGGGGCGGGAACACATTACACCAGTTCTATAATCGCTGCATTGGCCCCCCGTGTGTTTCAGGATTGATTTTAAGGTTCTGTAATTGGTTTTTAAATGTCTTAACGGTCTTGGGCCATCTTATTTATCTGACCTACTTCAACCCTCGCGGACCCTGAGGTCCTGTTACTGGCCTTTTAATCAAACCAAGAGTTAGAACAAAGCCCCACGGTGAGGCTGCATTCAGCCATCATGGCCCTCATCTGTGGACCAGCCTGCCAGAGAACATCAGGACCGCAGAGACTGTTGAGATTTTTAAAAGGAGGCTCAAGACTCACCTTTTTAACCTGGCTTTTACGTGATTCTTTTACTCTTAGATCTTTTATTCTACTGTTCTTAATCGAATTGATTTTAATGAATTAATTTAAGTCTTAAATTTATTTTAAGTCTTTGCATTTTATTATCATTAAATTTTTACATTTTATCTATAAATTCTAAATTTTTACATTTTCACATTTTATAAATTACATTTTAGTATTATTTTACCTACTGTCTGATTTTATCCTTTTATTAATTTTTTTTAATTGTCTTTTAATCTTTTTAATTTTTAGCTCTTTCTAATAGTATTGCCTGCAGTTGGCCATGGAATATCCAGCAGAGATGACATTTCATGAACTGTCTTGTTGCAATGGTGGCATCCTATCGCAGTACAATGCTTGAAGTCACTAAGCTCTTCCCAGTGATGCAGTTCAAAAATGTTTGCAAATGGAGACTGCATACCTATTTCATACACCCGTGTCACCTTGTCTGATTGAACACCCATATTCAATAATTAACAGGTACCTAACTCCAGGTACCTTGCTGTCGAGGTCTGAAAATATGTAATTCAGTGTGCTGTTCACATTTACAAGGCACTGTGACCTCACAGACTTAGAGTGGAGTTACATTTTCCAGCTTCTGTATCTCTATCGCAAAAATTCACATCAGCACAAAGCTGTAGGACTGATTTTAAAAGAGGCACACTCTTCAAGATGGAGGCATAGTGGAGTCCAGTTGGTTGACTCTGCTCCCTAAAACCTGCTTCTATGAACTGTGCTGTAAATTTATGCTTGCATTATGAGCTGCAGATTGAACCTCTGTGGTATTTTGCCCAAGCTTGTCACAGACATGTCATGAAGACCTCAGGGAATTGTGTCGACTTGTTAAAAAAAAAAACAACAACAACAAAAAAGAGCATATTAGATCAGCCTTAGTCATAATCCTTTTATGAAGTCCTTCCCTGACCCATCTTCCCTCCCTCCTTGTTCATCTCTCACTCCCACTGTCATGTTATCTTTTTGACCTCTCACGTCCTGTCTTCATTCCTTTCATCGTCCCCACCCTCTCCTCTGCACTTCTCCCTGTGTAAAAGTGGGAACACAGACACGGCTCCACGCGCTGATCCACCGTAGTGTCTCATTGTTGAGCGACAGCGGGTTGTGTCATCACCTCATCAATCAGAACCACTGACATCAGCCACACACGTGCAAACTCACTTTATTTTGACAGAATACATAACTGTATGCTCGAATATCCGAAGTAGACTCTGACACACACACTCACATTCTTATTGATTCCAGGTAATAATGGGTTCCTGTTGATGAGATCCGGTAAGAGTATGATTACATTTACAACTGTTGCCGTGCGCACTTCCATGTCTGTGTGGAAACTACCCATTGTTGTTTCTCAGCAGAGCAGGAAGCACCTTTCACAACAAATTCACCCTCCTAAAGTTGATTCAGTCCAGTGGAGCCACTTTTTGGCAATGTATCCGTGTATCACTTTGCCTATAGATTTGGATCACCTTATAAGAATCAAATATTAAAAAAAAAAAAAAAAAAAAAGATTGAATTTGGTTATTTATTGTATATTTGTATTTCCCTTATAGATTCTGTAATCAGCACAGTTGTTGAGTTTACAGCATAACCATTAATTTGCTGTTACTTATAACATGTGCCACACTGAAACACAAACGTGTGTACGCTTTTAAAGGGAAAAAAATGGGATCAAAAACAGTAGGAATCCTGTTATTTCCCACAGGTATCTGGCACACAATGAGTTTTGCGCCATTCCATTAAAGTTTGGCCAACCTGTGCGGAAATGCCTTCTGAGCTGTTAATATATCCCCTTTGAGTCTCTCTAGGAAAGTTGAAAAACACTCACCGGGTTAGGGCAAGCTACACTTTTGAGATTCTGCGGAACCTGCCCTCAAAGGGGAAATGGGCCAACGTGCCGGACGTTGTTTCCTGGCTGGGAGCCACCCGGCTACTGAAACACCGCATCAAACTCCCTTCTCTCTCAGCATTCCGGCTCTTTGGTGGCCATCAGTCCCGGGAATAGCAGCTATGTGAGCATGACTGCACAGCACTATTTCTGTGCCCTCTGCTACTTGACATTGAGAGGCCAGGATTAGGTGGCTCCACTACTGTATATGACTAGGTCCCATCACACATGTGTGTGGCCTGTAGATACACATATGCGCCCTGAATGTACTGAATTATGTATTGAAAAAAGATTCCCACTTTTTTTCTTTTCTTTTCTTTTTTTTTTTTTTATTTGATTGAGAAACAAAAGTTGCATCTATGTAAGTGAAAACAAAAATGTGAAGTGGAAGTGATATTTCTCGGTTTCTCAACAGATGGTATGATGAAAGCGACATCCTCAGTTGAAACCACACCCTTGGTTCAGCTGAACATCTGTCTTTAACTACGAACCCCCTCTGCGAAGACGGAGTTCCTACGGTATCTTGTTTATTCTGTATATTTAGTAAGTATGGGAATCTAACCCACAAACAGTGTTGAGAGCAGTCACTCGGCAAACATTCACGTTTTACTGTGGATTTCTGCTTGTAATGGGTTCGGTTTACCCCTGCAACCCACAGAGAGTCAGTGCTGAGGCACCACTCTACCACGTTCCCACTCTAAAACACAGACACACACAGTGTTAGTGTAACAACATCCGTGAAGGAGGTGACTTCAAGGGGTGACTAACACTTGGCTGCCTTTGAATCCAGCTGGGTTTTTTTGAGTGTAGTTACCTCCATTAATGGCTGCGTGCGGGCATACATGACTGTATTGTTGCTGATCCATCCTAGTATTTGCTTGTGCGTGCTCTAGGCTAGTTGAGTTCTCTTGATGTTACCCTGGGTGATGGGTCTTTGAACGTGACATCTGTTGGTTATGTGAGTAATAGTGTGAGGGCTTTGGCTTGACATCAGGTGTTCACCGGCTTGCACACCTAACATCTGTTCACCGTGGCTGAGCAAAAACACACCCACACCCACGCAGCTGTAAGTGAGTAGTGGCTATACTCCACATGCGGTATGATTGATCTATCAGCGAGGCTGATGATGTGGCTGTCAACACATGAAACAAATTATGCATTCATTTTCTGTGCGGTTTGAAAAGACAGTCCACTGGAGTATATTTTAATTTCTCGGCCCTTTGTTAAACACGCTCTCCTCGTGTAACCAAATGATCCTAAATGAATTAGGAAAGCTGTATGATTCCATTACCACGCAACTCTAAAAATGTCTTTCTTTTGAATGCTGAACATAATAGCCCTAATGCCAGGATACAGGTGCTTTGGTTGAAGGCAGCAGCTCATGCGTCAGAAACACAGGAAATGAAAATATTATCTTTACTATAATTACAGATCCTCAATGGGCTGAAAGAACAAACCGATGTTATCATTATCCAGACAGGCAATAATGTGCGCGCCAACTCAGGAAGCCAATGAAAGAGCAAGAAAAACGTTGACATCACTTAATTGAGGTGTTTTTGTGTGAAACATCTGGGTCTCAGAGTCATCATCAGGTGTTCATCTGTGCCAGTATAATGATCCAGACAAGAGTCTAAAAGTGTAGATGATCTCCTTTTATTATTCTCTGGAAAAAAAAAGTCACAAAAATCACTTCAAAACTGCAAGGCAGGACTTGAAAGGATAGAACACTTGAATTCACATTATCTTTCTACGACAGCTTGACAATTTCTCCTCCACTAAGACATAACAATTCCACTTATTAACACCCAATTCTCACTACAGTGCATTTGATAGTCATCTCCTTGCAAAGGTTCTTTAGAAATGCAGATTCTGAGAGTATTTACATTACCTATAATCAGTAAACAGCCAGTGCAGTAAATTGTAATGACCTATATTCATGTGTCTATGAAACTGAAGTGGAGCACAAAGCTTTTTGTGGCCTTAAGATCCCCGAGCCTGCAGGATAAAGTTAGGTGGGGGAACATGAAGGAGCAGGGCTCGCCCCTCCCTCATTTTCCCCTCTGATGTGCAGTTGAGCAAAGGCTCTAAACCTACAGCTACTGGTTGTTCCAGTTGTCCAGTATGACCAGGTCGGACTGGTTATACTGGACAGCTTCCAGACATTTCTGCAAAGCACTGCTCTTGTTTTAACATGAAATAAAACTAGACAAACAAAACAAGAAAAAAAAATCATGTCTACTCAATGATAGATTTATTAATCACAGTGCTACTGATCATTTACTGAGTGCCAGAATTAAAGCTAAAAGATATCATACTTATTCATTTTTTTATGAAATACTAAATAACTCGGCATTTTTCTTTTTTTTCTGTCACAAATAAATAATCATCCAATATGAAATATAAAAAGAACTGTAACATTAATATTTTGACAATGCTGAAGTTGGTTAAAAACATCCATAAGTTAGCTTAAATAAATAAATTAAACGTATAAATATACCGTTTACTGTACACACACAAAAAGAAAAAAAAATAAAATGATGATGGCCTTGTGCAGGAAAATATAAAATGCTGTCTCTTGAGAAAAACCAAAGTCCAGATTGAGCTCTCACTGCTGTTGAAAATTGCAGCTCCTTTTGAAACTTTTCTCTTCACACAGTCAAGAAGCAGCACGGAGCCTAAACATTGTTCCTTCTTCCCTTTCCTTCGTGCTGATCACACCTCCAGTCCATCCTCCGAGCCGTTGTGTATTCCAGTTCCAGACGGGCCAACTTCTTCCGAGGCCATCGGGAATACGTTCAGCTGCCCTCCCTCTACCTGAACGTCTGGCAGAACATTGAGCAGACGCCTGCTGCCCCTTTCTTCACGTACGTTCCTCTTTTCCCCTGGGACCTCCTCCGCGGACCACTTCTCTTTTTGTAGTTTGAGGTAGAATTTCTGCATCTTTGCCTGACATAAAAAAAGAGAAAGAAACAGAAACTATGAGCATGATCTCATATCGTACAAAAAAGATGTTCATTAGCGTATGTGTTTGGCGGCAGCTCCTAATTACTCACCTCTGTTTGTCTCCTCAGTGATTGGACGCCAACCCTAGTTTCACCTTCTCCTCACTCTCCACGTCATACGCCCCCCGCTTGTGAAACCTGAAATGAACGAGAGAAAAGAAGCTCTGTAAGACTGCTATACGGCGAGCCAAGCGCTTAAATCTGTGTGTGTTTGGGTGTTTTTGCTCACCTGAGCATTAATAAAAGGCCTATGATGGTGAGGCAGACGCAGGACAGCACCACCGCCACCACGGCCAGAGCCGTACTCCTGCTGTAGCCCTCCTGGGTCTGCAGAGGCAGCGTGAAAAACTCACATCTAGAACCAGAGTAATCGGGGTGGCACCTGGGATAGACGGCAGAGGGGACATCAGTTAATCACGCGACTTGAGTTATGAATGATGTTCGGGTAGCTACGGAACCAATACTTACACACAAGATGGGGCGCGGATGTCCCTCAGGTACTGGCAGGTGCCGTGAATGCAGTAATCCTTATATTTCTTAAAGCAGGGGTTCCTCTTCTTTCCTTTGCCTTTCCCCTTCTTTCTTCCCTTTCTTCTCCTTTTTCCCTCAGTGGTTTCAGCCTCTAAGATGGAAGACGGGTCTTTGGGTTTGCTTGACATAGCAACTAAAGTGAAAAGAAAACCAAAGGTACAATCAGTTACATTCCACTGCCTTTGCTTCAGAGCGTGCACAAACATTGATGAGAAATTTTCAAAAACTGACAAAAGTGGCTTCCTTACCTTGGGGCACTTCCAGTTCATATTCTCCAGACATGCCATGCTCGTAGTCGTCATCATAGTAGTATTCTTCATCGTAATCATCCTCCTGACCTTCCCGGCCGTACTCCACCGTTGCAGGGCCCACGCTTCGGTGCTCCTCCTCCTCTGCCCTCCGGTCTCTGGTTGTCCCCAGGAGGTTGATTACAGATGTGTGCCGCTGCCTGTCGCTGTCATGCCTGTCGACTGCAGCGCCACTGGCTAGTCTGGACACCACTGCAAGGGAGAGGGGAAAATCCATTCAAACTGTCAGAATCTGAACCGGCGCTGACTTCGACACACAAACATGACAAAAACTCCTTCTCTAGGGGGGCAACCAGTGCACACAGGTTAGTATGCCAAGGTGGGTGGACCTCTTTGGGCAAGTCGAAACATGTTCTGCTCAAGGGAGCTCCAGGTACCATTTGGGGGTTTTAATGATTGCACTACTGATCCCTGTTAGGCAATGCACAGGCTCAGGCAACGTGGGGGTTAATGGGTGTTCAGTGCCTTGCTCAGGAGCACAAGGGCAGGTGAAAACCGCCCCGCCTCAGACAGCTCAGATTTCTGGCTTTTGCAAGAGGAATAGAAGGAAGTAGCTGGCAAACGCTCACCCTGCCTCTCACACACACAAATGCATGAACAGACACTTAGCTAATGTCAGGCAAGAATATGAGTTAAAAATAAGTGTATCCAGTTACATAAAGCATGCTCTAAAATAGAGAGATGACCCCATTAGCTGTCGAGTAGCCTGGCATCATGAAAACCCCGCTGCCAAAAAGATTTTAAAGTTTACATGTTGCTCCTTGATCATGAGAGTGAGAGATGTTAAGAGTAAGAAGAGACTAAACGCAGGCAGACATAAGCAGCCACTGATGAAACTTAACGAGGCTGAATCACATGAGCGCACAATACACTTACCCAAGGCGTGAACCAGCAGCAGCGCAACGGGGAAAATCCTCATGATGTCAAAACTTCCAGCAAAAAATATATATAACAAAATCTTTGAAAAATGACCAACAAGTTGTATTCCTTGCGCCACGGCTCTATTTAGTCCTTCTTTTCCCCGTTGTGTTTCTCGTGAATTAACTCCTCCGGTGCGTAACTGGATGACGGAGCGCGTCTGCGGCCACAGCCTGAGTGGATGATGTGGACGCAGGCGCCGTGTTTTATATAGAGCCGTTCACCACGCCTCCACGCCCTCACTCTCTGAAGTCACGGTGTAGGAGCTGCCGGGGACTCTCAATTGTGAACCAGTGTTATAATAAATACACCAAACCCACTAACTACTCTATTTATTGATGGGCCGTTAGTCATTCAAATTATTATATGATGTTGTTACAGAGGCTGTTTCTTTTGCTGTTAAATAAACTGCATTAATGGTTTCCGGCGAGATTTGAGCAGTGATACAATTGAAGATTATGAATTTGTGTAAAGCTTTATTTGCCCTGTGTGTCTTTTAAAAGGGGGAGGGGGGGTTAAGCCTACAGTAAGGCTGCCAGTTTGTCTGATCATAGCTACAACTCAATTTCACTTTGTTGAAAAGGATTTCAAACATATACAATAATAGAAAAAAAAAGGATGCGTATTAGCAGCTTGATTACAAAAAGACAAACATTTATATGTTATAGGAGAAATTTAAATGAAGGGTCTTTTTGTATGTATGGAGTCACATTTGGCTCTTGTAATTCAGTGTCCCACAACCCAGATCGAGCAGTGAGCAAGCATACTTATAAATGTATGATATATATTTTGTGGGTCAAGAGAAAAAGTTCTAGAGTTGTTAAAATTTAAAGACAACAGTCCGAGTTATACTGAAAGGCATAAAAAAATACGTGTAATTGTATACTGGACTCATGAAATTGGCTTAGCCTTTAAATAATGCAAGCGTCTTGTAACATCTTGTATCTTGTCTGTCTGCGCCACCTCATGGCAAAACTGGGAACTGCACTACACCTGTGAAAGAGTGTTTGCAGTTGGATTTGGAACTGGAAATTTATCCTACATTGATTTCACACCAGTTGCTCATAAATGTTTGATTTGAGAAATGTGACTTTCTCTCAGACCATCAAGTTGAGGTTATATCTTAAGAGGACATTTGCAGAAGGATGTGGAAAGAGTTTTGAAATGTCCGGTTAGAAATAGATAGATAGATAGATAGATAGATAGATAGATAGATAGATAGATAGATAGATAGATAGATAGATAGATAGATAGATAGATAGATAGATAGATAGATAGATAGATAGATAGATAGATAGATAGATAGATAGAGTCATGGAAAAAATTATTAGACCACCTTTGTTTTCTTCAGTTTCTTGTTCATTTTAATGCCTGGTACAACTAAAGGTACATTTGTTTGGACAAACATAACGATAACCACAAAGATTGCTCATAAGAGTTTTATTTAAGAGCTGATATCTTACCATTTTCCATGGTTTTCTTGATTATAACCTAAATCACTTAAGTTTTTACATCAATAGCTATGGCGTTGTACTGCCAAAAACACTGCTTTTATGCATTCAGTGTTTTCTTTTCTGTCTGTTTTAGTCACATGATGACTTTTAGTGGTACCAGGTATTAAAATGAACAAGAAAGTGAAGAAAAAAATGGTGGTCTAATAATTTTTTCCATGACTGTAGATGCACTTTATTGATCCCAAACTGGGAAATTGCAGAAATGAGAGCACAAAGATTATCAGATCTCTTCTCTGTTGCTAACAGGTTATTAACTTATATAGATGACCTATGAGTGAATACAGAAATGCACTGATGATGTAATATCATCTCTTACACCTTGTCCTCACTCATCCAGGGAACATGCACTTCTGTGCCAGACTTCTTTTTTTGGACTCAGGCTCCATCTTCCCAATCATCATCCCACAAACCGTTGTGAGCAAAGTGGCAGCACTTAGACTGAAACAATCTTTTTTGTAACTGGGTTCTGGACTTTTTAACCAACAGGCTCCAGACTACATGGATCACAACAAATCGTCTCTCATCATGCTCAACACTGGATCTGAGCCTTCTGCTGTGCATGCTGCTAATTAATGGCTGCATGGACAAAGACTCAGGCAGTCATATTGTTAAAATTTACAGATGACACACTGCTAGTGCCACTGGTTTCATAAAAAACAATTAATCGCTGTACAGGTAGTATGGGCTATTCCAAAAATGCAACCAAGTCCTTTTTCAGCCATTATGGATTTTGCTGGAGTCTCAGATGGACAACACTCTAGTACAGTACAGAGGAGTACATGATCAACTTAACAACTACAAGTCATCACCCCTCCACCTCTGTGCCTCACAGAGGTTCTTCTGCTGAAATGCTGTGTTTGGTTTTTGCCCAACATGACATTGGACATTAAGGCCAAACAACTCTACTTTGACCTCCTGGGATATTGTTACAGAATTCTTTTCATTTCTTCAGATGCAGTTTTGTGATCCTCAACCATGATTCCACGTTTGTTTTAGACACCCTTTCACCCTTTCAAACAAACTTGGTCAGTGAGGTCTGTAGGGTCTAAGATGAAGCTCTTTTTTTCAGGTATTTCTCTGATCATTTGCACAGCTTGACCTTGGCGTTAATGCTCCAGATCAGCAAAGCCTCTGCTTTGATAGAGGTTTGACCACCTGGTGATCAGTTTACTAAGGACTGGTGGTTTAGCAGCACCTGGCTGCATTTGTACCCTCTTAAATCTTATGGAAGGAGTAATATGATAGACTAAGTATTGCCCATGTGACCGTTTTTTTTTTCTTTTTGACTTCATTCTTGTTAAATAAATAATGACATGGTGAAAAAAAAATATATTTAGGTTGTTTGTCTGATTGTACATTGTTGCCTTTGCCCGTGATCAGACGACTTTTTTAAAATATGTTTTAAAATAGAAAACTATTAAAAACAAGATAAATTACATCATTTTGCACATCACTGTGATTCTAATCATGACTATATTAGAAGGTCAAGATTTTTGATTACTTGAGATCAAAATACTTCAACAATCCTGTTGTTTAATGATTTGCACCAGGCTTAACTTAACTCCAATGCATTGCAAAGGCTAAGCAATTTCACAAATTAATGTTAATTAATAGCTTTAAATATTACAAATGACAAAAACATTAGATATTACAATCAGTGGGCAAATAAAACAAAACACAGTCACTGCAAGTTTATTTTATTTATGTTACTTTCTCCTTTACGTTCACGATACTTTTAGTTAGCTCAATATTCCTTTTACATTTTATCTAACTCCTTTGGCTGTTTTTGTTTCGTTTTGGTTTAAAATTTAACCTTGCCCTTTTTTTTTTTCTGAGTCTGTTAAGTCACCAACTCTCCTAATTTTAATGTGACCAAAAACAAACAAACAAACAAACAAACAAGAGAAAAACGGAACTGTCTAGTCTGAAACTCTGAAAGACTGAATGAGATATTTGTTTTATTATCTAACATCATAAACTGAAATAAATGTGCTTACCAGATCAGATTTTATTCAGTATTTTACGAAGTAAATTTTGAGTATTTTTTTTAAATCCACGTGATGGCAGAAACGCCTCATCAGGTCAAGTCGTTGACCGCTAATTGATTGATAGAAGAAGAATAGGACGCTCTTACAGCGCGCGTGATTGAGCTGGTCTGGTCACGTGAGTGCCTAAAGGGGGAGGGGGGGACAAACATGGCTGACGAAGCAGGGAACATAAACACAGCCACTGAGGATCCTGGTGAAGAGCAACAGCGACATGAGCACGAAGCTTCAGGTGTGGCGGCTCTCGAGGAGCCCAGCGACGGCAGCGGGCAGGAGAGTGTGGCCGAGCAGCCGGCCGCCGCGGAGAACAGCTGGTCGGGTCCTTTCCTGTCTCTGGCTCGGAAGGCCACGGAGACGATTAGCAGCGGGATGAGCTACGCTGCTGCTCCGAGGAAGCCCTCACACGGGTCAGTCGCGAGCTCTCCGCTCGAGAAGGAGCCTGAAAACGATCTAAGCAGCACTTCAAATAAGCTACCAGGTAGTCTGCGGTTTTCTCCGACCTTTGATACCGAAACTGCGTGACACTTTTCTCCAAGTTTTCAGCACTGAAACAGTTACTTCCCCTTGTATTTGAGTCAGGCATATGGCAGCTGTCAGGACAGATGACTCCATATACACACCCAGATTTAACGGTTCGGTGCTCTGCACTGCGCTGTTTATCCTGTGCAGTGAAGTCTGCATCTGTGTTTACTGATTTATCGGTGCTGTTTCTCTCTCTTTTTTTCTTTTTTTTGGTCAATGTTAATTTTAGTTATTCCTCCGAAGGACCACATGGCAATAGAAAGATCCAACCTCCTCAGCATGTTGAAGCTGAGCATCAAAGTACTAATTCAGTCGTCCTTGAGTCTGGGGAGGACTCTAGACTCTGAGTACCCTCCTCTGCAGCAGTTTTTTGTTGTCCTTGAGCAATGCCTCAAACATGGGCTTAAAGGTGAGACTGTCCAGTAAGGTGATTGTTTTGATGATATTATTTGTAATTACCATGCTATTAGAATTGGATACCAGTAATGACTTTTATACATTTTGTCTTTTTTTTTTTCCCAGCCAAGAAATCCTTCATAGGTCAGAACAAGTCTATATGGGGACCTCTGGAGCTGGTGGAGAAGCTGGTTCCAGAGTCCGTCAACATTGCCACAAGTGCCAGAGATCTGCCAGGCATTAAGTGTGTTTCTGCATATTTTCCATTGAAATTACAGGATAATACTCATCATGCACATTTTTGACAGTGTAATGATCCTTTTTTTTTTTTTTTTTTTGTCTGTTTGTTTTTTTTTTCAGGACTGGCTTAGGGAGAGCACGGGCTTGGTTACATTTGGCCCTCATGCAGAAAAAAGTAGCCGATTACATGAAAGCCTTGCTGGACCACAAGGACCTCTTGAGGTTGGTTGAAGTAATCAGTAACGTGGATTCAGTGTTAAGAATTACTGCTGCTGTATTAACATGGTTACACATTTTGTTTTCCCCCTATTGGCATTTAGATATATCTTTATTTTCTTTCATGTCAATTTTCTAGTGAATTTTATGACTCTGGAGCATTGATGATGGAGGAGGAGGGAGCAGTAATGGTGGGGTTGCTGGTGGGCCTCAATGTAATCGATGCTAATCTCTGTATTAAAGGGGAGGACCTTGACTCTCAGGTCAGTACCTGAAAGACTTTCTGGGCTTCATTTTCTCTCTGAACAACAAGTTGATCTTTCTCTGTTTCACATTAAGGTTGGAGTAATCGACTTTTCCCTTTACCTGAAAGACCCTGCTCAAAATGAGACCCCAAAAGAGTGAGTGTATCCTCTCTGATCTTGTTTACAATGCTTTCATGATGTTTTGAATTCCTTTGTTTTTAATATAGTTCAAATGCCTACCCTTGATAGAAATTCTTATCCCAGCAGGTGTAATCCACATCCAAGCCCTCAGCTTTCCCTTTCTTTCCTTCTAGTGATAATAAGATGACCGCCATATTGGACCAGAAGCACTACATTGAGGAGTTAAATCGCCACCTAAGTGGCACTGTCACCGACCTTCAGGCTAAAATGGACTCTCTAGAAAAGACCAACAGCAAGCTTGTGGAGGAGGTCAGACATACTTTATATATCCAGTTGTTTTTTTCCAGTTCAAAAAAAAGAAGCAAAACAACAGGAGGGAGATAGCTCTCTGTGGTCAGAAAAGCATCTGTGTGTTTTTCTTGACTCAAAATTGTGTTGTAATTTTTTTTTTTTCCCCCCTCAGCTGACGGCAGCAACAGACCGAATCAACTCTCTGCAGGAGGAACAGGAACAGCTGAAGAAAGAGAACAAGCACATTTTGCAGTCCAGCCAGAAAAAAGAAGAGGTTAAAATCTCCTACAACTAATTGCAGCTCAACTATTACAAATCTTAATAGATATGTGTGATTATATTCAAACTGTGTGATGTATGTATACTTGCAGGCAGCCCTTCAGGACAGCCAGGTGGAGCTGGAGACGTACAAACAGACTCGACAAGGCCTTGATGAGATGTACAATGTCGTGTGGAAACAGTACAAAGAGGAAAAGCGGATTCGCCAGGTTGAGTATCACCGAGCTAAATTACTATAACCTGACATAAACATGGCATTACAGTGATGAGTCACATTTGCTAGTTTTTCTTCTACAAAGAGAAGTAGTAATTGAATTTTCAGAAAATGGACAAAGTAAGAATGCAATGCATCTCTGATTTTTGTTTTAGCTCTTTTATGCAATATTTTGACATTTTCTTAAAATAAATCTGTCTATCCACCCATTTCTATATGCAAATTCACATACAAGTAGCTCAGAGTCGCAATGCACGCTCTAAAATCTGTTCAAGTGTGATGATTCCACAAGTTTCGTGTTATTCAGTTGATGTCTCATTAGACTTTAGTGCTTTTTCACCTTGTATGTGACTCATACCTTTTGTGTTTGCAAAAAAAAAAAAATGATATCAGGAGCTACAGTGTGAACTGGAGCTGCAGGTGGGCTTGAAGCAGGAGATGGAGGTGGCTATGAAGCTACTGGAGAAGGACACTCATGAGAAACAGGACACGCTGGCTGCCTTACGGCTCCAGCTCGACCAGGTCAAGACCCTTAACCTACAAATGTTCCACAAAGCTCAGGTAAAGATGGGTGCGTATGTGTGCTTTTTCTTTCTCTTGAACATGTTAACAGAATACATGTTCATAAGACTTGTGTTGTACGTCAGGACTCAGAGCAAGAAGCAGCAAGAAAGCAGACAGAAGCCGTGCAGCTTGAGCAGAGGATGAAAGAAATGGAAAAAGCCATGTTGGAGATGGAGCATAGGTATGAATATGTGCATGTGTGCTTTGTGTTTTAAGATATTCAGTAAATTAATACTTCCTTTTGATCTTTTAGACTACAGAACTCAGAGCAGGAGCGCAAACAGAGTGACCAGTCAGACAAAGACATGAAGGTGGAGCTGGAAAGAAAAGTAGATGCTTTGCATAAACAACTAACAGACCTGGATACACTAAGGTTAAGAAACACACACACACACACACACACACACACACACACACACACACACAGGGGAGAAATTGAAAATAACATTTCCGGTCCACTGTGTAGCACAGTGGATTAAGTAGAGGGGCACATGTACGGAGGCTGCAGCGGTTGCAGTCTCTCTCTGCCCTGGTTTCTTGTCTCCTCTTCACTGTAAATAAAGCCCACTCGTGTCCAAAATAAAAAAAAATAAAAAAAAAATCTGATAGCTGATCAGCAGTAATGCTAAAGATCAAGTTTACCTCCTTAGGTTCAACTACCTCTGCAAAAAATAAATATTTGAAACCTGCAGTTGTAAAAGCCTAATTTGTACTAACTATTATGCTGGTGTTACAAATGAGTTGGAGCAAAATCCTGTGGTGTAGATTTTCTGTCATCCAGGTCATGGTAATTCTCAGAGGGTTTAATCAAGGCAACTGGGCTTTCCTTTTTGTAGTTATAAGAAAAGTAAGTCCAGATGGCAGCATAAAAGCTTTAAGAAGTGACTTGAAGATGTTAAGACACAAGTGCTGAATGCAAATTTTCCCTCATGGCTCAATACTGTGACTGTGTACAAACAGCAGTTTTTTTATATTGAAGATTGGGAACACACAGTTTTGTACCTGTGTGTATTTAAAGTGAGCTGATGAGTAATGGTGTATTATGGACACAGGCTAGGTTTGGAGAATGAACTGCGCACTGAGAGGGAGGAGAGACAAAACCTGCAAAAAGCTCTGCAGCGAGAACAGGACAACAGCGCTGAACTCCGAACTCAACTACAGCAGCTCCAGGGCCTACATGTGGTCAGTCAACCCGACGTACATTATACTACAAGACTGTATGCAAAAGCATGTGCACCCTCAACAAATAAGCAAATTATATATTTTGTTTCATATACAAGAATGCACTTACAACTTTAACACTGTCACATTAATGTATAGTGCGTTTTGAGTGGAAGGATGGATACTGTATATACACGTTTACTGTGAAAAGAGAAGTTATGGAGCCAGACTGAAACAGTTTTCCCTGATTTTTTTTTTTTTTTTCCTTTCACTGTCTGACATGAACTCAGACTAAATTTATCCTGTTTTAGGTCAGTTAGGATTACTAAAATAATTTCTGTTTGCTAAAGGCCAGAAGAGATCAGGGCTTTGTGATGGACACTTTGTTGTCCTTAAGCCACTTTGTAAATAATTTGGTTTTATGTTTAGGGTCATCGTCCATGTGGAAGACCCATTTGTGCCCAAGCCTTAACTTCCTGGCTGATGTTTTGAGATGTTGCTTCAATATTTCTATGTTCTTTCCTCATGGTGCCATCTACTTAGTGAAGTGCACCAGTCCCTCCTGCAGCAAAACACCTCCACAGCATGATGCTGCTACTACCGTACCTCACAGTTGGGATGGTGTTCTCAGGCTTGCAAGCTTCCCCCTTTTCTTCTAAATGTAACGATGGTCATTATGGCCACTAGTTCACTTTTAGTTTAATTAGACCACAGGACATGTCTCCAAAATTAAGATCTTTGTCCCTTTGCAAATTGTAATGTGGCTCTTTTATGTTGCTTTTGGAATAAAAACTTCTTCCTTGCTGAGTGGCCGTTTCGGCCCATAATGACACTCTCTTACCCGTTTCAGCAGCATCTTCACAAGGTGTCTTGCTTTTGTTCTGGGGTTGATGCACACATTTCACACCCAAGCATGTTCATCTCTTCCTGAGCAGTATGATGGTTGTACATTCCCATGTGATGTTTGAACAGATAAATGTGGTACCCTCAAGAATCTAGAAATTGTACCCAAGGATAAACCAGACTAGGAGAGGTCCACAATTCTCTTCGTGATATCTTGGCTGATTTCTTTTGATTTTTTTCTTTGTCACAGAAAGAGGCAGTGTGTTTGAGGTGTGCCTCTAATGAACTCAAATGTTGTCATTTATCAGAAGCTTCCGAAGCCATGACATCATCTGGGCTTTCCCAGATTGTTTAAATGCACAGTTAACTTAGTGTATATAAACTTCTGACTCTGAAGAAAGTAATCATTATTCTGACATTTAGCAAATAGAGATCATTTCAGTAATCCTAACCGACTTAAAACAGAAAAGGTTGGTGACAAGTCTTTTTATATAATGTATATGAACGTCTGGTTTCATTTGTAAATATCACTTAACAATACATGTGCAGCTCCTAACCCATGGATTCTAATTGAAGTTAGGAAAATGCATGTTTTAAAAAGCAACTAGGTTATGCTATTGGTTTTTTACACATGGCTACAGAAATTGTCATTTTTAAACTTTTTTTTTTTTTTTTTAATGGTGCAGGAGCTGTGGGATTTGAAGCAAGAGAAACAGCAGCTGCAGCAGAAATGTGAACAGCAGGAACAGGCCTTACAGGAGATGGGACTGCATCTTAGTCAGTCAGTATTCCAGGCCTTTCCTCTGTATTAATTATCCTTTCTGTGTTACAAGATTTTTTTTTTTAAAATCATTTTTGTCTTTCTCAAAGGTCTAAACTTAAAATGGAGGACTTTAAGGAGGTCAACAAAGCCCTGAAGGTAAACAGTAATAAAACAAGACTAATTGTATAACTGAAAACACGCACAGGAAGCTCTAACATGCATGTCTACTGCTCCAGGGTCACGCCTGGCTAAAAGATGATGAAGCAACTCAGTGCAAGCAAGTGCCAGAAAGAGTTCTCCATCTCACGCAGAAAGGTTTTCTTTTTGTTCTTTAATCCCTCCCTCACCCCTTCAAATTCTGTTTATTTTAAGACATTTAAGGCAATCTGTGTTTACAGCATCACTGCAGAAATTGTGGCGACATCTACTGCAACAGTTGTTCCAGTAACGAGCTGGCCTTACCCTCCTATCCTCGGCCTGTGCGAGTGTGTGACATGTGCCACTCCCTCCTGCTGCAGAGAAGCTCATCCGTGGTTTCTTGACAAATCAACTACAAGCGTAAATGTTTCCATGCTGCACAACTACTAACTGCTGATTTTAAGTGCTTAAGTTAAATGAAAAAATGTCATCAAACCTGATTTTGGTGTTCCATCGCTGCAGTTACCTGAAATTCAGGAATTTAAGTTCCTTTTTACTAAATAGCCCTTTTTAACTTCTTATTGGAAATAGCTTATATGTGCTCAGGTTACTTTCTACAGAGACTGAAAAGCTTTACATGTGTAAATGTTTCCTTGCTGTTGACTGGAATTGATCTCACAATTTATTACTAACTTGATAAACTGACTTCTTAATGTGATTTTGAAACTCAAACTGCATGTTGGTTATGAGGTCTTATTAATATTACTGTTGCTATTACAGCTTTGGATGGCCGTTTTATAGAGAACATGCCAACTTCATTTTGATTTTCAACTTGCATTTTTCTAATTAACAATTTTCAGCTCACTACTGGATGCATATTTGTATAAATGTAGAATGTTGAAAAAAAAAAAATCTAAGTTTAGAATGTATTACAGTCTTGTGGATCATAACTGCTATAATTAATTTCCATGGTTTGGGAATGGTTGCCGAAAGGCTTTTATTATTTGATAAACAAATAAAGCCTCCAGTTTTCCACTGCTTATTTCAATTAGATATTCCAGACTAGTTTATTCACTTTGTGCACAGAAAATACAAATAGCATTTGAAGCAGTAAAAACCTCCATCATAGCAAATGTGAAATTCAATTGCCCTTGACATACAGTCTTCATCCACAAAAAAAAAAAAAAGACAAACAAAAATACCAAACTATAGAAAGCCGAACACTCGGACCATGTTAAGGGACTGAATTCAGATTAACATTTTAACTTGAAATAAAAAAAAGAGTAAACACGATGTAGAAGGAACAAATGAGGTCTAAAACATCAAGACATCAGACACTTACACTTTTTCTGTTCATGCACTCAGACTTTGAAACTTGTGTTAAATCTACTAACACAGGAAGAGTTGACCATTAAGGAACGACTGAGTGTTTGGAGAACAGTAACACAAAGCAACACTTCTGGGTAATGGAAATTTAAAGCACGGTTTCCGCACTGTCAGATCTGTGAAGAATGGGGAAGACACCTGACATTCCTCGTGACAACTGATTATTCACTTTTCTCTGAAGATCATCCACTTTCCAAAAAAAAAAAAAAAATCTACCCCTCTGTATTTTCAAAATAGCTTCAGACAATTTCCAGTTCTTCTAGCAAAATGCTGACTTAAAAAATGGAAAAAGGGGAAAAAGAAAAAAAAAAAAAAAAAAAACTACATTCCCCATCCCCCACCAAGTCCATTCATTGACCCTCTACTTCCTCCTCCACCACCGCCGCCGTAGTAACTGCTTCCCATTCCGCCCTGGTTACCTAACAAGAGAGAGAGAAATAGACACTATAGGACCGTGAAGTTCATTGCAAGGATAACATTACTTCCAGAAAAGAACTCATTTTAGAACAAATCAGTGCTCCATGTTGACCAAAAGCCATTATTTTCACTGTTTGTTTTTTTTGCCAAGTTACAGATTTGTTTGAAGCAGTGATGTATCTCAGGCTGCATTAGAAGGACTGCAAACCAGGTTGCAGCTTGAATGTCGTACATTAAAGAAAATGTAGTGACAAAGGAAATAACTGCATGCTACAAAAGTAATGTAACAAATATGTCAAATGCTTCAATCGCTTCAACCACTTTGATATATGGTTTCAGTAGGTTTAATGACAAAAACTTGCTCCTCTATGGCCTCTCATTCTGTGTAGTTTTTAGCCTAATTTCTTCCCTGATTTTCCAGACTGAGAGCACTAAGACAGCCGTCTACTGCAGGAAAGACACTTTCTACATAAGTGCTTCACACAACCCCACTTGGGAATGAAAAGGGGAGAAGGAAAACAAAAAGGCTCTTGAATACCCAAAGGCTACACTTACTTGTTTACCATTTTACTGACACAAAACCAGTGTCAAATCCATCTTTAAATCCGAAAAAAAAAAAAAAAAACCTGTGGAGCATCATTATGACAAAGGATTCATTTTCAGTTTGAGGGTTAACAGTTCTCTCTAATGGTAACCAATTTCAAAACTAATCATTCACAATCACTAAAATTTTCAGACATTTCCAACTGTGAAGTGGTGATTGTTGAGAGTTTGATCGTGGTAGCCCAGTTTATGCTACAGGAATTGTCTTTTTTTTTTTTTTTTAAAAGGACTATGGCATGATAAATTTATTATGACCAAAAATGGCCCATGAGCATCTGCTTTAGTGCACAAGTAATCATGAATGTAGAGACTTAAACAGAGATGACACTCACTATAGTCACTGTAGCCTCCCATATTTCCTTGGCTGCTGTACCCTCCAGAGTACCCTGAGCTCAGCTGACCCCCGCTGTAAGATGATTGGTTCCCTGTAGATGAAAAACCATTTCAAGTTCATGAGAACATTAAAACAAAATATTTGCAGTGTAGTTTTTGTGGAGCTGCTGTCTTCCTAAGCAAATTATCAAAATATTAGTTAAATTTGGTTTTGCGTCCTCGCATCTAAACATTTTTATTAGCAGAGCCCAACAGTTCTTAGAACAGCCAACACTTACCCATGCCACCCATCATTTGACTGCCATAGGCTCCATTACTGCCACCTGCAGTGGAGTTCAAGAACAGTTCCACATAACGGTGCTCTGAGGGGCAGACACATCATTCTGATTACACTGTTCGAAAAGGCAAAAGTCTTTATCACACTTATTTCAAAATGGACTTTGATCAAACTCACGCATGTTGGCTTTGTCTTTGGACATTGCTGCCACGGCATCTTCGTGTGTTGCAAACTCTACATCTGCCTCCCCAGTAACCCGACCGTCTGGGCCAATCTCAATATGGACCCGCACAGGATTTAGAGGAGAGAAGAACTAAAACATTAAAACAAAGGATGTGTTCACCAGTGGTACACTCGTTTCAACGGCACACGCAATCTAAATGTTTGCAACAGTGGAATGTTAATGCTGAGGCTTCATCTTACATTGTAGATGTCTGTCTCTGTGGCTCTGTAAGGCAGCCCCCTCATGTGGACACAGTGGCCTGTTGTGCTCTGAAAGGAAGAGCCGCCATCGCCATACCGTCCATCCGATACACCTGGATATACAATGAGATTAACGCCAAGACTTACTAGGACTTTACATCCTAATCTTATTAGTTTGACTATGCAGTGTTAGCATAAAGGGACATAGTCTCAGTGATTGAAAACAACAGCGTAGGTAAAGACCACTAAACTTAATTCCAACATCTTGCACTCACCGCCTCCATAGCCTCCTCGACGCATTCTGTCATAGGATCCGCCTCGGCCCATCATGTTGTAGCCGCGACCACCAGAAGGCCGGTCATAGGGACCAGGTCTCTGCATGCCCATAGGCTTCCGCTGGGGTTCATAATGAGTCCGCACCTCAGCACGGCTACTCTTGAAGATCTCAATGTACCTAAGAGCATAGAAATGGCACAATTAGGACATGGAGAAAGGAGAAAAATTGCATTTGCTTAATACTGGGCTATGCAAATGCTGTCATGGTGTAGTCCATTGGTAGTAATATCTACAAGTACTCAGTATTTGTTAATGACAGTCTAAAAGAACAATTATTGAGTTGAAAATAAAATGACTCGTCCAAATTAACAAGGGCCTTAGTCACATTTAATTTTTCTTATGGTTACCTGAGGCAATTTTTTGCTGTAAAAGTGACCCTTATCCTTTCCATGACAGCCAGTGGCCTAGTTTTAGAGGGTCAGAGAGAGCTCCAGCCCCACTGTAACCCACTCTAAGCATTACCCGTGGCAGTGGGCTCCAGATCCTTGTGTACAATGGCCCTCTGATTTTACCACCAGGGAAACTCCTTACCATTTGTCAACCTGGACTCGTGTTTAGTGCTCAGACACCATATGTTCTTATAATTTGTTGGGAAACCAATTCACGACTCTCATTCTTTAGATGATGCCCAAGCACTAATCTTCCCACTGAACATTGTGAATGTATGGTAAAGTAGAATCTAACATAGCATTTAGCATTTACGTGTGATGAATATTATAATACTTTATGTTGTTGTAGTTTCACATTAGGTTTAAATGTTCAGGGTGCACACCATAAGAAAAGCAACTTATCCAGCCAACCAACCATCCCCACCTGTGCCCTATTCTTTCCTTGTGTTTCTTTAGAGCCTTTTCAGCTATATCCTGTGAAGCAAACTGCACGAAGGCCTCCCCCGTACTCCTCCCCTGGATGTCCACCGGCAATGTTATCCCATTTGGCACGATTTCCAACCCTTCAACCCAAGGACAGATAACCCCAGCAGGGGACATATTAAATCACATGCCCAATCACAGAGAGAACTTTCTCTAAAGAGATAGAAAACTTATGGAAATCTCTATACATCACACACATACCGGTTCAGTTTTTAACTGGCCACTTAAAGGAGTTACATTCACTGCATACTGGGGGTTAAAGTAGAAATGACAGGATAGAGAAAGAATATGGAAAAGGGCATTGTGTGGGACACCAGGCTAGTGTTGGTGTGGTGATGAACAGAGAACAAGATATTGGTGAGTGACATGAGTAAAATTACTTTTAGCCCATTCAGTACTATTCTAAGCTCTGGCAGACCATGTTTATTAGAAAACTTATTTCAGAGACGAGGGGGTAAGGAGATGTAAAAAAGAGATGATACCAAGGTGTGACTAAGGTATGAGAGGGGTTGCAGCAGTGATGAATGGGACCCATTCCATCATTAGTAGGGATGCACTGATTGCTCGGCAGGTGACGGGAAATGGAAAACTTTCAGCTCGATTGGCAACCGACATGTCAAGTAAGCGCAAAGTGAGCACATCAGCTCGGCCAAACACACTCGCATGATCACATAGCACTGTATGTCTTTGGTGTACAAGTTCCAACTGAGCTCAAAAGACCCAAAGGTAGAAATTTCTAAAAGATTTAACGTGTTCAAAAGTGATGTCAGAAGATGCGTAAGATGCAATTAAAAGAAAAAGGTTCTTTAAAAGGCTCCATGCACACATGCTGAGTCTGTATGAATGTGTGTACCCATGTTCAATTGAGCAGTTATGCCCTGCAAGTGGTTACCTTAAGTCCTTAAAAACATTTGAAGAAATGCAATGACTTCAGACAAAAGGTCCCTATAGATGCATTATGTTAGAAAACACCGTTGGCACAACAAACATGCATGCTCAAAAAATAAATGATTAAATAAATTAAATTAAATAAGTAAGCAAGCCCACCGAAACGTTGGCTTTTCCCACATATCTCACATAAAAGACCTAAATAAATCTGTGCTGTCAATTAAGGTTCTTCAAGAGAAAATCAGAATTGGCAGTTCAGAACATTTGCACAAATCAGAATAGGTCAAGAAAATTGCAATCGGTGCATCTCTAATCAAAGGACAATCATCATTAGGAATAGAAAACTCAAAAATATATCTCCAGGCCAAGTTTAAAGAAAAAAAAGTGATAAATGTGAGCTCAAAATGGACATGGTGTGTAAAGAAGGTCAAGTGTATCTGAACAAATTCCTGCCCTTGGACAATCCTGAGTATTAATAATTGAAGTTGAAATTAAAGTTGCTTTTCGTTCCCAACGTCATGGCTTCACTGATTATCAATCCAGAAGTTTTATTATTAGGCACTCTTTTACAACGTAGTGGAAAAGTTAACCATCCTCAAAGGACCGTCTTCTATGAACAACAGATGCAACAACTAGTCAGTGCTGGTGAGAGAAAAGCAATGAGAAAGAAGGATGGAGAAGAAGAAGCTGACTCACTAACACCAAGGCGATTTGCAAGAAACCACCGTCAGCACAGTTTCTTACCTGAGAAAAACTGGACTATCTCCTCCTTGCTGCAGCCAAAAGGAAGGCCTCGGAGCCGCACAAGCCCATCTCCTGCTGTTTCTGGGCAATTTGGACCAGTGTGTTTCATTACCCAATCCATCTCCACATTGTTGGACTTAAACACTGCATTGTAAGAAACAAAGCAACTGGTTATCACACCTTAAACCAGAAACAACCACCAATTCATCAGGAACCAATCAAGAGACTTGACTAGTACTGTACGAACCCTCAACATATCGGTGACCCATAGTTTCTCTGTCCTTCTTCACAGCAATCTTCAGGTCGTCTTCTGCCTCGAGCTCCACGAAAGCCTCTCCACTGGGACGTCCCTCTCTTGTGTATGTGAAGTGGATTCCACCTCCATTGTTAAGAATTTTGCACCCTGTAAAATGTTTTGCAAGCAAATAATTTCCTATTACATTTCTTGCGTAACTAGTTTTATTAAAAAGAGTAATGTAGCATTTAGCATGCTTTAACAGATCTCCCAGGGACTGGAATACAATTACTGGTTATAAGCACGGTCACCTGCAACATATCCAAAAGTTATGAAGACAAAAAGCTTACTTTTCCCCTTATTTGTTTTTCTCCAGGCACTTCGGTTAATTTGTACACGTCAAATTAGAATGCAGTATAAACACACTCCAGACATACACAAAACCCACTTTCTTTCTAAGGTAATGGACTCCAAGCTTCAAGATATTCACACATTCTAACTTAGCAGACCCACAGCTCATAAGTAAAATATTTAAGTGCACTGACACATGACCCATGTTTCATATACGCTGACGAAAAAGCACTGATGTCTATGTGCCAGCAGGTGATAATAGAATTTGGTTAAAAAAAATAAATAAATAATTAAGTGCAACTGTTGGACCTCATACCTGAGAAAAACCTTTGTACTTCATCCACTGAACAGGACCAAGGAAGACCCCTGATTCGCACAACATATCCCTCATCAGCCATGACTGGTCACAACCCCTGGGTGAATAGAAGAGAGTTTGACTTAGTATGTATACAAGAAATGAGCAGATAACACAGTATATAAACATTCTTCGGTTACAAATGTAACCAAAATCTACCTATGTGGGGCTACAAGCACTTCCCCCTGTCTGATTTGACCTCAAGATTTTAAATTCTAACATTCGAGTACACTGTGTATTTAATCTATGTGCAAATCAGTCTTTTTAAAGATTTTTTTTTTTATTAGCAGGAGGAAAATTACGTCCAGTGTTAACCATCACACCGATACAGAGAATGCAAGTCCACCACATTTTAGCAGCTGTATTTGTAGACACTGCAAATTAACATTTTGTCTGCATAATTTACTTTGTGCAGAATACGACGGTAAAGTTCGCCTGAGAAATCTGTTTTATGGACGTTACTAAAGGCTGATAAAGGCTGAGCAGCAGCGCCACCTTGAGCTCGTTTTGCAGCACTAGCCGGCATTCATAAATTCACGGATCTTCTTGTTCTTATTTTACCTGCATCGAAAGTTGTTCGTATCCCGACACAATAGTCGTAGGAAACTATCACAAATAATTTATTTTCAGTTCTTCTTAGGTTACGGGCATCCAACTTCACAAAAAGCGCGAACCCGGAGTCGTTCCCCAAAGCGCACATGTGGAGCCCACGACATCAATTCGAAGAAATAGCTAAAATCGGTTGCCTTTCGATTGTATTAAACAGTTAATAGAACCAACATGTTAGTTGTGAGAAAAAAATGGTTTATTTATTTTGAAAAATAAAGCCCGTGGCCTACTGTTCGCTTACTACCGCACCCGGATACTAGAACAAAAGCGGCCCTTTCAGACTGCGCCATGTTCTTAGCTTTGACTGTTAGCTCTTGAGCGAGCTTAGATAACTAACGATTCGGAATTGTAACAAGAGTCTAATATACAAAGTCACGACTATGTTTTAAGTTAAAATATATCATTTCTCCGCGAGACTCATGTTAAGAGACGGGTGAATATATGCAGTTACCTGATCGAGCGTAAATGCTACACGCCGGAGTTTGTATGGTGGGACCTACGTGATGCAGCTGAAACCTTGTGTTCAGTTGCCAGCGTTTCCCAGCTATCCCCCTTTCAGGAACTACAAAACTGGACGCGTCCCCTCTGTGCCAAACTGCAACAAAATGACTACGTTTAAATAAATTTAAATAAAATCTAAATGTATCTTTGTGACTTGACTTGTATTAATTTCCCTGCTGCTGAACGTTCATACATCGCCTATAATGTCCTGATATTAAACTAAATGTGGGTTTTTATAAGCACCTGGCAATCTCGGCTGAATAACCAAACTGGCCTGAGTTGAGTTCACGCCCAAAAATTATGACGTTGCTCCCCGAGACCTGTTTGTCCTGGTCTGGCACTGGTACGTTTTCACAGAGGCCAGTAACCTTTAATGGCTTTATGTTTTTTTCTAAAGTACGGTATATGTAGTTAAAGGGCCACTGTTTCATGTTTTTGTTAAATAAGTCCTAACTGAACCGCTTATCAGACATGACACAAAATGTAAAGCACACTAAGACAAACAGTTACTAAAGGCTGCAAATTCACTAACAAACCAAAATTTAGATTTGAATTTATGTGATAGTAATGGAGAACAATTATCTCATTATCAGTATAGCCTACTACAAGCCTTGAATGCCAGTTTTAGTGACGTGTGTAATCCAAATATCATCATCTAAAAATTTGGGCATTATAAGTGAACAAGTGCCAGTCACTTTTCTGGAATTCACTGGCATTGATCCAAGGTAGTTCCAGATACAGAACACTTCTTGAAATTAGTAAAGATTTGTGCAGAGGTTTGCCAATCTTTAGAAATGACAAATAAAGTAATGAATGTCATTTTGTTTTAATGAGGCAGAGAGTAATTGGATAATGGCAACAGCCAGCAAAAAGTAAGGAAAATGCATATTCAGAGGTACAGACAAACTAATTTTATAATTAATCAAGTTTAATTTTTTTTTAAATTCTGGTTCCTTAAGCGAGTATGTTATGCTTTATGTACCATTACTTAAGATAAATTTAATATATATCAGGTTATGAATATTTTCTATTATTTTAGAATACTTTCTTCAGTTAGTTCTTATAAAACTGTTATGGAATAGATTTACTTCATTAAAACAGAATTTCTTTTGGAAAACACAAACCAAGCATTTACCGTTATCAAGCACCTGAAAACGACATTATTTAAATGCTATTGCAGCACATACACTCATATCAACTCAATCGAAAATGATGTATTAATTCAATAATTTATCCATCTCTGGAGCAAAATTAATTTTTGCAGTAGTTGTCATTATTTAAGTTTCTTCAAAGATTCATTATAGTTGATTCTAGCTATGGGCAGGGAGGATCTCCTGTAGTGGTCTACCACACCAGACAGGACCCCAGATAGAGGCTGTACAAAGAAGTGCCTGAAACACTCCTGGATGTGAGATGCTGGGAGGGATACATGGAATGCCACAATGAGGTAGCTGGCCTAGTATACAGAAAATATACAGAGTATTGACTGGAAGTCCCAGGGTCAAGATACGGGACAACTCCAAAAGTGGTTGATAACAACCGGGTCAAGATCCAGCCAGATCCAGACTGACAAATTGGTGATGGCTAATCAGCCTGGTCAATACTTATGT
Organism: Hirundichthys speculiger; assembly: GCA_018398805.1. NCBI lineage: Eukaryota > Metazoa > Chordata > Actinopteri > Beloniformes > Exocoetidae > Hirundichthys > Hirundichthys speculiger. The sequence goes on from JAGFBZ010000895.1 coordinate 1,713,583, forward strand.
ACATCAGAACCTATGCACATATGTGAGCAGCTCATTTGAAGCATAAACTCATCAAATGTATCCAAACTAAAACATTATAATAAAACAGATTAATATGAAATTAGTCTGTTATATCTGATAGCCATTATGTCATGTGAAATCAGACAAATAAAGTATTTAATTATTTATTGGAGCTACCAGTATAGTCCAAAGTTAGTATTTCCTTACATAAGTTTTCCCACTTTGACTTTACATAAATTAGTGAAACTAGTAACTGGTTAAGTTGGCCTACCATGTCATGTCTTGACGTTCGTTCTACAGCCTCGTGATATCGGTAAACCTAACATGACGTTGCGGTCTCAAGTTAGACGAGCAGAAAATCCAACCAATAAAAAATTGAGATTTTCACAGTTGGCCCAATGGTGTTAAGCGGATTCCCCACAGAGGCGGTCTTTCTGAGAAACAGTGCGTATCGGGTTAGGTTGTTAGAAAGTTAATGGCTGGGGGAAAGAGATCCTCCTCAACCCTCGCTTCGGGAGAGTTTCTGGATTCCCTGAAGTAAAATCACGCAAATATCTCACAAGAAAGCGCCCGGACGGACCTTTAAGTCAACAAATAGCTCGTTAACATACGTATCGCGAACACAAGTATGCAGGATGCTGTAGCCGGGACGGCAATGCTGACGGACGGCTTCGAGGACGAGATTGACTCGGTGACTCCTCGCTCCCCAGTGGCAGGGATGGGGGTAGGAGCGACGCCAGGAGGAGTCGGACTAGGGGGCATTGGGATTGGTGTAGGTGGAAAGAAAGTGCGCTTGTATGGCGAGCCAGGTGGACCTGCTGCAGAAAGACTGGATTTCAAACTAGCGGCCGCGGCCGTCCTCTCCTCGGGTCCGGGATCCGGCAGCGACGAAGACGAGGTTTCAGAGGTAGCGACGCTAAGCTAGTTAGCTGAGCCTAACCAGACATTCCTCCTCTAGCTAGCGCATTAGCTCACAGTTGGCAACCACCCCCTCCCAGGCCGCCGAAATTACGTAAAATTAACTAGTGCAGTAATGAAATAGGTACATCTTGTCAGTTCAAATGCTTGGAGACAGTTCGATGGCGACAGTGTTTGGTGAGACGAGGATGGATATTCACGGCAACCGGCTGAAATGTTTTATTTATGCAGCGCAGGCTGTGTCCACGGCCTAGTTCGGGTGGTAGAGACGACGGCCTCGTTTGGTGCTGTCGTCTCGCAAACACCCATCACAAGTTTTCAGTCTCCCAGCAGCTTCACAGCCAACAGCAAATGGAAGATGTCCACAAACCCAGGGACGCACACGGTCAGATAAATACCTGCCATTTCGTAGTTGTGGTGCAATTACGTCACTTATCCAAATCATTTAAATGAACTCCGATCGTCCCTCGCCTAACTTTTCGATCCGTTTCGATTATGCTTTTTTAGCTGAACAACTCAAAATGTCACATTTGCTTCTGATATATAAGCTAGTTGTTTTGTGTTTTTCCAGCCTTTGCCTCGGTCGGTCTTCTGGCTGCCACCGCTGTCAACTTGATTTGTCTCGTTGCGCTGGAGAACAGCTTGAATTCATGTTGTGAGGTGTCCAACTTTCCGTGTCACAACAGGGGACAGGTGTGATGGCATCTCGTCATCTCAGCTAAATATCTTGGATATGTGTTTGTAGTCAGCTAAAATGCTCAGTTTTAGCAAAATAATCTCAGTACAAATTCGAAATGTCACTCCACCTTTCCCTAGGATCCCTAGGAAAAAAAGGTCAACAAGTGCCATGTCATGTTTTATTATTGCATGTGTTGTTTAATGTGATCAGATGTTTCAGATATGAGATTTCCTGTCATTATTGGCAGTTAGTATTAATGAAATTGAGTTTAGCATATCTTATGACAACCGCAGACACGTGCAGATGTCGTTTGACAGCCGGAGAGCATATATATGATTGAGGCAAACCCTTCAAAGATGTCAGTTTTAACATTTGCATGGCAACCTAAAGGGTGGTGAAGAATTTTTTTTTTTATTGGCAACATTGCCATCCAGTCCTTAGGGATATGAAAAGAATCTGCAACACTGAACATTGGACTTTACCTGTTCAGTTGTCTATTGTATACTTTACTAACATCTGATTCAAAAGTTATCTGACCAAAACAGTATGGTCATGACAGCCAGTTTCAGATGTCAACTGACATCACTGTCAATATAATGTCTGTTTTTACCTGGGCATCAGCCTTTTAGTTGTCAAGGGTTAAAAAAAAAAAAAAGTATCAAATGTTAGTTATACCTTAGACAGTGAATTTGTGGCCTCTGTGTCATGCTTCCTCACTCACCCAGTCTACTGTATATGGCAGAAAGGGATCATTTGTTGTGCTGTTTTACTCCAGTGGAGAACTTGCTGCCCTGGGCAGTAGCTAAAATCTGAGCCCCAGGATTAAGCAGATGCAATTCTAGGCCTTTCCAGCTCTCTGGATACCAACACCCTGGGAACTGTAGTTCATTAATGGTGAAGACTGATGTCCATTGTTTATTATAAAGCCTCTATAGAACTACAGCTCCCATGTGCTGATGTGCTCTGTGTTCCAGTGGTACAGCTGAATTCATCCAAATTGCTGAATATTGACTTTCTTAACATTAGCTCTACGGGCAGACTGCTGAAAGCAAGCTGGATGTCATGCATGGACATAAAACTATATTTTTACTTCAGATTTTTGAAGACAGTAAATTTGCAAACTGTTGAATGACGGTGATTTGAGGGTCATCCAACTCCAATAATTATTTTTGTCTCAAACCTTTAAACCCATAAGTTATTTTAATGACAAGAAGAATGTTACTGTATAAGATAAATTACTTAAAGATATCATAAACAATATTTGACTCAGTTATTATTGTTGTGGTCAGTAGATTCACTATATTCATTCCAGCAGCATTTGTCTAAATATGAAAACAAGCATTAAGTCTTTTCACTGGGATCTAATAAGAAATTCCGTTTAAAAATTTGGTAAAAATGTTTGTTTTGTACAGGTTACTTCCCCTTGCTTAGATAACAGGCAGTTTTCCATTGGAGGGTTTTTGGCGATATTGATCACACAGTCGTGAGGGTAGCTGAGAAATTTAATCTACCTGTGTACAAAATTGTCAAGTAATTTACCCCAACTACCTGCAACGCAAAGGAAGATACTTTACAAATGCATGTAAATTCAGACATTGGTTAGTCTAAAACTAACTAAATGTAATATCTCCTTAACCTTTTTTGTTTTGTTTATTTACAGGTGACGATTTGTTTCTGTAGCATTTAAATGGTAATAAATTGTGAAATGTTTATGAAAAGAGGAACAGCTGACCAGGTGGAAAAAAAACTGTAATAATTTTAAGTCTTTCATCTTTAGGATACACTGTTCAGTTTGAACTGTAGCCAAAGTGGTTAAGGTTGGCTGTAAATAAAAAAAAAAAAAAAATAGAAGTTGTTTTATGTTAAATAAATGCAGTAGTTCAGGTCTTTTTTTTTCTGGCTAAATGAACCATCTGTACTGTAATTCATGACATCCAAGTGTGCCAGAACTCAGGTATAAAACTGGTGCTGTGCTTAGGCAGCTGACTCTCAGCTGAATCTCCCTGTGTGCAAGAGTTATAATTCCTCCCCATCGTGCTTCCTGCGCTTTGAATCTGTTATCCATGTGTTCCTTTTTTTTTTTGTTTTCATGCTGCTGAGAGAAACCGTAAATAAACAAGAGCCACATGTCTGTTTCTTTCATAGGTAGTGTGTAAAAATGTCGTCACCATTTTACACAGCAATACAGACTGTAGTGTCAACCATAAGTTATTGTATTAATAATCTTATTGCCATTTTTTTCCCTTGTTGAGTTGTATTGTTTATGCAGAAAACTAGATACCGATGAGCGTTTAATTTGGCCAAATCTGCTGTTTTTGAAAGTCACATTGAAAGCTAACTTGAAAATCAGAGTACTCAAAGGAATAGAAGGGAAAAAAAAAACTAGTTTCTGACCCCTTTCTGTCTCCCAGGTGGAGTCATTCATTTTGGACCAAGAGGACCTGGATAACCCCATTATGAAGACAGCGTCAGAGTTGCTTTTGTCCAGCGCTACAGACGGAGTAGATTTGAGGACTGTTGATCCAGAGACACAGGCCCGACTTGAAGCTCTGTTGGAAGCTGCAGGTATGACTGCTTTGTCTGATCTCGATTCAGCTCAAGACTTAACACATGTTAATTTGTAGTTATACATTGCATTATTGGCCACACCCAAGTTTGGCAATAGCATACTCTAACCTTTGACAAGTAAGACCACACCATTGTGGCTCAGTTCCTCTGTCTTTCTTCGCAATGTTTAAAAAAAGGGCCATCTTTATATTGCTTGTTAGACCTTTATCAAGAAAGGTTATATAGAAAAACCTTTGTCTCTGTTATTATCTGTAAATAGTTTCAAAGTGATTTGGATAAATTTGTTCAATCAGAACTTGTAATCTTGGTTTAAGAAGGTCTGTATAGTTTAATCCAGTAGGCCGGGCGTCCTGGCCTCGTTTGAGCCTGTGAACATTACCATGCAGATTAACGCTGGAACATGCTTGAGCCTCCACAGCATGCACAGAGCTTGTGTTGAACGACTAATGGCTAATCTCATTCTAGTCCCCTTTCTCCAAGGCCCGTCCTACTAGAAGAGGAGTCATTTACAGTGGACACTCCTTTAATGTACATATGTATTATGTAGAATAAATCTATTTTTACAATTCCAAATATCAGCAATAAAAATTGGAGATATTTTTAATAAGCATAAATAGGAGTGGTGCTCTGTAATGGTTGTTGTCGAGAAGATTAGTACAGCCTTTTTTATTCTCAGCATAAACAAAATCAAATAAAATACTTTATTGTCCCTATGGGAGATTTTTTTTTTTTTTTTGGTGGGACTGAGTTGCTGCAATAGTAGTACAGGCCCATGCATCTGGTGGTGTCTGTGGCTCATAGACATAAAACAGCTGTTTATTCCAGATTATTCATAACCAAATGTGTTAATGTAATGACTTTGGGGTTATTTTAACTTTCTGTAACATTTTGTACAAATAACATATGAAAGCAAAGAAGAGTAAACAATGCAACACTGTTAATTTGATATGGTGGCAGATATTTTTCAAATTTGGTTATTTAAGGCAGGGTTTTTTTTTTATTATTATCAGAAAATGAACTGAAATTTTGAGCTCCTCCTGTTAAAGATCATAAAAGTAGGATTAAATTCAGGTAGCACAAAAAGAACATTTTAGAAATTTTTAGAAAACATCATGTTTCAACTACTTTTCAAACAAGTTGTTGGAGATGGGGTTTTTTCACCCCCACATCAAAGTTTTCTTATTTGTCCCAGTTTGTCTTGGAAACCATGTTGTACTTCTTGGGAAATTGAGAGATTGGAAAAATCAGATTCCCCTCTACTGTCTTTGTGGTCTATTGAGTTTTCTGATATTGAACACGTCAAGGTGATGTTAAAGAGCACTGCACCCAAGCTTAGGTTGTCTGTTCTTTCTTCAGTGCAGGGATGACACTTGTGCTCAGCTCAATGCAGCACACAAAAAGGTTCTTGTATTGCGCAACACACATAAGTGCACGTGTTTTGTAGTGGAGAGCAGCACCCACCATATCCTATCCAAAAGGCCTTTAAGTTTAGTAGAGCACTAAGACTAAAGCAGACCACAGGCAGACAACTCATCTGTCATGCTTGTTAGTGGTCATTTGGAAAGCAAATTTACAGAAGAGGAGATTCACAGATTGTATTATGAAAAAAAAAATACATCTGTGGATCATTTCTTTTTGTTTCTCTCCTTTTGGCTCGTGAGCAGACATGATGATATGTAGATTTGCAGCCCTTTCAGCCAGACAGCGAAAGCTGTTAATTTAATTTAAGTTGGTCTGTCTGAATTTGTCCAAAATGCTATAGCTGGCACAGCTTGTAACCCAGTAGTCCTTTTGGATGATAAACTGTAATCCTTTAATCTAAAACAAAGTAGAGCATTGAACCTGTTGCGACAGGATGGTGTGACATTTCACTGGCATATAGGGGGACCGCAGTCTTTCATAGCACTCTTTCAGGAATTTAGAATAAGGTGACAGGAAACTTGAAAGACAATGAAATCAAGAAACTACTCCAGAAAACAAAAAATTTCAGCCTATTAGTCAAACTCTACAGGACAACTTTTAACTACTAAAAGTTAAAGCCTCTGTGAAAAAGGTGTCTACATAAGCAAATGCAAGTGAGTCATAGTCTGAAATCTGTTCAGGGGGAAAAAAAAAAAAACATGACATAAATGATCATTATCGCACAAGCAGCTGGAGAGAGTAGCTGGGTATATTTTTGATATGTGCATTTCTGTACAGCACAGCAGCTGGTCAGCAAGTCCCAAGCTCTTGTGAGAAATTTGGATATGGAGTCAAAAATGAAACTGACAAGTAACGGAAGCAGCCAGCTAGAAAAGAAAGATAAAGAAAAGGCTCTGAAGTACACTGTTTAGTACATATTAGTGGCTAGCATTATTTAAATTTCTGTCCAAATAGTCATGTTTTCTGTCATATGATTTGTTCTGAACTGGAATAAAAATTGGATTTATGTCTGAAAGCAGTCTTATTATCCCATTATGAAAAATAAAGGCTTAAATATAAACTTAAATAAGCTTTAAAGTGACCTATGACCATCATATATCCAAAATGTCAAATTGATCTCACCCTGTGTCTTCACTCAGTCTTCTCCTTTTGCTCTTCTCTTTGGGGGTCGGCACAAGAAATCATTCGCATCTATGTAACCCTAACCTCTGGATCCTCTTTTATCACACCAACTAACATGATGTCCTCTTTCACTGCATCCAGAAATATCTTCTTTAGTTCTAACCTCGTCATCCTTCTACCAATATATTCACTATCCCTCCTCTCTTCATGTCTAAACATCCCATTGTGGCCTCTGTTTTTCTCTCCAAAACATCTAACATGTGCTGTCCCTCTGATGTACTCATTTCTGATCCCACCCATACTCATCATTCCCAAAGAGAACCCAATATTTTATCCTTTTCTACCTCCAACTCTGCCTCCTGTCCTTTCCTTCAGTGCCACAGTTTCTAAACTAGAAAGCACTCAGAGAGCGCAGACCTTCACCAAGTTCAACAATTCCCCCATATAGCGATTTACAGATGGCGATAAAAATCGCGTTCTGGATCAGATCTGGATCAGCCTTTGAAATTTGATAGAGGTTCCCATTGTCAATCCCTGAGTCAAATGTCATGAGTTTTGGGCAATAATTGATGGAGATATTGAGAAACAAAATTTTTGGCCACATTGACCGCAATGTTATCAAATTTGAAAGTGATCCAGAATCCAGGATTTCTTCTGGATCACATCCAAAATGAAATAAGTTCTTCCTTTTCACATTTCTGACAACTCCTGAAAATTTCATCAAAATCCATCCATAACTTTTAATTTTCTTGTACACAGACAGACAGACAGAACGCCTGCAAAAACATAACCTCCTTGGCGAAGGTAACCAGACAATATCCGCAGGTCTGGCCACCATCTTATCCACCTTTGCTTTCATTCATGCTGATGCTCCTCACTCAGTGATGTTGGCCATAGTATGGCTTCAATAATTAGTTTTTATAATTGATAATTAGTTAATGAAAATTATTTTAGAGTTGATGCATCCTATGAAACCAAATAAATGTCAGAGAATATCTCAGGTCTTTCCAGTTTAGTGGTAAATCTTCATATGTCTCTGCAATGCAATACTTCAGGGGTGGCCAACTCCAGTCCTTGAGAGCCGCAAACCTGCATGTCTTAGATGTTTCCCTGCTTCAGCGCAACTGATTCACATGAATGGTTCGTTAACAGACTTGTGCAGACCTGGATGATAAGTTGATGATGTTCTATTCATTTGAATCAGGTGCACTGAAGCAGGGAAACATCTAAGACATGCAGGTTTGCGGCTCTTGAGAACCAGGGTTGGCTACCCCTGCATTACAGAGAGTGCTGGAGTGCTGTACAGCTTCCATTGTTTGACATAAAGTGCATGTAGAGCAGTGATCCCCAACCTTTTTTGTGCTATGGACCGATTTAATGTCAGGCAATATTTTCACGGATTGGTCTGTAAAATGTGTCGCAGATAAATACAACAAAATAAAATGATACGACCAGCATAAAAACTGTGGTATTTGCTGTATATTGTAATAAAACTGTGAATCCGCTGCTTATTCATGTGCAACTTTAATAGAAGCGTCCTTTTAACAACATCACGCCAACAACAGAACATCGGTAATATCCTCTTCACGCAAAGACACTTTCTTAAGACATTTGTGTTTTTTACTCATTTTGCCAGCTTGGGGGTTTAAATGTATCACGTGACCGAGATCTTGAAGTTTTGTCATGTGTCAAGAGTAATTCATGGATGGATGTTTTGGAGAGAATCTGATAATTTTTCAAAATAAAACATTATTTAGACTTGGAAAATAAATCAAATGGTAATAATGGAAGTTATTAATTTTTTTTCCTTCGCGGCCCGGTACCAAATGACCCATGGATCGGTACTGGGCAGGGGACTGGGGGTTGGGGACCCGTGATGTAGAGCACTAAAGACGATGAGCATGTGAACAATGGCTGAATAGGGGGAGGGTACAGGTAATCAGGGTGGAAACAAAAAACATACCTTGAACATACACGCATTGCACTGACTAACTGCAGTGTGCTCTTCTAATCATCATAAGTTGGTGCATAGATGTGAGGTGATTGTTGAATGACTGGGCTGCTGCACTATTAAAACAATCTTCCAAGCCCTCACTCACCAAAGTTAGGAAAAGTAATGTAGGGGTGCTGTTTTTTCATGTCTTTATATGATGAGAAATGCAGTATATTGTATGGAAATAGGGCTGTGGTTAAGAACAATAGCAAAGTTTTTTCTTTCCTACTATTTTACATATCACAATGTGCAAGAGAGATGCAAATTGATGTAATATATTCAAATTGATTTCCAGTGTTCTGATGTAATACCCTCTGACATATCACCTTGTTATATATTTGTTATTTTGAACAGCAGAAGTTTATAAATTAAAACCTTATGAGACTGGTTAAGAAATCCAATTGCCAAAATATGTTTGATAGACAAAACAAATTGCGATAGGGAATTGCCAGGAATAAAGTCCTTCTCCAGCCAAAACACACAGGCACATGCACACGGAGCTAATTTAATCTTTTCTTACTTTTTACATTTGTTTATTTTGCTGTCATGTTCTTCAGTTATGCAATACTACAATTAATACTCAAAACTAGGGCTGGGCAACGATTAAAATTTTTAATTAGCGATTAATCGCATAATTTCCCTGATTGATCAGGATTAATTGCATTGTATACGGAAAATCAAATTATGAATTCAAAAGTAGTGTAAAGGTCACTTTTATTTAAATGTTCTGCTGCCTGAACTAGAAGTGCCATAACATTTGTTGTTCAAACACTTTTAACATCAGCACTTGTCAGTAACACATATTTAGTGTAAATCTCATCTTAAAAAATGTAAAATAAAAGAAAGCATATTGTCACTGCCAGGGCATTAATGTCATCCTGTTTTTTTTTTTTTTTTAAATCCTAACAATCTAGAGGCCACAATCGATACATTAACACAGGTCATTTCTGAGGTAACAGCAGAAACTTTTGATTGGGGGGTTTAACTTGGCAGTTGCTACAAATAACCTTGTTTCTGTTGAATCCTCCCCTGGGAGAACTTTAAAATGAAAATGTCCATGTAACTCTAACTTTTCTTCTGTAACTTTATCAATCCGTAAATATCTGTGTATCATTTGTTTTTTTTTTTTTTTTTTTCATTTTCAATTGTCAATCAAAAATGGTAAGAATTAAAAAGTGACTTTATTTTTTTCCCGTTTTTTAATCTAACACACACAAAAAAAAGGCCTTTTTTTTATATTTCAATTTTAGCAAACAGGCCATTGGGACTGAATTTGTTTTTAATATTTTATTGTCTGGTTTACATGACTCAGAAATGGCTTTGTTTTATAATCGAGGAATAGACTTTCTGTTGTCATTACACATCTGTGCCACTAGGTGGAACCGAACTGAAGTTAACCAGCTAGAGAATAGCACAACACTGAACACATGGAGCAGATTTGATGATAAATGCAGGAATGACGCGATCATCTTGAACAAAGGGGTTTGAAAGTTTTTTTTCCAGACAGAATTGTTAATATTGTTACCTAAGTTGCTACCTAAACTGTAAAGTTCATTGATTTTTACCGCTCTCCATGTCTGTTTAAACTTTTCTGCAAGTTTACCTGCCAATTATTTTCCGGTTCCGCACCACGTGCGATAAAATAAATGTCGGCGTTAATAAATTAATGCGTTAACATGTTAACTTGCCCAGCCCTACTCAAAACATTACACTAATCATATTTGAGTTTATAAGTGAAAGCATACGCTGAGATCTTCATTAAGCCAGGTTGACCATATTTTAACATATATAAATTCTAAATGTAGCTGAATAAAGGTGATTTCCGACTATGGGATTGTCAGACTCATGGTGGGCCTGTTCAGATTACAGGATTTGCTGCTATGAAATTGGGAGATTTAAAGTAATTTACCTGTTCACATTACATGACCTGAGACAAGGTTACACACTACAGGATCTGATAGTGACTTGGTCTTGCCAACTGCTCTCTAGAGTTTTTGTAATGAAAAAGTAGTTGCTGACTATGTTGTGTTATGGGGTGTTGTGTCTGTCTACCCTTTCCTTTGTGGATTTCCCCTTCATCGGGTGAAGGAAACCAGCACTGACTGCAGCTCCCCTGACAGCTCCAGATAACTGGCCATTGGTAATGGCTCTGTGACACGTCAACAAGCGTCTTTGACGAGTCTTTGAGTTTTTCAGATGTGAGGATCTAGTTGTGACACCCAACGAGTGACTCCTTGCCAATTTGCCACTGATGTGACAATGAGCTCTGTAACTGGCAAATTTGACATACAGTCATCTCGTCTGAAAGAGCCTGAACATTAATGGCAGGAAGCTCAGTTTTGTCAGTTTTACCTGTCACCGTCTCTTCCATGATCCCAGAGCTGCTTAGAAGAGATGGCAAACTTTTTTCCCCCTACATTAGCTCTTACTCGTGAACTTTTTATATAGGTGCCTTAGATCCGAAAAGGATACATCTCGTATCACTCTTCGGTGATATGCGGGGTATGCTTGAGATATGCTAGGTCCATTGCAGACCTGGCAGAGCCTGCAATGGACCTCATTTTTGTATATTATTTTTGTAGTTGGACAAAGCTTTGACAGCTGCTGTCTTTGACTTTGCATCTTTCTCTCATTTCTACTCCATTAGCATCTAATCTGATAGCACCACACATTTTACTGGTGCCTGGCAGCAGTAAAACAGTCTTTTTTTTCATTGCAGTTGGCAAACACCTCAGAGCTTTACTGCTACCTGTTGTTAGCTTACCAAGTGCAATAGTTGCATTTCAGAACAATAGTTGCTCAAGCTTTTGCATTCCTGAATTTCCCCAAAAGGGATTAATAAAGTATCTTTTGATTGGATTGATTTTTTATAACCTTATTGCCCATCCTCAGTGGGAATTGTCATAACCAAACTATTTTACTTTCCTGGGCAGCATAATAGCTTAAAACCTTTCTTTAATTTTTAAATTTATCTTCAATAATTTTCCACATAAAAGAAGTGTTTAAATATATAAATGCACAATATTAAAGTTAGTTATACCATATTTTGAACTTTAATATAGCAGCAAACAGATGTTCTGATGTATATGTTAAGATTTATTAATGTAAAAACATCACACTCGAGAGAGACGTCTCTTCTCTAACAGTTGGATCAGAGTCTCTGTTTAATGTTGTGGCAGTTAAACCAACCACAGGTACATTTTGGAGCTCAAGAGCCTGTTTTTACAGTACGAAGTGGAGCAAACTAGCTAACTGTGAGTTGGAGTGAAACTACAGTGAACTACAATCTGCCGAAAAGCTCTAAAATAGATTCTGATGGCTTATTTTTGTTTGTTTGTTATGTTTTTGATTTATTTTTTTTTTTGGCCTGATGCTGTTTCTCTTGTGACACACCTACACCTCATGTTTTGCGAAGGGTGAATATAGCAAAATTTCAAATATGGAGAGAAGAGAGACATCAGCCGATTACGGTTTCAGTCTGACATTGAATTCTTACATTTTGGCTTTTACTGCTCTTTTGCACACAGTAAGTTGTATGCTAATTTGATTATTCTTGCACTCTTATATTTGAATATTTTTTTTCATACCTCATTCAGAAGATGGTGTATAGCAGAGATATTTGACCTGACTGAGACAGGACCTAGCAGACGTACACAGTTTAAATCTGTCTAATTCACATAAATCCACTACGTGATGTTGAATGCAACATTTTATAGGACAAGAAAATGTTGTGCAATATTATATAGAAAATCATAAAAACCTTGACAATTAAAAGTAACACAAATTTTTCATGATGCTATCAATGGTGTTCTCAAAAGAGTTGACTAAAATAAAAGAAGACAAAAACAGTGACTTGTGTCAAGAAAAATGACAGTTCTCATGAGGATAATCTGATTTAAAGCTCTGTGGTATTTTTGAAGAACTATGGTTCTTTGGGACCAGTTGGCCTTTTGTTTCTGCATCACAAAAGACAGATGAGGCTTTTAGACCAATTCTTTGCACATGAGTGTTAGATGTAACCAAAGAATATAAAATATAATTTGCTCAGTAAACAAGACTTACAGCACTAACACAATATTACATTTTATCGGTAAATACCCGACTCAATTTAGCTGTGAACCTGATTTTCTTAAAATTTCTTAAATTCTTAAAATTTCTTACAAATAGTACTTCTGGTGCCAGTTTCTTCTGTGGATTTTGGTTTACCCTTGTCATGATGTATTTTATCTGGGTAAAACCTGATTGGAGATAATGTTGGGTAAACATGACAGTTAAGGGTGGAGTTCAGCAGGAGCAGCTGCTTATGGTTGAACATGCAATAAAGTTTATAGGGAGGCCTCTGTCTTTGTCCTTTCACATGATAAATTAATGCAGATTTATGTCATATTATATTTGAATGCTTCTGTATGACTTTAAAGATACTGTAAACTCTGTATATTTATAATCTTGTGTTGGTATTGACTTGGTCATGAATTTGACTAAGCCAAGAACAGAGCATGTGAGCGGAGCGGAGCGTGAGCGAGCGAGGAGCGGAGCGGACGAATTTTAAAAGGAGCGCAGAGCGGGAGTTTTTTTTTCTAGGATGATTCGGGTGGAGCGGGGCGTCATCCCGCTCCAGTTTCGCTCCGTTACCGCTCATATCACGGTCTTCAAGTATAACAATAGGAGGAGAACAGTGAATGAAAAATAGTTTCGGGAAAGGTTAATAACAAACAAAAGTGTATTAAACCAGCTAATTCCGTTAGGTGAAATTATTTTCTTATTTTTTCTTGTCAGTAAATATCTATTTTTTGGACTTTAAAACGGCTGTCGGCTCTGCGGGCCGGGCATACACTGTGCGACTGTCGGCTCGTTTTGAGCCGATTTTCCAGTCGTGCGAGTATTTTTTGGATCGGGCCGAATTTCGACCCTATCGTGGGTCGTGCTTCGTGCAGTATACGTGGGGTAACGACGAGAGATCAACACCTCCCGACGAGCTCCCGATCACAAGTCGTTTGCTCGCAAGGAAATCAAACGTGTTTGAAATCCTGGTCGCTCCTCGTGAAGGTATCGCACAGGTAGAAGCAGTAGGTGCGTTTGAGATGAACTGCGCCTCGCCTGGTGAGTAGACGAGATCAGGCGGCCGCAGCAGGAGGTGGAGACAAAAAGCTGCAGTCACGTCGGACAGTTTCCAGCATACAGGTGGAGACACTTACTTTAGATCACCTGTATGTTAGTTTACAGACCACGTTCTTAGATAAAGTGTCCTCGATCGCTGATTGAAGTTAAAATAAAAGTGATCCTCCTGTTGCATGAAACGTGTTCTTATCTGCATTGTGCGCCGCCCGCCGGTGATCGACTCTGCGCAGGCCTGGCTCATTTCGAACGCACCCTTAGGTGCGTTATGAACGTATAGTGTAAGCAGTCACGTCGCATCAGAGCATCGGGCCGTACAGTGTGAGAGCATTACTCGTGGGCTGTGAACTTTTGAACTCAGCGATCTAGTCGTGCAGTGTGAGATAGGGCTGAATCAAACGATTTAAAATATCGCACAGTGTATGCCCGGCGGTAAACATGTACATTTTATATGCATGCAAACATTTTTGGAGCGGAGCGCGGAGCGGAGCGGGGTGCAGTGTTACTGGAGCGCTGAGCGGTTATGGGTGGAGCGGCGTTTTGCGACTTTGAGGGAAGAGCGGAGCGGTGACAACCTTTGTGAGCGAGGAGCGGAAATTATCGCCGCTCCACTCCGCTCACATGCTCTGGCCAAGAACTAATATCTTGAAGACATTTTAAAAAGCCGGACCAAATTCCCATTAAAATCATATCGACTTGCCTGTTCGACTAACAACCTCCTCCACGAATGAGATTTCAGACACAGTCCCATTTTTGTCTTTTGATATTGTTTGTACCTGACTAGTTTGATAAAATTAACTCACAGATGATTTATTGAAAGTAGTGACAGGGTACATTAAGCCATATTAACAAATGCTTGTCTGTGTTTTCTGTGTATCCCCCCCCCCTCCCGTGTCTGCTGCTAATAACCCTGGATTTGATTGGCTGGACTGGACTTGCTTCTTCATCTGGTCTGGTGTGATTATGCTCCCCTGTGGTTTGCATTGCCCTATGCATCTCTGCCTTCTTGGTGTTTGGCAGGCATCGGTAAACTCTCCACTGCCGATGGTAAAGCTTTTGCAGACCCTGAGGTGCTACGACGACTGACATCATCTGTGAGTTGTGCCCTGGATGAGGCGGCAGCTGCCCTGACCCGTATGAGAGCTGAAAACACACTCAACGCCGGCCAAGCCGACAAGTATGTGTCTTACCCATACTTAAATAATTCCTCTGCTCCAAAAACTCAGCTACATACTGCAGAATCTATGTTTGTCTTTATGTTTGTTGGATGTGTTTGCGTTAATGTGAGGCCTATGTGTGCTCACCTGTCACAGTGGCAGTAATTGTAGCAGTTTGGTTATTTTCAGCCGTAGTTTAGCAGAAGCGTGTTCAGATGGGGATGTCAACGCTGTTCGCAAATTGCTGGATGAAGGACGGAGCGTCAATGAACACACAGAAGAAGGGGAGAGCCTGCTATGCCTCGCCTGCTCTGCTGGCTACTACGAACTTGCACAGGTCTGGACGAGCTAGGTTTTATTATTATTTGTTTTTGTTATTTTTTTATATGCCTTAGCATAATTGATTAATATGTTTCTTTGTGGTTGTTGTCAGAACATTGACCTAACCCATCTGCAAAAGAAACATAATGTCATGATTGCATTACTGGTTAATATTGGAATACTTCTAAGGCAAGTCGTCTCATCTGCTAACAATATTACCTTTCATCCCCAGGTTTTGTTGGCTATGCATGCCAATGTGGAGGACCGGGGCATCAAAGGCGACATAACGCCACTTATGGCTGCTGCCAGCGGAGGTTATGTGGACATCGTCAAACTGCTTCTGGTTCACGGGGCAGACGTTAATGCCCAGTCCTCCACAGGTAATACCTTGAATGAAATTATCCTTTTTATTCTCTGTTTTGCTCTCAAATTAACTTTGCTGTTTGTTGTCTTCCAGGCAACACAGCTCTGACGTATGCATGTGCTGGTGGCTTCGTGGACGTGGTGAAGGTGCTTCTCAAAGAGGGTGCAAACATCGAGGACCACAATGAGAATGGACACACTCCTCTTATGGAGGCAGCCAGTGCTGGGCACGTAGAGGTGGCCAGGGTACTCTTGGAGTATGGCGCCGGCATCAACACACACTCCAACGAGTTCAAAGAAAGCGCTCTCACACTTGCTTGCTACAAAGGTTAGAACTATAATGTGATGTTGATGTCTATATATTTTTGCCCTGTTGGGTAATGCAATATGTTGTAGAACACCATTTACTAAACCTTCCAAATTTGTATGACCTTATTTGTCCTTTGCAGGTCACTTGGATATGGTACGCTTTCTGTTGGAGGCTGGAGCAGACCAGGAGCATAAAACAGATGAAATGCATACAGCGCTGATGGAGGCTTGCATGGTGAGCATCTCACCCAAACCTCAGTTTGAACTTAAGTCGTTAGCTTTTCTGTTATATTCTTTCTCACACCCTTTTTTTTTTCTTCTTCAGTATGTTGGCAGGATTTGCTGAGGTCTTAATGTGGACGTGCAATGCAAATAGTACAATTTTCCTACTTGAGACTATATATTTGACTGTCTGAAGTGATTACAAAATCAAAAGCTGCAACATAATGGAACCCTACTCATCTTTACCTCCATCCAACTTCATGTCATGCTATATCTCAAAAGAAAGCAGTGTCATGTTGTAATATCGATTTCAAAAGAAGCACATCTCAAGAAACAGTGAGATGGCTTGGAGTCTATTGGCTCACTCAACCCTCTAAAACCGGCTGCTGTGGACAAAGCTTTAAAACGTGTTGAAAAGGTTATTTCTGTACAGGTACCCCTGGGGCATCTTAACCAAAGCATGTCACAGACATTTCATCTAATCTCAGGAAATCTCTTTTAAAGCATCTCCTTTAAAATCCCCTGACACATCTCCTTTAAAGCTTGTCATGAACATGCTCTGATCAGAGAGAGATGCATACACTGTCACAGCTTCCTTTTTATCTATGAATTTACAGCTCTTCATACAGCGGGAGTTATGGGATGGAGTGAGCTGCTACGAAATTATCTTGGCACCACCATGTAAACTTAAATTTGGACACAAATCATGCTCAGTAACCCTTGGCAGGAGAGGGATATTATAACTGCATGAAAGAGCATACAATACACACAGACACACACCAAAAATATTAAATAATTTGAAATCTACTTAATAGTTTAAATGCTAAAATCAAATTTAAAGTTGTACCATTTCAAGGTTAAGCAAGCATATGGATTGTTTTCTGTAAATTATGAATTTTGGAAATATTCTATGAGCAAAAATTAGTGCACCTTTGGCACTGTTGTAGCGCAGTAAAAAAAAAAACAAAAAACTATGAAAACAGAAACAAATACTTTTGGTTTTGGTTTTTGGCCATCGTAACATGTTTTGAAATGGAAGTTGTCAGAAGTCAGAAATAAAGACTTTATTTTTTTTCTTTTTTAGCTTAACTGGAAAGCGGTGGTTTATATGTATTCATGTGCTTATCTCTACATTCTCCGTGTGTCTCGCTGTCCCAGGATGGCCATGTGGAGGTGGCGCGGCTGCTGTTGGACAGCGGTGCGCAGGTCAACATGCCAGCTGATTCCTTTGAGTCGCCCCTTACGCTTGCAGCTTGTGGAGGACATGTGGAGCTGGCAGCCTTGCTCATAGAGAGGGGTGCCAATTTGGAGGAGGTATATAAAGAGACAGTCCTACATACCAAAACCAGAAAGGAGGAAGACATTGGGGGGGGGGGTTCAGTTCGTATTTATTTGTTTGGCGCTCTATCTAGCAACATGAATTCTGTAGCTGCTTCTTTTCTGTGGAGAAATGCTTTCATGCTGCCCCACTACTAATGAAATCTCATGAACTGAACTTTATGTCAGCTTCCAGAATTAATGTTAAAATTAAAGACATTTCGTCTTTATTATTTTAACACACTGTTAACCACTGGCCTATGTTTGGGAATAACTCAAGTTCAAGTTAAACAAGGATGAAGGTAGTATTTCCGTAGTTATTTTAATCTTCAAACTTACTGAAATTGTGGAAAATTTTCTCTGCTCGGTTAGACTACTCAGACACAAGTCCAGCTGAATCTCACACCACAAGCAATCTTGGCATGAGTTACAGTAGTACTCATACTTTTTCTCCATGTTTGTTTCCAGGTTAATGATGAGGGCTACACTCCCCTTATGGAGGCAGCAAGAGAGGGCCATGAGGAGATGGTAGCACTGCTGCTGGCTCAAGGTAGAAAGCTTTGTTCTAACATCTGGGAAATGGAAACTTTGGAGTGCAGTCTGATAAACAGTTGAAACTTATGTTTGCCTATGATCAGTCGTCCCTTAATGTTTGCCTGCTTTCTAGAGGGAAGAACAATTAAAAGTTCAAAATGAAATGTGAATGCGAGTTATGAACTTATTCATTTCTCACTTTTAAAAAGCACACAGTCACCAGTTGCTAAGTTTTATTTTTCTGTTGTCCAGGTGCTAACATTAATGCTCAGACAGAGGAGACCCAGGAAACAGCTTTGACGCTAGCGTGTTGTGGAGGATTTTTGGAAGTGGCTGACTTCCTCATAAAGGCAGGGGGCTGATATTGAGCTGGGCTGCTCTACTCCTCTGATGGAGGCTGCACAGGAAGGCCATCTGGAGTTGGTCAAATACCTACTGGCTGCAGGTGAGCAGGAAAAACAGAAAGCAACAGGCTACAGAATTCAGAGAATAAAAGCTTATAAATCATGTGCTTAGCTGTATTAAGGAAGCTTTACTTGCACTTTTACGCTTAATAATCATTTTCCGTTGTTTTTACTATTTAGGGGCAAATGTTCACGCCACCACAGCGACAGGTGACACAGCATTGACCTACGCATGTGAGAATGGGCACACTGATGTGGCAGATGTGCTGCTACAGGCTGGAGCCAACTTGGTATGCATACTCTGAAATCCCCTTAGTCACTCATTATTGGCCGTGTGAGTCTGTCTGCAAATGTTCCTTAAGCCCTTTTCAGACATTATGTGTGTAAAATTAATGGCTTTATCCAGAGTGCAAATTATACAATGACAATTGGGGGGTCAACATTTTCTAGAGATGACAAAAATGACAATTTTTGTCATCTTTAGGGGGGTCGAAGATGACAAAAATGACAATTTGTACCTTCTTTAGGGGGGTCGAAATTGTAACTGGGGGGGTCAAACCCCCCCGTAATTCGCACTATGGCTTTATCCATCCATTAAATGGCAAATGGTCCTAACTTGTCCAGTTCCCTTTAATGTTATCATGGTTTGAGTTTCTCATTCACCGATTCGCTCAAACACACCGAACAATTTTTATTGTACAGATGCACACTGTATACAGTATAAAGTGCTTTTGTCAGTACAATCACACCATTGACCATGTCAGAGGCAATCTGAGGGTACAGCGTCTTGCCCAAGAACACTTTGACACATGGAACAGTTAGGTATCAAACCACGCGTTGGGAAACATGGCCCATATTTCCTGTTCAAGTTTTTTGATGTTTCAGCAAGACATCCCTTAAAGAGAGAGCCATAGAGCACATTACATTTCTTATTTTCTTAAGGTTGGGAAGTACATCAGATGAAGTTTATCACTTAAATCCTCATAGAATCACACATTTCTCCCAACAAGACATTTTTCCATAGCTGTTCATATGAGCACATAGATTATTTTATTAATTTAATTTATTCAGTAATGACATAAAGATAATACTACTTTTCCAGATAATTAAACTTATGGGACTGTGAGAATTGAGACCTGTGTTGAGGTAAAAGTGTCTCTAACAAGGTCAGACCTTGTCAGATTAACATCACAGAATGTTAAGGAGAAGCACCATGGGGGTCACATTCAGACATGACACTGAAACAAGCAGTTGGTACGCAGTTAACGAAAAGCATTGCATGTCTAAGAAATATGCGTAAGATAACTTGTCAGGTTTGTGAAATGATTCTTTTGAGAGCATAAGTTTAATATATAACTATAATGAAACTCAACTGCATCTTCGTTTTTGTTCTGTAGGAGCACGAGTCTGAAGGGGGGCGGACGCCCCTGATGAAGGCAGCAAGGGCAGGGCATCTCTGTACAGTCCAGTTTCTCATCAGCAAAGGTATGTTTTTGACTAGTTGTTCAGATTAAACTATATAATTGGACATATTTACAGATCTTTTTATCCTCAATGAATGAAAAAGTTTTAGTATCTTGAAAAGCAGTATTAATTTTAAAAAGTCTTAGATTATTGAAAAATTAAATAATGGTTCTTTTATGTGGCTTCAGTTCGTGTTACCTTTTCTCTTTTTTTTTTAAACTTTATTACATCTCAAATATAAGCTCTCAAATATAGTCAAAGGTCATTGTAACTCATCTTGGTTAAAAATAAATAATTAAAGATATCAAATGTTTAAAAAGTAATGGGATGAAAATTGACTTATACAGATGAACTGGAAGATGTTTTATGCCCAAGGGACTTTCCCCATTCAGTTTATTCACAAATAGTTCTGCACGAAACTGTACATTCATAAGCAATAATAAATTCACAACAATTAAATGCTTTACAAACATTAACACCACCCCTTTCTCCTAATATTTTATGCATTGCCTCATATGTAATCTTGTTTGTATATAACTTGTTTCTCATCAGTCTGGTCCAGTGAGTTAATGTGATGTTCTGTTCTTCTCTTGTTTAGGTGCTAATGTGAACAGAGCTACTGCTAATAATGATCACACAGTGGTGTCTCTGGCCTGTGCGGGAGGACATCTGGCTGTAGTGGAGTTGCTGTTGGCACATGGGGCAGATCCTACACACAGACTCAAAGTAACTCACTCATGTGTTCCACTCTTTTTGGTTTTCATGAGCATCATCATCCACATCCATTTGCATTTGAAGGTAATGTGAGGAAAACCACGTTGTGTTTTCTTTGTTTTAGGATGGTTCAACCATGTTGATAGAAGCTGCTAAGGGCGGCCACACTAATGTTGTGTCCTACCTGCTGGACTACCCCAACAACATCCTATCTGTCCCGGCCCCTGACCTTTCCCAGTTCACGCCCCCATCACAAGACGCCTCTCAGGTATATCCTGCAAAATATGTTTATTGAATCAGTGATCAATGAGGTAATCAGCTCTTATTAAAACATTTCCATCCTCAGTCTTTTAAACCTACCATATCCTCTGTCATATCAGGTTCCTCGTGTCCCATTCCAAGCTCTCGCCATGGTAGTACCCCCACAGGAGCCCGACAGAGCCCCATCAAATATCGCTACACCCCCACCTGTCTCCAGCAAAGGTAAATGGTGCTACAAGCTTTCTCTCCTAATGATTTTGTTACTTGAATTGAGTTTCCTTTAAGCCATTTTGGTGTTTTTATATTACTGACCTATTATGACTCTTAACTTCAAACTCTTTTATTCAAATTCAGCCGTATCCAAGCAGAGACAGGCAGCCCTTCAACCCGGTGTCCCCAGCTCAGTTGGCCGGGGGCCTGAAGCAGAGCCTCTTCCACCCTTCCACTTGTGCCAGCCTTTAGAGTGCATTGTGGAAGAAACGGAGGGAAAGCTGAATGAGCTGGGCCAGAGAATTAGCGCTATTGAGAAGGCTCAGCTACAGTCGCTAGAGCTCATTCAGGGGGAGCCGCTCACCAAAGACAAGATTGAGGAGCTAAAGAAGAGCCGAGAGGAGCAGGTATAATTCAGCTTGCTCAAATTAAGATTTAACTTCAATATTACATAAAAGTGGATGTCAGAGAAGCTGAAATACACTTGGTTGCCCCCGCCACAAAAAAAAAAAAAAAAAAAAAAGCACAACACTGTATGATAAGTATGTTGTTGACTTAGGTGCAGAAGAAGAAAAAAATCTTGAAGGAGCTGCAGAAGGTTGAACGCCAGCTGCAGCTAAAAACACAACAACAGTTCACCAAAGAGTACATGGAGGCAAAGGGCTTAAAGGAAGAGCAGGAGGCAGGACAGAGTCAGGGTCCAGGTCCAGGGCCTGGGAGTACGACGACTGCTCTGGGGCCTCTTCCCACCACACCAGGTGGTCAGGTACATACTGGCTCTGACACGGACGAAGAGGCTAACAAAGACGGGGAACAGGAAGAGCAGCCTGGAGACGAAGGAGAAGAAGTAAATTTCTCATTGAATTTTTTTAAAATCTTTTGCACCCAGTTATCTGGCAGTGTTATTACAGAGCCCAGGGACTTATGGTGCTCTCTGTGTGTTTTCAGGATGAGGAGGACGATGATGAAGATGAAGGTTCAGACGATGAGGCGGATGGAGAGGAGGATGAATACCCTAAGCTTCCTCAGGTGGACACAATCCTCTACAGGGATGGGCCACAGCAGCCTCCTCTGCCTCCTTCGCCACAGACTCAACCTCAGCCTCCTCCTCCGCCTCTTCAAGCTGCGTTTGTCCCTATCCAACCTCTGCCAGACTACAATCCTGCAGACTACCCGGGGAGTGCCAGCCCAGAAATGCAGAGGATGCTCGTGGGGCAGCAGATGTTGAGTCAGCAGCAGCAGGGTCAGGGTCAACAGCTAACTGGGTTAGGCCCAGGAATGATACCTCAGCAGGCTCCAGATGGTCTCATGGTCGCTACACCTGCACAGACGCTCACAGACACACTGGATGACATCATGGCTGGTAAGTGCGGTCTGTTGGCAGAAAACTGCTGATAATTGTCACTGAATGTAAGCTTTGCCTAACCTGCAGTTCTGTATATGGTTTTCTCTGCTGCAGCTGTGAGCAGCCGGGTGCCCATGCTGAACACTACAACTTCACCCACACCCTTGTCACAGCCGCCCACACAGACCCCCGCAAACATCGCCTCTCCCCCTTCAGTCCTGCCCCTGTACCCTTCTGTTGACATAGATGCACATGTAAGAAAAATGATGGAAAATTAGTGTGACATTACAGATATTGTGTAACAGGGGATGCAAAAGCACACATACATAAACAAAGAAATATACCCTGTTAAAAGGTGTTGTCTCCACACACAGACGGAGAGTAACCATGACACAGCGTTGACACTGGCGTGTGCAGGAGGACACGAAGAGCTTGTGTCTGTCCTGATTGCACGGGGAGCCAACATTGAGCACCGGGATAAAAAAGGTACAGTCGAGTAAATGGGATTTATGAAAATATGTATGCTCTGATAGAAAATTAGGGGTGTGCGATAAATTGATTTTAATCCATTAAATTGAATTTGTAGTTTATGGCAAAGTTTAAAGAAATGAAAATCGATTTTAACTTTAATTTGCATAATTATGGCATGACACCACCACCAAGTTCCACAAGCTTCCGCATAGTTCCGTGACGCCTCCCTCCAAGAGTTCTCGTCAGACCTTCAGATAAATCCACCACACATCAGTGTGCACTGCTTAAAATTTTGTTTTCCCAAAATGTTTTCTCCCACAGCTTCTTCAGTTGGCTGGAAGTAGTTTGGGTTTCGCGAAGTCCAACGCTGTTCAAACCACTGTGTGCTGTAAAATGTATCTATAGTCCGTGGCAACTAAAGTCCGACACATGGCTAATTTATTCCAGGAAACTGAACAGAGGCTAGCAGCTGAGTGGGAGAAGTGTGTGTGTGTGTGTGTGTGTCACTTACTGCTGTCTGCTTGTAAAGGTTTTCCACCTGGAAACTAAAGGTAGCAATAGTATTTTAAACAATTATGAGAAGCATGTGGTACTTGTTGCGAGGTGTACTAGACAGCAACACCCTTAAAAACCCAGGAAACACTAGCTGCAAAATTTTCCTGCAGAAGCCCATATAAGATCGGGTGCAAAGCTGTTACACATGCAGTGGTGTTTCACTTTACTAGAAAGAGTGTCCATTTAGAGTTGAGAAGCTGGGCTTGACTCAAGTCCAGATTAGATATTTCTGTATTATTTATTTCAAAATATATGATGTTCAGTAAGTATCAAGCTTAAGATTGCAATGAAATGTATTCCATTTCTTTTCTTTTTTTTCTATAAGAAATTTTGAAATGTATATATATATGTTTGAAGATTTGTTTTAAATTATTTTTATTAAGAGAGAAAATCTGTTTAAATTGAAAGTCAGATGTAGAACTGAAAAAAAATCTGGCCTAAAAAAATATTTTTATGCCATATCGCCTGGCCCTAAGTACAAGTTGGATTCTAATGTATATCTTATAAACACTTCTCGGCAGGTTTTACTCCTTTGATCCTGGCAGCCACTGCTGGCCATGTAGGTGTGGTTGAGGTGCTCCTTGATAAAGGGGGTGACATTGAGGCTCAATCTGAGAGAACCAAAGACACGCCCCTTTCCTTGGCCTGCTCTGGGGGACGCCAGGAGGTAATCACATCACTTTCCACAAGATCCTCAAAACAATCACACTTGCATTTCAACATTTTCCTGGTTTCTACAATGTTATCCAATTGTATTTATCTGTAAATTTTTGAAAATATTAATTTTTTTTAACAGGTTGTGGAGTTGCTGCTGCTGCGGGGAGCCAATAAGGAACACCGCAATGTTTCAGACTACACACCTCTTAGCTTGGCTGCTTCTGGGGGTTACGTCAATATCATCAAGATCCTCCTCAATGCTGGGGCTGAAATTAACTCCAGGTGACCGACTGTACAGTATTTCAGTAATTTAGTATACATTCCGCTTACTGTATCAAGTTGAATTTACAGATAAAACCTGTCTTAGCTCATTTTTGAAGAATCCTTGGTTTAACAGTCACCTTATGACAGATAAATAAGGCATCATAAAAGTTCTCTTAGGTTTTACCAAATAGTAAATAGTAATACAGTGATCCCTTATTTTTTGCGGTTAACGTCCTGTGATGTTTCCACGTTTTTTTTAATTTTTTAAAATTATATTATATATTTCTGAAAAATCTGCGAATAACTAAAACCGCGGAACTTAAACCACAAATAAGCAACGGATCACTGTTAAATTAAAAATAATCACCATGTTTATGCAGCTCTCAAGTATGCAGATCACACATTTTGCCTTGTTTATGCTCCTTTGTGGTGACGCACTGATTCCTCAACTGGTGGCTGGAGTTGGATTTACAGTGGCTCAGCCATACATGGTTCCCTAGAATTTATTTGATGTGATTCAACTGAATTAGAAAGACCCCAGTACTATCAGTTTATGTCTGCAACACGGTCAAAAACAACACAGGATGAAAATACTAGCAGGTAAAAGCAGGTTTCTCGTTTCACTGGCTGGCACACGTTATCCTGGTGGAGGATGGGAATATCTCTCCTGCACAGACTAAAGTTTTAAATAAGTGCTTCCTGCCACTTAAACAGGCAGATGATTAATATTCATTTCTCTACTTTATGACACCTATGATTATTTAATAGTTAAATTAAGATTTTAAGTCATTTTAAGTCGTGTTCTTTTTACAACATTATTGAATGTTGGAGTTTTTTTTCCAGTCCCTTCTCCCAGTTCCATTCTTTATTAATTTTTGGCTTTCAGCTGCATCTGGCCAATGCTCAGCCTTTTCATCAGTTCATCTATTACTGCATAGTTCACATGAAGCTTTTATTGTGCTTCACAAGTGTTTAAAGTTTTTGGTTGAGTCAGCAAACTAGATTTCAGACAAATGTTAGGCCAAGCTGAAAGTGGGATATTTCATCGGCCTTCATGGCATCTTTTTAATTTGCAATATCCTTTTCATATAAACAATACATTCCATATCAGAAGGTGTAATTCTTTACCTTAAACAAATGAGATCACCTGCTGATTACATGCTAACCTTATAATTTTGGGACTTTAATGTTGTCACAGGAAGGCCTGAAATTTTTTTTTTTTTTTTTTTTGTGAAAAATGAACCAATTAGTCATAAGACATCAGTAGATGACCCCCAGATGGAACGATAATTGACTCTCCAGGGCATTTCACTTGCATAAGACACCGCCAGCTCTCTGTTCCTCCTAGCGTTTTCTCAGGTACTTGAAGTAAATTAAAAAGTTAGCAATGTTAAATCCAGTTGCACACATAGTTGTAAAATCTTGATCATCTGTGTTGCTTGCAGTCTCAATCTGACTCCAGCAAAGGCCATGGCTCCATATACTCCTGCAGTTGTGAAGAAAACATTCAAATGATTTACTGTTAACGTCTTTTGTGCGGCATGTAAAAGTTTAATATAAATTTAGAATAATAATGATAGTATCTAAAGCAGCCATTCCCAAACTTCAGAATACCAAGGCCCAATTTGAAATGTGAAAAAACCACCGAAACCTTTAATCACAACCATGTGATCAGCGTACAGGACTAGAAGCTATGAAGGGTTCAACAAATAAGGTGACACTTGTCATATTAAGCTAAAATGACAGTAGAATAACACTCAACTGGTTTGTTTTGTTACTTCTTAATGTTTTTTAAATCATGTCGTTAATATTTTACAGTAATTAAAAACATATTTAAAAAAGATCGAGGATTTAAAACATTTGTTTAACTTTAATGACCTCTCGCGGCCCACCTGCAGTACCGCGACGGCCCACCAGGGGGCCGCGGCCCACACTTTGGGAATCACTGATCTAAAGAATGTATGTTCTTTTTTGACAGGACTGGCAGTAAGCTGGGAATCTCTCCTCTGATGCTGGCAGCTATGAATGGTCATGTGCCGGCAGTGAAGCTGTTGTTAGATATGGGCTCAGACATCAACGCCCAGATCGAGACCAACAGAAACACAGCTTTGACCCTAGCCTGCTTCCAGGGGCGAGCTGAGGTCGTCAGTCTGCTGCTAGACCGCAAGGCCAATGTAGAACACCGTGCTAAGGTGAGGAGGCTTGATCTCATATATATATAAATTTTATTTATTTTTTGCTGGTGTTTCTTTTTTTTTCTATCTTGCTAACTAATTCCCTCATTTGAACAGACTGGTCTTACTCCTTTGATGGAGGCAGCCTCAGGAGGTTACGCAGAAGTGGGCCGAGTGCTGTTGGACAAAGGTGCTGATGTCAATGCTCCCCCTGTCCCTTCATCCCGAGACACTGCTCTCACCATTGCTGCTGACAAGGGTCACTACAAGTTTTGTGAGCTGCTTATTAACAGGTGAGGGTTCTTAGGCCTTCGTGGGAAGAACCATATTGTAGTAGACATTTTTATTGTTGGTTGTTTACCTTGAATCATTGATTGTATGCATTATTGTGCTTTTCTAATTCGACTCAAGTGTGAGATCGAGTACTGGTGAAGTAGGTGTACAAGGGCCAAGTGGATTTTTAGAGTCAGAGTTGAGCATAAATGCAGCCTGTGTCCATTTTTTTTTCTTTAAATAATCCTTGCTTCCAGTGCTTTGACAAGTTGCCTCTGCTAAGATCTTTTCACACCACCCGTTCAAGGTGGAACTGATGCTGTACATTTCGTCCTGTTTATCAGGCACAGGGCATCAAAAGCAATGCGTCTCTTTTAGCTGATGTAGTCACAGAGTCTCGTTGGCCTGAATTGTCAAAAGGCAACAGCAGTGGCTTAATGTTTTTGCACTGACATAGCACTGCAGATGGATGATGAGCACTTGATTCCTTAAGACTGTGTTTCTCTGTCTCCCTTTTAGGGGTGCTCATATTGATGTACGGAACAAGAAAGGGAACACTCCACTCTGGCTAGCAGCAAATGGTGGTCACTTTGACGTAGTTCAGCTCCTGGTGCACGCCAGTGCTGATGTGGACGCGGCTGACAACCGTAAAATTACCCCACTCATGGCTGCGTTTCGCAAGGTATGTAGTTTAGTAACAAGAATATGTTGCACTTTCCTGAACATCTGGATACTAAAAGTTGTACTTCACATTTTAGGGTCATGTGAAGGTGGTACAGTATCTTGTGAAGGAGGTCAATCAGTTCCCATCAGATATTGAGTGCATGAGATACATCGCCACCATCGCCGATAAGGTATATATTTATTTCCGTTTCCGTTGTTATTGCTATAATTATTGACTTGATAGGTATGATGAAGTGTGCAGGGTTGTAACTCTTGGTGTTCTCTGCAGGAGCTGTTAAAGAAGTGTCATCAGTGTATGGAGACCATTGTCAAGGCAAAAGATCAGCAGGCGGCTGAAGCCAACAAGAACGCTAGCATTCTCCTCAAGGAACTAGACCTGGAGAAAGTAATGCAATTTTTCTGTCACGCTAAATACATCATGCTTAATCATGCTAAATACAAAAGGAAGCATATCTAAATTACTTTGTGATTAACAGTCCCGAGAGGAGAGCAAGAAGCAGGCCCTGGCTGCCAAGCGGGAGAAAAGGAAGGAGAAGCGCAAGAAGAAAAAGGAGGAGCAGAAGAGGAAGCAAGAGGAAGAGGAGGGGCAGAAAACAAAGGAAGAGTCCTCTGAGATGCAGGACCAGAAAGAGGATTCAGCGGACGGTAACCATTTAAGATACTTCTTCCTCCACTGCCACGAGAATAGTTTATAAAGAGCTCAGTTTGCATTAATCACTTGACTGATAATATGGTTCTATCTGAATTTTATTCCAGAAGTGGAAGTACCTATTGAACCTCCAAGTGCAACCACCACCACCACCATCGGTATATCCGCCACCTCCACCACATTCACTACAGCTTTTGGTAAGAAGCGAGCAAGTGTGGCCACTACCCCAAGCACCAATCGTAAAAACAAAAAGAACAAGACAAAGGATTCAGCGCCCAACGAACCTATCATATTACAGGATCCACAGGTGAGCGCCGTTGTTTTTAAACACCTTGTTCATCTTTGCTGATTTTAAATGTTTTAGCACACCTGATTATTCTGCTTTTCGTATCTAATTTTGCCCTAATTAACAGAAAATTTTCTGATGACGCGTGAATTTTCTTTATAGGTTGCACTAGCACAGCACAAGGCTGACAAGAACAAGATCCATGGTGAGCCACGGGGTGGGGGTGGGGGAGTGACAGGTGGCAACAGCGATTCTGACCCCTTGGACAGCACCGACTGTGCCAGTGAGAGCAGCAGCAGTGGGGGGAAGAGTCAGGAGCTCAACTACCTCCCTGACCTCACCTCCTCCGCCTCCTCCTCCTCCTCCTCCTCCTCCTCTTCCTCCTCCTCCTCAGCCCCCTCCTCAGGGCAAGCCCAATCCCAGGCCCTCCTGCTCGGCCCAGAAAAGAGACACTGTCCTCAGCCGCAGACTGACGGCAAAGTGGACAATAAGGTCACAGTCTCCATCTCAAAACCAACGCAAAAGTGAGTCCTCAAGGAAGTCCCCGTCAAAATGGCTGTTTTTGGAACAGTGTGTTGTTCTGTTGCAGAGTTGTCATTTATAAACTGCTGACTACAAATAATAGTTGTCTTAATTGTCCCATATTATATATATATATGAATGCAATTTTAAGATGAGCACTGTCTGTTTTACCTCAGAGCTCCAGATGCAAATGACTCCACATCCAGCTCTTTGCCTTCTCCATTCAAGACCATGGTTCTTCCTGTCACCTCTCCCAACAGTAAGCTCAGCCTCACAAGTCCAAAGAGAGTCCAGAAAAGAGAAGAAGGTTGGAAAGAAGTGGTCAGAAGGTTAGTTCACAGGTTTTACTCATGTACACGCATTTCCAAGAGGAAGATTAATTTTTTTTGTCCACTTTCAAAAGGTTTTTATTGCGTCTTCCATACTTGGGCTTTATGTTTACTTCTACACCCGATGCATAAAAAGAGAAATATAAATGTATATTTGTGTGTAAACAGTGCATGTAGTTGCATTTACTACAGTACCCATCTAATCGCAAGCATTTCAATGTTTGTTTTGAAGATCTAAGAAGCTGTCCGTGCCTGCCTCGGTTGTGTCTCGAATTATGGGTCGGGGAGGCTGCAACATCACAGCGATCCAGGACGTGACAGGAGCTCACATTGAC
The DNA here is from genome assembly GCA_018398805.1 of Hirundichthys speculiger. Taxonomy (NCBI): domain Eukaryota; kingdom Metazoa; phylum Chordata; class Actinopteri; order Beloniformes; family Exocoetidae; genus Hirundichthys; species Hirundichthys speculiger. Next base: position 1,743,220 of record JAGFBZ010000895.1, read on the forward strand.
GTGGACAAACAGAAGGACAAAAATGGAGAGAGAATGATTACCATAAGGTAATAAATCGTGCCACCTGATGGACCTTCTGTTGCCATTGCAGCAGCAATATATGATGATATAACAAACAGATGAAAGAGTCCTGTCTTTTTATGTGAAAATATATTCTTAAATCTCTATCATTACATCTGAACAAATAGACTAAAAATACAGACTAGATATTTACTACAGGGACCAACTGCAACAAAATCAAATTTTTAAACAAAATAGTCTATACTCTCACATCAGCAACTGCACTTTAAAGCACACTTAAAAGCCTTTAACTTTCTCAAAAATCGACGGTGCCCCTTTTAACCTGGTGCGCCTTATGTATGCGCTGAGTTCCAAACTCTGTTAAAATGTTGATCCCCAATTTTAGTAAGCAGTCTTTTTTAAGGGGAGGACGCTACCAAAAGAAAAGTTTCCAGCCGGAGTCATCGTTAAGGCCAATCAAAAGGGCTGGATGGGCGAGGAGAAAATGAGCGAGTGGCTGAGAGAGGTGTATGTAAAGAGATTGGATTTTTTTTTTTCCACGCCTCACCGTCTCTGTTGATCTGCGACTCTGTGATGAGAGAGAACCCGGCATGTTTGATGGCTGTTCAATTTAGATACAGAAGATGAAGACGTCAACGGCTTTGTGACAGAATAGTGATCAAAAAATAATGTGTGCATTTTTAAATGCGTAGTAGAATAAAGCTTAACCAAACTCACTGTTTTGCTTCCGTTGCCTTGTGTGCCTTTATATATGGCTTAAGTGCAGGAATAGAGCCCGTAGTTCAGACTGCGCCTTATAATCAGGTGCATCTTGTGATGTGGAAAATACGGTAGTTTTAATAACAACAGATGAGCTTATTTTATGACATTAGTGCTGAAGATTTTCAGGCCACATGAAGACCAGTCACAAAACGAGGGCTGAATGCAGATATTTCTAACTCTCCAGTCCAACATAAGGAATAAAGAGCAGAAGATAGGCCATACTTTGGATATAGCTTTTTGCATTAAGTAACACTGACTGATTTAAACATCAGCTGTGAAGTTGTGGAGGGAGAGTTTATTGCTGAAGCACAGTGAAATATTTCCATCTTTGTACACATGAGCATGTTCTAAATAAAGTTTGCTTTTTTCTTTCAGAGGAGGCACAGAATCAACAAGGTATGCAGTCCAGCTGATCAATGCTCTGATCCAAGACCCAGCCAAAGAGCTTGAGGATCTGATTCCCCGAAATCACATCAGAGCCCCGGGCTCCAAAACGACCTTGGCTTCCTTCCCCAGTACCACAGGAGCCACCAGTGGTTCAAGCACTGGCCCAAAAGCTCTAAGCACATTGGTCACTTCTACTGGTGTTTCGTTCCAACCCTCCTCATCCGCATCTTCATCCTCCTCTCAGGCTGGGGGAAAGATTGGGAAAGGGCTGTCATCAAACGTCAGACAGCCTTTCCCAGTGTCGCTGCCCCTGGCGTACGCTCACCCTCAGCTGGCCCTTCTGGCCGCTCAGACCATGCATCAGATCAGACATCCTCGTCTACCCATGGCTCAGTTCGGTGGCACCTTCTCCCCTGCTGCCAGCACGTGGGGACCCTTTCCTGTGCGTCCTGTGAGTCCCGGCAGCACTAATAGTTCTCCCAAACACAATGGAGGAGCGAGCAGCACTGGGGCTCAGGCAAGACCCAACTCAACCCACAATGAGCACAGCAGCACAGCCAGCTCAGGAACGCCTGTCACAACCACCAACACCACCACCACCAGTGCACCTAACACACCTGCAGCTGTGGCCTCACCTCACACCCCCAATCCCACTCCATATAATCCCCAACCGAGCATCCCCACCCCCTCCTCTGTCAGAAAGCAACTCTTCGCTCCTGACCCCAAGCCTGCAGGTGTCACCCCCGTGACTGCTGCTGCCACCTCTAGTGGCAGTAATGCAGTACGAGGCACAGGGTCTCCTGCACATTACAGCTCTACTACATCTACCACTAATGCCCCTCAGCAACTTGTCGGACCCATTTCTCAGCCCCCCATCCAGCCAACTAAAACGGAGCCCAGTACCGCTGTCCCTCCTGGAAAAGACAAGCCATCTCTTCCTGTAGAGAACCAGCCTGTCTCCGTCAGTGAGAGCATCACCTCTATGGGTTTCAGTTCTCCTGCCATGACTCTAGTTTCCAAATCGGAGCCTCGGCAGCAGTTACCTCCCCCTGCCTCCTCTGTACCCTCCACTGACGCTTCTGCACCCCTCCTCAACCCACAGCCCAGCTCCCATCTTCCCTCAGTACCTCCTCCTGTCCTCTCACACAATGTTGCACACCCCAACAACACCGTTCCCCACTTCTCTGCCCCTGCACCCAGAGTGTCCCATCGTATGCAGCCATCAGGGCCTTACTATTCCCTTCCAGAGCAGCAGCAGCAACAACAACAGCCGCAGCAGACGCAACAGCAGCAGCAGCAGCAATCCGTGTTTGTACCCTTTAGTGCTCAGCAGGAACCTCCCAAACAAACCCAAAACCAGACCTCCCAGCCGGCAAGTGTGCCCCCTCAAGCTCAAGGCCAGGCTCCAGGATCTCTTCAGGTTTCTGCTAATTTGGGAATAATGAATGGTTCCCAGATGCAGCATGTTGCCAGTGCAGGAAAGCCTCAGCAGTTACCTCACAACTTTGGACCTGCGGGTCTCTTCAATTTCAGCAGCATCTTTTCGATAACAACAGCCAGGTGAGTTTAAATAGTCTTAGTAGTATTATCCTGAGCCTCATTTTATATGTAGTCTTTTAGATAGTTAATAATACATTCATGAAATGTTGATTATTTTGGTTTAATTCATTTTTGTTTTATTATTTTATTTAGTTATAATTAAATTTTCCTTCGGGGCTTGATAATTGAGTGGGATTTAATCTAATTACAGTACAAGAGTGCCTGCTAGTAATATTTCGTCTGTTACCAATTGTTCTTCACTTGCAGGTGGGAAACAGTCAGGTGTGGGGAGCATTACACTTGCCTGCTCGATCACCCCCAGAGCAGTCATACTCGGCGCCACCAGCGTACATGAACATGGGCCAGATGGAGAATATGATGCCCCCTCCTCCTCCAGACAGCTCCAAAGCCCCTGGCTTTCGTTCTGCCTCTCAGAGAATGGTCAACAGCCCTATTGGTATGACTTTTTTCCTTTCAATATGCAGTCCTGTTTAAAAAAAAAAAAAAAAAAAAAAAAGTAAAAATTATGAAAAACTTTTATCAATTCCAAGTTTTTGTGCTGATTTGTATTTTTGCCTTAACTTTTTTGTTTGTATTTTTAAGTAAATGACATTGTATTATGTCGTGTTCATCAGAGGTAAAATTGATGTAATTAAAAAAAAATGTAAATCCAGATGAGGAGTAACATAGAAGACAACTTATTAAAGCACATTCTTGGTTTTTTGAACTGCTCTGTTTGTTTTTTTTTTCTTTTTTTGCAGCCTTGACCAGCTATGCCACCAGTATGTCAGGCAGTCCCGTGTATCTGCATGGTCATACGGGGGTGGGCACGCCCTCATTCAGCCGACAGCACTTTTCCCCTCACCCATGGAGTGCATCCACATCAGGTATAGGGCTCTCGTCCCTTTACGTGTTCATTGTTTTCTTTCTCTTTGTTTTTTTGGTTCTTTTTTTCCCCTCTTGAATTGCTTCTTTAGAACAGAATTTTTGAAAGGCATTTTGGACGCTTGTCTTACAAGGCCTGAACTGTCCTGAAGGTATGTTGACTTTGTTTTGTTTTTTCGTCACCAGGTGAATCCCCTGTCCCGCCTCCTTCCACGGTGTCGTCTTCTGCACTGTCCACTTCAGCTGTAGCCCCTCCACCCCAGCCGAAGCCAGGCAGCTCCTCACAGCAGGATCGAAAGGTTCCCCCACCCATCGGCACCGAGCGATTGGCCAGGATAAGGCAGACGGGTTCAGTCAATCCGCCTCTCCTCACAACCAGCTACACGGCATCTGTTGGACAGGGTGGCATTTGGTCATTTGGAGTTGGTAATGCCTCAGGTAAGAGCAAATTTTAGAAGATTCACTCAGCCACCACATGCAGTAATTCAGTCTATTTTGATATTCAGTTAAATGGGTAAATTGAAAAAAAATAATTAATTAAAAAAAAATTTAAAAAAAAGGTCTCAATGCTCTGGTTTTTTTTGGTTCAGAGGCCATGTCTGGTTGGTCCCAACCCCTGATGAGCAGTCACATGATGCACCCACAGCTGCAGGCTGAGCAGTCAGCCTTCTCTCAGCACCAGCCCATGGAACAGGACGATACAGGCATTGCTAACCCAGCTAACAACTACCACCAGCCTCAGCATTTGCCCAACAGTTACATGGACTTCCAAAAGGTAACGTAAAGCAATAGCTGCATCGATAATTCACCTGGCTTATTTTATATGCGTTTTAACGTGATGCGTGTTTTCATCTGTCATAGGGGATGCCTATGTCAATGTATGGAGGAACCATGCTGACCCCCCATCCTCCCATGGCAGAGGGCCCGGGGGGTCCAATGTACAATGGTTTGCACGCAGGTGACCCCGCATGGAGCCCCATCATCAAAGTTGTCCCTAACAATGCAGATAACTCTGACCCACAACAGCAGGTAAGTCAACGTTGAGTAAAACTTGAAAGACTCGCAGACTTTATGAGATGGAATGTTTTTTTCCCAGTTACATGTTATAACTTTTTCCTTGTCTTCTTCAGGTTTGGCCTGGTACCTGGGCACCTCATGTGGGCAATGTGCACCTGAACCATGTCAATTAGATGGCGTCCACCGCAGTTAAATGCACACAGCATGACCACAGTGCAAACGTATAACAACTGATGAATATGACCGAATGAGACAAAGAAAAAAATTAAAGAGTACAACATGTTAACTTTACTAGAGACCTAAAAGTTCAGAGCAGAGGTTGAAGAATTGGAAGTTCTCTCGACACCATTCTTTGATGTGCCTATCTCAAACAAGGAAAGGAGGAAATTGGGTTAGAGCTGTTGTCAGTGTCCTGATGATGCAAACAAACATGCGCGATCACCTGTTCAACAGGATCCATTCTCTGAGTAGTTTAGCGATTTTTGACTTAAACCCACATACACCGTTCTGGGGCTGCAGGGGGCTCAACATGAAGTAGCTATTTAAACTTGGCCCAGAACTAGATGATGATGATTACCTAAAGAGAAAGAGAAATCAGAACCTTTTAGAGTGGTAAATACATGTATAATTGTTTACATACTAAAAAGGGTTAAAATGAGAGTAAATTTCATGTCGTATAGTGGCTCTACTTTATGTAGCCTGTATTAATGTGAAATATTTACCTTAATATTCAATAAAAAGATTGAAAAGTATGTGTGTGCTCTTTTCTGAAACATTGTTCTTTGCATATACCGGTAGTTATATCTTTGAATATTAATCATCATTGCTGTCCTTGAATTATTTTTACAGAGAAGGATAAGTTGAGATAAACTATTGGTCCCCTGAAGGGGAAAATCCCTTTTTACATTCGTCCAAGAAAACATACAAAAAGAAAAACAGGCCAACACAGGACAAGGGTCAACTGCGTTCTTGCGGAGCTGCCAGCATCCCAGCGCTGCTTTTCAATAGCTTGGGAAAGGGATAAGAGGAGGGAAAAAAAGAGTAGTATATTAAAAGTAGTACAGTATAACCTTGGCCATTCGAGGTTCACCGTTAGCTGGTCCCACATACTCACGGGTTTTGCTCTGTTTTTTTTTTCATAATGTATTTAAATTAGTGGTAGCCCCAGGCAATTTTGTGAATTTCTTAAGACTTTCTTAAACCATTTTTAGCCGAAAAAACACCCACATTCACTGTAACTGGTAAATCATTGTAAAATAACATTGTCAGTTACTGTACGACAGTATACAGTATTATTGTATTTATATATATTTTTGTTAAATATCACTACATGATTAAAATGTTTTTAATTTATCATTACATTATTACTGCATTAATTAGTAAAAATGTCTTTAGAATGTGTTTGGGAAGCATAAAAAAAAAAAAAGAGCCCTAATACTACAGTATTGAATTTCCCTTTATGGGATAATAAAGTATTTTTCATTTCATTTTTCATTTCATTTCATATTTTAGCGCGTATATACATAGGCCTTTTAAAACTGCATCAAGAATTGCGGATTATTGGGATTCGCGGGGGGAGGAACATAACCCCCATGAATATTAAGGGTATACTTTATTCATGATGTCAAACTGACATACAATTAAATATCTCTGTCAAACCTACATGGCCCTGTGTGAAAAACTATTCAGTCTCCCTTTGTTGAATCATGAAGTAACTGGTAAATTGGATTTTTTTTTTAAAGCTGAGTTGAGTTTTGCTCGTCACACCCAGGCTTGATGACTGTCAGATCTGTCAAAAGATCACTTCAATAGAACTGGCCTGACAAAGGCCAGAAGATCCCAAATAGCAAGACATCATGCTGTAATCCAAAAAAAATTCATGGAACAGATGAGAAACCACATCTGGTAGAGGTCATAAAGCCATTCTAAAGCTTTGGGAGCAAACCACAGTGAGAGCCATTATACCATAAATGGAGAAAACATGGAACAGTGGTGAACCTTTCCAGGAGTGGCCGGTGTTATGGTAATATTGGAACCTTAAGGTCCATGAGGTTAACGAGACCTTTTATGTCCTGAATATGTGAATATCATCCATTTCTGATACTATCTTTGATATGTGGGACATTGCCTTCTATGATACTGTAGTCTCCATACTTGTCTAGAGTTAGGACACATCTCCGTCAGGATTCTATATCAAGCTTCTTTTTTTTTTTTCAGACATTGTTAAAAACCATTGTGTCCTAATGTCTCGTCATGTAATATCTTGCAACTGCCTGCTGAGGTGCAGATCTGACCTCTTTCAAATGCAAATTGAGAATAAATTCACTGAAATCTGGCCATCACTAACTCTTGTTAATTAGGCTTGATTGTTGATCGTACTCAGATTCCACTAAAACAGAGACAATACATTTTTCCACCACAGCCAGCCAACAAAAATTTCCTCAAGAACACAGCAATGACTCATCCAAGTCACAAACACACCCATAACAACATCTAAAGAACTGCAGGCCTCTGGCTGGCCAGTGGTTATATACAGAGGCTACAGTCCTTAACACAGCAGTCATGGGTTCGAACTCCCAGCCCATGCAACCCTTTGGTGCATGTCCTTCCCTTTCCCTCTCTGCCTCTCTTCACTGTCAATAAAGGCCACTGGTTAAAAATAAAAAAAAAAATCATAAAAAAAACAGAACTGCAGGCCTCACTTATCCATATATATACTGTATATTTAATTTAATTCTTCCTCTCAGCCACCCATGGGTATATATGTATACTTGTGTGTATATCTGTGTGTGTGTGTGTGTGTATACATATATGTATATATATGTGGTGTGTGTACCCCAACCTTTTCCTCACTCAATAAGGCAGTGTCGGCAGGGTCCTCTATCAGGGGCCTGGGAGCCTGAGGGTTCTGGGCAGGATCTTAGCTGTTCCCAGTATTGCACTGATCTGGACAGAGATGTTGTTTCTGGTATCTGCTGGAGCCACCAGTCCAGCTTGGGGGTTACAGCTCCCAGTGCCCCGGTCACTATTGGCGCCACCACTGCCTTCACACTCCACATCTTTTCCAGCTCTTTCTTCAGCCTTGGTACTTCGCGAACTTCTTGTGTCCCTTCTTTCTGATGTTCGCCATCGCTAGGGATAGTCACATCTATCACTACTGCTGTCTTCTGTTGTTTATCCATCACTACTATTTCAGGCTGATTAGCCATCACCAGTTTGGATCTGGAAGACCCAAAGGATCTTCACCCTCTCGTTTTCAGTCACCTTTGGAGGTGTCTCCCATCTTGACCCTGGGGCCTCCAGTCCATACTCGGCACAGATGTTCCTGTGTATTGTGCTGCTACCTGGTTGTGGTGTTCCATCTCTGCTTTGTCTGCCAGCGTCTTACACCCTGCTGTGATGTGCTGCACTGTTTCAGCAGCTTCTTTGCAACAGCCTTGATCTGGGGTCCTGTCTGGTGTGTTAGACCCTGGCCTCTATTGATCTAGTGTTTAGGGCCTGTTCTTGTGCAGCCATTGATCAGTGCCTCCGTGCTGTCTTTCATACCAACTTTTTCCAGCCATTGCTTTGTTTTTCTGATGTCAGCACTTCTTCAATTGGGCGATGGTACATGCCATACAGGGGCTTGTCCGTTCATGATAACCCCTTGGGTTCATGCTAGATTTCAGTTGCCTGACACTTAGCAGGTCATCAGAGGGGGACATCTTCTCGATTAATCATTTGGAGATGACTTTATGAGTCCAGGTGGTCCAGGGCCAAGGCCCTGCGTGTTTTAGAAGTTTCCCTGCTCCAACACACTTGGATTCAAGTAAATGAATCACCTTCAGATTGTCATCAAGATTTGCACATGTCTGTTAATGAACTCAATCATTTGAATCCGGCATGTTGGAGCAGGGAAACTTTTAAAGCATGCACCTCAGTGACTGCAAAGACCTGGGTTGAGGAACACACTTTATGAGAATCAACAACAGCAATTTATTTGGTTTAACTTTGTTAAATGACATTCAACAATTTTGTTGTTAGTTTTTTTTGTTATTTCCTTTTGATTAAAAAATAGTATTGATGAAAAATTGAGCTTAATGCATTCACATAAGCCATCATGTCATTGATGGCTTATGTGAGAGTCTGTTTGTGGGATTACTGCCACTTACAATACAATACAATGCTGCCTCTTAGTGGTCACAGAGCGTGGTTGTATAATGAAAAATGATACAACCATGTAATAATCACAAAATTATTGCAGTTTTCTCCCTCTGTCTATGGTCATTAAATGTAGCAGACTCCACTGCCAGAGGTGCAGTGGAGTCTTTTCAACTTATATTTATGAACATGCACTACCCTCAATTACATTCACGGAATGCATATTTCGAGTGGATTTTGAAATACCGGAACAACGTGGTATTGAAAATGGGGTGACGTTAACTTCCATTCTTTTTTTTTTTTTTTTTTTCATTTTTATTTTCGAGAGACTTTTATTCTGAAGGTAACCGGAAGTATAGTTCATCATCATCATTTACAGAAAAAGCATGGCGGCTGCATCAACACCAGCGGTACCTGAGCAACCTCCTAAAGCAGCCCTGCAAGGGCCTGTGCCTTTTGACTTTTCGCAACCCCCGGTCATAGAGGGCTTCAGCCCTTTACCCAGGATCAAAGAGGAGACTTTCAAAGAAAAATTTATCAGGAAAACCAAGGAAAACCCCTTCGTCCCTATAGGTGAGTTATACAACCAGGGAAACACTGTTGAAAAGTTACACAATGCTAGTACATGGCGTCCTTCGCTTGACAGTTTGATCAAATCAGGGATGTATCTGCCTTTGGTTATCATTTCATGACCCAGAATAATTAGCTGACTTCGATGTTATTTTTTAATTTTTTTTCTAAAAATATTTTTCCTTCTTTAGTTAATTGACCCTTTACCGTTTGCTGCTGATGGAACATCAATTTAGATACTATCTTTAGTTTTAATTCACGGGACCCTGACAGCCGTCAGACTAAGCCAGGTTTATGTGGTAGTACCAGGCCTGTAACTTCTGTCTTTTTAAATGACATTAACATCTGCCGTGTGTCCTCCAGGTTGTTTGGGAACAGCTGGAGCACTGCTGTATGGTCTCCGTGCTTTCCACCAAGGGAAAACCAGACAGTCCCAGATGTTGATGAGGGGCCGTATCTTTGCTCAAGGATTCACTGTAGTTGCCATCATCGTCGGTGTCTTCACTACAGCTGTGAAACCCAAGCAGTGAAGATGAGCCAGCACCGCTCCTCTGGCACGGTCCTGTCAACCTGGAATCAGACCTGATTCATTTTGGAGTTGGACTCTGAACAAAATGAATGACATCATGCACATGTACACGCCATGTTATTTATTATTGCTTTAAAACTGTAACTTGCTCATGGTGATAACCCTGCAACATAAGACTTCAAAGTTGAATTGGCTCCTCACCAGACCATGAAAGCAAGCTGGCTAAATTATAACTGATGTGACAGTTTTGGAGCTCATACCAGTCTCATGTTCAGATTTTTCCATGGTATTATTATTGGAATAATCTAAATAATGGCTTTGTTTTCTGATATAAACCTTCCTTTGAATCAAATGTTTTGTCAAACGTAGTTCTTTGTATACAGCCTAAGCCATGTTGCACAAGGCCTGGCAATAATGATGGAATCGCTTTTAGAGGATGTTCACTTTCATACATAAAATACAGATCACAGAAATGTATCTAACACTCCAACCTTCTAGCTTTAATGAGGCATTAAAAAAGGAAAGATTTCTTTCCTTAGATCAAGCATAGGGAAAAAAAATATGTAATTACTTAATTTTGAGAAAAATATTATTCTATAAATATTATAGTATCATGAAAAAAACACTACATCAGTAGTACTTTGTTGCACTACCTGTGACTTTTTAACAGCTTAAATCTTCAGACACATGAACTTAACTATCAACAAAACAGTATTCATCATTTATCCAGCTCAAAATTTCTCTTATTGCAGTTGCTAGGTTAAAGGTGGGGTAGGTGTTGTTTTTTTGCAACACTTTTTACAATATTGCCTGAAAACCTTTTCACATTCCCATTGCACCCACTGAAATAAAATGTTTGCAAAAAAAAAAACTAGATTTTGAAAAAACAGTTCCAGCAATCCAACTCAAGTGAGATTTTGAAAATATACACTCCCTCCCTCCTCCCAAAGGCTCCGCCTCCTCCTCTACAGCTCACCCCTCGAAACCACGCCTTCACACGATTCACGACTACATGAACTGCAGGGAGGGAGGGAGGGGTGGGTGGGAGTGCATTGATATTTGATGGACGTATTAGGCAGCCAATGAAAGTAATGATGATCACTATTTTGATTGATCAGAGTTTTTCTCTGATTATAACCTCTAGACCGGACCAAAACGTTTCATTTTTTTTGCAAACATTTTATTTCATATGAATATAAATAACCTTCCTCAGTGATTCCCAAAGTGTGGGCTGCGGCCCCCTGGTGGGCCGTCGCGGTACTGCAGGTGGCCAGTGAGAGGTCATTAAAATTGAACAAATGTTTTAAATCCTCGATCTTTTAAATGTTTTTAATTATTGTAAAATATTAACATGATTTAAAAACATTAAGTAACAAAACAAACCAGTAAAGTGTTATTCTAGCATCATAATATGACAAGTGTCACCTATTTGTTGACCCCTCACATTAATATCAGAACATCACTTCTAGTCCTGTATGTTGATCACAGCTGTGATTAAAGGTTTCGGTGGGCCGTGGAGATTTCTCACATTTCAAATTGGGCCTTGGTATTCTGAAGTTTGGGAATGGCTGACCTAGCTCAAATATGTCAGAATAATATTTAAGAGTATACAAGGCGCACAGGACCACACTTTTCATTCATATCATCTTGAGGGGTTTATTATTAGATGGAAATATTGTCAGCAAGAAAATACTCAAGGACGAACTGACTGAGGTGCTCCATGTTTTTTTATTATTAATTTCCAGTTCCCTTTTAAACATTCACTGTTTTAACATCATTGTGTCCAAATAGGCAACATGTGAAGCAATGTGCAGATATCGCTACTAAAACTGACATCCAACTGTATTAAGGTTAAAAAAAAAGAAGAAATTAAAATGTGCTGGTGTAACAGAAGTGATGGATGCAAATTTATCAGAAGAATCCGTGAATGAAAAACCAGAAGTAAATCTTAGATGACAGCAATTTTTTTTCTTTTTTTGAATTGTGCTAAAATGATGAAAAAACTGTCTGGCGTAATATTCAAAGTGGAGTAAGGGCTGGATTAGAAAGGCCACAAGCTTATGTTTGTGAAAGAGGAACTTATTAGCTACCTTAAATGTGGTAAATAGTGATGTCATGCAACAAAAGTGAACAAAGTGTGTTTATGATTCTGCACTAATGAGAGGCTTAAGTGGTTGCAATGGTGTTCTTCATTAGTAAGCATCTGATCAAAATGTTAATTTATAAAACCAACTAAAATCTGGATATCCAAAATATTAGCAGAAACATGCAATAAAATTAACTTAATAATTTATAAGTTAAAGGGGAAAGAGCAGTTACAATATTTTCTTCAGTATAATAGTGGACGAGTCGACCAGCTAAAGGATGTAGCAACAAGACAGCAGTCCATCTTCTCACTGGAGCGTCAGGTTGAGTATAATGTTTGACTATAATAGGCAACAGGAAAGGCAGGAAGTTCTTTTTTTTTTTTTTTTTTACAGGTTATAAACATACCAGGAACTTTATGGAAAAGGGAATACAAATTACTCTGATGCAATGTGAGGTTAAAACTGAAAAGGCAATTTTAACTAGAAGAACATTTTTCCAAAAGTGACGACTAGCGAACTAGAGGTGTCTGTTTGAGAGAGATGAGGACAGAGCGCATTCGAGAAACGTCTTTTGCTTGCTTGTTGGTTTTTGGATTGAAGTCACAGAGACGAGCTACTCGCTCCCATTCAGATCCCGGGCTGTCGCCATCGCTCTCTGCGAGGAACGCCTCCTCCGACGCTCTGCAGGTGGGAGACAGAGCGGAGAAACACAAGGAGTGACAGCGTTAGAGCGACTGCAGCGCAGCAGAATGTGGAGTCCAGCCACAAAAATGATCTACATAATTAACTGTGTCCAAAATACAAAATCATGCTTTTTTTTTAAAAATACACATCATACACTTTCTTGAACTAATATTTTATCTTCATTAACATGAATAAATCGCAAACTTTTAACAATGGTCAAAAAAAAAAAAAAAAAAGAAAAAGAAAAATACCAAACTAGGTCTTTGAAAACAGACTTGTGGTTTTACGTTGGGGGGCATGCACCAGGTTAAAAGTGGTAATTCAGGAAGAAGGAGCATACAACATTAAAAAGCGTAAGAATTCTAAACCTACACAAAGCCTATAACATCAGAGTTGGGCTGTTTGTAGAAAGCCTTGTCAGCAATCCTAGTGTGCAGGCAAGGCCAAGAAGACAGAAAAAAAGGAGACAGGAGAACAGTGTCAGTGTCAAACAACAGGCAGAGAAAAGTTAGTGTGCGATTTAAAAGTACAGAGAAACAGTTCTGATGAGACGGAATCTAAAATAGTCCCACTCTAAGTAAAAACTTGGAAGAGTCCATCTTTTTATTTTCTCAAATGTAAATGACCAGTGCGGTGCGGAGCAGCTGTTTGCTCTCTGCTGTCTTCATTCCTTTTAGCTAACACGCTTCCTGTTATGTTTTGCAGGCATTTAAACTGGATGTATGACAGCTTTGGATTAATATCTCATCAGAGAATTGTCTCTCAGCGCTCTGAAAACAAAACAAAACAACAACAACAAAAAAAAAAAAAAAAACTAGTGCTACGGATGCAGTGTGATACCGTGCCAGACTTGGACAGAGTCTGTTGGAAAGTGTGAGAGAAGAACTGATTAGCTTGGTCAGGAAAAGGAAAGACTACGATACATTTACAAGCACTTGTGTACAACAAATCTCTCAACAGTCGATACGCTACCTTTATAGAAGCAATAAACTAATCTGATTGATTTAATTTTCCAAATTTAACAACAAACCATCTACTGGACACAGTGGCCATTAAACGGTCATTTGAAAAATCAATGCAAGTATATGACACAATATAAAGAGCAAACAATAGCGCTGGCTGACTTGACATGGACATTACATGTGCTGGTATAGAATTTAAGTTATTAAACTGAATACACAGGGCCTCATTCATGAAATGTTTGTTAATCTGAGAGTAGATTTGCATATATATCACGATGCCTCATCTTCTGTCCAACAAAGCATTCAAGAGGTCAAATGAAAGTGATTAGATGTGTTTCATGGAGAAAAAAAAAAAAAGAGTAAAAATTTCTCTACATCAGAAAAATTATCTGTAGCAGACAACTGCACCGCCTCTGTTATCTTAGAAACCTCTATGAGGAATCATGCTGAAGACAGTGGCAGGTCCCACATCTAGATAGTGAAGTTAATGATCCAACAACAAAGGGACTGTAGTAATATTATTTTATTGTGATACATGGTAGAATCATTCAGTAAGCTGCTAGCATGTCCAAGTAGCTTCAGATGCAGTAGGGACCTTGGACAATGGACGGCTTCGTGCTGTGCAGGACACGGCAGGCCAATGTTATTATGCACATTTTTTATTTTATAGATCAGGGTGCCGTCGCTTGAGTCTATTCACAACCACCAGGCTTTCATGACAAGACTGGTGTGCTCTCTAAAGGTCTGACTCGCTCCGTGGGTGCCTGTCAGCCTATCAAGTATATTTAATCAACCCAACAACACCTGAAGAAACATAATCTGAAGTTTACGTATCTGTTAAGATGTATGGACTAATATTTCAAATCCATTCTCATGATTAAAACATGTGTTAAATCCATCTGCATATTGTCCGTATAACGCATTAACATTGTCAAGTTGGGGAATGATAAGCAATATTTATGAGCACTTCTCATTTACACAAGATCTGTGTGTGGTCAGAAGCAGGAGTGGATTTTGATTGAACTTACAAAAAGTCTGGAACTACTAACATTTTCATGAACGCTGAAGCTCTGCTCACAGTTTACGCACAAGTCCGTTTTGCTCGCATTTCATGAATGAGACCCAATGAGTGTGAAGTAGTTGTGGGAACATCGCCAACTGTAACGTCTCTTTGCGTTAACAGAGCCTCACCTGTTGTTGGCCTTGTTCTTCTCCATCTGCTCATTCTGGTGTACATGCCAGTCCTCCAGCTCCTTCTTGGCTTTCTCCCTCCACTCTGCCTCTGCTGCCTTAGAAGCTGAGTCTTATCAAAGTAGAGTGTGATGACAAAAAAGACAAAACAAAACATATATTATCAGACAGCAACCACAAGAGGGCAAACTGAGGAAAGAAATCCACATGTAACTAGATCTGTGAGTGACACAGGCAGATATACTGCATCACTGATGTTCCAGATATTGCAAAACAGCAATACCTGTGTATTATCGTAGCTGTAAGTTACATCAAAAGAGGAAACAAAGAGTGCCTTATTTATTTCATTTCCAAAAAATGCCTAGGAACATTACTGCCTACCTAATGCTTCAAGGCGGGTCTTCTGCTCCTCCCTCCACTTGCGTAAACTTTCCGGCTCTTGCCTCTGAATATCCACCTGGGCGATGGCTGCATAGTTGTCTGTAGGGCCATTGGACTCCTTTAGGAGGAAGCAACACATTTAGTTCATTACAAGTGGCTCATCGATTCATATTTGAGCTAGATGGTAAATTTCTCACTTTCACATTAAACTCTGGAATGCAGCAATACCAGAAAATAAAAACATAAGAAAGTAATTTGATGGCGTTTAGTCAAAACAGTTTTATGATGATAAAGAGATGGGGTTTAAATTAAGAAATGGGCTTGAGCTCACCTGAAATATGTCTCCATTCAATGTGGCAGGCTCCTCTTCAAAGCCATCTAACATTTTGATTAGAGAAACAAAGGCGAGTTTTAAGTTTAGCTTCCTGGAGTTTTCAAGTTATCCCTTCATACAATCCACTCTCGCTCGACTGTGCCTGCTACCACTGTGGAAGTATCGGTTTCTTCTTGAGACGGTTCAGAGCTTAGAAATGAAGCAGCACCTGTTTGGGCAGTGATGTTGTCTGTGCTGCTTTGTTAGCCGACTAGACAGGATCTTCAAGTGTAAAACCAAATTCTGTGACGCACCCGGTTCTTTGACTCAAATTGGTGTTTTTGTATCCTATATGTTTATTCAGTACTTGCAGGGCTGTTTTTAGCACATATCCTGTGTGGGGCCCCTCTTTTCTACTTCTACGGTGCAATGGCAGTGTTCAAGCCCTTTATGGGGAACTATAATGATACATTAATCTGTTAAAACTTTAAAATGAAAATCAGCAAGATTAGTAAATATAAAGTTCAGCATAAATTTTCCTGAGACCAGCTAAGCTATAATAGCATATTAGGGCAATTTGTTGAAAAATTAAAAATGCATTGCTGGGTTTGAGAGTAAAGGTCTTTATACTTTTGAAATCTGCAAGAGAAAACTCAGAAACTGTGGGCTTTATAATCTTTTTGAATCACAACCTTGACAGTGCCTATCTGAGGTATAATAAAAGTGCTTACATATTCCTTATATAGTGTAAGAAATGGCTTTGATTAGACATTATCATGTCCAGTTTTATTGTAAGAATTGATTAAAATGATTTACTGAGTGCATCACAGCACACTGTATTTTACTTCTTGTACTGTTTAGTTGCAAATCAAGTCGGGGCATTAGTGGTCCTTTATTGATAGTGAAGAATGACAGGAAACACCTCTATACATGGGAAACCTGCTCAGCCATTATCCAGCACCAGAACTCCCCTTAGTTAAGGGAAAATAAAAATAGTCATCATCATAAAAAAAATCTTATTGTAAACTACAGAGGAATACAAATGTTCATACGATAGATTTCTTGGTCTGAGAGAAATTGTATTCCCTCTTTACTGAACACAAATAAAACTTCAACATTAGCTGTTTTGCAAGTTTATAAAGTTTTAGTTTATAAAGTCTGAAAATCTCAAAAATTTGAAACTTTATAAACTCAAACATTTTTCAACAACACTAATGGTCCCTCTGCCAGAAACTAATCAGGTCACTGATTAATGACCAGTTTTTAAGTCTAGTACTGTAACATCATCGTCCAAATGCGCATTTCTCAGGTGCTCAGGTGTAATTAGCTCTCTCTCTCTCTCTTTTTTTTTTTTTTTTTTTTTTAATGTTACACGGATTGACGTTCTTTGGACACCTCCTGAAGAACACTTTCATGGCGTTGACGTACGTCTCCGGTGAGCAAAACAAACGCACTGCCGTCGGTAGCTTTGCTACGTGGCTAACGCTTAGTCATTTCATTAGGAAAGAGCATCATCCCTAGTGTAAACTAGTTACACACATACACTGCCCAGATGCAGATTAGCCAATGATGTCAATTCCAATTTATGGCCTTTGTCCTCGGACTTCTATCAACCCGCCGCAAGTACCGGTATTCATATTAGCCGGTTAGCACCTCCGGCTGCTAGCTCACGTTAGCTCAATCACAAACTCACCGTAGCTGTTCGTTTGCGCGTGAGAAGGCTGCAGACCATCCGCTCCTTCCATCTCAGCGAATCCATCGCCGTCGTTCTCAATTCCCGCTATCTCACTTTCCTGTTGGGCCAGAAACGCTGCGGCTGGGTCCTCTTCGGCCGGGTGTGCTCCGTTGTCAGCCATCTTTCACAAAAAAAAGTACAAGTTTATCAGAGCGTCCAAGACTCAGCTTACTGACGTTAAAGCTACAAAACGAGGGAAGGAGTTTTGTAACGTTAAAACTAACTGTTACTTTAGTGTCCACTACTCTAAGGAGACTACTGCGGACAGTGGAGCGACCAATTAAATCGTATGAAACGAGCGAAACAGGTTTGGATTGAAGGGCCTCACTGATGATTCATGATTTCTCCACTTGTTCATCCACTATGATGATGGAACAAGGGCAGCACCCCGAGGGTACCACTTCCTTTTTGTTGCAGTTTGTCTCCATCTGCTGGCCGTGTACTGCATAGACACCAGGGGTGTAAATCACACGTTTCATCACGATGCTATATTAATCGTAGAGCTGGCCAATTGATCAAAACCTACATTCATAGCCTATATTTGATTTAATCTCACCCATGTCAATCATTGAGATTATTTTGATTCTCTGAAAAATTAAATTAATGACCATATATACAACCTCTATTCTAAAAAAAAGTTGGGATGCTGTCTAAAAAGTAAATATAACCAGAATGCAAAGTTTTGCACATCTCATAAATCCATATTTTATTCTCAATAGAACATAAATAATATATAAAATGTTGAAACAGACATTTTACAATTTCATTGAAAATATTAGCTCATTTTACTTTGGTGGCAGTAACACATCTCATGAAGGCTGGAACTGGAAACAAAAGGCTGAAAACTTGGCGCAAATAAGGTAAATTGGGAACAGATCAGAAACATGACTGGGTATTAAAAGGAGCATTTCAGAGAGGCAGAGGCTCTTTGATGTGAAGATAGCCAGAGGTTGACCAGTCTGGCAAGTTGCATCTAAAAATTTCGGAACAATTCCACAAACATGTTTCTCGGCATAAAATTGCAAAGACTTCAAAGATCCATCATCTGCAGTTCATAAATCACCAAAAGAAGGCAGCACTGTATTAAAAACAGGCATGATTCTAAAGTGGGCATTACTGCATGGATTCAACACCAGAAATTGTTGTCTGTGAACGCAATTAGCCATATAATCCACAAATGGAGGGACAGTTCAGAAGCCTGCATCTCTGATGGTAGTGGGGGTTGCATTTAGAGCATAAGCAGCTCACACATCTGGAAAGGCTCCATCAATGCTGAAGTGTACATAGAGGTTTTAGAGCAACATATGCTCCCATCCAGACATCTCTTTCAGGGAAGGCCTCGCATGTTTCAGCAAGACAATGCTAAACCACATACTGCATCCATCACAACAGCATGGCTTCATATCAGAAGAGTCTGGGTGCTGAAGTGGCATGTCTGCAGTGCAGACTTTTCAGTTCAATTCAACTCAACGTTATTTGTTTATAGCATTTATTACAATACAAATGGTCTCTACCTTTCAAAGACCCCCTAGCAAATATTATTAACTGTAGCTAATATTATTAAGTCTTAATTAAAGAAACAATGGCAAGTTAAAAAAAAACAAAACAACAACAAACATAACAGAGAAAGCATTTGGTGCATCATAAAATGAAACATTTGGCAACGAAGGTCCAGGACTGTTGGGCAGCCAGAATCCTGCAAGAATGAGACAACATTCCTGACCTGAATCTCCTGCAGCTGGTCTCCTCACTTCCCAGATGTTTATAGACAGAAGAAGGGATGCTACAGAAGGATTACATTTCAACACTCCATCTTTTTGAGTTGTGTTGATGCCATCAAAGTCAAAATAAGCTAATATTTTGCATGAAAGGGTGAAATATCTCAGTTTCAACATCTGATATGTTCTATTGGTAATAAAATATGGGCTTATGAGATTTGCAAAATATTGCATTCTGTTTGTTTTTTTTTTTGTTTTCACATTTTATACAGCATCCCAGCTGTTTTGGAATTGGGGCTGCAGTTAAACTGTGTCTGTTTCTTTTCACTTATTTTAAAATCAAAGATACAAACTATTTTATGAGAAAAATGTAATAGTTTTAATAGAGTAGAGTAGAATACTTGAGCATATTTGGAGTAAGAACTTTGTCAGTGATTTATGAGGGGAAAAAATATAACAATACTAAAACAACGAACCATTAATCACAAACGGGGTTCGTTTATCGAGAAGTTGATGTGAGGTCATTGTCCAGCCTTATTACATCAATTAACTGGGTGACAACTCGATATTTGCCTACATCACAAAGTAGCAATAGGATTTTGATTCAGGAGCTAGTGATCAGTATGAGACAGTATCAAATGTTGATTGAACAGTATTACTTCCATTCATACCAAATTGCAAATCAAAACAAATCATCTCACCTTTTCATTTCTGGGTTTGATTAGACAGTTAAAAGCCAAACATTATGTTCCATTAAATAAAAATAGACTACAAAGGCCCCTTGATAACATGTATTGGTAAGAATTACGTGTTTTGATGTCTGATCTATATTTTAATTTTGTATCGATGCTGTCAGATCGTTCATCATTAAAGTGATATATTGATGAATTGTTAGACCCTAATAGATGAGGAACAGATCAAAAGTTGTAAGAGCTGCAGCGTTGCTTCAAGAAGGTGCATTAAATGTCTTTTTTTTTTACATTACAGGGAGTAAAGATAATAAAAAGAAACTATTTTACACATTGTGTAAACAAATATCCATGAAAATGGAGATCCAAAAATCTGAAGTCTTACATTCAAAATGTTGGTGCTTGTTTGAGTCTTTAAGCCATTAGCACCTGAATCCTCCTCTAAATCAGGTCATTTTTGGTTGAAAGCCAGACGTTGGAGTCTAAGCGATCTTTAGCCCATGACTAATGTCATTTCTCATAACTTGCTCACAAATTAAATCACTTGAAGAATGCTCTGTTAGTGGTGGTGAGTCATGGAAGAATTTAACAACAGATCCAAGAATCAATGCAGAAATGTAAAAATATTCCATTATGAGTAACAGTTATGGGTTGGGGAGAAAAATTATACATGTCTAAGCTGCAAATGTACTGGTTTCCTCCCTCTGGCTGATATAATGTGTGACTTCATCAGATTATTAATGTCAAAGTATCAGCATTTCAATAATATTTTACAGCTGTACCAGCTGGATGTGGAGCTACTTAGAAAATGGCTACATAGTTATATTCAGGGACACCAGATCATTTTTATTTTGGATATTCAAATAACTAATGACATTGGAAACAAGGAAAACAAAGCTCTAATGTCCAAATGTGCATTCAGGTTTTGGACTTAAATGCTGCACTGTTGGAGCATTTAAATGCAAAAGAAGTGTTTTTAAGACAAAATAAATTGCTGGAATTCTTAGTGGTAAGGTTAAAGGAGCTGTATGTAAGAAGATTAATAAAACGAATCATAAAATGACCCTGATATGTCAAAAGACATTTAAAAATCATGTTCATTTCAAATACTTATGTCACTGACAACAGCACTCAAGCCAGGATATTCCCTTTTAAAAAGAGGACTTGAGGGCTGCAAGTCTTGTTTTTGTTGTCATTTCGTGTTTTGGCCTGAAGCGCCACCCTCCACCTATCTCCCAATCAGGAAGTCAGTGGTGTTTCGGCATCCGGGTTGCCAGCTCCGCTCTCATTATCGCTGCAGCCGCTACGAACGTGTTGGATGTGAAAATGGCTAGTTTACCAAAACAAAAAAGACCTCGTTATGAATCCGAGTTACGTCGTGACAAGGTCCGAAATAAAACAAGGATTTGTATAGGAGATGCTTTTGATAGATGGAGACGGCTGAAAGCGGAGAAGAATTTGAAGACAGATGCCAACGTTGCTGATTTTCTCCTGGACAGGTAAGATTCATAGCTAAATGTTTGGCTAACGCTAATTTACTTGGACAAGGTAACAGAACAAGGTAACAAAGAAATTTCAGTATTCACTACGTCGTAGTATTCACTAGTTAAACAAAGTTATGCTTTGTTGCGCTAGCATAGTAACGCTAGCGCATAACGTTATGGAGCAGGTGGGTCATCGAATTGAAAAGGTAAATATTTATTATTTAGAATATAAAAACGGTGACTGATATTGCTAACACTAGCAATGTAACGTTAGGCTAATAAGCGGAGCCCGTCAGTCATCGTGCCGTGGAAACATTAGCATGGCCATGGTAATGTGAAACCTCATTGAGACAGTAGCCTAACGTTACCACGGTAAAACCATTTCTTATTCGTTCTTCGCATATATTGTGTATTACACGTGCTGCAAATTGACCCATCTGACCATTGCTAACGTTAGTTATTAGTGTCAGTCTTTTCTGATGAAACTGATAAAAACGTTAGCCATTGATGACGAATGCAGACGTAACTTTCCCCGCATTATCTTTGGTTAGACGCTAGTCTGTGGTAAATGTGTTGGTTGTTGCATATTATGGTAAATGTGTAGAGTGTTCCATATTTATGACAAAAACGCTTGTGTCTTCAGCTATTATGCCCAAGCACTTCAACCCCAAGTAAAAGACAGTGGAAGAAGCACCACCTGACTGCACCATCACTCTCCAGTATTGGACATGCATCGTCTGAAACGCTTTCAAATCGGTCAGTGATTAGTGCCACGTTGTTTTCATTTTCATTTCATATTTGGAAGCATTTTTTGTCTAAAACAACTAAACTATTTATAGAGAAGACCTGCCACCTACAGAGGAAGCATTGGAAGATGAGGAGTGCACCATGGATGCCTCAGAAGTTCTAGAGGAGAGGTATATAAATACTCTCAAGCTTTCGAATTTGTCTAAATATAAGAAATTATGTTGAACATGTACATTGTGACCGCATTGTGATTGTTTTCTTTTATTCTACAGAACATGAGCATCCAGGATGCTGAAACCCCGCTCATGAATGAACAGGAGATAAATGACCTAATGAACAGTGTGTAAGTTCAACTGGGTTTGACTGTATAGTGTGTAACAAGATGTTCTGCTGTGTATTAACCATTATAATTTTCTATCAAATTTGACAGAATTGATTGGGGTGACAGTGAAGGTGTTAGCAGGGATGAGGAGATTGAAGCAGATGACAGTGAAGATGAAGACTATGTCCCTCGTATTTGTATTCGGTATGTTAACAATGGATTCTCATAGAAAGTGCCACACAAATTATTCACATTACATCCTCAGACATTCATTCAATGAAATACGTAAACACAAAAGATGAGTGCTTTATAGAATTCCTGGTCTCCGTAGTACAGCCATGAATGCTGACCTCAACGATAACCACCTCTCTGCATTTGCTGTTTTTGTTTTATTAGGTTTTATTATTATTTGTTTATTAGGCTCCATCTTGGGGCCACTGCTGTTCAACATCTACATGCTCCCACTCGCTCAAATTATGAAAAACAACAAAATATGTTACCACAATTATGCTGATGACACACAAATCTACATAACCATCTCACCAGGAGACTACAGTCCAATCCAAACACTGATCAGATGCATTGATCAAATTAGAGATTGGATGTGTCAGAACTTCCTTCAGTTAAATGAAGACAAAACTGAAATAATAGTTTTTGGAGCCAAGGAAGAAAGATTAAAAGTCAGCACTCAGCTTCAAAGAGCGAAGTTAGAAACCAAAAACAAAGCCAGAAATCTGGGTGTAGTTATGGACTCAGAGCTGAACTTCAGTAGTCACATCAAGACAGTTGTGAAGTCGACCTATTATCACTTAAAGAACATATCCAGGATTAAAGGACTGATGTCTCTGCAGGATTTAGAAAAACTTGTCCATGCATTTATCTTCAGTAGACTAGACTACTGTAATGCTGTCCTTACAGGTCTCCCTAAAAAGACCATCAGACAGCTGCAGTTAGTCCAGAACGCTGCTGCTCCAGTCCTCACTAACACCAGGAAAGTGGATCATATAACTCCTGTCCTCAGATCTTTACACTGGCTTCCTGTTTGTCAAAGAATTGACTTCTAAATCCTGCTGTTAGTTTACAAAGCACTGAATGGTTTAGGGTCAAAATACATTCAGGATCTCCTGGTTGGTTCTGAACCCACCAGATCCCTCAGGTCATCAGGGTCAAGTCTACTTTCTGTTCCCAGAGTCAGAAATAAACACGGAGAGGCAGCGTTTAGTTTTTATGCTCCTCAAATGTGGAACAAACTCCCAGAAACCTGCAGGTCTGCTGACACTTTCAGCAGTTTTTAAATCAAGGTTAAAAACTTTTTATTTGCCACATTTATCATAATAATTAACTTTTATTTCATGCATTTTATCTGCATTTTTAGTTCCTAAATCAAAAATAACTGTTGATTAACTTTTTTGCATTTTTATTATTATTTATCTTTTTATTTCCTCCTGTTTTAATGTAATGCTTATGTACAGCACCTTGAATTGTCTTGTACACGAAATGTGCTATACAAATAAACTTGCCTTGCCTTGCCTATTCATCCGATTGTCTTTCTATCTGCAATTGACAAATATGTCTTTAGGTTGGGTGGAGCATTGCAGGCACCTCCCTGCCTTGACAATTTGCCGGTGATAGATGCCAGTGAGACTGTTCATGACATCCCGGATGTAGAGCCTCCATCAGTCGCCTTACCTCCTCTTCAACTTAACTCCTGCGCACCCAAGTCAGGAGAGGTCTTGGTAGGTAGAATACCAGTTTATTTCTTTTGCATCTGCAGCTACATACCACACACCAAGTTATATGTAATGCATATTACATTTAATTTTAAAATAATCTAATTTCTGTTTTTATTTTGCTCTCCTCGATGTCAGCATTCCAGAGTGAAGACCAGTGAAACCCGTTTCCAGAGCCTCTCAGCCCTTGTCATTTCCATTTTCTGCCACAAGCTGCTTTTAAACCATTTCATAAAGTTTTCACAGTACAGAGCAGCTAATTGTTCAATAGTTATTTATACTATTTATACTGTTTATCCCTTGTTTTATTTATTTATTTATTTTTTACTGTTCCTCTATATCGTAAAAAGGAAAGCATTGTTATTATAAATAAACTTTTTTTATTGAACAAGGAAGAAGGCTCTTTACAAACTTGGAACAAAACAAACAATTTGTAAAAACAAAGTATATACAACAAGTAACTTCAAGTAAACTGGAGTCGGTAAAGTTTGTTCAAATTGTGGGTAGAAAGCCAGTGTACTGGCCTTGAGGGTCAGGGTATTTGTCCCTTATTCTCCAGATGCAGCAGCTGGGGATAACACGACGGTTACCCTGGCCCAGTGATCCATGCTGCCAAAAGGTCTACTGGTGATAAGCAGCATATCTAAACTGCCTATTATCATCACCTGGCTCTGTAACTTCTGCTACCACCAACACATCATTCCTGTAGTCTCTGTGTGGACGCAAATAGCCATCTTCCAAGCAGTAAAGCTCAAAATGAGGCAATTTGCTTATGCAGTGCTCAGGCCCCTGGCCACAGCATTTCCTTTCTGCATCTGTGGCCATCTCCCTGCAGTTCCCACAGGTACACCATGGAAGAGCAGCTGCAGGTGGGAGAGTGGTGCTGTCCAATGGAGGCAGGGCATCAAAAACCAATCCAGGGTTCTGGGAGAAGATCCGGGTTGCTAGTGCTCGTAGCCCCATTTCACTCATGTTTTGAATGAGTTCCTAAGTAAACAAACCACAAAATAGCATTTGGCATTTACATTTGATTAAAACTACATATGATGCTGACATAGATACAGATGGTGATATTACAAGTTATAATTTTACTGCCCAGCTCTCATCAGCCTCAAGAGAGGGTACCTCAAAAGTGAGGTCTAAATCAGGCTGAAACAAGTGAGAGCAGTACAAGCAAACATCATCTGGTACAAGTGCTAGGCTACCTTGACATAAACGTGTATTCTAAGCATATTCTATCTTTTAGCCTGTGCAATAATTTAGTGTTAGTTTGGAAGTATCAGGCGTAATTCCACGGCAACATCCTCAATACCAAAAGCGCATAATTTGGTCCACATACATGGAACTTTTGGACGTGTTTTTGATTCAAATTCTACACGTCATGTAATTTTTCATATAGCCTGATGTATTTTAGGAAAATTACCCTCGACTTTACATGTGGTATTGGCGACGTTACAAGTTACCATCGATATGAGCCTATAGTGTTTCCAACCAAACAATAAATTACTGCATAGCCCAAAATTAGAATTTGCATGGATTTTTCAAATGCGTTCATAAAAAGCTTTACATCGCAACACTAGCCTAATAAAGACATTTTTAACAGGGTAACTAAGTGAAAATAAGTGAAAACGTATGCTCCGACTGAAATGTGGTAACATTTACGATTCTATTAGGCTAATCGCCATTACTAAATTTTGCAGTACATTATTACTTCGCAAAAGATCTTTCATAAAGCATTAAATATAATTAACAGAAAATAAACTTACTGTGTAGGACTCATCGCTTGCCATGGCAGCCTACGTTCCTGCTGCATTCTGCAGCCAACCTGGCAACCTCTGGTCGGGGAGGAGGGGGAGGGAACACGCCGCTCAACAGTATTTTGAAAGTGACTGCAGTACCAGTTTTGGCCATAATCTTACAAACGGCTCCTTTAATGGATGATAATTATTTATTCATTTTGTCTAATATAGTACAGCCAGGTTGTATGTTCTCTCCTCTCTCTGTCCTCCATCTTCTCTCTTTTTCTTTCTCTACCCGCCTGGTCTTCAGCAGGAAGGTCCCCCCTCATGATCCAGGTTCTGCTCAAAGTGGAGTTTTTCCTTGTCACTGTTTGGCTTAAAGGTTTTTTCTCCCGCTGTAGGAGTTTTTTTTTATTTGCCAATTTCTTTGATTTGGATTTAATATTATAATTTTAGTTAATGATATTTGCTCGGGGGTCCTGCTCTGGGTCTCTGTAAAGCACCTAGAGACAATTTGCAATTTAATAGACGTTATACAAATAAAATTGAATTGAACGGAAATGAATCTACACACAGCTCCCCCCCCCCATTTTCTGACATTAAATCTTTTAGGTCAGTTAAGATTATCAACATTACTTCAATTTGCTTAATACCAGAATAAAGAGAGGGACATTTTTATTACTTTTTTTCAAAATCCAAAGTTTACATACATTTCCTTATTATTTGTTGGCATTACCTTTAAACTGTATGACTCGGGTCAAATGTTTTGGGTTTTCTTCCACAAGCTTAGTTAATAGTTTACTGGGATTTTGGTCCATTCCTCCTGACAGAACTGATATAACTGAGTCAGGTTTGAAAGCCACTTTGTCCTTAAGCCAATTTGTAAATAATTTGGTTTTATGTTTAGGGAAGACCCATTTGTGCCCAAGCTTCAACTTCCTGACTGTTTTGAGATGTTGCTTCAATATTTCTATGATCTTTCCTCATGGTGCCATCTACTTTGTGAAGTGCACCAGTTTCTCCTGCAGCAAAACACCTCCACAGCATGATGCTGCTACCACCGTACCTCACAGTTGGGATGTTGTTCTCAGGCTTGCAAGCTTCCCCCTTTTCTTCCAAATGTAACGATGGTCATTATGGCCAAATAGCTCAATTTTAGTTTCATCAGGGAACATTACATGTCTGTAAAAATTAAGATCTTTGTCCGTATGTGCATTTGCAAAGTGTAATCTGGCTTTTTTGACACTCTCTTCCCAGCCTCTGCCAGCATCTTCAGCAGGTGTTTTGCTTTTGTTCTATAGTTGATAACTACAGTACATTTCACACCAACGCACGTTCACCTCTTGGACACAGGAATGTTCTTCCTGAGGTGTGATGGCTAGACGTTCCCATGGGGTATATAATTGTTTGAACAGATGAACATGGCACCTTCAGGCATCTGGAAATTGTACCTAAGGATGAATCATTCAAGAAGAGTAATCTTTTTTTCCCATGATGTCACACAAAAAGCAGTGTCCTTGAGGTGTGCCTTAAAATACATCCACAGGTGTGCCTCCAGTTACCTCAAATGCTGTCAATAAACCTATCAGAAACTTCCAAAGCCATGACATCATCATCCGGTCCACATCATTTAAAGGGATAGTAATCTAAGCGTATGTAAACTAATGACTTTGAAGAATAGAAAAGTCTCTAAAAAATGTCTCTCATTATTCTGGCATTTAGTAAAAAGAAATAATTTTGGTAAACTTAACTGACCTGAAACCGTAGAGGTTTAGTTTGATTTAGTGTCAGACAGTGAGGGTCTTCACGAGGGTTAATGTAATATATATTTTTTCTCTTTTTTTAATAGTCGACTTTATGGCCTTAAAACAATGTTGGAGTAATGATGAACAAGGCTCTGGATTTCAGAGCGGCAGATTTCAGAGCAGGCCGGCCTCTCCTAGTTCACGACCAGAGTATGTAAGAAATGCAGCCTCGGCCCACGTGACCTGTGACGTTCCAGTCGAATCGTACTAAAGAGAATTTGAGGGAATGCGCCTGCTGCTCACCAGGGGGATCCGCGGTGGCTTCCTGACGTCCGCTTCAAGGAAGTCCTAGAAGCAGCCTTTCAAACCGACTTCTTTTAAGTCTTTAATCGGTACACTGACTCGAGATGTCGGACGGACAGAAAGAGGGACAGGAGGTAAGCTAATTCATTACTTTGAGTGCATTTCTTTGAGTCCAATGTAACTTTTTAAAGCCAACTTTTACAAAAGTTAAGCGACTGTCCCGGCTCTTTTCGTCCTCCCAACTCTGTCGTTTTATGGCTTTGGCTCGTAAAAGTGACCCGACTCCGGCTGGAAGTTTTGTTGGAACCGAGTTTGTCCGGTTCTGTCGCTCGTACTGGTCCGGTTTCCTGCTCCGCTCCGAACCTCTGGTCTCAGGTCTGCACAGCGTGGGCTTTAATTACCACTTGAGAGCGTTTAAAAGCTGCCTATAAAAGCTCATCACTCAGTGCGTGCAGTTTAATGCAATTTTGGATAATTTGCATATAAATACAAGTTCCTTTAAAAAACTTGACATAATAGGCCGCTTATAATTGGTCATTAACGAAGGGTACATGATTGCAAAGGTCCAGCTTAAATGAAATAATTTTATTGGCTTAGCCTGATGATTTCTTGAATAGTTAAAATGGTTTGCATTTAGTTTAAGAGTGGAGCATGCTCCTAAATCCCCTGTCTTGATATAACCCGTTTAAAACAACCGAATAATCTTTTTGCAGTGTGCTGGTGTCACATGGGAAAATGTAACCTGCTTTACCTGTCGCTGATGAGAGTCTCTCTGGATATCATCTTAAACAGTCTGTCTCCAAATTGACTGTCTTTGCTCTTACAGATCATTTCTCAAAGGGAGGAATGAAATCAAGAACAATAATCCAAAAAAAAAAAAAAAAAACCCACACATACACCCCCCCCACCTACCCCCAATCTAGTGTCTGCAGTGTCAGTTTTACACAAGTAGGTAAACAAATAAAATGAAAACTCACAAGAGGGTTTTCTATTTGCAGGTTTTATTGATTGGATTGTTTGGGGTGCTTGGCAGGTTGGTCCATACGCTTTTAGATCAGGAGGACGGTGCTATTTTTATGTTATCTGCGAGCGCGCTGCTCTTTCAGTTTTTACTATATGAGAGCTTCCCTCTTGCTTTAAGGAGAAGGAGATGATGCTAAATTATAATGGCTGGTTTGGTTGTACTGATTCATGCCCTCCAGAAAGTCTGTAGAGTCCCAAAAGATTTTCTTAAGTTGTGGCAGTCTGCTGGTTCTCAAGTGCTTTTCCATTAAAAAAAAAAAAAAAAAAAAAAAAGTCCTCTGACTTTAATGTAGCGGGCCATTGCCTGAATTTAGGGGTAGTTGACGTTACCTCTCTCCGTCCTCCTCCACCCTCCCTCCCCCCGTGACTCATGTGGGTGTTGGGCTGAAATAGTTTGGTGTAGTTTTACATTCCTTATATAGACTCTGAGGAGCGAGCAGAGGCTTGTCTGTGTCACACGCAGCATCGGGGGTACAGCTTGCCAACAGAGGCAGAATCTGCTTGCCCTAGTTCACTGACTTCCGGGCTTTCTCCCAGCTTTGGGCTTCAAGCCGGCCCGTGTGGATCAGGTAGGTTTGCGGGGTGGAATAATACTTGAATAGCAAGAATAAATAACGGCACCTGGTAAGGCTGGGGAGGAGGAGCGAGTAGGGGTGCATGGACAAAGGTCAGTGGTCGGGTCACAGTGCGAGCTGGTGACGTAGCCTGCTTCATGTAAAATCACCTTCTTAATATGTACATCAGTATTAACACCCTGAATGCCTCTTTCATAGCTCTTTCATCTTTTAATAGTTGTAAAAATTATGTAAAATACTCAGAAATGTTGAGATAAATGGAAATGAAAGGACATTGTTTCATTCCATTTCCTTAAACTCACAGGATGTTTCTTCCTGTGAGGAAGAGAATAACTTCAGTGCTGCTACGAGTCTCATTGTTCAGGGGTTCATATTGCAAATGACTTCTCGCAGTATATTTTGACAAACTCTGAATAGAGCTTTCATTACAAAATAGTCTCCTCCGATCATCACAGAAGAGGCCTTTATTAGATTGTGTGTTGATAATTGTAGGAATGTCATGTCCCAGATGCAGCGCTGGAATTTTATTACCTCCCCCAATGAGGTCATGTGGTTCATTTAGTTTGTATGGTGTTGGCATGATTACTCAAGAAAAAAAAAAAAAGTGGATGTTTGGATTAATTTTTTTTGCTGTTTTTTTTTTTTGACCCAGCTTGGAAGTGATTTAATTTTTCAGATTTTAATTTTCTTTTTTATTCAGCCTTGTTGGTGATTTGCAGTCTCAGTCTTCTCTGGCTCTCCTGTGTTGAAATGCAATTATACTAATTCTGACAGCCAAGTTATTCTTTCGGCCGTAAGACACACTTAATGAGGTGTTGCATTATGGTTATTCCTGACCTTTGTTTTTTTTCATCTAGCGGCATGTGCTGTGAAATAAAACAACTAGAATGTCATGTTCTGTATGGAATGTGAGCTGGAAATGAAAACAGGCAACAAGCAGCGAAGCTGCTTTGAATGGGCAGGAAAGAACTGCCATCTGCTTTTGCCTTGGAAACCCTTTCCTGGCTTTCTTGTTAATTCACACGTTTCCTTTTTTTTCCTCTTCAAGGCTATGAATTTGTACACGGTCACCCTCAGCGGCCCAGCGCCTTGGGGCTTCAGGCTGCAGGGAGGCAAGGACTTCAGCATGCCCCTCACTGTGTCAAGGGTAAGAGACGACTGTTTTAATCAGCCTTTGTGCTTCTGAGTTTGTGCATCATTGAGGTCTTGGCGCTCCTTCTATGTGATTTCCATCAAGGGTCATCCTGAAAAGCCATTTTATGTTCCATCAAGCTTCTATCTGATCCTTTGGCCGCTTAACCACAGTGTTGTCAGTGTTAAGTACGTGTCTGGTTACGACATAATGATCCTGCCAGAGCATGTGCGTATCATCTCGCCCTCACAAGTGCGTAATATCTGCAGACTACGGTGTGTGTTTTCATACGACTCAGATTTTTAGGATGCGTGTCCCAAACTCTACCTGGTTAGTCTCAACTCGACGTGCGGAGCCTTTAACTGAATGACATTCATTTGTCACAAGGACACGCTCTCATGTGTCTCACAGTACCTTGTGTTTTCCATGTTAGGTCACATTCTCCTAACAGAATTAATTTTCAAATAAACTATCGTTTGTGTTTATGAGAGCAGCAACCATTTTCCAGGCCTTATAAGTGCACAACTGCATTGCCTGACAGACAGGCTCGTGCTTGCAGTTTCAAATTCATTGAAAAAAAAAAAAAAAAAAAAAAATCCAGTGTTGCAGTGATCTAATTCACACACAGATTTCCACTGGTGTTGTTATATTGGTGCACTGGAAGCTGGGGTGATCTGTATCAGAGTCACTGACAGCTGTTCATTTGTCAGTTTTGTTCAGTATTTGAAGTTTCTTTTGCAGAGCTAATTGAAAGTCTGTCCCCGAGCCCACATATGCGAGGTCTCTCTTCTTCAGTACAAAGAACACTAACAGGAGGCGGCATTACAGCCGAATGCAACATGTTGTTTTGCTTTGA
This sequence comes from Hirundichthys speculiger, assembly GCA_018398805.1. Taxonomy (NCBI): domain Eukaryota; kingdom Metazoa; phylum Chordata; class Actinopteri; order Beloniformes; family Exocoetidae; genus Hirundichthys; species Hirundichthys speculiger. The sequence goes on from JAGFBZ010000895.1 coordinate 1,774,486, forward strand.
TAAATTTGGAATACAGAGTCAACAGCATGTTGCTAGTGACATCACACTGAGGTGTGTGTGTGTGTGTGTGTGTGCGTGTGTGTGTTTTCAGCTGGCGTAAACCTGTGGTGATGGCAGCAGTCATCACCAGCCTTGCCAGGACATGTCCCGTGTTTGCTCTGTTTACCGGCTGGAATTGGAGTCAGAAACGCAGTGTTCCCTCTTTGCATTTATGGAAAAAAACATTTCCACTTTCAGATGTAAAAAAAAAAAAAAAAATTTGGCAAGAAGCTTGAGTGAGACGTTAGCTGTTGACTCATGAATTAATGTCTAGACAGACAAGGTGTACTGCAGGCTGAATATGAGCAAATGAGTCAGTGGTCCTTGTCGCCATCCTTGCCACAAAAAAAAAAAAAAAAATGGTTATGAGAGCCTAGTATTTCTGCAGTCCTGGTACATTGTTCATTTTTGTCGTTCAAAGCCTTTATCTGCCAACCTCTTGGTAAATTTTTTTTTAACTTGAAAAATACCGTCAGTGAAAGGACTGGACAGTGGCAATGATTGCTGTTGCTTTGGCCAGGATACCACCGGGCTAGACCGTATATGAGTTATAAATATGTGTCAAGTTCTTTCTCTTTGTTTCTGAGATACTGCGGGCTCTCATCCTGATTGTCATAAAAGAAGAGACCGTGAATCACAGAGGCTGAAAACATCCAAGCGAGGAGCTCTGAACTTCAAAGTTGTACAGTATCCCTTAGTAACAAGAAAAAGAAAACCAATAACTCAGGACTGTACTTACTGAAAGAACTTGGTGGGTGGTCTGTCTTTTCTGGTTTGCAGCTGATGAGATAAGGATCTGAGCCCAGACAGTCAGTTAAAAGCTTTTAGAAAACGATGAACATGTGGAGTGACAGGACAAAAGGCTTTTGGAATCTCAGTGAAGCACCGAGATTGCAAGTGATAACTCCTGAAAGATCAATGTGTCTAACACTTTTTTTTTTTTTGTAGATTGGATGATGATTAGCACTGTTTGACACTAGATGCGACAGCTGACAGATTGTTATTTCAAGAATATTTTTCATCATTTACCCTCTGTTTCATAGTAGGTGTGGTGCTTTGTATTGATTTGGAAGGTTGTAAGTCTGCCTGTCACCTTTGGTGAGTGAGTTGGTTTATTGGTTTCTGTGCTTTACAAATGCTCTTGTTTCCTTCCTCCGTCTGCGAGCCTGGAGAGCTATGCTTTCTCAGCATTCCAAAGATTTTTCTCATATCCACCCAGCCGCTGCCAACAGGCAATCCTGTTGTCTCCTCTCTGTCTCTGTCTTACACACTCACTTTCCTCATCCATAAAATGGATGAGGAAACCTCAAAGGAACACTCCCCTGGTGAGATCAGAGGAATGATGACGATTGCCTTTAAGGAGTCACTAAAAATGGAAAATTAAAAACATGTTTTTTTTGCAGCTAAGCAAGACGTGTCCATTAGAAACGTACACTACTTCAGACAGTTTTTTTTTAAGCATTGGTGTTCTTGACTGGACCCAGCTGGTTTACTTTCGTTCATTTATCAGAAACAGAAATTGTGGGGGTGGTGATTGGTGGGTAGAGGGGGAGGAAGAAAAAATTTGTCACATAAAATTCTCAAGGGATGCAAACTGTGGTCTGTAAAGTAGAACCAAGTAGGAGGGGAAAAATAACAGTTTCTCAACACTCTTGTGTGCGAAGAAGAGATTGAAATATCCTCCCTTCTAACCCGCGGTGTGAACAGAAAATCATCAGGGACCAGAACTTGCATGTATTCTGTAGTTAGTGTCTTAGACTTTTTATTCATTTACTTTTTTTCTTTTTATTTTTTTTTTTCAACTGTCTCCAGACTGTAATGCAGGATTGCTTTAACAGTCATTATAAACAACACTGTCATTAAAGGGAACTTAAGGAAAAAAAAAACAACCCCCCCCCCCCCCTTTTTTTTTTTTTTTTTTTTCCTTATGAGCAAATGTTTGGATTCTTTCTGAACTAACAACCACCTCCAGACTTTGAGACGACACAATCCTGTCACTTTGTTAGGGGCTACGTAAGGCTGCTTTCAAACTGCCATCGCAACATTTACATTATGTGCACATCTGCTCTGTATGTCCTCCACATTGTTGCTATGGTAGCCTACATGCATAGAATGGATGTAAACAAATGGTAGTGGGTGGTGAACTGGCTTTGCTACTGTTTGCAAATGGTGTGATGCTAAACTTTCTAGAAGTCGGAAGAGAGCACAGCATTTGTCGGTACGGTGGAGTGAATGGTCCGGGGAGGTTAGCTGTTGACTGAGGGACAGCAAAGGCTCGCTCATGGAGGAATCTCTGTTAATTCAGTGGTTCTTGTTTGTGTCGTGTTGCAGTTCACACAAAAGACCACGTGAAATCCCATTTGAGTGATCAGACTCATTCGATTTAGATTCATCTATTTAAATACAATTTGAGCTGGGTTTGAAACCACCTCAATATGTGTCTTGAATCCAATTTAGAGAAAAAAAAAATCACATTTCTTCTGGTCTTTGTCTGTCCAGCCTGTCTTGATACAACCAGGATATGCTAAAAATCTGATTTAGGCAGTGGGGATATAGCCCCAGTTTGAGTGTCTTGTACTGGGTGGTTCTGATTTTAATCTCCTGTCACTTTTAAAACACTTTTAATCTCCTGTCACTTTTAAATCATACTGCATTTGCTTTACCTCTGTAGTGAAAAGAGCAAACCTGTAACATCAGTGTAAAAAGAGGCTCACCCTGTGGAGGAGGTGGGTGGAGTGCAATGACCTCAGCAATTCAAGCAGGGCTGAAAAATTGGCTTTTGTACAATAACTCGGTGGTATTTTGACCAGAGCATGTGACAGACATTTCATTTACACCTCATTTTTGTCAGTTTTTGGGGAAAAAAAAACAAACAAAAAGATGGCATAGTATATCTCCTTTTTTATATTGATTTAATACTGTACAACTAAACATGTACAGTTCTCAAAGAGCAGTGGACTCAGTTCTTGAAACAATTAACAATGGAAAGTGGAAGATACTCTTAAATACCACAAAGCAGAGATGGCATGACTATCAAAATGCCGATGTTCTATTAGCAGACCCTGAAATGACCACAAAGTCAGCCTCAGTGTATGAACATGTTTTTTTTTTTTTTTGGCCATTTTCCTTAGACTTTGTGTGAAGGGAAAAAAAACCAATAGGACTCTGCATTTAAGTCTTATAATGGTGGTGAGAACCAACATGTTTATTCTGGCACCATGTGGCTAAAACATTGGTGACATTTCAAATATGCATGTAAGCACAATGGGGGAAAATGAAGGAAAGCCAAAATTTTTAAGGTCATATCCACATATTGTACAGTAACTTGATAACAGGCCAGCTGACGATGTTGCTTGGCTTGTTTTCTCTGTTACAACTAAAGTTCCTTCCTAAGAAACTGAAAAGTGAGTGTTTAAACTTCTGTAACTTATTAAAAATGTCCTTTTGGTCTGCTACACAAGGAGTTTTTGTTTCTGTGGTTGGATCTGGAGCAGTTTGGACCTTTTTTAGCTTCAGACTCTTTGTGACTGGCATTCTTCTAACAGCTGTTTCATGAGACTGATTCCAGACGTCTGTGACTTTGAGAAGAGGGAGATCCGCTTGAGAACGCTTTATCACTCATCTCACATTTTTGCCATCATCCTTTTTCAAGGTTACGGTAGTAAAATACAGGAACCAGTGCTGTTTCTGCTGAGGTCTTCCCCACTTTCTTCTGAGACATCTGTCCGTAGATCTGTCCCAGATCTTGTGCCAGTGTCATTTTAATGACATTTGATACCACAACTTGGCTTTCCTGGGCACCATCTGGTTTCTATCGGCATACACATGCCACAACACTGACATACAAATTTTGGAACAAATGACTAATTTTTTATCTTTGGATTTTTATGTTTCTGTAGTCCACCACCACAGCTGGATGTGTCATCCAGTCCCGTATTTCAAATTTCTGACTTGAGGGCCATGTGTTGCATCCTTTTTAACATTCCTCCTCTCGCCTTCGGTCTTACACACACACACAAAGCTCTGGAAAGGAGGGCTTGTTAGAGGGGTGAATTAATAATTTAGTTTGTACTGATCACATTGGTCACGGGGGGCATTTCTTCTGGCTGGATATGTCCCGTGTTGTGAGCACTGTTTTTTAGGTGAGGTTGTGCTAGGTGTTCCACTGCAGTCATTACAGGGGCTCGGGGGAGGCGGGGTGCCTGCAGGTTTGGTTTTCCATTTCTCAGAGCGATATTTATGGCTTTGTATCAGCTGTGCCGTGTGAGTGATGTAAGGACAGACAGTCTCTTGGCCCCCAAATAGCCATGGAAAGAATAAAAGTGAGATGGTGCAGGGTTACATGGCCAGTATATCACTAACTGTAGATGAACGTTTGGTGCCAAAAACAAGCATAACCAGCTGAGGAAAAAGTTGTGTGTGTGTGTGTGTGTGTGTGTGTGTGTGAGTATGGTCCTGGGTTAACCCTAAGATCGCACAAGAGAATCACTTTAAAGGGGAATTCAGCATGTTGCATTCTGAAAGGCTTGCTAATGCTTTGAACTTTGATAGCATACTAAAATGGATCTGCTGCCATGCTGTGCCAGAAAGCTTTGAAACAGGCCACAAACTGTTAGGTCATCCATGTAGTCATGAACTCCGTTAGCTCCAGTCATATTTCTTTTACCGAATCACACATGCGGAGCCTGCTTTTCATTCACTCAGGAGGCACACCAACACAAGCATGTTCGATCCCACGTTCTCGTGAGGTACGGTGCAGTGTGTCGCAGGAACAAGTACATGTTTTCCAGTGTCCTTCCCTGTATTGACAAACTGCTGGGGAGAGGACGAGGCAGGTATAGGGTTTCTGTCCGCCCCTTACCAACCAAAGGTCTGAGCGCAGCAACTTTAACTGCTGGCTTCTCAAGTGAGGGAGCAGCTGCACTCTGAACCTGAGCCAGAAGCGCAGGTGTCTGTGTCCATCAACGCAACTCTCCCAGACACACATGCAGAATATCCAATATAATCTATAAGCTTTATAACATGCTGTTTTGCGTTTTTTTTTTAATTCTCTACAGTATATCTAGATGTCATCATTACAATGCAAAAACAGAGTTATTTCCTAGTATTTTAATGATTCATTTTGTATGTGAAGGTCTGGAGAGTTTCAAAGGCTAACGTCCACACCAGAAAAGATGGAGGACACCACTCCTTCAGACCTCGTCTCATTTGTTGTTCAGGCTTGTCTTCCTTTGCCTGTCTACATCAGGATGTACCATATTTGCTTAATGTCTGTAGAACGAGCTGCCTTGGGCTCCACTGTTTTCAGCCATCATGTGATCAGTCAGAGCAGACTTGGCTAATGTGCTCCTTTCTTCATTAGAGATTAAAGCATTTGACCCTACCGTAGTACACTCCCAAAATTAAGTGTTAAAATGAGAATAACTAGTGCTCTATGAACCTACTGCAATGGTCAAATGTGACATGTCTGTGGTCCTTCAGGTGCTGAGCCACCATGACCCTCCCATAGATTTCCTAAGTTTCGGATGCTGTAATGCCACGGAAAATGATTTTCATTCAGTTTTGTTGGTGTTAATATGGGAATTCTTTGTAAATTGGGAATTACTGGGTTTTTCTACACTGTAAAAGGCATCTGTCACTCTGGTGGTTCGTACTGGAGTACCGTTTTTGTTTGTTTCATAGTGTTTACATTAAACATGAAGCTTTGACAACACTTCAGTAGCTTAAATCTAGAGTATATTTTCTCATTGTACAAAATAAGACGCTCAAGTGTTTTACTATCCAGTCTAATAGGTGAAAGACAGATTATGTCGTGCTGTGAGCTCTTCCAGAGTATGCAGCTGATATTTATCTCCCACTTGTCTTCTCTCTCTTGAAAGCTGTTGGAATTTCTGTTGAAATTCCTTGTATAATGGGAAAAAAAAAGATCTTACTTAACCACTTTAATTGCTTCCAGTGAGTGAAAATCAAAGGCAATTAGAGTGATATTAGAACTTTGCTGTAAAAATATGTGCAACTTGACTTGCTTCTAAGGAATGCATTTCTCTACATTTTTAGCTTTGCCATGTTTTGACTTCAGATGGGCTTAGTCTTTTAAATCAGTCATCAGTTTTTTTGGAGCAAATGATCTCCCCACTCATGCAAGTGTTTATGTTTAATGTGCAGAATCAAAGCGGCAAGTGTGATAGCTTAGCTGAACATGGCAGAAAACTATTCCCTGAAGTGCTGAGTCCTCTGAGCTTTTGATGCGCAAACGTTTGCAGGGATCCATGACATCAGAAAGTAATTCTTATGTTTTTTTTTTTTTTTTTTTTTTTGAAATCCTGGCAGTTGCTCACCTATCTGATGCTGCAGACTTTGTTCTGTAGTTATCGGAGTATTTGTCGCAGGTCTCTGGTTTCATTAAGCTGTTAGGGTAAGCTGACTAAGCCCTTGCTATTCACGATCTGGCATCTCTGTATATTAGTGGTGGTAGAGGAAATGGCAGACAGTGCTGCACATGTACAAAACCCTTATTACCCCTATAATGTGAGCTATGTCAAGTTTTTCCTGTTGCAACAAGACGCCATGCCTGACTAATATGCCCTGCAGCCCCTTTGAAAGCCTGTTGAGGATGATGTCATTCTTTTGCCAGTCAGTGTCTTACCTGTCAGAGTGAGAAAAGGTGTGTGTGTGTGTGTGTGTGTGTGTTTGTGTTTGTTTAAATTTTAGTTCCAGTAAAGGCTATGACTAATTGTGTCATATGGTCCTTATCTGTAGTATGAAGGTTTTGTCTGAGGTCCATCTATGGTAAATTTTATGTTGTTGCCTGATGACATCATTATGACCTTATTCTGTCTGTTCCTGGTAGTGCTAAGTAAAACAGACTCAGACACACTGACTCCTCAAGTGAAGTATTACGTGTTAACAGATGTTACAGAAGTCAGCTGAATATGGCTTTGATGGGTTATTAGGTACTGCTAGGTGGTGTTGTAGTAAATATGAATGCAAAAATATTTTTTTTCTTTTTAAGGCACAACCGATGACTGAGGTGATGAAGATAAAGGGTTGCTCTATGCCAACTCAGCATGGTGGCCAGATATTAAATATTAGAGCCACTAGGGAATAATATCAGTTGCACTTTTGTTTTGTCTTTTTTTGTTTTGTGCAGATAAGCTTTTCAATTTTCACTTTAATTGTTAAGCAGGTTCAGAGGTTCAGTGGAGCTGATTAGAAGTGTTTAATTCCTGTCATTTTGCTCCTGGGGACAGGTGTGTACCTGGTCTTCAACACTCTTATCAGTTTGGCTCATTTTGATCAGATACATGTGCTTATTGTTTCAAAATGCACTTTTAAGGACTTTTGTAATATTCTTTCCTTTTATTGCATTTTTTGCCATTTTTGAAAATCTATAAATGTTCAGTTTTGGGGAAAAAAAACAGTCTTTAAATGTATCTTTGTGGCTTACGTAATCAATTTAAGACTGGACTGGATTGCACATAAATTTCAAAAGTACAAAGGAAGGAAAAAAAATTCAATTAGGGTAATTGATGCATACCACCATAAAATGTCCTCATTTGATGACTTCCAATAAAACTGGTGCTTATTTTATCGCAGATGTTTAATCATGCTTAGGAAAGGTGTTTCTGCTTAATTATCAGCAGATTTCTGTGAAGTCTAGTAAAATCATTTTAAAATGTGTGTGTTAAAATGTTTTTGTTGCAGCAAATTGAATTTATGTTTATGTACTTGGTAAGTTTAAAAAATGATCAATATTATTCCTTTTTGTAGTTGCTTAAGAGTTCTTTTTGATCCTCTGTCTGATAGCAGTCATCTCCTATCCAGACTTTCTCACATAAGTAAGTCTGAACTCCTGTGTTTTTTTTTTTTTAGCTTACACCAGGTGGAAAGGCAGCTCAGGCTGGGGTTGGGGTTGGAGACTGGGTGGTTTCCATCTGCGATGCCAACGCTGAGGATATGACCCACGTGGAGGCACAAAACAAGATTAGAGCAGCAACAGACTCCCTCACCCTCACCCTCAGCAGGTAAGTCATGTGTCGGTGCAAGATGCAACAAAATACTACTTTTATCTCATACACACAGCAGACAAATCTCAACAGACCACATAAACTCCTTCATTCTCACTTGGAGAAGACCAGATGTCCGAGTGTGAAATTTACGCCAAATATAAGCTACGTCAGCCCCCAGTAAGCATGGAAAATATTAAAAGGTCATGACAAAGGTGCATCTGAACAAATCATGACACTTCTGTAACAGTATCCTTTGGACAAATGTGACCAAAGTGAAGATGTGTGGCCATAATACACAGCACCAAATTTGATGAAAATCAACATATCAGATCCTCACAAATATCTCATTCCAACCATCAAGCATGGTTGTGGAGGGGTGATGATGTGGGATTGTTTTGCAGTTAAAGGATCTGAGCATCCTGTAGTCGACCGCTAACCCTTTTGTATACAAAAATGTCCTAGAGTCAAATATGAGGCCCTCTGGCGACAGATAAAACTTGAAATAGGACAAGGATTCAAAAAGAAAATCAACAAATCTACAACAAAATAGTTGAATGCCTTGGTGAACCAAGACGAGATCTCAGCCTTGGTGAAATACTGTGGTAGGACCTTAAGAGAGCTGTGCATAAATTAATACCTGCAAATAAAGCTGCAAATATATCGAAAATGTATCGTGATTACAGTATCAACATGCACAATATCAATATTACAAAAACAAAATATTATCACAATAAATGGTACTCTATTATACTTCCAAGTGCCATGCAGTTATTCTGGAATGTCAATAATAGATTTTATATAATATGTTGATTATATTATATGTTTTCCTAATATTGTACAGGCCTACCTTGCAAACCTCAATGAACTGAGGCAATTTTCCAAAACAGAATGGAGCAAAATTCAAAATGATGTGAGACTGACTATGTCATATAAATTATTACCTGAAGTTAGTGCTGCTAAAGGTGGTTCTCCAAGCTTTTGAATCATGTGTACTTGTAGTTTGTTCTCACACAGCTTTTGCATTGAACTGAAAGAGGGTATACTTTCTTCAGGTGCTAGACTTCTGCAAACTACAGTTCTATTCCATCTAATGTTCACAGGACTGGCACTGTAATTAACATATTTAAGTGGTTTTGTTTTATGACTTTACTAGGTGTCGTACATCGTTTTCTTAATAATCAATGGTCTTCTTGGCATGGGCTAGTTAAACAAATGACCTCTTTGTCCATTGTGCAGTAGTAACCACATTCAAAAGGCACATGCATAATTTCGCTAATCTCATAAACTGTTTTGGCATTTTGCTTTGAGGTATCATTAAATAAATAACTAGAAAACTACTTCTGTTAATGTATATGCTTTGGTGCCAATTTCAGTCTAATAAAGGTTTAAATCAGCCTGCGTGCTGTCAGCTGAGGTACACTGAGTTTTTCTTCTTCTAACGCTGGTGTTCTGTCTTCTGAAAGGCTGCCAGCTGCTGTTAGCTGGATATGCTGGCCTTTGTTCTTTTTAAATGAACCGTTCAGAGAAACCTTGGGTACTTTACATTTTGCTTTGACTTCAAAAAGAAATGGAGGAAACGTCCTCAGATGAAAAAGCTCCCTTAATTTTGGGCCAGGAAATCATTTAATTAGCACCGGATAACTCTCCTGTAGGCACTACTTACACCTGATCACACAAGTCTCGTCAGAAATTCTTTACAAAGTGCCTCTGAGGAGTTGAAAATGTTTCATCAGCAGCTTGAAAATTAAAAAAAAAAAAAAAAAAAAAAAAAAGATTTCAGTCCAAAGATGATAAAAAATGTAATCATTCAAGAGCCTAAACTTTCAGAAAATAAGAAGGTATTGACTCGTGAAATAATAAAGATGAGCTTGCAACTGTCACGGGACTCAGTGAGATTTCTTTTTTTGTTTTTCCCCCATCCTTATATGAGAAGCGGTGTTATCTTGTTCACATCACTGCTGCCTGCTTAGAGGCTCTGTCTTTAAATTCTTACACATTCTCTTTGTTAACTTAGTTTGAAAGAACAGCTGCAGGATATTTAAGTTTTTTCCAAAAAGCAGACCCATCACTTTGTTGAATAGTTTAAGATGTAGAGATCCTGGTTTGCTCTGTATCTTTTTGCTCATTCATGGCTCTTATTGTACTCAGAGAACATGAATTCCACTACTACTTTGAAAAATGAATCCAGAGGGGCTACTGGTACCGCTCACCTTTCTTCCCGTGTCCCTCCTTTCTTCCCACATGAATTGGAGTTTTTGCAACATGAATCTATAGGACAGGAATCAGGAAGCAGAGAGATGGGTATTTTATTGTAATATACAGTAAAATCACAATATTTAGTGTGACTTATATATATAATATACACTCACCCGCCACTTTGTTAGCTACATCTGTCCAACTGCTCCTTAACGCAAATTTCTAATCAATCAATCACATGGCAGCAACTCAATGGATTTAGCCATGTAGACATGGTCAAGACGATCTGCTGCAGTTCAAACGAAGAAAGGTGATTTAAGTGACGTTGAATGTTGCATGGTTGTTGGTGGCAGACGGGCTGGTCTGAGTATTTCAGAAACTGCTGATCTACTGGGATTTTCTCGCACAACCATCTCTAGGGTTCACAGAGAATGGTCAGAAACAGAAAAAGAGAAAATATCTAGTGAGCAGCAGTTCTGTGGGCGTAAATACCTTGTTGATGCCAGAGGTCAGAGGAGAATGGCCAGACTGGTTCGAGCTGACAGAAAGGCAACTGAAACTCAAATAACCACTCGTTACAACCGAGGTCTGCAGAAGAGCATCTCTGAACACACAACACGTTGAACCTTGAGGTGGATGGGCTACAGCAGTAGAAGACCACACCGGGTGTCGCTCCTGTCAGCAAAGAACAGGAGACTGAGGCTACAATTCACACAGGCTCACCAAAATTGAAGATTGGAAAAAACGTTGCCTGGTCTGAGTCTGGATTTCTGCTGCGTCATTCAGATGGCAGGGTCAGAATTTGGCATCATTAACATGAAAGCATGGATCCATCCTGCCTTGTATCAATGGTTCAGGCTGGTGGTGGTGGTGTGATGGTGGGGGGGATATTTTCCTGACACACTTTGGGCCCATTAGTACCAACTGAGCATCGTGTCAACGCCACAGCTTACCTGAGTATTGTTGCTGACAATGTCCATCTCTTAATGACCACAGTGTACCATCTTCTGATGGCTACTTCCAGCAAGATAACGCACCATGTCATAAAGCGTGAATAATCTCAGACTGGTTTCTTGAACATCACAATGAGTTCACTGTACTCCAGTGGTCTCCACAGTCACCAGATCTCAATCTAATAGAGCACTTTTGGCATGTGGTGGAACAGAAGATTCTCATCATGGATGTGCAGCCGACAAATCTGCAGCAACTGGTGATGATTATGTCAATATCATCACCAGTTCTCTGAGGAATGTTTCCAGTACCTTGTTGAATCAATGCCACAAAGGATTAAGGCAGTTCTGAAGGCAAAAGGAGATCCAACCCGGTACGAACAAGGTGTACGTAATAAAGTGGCCGGTGCGTGTGTGTTTATGTAACCCTCAGCCTGAAGAGTAATGACTTAAAGGAGTCTCAGGGAAGGATATCAACATATTTTTTTACTGTGCGTTTGTCAAATTCTTCTCTTAAGTTCCATTTTTTGCTTCTTCAGGGATATGGTTCATGTTTTGATAGGCCCTTTAATAAGTCAGTATGTTTACTTATTACCGTCACATTTTCCCTTCACTCTGTGGTTTGCCGCCTCTATGCTTCATCTCCTTGTGGACGTCTCTTACTGTAAACATCTCACATTCTTAAACTCTTCCTTTTTTGTGCACCAGTGACTCCCTTCTTATAAATTCCCCAGTCTCCTCTCTGGATCTTACCCTGTCCTATTGTTATTTGATTGTTAGAAGAAAATGTTTTCCTGAAACACTTCTTTGAGAAAAGCTATAGCCCGTTTTATTTATTCGTGTCTTGGCTGCCATTCACGGATCTCTTTTTTTCTTTTTTTTTTTTTTTTAATGTTGGGAGGTGGACAGCTGCACGCTGATGAGATATGAACTGCTATTGTTTGGTTTAGTGTCTCATTTTGCTCAGGCACCAATGATCCTTTTTTTGTTTGTTTGTTTGTATTTTTGTGGTTACACTTTAGACTTTATCCAGTGCCCTTTTTTTTTTTTTTTTATAGGGAGGAGAATAATTTAATTCTCCTTGAGAAAAAGGAACACATTAGGTCTGTACTTAGTGTTTCAGAGTCATTGTTGGCCTGCTGGGAGGCAGTTGTAGAGTGTGTGTGTGTGTGTGTGTACAAAGTTGATTACAGTGTCATGGGAGATTTCTTTGTGGTTAAATTTCCGACTTTATCAAACATCAGCTTGAAAGCCAAGTATGCATCAGTTAAAATAAGTGATCCATGAAATGAGGTGGGAAATGACCTCATACAGCCTTCATTTTCTGTTCCACCACAGGTCAAACTTGACTCCAGCCAGATAATTTATTCCATGAAGCTTTGACTTAATCACGTATATTCCAGTGTGCCAGAATAAATACAGTCACAGAACAGCCCGCATACGTGTTACTGATTCCATTTGACAGAAATCTTTGCTTAAGTTGAGCTCAGGCTCTGTGAATGTTGCACTAGTTTGTCTTCCCAGAAACATCACGTGTACAGACATGTCAGTATGGCTCCACTTTGCTCCTCTCTATCATTCAGCGCTGTTGTCATCCTGTCTTTAACACTGCTCTATCAGTGGTTGAGCAGGCGATGACAGCAGCTGTTACTCATTTCTCATACAGGAAATACTGTCTGTTGTTTTGTGTGTGACTGCAGCCTGAAACAATGAAGGCGACTTCAGGACTGGTTCATTCCTGCTTCACCCTGTCGTAATTTGGTGTAGCATGCAATTGGTCAGGGAATGGAGGTGATTTATGTTGGGAGGCAGCAGCAATGTAAAGCCGAGTGCCTCCATGTTTGAAGTGTAAAGCGTATTTTGGTGGACTTCTGTGCTACAGAATCAGCAGAGGCACTGCAGTAATGTGATTCCAGGGATGAACAATGAGATATATACATTAACTGAGCTTTTGGTATTCAGGAGCACAAAAGTATAATCACATTGCTTCCTCACAGTACTCTCAACCACACTTTTTGAATGAGAAAAAGTGTGAATATTATCATCCAAACCTTTAACTCTGATATACCAAATCTAGGAGATTATCTAGTTTTATGAAGCATTAAATGGTAATGGGAAGTTTCAAAGGAAAGTTCTGGAGCTAAAACAACCTTGGTTTGATTTAATAGATGACGAAGGTTGTAAACTCGAAATTTGAAGCAGTTTTAACTGAGAACAGAATATGCATTTGCAGAAAAATGGGAAGACTTCATGGAGTTGGAAGCAGAGGCCTAGCAATTCTACTCTTCTAGCATGTACTGACAGTAGTTTGCGTGACATCCGGTAGTCGACTTGTGTGAACTTATGACAACGTGGTGGTGACCGGAAGGAGATGTCCACACAAACGGTCCTTCTTTGTACACTTTCTGTACACCTACTGAGTTAGATTTCTCCTGTCCACACTCACTTCAGTAGAAACTTTTTTTGAGTTTTCAGAGCGTAAGAATGGCACTTGATTTTGATGTTGGTCAATTGCCCCAGATACTAAGATTAATTGGCACTTTTTCTGCAAACAGTTTGTTGTTACTCAAAATTGTTGATTCATGTTGTTTGATCCCTACTGAAAGTCTGCGCTCCTCATCATCTAATAATAGACCAGTTGTTTTTACTCTGGATTGTTCCTTCAAGTTAATTCAAGTTCATTCATGTTATGGGGACGCTAGTAATAATGCCATTGTTCAAAACAAAATATGTATTAATAAAAATAAAAAAAAAATAAAAAAATAAAAGAAATGAAACAAAGCTGTAAATCACAAACCCTGCCAACTCAGTGCCCCCCACAAACCCCAGGAAGATCCACAAAGACCCTCAGAGCCCCACCACCAAGGGCACCAGTATCTCACATATCAACAATAAACTGAGGCTAACTCCCAGAGCTAGTTCAGTTTTGCACATTTTGCACAGTGAACATCATGGCAGAGGTGACTAAGACCAAAAAAACAGTGATGACAGAGAAGGAGAAAACCAGAGTGATCGAGTGAGAGACAAATCTCTGAATGCACATTTATTTACATCTTCATACAACCTTATAGAAATTGGAAATCTAGTCTGTAAGAATGCTGTAGAAATCCTAAAGTCCTAAAAGGGTTTTTTATTACAAAATAAACACTGATACTTGTTGAATTTTGGGCTCCGTTAGAAATGGAATAAACTGATAAGTAATAAGAAAACAATTAAATGAAAACCAGTTAAAGTCTGGTCAAATGGTGACCAGACTAAAAGTCCAATACATTTTAAAAAGAAAAGTATAGCAACAAAAAAAATTTGGTTAAATTTTATGGATAAGTAACTAAAATTCAACTAAGATTAAAAGGTTTGATGTTTGCTTTTGAAATCTCTCCCTGCTGCCCTCAGGTCTTCAGGAGGTTCGTTCACAGATGTGGGCTGTTTACAAGAAAAAGACATCTGTGGGTTTTAGTTCTTACTTTGAATATAATTAAAAGGCTTCCAGAAGACCTGGAGGTTCTGAAGGATGTGTAGTAGAAAAATTAGTCTGACTGGGGAAAACCAAGACCACCAAGAGATTCCTAAACCAATGAGATGAACTTAAGATAAATTCTGAAGTACCCAGGTTACCCAGTACAGACTGGTGAGCTCTCTTTCTGGTCTTGGTCAACATTAATATAACATTGGATTATTATCTTCATTTCCTTGACATGTCAGTGGTTTATGATGATTAATATTAGAGAATATTAGTTGTTTTAATTATCTCTTTTTATTCCCTTTTCTTTTCTGTTTAGAGTTTTCAAAGGAGCTGAAGACACCAAGGTAAGACTATATCTAAGTCTTCTTTGTGAACACATGGATGGTTTGATGTGGTGTCCTGCTTGACCACATGTACACTGAATTTGAAACACCCTTTAAACTTTACTCACTGTTGGATTCAACAATGTTATGGCGCTTTGTGTTTGAATTAATTCAAATCATCTAAATTGTTCATGCAGTGTGCATCACCCATGCATCATTCATCAACTGCTGCTGAATTAATTGTTGCTTGATCAAGTGCCGTGAATTCTGCTTTTGGGATTTCCTAGAGTTTCTTTTGTTTTGCCTTGCACAATCCCCGATAACTGATAAGTACTGTAGTGTTTAGTTTTCCCTGGAGCCGTTTGACAGCCACATACCCAGCTGATTACAGTTTTAACAGTACAATAATGCCATAAATGGCTTTGTGCTGCACGCTGGTGTAAGTGAAGCAGGCAGCACATACAAATGCAAAGTCATTGTTCCATTTTAATGCGTGTAGTTTTGCAGCTCATGTATAATGCTGTTAGAAATCTCATTAGTGAGAGGTTTCAGTTATGCCTGACAGTTCTTCACTTTGAGCAGTTTTCACTTTAACTGCGGCAACAATACTCGGGCTCGTCCTTGGCTGACTGCCAACACAAATAAAACAGCAGTGTTCGCACTTCTCAAGCACTTCTTCTGTGTGTAGTTGAAAGTCTGCAGGTTTTGACAGAGCTGCTACTGCAGCATGCTCTCATGATGTGCTAGGAGAGATTAGAGAATCTCGGGATTGTGCAACAGCAGAACTCTTTTGTGTGTCAAACTCAACTGCATGTTGTGCCCTGTGCTGCATTGTCTCCCTTTCCCACAACCCCACAGGATTCGCTCGCTACAGCTTCTGTTCAGCCAAAGTACTCCTTTGCTCCAAGCACAACCATTAACAAGATGGCGAGGCCATTTGCAGCAGGTGGCGGTAGTGCCAACTCAGGACCCGTTATTAAACCCGTGGCCTACTCGCCTAAACTTAACGCTCCGAGCTCACAGGGCCATGCCAGCACACAGCAGCCGCAGAACGGGTAGGTGGAAAAATGAACACTGTTGCCTTCGAAGCTGCAGTGTGACTAATGTGGGTTTAATGGTGTTCTTGAAGTCTCATTATTCTGGCTTCTCATTAAAGAGCAAAAGTAACTCCTTAAGGATTTCGAAGAATTTAGTTCAGTCTCTGCTGCTGCATACTGCCAAATTTATGTCACAGCCTAGAAAAAATAAACATAGTAAATGTATGTTGACTCACTCCGGAGACCAGCATAGTACATTTTCACAAAATGAAAAACTTCAGACGTGCTAAAGACTGTAATTTCATAAAGCCTGGAGTTGTTGGCTTAGTGTGGAACATTGAGCTGAAATGTGCATTTCAAACTCCAGCTGATACAGCTATGTAGCAAAAATACTGTGTATGCGCTGATTAAAAGATGGAATAAAGTAAAGTCATTGATGGATGCCCTAAAATCAGTCACCGCTCTGTTTTTTTTAAAGCCACTTGTGTCTTTTAGAGTCACTATTTAATGTGTTTCTCTGAATTATGCTTAAACACTTCCTTTTTTTTGGTGAAGTCACATGTAATTTATAATTTGACTGTGCAGTATTGGCGGTCTCTGGCGTGCAGGAATGAAAACATCGAAGAATATCTGGAGAATGGCGGATGAATAGATGAGCGAGTGTAAAACAAAATACAAGCAAATAAAGAAGAAGCAGGTTCTCTTATCAGTACCACACTCTGTTTCTTCTGGAAAAATGACCTACTTCACTTACACATGCCCTCATTCAGACATTTTCCAGACTTCATACCAGGAACTAGCTTAGGTAAAGTCCATACAATGTTTGGCCGGTCTGATGTGGACATTTACCCTCACAGATGGCTGCTCTGAAAAATGTCCTGGAAGTATTGGGGCTGCTTTACGTGTATGAAAGGAGCTTTACAGAGCAGCAGAAATTCTGTTTATTTATTTTGTTACATTTGAGGACCAATGATGGAAAGGTTTGATTAGGGTGCATCTCTTTCTTGGAGAAACAGATATTTGTTGGAAAGCTTGAGGTTTTAGGAACTTTATTTCCCCCTTCTTTCACCGTTGTGTTTGTTTTAGCACTTGGGTTTTCAGAGATTTACATGGATTCTGGGCTGAACGTATTTTAGTTAATCGTGAATGTGGCAGCATGGCATGAGAAGGCCTTCAAGGATCGGCCACGCTGCATCCTATAATTTGGATAATGGCAGTGGTCTGACTGCAGCTGCTAGCGAGATGTGGTTTGTCGCTGTATTTAGCCTCGCTCATAAATTCTGCTGAGTTCATACACTCTTATATGTGCACTTCATGAGTCTAGTTTCTCTGTCAACCCCGAGTGAAGAAGAAGCTGAGACTGTGGAAAATGGACATATAAAAATGTCAGTGATCTGCCTTAGACGCTATGAACTCGAGATATTTCACTTTGTTTCTCATTAACTTTTTATTTGCTTTTTTAAAAAAAAATAAATGTCTATTTTTACATTTCGGGCCTGCAGCATATTCCAAAACGAAAATTGGATTAGTCGAGCTTTTATCACTTTGTAAAGTTCACACTCTCTTACAACACTTGAAAGGACTTCTGGCTCAGAGGACACCAGGTGATAAAGCATTTCAGTAGTTGTTCACAGGCAGGCCAGTCCAGGACCCACACCCTCCACTTCCTCAACCGTGGCATTTATAATATTTGTAGAAAAAGTAGTTTTGCATTGTCTTGTTGAAAAATGCATGGATGTCTCTGGAGCTGATGTTGCCTTAAAGGCAGCATACTTTACTCTAAAATCTTAGTGTATTTTCTGTGTCAGAGCTGCCATTAGAGATGTATAAATGACCTTTGCCAAGGGCACTGGCACGACCCCATACCATTATTGACTTGTTGCTGATAAAGATCTGGCAACATAGGTCAACATAGGTCCTCTTCTTTACACAGTAAAACACATTTGTTGACAAAGTGGAGATTCCATCGCCTGTTCTTGCTCAGCCTTCCATCTCAAATCATTATCACTATCATCTCTTTGAAATAACTTTTTTTTTTCCTTTCACCTCTTTACAAGCTCTGGATTACCAACTGTTATTTATTTATTTCCTTGGGAATGTGTTTCAGGGTGTGAAATACAAAAATGTATGTATATTAACAAATTAGATAAAGTTGAGGAAAAAAAAAACATGGTTTATCTTTGGCTCATGCTGCCTGCAAAGCAATAATGGAGTGATTCTTAAAATGTATTTATTTATTTTGGACTTTCCTTAATGTCCCAACTGTTTCTAATGTGGGACTATAGACGAACGGATACTCTCTGAGAGAAGAGTAGAGCGTCGACACAACTGTGAGAGCAGTGGAGCAGAAACAGCACGTCCAGGCCTGGAAGATTGCTACAAATTCAGTGATATGTTGTTTGTTGTAGATTACTATGACGTACTGCGCCATTATCGTGGCATTTATCATCATTTATAACATTACAGCAAAGATTTGAGTGTGAAAACTGGCCTTTGTTGGTTTTTTTTCCGGGGGGGGGGGGGGCTAAATGACTCATTTACATAACTCTGTAAAGCATTTGCGCGGAGGCTATGAGAAGAGCAGAACAGTGGTGGTTTTGTGCCAGTCTGCAGAGTCATTTTGGGTCAGAATGACAGCAGATGATGTGACAGACAGACAATGGCGTCCTTCTCTCACAGAGCTTGTTGACAATAACAGCACGTCCCGTGTCACCTCTTGCCTGCTGCCTGCGTTTTGTGGTATCTTTTGTCGTGTACAACCTTTGTGATATATTGACATTTCTGTTTTTTCTTCTTTCACCAAATCTGAGCTCTGACCTCTTTCTTTCTCTCTGTGTTTTCCTCCTTTCTTTTAACCCCACAGGTGGAAACTCTTAACAAGTTAGTATGCTTCTTTCTAATTTGTAGTTCAGTGTAAAGTATTAGCTTTTAATTTATTTCTTAAATTCCCATTTACACTCATATTTACACTTCACTAGTTGTATATTTTGTCTTATTTGGTCTAGCCTAGTAATATAAGATAAAATATTAAAATACATGCACGCATGTATACAAACACGGAAACATATGTTAATGAATGAAATATAAAACTGATTATTGAATTAAGAAGAAATGCAATGAGATGCAATCTGTTTATTTCCTTAGCAGGGGTTCTTGATTTATTTATTTTTTAATAAAATGATATTTTATGAGTTTATATAGGGTTGAAATGGAATCAATTTTTATTATGAATGGGTTATAACAACTTGAATTTACCGGGAGTACATTTGCATTATAATTTGGTTGTATTGAACTTGTTTAAATGTTAAGTACCTTTAGATGATTTATTTTGAATTAACACTTTACAAATAAACTGAAATTAATCAAACTCACTCTTTATAGAACCATGCCATTATTTCCAGTTAAAACTTCCCCTGGTAACCATTTCCTCTGTTGACAATTCTACTTTAATTAGGACAGAGTTTCATAAAGTAATTTCCAGTTTCCGTGTCTGCTCGACTCACGTCCTTCCTGATCTCCAATTTGCCATCTGCACCAGCTTCATGGAGAACCACTGGGTCTCTCTGTGCTTTGACCAATAATCTGTAACCTATGCAGACTAAGCACGCCAACTACACACTGCTCAGAAAAAACGGATGACGGTAGAACAGCAACCTGGGTGCTTGTGTTTGAGGAGAGACCCTGCCAGAGAATTACCACTACCCACAGCTCTGCAGTGTACCGTAGAGCTGATAAATGGTCTTGGATGTGAAGTTACTCTGCAGCAGAACCCAATACGTAATATGAATAGAACTACATGTGGAATCCCAATTAGTTTCCCTCCCGGATGCGGCTACCATGAATTAGCCCTTACGCATATAAATCTTATGCTATTTATTTTCCATGCCTCTTTTTGTGCAATAACTTTAAATACCAGTTTTTTATTTGGTTTCTGGTCTAATCCACAGAGCTGAAGTTGCTTATTATGATGATGTCTACCAGCACTCCAAGTAAGGGGCAGTTGCATGCTGGCTGGGCTGTCAGCTTAATAGCTTGATATGATCAGGGTGTTCATAACAGTGTGAGGAGCAGATGCTCATCTGCAGATGCTGGGACTGAAATTTACAATACAGAAATGGCATTTCAATAGTGTTTGTTGACCCTTTTCCCTCGTCTAACTTGTTGATAAATGCATGCTGCAGTGGATCTATGCTGGAATGAGATGTTTGAAAGGAAAAACATTTTGTTGTTAGAGGTGATGCCCGACTTGGTTCTTAATTTATTGTTTCACACAAACTGGACCAGGTGCCGAGACCTGGTTTTCTCTTACTAACTTGGTTATAAAGTGATTGTAAATGCGACCTTGAATGCAGTAATAACTGATGAACATTTACTACTGCATGACCCACACAAACTGTGATCTGTTTTGTTTTTTGAAGGTCACTTTATTAGTTGGGTTGGTGTGAGTGGGTAGCCCCTGCTGTAGATGGGCTTGTGTTAACAACGCCTGCTGTCTGCTGCTACTGGATGTGTGTGCAGGCACGGCCTCAGGGTGGAGAACATGCCCTGTTTTATCCCCAACGACCGCAGCAAGAAGAGGCTGATCGAGGACACTGAGGACTGGCAGCCTCGCACCGGGACCACCCAGTCCCGCTCCTTCCGCATCCTGGCCCAGCTCACAGGCACCGACTTCAGTAAGTCAGGGCCTGAGCCAGGCATAATCCAGCCAGCGATTGGGTGGGGTGGGGTTTGTCCACTAGTAAAGACAAGATGAAGAAAGGGGGGTTGCTACTGATCTAATATGATCTAAGGGGGGCTCTCGGTGAGAGTGGATGACAGGTTTGTTTTCCCCCACTTGTGACTAGGCCTTCAATTTGCAGATGGCTGCAGCCTCCAGTGACAGTCATGCATTTTGTCTCATGACTGTCAACAGTCAGACAAGTCAGCTCGGCAAAGGAAAGGAAGAGCTCCGCTAAATGCAATGTTTAAAGTGAACAGAGTAATGGAGGGCGTGTATTTAGGTGTCTACAGAAAAATTCCAACAGGGAACCTGCCACTTATTTTGGCCATGTCTGTGCTTGAAAATATATCCCTCAGGGAGCTGTTCAGATTTCCAGAGTGACATCATAGAAGCGGGATACAGTAAAATTCTCCAGCTTCCCTATCTTTATCTCCAACCAATTTCAAAGCATGGTAATTTTCCTGTCCTTCTAAAGTAGCTGGCACAAAGCCGTTTCACTGATTTCAACAGAGCCAGCCTCTGTGGACCTCAGCCTCTGAGGTCAAGTGGCTCAGTTGACCCCGTAAAAACCAGCTGCTGTGAACAGAAAGACAAGGAGATGTGGTTAAACAGGGAGCTGTTGTACAGCGTTTCTGTGGTATTTTCAGCAGAATGTGTCAGATGTTTCACAGAGATGTCAGGAAATTGTTTCACGCTGTGAAAAAGGGGCTCGATACCGCTTCTTTAATGTAATGTTGAAGTTCACATATTCTCTTGTTCTGATTACATGTCTGAAATCAACAATAGTGTGTCTCACCCCCTAAACCATTGAGACTTTCTGAAATGTGTGTCTGTGTCTGTCCTGGATTTCTCAGTGCAGGACCCAGATGATGAAACTATGAAGAGGTCAAGGTAAAAAAAAAAAAAAGATAAAAAAAATCTGAGTGCCACTGATTTGGAGTGCCAGGCAGCACAAGTATATTTGTTTGTGTGCGTGTGTTTGAAGAAAATAACACAACTTCTAAATCTTCTCAGAATTCGTTGTCATAACTTTCTTGTTTTGAGCACTGGCTTGTGTGGCGTCTTCTGATGCTATAATTTGTAAGTTTGTGGTGTGAAAATTTCTGAAAGAATATAAAAAATATTGCATGAATTAATAAAATTTTTTGCATGCTTTTGCTCTGCTGCTGAAGAAAAAGTGAAACTCTTAATGCCATTATCTCTTTTTTTGATGAAACTGGCAGATGCAATGCACTATTTATTTTATTCCCCCCTATACATATAAACAAAAATATATTTTTTCAAAAGCCTTAACTGTAGACGGAGCAAAAAAAAGGAGATAAGATTATTAGTAGTTTAAAATATATGTGACATGCAATAACAGCATTTAATTTGAAGTTATATATTGATATCAAGCATATTCGGTGCCATCAGTGGTATAATATCGAATTGCCATGAAGGAATTTCTTTATTTAAAGAATAGACACTCATCAGTCTAGTGTTGATAACAGAAATGTGTGGAAGTCAGTCAATAAATGACCAAATTTGAAATGGAAATATGAACAAAATTATTGAGTTGTGTGAGGTTCATTGTTCCATTTATTGGAGAAATTACTTAAACATTTTTTGTTTTAAATGTACATCTGCTGGTATCGGTTTAAGGAAACTTACAGTAAGAGCCCTCTAGTGGTTGATGTGATATTTTTGTGAGCAGCAGTTGAGATCATACGCTATATTGCCAAAAATATTTGCTCACCTGCCTTGACTCACGTATGAGCTTTAGTTCATCCCATTCCTAATCAATATGACGTGGCTCCACCCTTTGCAGCTAGAACAGCTTCAACTCTTCTGGGAAGGCTGTCCACAAGGTTTAGGAGTGTGTTTATGGGGATTTCTGACCATTCTTCCAGAAGTTCATTTGTGAGGTCAAACACTGATGTTGGACCAGAAGGTCTGGCTCTCAGTCTCTGCTCTAATTCATCCCAAAGGTCTTCTATCAGGTTGAGGTCAGGACTCTGTGCAGGCCAGTCAAGTTCATCCACACCAGACTCTTCCATCCATGTCTTTATGGACCTTGCTTTGTGCACTGGTGCACAGTCATGTTGGAAGAGGAAGGGTCCAGCTCCAAACTGGTCCCACAAAGTTGGGAGCATGGAATTGTCCAAAATGTCTTGGTCTGCTGAAGCATTCAGAGTTCCTTTCACTGGAACTAAGGGGCCAAGCCCAGCTCCTGAAAAACAACCCCACACCATAATCCCCCCTCCACCAAACTTTACACTTGGATCAATGCAGTCAGACAAGTACTGTTCTCCTGGAAACCACCAAACCCAGACTCTTCCATCAGATTATCAGATGGAGAAGTGTGATTCATCACTCCAGAGAACGTTCCTCCACTGCTCTAGAGTCCAGTGGCGGCTGCTTTACATCACTGCATCTGATTATTTCCATTGTACTTGGTGATGTCTGGCTTGGATGCATCTGCTCCACCATGGAAACCCATTCATGAAGCTCTCTGCTCTGTTGTTGAGCTGATCTGATGGCCACATGAAGTTTGGAGGTTTGTAGTGATTGACTCTGCAGAAAGTTAGTGACCTCTTCACATTATGCACTTCAGCATCCTCTGACCCCGCCCCCTCAGTTTACGTGGCCTACCACTTCATGGACTGACTGTGGAATATTTAGGAGCGAGGACATTTCATGGCTGAATTTGTTGCACAGGTGTCATCCTATCACAGTTCCACGCTGGAATTCACTGAGCTCCTGAGAGCGACCCATTCTTTCACAAATGATTGTAGAAACAGTCTGCATGTCTAGGTGCTTAATTTTATACACCTGTGGACATGGAAGTGATTGGAACACCTGATTCTGATCATTTGGATAGATTAACTAATACTTTTGGCAATATAGTGTAGATAACCTTCAGTTTCAGGTTAAATTGTGGTGTAACCCTAACCCTAACCCTAACAGGTGATCACATCAGAAATGTGGGATTAGTCAACCAATCAGACATCTTCATCGCTGCAAGCCCCACCCTTTGAGGCACCCTATCCACAGCTATTTTCTTCCAGAGCCCTTGCTTTTTAAAAGTTCAAATCAAACATAAAGCGCTTTTTATACCCTCAACCAACACAAAGTGCTTTTGATAATAATAAAAACAATGTACATTAAAATAAAAACCATCACACACCCAAATATACTATACAACAATTAACCCCCCCCATGCACCACAAACATAACACAACTCTCCCTAAATACAAGTACATTTTTTTCTAGAAGAATCTACTTCATGTAAAAGGTTCCTGTGATTTAAAAACCGATTTTCAATCTGTTTCCTTCATCTTGGCCAGGGTGGTTTACCTTCTGTGAAACGGTGAGATCTGAGTTATATCAGTAAGTTCAAAAGGAAAATGACAGGACAGACGTGTCTTTGAATTGAGACTCAAGAGAAGGTCAAGGAGGGCAAGAAGCACATACAGTCAGGAAACCCAGCAACATCTCAGAGCCGAGGCTGAATGAGATTCACATTCCTGCAGACTGATCAGCAGCTAGAAGAACTATTAAATCACAAAAAGGAGAAGTTCCTTTTATTATTTGTCACTCACACATTTACAATATTTCATTGTAATTAAATGACAAGGTATGATGTGTTTCGTTTTTTTTCTCCATTCTTGTTCACCTTGACTCTCCATCTACTCATGATTTGAAGAAAATATAATAATTCAAGCCATGTAAGCACATACATAGGAAAAGGTTTAGATTTTACCGCACCACTGCATGTGTTTGTGTTCCCTCTAACAGAAGCCATTTAGCCTCATTGCTGAATATTAATGCTACAACTAAAATCCGTGATATTAATGTCAAACAGACGGGTCTGTATTAAGTGTGGTTTGCCATCTTTCAATAGGAGAACACATAAGTTATATCTCAAAAATTGAAAACTGTTTCTAAAATTGTTAGTTTTTTTTTTTTTGTTGGCGCTACTTTGCCTGCGTTACTCTTTTCTGCTCTGCCCTCTTGTCACTTTGTGCACTTTCCTCTGTTCAGTCCCAGCCATGTCATTCATTCTCTCCCCTGCTATTTATTTCCTTCTTGTCTCTCTCCGTCTCATATCTGTGTTGCCTGCGGTCAGGGAGAAGTTCCTCACTGAGATACAGAGCCCTCGCTATGCCCGTCTGAGGGACTGGCACCACGACAGGTCTGCTCGTGCCCTCAATATCAAATCCTGAGCGACGCGCTAGAAGCCCTGGGACGCGGAGCCTCCTAGCAGTAGTCACACCACAATGACTATGTGACAAAGACGAACGAAGATAGCCAGCAGTCTAACGGCATATAACAAATCACCTTTCTCATACAGATGGAGTGAAAAAGAAGTTTGGGAAAAGAAAATCAAACCTAGAAAGAAACGTAGCCTAGATGAAAAAGCCCAAAGTGGAACCTTGCGTTACTGAGCCTAAGAGTAAAATCTCCCTCTGCATTTCTGACTTGATAATGGTTTTCTGTTTCAAAGTGCATTACTGGGAGCAAACTGGTGGGAAGGTGGGGATTCTCCTTTATCGGTCAAGTTCCAGACCCTCCTTTTGATCTGTCTCTTTTCTTCCTGTTTACATCTATTAAAACTCTTCATCCTTCAGTTTTTAGTTTTGATCGCTTCATCTTGTAGGCATCTCCAACCATTAAGAAATAAAAAGACAAATCTGTTCTTTTGTTTTTTTCTTTCCTCTGTCATCGCTAATATCTGAAATATAAAAAATCTGAAAAACCATCTCTTGTTCTGTCCTTTCTTCTGTTTTTCATCACATTTATTCAACATTTCTTGATAACCAACTATTTATTTTTCCTTTTCCTCTCTGAGTCACTCAGCTGCTTTATTTTAACCAGAGCACCCAAAGGAGCATGACCATGTAGAAGGAGGCCCTCAGTATCTATGCAAGTCTAAATTAATGAGGTGTGTTCTCTGAGGTCAGGGTTCAAGATTTACTTTCATGGCTTCAGAGGGAAAATTACTGCGTACCAGGGCATAAAAACAACAAACGTGCGCACACATGAAGCCACACACATCCATAAGTGGTGGAGGTGAACGGTGAGGATCTGCAGCTTTGTGTCCTGTCGTCTTGACTGGAATAAACCCATCGTGGCCTCTCCCAAGGCCGTTTCCCTCCATGTTAATGCAAGCGTTTGTTACGAATTCAATAGCTGATTTTAATGTGCGTAAAAAGTAAATAACTTAGGGAAAAAGGCTGCTGGGAACAACTCAACATATTTTCTATTTGGTGGCAGGAGGAAAAAGGAGAGATGATTACCAGCAGAGGCATCATTAGGCCTTGGCATCCAAGGCAACAGCCTTGAATATTTTAATAAAGCCCCAGATCTCAAAACAATGCCCTTGTTGTTGGCAACTTTAGCACACTAGCTAATTAACCAAGAGTAGGCTAAGCTGTTGGGATCGAGTTTAAACTGTCACGGCCCAAAAGGGAAATTTGCTGCACAAAAGAGGCAGAAGCAGTTAGATCAGGACAGGTCAGTTTTCAAAGTTGAAGAAAGCATTTATTCGAATGTCTTATGTCCTTTTCCTCTTATTTTAGCTGACTTGACTCTGCTACCGAATGTTTTAAGATGCTACCAATGACTGTGGTCATGAGTTTTAAGTTGATACTGCCAGATGGTTGGTTATACGTTGAGAACATATGAAGAGAAACTTGGCCCCCGGTGAGAATCTGAGGAGAGAGAAAACTGTCTTACTGCAGTAGTAAACCAAATCATTGTTTTCATTGTGAAGAAATAAGAAGATTACATGGAAGTGTATTTTCTTCACACATGCACAACTCAATTGTATATAAATGTATAATCGTAGCTTTGTCTAATATGAAACAATTGAAAGTTGTAATCCAGGCAACAGCTTCATCCCACTTATTGTTCAGTTTGACAAGTGAGGAGGAGTCGACCATGAAAACTATCTCTGCAGGGAAATTTTGGAAGATGGTTGTAACATGATTGTTTTGGGAAAAAGATAAATGGGAACTAGACGAACTCAAAGTCAAAGTGTCTTTATTGTCATTAAAAAGCACCCAGTGCACCAAGATTAATGTTGCTCTCCAATATCTAATTATCCAATATCTAAGTTTGGCACGTTTACATTCAGGATTTGGCAGAGCGGCATCATTTTTTTTTTTTGCCTTCTCTCAGGGTGGAGGGTGACGCATGTCAGTGGCTTCATTAGTTAAGATATCAAAACGTGCTCTTTCTGTGCCGAATGATGCTGAGCTGGTGACAAACTCCACTGCTCTCCTGATTGCTTAAGTTGATGCACTGAAAAGGAGGAGAAGCGAGATAATAGAAGTGAATCTGAAGTCACAGGTGCAAAAAGCAGACAGAAAAAGTGAGAGGAAACATTTTTTGTCAAAGGAAAAAAAAACAACCGTTCTGCAGAGTCTTTGACGTGAGAGTCATGCACCTGCATCACATCACCACACACACACACAGGCTCATCAGAGGAGGGCGGGGGGATGTTGAAAGCAGTGAAAATCTGAAGAAAACACGATCCGGGTCGCTCCAGGTGGGAAGAAGCTGCTGTTGAGCATGTACTCCAATTTGCACCTCCAACCTCCACCAAAGTGAGGTGCAGCTGCAGAAACCTCTCAAAGCGGCGTGCCACTGGCCTGCTGCCATGTAGGACAGCGCGGCGGGGTGTGCAGTCGTGGCCGCGTTGTTGACTGGTTGCTGTGCTGTGGGTTGTTAGGCGGCGTCCCAGAAGACGGGCTTGTAGGTTGTCCAGATCAGAGTGCAGATGACCCAGGCCCGGTGTGTCAAACGGACTGAAACGGGCTCTGCCCTTCGTTTAACCCGTCTGCCAGACAGCCTCCCCTACGCCCTCTTCTGCTTCTCTTCTTTGCAGCAGTCTCCTCATTTAGATGATCAGCTACTGGAGAAATGATTTACTGTTTGTGTACTCCTGTATCCAGAGTATAAGTGTTTAGGAAACTATTTTTTTTTTCGTTTAACAGCTTGCAAAGCTCTGTTTTTATTTCTCGTCGAGATGCTCCCCACTTCAGATCTGTAACCTCTTCTGGAGTATAGTTGATATGGAGATTTAACCTAATATAAACAGGACTATAGATTGAGGTGGTTGCAGGGTAACTCATTTCACATATTCTCTTCTCCTTTTGCAAGTGAGACATGATTTCATCATCTTTCATTAGTGGGTTGTAGATGGCACAGTTGATGATGTAAATGAGTGATGCCTAAGGGGGGTGTCATATTTTTTTTTTTTTTTGCGAGATGAAACATCTCGAGAGCTCACCATCTCGGCTCAGAAGTTGTTTTTCTCACTCTGTCGTGGTTTGAAGTGTTTCAGAATATAGTAATGCTTGCTGCGGGTAAGAGAACTTTGAAATGAAGGAAACATTCATTTCAACACTTCTGCACTTGCAGACATTGAGGCAAACTCTTCTTCATTCAAATCTGACAAGTTTTTCTTCTCTACTTTTTGCCTGTGAGAGACGTCAGTCAGAGGCAGAGTTCAGGATGCTTATTGCTCTTATTAGAGCCAAATGTATTGAACCATTTCATGCAAAGTTGATGTGTTTATTGGATGGATTTCTGTTGTTCAGCTTTGGGTATTGAATAGTATTGAAAAAGGTGATTTTTTTTTCTTTTTTTTTTCTCTCACAAAGGCTTGTGCAATCATGTAAACGCTCTGCAGACACCATGAACAGATGAAATTGTCTCATTATAAATCATCAGCTCTGGAGAAAATTGCATTGTAGTGTGTTTTCTTTAATAACAACCTATATCATCTTAATGAAAGCAGCTTGTTTTTTTCACAGCAACAGATGACAGGACAGCTTTCTTATTGATTCTGATACTTAGAATCATTCACACCGAAGGTAATTGGTGGTACAAGAGCGACGGCCATGAATGCTGATATCCAAACTATGACATTTATTGAGAAGTTACCATGGTTACTGAAGGGTGTCTGTGTGTTGTGTGTATCTTTTCTAATTAGTCATTTTCTCCTCACAGCCTTGAGCCAACTCCTTCATCTGCCAAGGACCAAACTGCAGATAAACCAGATGGTGAGTTCCTGCTCCTGTTGATGCGTAAAAAGTAGCAGAGCAGCCTCCAGAAAGGCTGAGCTCATAGATTCTTATTCTTAAAGTGTCAGTACGTGCTCATCGATGGAAGCATTTTGACACAAGAGATTGTCACAGCAGAGATTTGGAGAGAGCATGTATGTCAAAGCTGAAAACGATCCGTCCCTGTGGTCCAGGCTCCATAACTGCAGCAGCAGGCAGTTCAGGTCCATCCTGCCGTCCACCCTGGGTCACGGACCAAAACTTTGCCGATCGCTTTCGCCCAGACAAGACGAGCACTGTCGTGACCCAGCACCGGCAGCCGGTCCAACCCACGCCCATGCAGAACCGCAGCTCCATCCTGCAGGCGGCACAGCAGGCACCTGAGGACGGCGGGAGGACCCCGGTATGTGGGGCCTGCAACAAAATCATCAGGTGAGACCGCATCATTGCATCTGCACTAACAGTATGATCGATCTTCTTCCTCGAGAATAATAAAGTCATCGCTTGCTCCTTTTAAAGATGATGCATAACAAGATAATTAATATGCCCAATGACTGACTGGATGTCTGCAGCAAATTAAGTCTGTCATCATAAATTCACACAGTCTGGAGACGTTCTTTATCACAGAGGACAAGCATTATCCTATCATTTCACTGATGAAGACAAACCTTAGTTATTATTCTGGTCTCTGTTGTAAGCAAGCGGACGAGCTGTTTTTCAAAATGTGAAGCCACAATATGATTAAAAAAAACTTCTTTCTACTTTTCTTTCACATTATGTTAAGAGATAATTGTATCTTTGATGTGTGTTTTTTTTTTTTCAAACAGCAGATTTCAGTAGTGACTTTGAGGGGATGTAAATGTGTGTGTTTTCCAGGGGTCGGTACCTGGTGGCACTGGGACGTTCTTGGCACCCCGAAGAGTTTACATGCTCGCAGTGTAAGGCGGTCCTGGAGGAGGGGGGCTTCTTTGAGGAAAGGGGGTCTGTCTACTGCACAAAGTGCCACGACAATCGATATGCTCCCAACTGCGCCAAGTGCAAGAAGAAGATCACAGGGGTAAGAGTCCGGGGACATTTTATAGCTGTTGGGAATAAGACGCTGGTGTTGCTGAAGAAACAGATGTCAGATTCAGAAAATGAAGCATATCTGTTTTTATTTTTCTCCTTTTTACAAGGAAATTATGCATGCCCTGAAGATGACCTACCATGTCCAGTGTTTCAAGTGTGCAGCCTGCAAGAATCCCATCAGGAACCAAGCCTTTTACATGGAGGAGGGCGAGCCTTATTGTGAGAGAGGTAAGAGACTGAACTGATGAACAGGAAACACATCTTGTGCAATTTTGAATAACAAGTGCAATAAGTACAAATGCATTAAAAAAAAAAAAAATCCATAATGTATGACATACACGCACATTAATGCAGTGGAAGATTCTCCTTTCACATGCTGCGCATGTCCTCTGTGGTACTGTATAGTGGTACTGACAGTACTGTATAAACAGACAAATGCAACTTGAATGCAGAAGTGGGCACATATTTAAACTTGCATTTATTACCCCTGTGCTTCATTAAAGTGATTGCCATGATGCCCGTTGTCGTGCAGCAATACGGTGTAAGCTGCTCTCGCTTATGTCCTTGTTTGTTTTACTATGCCCTTTCCAAACTTTCCTGCAAATTGTCAAATGCTCCTGTCCTATGTAATAAATATAATTAATAATCACAAACTTCAGGATGTTGTAACAAAAAATTTGGACTGCTAGTTGGTTATAAAGTATGCTATGACTTCAAGACTTTGAATTTGGTGTCAGTACAGTATATGTGGCTTTTTTTTGAATATCTCAACAAACATTAGATGAATTCACAGACTCTAGATCTCACAGAAGCTGAAATGTGCCTTTAGAAAAAGAACAAATGGGGCCCTGTTATTGCCATCATGCTGTGTACAGTCATGGAAAAAATTATTAGACCACCCTTGTTTTGTTCAGTTTCTTGTTCATTTTAATGCCTGGTACAACTAAAGGTACATTTGTTTGGACAAACATAACGATAACCACAAAGATTGCTCATAAGAGTTTTATTTAAGAGCTGATATCTTACCATTTTCCATGGTTTTCTTGATTATAACCTAAATCACTTTAGTTTTTACATCAATAGCTATGGCGTTGTACTGCCAAAAACACTGCTTTTATGCATTCAGTGTTTTCTTTTCTGTCTGTTTTAGTCACATGATGACGTTTAGTGGTACCAGGTATTAAAATGAACAAGAAAGTGAAGAAAAAATGGTGGTCTAATAATTTTTTCCATGACTGTATATCTTGCATGACATAATGTATGATACTGTTCTTTTTCTGTCTTGCATTTGGTTGTGGTCATATTGTTTTCCATTTACTTCCATGAGTTTGATCTGCAAAAATATGCACCATCCGGTTGGTGATGCTACCCGCTCTGCTCGCTCTCATTGGCTATTAGTGTATTAAGTCAGTGGCCAAGAACTGAAAATAACAGGAAGTGTTTGATATTTATCAAGTGGAGACCAGGGAGGCTCTGATGGGACTGGGAGAAATAAAATGATGACTTTTTTTTGCCTTAAAATGGCTCAGATTTAATTCAAACTTGGCATCTTTTAATCTGTTAAAATAACTTTTTTTCAAAGGCCATGTATTGTGCCTTTTACGTCGTATGAGTGCAGTTCCCAGTAGCTGGGTTTGACTCCATAAATGATGCATTGGTTTCTTAGGTCTTCCATCTGTTTGTGTCAGCCTGCCAGCAACAGAGCCGATGGACTAGTTTTTTTTTTTTTTTTTTATATTCATTCATCATACTGTATGTGTTTTAACATTTAAAAAAATAAAAAATACAGTAGGGACAAGTAAAATAAATGAAAATCTTTTTTTTTAAAAGATGGAAGATGGCGTCATTTATGAGGCCTCGTGAAAGAAATGAAAGCATCACTGGTGAAAAATTCTCTGCTGTCAGCGAAAGGGAAAAACTCATATTTCTGTGGTTGACAGAGAGGCCGTTGGAGGGGAAGAAATGCTACTAATGGTTGTAATCAGTTGCCACCAGTGCCACCCACAGAAACGCAAGTTGTAAAGGAAAGTTTAATTCCAAACCTGACTTAAAGCCAAACACTATTTAACGGTGACACTCGAACAGAAAAAATGAAACACTGGCAGAAGGAAACGCTTCCCTAAAAACTGAGCGCGCAGATCGATTAGCTCCAGTACCAGCTAGGAAACATCTCAAGCAACGCAAGAAGCCCTGTAACTTCACGCATGAATAGAGTCCCACGTGTTTAGTATAAATCTGTTCTGGCTATAAGCACACGGGTGAATAGAGGAGAACTGACATCCCACCACACGGCGTTAAGTTTGTGATGGATGTTTGATACACTTCTGCTGGATGCCTCCACTAAGCTCCGTGCAGTTCAGAGACTCTCAACGCATCCACAAGGTGCATCAGAAGTTCTCCAAATATCACTTTGCGTTAAAGTTGCCAGCCTAAAATCCCCCTCCTCAGGTGCACTCCTCCTCCAGTTTTTCTCCAGACGTTTTCATAGATTAATCAAGCTATATGTGACAGCCTTCTGTGCAGCATTGTTGCGGCAGTGCTGCGGGCTGTTGTGTTGTGAATCTGGCAGGGCGCAGCGCAGTCAATCATCAAGTGTGATGTTTTCATCTGCTCTAATCTATTTAGCTCCATTTTACTCCATACATTTCTCTGTTGGGTTTTGTGAATGGTGCGCGCTCCTCTATTATGCTATAAATGATTTAGCGGGGCAGCGTGTTTCTCTCTCACTACTGAGGCTCTGACGTGCACCGCTGCTTTATCAGAGGCGAAGCCAGCAAGCTGAATACTCATAGTCTGAATTATGCCTTTAGCTGTGATAAACATTCTGCTGCCTCAGCATCTCGCAGGGATTGTACAGCTCTCACCCACTCACTCTTGAGAAGCGGCATTATAACCTGACACTTTCCCCAGAGTCCTTGTGATGAAAGAGACTGGCAAATCCAGTCAAGTATCAGGAGCAATATCCCCACTTCCTAATCTCCCCCCTTCTTCCTTACGCTGTGGAAAAGCACTATAACTGAGCAAAACATCACAAACAGGCACGTTATTAAATAGCCAATGAGGAAAAGAGACGGTGTTTGGTATCAGCACAGCTTTACCCATCACTGTTGCCTCTATTTGGTGCATTAAGTGGTTGCATGTGGTGAGATGTTGAAAACTTCCTGTAAAGGTTAAAGGATGTTAACGCACAAGGTGAATCACGGAGGCCCTGAAGATGACTGGATCTGATCTTTTAGAGATTTAGAATATGAATACCCTTTCAAATTTCCTCTGACTTCTTGGCGTTTCTTTTTCCTCTCCAGACTATGAGAAGATGTTTGGCACCAAATGCCACGGCTGTGACTTTAAGATTGATGCCGGCGATCGCTTTCTGGAGGCCTTGGGCTACAGCTGGCATGACACGTGCTTCGTCTGTGCTGTAAGTCATTTTGATTGATTTGGCTCCTCGTGGGTTCTCTTCAACCCCACATCTCGCGTCTGTCCCCGCACAATAGCACCTGAACAATACCTGCCTTCATCCCTGAACCTCAAGCGCTCCGTTCAGCCTCTGTGTCTTAACCCATCACCTGCTGCCTGTCTCTCAATCCTTTTCTCTTCCATTTCATTTTGTGATGAAAACTGAACTGGCATCCAGTCAGATAAATATGTGCCCGCTCCGGCCAGTTGAAATCTGTGCAAATTCACACTGCCACTGGCGAAGTCAGATATCTTCTCTGCCCCGGTTTCTCAATCTGTCTCTCTGTCTGTCTTCTTTGATCTTTTAAAGCTCTGCCAAATCAACTTGGAGGGTAAGACTTTCTACTCGAAGAAGGATAAGCCCCTGTGCAAGAGCCATGCTTTTGCTCCAGTGTGAGGGGGCCAGCTGCATCTTCAGGGGAAGGAGAGCTTCCTCGACCTACTCGTTTACCCCTTTTTGGCCTCCGAAGCATTCTGCATCCCATCGTTGCCAGCCACACGCCGTGTCCAGCCCTGCCTTTGATCTGTCCTGCAGATTTTGTTTCTGTACTTGAGGCTTAATATTAGCTTCACACACTGTCACCTTCCTGTGCTGTTAGCTCACCTCAGATGTCACTGCTTGTAATCACAAACTCTGTGTTGCATAACAGGAAGTAATCAAGGAATTTTCCCATATCACCCCTAACCTCTTTATTAGATTTTTTTTTTTTTTTTTTTAAGTTTCTACAAAAGTCACTTTCTAATCATCTATATTAAATTGTGGTAACTAAGGAAATCTCTCGTCTTTACAGTTCTCATCCTTTTTCATTTTGCGGTGACATCATGTAATTTTTTTTTACCATATCAAAGGGGTCTGTCTAATAACTGCACATATTGCAGTACTAATCTGCTGCTTCTCTAGCGATAACTGCAGAGAAGTGGGGGCCCTGTGCAGGACCCCCTGTCCACTCATCGTTTCTTACTGCAGTGCCTTTTTATATAACAGATCCAGTCGAGTGGAAAAACGGCTGTTATCCCCCCCAAAACCCCCCTCCCCCCACAAAATACAGTTCACTTTGACTCTGGCAGATCAGAGCACATACTGCAGTTAAATACTGAGTTTTGGGACTTTATCGCTGATAAGGTCAATGGAGAACATGCTGTAATGGGTTCACGTTCCTGCAATAAGGAGATTAGCTTTTTTTTTTTTTTTGATTATGTCAGAAAGAAATAAATTAAGATATATTTCTCTTGTTAGTATGATATTGTGATTATTCCTTAGAGTACTTTTTAAAGCTATGTTTTTATAACTGCTGAAAGTTTCAAATAAACCTATTTAGTAATGCCAAAGAATTGGACTGAAGTTTTTCTTTGAGAGGCGATCCCATCCCTGCTCTGACTCCTGCACTGGAACAGCTTCAAAATAGTGTCTTTTTGCACAATTTCACTGTCAAAATTCAATTAGAGCAATTCTTTGAGGCCACTTTAGGCATTTGGGTTCAAACATATCGATGGAGTGGTTTTAAAATTTCCAACCGTTATGTGACCCGGCAGTAGACTTCAGTTTAGGTTTGCAGCTCATACAAATACAATTCAAAACTGGTGCAGCTGACACCATTTCTCCAATTATTTAACATCTTTCAAACCTAGTGAGATTCAGTGCTCGACATGGATTTCTCATTCAGCCGTTCACACACAGCTGTTACACAAGCTGCTGCTATCGGGAGCAACCTGAGGTTCCATTGTTTTAGCTAATTACACTTTGACTTGTGGAGGGGCTGTGAATGTGGCGCCGGTTTCAAGAGGCAAGATGATCGAAGTGTTAAACCTCCAAACTTTCCTCTGCTGCTGAAACAAAAAAAAACCCTGGTAAATCTAGTCGGCATCCAGAAATAATTACTTCAATTTGTTCTACTGTTTACTGTATTTATTAAACTAATCTGCACAATGAAATGTGTTAAATATTCCTGAGGCCACAGCCACATCTTCATACTGAAAGTTACCCACATAAGATAATTACCATAAAAGCCAGGAGGTTATTAAAGTAGTAAAAAATTATAGAGTGGAGATTTGTGCTAGAGTTTATTTGACGTCAAGAAATAGTTCTCCTGTTGTAGGGGTTAAATGCAAAGAGTTTATTAGTGACTAAAGGAGCAGTTGCAGGATAATGATGACTAGTGGACTCGAGGCTTTACTCTCTATTAAGACTAATGAATTCAGTCCAGTGGAACCTCGGGGCCCCGTGACTCTGCAGAGGACTAAACGGTCATGGACCGTAGATGGATGGGACCTCAGGGGGACACAGCTTTATAATCTATTCACTCAGTCTTGCCAGTTTGTAGTTCTAGATGGTAAAATTTCATTTGATTTACAGGATTATGCAGATACAATGATTTGGAGATCCTCTCTACTGCTGAACACCGAAAATGTTTTAAACTGGACTTTGGTCCAAGTCCAGCATCCCAGTTCAGATTTTCCAGAAGTACAAACTTGCATATACTGTGTCCTCTTGGCACATTATCCCCATAGATTTACAGTGTTTTGGTTCTTTAGGACTAATTCAGACAGTTGTATCTTTCAAAGAAAACAATCCAGTCCTTGATTTAACAATATATAATTTATTTACAACAATTTTGGATTGAATTACTATACATACCTTTCTGAAATGTCATAGATATATATACATAAGGCCAAGTAAATACTTGAAAGCACTTAGAAACGAATTTCCAAAATTCTACCCACAAATCCATATCATTGTCCAAAAAGTACAGAAAATCTCCCTTAGAAGTTTTTCCATTTCCACAAAAGTTTTGACAACAATTTACATCGACAATAAAGAACATAAAAGGTTAAAAAACAAAACAACAGAATGGTTATACAATTGCATAAGCGCTGTGGCATGTAGTAAATACAGCATTTTTGACTTGCAGAAAGGCAAGAAACATTGAACCAAGGAACTAAATAGAAAACCACTCACAAGTACAGAAGTCTATTGTTCTTAGTTCAAAAAGAAAACGGTTCAGACAGTGACAGAAGTGTGTACACACACACACACACACACCACACACACGCACTCAAATATGCGCACATCCTTGACACTGAATAGTAATGAGTGACGGAGTACGGTGCCGGGATGAAACATTTTTTTTTCTTTTCCCTCTTTAACACGGGGGTGAAGTCACGGTATAAAAGCATGTGTCTTACTGACATGAGTCTCTCACAGAACTATCAGGCCCAGACTTCTTCATGAAGGAAACTGTATTCATCACACACACACGGTAATTGCAGATCTGTTGGATGAGTTAGATGTGAAGATAGATGCTGAAGATCCTGGCGGCTGGTGAATTACATTACTGAAATGTGCTTAGGCAACACATCCGAGACGATGACAAGGGTGATAAAATTCCTCACAGAGTCTGACTGTACAACTGCCATGGCTCATCTAAACATGCTGCGTCAACACTGGCTTGTCAGTGTCCAAGAACTGATGTCCTCCTCCTCTGATTAGCCTTCACACAGTCCCAGCGTGGTGATTCACTCAGCGTTAGTGACTGCGTCCATCTTGTATTTAAATGCTTACAGTTATAGAAATAATCAGGCAGACGTATGCAGAGTAAGGACAAATAAAACGTGTAGAGAAACTTCCAGTAAAACAGCCTCTAAACCCTTAACACTGCAAATCACTGCTAGATCGCCAAAGAACAGTATATAGGCAAACACGTCACGGTTTAGACTTGACAAATGCTGCGCCAGTTAAGTGTCTTTTTTTTTTTTTTGGCTTCATATTAAAATATAATTTACATTTGTTTACAAAGTGATAAAATAAAACCGACACGTATCACTGCTTGAACAAACAGCATTTACTCGCAAAAAACGACAAAAGCAAGGAAATTGGATAAACTGATTTGAGACCTCAAGTCGCAGTTCAGACAAAAACAACAACTCTGACTTATTCTATGCTAGCCGCAAGTTAAAAACGGTGCTGCAACTGTTTCCATGGATACGACACGAGGATGTAGTGGACTCAAATGATATTCATAAAACTTTGGTTACCAATTCTGCTGATATACAGTATGCAAAGTGACAGCACAAGGCTGGTATAGAAAAGTATTTACATATTACATGTGGTGATGATTCAGGGAATCATCATTTTATCTGTTCAGGGAACAATTCATGAGTTTTCTAAAAAGATGATCATTTATTCCATGGCATCTCTAAATAAATCAGTAAGGGGGGGGTGAAGGGGAGGCATGTTAATGGGAGCGGAGATGCCATGTTTGAAAAATCAGTGGAACAAAAGGAAACCTAAATGTACATTCCAGATATCTGACAATCATAAATGAGGCTCCACTCAATCCAAAAGGTTGAAATCAGTGTGGATGGTAGGATGGAGTCTCCCAGTTGTTTAAGATGAGAGCTAATTCAATGAGAAAGGGCTTTCATTACAACTTTAAACAGACAACTTGACATGCAACCCTGAGGCAGACGCAGAACTATGGCTAGTTTGGGATTGCTCACACCTTTACAGAGTTCACCGCTGAATCGGTTTATGTTGCCAGATTTTGACAGATCCATGACCAAGAAGTAACAGTGTCAATTAATGTTTTTTTGCTGTCTTGGTTAGAAATGCAGGGGAAAAAAAACTGGAAGTGACTTTATGAATAAGCCACTTTCTGGTTTATCAGAGAGACGGCCTTCTCTCTGATGTGGAAATACTGTTTTGCAACACAGCAGACACCGAATTCCCACCAACATTGCTTCATGAATAATATAAATAAAGCTGCACAATTATACTTTCAACATGAGTAATCTTGTGAAGATTTTGAAGGAATTTGTTGTCAGATTTTCAGAGGCAAAGCGCTTTGCATTATTCTAATGGTGTAATAACCCTTTTGGCCATGTTCCTATACTGTAGAATTAATGTAATTAAGGGGAAAATGTCATTTCAGAAATGAGTTTTGATGACATTCAGCGTTCACATACATGCAGCTTGAATGCCTTTCGGCACTATGGCTCCTTCATTAGCTGTGAAATCTTAAGACAGAAAAATGCCACAATGAAGGACTGGGGGTATTACACAGAAAAAGAGGAAATAAAGCTGGTGGATCAAAAATCGGTGGCTTTACATAGAACGAGATTCAGAAATACAGTATGACTTCAG
This sequence comes from Hirundichthys speculiger, assembly GCA_018398805.1. Taxonomy (NCBI): domain Eukaryota; kingdom Metazoa; phylum Chordata; class Actinopteri; order Beloniformes; family Exocoetidae; genus Hirundichthys; species Hirundichthys speculiger. The sequence continues at coordinate 1,812,938 of JAGFBZ010000895.1, forward strand.
TGGAGATGCAGTATTTTTCACACTTCTCTTAAAAATAAAGGCTTCAGAGCCCAGACCTCACATATATTGATTTAGAAGAGGAGAAAACTGTGAAGCGGCTCACTGAATCAAGATGTCAAGATGTTACATTCACAGCAATGATACGGACTGGACTACAAAGAGCACGCACACAACCCGGATGAGGCAGGTATCTGGGGCTCCCGCATATCTGTTTTAAACCTGCATGTACAGGATGTGCTAGAAGCCGACTGTGCGATGAACAGATCACGGACACGATGACAAACCTATCGCAGGTTTCAAGAGAATGCGTCTAAGATAATGTTACGAACCTGCCGATTGCATATGTCGTTTTTTTTTTTTTTTCTTTTTTTCCCATCACCTGAAATGATTGGCACCTTGTGTTAAATACACTGTGTGTTGATGCAGTTATTTTTAAATCCAAGTTCAAAAATGGTTTGATGAATTTGCAATATCGACCACTAGTTCTAGTGTTACATTTGCATATTGCTCTTTCTTAGCCACAAGCAACCTGCTCAACAGAAGGTGTGAGGTTAATTTAGTTTTAAGCTTACAGTCGAAGCTGGTAGGCTGCAAGTAGAAAATTAGGTTACAGTTTTTCCACTCTCACACATCCAAACGGTTCTTCTGAATTGGGGCTATCTTTTACAAGATTTTTACTCGGTCGATGGAATAAAGGGACTCAATTCCACATAAACCTTTAACTATCTTCTAAAGTGATGGAGAGGGACACCGGGACAGCTCTGCTCTTCAACTCCTGCTGCTGTTACTGTTGTTATGCGTTCATGTTTGTAGTGTGTTCTCTACTCCTCCTCCTCCTCTCCACCAGTCTCTTCCTGTTCTGGGTTAGCACTCGCCATCAGAGACCAGGAAAATCATGGCTTCCTGTTTGCCAATGTCAGCCATGACCGTGGCCAGCTGGTTGATGTTGCCGCTGTGGAAATGTTGCGCCTCCCACAGGTCCAGGATCACAGAGGTTGGGCTCGCTTTGGATGCAAAGAAACTCATGTGTCTGCAGAGACAAGCAGAGAGGAGAAAGGAGGGAAAAAAAAAAAACAGAGTGAGATAATGAGGAATCAGGTGGCGAGCGCACATCAGAGAGGACGGAGTCTCATTCAGAAGAAGAGTCTCAGCAAAAACCTTTTCAGCTTGTATTTTATTGTGCTGCTGCTGATCGTAACTCTGTCAATGTCAGGTTTTATGGTGTGTTATATTGCTACATCTCGATATGCTGTGTTAAAGTAAGAAAAAAAAGATCAGAAGCTATAATAACACAGTCCAGTTCTAGACGCTGCTGTCAAGTACAAAATGGCTGGAAATTTTCATTTGGAGTTTAACGCCATAACCTTAAATCCCCTTTATTTGATGATGAAATTTGTCTTAAATCCCATATAGTAAATGCTATATGGACTTTCACAGTTGAGCCAGTAGTGACCTTTTCCATTTTAGGAATGCCACCTTCACCATCAAACTCAATCAATGACAACAAAGAAACGGACCCAGCCGGATGGACAATTGATGTTGCGTGGGACCTGATCCCTGCAGTGACTGAAGATGCTTGTTTGAGTTAATGGCCTTTCTCTGTTCTCTGAATATCCAGGGCCTCATCTGTTCTGTAGAGCACCTATGGCATTAAAGGGAGGAGAGCAGTATACACCTGTGGCACACAAAGCGACTGTGTGATGTGAGTGTTTGGGAGGGACGGGGGCAGACAAAAACATCCTGTTCACCACCTGAGAGTCTTATTCCCTTGTATCTCCTTTTTGCCTACAGAAGCTTTGTGTGTGGCGGCTTTGACATTTTACTCAGTTTCACTGCTATTTTGAGGCTGTTGGGTTGTCAAGTTAAAAAGAAAAATAAAGTTCGGAAATGAATCTCTCTCTCACTCTCACTCACTCATATATATATATAGATATACAGTCATGGAAAAAAAAATTAGACCACCCTTGTTTTCTTCAGTTTCTTGTTCATTTTAATGCCTGGTACAACTAAAGGTACATTTGTTTGGACAAACATAACGATAACCACAAAGATTGCTCATAAGAGTTTATAAGAGTTTTATTTAAGAGCTGATATCTTACCATTTTCCATGGTTTTCTTGATTATAACCTAAATCACTTAAGTTTTTACATCAACAGCTATGGCGTTGTACTGCCAAAAACACTGCTTTTATGCATTCGGTGTTTTCTTTTCTGTCTGTTTTAGTCACATGATGATGTTTAGTGGTACCAGGTATTAAAATGAACAAGAAATTGAAGAAAAAATGGTGGTCTAATATATATATATATATAAATATATATATATATATATATATATATATATATATATATATATATATATATATATAATATATGTAACAAAAATAAAAGAACCTAAACCAAACAGAGCTTGATGTTCAGCATGTCAACCCCGCTCAGTCACCTCACTGTGTGAAACACCAGCTTATCTTGTACGGCTCAGACACAGACGTTTGCGCAGTCTTCGGAGAGAAAGATCAAATAAAAGGTTCTTGGCATTTTAAGTTTTATTGATCGGTCTCGTTTCACTAAGTCTGAACGCTTTATGCTGTCAAAAACAAACACAGAAATGCAGCATGACATAATGCCAAGGAGCTGCCGTCTTTTCAGGAAAACACGTCGTTAAGGACAGATCAAGCAGCAGAGAAGCTGTCCCTTACTTAAACCTGAATTAGAATTGATTATGTTGAGCAAAACATTGATAATTAAACATGTAGAGCATCAATTCAGTTTGTAATTAATTGGAATTAACTGGGCTAAATAAAGCTGATTGGACAAATGAAGTGTATTTCATTACAAAGACATTAAATTGGAGGATGAGGGATCAATGTCTCCACTCTGCTTCAGGTAACTCCAGACTTGGTCTGAGGTCGGCACAGATCTAAACCCATTCCCTTTCTTTTCCACTGACGGGCAGCTGGCCTGCAGCCTTTCCAATTACATCTGTTAAGCAGAACGTAGCAGGAAGACGTTTAGCAGCAGACTTTAAGCTGCTTACCTGTTTCTGAGGGAAAAACGAAGAAGGAGGTCATGTTTTCCAGCAGCAGTGATAGCTATATCCATCAGGTCCACATTAATCCTATAATGTTACCTTGGTCAAAAGAGGATTATTTTGCTAAGACATTACCTTGTGTACCTGAAGCCTTGGAGTGTGGTGATGCACTTCACATTTATGGTGAAGGATTTCTTTTTTTTTTTTTTTTTTTGAAACATAAAGGGAAACGTGTAACTATGAAATTTTAGGAATTGAACACAGTGTGATTGCAAGTTCTGTTTTCAAGTGCTGTGCAATCTTTTCTTAAGAAAAGAGTCCAACTGGGGTCTTAAGAGCCACAGTGCAATTATTATTGTAAGGTCTGTATTTACCTCTCAAGTTTAAGTCTTTGTGCTAGCATTCTCCAGTCAGCTCCGTTGGGACAGGGGGCATCCAGGCTGCTGCAGATCTTCTGCCTGATGAGGTACGGGATCTGAAAGGCGCTGGGCCCCGCCAGAGCTGTGGCATTACTGTCCATTAACAGAAACTCATAGTCCACCGCCCGAGTGTCCTGGTAGGAGCAGTCATAAAACAAAGGCTGCAAAACCCTTTTTTCTTCTGAGCCCAGCATTAAAAGCAACTCTTTCATGAATATTCAAAATGCTAAACAACAGTGGTTGCATAATCAATTGCCTGTTCTGAACGAGTGGTTATGCTGAACGTTACCTTGGCAATGTTAAAGTCGAGGCCAAAACTCTGCCCCTCCCCTTCCACCTGCCACACGCACAGCTGGCAGGTGAGCTCGCAGGTGCTGAGGCTGAGCCGCTCCAGAGTGAACGTGCAGTGCAGGTACCGCTGGGAACCGTTCCAGATGTGGTAGAATGGGATCTCCTGCAGGAAAAACATCGCAGCGGCGCAGTCAGAAGAGCATGTCTGAACCAAGCCGTAACAGGACCGCCTGCCTGGACTAAACTAAGATTACCATTAATTACAACGACGTAAACTACCATCCTAGAGAAGTAAATCTGAGGCAGAAGACGGACAATGTTTAAATAATTTAAAAGGAATTAATTCATTTTTCCAGGCAAATTTATTGTTTGTGGTTTTGTGTGTTTTTTTATGATATGAAAATAAATACTTTAAAAAGACTGCACATTTTTCTTTTCATCCAGGTTCTGTCAGCTTTTCTTTGCATTTTCTACAGTAGTTCTAAGCTAAGCCTCAAATAACGCTGTACAAGCTGAAATATTACACCACTACTTTTGATCTAAAGCCAGATACAACTGTCTGCATAAGGGCTCTGAATCTAAGACAACTATCAGCCAGTGTTTCTTAGGATTTTCTCAAAACTAACAATTTCAACATCTTTGTCTCTTTTTGCTGCACGACTGGGATTTATTTGCATAACCCAAGAGAGATTCAGTGGTAATAATGGAGGAAGGAGGGGATCAAAAAAAAGTCCCTACTTTTCCCAACGTAGCTGCTAACAAGAGCTCAGTCTGAGTGTGAAGTAGCCTGCAGGACATGCTGCTAACCAAATGGGGGCACTGTTATCCAGGCAGACCTGCTATGGAGTGAGCCTGGTGAAACACACAAATGTCTTCAAGGGGCTCCAGGGAGAAAAAAGGCCTTTTTGACTTCACTGCTGAGAGGGGAACAACACTTCCAAATGAACAGGCACAGTCCAGAGAAATAAGCCTGTGCTCTGGGTGCATTGTTTGCTGCTGCCTGCTTGGCACAGCCTCAGTGCTCTCTTTGGGGAACTGGTGCGCAATGCTTACATAGTTACAGCCAGAACATTTTCCAGTCCTCTTTGAATAGCCCTTGTCTTCCTGTCGTGGAGCTGTTTTGTTGGCCACACAGGTATGGGAAGTGCAAGGAGTTTTGCAGCAAAATTCTTGTTGCAAAAGTTCCAGATATTTACATACTGCTCTATATTTCATCTGAGCTCCCTTTGAGAAAGCAGCAGTGAGTATAATCAATCAGCTTGCACCTTTGGGTTAGCGCACACAGCCCAGCTCCAAAGAGCCCATGCGCGCACTCTCACAAAGCAGGCGCATATGTGCACACACACCCAAAGAGCAAAGCTTATTGGATAGCGAAGTCCTGCAGTAACAGACTGAAAAATTCTCCTTTCATTTAATCTTTAAAGTAATCAACTGAAGACAAACCAAAACATGCCTAATTAAAAGTCTGAACCAACTAAAATGAGAGCCAGTTTCCAGAGAGACTAGCAGACCATGAACACTCATTAACAATAAAAAGTTGCTCCTGAATAACTTTTAAATAATTGCACATTTATTCTGTTCTTTAATTTCTCTTGACAGCTAATATAAGATGACTTTTGACAACATGGATTTCAAATTAGGTATTTGAACAAACATATTAGAGAACTCCATAACTGCTGACGGATGTGGCTAGGCGCTATTATTTGTCCACGCTCCTGCTCAGCTCCGGTGCCCCCCCCGCCCCTGCAGTCCTCCAGCGCTGCCCAACACACCTGGTAGCCGGCTAGCAGCTTGCTCCTCCAGTGGGCCTGGGGCATGTCATGGATGGACAGGCGCAGGTTGTGGTAGCTGTCTTTGAAAATCAAGACGTGAGGCTCGTCGATCAGCCGGCCCCCGAGCTGCCGCTCCATCTGCATCACCTCCTGATGAGAGAAAAAGGGCAGCGAGAGGCGTCAGGGCTCAGGAGGACACACGTTTACCATCACAGTCATCGAGAGATGATGGCTGAAACAGTCTAGAACTGTTACCTGTTGACACGTTGTGAGGTGCAGTAAACTGCTCAAATATGAAAAACTGCAACTAGGAAAAATGATTTTATTTAGAAAAGGCAGGGAAAAAGCAGTGGAAGAGAGATCTGCAAATTTGGACCCTATTGGGTATGTACACGCACACGGAAAGGCGCACACAAAGGATTACTCACGCACACGCTGCCACAATCCCAGCATGGGCATGCGGCAGGGGTGCAGTACATCTTAGGATCAGGATATAACGTCCCTGCATGTAGCCGCAAAGAGCTGGACCGATTCGTCTCCACAGAGCTTTTATGTCCCCACAAGGCTGAACCCCTGCCTCAGCTCGTGCATGCGCAGCTTCCAGCAACCACATTTGCATGCAAACACTGCAGTCATCTAAGGCGACTGGATATCTGGGCTGTGATGAAGTAACTGAACGAGCCATTAGTCAACTGCTCATTGTTCTCGCATGGCAAAACCCCTTAATTTCATTTTTGCTTTTGTGCCAGGAAAGATTTGTAAATGCATGCCTAATATTTTAATCTCTGTGGGACTTGCTCAGTGGACCATTTGTTGCCATCCAAGTGACCATCTGGAATGGGATGATAGTATCCGCCACATTGTCCTCTGATTTATCAATTCACTTTGAGCTGGATGCCGGACAAGTCCTTGGAAATCTCGCTCGTTGGACAGCAATCACGTGTTGTTTCACGCACCAACATATTAAGAGAGAGAAAACAGACCTCAGAAATAAGTAGTGTGAAAAGACCTTGGAATTTAAATATTTAATTTTAATCTGTCTGATGAAAGGAAAAAGATGGCATCAGAAGGAAAACAGGCAGCTTCAGTCTAGGACAAATATCTGAAAGACGACTGCAGCAAAAGGAGACGTGCTTATAGATAGTGGCCATATGTTGAGTGCTACATACCAGCATGGCTGCCCATAGACTGATTTGAGCAAAAACATCTAATTAAGAAGGAGAATGGCTCTAATTTCTATGTGCATAACACTGATTCAATCATTTTTTCCAGGTGTGAGCAGGAAAGATTCCAAGTATAAAGGAAAGGAAGCTGTTAATTATCCATTTGGAATCTGTACCTGTGTGTTTTGATGTGCAACCTCCATCACTGAATGAGCACTTTTTGCATTGAATTTCAATGTGTGTTTGGCACATTGCTTATTTCCCTTTGTTTGCCTTGTGCTGATCTGCTGTTGACACAAATATTACATCCCTTGTGATTATCTATCCCTGTTCCAGAATTTTGCCTGAGCTTATTGTTTCCACTTGATCGTCACACAACATTGAAAATGTAAAATTATAGAATTGCACAAGGCTAGCTGGAATATCCTTCTCACTGTAGTGGCACGCTAGAGCTTTGTGATACTTCCCAGCCCACTTTCTCAGAGAGGGAAGGTCAGACAGTCGCTGTGAATCAAAGCGTTGAGGTCTAATGAGTTAATAACAGAGGGCAGTGCGTTCTCGGCAGAAAAGCCCCCTGCTAATAATGTCTCTTACGGATACAAAAGGCACATTATGTGGGCTTCCAGAGAGGTTCATTTAAACAGTTCTTAAGCACAATTATTTGTTGGTGCTGATTAGCATTGCAAATTGCCTCTCGGACTTTAATCAGGTCTTTGACCTATAGAGACAGATCTATAGGTCTGCTACCAGGAAAAAGGGAGCAGAATGCCAATTATCTTATTATAAACATGCAGCCTCTACAAGGAATACTCAGTCAACTATCCAGCCGTTTGTCAGGTTCAAGGCCAACAGGTCAGGATTACAATCAAACAGGGTCCAGAACATGGACCTCCTGCCACTAGATGCTGAGCTCATTGAAGAAAGATACACAACATGGGGCGATGCAGTTCCTCCTTTCAAGTATGTCCTTTCTCTACAGAATGAGACTCTCGCGAGCAGGTTGTTTATGTGTGCCGAGTGTCAGAGAGTTTGTGTGATAGAGTGTGTTTCTGTACAGGATTTCAGCATATGTTCTGGACTGAGAGAATAATGGCCCTCTTTACGCCTCATTATCCTGTTAACAAATGACAGTGTGAATAAGCTAATAGATGAGAAGCTAAATTTGACCATGCTATTTACTCTTTCTGAGGGAAAACAATACAAGGGTCTGAATTAGTTTATCAAACCGCATATTAATCACCATCTTGGCTACATTCCTTTCCATTCAGTAAACATAAAACGAGCCAATTCTCTTAAGGTAACCTGAATGCGTACAACATTTGAAGACATTTAGATGCATGAGAAGGGCGAGAAGTTCAAGTACCGCGGGAGAAAAGTCCCTTTTGTTCTGACGGAATTCAAAATGCTAGCCTGCGATGTGTGTGTGTGTGTGTGTGTGAAGACTGTGAATTCAGGGTCCGGCAGAGCCGAGACCACCCCCTGACATTCAATGAGGCTGGATCAAGAGAGTGGGATGGAGCGGGGATGAGTGAAAAGAGCAGGAGTAGGAGAGGAGAGAGACAGAGAGGGCTTAACATTTGTGTCTCCAGGTCACTAAAGTGGCCAGCTTTAGCAGGAGCGATAACAGGATTACTGCAATCATGGCTGCAGTTTTCTATGACTTCAACCTCCTTTGCACTCCAGTCTTCGCCCATCCCCTCATCCTCTTGGCATGGACCAGAGCTGGGACTGTGATGGACTGGGGCCGGGCTCCACTGGGAAACAAGAGACACTCATACAGCTAATCTCCTGCTGACAGAAAGAGGTTAGCGGCTGCACCAAACTCTCTCAACAAAAACAGCCTGCTGTCAGGAAAAGCCATACACGCTAAACAAATTTAAGTATTAACAGAAGACTGTATATTAAGAACGGGACTGGTACAAAGCTTCAGATTTTCCTCACAGTAAGGTCAAGCTCTTCGCGTGGTCTTCTCTTGTACCGACTTTGAAAGAAGCTGATTAACATAACTACCTCTGATGGGGATTATGAGCAGTGTTTGATCAGTTAATTAGTCAAGTTACATGCCGCCTGAAACACAGAGGCTGTAACATCGTTATAAACTTGCCGTCACCCCTCACCATTAGCAATGTTATGCCCTCATGTTTAAAAATGTACATTCATAGGGATGATCCATTTTCAGAGCTGCTCTTTTCAGGCAAATGCATTTGTTTGTAGAGGGTAGGTCGCCTATGTGGGCTCCATAAATCTGTGTATTTGTCAGCAAGATGTGACAGGCTTTTCCTCTCTGACTGAGAGTCTATCAGTCTGAGCTCCAGTGGCCGTGCCCGCTACAGTCAACTCTGATTAATAACTACAAATAGAAGGGACTTGTCTGCTCAGAGTTATAAATGGGGACTGTGTTTGCTCGGGAAAAGATGCACATTCTGCCTGATAAATCACAAGGCAGGATGGGAGAAAACGCAGCACACAGGAACATAGAATTTAATATGGAAACAATTTCTCAGCTGGGCTCAGTGATAAAGCTGACTGTCTTGTTTAACTTAATGCCACCAATTACTGCACTGTGCTCTTCTTTCTTTTTTTTTCCTGCTCTAGAATTTCGTGCCAGTGACTTCTCTGATGGAGGGATCAGAAAAAAAACTGTGTATTATACGCTGCACTCGCTGCTTTTCTGACATATAAAAGCAAAAAGTTTATACTCAGATGTAGCTGGCAGGAAAATGCCATAGTGGGATCACATAAACAGTTTATGAGCCCTTTTAAAAACAAATAAGAACCATCTCTTGAGGTCAGACACTGTACAAAAAGAATCCAGGAGCTTCTATTTAACCAGCGAGACATCCAATTAAATGCTCATTTAACCCCAAAAACATACAGTTTTAAAATCAAGGGACAAAGATTAGCCACCTTATTAGAATATCCATGATGGCAAAGACCGTAAACTTTCCTCACAGTTTCTGCTCATTTTTAATTAAAGACACAACAATAATGATTAAAGATGATGGCAAAAGTCTGCGTGTTTGTCTGCATGGAGGTAGCTTGAAGTAAAAATCAAGATCAAAGAGCCAGTTTCTTCATACGAACACACTTGGAGCAACACACACAGTTAGCAGTCTAATATGTGGTAATTGGCACCAAAGTCAGAGGAGCTGAAGCAGATAGGAATGCCAGTGCTGCAGAAATCAGTAACTAGCTATCGTCCAGATATTTCTAATGAACAACTGTATCAGGAGCTTGTTATGACCCGTCAGAAGTGAGCCTCATTCTCAACACGGAAAAACTGACCTGTGCTTCAACCTCTACTATAAATATATGTAACTGTACAAAATTGCTGGTCTCTCAAAACAGACATGTGGGTGTCTGGGAGGAACATTTAATAATTATTATTATGTTTCACAGTTCAAATGTGCTCAGCTGAAACGAACTTAATCTGAGTATGTCAGCTAAACAGAAAAAAAGATGTGAGCTGAAGGCTCGGTTCACTGCAGGTGTTTCAGCCAGTCATGAGATGGCAGGACTTCAGTGATGCTCTCCCAGTGGTCTAGCAGGGAACAACCAAATGCACAGTGAGGGCACCACCAAACGGGTGATTATGTCTCCTCTGCTGCTGTGCCAGCCTTGGCTGGGCCGATCAAGAGTGGGACGCACATTAAATATTAACTTAATTGGTCCCGGCAGAGCCCCGCTAACATACGGCAGGCATCAGACGGAAATGTCACTGTTTCCCCAGAGCTCCTGTACACTTAGGATCAAAGACAATAACATTGGTTCTAATCTGCTGTAATAGGGAGATAAGAGACTGCATGGTACAGCGTGGTTAAATGTGATGTGCATGTGTGTGAGTGTGTCTCATCATCCCTGATGAGGGCTTGTCAGAATAGACTGACAGCCAAGGATGGAGAGAAAAGCTCTGCTTCTTTTTTTGGTCTCTGCAGTTCTTCGTGCCTAGGAGACCCTCCCTCCCCCTCATTTCTCATCAAAAGTACAGCCTGTTTAATTCATAGAAAGTTGACTTCCTCCCTGGAAAAACAAGGCACACTAGTGTCTGCAAGCTGCAAGTAGCATCATAAAATTCACATGTGCTGAAGGTGTACTGTACATACACAGCCACCCCACGATAGCACCTACTGCTACTGCACCAATGTCGCCTACAACACTTTACACTAATGGTTGCCATAGTTGAAGTCTAATCATAAATGGTGCATTTAAAGACAGTGATTAGTGATCAGGCCCAACCTCTCGAGGGAGGTTTAATCTCCACTCAAAGTAGTGAATGTACTTGCTAAATGAAGTGCTCCCTCCGTAATAGCACCAAGAGCAGCATGGAGTCAAGATTACTAAACAGCGAGGGCCACGTTTTAAATCACTCACTAAAAACTACAAAGCCCCGGAGACAATGTGGCTTACCACAGCACCAGGTTGTGTGAGAGATGGGGAGCTAATGCACTCAAGGGCGTCGAGGGAGCCACAGAGTATGGCAGCGCAAGTGCTGGAGTCAACAAGCTCAGATGTCCTTTTCCTTGCTAAGAGAGAAAGAGCGACAGAACAAGAGCTGGCCAGTGAGAGTTTTTGTGCAGTAGAAGCCTTCCCGCATCCAACACAGGACGCACAAGGTCATTTCAACAATGACACAGCAGCAAAACGCCAGCAGGTTAACTGATGATCTAAACGCAAGTAAACTTTTAGGTTGGAATCTGAGGAAAACATCCAGTTTCTACCTCAAGTAAAGATATATGAGAACGCAATAGCCAGCAATTTCATTCAATAGCAGTGCTAAAACAAACAAAAAAAAAAAAGAAAAAAGAAAGCATCAGGGGCAGAACTGAATCACAGAAAGACAGATGTATGTTAGAAGCAATCTCTGTAATTCCCACCTCACAGCCAGAACCTGGGCAAAGCTTTCATCATCGAGTGTGCTAATTTCAGCATGGTCCCCCCCAGTGACATTCACAGTTTATGTCCCACAGCCATCTATAGATTGTGCTGGTGGTGAACCTCTGCATGAGGAGGTCAGCCATTACAGCCAGCAGAAGTGGATTCCAGTGGGAAGTGGCACTTGTGGCTGTGGGTGGTGTCAGTGGAAGAGGAACAGCTTAAAGAGACACAGTGAGGTGTGGAGACAACGAGAGGGAGCACTGGGGGTTGCTGGGAAAAGATTGGGACAGACTTTCCTTTTAATTTACTAATTAACCATGCAAATGAAATCTTAACAGGCTACTCAGAGGCAGTCCTCGAGGGAGAGAGCAAGGCATTAGTGCTTGATTATACTCTGTCCATGTGGAGGGGAGAGAAGAGAAGTGAAATATGCTGTTGAACAAAGTGATGGGAAACGTCTTGGCCCACAGCAGCCAGGCAGAACCACTGATGGCATCGAAGGAATGAAATATCTCACATTTATTATTTGTTTCAATAAAAGGGGCACATCATCTCCACAAATCACACATATTTAACTGAACATCATGCACTCTCGCCTGCATTGTTGTTCAATTTACTATCGCCACTCTACGCCTGACTTCTATGTTTGTTCAGATTTTCACTAACCTTAAAATGGGACCGACAATGATACTGCATGTAATAGTCAACCCATGACTGCGGTGATGTACATCAACCAAGCCTAACAATCATAGAGAAACAACAATTTGCCACAGCTTACCTTGAAGACATCCTGTGTGTCGTCCATGCAGTACACTCTGATGTTGTATTCCAGTGTGGAGCAGTACGCGTCCGAGAAGAGCACCAGCCTGAGGCGCTTGGCTGCGCCCATGTGCAGGGACTCTCCCACCAGGGCGAACGTACCCAGCTGCTCCGAGAACAGCCGGCATGTCTCGGCTTCCAGCTGGCAATAATAAGGCTCCGAAACCAGCTCTTCCCCCATCAGCAGGACGTCCTGGAGGATGAGGAGGGTGAGGGGAGGTGGCACAAGATGTGGATAGAAGGTCAAGCACCCAATTTATATAGGAGGGAAGGGTAATATGATTTCCTGAGTTCCTAATGTTTGTATGTTTCAGTGTGTGTTTGCAAAAGCCTTGTCTGGAGACTGTTGCCGTGTGACATCTAAGCTACAGCTCTTTTAGGTAATGTTACACAAGCTTCTGGATAACAGTTTAGATCAGGAAAAAAATGAATTCTTTGTTCTTGCTTCAAATTTCCTTTTCCCCATTGTACTGCTTACTGACATGAAGACACACATCCTATAGAACACCATCAATTTACTTAATAATGCATGAACGAGGTACTCAATTGACATGAAGAGAGACTCGAATAAATTCCTGGCAAGAATAGATGGTTCTGGAGAAACTGAAGAAAATGGAGGTGCAGCGATTTTTGGATTATTGAGACAAACAAACACAGGAATTTCCTCCTAAGTTTGTTTGAGATTTGTTAAGTAAGCTAAAAGGAAGTGGCCAAATTATCAGCAAAACACCATCGTCTGATCCTGAAAAGTTAAAGCAATTAAAAAAAAAAAAAAAAAAATCAGTATGCGTCATAATTGGTTCTTTAATTTGCTGTGGAAAGGAAATGAAAGCAATGGATTTAATCATGTTAAAGTAGTATCACGCAGAATTATCTTGTTTTGTTACAAAAGCGGAAGTTCTGACTCACAACAGCATCTCTAATGAGGATGACAGACTTGTGAAAACATCCCAAGCCATTGTGGCACAGGATGGTTTTTATGATATAATTCCACTGCTCTCTGGGCTAATTTGATGGAGACGAATTGGACCCAAGGTGACAATACTTTCTCTAAAATCCCATCATGCCAGTTGACTGACTCTTCCCATTAGCCAATCATGCTGAAGAGAGCATCCTGCCTGCCAAATGCCGAGCGAGTCCCTCCAGGATCGATTCAACCACACGCCATCTACATAAATAGAATTAGTATTGACACAATTCATTTGCTATGCAACCACAATAGCGTCTCACTTTTTCATCATCTTAATATTTCTTCAAAGTGGAACAGAGTGAGGCGGCTCAATTACGCCACTGAGCTGTTCATTCCTCCTGCTTTTGTGTGTCTTCTCTATCTCTCTTTATGTCCTCTCTTACTAATTTTTCTTTAGATCTACATTAACTGGTCGTCCACTCGTCTCTTCCATCCCTCCTTTTTTGCTATTTGTCACACTTCGTAGTTCTCCTTTCTTCGTTGACCTGCCGTTTCTTTCCAGTGGTCGCCACAGAATCAGGTTGTTGGGCTATATTTGGTCTGGTCGATGATTAAAAGTGCTGGTCTAACCCCTGCGTCAGACAGGCCAATCCATCCCACAGACACCCCACCGCTGCCACACGGGGGGGAGGCTGAATAATTTATGCACAATATTGAACATGAAAGAAGACCTAGTAACACTCCAAAGCCTACCAGTACCCTTTCCAATCTCTCTGGATTACAGAGATGGGTATACTGCCTCAAACCACAGTTGTTTATGTGCAGGTGTGTGTGACTGCGAGTGAAAGATTCTTCCCAACACTGTCCTATTGCAGTCTGGCAGTTCAGGTTCCTTTCAAATTTCACAGGTAAAAAATGGAGGAGGAGGACTGTAATTGGCAGCAGCAGTCAAAAATGGTCAAGGAGCACTCAGAAGAGCACTTTGAGGATCTGTAATTTGCTTAGAGAATTTCTGTTTTGAGAAAAATGTTGCCTAGCAACCCTTGAGCTGGAGAGCCAGCGCTCCAAGGCGTTTGTTCCAGCCCAACGAGAAAACATCTGATGGTCAATATAATTTAAACCCTGTGGAGGAGTGCCAGGCCAGGCTCACCTGCAATATACAGCCCTGAGTTTACTCCAGTGTGTATTTCAAGTCACGACTGAAAAAAGTTTGTACTTTTCTCACAGAAGCACTCAATAAGTTCAGCAATACTTTACAGTTTCAGTGACTGGCAACTTAGTCTTTCTACAAAAGGATTTGCGCGGGAGTTATAGTGCAGTCTCACCTCCCAAGTGCCCTCATAGTTCTGCTTCTTGAGGCGAACGGCCCAGTTATCGAGGCATGCGTCAAAGCAGTGGTCCATGCTGAGGATAACTGGCCGACTCAGGACCACCCCTGGAGGGCCACAACTCACAATGGGGCTCAGGAGCGTCTGGCAGCCAGCCAGAGGTAACCTATGCCAGAAAGGGGAGTGAGGGAGAGGAGAATGAATTAAGATTAAGTGCTCATATTCATTGAGATATTAGTGGGAATTTACTCATCTCTTGAAAACAGGGTATGTTACTGTCACCTCTGAATATTATCCCACAGCTGTAACAGAGAATAATTAAAGCTTTCTGGACTCTCCGACTAGCTGGGCAGTTGATGTGACTGAGTAATGATATAATAGCATCGCTGCGTGCTGCAGCGACTGTACTTTGAGAGGCTGAATGCAGCAACCCAGATAAACAGTGCTTCCCAAACAATTCATTTAATTTAAATAGTGCACATCCTGGTAAAAGGCTGTGTTATTTATTTACATCCCTCCTCCGTGGTACTGGCACCGACTCTTAAGCCTTTCCTAATTGAACAGTAGAGCATCAAAACAAACAGCCTACTGGCATTCAGGGAAGAATGCCAGTTAGACAGTGCTAAAGAGACCCACCTTAAATCTTCCCTCCTCTGAACAGTGAGATAAATCTCATAGATCTTTCCTCTAGGGATGGCCTCCGGAGGAATAAGAAGGCTGATTCCTAATGCAAATAACAACAAAGGGAGAGAAGGAGGAGGGGTAAGGCAAGAAGGGGACAGGCTCATTTGTTCTGACTGAACAGCACTTTTGTCATCTCACAAAGGAAGCCAGCCCACTCAACAAAACCGTATGGCTGCAAAAACAAAAAGAAAAAAAAAACAAAAAAAAAACAAATCTATTCTGAAGGTCAGAGGCAGCCTCCTTCAGGTGCAGTAGATGCAAATCTCTGCACTGGCAGCCGCACCGGCACATGTCCCCATGGTCAACAATTAGCTGAGACAAAAGCGCAAGCTGCATCGCACTGTAAATATCCCCCGTCTGCCACCAAGTAGATAATTGAGACCATGGAACAGAATATTCCAGGAAAAATGTACTCCACCAGGAAAATGTAGGGATTCACATGCAGAGAGCTGCTGAAGGACTAAGTTTTGCAGCATGTATTTTGGGGTTCTCATGCCAACATTATCCACTCAGAATGCCATTTAAAATGTAGGCCAAACAGTGGCTACGTGGCACAATCTTAACACTCACTTGAATGTAAACTAGATCTGTTCACCGTAAAAAAAATCATCTGTTTGAATAAGGCAAAGGTGTCTAAATGCTCACAGCCTTGTCTGAATCTATTAAACATGTTTTCATCATGCCCGCTCTGAAACTGCGATAAACGACAGTATAACTCCTTTGAGTGGAAGCATGCAAGTGTAAGATTTTTTTTTTTTTCTTCCTGCATCCCTATGAGACGATGGGTGCCGATGCGTAGTACAGTCAACATGGCTTTGAGTTAATCCATGCATAAAATATCTGTAAGAGACGGAGAAAGGAAGCACACAGTGAAGGAGAGCGGTGGCAACAAAAACAGGAAAAAATAAAAAAGACCTTTCTTCCACAAGATACTGCCGTGCTGGCATCCTCTAATCTGGACAGCCTACAATAAACCAAGCAGAAACAGTTTCATCCAGTGTAATTATAAGCTCTGTACTACTGTGAAAAGGAAGGAGCAAAATTGGAGAATAATTATGGTGGTTTTTTCCCCCCCATCAGACTAATCTTAACTTTGACTATCTTTATTCCTTTATCAATGCTTTTAGCGCTTAACTGACACATGTGGACAGTGACTAGCTTCTACCAGCTCTGTCATTAGTCAAAGGTCTAATTGGAATCATTTTCACAAGGTTTTTTCGAGGCATCTTTTAGAGGACAATGTATTTGGCACACGCTTATTACATCTCATCTTTTAACTATTCATGCCGTACTGTCTAGATGTAGGTTACTGACAAAGCATTTTAGAAAATTTAGCATTTCAGAAGCTGCGAAGGAAAACAAATCCCTCTCTTTGAATGATTAACTGTCAGGATTTGTCACTTTTTAGGGTTTTAAACACCAGTTAAAACCTAATGCGACATACTGGTGAACCAGTTAATTTTCAGAGGGTGCCTCGGCTCTTAATGACTTCAGTAGAAAAAAAAAAAAAGAAAATATTGCACAAAAATCTACATTGCTAGAACAAGCCTTATATGCACTTTTGGAGTCCCACCTTGTTACCCTCAAAGTAATTTGTGTCCTAGACAGAGATGCTGCTTGTATCTATTTTGTATGAAGCCTGAAACACTTCTGTGTGTATTATCCAGGTGCAAACCTATTAGGAGCCCCATATGGAGGAAGGACTTAGACAATGAGAAGTTTATAGGACTCAGCTGTTTCTGATAAATTCTCCTTGTAAATGTCCAGCCAGACATATTAAAGCAGATGTGACAAAGAAAATAAAATCACCTTGTTCTCACAGTACTTCTCAGTATATCAGCAGATGGGAAATAGTTTACATGACCCTTGCTTTGTTTGTTTGAAGTAAAGCAGAAAACAGAATAGCCAACATTACTTAAATCTAATTGCTGAAATCTCCTTTCCATCTTCCAACACAGACTTACAATGATACAAGCAGAACTGGTGACTGCATAAAAGTTCTTTGTCTGCACAGTCAAATGCATCCATCATGAGTTTTTTTTAAAATCAGATTTTCATAATCAAATTCACATCAAGGGGGAATAGCTTTTGCATTGGTGTTAAGAGCTGCAAACATAAAAACGTATATGCAGGCAGGTAACAGTTTCCCGGGACAGTTTCAGTGACTGTTATCCTGCATCATGTACCCTCATGACAAATCTAATTTCAGTGGCTGAGATGATGCACTTCGCTGTGCCTTGTATGTACAGTGTAGTTATCTTGTCTGGTGTCACAGTGCTCACAAAGAAATAATAATGTATTGAGTGGTCTCAGATTTGACAGGAACTGGATCTCAGGTCATAAATAATGATGGATGGGGAGAGATAGGGCAAGCTTTTATCAGCCGAAATGAGCAGATATAAAAGCACCCTCTGGGTCAATCGAACTCTGGAACAGACAAAATAACCGGACCAAGACAGCTGGGCAAAGTGGGTGTGCTTCTAATGGGACTTCAGTAGGTTTGTCTGATGCTGAAAGACGAGAGCATTTTATGGTAGTTGATTCTGGAATGAATTCAAAACCTAAACTATGGTTAAATCTGCTGACTGACCCTGTGAGCTTGAACATATAGATTTTAGCCTAGTGGCAGATATGCACATCCCACCTTGAGTGTGGGGATTTATCTGGATCAATCAGAAAATAAATTAAAAATTTGCTGAACTTATAACCAACAACATGCATTTCTTCAGCCTGAATACAAGAACAATTGTAGCATCCTCACAGTACTTATCCATGGACTTCTGTGTCAAGGAATACTTCCTTTGTTGTATAGTTTCCTACCCAAATATTAATGTGCCGTGCTGAAGGACGACAAGACCAAACGTGTTGAAAAAATATCACTTATTGGCTTGTTTATAAAAACAAAATCTGCCTAGTTCAGTGAAAAAATAACAATGTCTTTGTCAAAATCAAATGAAATAGGCAATGAATGTTAAAGAAACCTAAAAAAAAAGACTTAAATGAAGGACCCACCTGTGTTGGGGATGGTCAGTCTCCCACCTAGGAAGTTAAAGGTCCCATAGGATGCGTTGGCGACATCACGGGGGAGTGTTTTGAAGTAGCTCTGAGTGGACAGCCTGCTCACAAACTCAGCGGGGTCTGAGTTTAGCTTGCCATTGTGCAGTGTGTGTGAGCCGTTGGGAAGCGGGTCTAGCAGAGGCCCATTGGTTATAGAAAACTTCCCAGTGGCATCGTGACGAGAGCGTAGCGTGCCTTGGTAACTGGTAGTGGTAGTAGTCAGATCAGGTTGGATGGTGAGCAAATGGGAGTTCTCTGAATAATGGAAAAAGACAGACAAAGCAAATGTGTGAATCTCTATCAGTGGAGACGGGGGAAGAGGGGTGGGGTGGTGGCGTCTAAATGACCAAAACAGACCTCACACTGTCTAAGGCTGTTGCAACACACACACAGAAAACTGAAACAAACACAGAAAAAGACACATGGCACTGAAAACAGAGCTTTCACAGGCACACATGCTCAACAATACACAAACACAAATTCCACCAAAGCCAGTCAATCTCTGCGCCTCTCCCTCTCTGTCACTCAGCTTCTCTTTAGCAACTACACAATCAATTCCAAACAGAACTCAGATCCAGCTTAGCATCCAGAACGCATTAAGCCCTTTTTTTCCTCGGCGAATCACAGGCACTGCAACCCAGTTCGCCGTCTCCATCCACCTCAGACAGCTGTATTTCTATTACTCGCCGTTAAACCTCAGAGGCTCTGCACAGGCAGTAAACAGAGTGGCTACATTTCCTGACAATAAGGTGGTGGCGAAAAAAAAAAAAAAGTGTCAGGCAGGCAAATCAACAGCCCTTGCAGCACGCATATGAAAAACCTTTCTAGGACCACAAACCCTCTATTAAACATTCACACCACCTTCTCAACCACAAACGTTGGTCATGTAGATGAGGGCTGCACAGTCACGGTGAGAAGACGGACACACGAGGTTAGAACAAAGAACAGTGTCCTACTGCTGTGGGGAGGCCTGCGTGGCCGCGGTGCCCACACACCTGGCTTGCTGGGCTTGATGCCCATGGGCTGGAAGCCAGTGGTGAGGATGGAGGAGTCCGCCACGTCAGCATCAAGGCCCTCCTTCTTGCGCCGGTACACCAGGACAACCACGATGAGCAGCAGAGTCAGACACAGGGCCACGGCCACCATGCCAACATAGAGCGCCACATCCTCCGCTCCGCTCACAGCTGCGAGGAGATGAAGAGAAATGTTCTATCAAGACTTGACAACTCATTCACTGCCACATTCCTTCCACCCCAACTAAGAGTTCAGATTAACATAATCAAATATTGACTAAATATGCTTTTTTTTTTTTTTTTATTTCTGTGGTGGATTTTTACTTAATTTCTGTGCCACATAAATCTTAGGTCAGCATGTTGCTTCTCTCACCTGTGTTTCTCTTTTTGTGACAACCACCTAGTGAGACAGAAGAAAAATAAAGGTCTGGTCTATGAAAACCTAACACCTCTTCTTGAATGTCTCTCACATAAGAGCCTCCTCCTCTTATAAGTACAGCGTGGCAGTGAAGAGCAAAAAAGAAAAAAACAACATCAGTGTGTGTGTGTGTGTAGTTGTGTGTATGCGCTGTGTGTGTTTTGCAGGAGAATGGGATTTGCTACAGCTGTCTCCTTGGGCTGCTGGAATTTGGTGGCAGAGGTGGAGGATGCTCCTGAGGCCCTTTGTGGAGGGCCATTGTGCCCGGGACCCACGGGGGCGTAGCGCTGTCAGCTGAACAGAGTCAAGGAGGGGACGCAGTGAACACTGCAGCTTTGAGGGATGGGGAACAACAGTAAAGGTTAAAGTGCTGCAGGCTGAAGGGTGCTGAGTTGACAACAAAAGGGAAAGGACAGAAGCGTGGAGAGAAGAGCAGACGTGCCAGAAGGAAAATTTAAATTAAAAAGAATAACAAGGGAGAATGTGCCTGTGAAATTTGCATTTCAGCAATGTGTCCAAAAGGTTTGTGACAAAAATTAACCAGATTAACATTTGATTCATCATATTTTTATGACTATTTACAGACATTGCTGGTATTTTTTTGTCCACTCCCACTGTATTATCCCACTGGTTGGCAGGAGCTGCACTCAATATCTTTGACATGTTTTTATTGCTGTTAGTGAATCTTGTGACATGAGAATGGCACAATTAATTTGAGAATGTAAAATGAAAATCATTTGCATGTTTATTCTCTGTTTCATATTCGTTTGTCCTTGCCTCCTCCTTTTTCCTTAAAAACTCAAGTTTCTTTGAACAAAGCATCCAGATGTGTCCATGTCTTTAAGAGAAACACCAGAATCCATTTCATGGGTGATTGTCTCAGTAAAATCTGATACTTTAAGTAGAAGGCTTATATGTAGCTAACCTCTGTAGCAGCTCTGTGTAACTCTGCCAGAGTTCCCTTGACAAGTAATCAATTGCAAATGACTGGCTGAAGTAAACACAAAATTGTGTGTTATTTGTGTTAATGCACAAAACACACTTGCGGTACAATGAATCTTGCAGGCTAGATATACCATCATATTGTCCATTTACATGTGCCTCTACCATTTGACTCCCTTTTTCAACTATGTGAGAAAGGTTTGGATGATATGAAAAGAAATGGACAACGTGTTTCGAATAAAAACATTACACAGACTCTTAGTGACAAGTCCAAAAGCCAGAGCAGGTGTATCACTGCACTTGACACTTTTATAACGGCAGCATTAATGCAGTTAAGTACATGAAGATATGCCGCCTTTAAAACAACATTTTTTTAAAGGGATATCCTTGTATTTTATAATAAAGAAATGCAAAATCACATTCTGCATACATGACAAAAAGCAGAAGAGCACTGGATTAGTCTGTTTGCAGCTCTAACTTGTCCCCAATTGAGAATGTGTGAAATAAAAAAAATGCAGCGACAATAACCCTGTACTATTGTCCACCTGAAGACATATTTCCTGCAAGAATGGGGAAAAATTGATAGCTGAAATGCTTCACTGGTTGAAATCTGCGATCCCAGAACATCTTCCAAGTGTCTTGAGAAGGAATACCAACATTGCAAGGTGGTAAAAGCTTTAGTGTCTCAAAGGGTTTGAGGGAAGTGGTATGTTTGTTTCTCTGCTCAGGGAGGCAAAGGATGTCTGGATAAACCTTGAGTCCCACCAAAAGAAAGAAATAAGGAAGGGGGATGTATGGCTGAACCTCTTATTTAAGACCCCAAATTTATTAGACTTGATAGTCAAAGGCGAGATAACACTGTGATATTTGGACTTCGGGCGATGCCGTCTACTGGGAGATGTGCAGTCTCACAAGAGACAAAGCAAAACCCGTCAGCCTGAAGGCGAGTGAGCTGCTCTCTACTGGATAAACACAGCCTGTCATTGGCCGGTTGCTGTTTGCTTTCCGAGGGCACATCAAAGACACCTCGCTAACCTCGGATGTAAAGATCCAGTATCTCTTCTCTTCCTTTTCCCCTCGTGCACACCTTTCTTACACCCAGACAATAAAGTCAGTCAATCAGACACTTCCTCTCCTCCTTTCTTTCTTCCTCTCTACCTTTCTCCTCCTCTGTTCTGACTGTAATCTCTGATGGCTTATCGGACCATCACTGAGTGAAGTTTTATCTGGCCCACCAGGTGTCACAGCAGACCGATCTCTATGCTTACTGCATCTACTCTTAGCTCCTCCTTGGCCCACGCTCATTGATTTCTGTGATGCTAGTCAATAATTGAAAGGACATCCATCACACTTTAATTGACATAGCTAATCAGGTTTTATAATTGGATGGGCTCTACTTTAGTCCCTCTCCAACAAGCTCTCGCTTCCACACACACTCCATGCCAATTTACTTCTTTTCCTCTTTTCCATCCATCAGTCAATCCTTCATTTCAACTAGACCTAATTGATGGCAAAGAACTTTTGATTCTCTTTTTTTCTGTGACCTCGCATCATGATTGACAGTTGCCTGCAGATGATCTGTAGGTGATGAGCCTTTTTCAGAGAGGACTGCAGGCCAATCTCTGTTTGTTTCCTTCTCCATGAACTTTCATTTCAGCTTCTCAGTCTTGCTCCAGGGCTGGCTGGTTAGGGATGAGTTTCCGACTAGAGATGTGCCGGTATAAATTCATCTCTGAGGCATTGCATCTGGCCACAGTTAAAGTTGGGACTTTTACTGTGTTGACAGTCAGCACAACATCCACACCTGACTGTCCCCAGCTTTCTACCTGCTCCTTTCTCTCTGCTGTGTTGATAAAAAAAAAAAAAAAAAAGAGCTTTGGAGCCTTCTGTGCCTCTTGCCTGGGCATTTATCAGGATATCTGAGAATATATTTCACCCCATGGCCAATCCTAGTCACACCCCTGAAGATGAATAACCCTGGAGTTCTTAAGGTCAGGGAAATATGGCTACTAAAACTCTCACAGTGAACGTGACCATTACCATCCGCACAATACAGTCGTCCCATCTCTCAGTGGGTCTTAGTGAAATATGGCCCAGAATAAATGTCCAGCCATTTTTTAACACAGTGCGCTGACCCTCCTCTGACAAACAAACCCATGATGGAAACATCAGCTGCTTCAAATTAGCCCCCAAATTCATAAGTGGACTAAAGACAAATAATTGTTTAATGTGCTTTGCATGTTATCATGATGTGTAAGATGATATGCACATCATTTACAAGACCTTAAATGGAATGCTGCTAAAAATTAAGTTCATTACCTTCATTGCACACATTAAGTCGAATAATTGTTTTTATGTTGCTCTAATTTCTGTGCCTGGAAATATGAACACTATTATCCTTCCCCGTTACCCTAATTGTGCCCTGTAACACCTGTCTGCTGTTTGTGCTGTGGCATGCTGCCAGAACATTTATCATTTCCCTGTGCTGATTTTGCATAGCAACATCTCTGGCCTCACTCGTTTACTTTATGAAGATGCTCCTTCCATCAGATCTGTTTGTTTCCCAGCTGTAACACAAAGCAGGGTCTGCGTATTTATTCTCTTGTACACAAGGTCCAAAACAAAAAGCTCATCAAACACATGTCTTTTCTGGCTTAATGGCGGGGACTGTTCATGAAGGCCTCAGATAGAGGACATCATCATTGTGACTTACTCTGCAGTTGCTTTGTTTGGGTTCACATTTGTTTCAGGGGGACGTTTTCCATCTTAGCTAATGGCCTCCGGATATAGTTTATGTTTGAGAGGTGCTGACAAGTCAAAATCATCTTGCTACTTTGCTTATTTTAATACTTTCACACAGCAATCGTCTGAGGAAACACATCTGCTGGGAACAGATTGGGACAGACATAGTTCAGAGACCAGCGCTCTATTCTGCACTATCAGTGTAAATACTGTGTGTGTCTGAATGTGTAACGACGGCTGGCATCTTTGTGTATATATCTCGCCTTTCTGAGAAGGAGCTGCTGACCTTTGATGATGGGCTGACTGAGCTCTCTGTATCACTGCACCAGCCAAACTTTCTCTCGAACACACACGCAAACACAAGCGCTAAGCACACACCTACTCAGAGCGCCAACACTAATACATACTGTAATGTAATATTCACGTACAGTAGATCTCAGCAGATACCAAGCCTCCACCCCTCCACTCAATGCAGCAATCCATCTGATCACATCAATCAGTGCGGTATACATAATTCACTTTATTAATTCATTGCCTCATGTCAACTGAATCCCCATTAAGACTCCAATGTTTACCATGCGGCTCAGTCAAAGAGCCAAAGAGAGCACTATTTTTAGCATTTTCTGCTTGAGACGCCGCCCTCATTGTCTCTGGATAGGAAGCTGCAATATGCTTGTGTCTTTGATAACTGTAGGAAATGACAGAGCTCTCTCTTCATGTCCATCTGGTCAGCAGTGGACCCTGTGGTGTCTCCCTCTACTTGTGCGGGCTCTGGCCTTATGAACGCTGTGGTTTTTTAACCCTGGCAAAATAAATGTGCCCTGTCAATGACACACAGGGGACACTATAATAGCTGTGTTACATATTACAGTGACCTGTATCTATGGTGAATACAATATAAATGCATACTCACCTTGAGGAATAATCAGTGTACACACCACACCATGCCACACAGACCATGCTGACTTGACCTTTGGTCTTTTTCTGGCAGGTTGTGTTTTAATCAATTGAGAGATGATTCAATTCTCAGCTCTTTTAATAGGTTGGAGAGCAACACAGTAAAGAGCCACGTGGAAATACAGTATTTTCTCTAAGCAGGAAGTGTCGAATTGGTGTTAATTAGAAATGATCACCTGAGAAGGTCAAGCAGGTGGGGATGAGCGGTGGGTTGAGGCTAAATCTAATGTGTGAATAAGTGCCTGATGGGAAGGACAGTTTTGGAGGATGAGCTGTTGAGAGGATGAGGGTGACTCGTCTTTCCAAAGTGGAAAATGTTTAAGCAGAAATGAAAAGCATTAATGGGAACACCTGCCTCTTCTTTCCTTCTCCACCAGACTTCCTTCAGAGGCTAATTGATGCATATCCTCTACAGCTGTTCTCCTTGTATTGTTTGTGATCTGCTTGTTGCTGCATTTGATAAAGGTTGTGAGGTTGTACTGTTTTTGATTTTTATTAATGCGTATTTTTGTGTAAACGCTTGAAAAACGCAGATTTTAAAAAGTCCATTCACAGTTCATTAGTTCAGTTGAAGAGTTAGTAGTCCACCAATACCATTGGCAAAAAGTGATGAAAAATATATCAGAAACTGCATATTGCCTATTGTTTCACTGAGTTGAAGAGTCAAGAGTATAGTTTTCAATACGTGGGTGGTTGCACACTCACTTTGTGGGCATTGCTCACTGGTACAGTTTAGAGACTGGAAGTCAAGCCCTTGGCAGTCTTTGCCCCCGGTGCCGGGTGAGGGTTGGGTGCACTCCCTGGTCCTCCACATCGAACAGTCTGCGCCACATGCCGACCACTTGCTCCACTCGCTCCAGCCTCCGTCCACTAGGAACACACACATACACACAAAAGAAAAACCAAAAACCAAAAAAACAGATGAGCATAAAACACACACGCACAAAACAGCAAAAACTGCACAGTGGTCTACTTCAAACACTATTTTAGTTTAACGAGGGGAAAAAAAAACTATTGGTTGGAACAGTTTCAATGAAAACAGCTGAAACTTATTTTCAAAGAGAAGGAATGACACAAACAATAAAAGTCTAATGCAACAGCAACGTAAAAACAGTGGAGCATTTGCCTGTAACATGAGATGTGGTAGAATATTCTGTTGCCATCCACTGCAAAACCACTTGCATAGAAAGTATAACCCTGGTTTTGATACCTCATAAAGACATGCAAATCGACTCGTGCTTGTTCGAGTCCAGCAGCTACACACGAAAACCACAGCATGTAAAACTGTTTGAAGAGCCATATTTGTTCGCTTCTACTTTCTTTGCTTGTTTTCAAACATGGAAATCAGATGCAGCTTAGCTGAGCCCCACTGATGTGAAGGTACTGCACACGGTGTTGTGGCTGGGTAGTTCCAGTTGTGTGCAAACAAATGTGTAAAGGAGAACTGGTCTTCCAGTCTACTGTCAAATACCTCCTAGATTAAGTGAAAATTTATGAGACAAGACCTGCTTTGGTTTAATTATTTTGTCAAACACGATGTTACTGTAGCAACTGTAGTGTTACCTGTGGAGCAAATGGATACAAAACATATTAAATGTTTTGTTTTAAATTGTTTTTAAAATGTTTTAAATTTTTACAAGTGTAAGAAGAAGAAAATGTACCTCACACCTGCAGTCCAACCACAACTTCAAACACCCATCATCACACACACAGCACAGAGAAGATGAGACAATCGGAAAAGGGCCAATTGATTTTGAGCACCTTTGCCTATAAGGAATATGAGCATATTTTCTATGCACAGAGAGGGAGGACTTTTCGCTAAAGTGCTGGCAACTTGGCATTATGGCCAGTGGGGTGGTGGCTGACTGAAACAACACCAGGCCTGGGGAAGGCTACTGTCTGGCTAATAGGAAGAAGAGCAGTAATTAGCTCTCATGGGAGGATGGCACTGTCTCACTCTCTTTTCCAAATGTGAGGGTGGAAGGGACCGGAGGAGGATCACCGGCACGCACACACACAAACACACACACACGCGTGTGCACACACACCTTTGCGACCGCAGAGACCCAGACCCCGACTGACCAAAGAGTTAGGAAAACTCTTTCCTCATAAATCCTGGCAGTACAGAATGCAGGGGGAATGACCTGCAGTCATTTATGAGGCCTTGGTTAATAAAACATGAGTTAATTCAGTCAATATTCCATAACTTTGCCAAATATTGGTTCCGCTTATTTTTAAAGCAAATCATCAGTTGAAAAACCAAGTAAAACCAAGCATAACCAAATTAGACTGCGTGTGAGAATTAAACTCTGCTCCCACTTAAGCCTGCATATTTGTCCATGAGTGCCCTCAAAATAACTACAAGTGAAAGTGAGAACATTTTTGTGTGTGCGTGTGTGTGCTGAGGGATGCTGACAGAGCTTGGGCCTTTTGCAGTTACATCCATTTGGCAGAGAGAGCAGAACCAATCAGATAATTGTCCTTGTTTGGCATTGAGTGGACCCATCCGTGGCCCAGTGGGCTGATTATCCAGGGCGGGAATGGAAATGACTGAATAGTGAATTACATACAAATGAATGTATTATGTTGCCCCTCAGTTTATTCCACACCACTGTGAAATAAAGAGATGAGATCAACATCTGCCCTGATGAGGTGGAGAAATTATATTTCTCTCTTTCCACCAGAAAGCAAGACTAATGCCATGTAAATGACGTTTTCAAATAAAAAGGTTGGTGTGAAACAGGGAGATGCTCATGAGAATGGATGTGAGACAAGAACTACAAACTGAAGGTTGGGGAACATCAAAGAAAGATGAAGATGAATGAACAGTCCTTGGTTGACTGTTCCTGAATACATGTCACGTATTTAAGAAAGAGGCTTTTTACAAGAGCACTTACCACAAAAAAGTATAGGCAGTATAAAAGGATGCCTCGACTCTTAAAAGGACAGTAAGAAGCAAAACACTTTCCTCCATTTCTTTTTTTTTTTTTTTATTTACAACTGAAATTAGAACCAAAACAGCTTCCCTTTACTTCACACAAGAGAACCATAATCCAAAGCCACGGTTTTTCTTTATCAAATTCCCAGAAAGAGCTATTTCGCACAAGTGCGAAAGGCACCACAGCTGATTTTCAATCACACAGCACCACAGGTTTCAGGTCAGACAGGTCTCAGAGGAGGGACAGTAATACAATAACCCAGTGGCAAGCCCCCATTTGGACATATTGCCAAGAGGAGAAGCAAAAGGAATCCTACCATTCTTTACAGGTCAGTGGGAGGGCCTGTTTGCCAGACTGCTGTTCAAGATGAAAAAAGGCTGCTGACGGACACAGTCCGAGATCATTGCACACCTATGGTTTCTGTGTCCTTGAAGGAAACACAAGGAGGTGAGCAAGCACCACTGAGACCAGCAAGCCACCCTCTGCTCCCACTGCCTGTCAACACACGTCTGCACAGCATCCACCTCTAATCCCAGTCTTCAAAGGCTGATGGAAAAAAAAGGGCAGAAATGTTTATTTTATCCAGATCATAGACATGGATGATTCATCTGAGATTAATTATCACACCTTAATTTGTAATTCTGTCAAGTTTAACATGAATAATCAGATCTTTCTTGCTGGTTGTAATGCAGGCTTTGAGCCATAGCTGAGCAAAGCCATAGCTGAGTGTTGCAGTGGCATAAACACTGAAAAAAAACAGCAAAGTGAGATATGGAGGGGGTGGTCCAAAACAAATGGCACCAAATGATTAAAAATGATGCAAGGCTGTCACCAGATGGCCACCATCTTTTCACAGTGAACTAATGTGCTTTGCTGCAGCATTTATTTCCCGGAGCCTTTATTTATTTCAGAGATAAAATATGCAGTCTGTAGAACAATCTATGATAATATCCACAAATGCATTGCAATGTACTTCTAAAGTTGATTTAGACTTTTGTCTGCAGAGCAGCAAGTAGACACATCCATGCACAAAACACACAAGAATTCACGCAAAGTTACACAAGCCTCCAGTCTGTTTATTTTCCATTTGCTGAATTCCCATGAGTCCTCGTGCAACTCACAAGCATCAGTACCATTAAATATTTCAAGTCAAGTCAACTTTATTTATATAGCACATGTAAACCAAAGTGCTTTACAGATCAAAACATAAAACTAAGACTTGCAAAAGTTAAGAATCTCTCACCAGGTTACTTGGTGTTCCCTCGTTTCAGGCAGCAGCTCTATTTATTTATCAAGCGTAGCTCCAATTTTGGATTGGTCATGTCCAAAAGTGGAGACTAACCATCAGCGACTGGCTGAGACTGTGTAAAGCTTTCTTAGAAATATTGGCATGATCTGACATTTTGCTATGACTTCGTGCTCTGACCACAAGTCAGTGCAGGGCAGAGTCAATAAGAGGGTGAGGGATGGACTGTGGAATTATGTAGGATACTTCAGATGGATATTCTGGGATGGAGACAAAAAAAAAAAAAAGGGAGAGAGGGGAAGGAGAAATGGAGATAAGCTCTTACACAGTTTGGCTACTTGCTGTCTCAAATGTTGATCTGCTCTGCTCTCAGCCTCAGGCTTTAGCCTCAGCCTCCCCCATAGCTCCCCGCATCTCTCTCAGCACAGAGCCCATCTGATCTGTCATACGGGCCTCCGCCAACTCTCATTAAACACTTTGGAGACTTAGACAAAAATACAGATGAGCCTCTTTGGCTTCACACTTTCCCGATGAGAAGTGGGAGCTCACATTTAGAAACAAGAGTCATCATGAATAGATCTGTGGTGCAAGTCTGTGGAAGCTGATATAATGTGTTGTGGATGAAAATATGTCTCTGTGACTGTAAAGCTCTGAAGGAATCATGCTACTTTTTAAATTGTAGTGCAGAAAATGGCCATTGGCATTTCAGGCAGAAATAACCATAACGAGTTGGCTGGGACGCAGAGACAGTTCAGCAGTTGGATGTTGTTGATTCCAAATTTAAACTCATTTGTTACCAGCAAATGTTCATTCAGTCGACAGCATCTTTGATCTCTATAGAATGAATACAGCGACATCCAACCAAAGTGTTTATAAGACAGACTGCAACTGCAAATTAGAAGCATAAGCAACTTAAAAATATCCTAAATTATTTTTTCCCTAACCCGTTCCAAAGTCCTGACACTGACAGTTAAAACCATTTGAGAGCTCATAATAAACACAAAATCTAAAGTTTAGATAATTAATGAAGTCTTGAAACAAGAGCAGCTTAAATCATGTAATTTTTAGCACGCAACTCAAAAAACAAAGGCAATGTAGTAGAAAAAGGCCTCTCAAAGAAGACATAAAAGTAGAACACTACTTCTGAATCAAAATGTCAGCCGTGTCTCTGAATAAATAACGTCTGTCTACAGCATAACACCTTCCCTATGCAAGTCATTCCTCTCAAGTCTTTTTTGGAGGTGAACTTCCTGGAATGGTGAAGGCCATTCGTACAGTGATAATCAAAGAAGCTATGCAATAGGCAGTGATGCCGTCTCTGCTGGACTTGTCTGTATGA
Organism: Hirundichthys speculiger; assembly: GCA_018398805.1. Taxonomy (NCBI): domain Eukaryota; kingdom Metazoa; phylum Chordata; class Actinopteri; order Beloniformes; family Exocoetidae; genus Hirundichthys; species Hirundichthys speculiger. The sequence goes on from JAGFBZ010000895.1 coordinate 1,842,879, forward strand.
TGAGCCAGAGTTATACAACTGAGCAGTCAATGCAGGCTTTATACAGACAATGGTGAAGAGAAGTGCAGTTTTCTCTCTCAGGACTTCCAGCTGCCAACGGGCACTCTTGAAGATAGTCCACAATGGATGGGGGTCTGTGGAGCTGTACTGCTATAAAGTTTAAACGGGGGAAGATCTTTCAACTTCACTGCAGGAGGTCGAAAACAAACATGGTTCAGATGTGAGATTTTCTCTCCTTCACTTCAGTGGAAAAAGCCAACTTTAATGTACATGATCATCACATTTCACGAGTCATTTTATGATATTCGTTAGTTGAGCTGGTCTGTAAAGAGGCCCCGGTCAGAGCCCACTGCCACCAATGATTTTGATACAATTATCTATTCCCCACAGAATCTCTCATGACCCTCTTTCAGAGAAGCTCTCTGAACTCAGAGTGCCGTTGAAGGCTGGAGATCCTGCCGTAATCTGCCATAAATAAGTGCCTAATCAGACGTTCATTAGTGAAAATGCAGACCATTTTCAGGCCAGTCACTCCTGGAACAAAAACAGCCGAAAATTGGTACATTTCCATTTCAAATACATACTTAAACTAAAACAAAATCATGGCCTTTTTGCCTATATCCAGTTATATTAGCTAAGGACTATCACGAGAGTGCACTCTTGGTGAACTGGTCATTGGTCCAATGATCATTTAACCCATGTGATCACTAGTATTGTACGTCCAAGACTGCTGCACTTTAGATCATCATGTCTCGACTCTGCTGGCATTTCTAGACTTTTGACTTGCATGCTGAAGCTGCTACTTCTTTTGTATTTGCAAGGAGATTGTTTAGTAAGCTACCGCCACCAACTGTGGACCATGCTGCTACTGCAGTCTATGACTGTCATCATAAACATGATGTTGTTACAAGCCCTTTAACTCATTTAACCCTTGGCCTCCTCTCCTTGTCCAAACAACCTGAAGAGATCCAGATCTCATCTCTACACATCTTAGTCCTTTCCACCAGAAACCTGAGCAAAGAAACTGAGGACAGACCGGACATCTGACTCCAAGTTCATGATCTCACATTTGTTTTGTCGTCAAATCATTGAAGGTGTCTATTATGGTAAATTTGGCAACTTATGGTCCATGAGGTTAACGAGACCTTTTATGTCCTGAATATGTGAGTGTCATCTGTTTCTGATACTGTCTTTGGTATGTGGGACATCGCCATCTTTGATAGTAGTCTCCACACTCGTCTGGAGTTAGGACACGTCTCAGTCAGGTTTCTATCTCAAGGTTCAATTGTTTTTCAGACATTGTTAAAAACCAATTGTGTCTTGATGTCTCACTGTTATTTCTGACCCCCAGATCTGACCCCTTTTGCATGCAAATGGAGAATAAATACATTGAAATCCAGCCAATCGCTAAGTCATCGTATTTAAGGTTGATTGTTGATCGTACTCAGAATTCTTAGTCTTTTAGAGGCTAAAACAGAGACATACATTTTTCCACCACAGTGTCTGTAATAGTCTGTTATTCCTTATGATTATTATAATTAAATCCTAATTAAATTTTCAAAGTGAGATAAATGAGTCACACACCCTTAGAAACTGTGGAAGCCACATTTGAAAATGAAATTATATGTATCACTGCTTTTTACGTATTGTTTAAACTTTTTTCTGATTTGGGTTTCTACTTTTGCAGCCAAAGAGTCTCCCCATTCTGCTTGAACCATTCACAGTGGTTTATACTTGAACTGGAAAACAGTTTGATTCTTTTATCCATCGGCCATAATATTGTAGATTTGCTGATATTCCTGGGGTCATTGTCCCGTCGTGCACTTTGTTCGTACAAAGTACTGTTTCCCAAAAGTCTTGTGGGCTGTTTAGATGCAACTTTGCAAACGTCGGCCATGTAGCCAAGTTATGTTTAGAGAGAAGAGACTTTCTCCTGGCAGCCCTTACAGAGATGAAGAAAACAAGAAATTGAAGGGGGCAAAAGAAGAAAAGAAAAATAAATTGTAAAAAAGAAAGTCCCATTGAATCTGGAGATTTTATGTATCAGACAATAATCAACAGTATATCATGCTTACTAAATGAGCTACATACAGTCTCAGATTTTATATTAGGTCATTGTTTATTTAATAAAGCCCTTTCCCCTCAATTTCTCTGATAATTGGATAGTCTGACCTTGGGGTAAGCTTGCTGGTGAACTGCTCTTCTTCCACTCCAGGGAAGAATACCAATTGTCTTGAATGCCTTCCATTTTGTGAATAATTTTTCTCATTTTATTTTAAATGAAAAGAGGGCATTCTTCCTCTGTCACATGTCTGTTTTTGAGGGACGTTTTATTGGGCCGTGAATGTTTCTGGGTGACAAAAATGACAGGAGCAGCTAGGACTTGAAAGAAATCTCTGAGTGTGCAAGAGCTTCAGCGTCACTTGTGACTGGAAATAACAGCTCATCATTTCAAGACACTGGTGTGGTGGACTCTGGCCTTGAGAGAAACTCTCTCGCTCCTGATCTTACCAGTCTGAGACGAGAAACAAGTGAGAAATGAAGGCAGAGATGATCCCTCTGTTACCAAACAAACATGACTGACAGGTGTAAGTGGGGTCATGTTTCTCTGTGCCTCTCATAAAAAAAAAAAAAAAAAAAAAAAAAGTTATTTGTTTTTCCAAGTCTCTGTACAATATATTTGTAAGGTACAATACTTTTTTTTTGGTGATGTCGCTCAAATGGTTAGTATTACAGACTTTTTTCTTGTGGAGCAGGAGAAAGATAAAGGAGGGAGGGAATAGGTCTAACAATAGCAGCTTGGACCGACATTAATCTCTTTAAGTTCATGGAGGTCAGTATTCTCTTTTGCCTTGGAGGGAAGTCAAGTATCCCCTGGCACCTCTCTAATTCTAACTCCATTTCTAGCTGCTCCAGCTCCACTAATTCCAACTCCATCCAGATCCTGACGTTTCCTTTTACATTTGTGTTGCCTTTGTCTTCCACCTCCTGCTATATTTCACCGGTCCATGTTACTTACATTCATGCTTGACATCTAGTGATGTTTTTACAAGGGAGACGGGTAACACAACGCCTTGATTCATGGAGGAAGATAACCTCTTTGTTTAGGCAGGGAGACGCTCCCACTGCCAAAGGTGTTGTATTTCCTTTTCCGCTATTTACTGAACGTGGGAGATTTTTCATGCGGTCGGCGTGGCAGCAGCGCCGCGAACTTTGTCCTCACACTGATCCGGTGGCAGCCAAGCGTCTCCAATAAACACACCTTCTCTAATCATCGCTCATTGTTCTTGTTTTCTTTGGCTTTGTTTTTCTTTACAATGTATCTGATTCCGTCCGTTTCTAGCCCCGTGACCATCTTACACCTCCTTTTTCCTATTCTGGTCTCCCCCTTGCCATCTCGTCCTGTCAGGGGGCTAATCTGAGACTGCAAATGAGGCAGCTTGACTTCCATCTGAGGCTCCCAGAGATCAATATGTGTTGCTCACTATCAGGCAGGACACACCACCTCTGACGCTCTCACAAGGGAGACCGGGCTAGCAAATGAAATGCCCTCAACTCCTCTCACATAACTAAGCCAAGCAAAGCACCACAACTCAGCTTTTTTATTGCCCATATTTACTATGCAGCTTGAGAAGCAAATAATAACAAATGTACTAGCTGGTGTGGCACAGTACCATGGTTTGAACCATGACTCTTTAGGCAGAAATGTGTCTGGAACAAAAGTTGATTCTATGTCCGAAGCAGGTGACAATGAGGTGTGTAAACAAAGTGGAATAATAATAAATCACTTGTAAGATGGAGCCTAAAACTACTATGCTCCGACATCGCTGTGTAAGCTGTCTATTTGCAGGAAACAACAAAATCCTGGCATCTACAAAGCAAAACAAAACAAACTAATAAAAGAACTGAAGGTGCAAAAGGGCAGCCAAAATAAAAGTGACTTGATGACTTCTGGATGCAAAAAAAATGCAAAAAGGAAGCCACAGGTAGCCAAGCACCACAGGACAAACAGGGTTGCCTGGGAATTACCTGGACAGGTGGCCACACAGGCACTTTTCTGGACGTTCTGCCCCTCACAGGATGTGCCTCCATTCAGTGGTGTGGGATTGGTGCAGCTCCGGCTCCTCTTCTGCCAGCCACGCCCACACACAGCACTGCAGGACGACCAGGTGGTCCACGTGGACCAGCCGCCGTTGACTGTCAAACCAACGCCGGGGTGGGGTGGGGTGGGGGGGGGGGGGAGAGAGGGGGGGTGGGGGAAGTTGGAGGAGGGATGGATGGATGAATGAAGGGACAGAGCAGCCAGGATTACCCGACATGCAGAAAAGAAAAGAGCTGTGCTGCGCTAGAAAAATCGTGACTGCTTTTTCACTCCCCAGTACCACACTGTTAGGTGAGCACATGGAAGGGCAGGAGTGCAGTTCCTGTCTATGAACTGGACTTACAGCCAAATGCAATGAAAACAAAATGGCCTGAACAGGAAGAAGAAAATATCATGAGGGTGTCCCAATCTTTTACCTAATTTTTTAAGGCCAACACAGGTTGCAATGTACCTAGTGGACATTTTTTCATATCTACCATATTATGCAAGGGTATTATACGCAGCCCTCATTATGATGTCAGAAAATGATCAATAAAGCCATGCCATTTAAAGCTAATGATCATGGCCATACATGCATAATAAAAACAACACCTGCTTCTCTGAAATGCCAATGTGCCGCAGAAAAATAACCACCGAGTAACATGGCTGAACATTTCAACTGTCCTTCACACATTCACCACTGATTTCACACCATTACAAGCCTTTCTTTAAACTCAAGTATCCCTTGAATTGTAAAAAGCACCACTGTATAATTTATTCCTTTTTATATATGAACCTCAAAGTGCAGGTTGTTCAAAAACAGCTCAGTGAATTTCTATTACTGCAGCCAGGTACTGAGTTGGTGCTCACGTTCACAAACTGAGCTGTCTAACGGCACATAACTGCTTCATTGCAATGTGATTAATTATGAAAGGTGATTATATGAAATCACGCAGGTTCTGTCCCCACATCTACTATACTTCCCTCAAGCTGAAGAGGTTCAGAGATACCTGATTCATTGACCTGAGCAACACCATCGTTCCCTTTCTGTACACAATCCTTTCCTAATTTCCCCCCTATCTCTCTCCTGTGCTTGTCGTGGCTGAATCATTTCCTTGCCCTCTCTATGCGATTGATTGCCCGCCACAACGAGGTAAATTGCCAGGCAACTCGGCCTCTGATTACCTCTTAGCACACAGTGCAGTCACACCAGCCAGGCCTTGTTAAAATGCATCTCTGGCCCCCTGTTGAACTCCCTTTGAAAAGTAGCAGTTATTATGACTTGCTACAGCTAGCTAGATTAACTACCACGGTAGACTGATGCTCTCAGTTAAATAAATGTTTCTTTTTTGCTATAAGCTAAAGCAGCATGAACAACAGTAACATCTTCTTTGAACAATTCACCCTCTACTGGGATTTTTTCATATTTTATCAAGCACATCACTTGCACATGTAGGTGCCTCAGTCATTCTCTCATCATTGATCAGTTATCAGTAAATACAACTGTTTGACAATAAAGGCAACTCATTCCTTATTTCCTGTTAACAAAAAAAAAAAAACTAAATCGATTATAAATCAACACAAGGCATAACTGTTTTTTTTTTTTCATTATTTCTATGCCGGCGGCTCAGAGGAGTGTGAGATAATGTGTATTTTAACAGCATGCTCCACATGATCACGATTTTTAGAAAAAAAATTTCAGGGAAAATACACTGCACAATTTTTAATTAGATTAACATGATGCAGCCCCATTTAGGAGTTTATACCCTTTTTGGAGTGTGCACTTTTTCAAACAAAATAAAATCAGATTTAAAGACATATCAGTAGCGTTCTGTAATGATCTGAGACATATGTGCTCGGGCCTATTATATAATTCTCATCATTGCTGATAGTTACATTTACAGGCCTTAAAGTAAATAAAAAAGTTCAAGGGGGCCAAATACTTTCACAAGGAACTGTACAATCCATTGGTTCTGGACTCGTCTCCTCTTTAACATATGTAGTTACAGAGGCAGATATTAGATTATTAGATGTTATTACTCTGGATTACAAACAAACTTGACACCATCGCTCCCTTGAAGAGCCGGCGCACCAAACCTGCGCCTGAGCCCTGGCTGAATGACGTCACTCGTGCTGCCAGGCGAGAGTGCAGGAGAGCGGAGCGCAGGTGGAAAAAGGACAGGCTGCATGTTTCTTATGGCATTTTTAAAGAGAGTCTGCTCTGCTATCAGAAGACTGTAAAAGCTGAGAAGAATAAATATCTCTCAGAAATAATTGCTTCTAATTGTAACAACCGCCGTGCTCTGTTCAAAACCATAAATACCGTCCTTGATGTTCCCAAGTCTATTGGTTTTGATGCCTCCTCTGAAACCTGTGAAAGATTCCTCCACTTTTTCTTTGAGAAAATTGTGTAAACAAGAGCCTGTATTCCTCAGTCTTCCTATGACCCTTCGATTCCCCTGCCCTGCACATCTGTATTTGTCCAGTTTGAGCCGGTGTCCCTCTCCATTTTGGATGACACTGTTAGTCACATGAAGCCCTCTGGTTCCCCCGCAGATGCCATCCCCCCTCGTTTATTTAAAGAGGTACTTGCTACTATTGGACCAAGTGTCCTTGAGATTGTCAATAGTAGTCTCTGCTCTGGTACAGTACCTGCGGTTTTTAAACATGCAGTAGTACGGCCCCTACTCAAAAAAACAGGCCTCGACCCCTCCCTCTGTTCCAACTTCAGACCTATCTCTAATCTTTCATATATTTCCAAGATTTTAGAGAAGGTTGTCTACAACCAGTTGTTGCCCTTTTTAGAATAGATAATTGTATCACTGAGCTGTTCCAGTCTGGGTTCAAAGCTCCTTCATAGCACAGAGTCAGCACTTTTGAAGGTGTCAAATGATATACTCTTGTCGACAGACTCTGGGAAAGTTTGTTTGTCCTCGTGCTTTTTAGATTTGTCTGCTGCTTTTTGACACTGTTGACCACAGCATTTTAATCTCTCGCCTTGAGCATTGTGTGGGTATTAAGGGTGTTGCCCTCGACTGGTTCCGATCGTACCTGACTGACAGAAGCTTCTGTGTTAAACTCGAAAACATTGTGTCCTCAACAGCTCCTCTTCCATATGGGGTCCCCCAAGGCTCAATCCTTGGCCCTCTTTTATTTGCACTATACCTTCTCCCCTCAGGTTCTGTTTTTAGGAAACACAATATCTCATTTCATTTTTATGCTGATGATTGCCAGATCTACGTTCCATTGTCTCAAAACAATGCGGACTCCGTCCAGCCACTCATAGACTGTCTTAACGACACTAAAGCATGGCTTTCATTTAATTTCTTAAGTCTAAATGAGAACAAGACAGAAGTAATATTGTTCGGACCAAGCTGCTGCGCCCCCCCCACCCAGTGCTGACCTTGGCCCTCTTTCACTTTATCTCAAGGACTGTGTCACAAATCTGGGGGTTAAGTTCGACTCTGATTTTAAATTTGAAAAACAGTTCAGCAGTGTTGTACAAAAAAGTTTTTATCAACTACGTCAGATAGCAAAGGTGAAACCTATTTTATCAAGACCTGACCTAGAGAAATTAATCAATGCTTTTATCACGACTCGTTAGTGCTGGGCGATATGGAAAAAAATCATATATCACAATATGGACTATTTTATATCACGATAACGATATATATCACGATATACCATAATAAAGTATGTTTTCAGTTATTCTCTGAAAGGTTTGACAAAAATTTCATTGCTTACTTTTCAACTTTATTTTGAAAGGACATTTAGCTGAACTGTCACAAACATACATTTTAGTGCAGCAAAAACAGGTAGGTACAGGGGTACAGTAGCTTTCACATTTTTTTTTAAAGTGCACAACAGTTTCTGAGAGGAAAAACACATTTTTGCACTGAAGTTCAGCTATAAAAAATAAACACAAATTATTTTTCAACTTTCTGAAATCTGTAACCTTGTAGTGCAAAGTTTGCAAACCAATATAAAGTGTCTAAAGTAAACATCAGGGTTGAAGAGAACTCTGTTTAAGGCATTAACCATAAATAAAAGTGCAAACATAAAAGGCTACTTTGTAGAAGTAGATATGTTTCTATCAAATTTATCGTTGCAGGTTATTTAATTACATATTTGCTGTAATAATTGATAAAATTAGGTTAGAAACAATAGAAATGATAGAAACGATAGAAGAGAAATGGCACGATACACACTTTTATATCATCCCCACGATATGTATCGTCATATTGCCCAGCACTACGGCTTGTCTTGATTATTGTAATTCCTTGTACATAGGAATTAGCCAGGCTTCTCTTGCTCGTCTGCAGCTTATGCAGAACTCTGCTGCACACTTGCTAACCCAGACCCGTAGGCGTGAGCACATCACTCCCATCATGGCTTCCCTACACTGGCTCCCTGTGCACTACAGAATCAATTTTAAGCTTCTGCTATTTGTTTTTAAATGCCTGAACAACCTTGCTCCTCCATATCTCTCCAGTCTGCTTCAGCCTTACTGCCCACCTCGATCCCTAAGATCGGCCGATCAGCTGTTGCTGACAGTCCCTAAAACAAGGCTGAAGCTCAGAGGAGACAGATCGTTTGCTGCCGCGGCTCCAAAGCTTTGGAACGAGTTGCCTCTGAATATTAGACAGGCTTCCTCGCTTCCGGTTTTTAAATCTCTTCTAAAAACATATTTATTTTCCTTGACTTTTAACACTTCTTAACTTATTTTGACTAGGCATCCTCCAAAATAGCACCTGCCATGAGCCAATCTGTGTCTGTTTTCTGTTTTTAAGTGTTTTATATTTGCTTGACTTTTTTGTTTTTTCCTTTTTAACTTTTATGTTTTAACAATTTTTATGTTTTAATGTACAGCACTTTGGCTGCCCCTGTGGTTATTTAAATGTGCTATACAAATAAAGTTGTATTGTAAAGCTGTATTGGATGCATCATCATTAAAAATAGCGAACCATTACTTTCAGTGTTTTTTTTCCATGTTTTGGGTGGTTGATTCAACAACATTCAGAGAAAACGTCCATCCTTGGAGCTGATCAGACAGACGTTTCTAGAACTCTGGAGCTATCTTGTGTGTGTTTTTATCAACCGCTACTTTTTTTTTTTTTTTTTTTTTACACGGATCTACAAGCGGTTGAGCGACCGTAAATGAGAAGTCGTGTTCCACAGTGAACGAGCACACGCGTATTTTCAAGTCGGAAATACGACCGGTTACTACGTTCGCTGTGGCTGCTGCTCAAGTAAACGGCTTGTGTCGGAGCCCGCGGACAGCTGCTTTATGCCTGGCGTCTCCTATGTTTTTTTGCTGCTATAGACCAGCCTCTTGGAGCACAACACACAAAATCAGGTACCAGACTTCCTTAGCTTCTGGCAGCAGCTCCCAACCGGCTCCCTCTCCCACCCCTTTCCTTCTGTCCAGGCCCAGAGACACTTGAATTTTGCCTCCATTCTTCTGATTGCGAGAGAAAAAAATGCCGGCTGTGTTCAAGACCACTCAGAGATAACGTGTTTCTGTGCGTTTTTTTTTTTTTTTTTTTTTCCCCCTAGATCATAGTGAAACGGCGGAGATCCGGTGCTGGAATACTTTTTAATCCCTGCATTTACACCCCCCCCCCCCCCCCCCCCCCCCCCCCCCCAAAAAAAAAAAAAAAAAAAAAAAAGAAAATGAAGACATAATTACATCGGTTTGCGAATTATTTTAACCCTTCATTTATTTGAAAATGTGTGAAAGAGAACATGCCAAATGTTGAAATCACATTGCTCATTATGAATTTAAAACTAGCAGCAATGCAAATTGTTTGTCTGTGTGTGTGTGTGTGTGTGTCAACTTTTCATGTAACAGTACTCTGTAAGCACTTTGGTAATTTCTTCTTTGAAAATGGTGATAAGAAATAAAAATACTGCACAAGTAAGACCAAAAGTGATCCACGCAGGCATTTGCACACTCTAGTTCATCTGGCAACATTTACTGTTGTGCTCAAAGTAATAGCAATGTGCTTTAAAAAAAGTTAATAAACCTCAAAGTCCTTACAACAGCTTTTATTTCCATATATGCAAATGCACGGGGAACAGTGCACATTTTATTTATTTATTTATTTTTTTTTGACAGCAGCCTTTGGGCAGAAGGTTGTAGAACTGCAACTGGCAGTATTCCGGATGTAGAATCATAAAAGCTTGTTTTTGAAACTGCGCATGCATACAGTCCTGCATGCAGTATGTACTGCAAACTGGTCCAAAGGCTGTTGCTCGCACACAGTATGGCACCATTAAAGTGATTATGTTACAGCTGGAGGAAAACTTCTGCTCTCTGCAGTTCAGTTCAAAGTGGAAATAAGGAACATTTTAGATCCTCAATTGACGTTTAGGGGCTGGCTCCAAAAGTGAGTCAGTCTCCATTAACCCCCACAGTAAAATGTTTGACAACAACAAAAAACATTTTCAGCCTGGTACAAAAAAAGGTTTAGTTTGATTTAAATCAATGACAACTGTATGTGGGGTGAAGCCATAGTTAGGCATAGTTAATGGCTAGCGGTTATCACTTTAGCTACTTAGCACTGTCTTGGCTTTTGAGCTGTGGTCTCAGTTACGTTTTGATTATACTGTTAATTGTACCAACAGACCGCCGTGACCACATGGCTATAGGTTGGCCTGGAAGGATCTGGATGTGAAACTTAGTTAAGACCGAGCATGGGGGCTACAAGGCTGTATCATTTCTGATGCTTCCACCACAACAACAATTGAAATGAGAGGTCCCACTGTGGATCTTTAACAGGATCTCTGCAGCTCCTCTGCTGTGGCTTGGCTGAAAGAACCAGGAGCCAGCTGTGACAAAGCCTCGGGGGGACTGCAAGGCGGATGTAATTTAGTGTTGGCTTGAGGGTCCCGCTTGATCATTCTTCTGCCCGCTCTCATTTTAACTGCAACTTTACTCAGTTTTAAAGGAGTTTTGGTGGTGACATCAGTTTGACAGGTTTGATCTGAATGAATGTAAGGTAAGAGGAGTTAGCATGATAGGCTGGCATGAGCTGAGCCCAGCTAAAATATCTATGTTAAGTAATTGCAGTAACTGAACTAAAGTAGGCATGTTACAGCCTGCTTTCAGGCTTGCTTATTCAGCCCATTTGCAACATGGCGTCCTGTAGGACAAGGAAAAAAGAGGCTTCAAAAGCACTCTTCAGAAAAAACTATGGGTGATGTCACAGAGGGTTTGTTTAGATCTTCTTTCACAGTCTATGGTAACAGTACAACTGTTAGCAGGGCAAGTGACCACTGTAACTGGCTTTTGTTTTAAGGGCACATTGCATTATGGGATATAATGTGCAAGGTAGACTGGTCAGTTGCACATTGTAAATTTGCCTGGAAGTGGCACATCATTCATTTATAAGCTGCAAACTACAGACTGGGGAATGGCCATATACTACATTTAAACTAAATTAGTTATGCAGTAGTGTAGAATGTGGTCTTAAAAATGGTACCAGTGATCATTTCAAATGGCTCTCACCTGATTCAGGGTAGAGGTTTGTGCACAACGCATGCAAACAAACAGGTGCTTGGGGCTACATCAGTTGATATATATGTGGACTTGCTTAAAATCTGTCAAAGCAGCACAGAAATGTGGATGGGTAAATGTGGGTATGTAGATGTGCATGTGTTTTTGAATGTACATGCTCAGTCAACTTGTATTTTATTTCTCATATATTGCATTTTCTGCAACTGCCTGCAGTGTGTCACTACATCAAACCTGTAAAGTCTGCATTACATTGCAACTGTAACTTTAACAGTAATAGCTTAATATACTTTAAAATAAAGCTAGAATATGTTTGTATGAATAATATATTAACAGGTTGTTAGTTTGTTAAAAAAAAAAAAAGATTTGACATCCATTTATACAGTAAGTTAATGAGTAAAACTCATTAAAAAAAGAAGTGCCCCCAGACATCCTGAGAAGTAACAACAAACACTTAGTCGTGCTGTTTTTCCATTTATTTCAAATGTACTACTTTGTAACTTTAAATAACTTATTCTTCTTAAGAAACTGCAGAGATTGCAAAAACCCTCAAGATGAATTTTAAAGAATATATTTTACAATTAGGCAAGTGCAAAAGCCCTAAAAGATGCATGCCTACCCAGTGTTTCATGTGTAACAAGGTGCTGGACGCTGGAACAATTTATGTCTCATTCACAAAGTGGTTTTCATTAACTGTTCCCATGTGATTTCCACATCCTGTTTGCATGCAACAGAGAATTAAGATGGACCATAATGTATGAAGGCTTTTACTGTACCGGTGCCGTGGCACCCTCTGTGATAAGAAAATATGTTGCTTCTCTGCACTGTAATGAAGGTCATTCTGCTTATCAAGTCAAGTCATTATTTACTGTTTGGTATTAATTCAGTTTCTCTTCTCTTTTGAGATCTACAACAGGGAAAGCCGAAGATGGCAGACATGACATCAGAGGTTGCCAGCTTTTTCACAATGGCTGGCCATAGATTTTTAAGTTGTGCTAGTAATCGTGATACTTTAAATATAAATCGTTGCTTGGTGAAAAACTGAGCTAAGGTATCTCAACATATCTCGTGTGTTGTCATGTACAACACTTCATTTTGTATTTAATACAACAACATAGTAACATTTGGATACACATCTGGAAAAAAAAAATCGTACCAGCATGTAACAGATGACCTCCATCCAGATATGGTCCTTGAAAGACAGCATGCGGTGATGAACGTGATAAATACGGAACACCAGCAACATCAGGCTAACGTAAAATGATTCTTCACAGTAGATGTATTTTCAGGTTTCTATTTTCAAATCAAAATAAAAGCCTCGGTCTGCTTTTAGCCTCCGTGTGCTGCTCTATGTGCTATGTGACGTTAAAGCAGCAAGTCATCATCACCTACCATAGACCAGGACCGTGGCAGAGGTGCTTCTGCGGCGAGCTACAATGTTTTTGGCCACGCACGTGTAGTTGCCTGTGTCTGCCAGGCGGGCCTTTTTGATGACAAGATTATGGTCAGCTGCGACGAAAAAATTGGGGTCACTTGCTGGGTCGATCACATCCTCGTTTCTCTGCCACTCCACCTGAAAACATATTTCAATAGTCAGAAATCCCTGCAAGTCCATGGAGAGCTGCTCTACAGTCACCAGGCATGATGTAGAGAAAACATGTATGTGCATGGAAAAAAAGGGGGGGGGTATTAGGAGCTAATTGACTTATTTTGTCTGGTGATTTAATCTTTGGTAATAATCTTTGGACTTTCTGCGTTCACTTGTAGAAGCCAAAAGTGATGTTATTCCTGTCTTGGCACATCCTCAGAATGTCTCGTTTTTTGCTCTCATTTGACCTTGTGCTGTCTCGAGAGGAACGACGTTACGACAGCATTGCTGTTATTATTACTGCAACATCCGAAACCGCATATAATTGGGCCTTCTTTCTCTTGTTCGCTATTGCTGTTTTTCTCCCGATGTGACCTCTGCTCTGATGTACTTTTCGGTTGAACTGCAGTTGGAACTTTGCTTCCCATTTTTCTGCAAACTGTCCCCCCACTCTGGAGCTGTGATTGGCTTGTCTGCAGACTCTGGTCTCTGTGCTGTTTAAGTGGCTGGCCTAAGCTCCTGTTGTGTTGTTATTAGAGCAGTTAGTGCCTATCTGGGACTGGGAGAATGCAGCACACAAGGTGAAACAGCTGGTACCACTCTGGTCCTCTTAACACAGACACACACCAGGGGGTACGGGCGCAGAGAGAAAGAGAAACTTGAACAGAATGAGAGTGTATATGAGAGACACTGTGCATGGAGAGACAGCAGAGAGACGCAGAATGAGATAAGGACAGAGTGAGGCAAATAGACCCATTAATTATGGATAGGCCTTTAGAGATGCCAAACGGGGAGTGAATCCTCCAAGCCTATCCTGAGTGATGTGACAAGACGGTGTGATATATGGCTTCTCAGAGATGTAAGAGAGATAATAAATCAATAATGGGGAATAATTAGAAGTGTAATTTATCCGTACATTGCTGTCTGCTCATTGGTGGAATGCAGAGATGCCATGAAGCCGAGCCTTTTTGCTCTTTGTCCCCCCTGGTGAGGAAAGGGTGAATAGATGCTATATATGGGCCTATAAATATCTCCTGTATCTGTGTCTCACCTCAGCTTGTGGCACTCCCTCGGGGGGATGACAGCGCAGTAACACCTCCTGGTCCAATGCCACCTCTTTACCCTGCGGCTCCTCCTCAAAGTTCTTTCTCAGGTCTTGCAGAAATAAAGACGGAGAGAGACATAGCCAATTAGGATGTTTGTAAGACATCACACTGTTTAGAAAACTTAGGTCCTGGGTATGGTTCTAAATTCTACTCCTGAAATATCCAACCACGGTCCCTCCGAGCATGTTACACTCTAGTTGGCCCTTAAGCCACAGTGGGATCGGTAGCACCAACCATGTTGCTTATTACAGGCTGCCTGGCTGGTTCAAAGATGTTAGTCTGCTGCCAGAGGAACCAGCATCAAGCAAAAGCAATTGCATTATCCCTCACTCCCACCCACTCTCCTCTAGCCTGCATCCGGCAGCCTCCGGCCTCCATCTGTGTGACGGCTTGGAGCAGCCACACGAAAACAAAGCCCCGAGGCGCCTGGACAAGAGCTCCTGCAAGCCTGGCTGGCTGCATTGGGCTTCACATTACGTCTCATTGAGCACTCTTACTCTTGCACCAAGTTCCCCGATATATTTGCAAAGCCCTGGCTGTGATTTACACAGGTAAAAGCGGCAACGCTTGCTCCGTGTGGAGAAAATAATTGTAGGTCCATTTGTACCTGAAGAGCGAGGCAGGCTGCTGATAGTTGACAGACTGGCGCAAAATTTGACTGCACATGCTCAGTGCACATTTTGACTCAAAGCAAAGTGTTATTGTGTTGGTAGGGTTAGAGCGAATTCAAAATACATTTTAAACAGATGTTGAGCTTGTCAGTGTAATTACAGCAGATTTAATGGGACTGGAGGATTTCTAAGATGTACCAGTCTTGGAAGGCTCGATATTTCAATATATGATGTGAATCAGAATATCACTGTTCAAACATGTGTGTGTCCTTATCTTACATTTAACTGACTTTGTTGAGCTCTTAAAGAAAAATGGATAATGAATGTATGTTTTAAAAGAGGCCTGAAAACGGTGTCACATTTAGCTTTGCCTAGATGTTACATATTTATGTGGGAATTAATAGGCAGAATGCTTTAAGATACTCAAATGTAAAATGTCTCCTTCTAATAAGGCTTCTGAGGTTGCAGAGAGGGATGTGTCTGTGGTCCCCAGACAGATTTATGATTGCTGCACCGCACTAAATCTCAGATCTGTTTTTATTCTACTTACTTTCACATGGATCATTGCTGATATACTGTAGCTAGTGAAAAATATGCTCATGAATACTAAAATTTAGTGTTACACTTTTTTTTCTTAAACTGCCTCACAGAAATGCATTACTTTTTCGCTCTCCCTGCCACCGTCTATTTTCCTTTTCAGAGGCAGAATCACGGGAAGATGACTTAACTAAACTGTAACACTGTGGTGCAACACATCATAATGCGCTCCGAATTAATTGTTAAATGAAAATCCCTTTCCCAACCTTTCAGATCGTACTAATACTCTTTTATTACATGTTATGCACGCGCCTGGCCCATGCAATTTGTAACAACTCGGAGATGATTTTAATAAGCACTCACAAGCAATCCTGATGTATGCTTTCTGGCTCTTCTGTGTTCCGGTGGTGCTCCAGGCGACACACTGACACCAGTATTCATCGAGGCCGAAGATCTTTTCCACTTGTTGTCTGGTAATTTCAATTGTCACCTCCATGACTGGCAGAGCTGCGAAGCAAATGCAGAAATAAGTCAGAATAGGTGAACGTGAGGCCTGAATGAGGCTCATCCCCGACAGCAACAAAGAGTTAAACCATGTAGAGAAGAACACATCAGCCGTACTGAAACCTTTGGTGCATTTTGTAGCTTGAACTAAACCAGCAAAGTAATTTTAAAAATAAGCCTGGCAGAATGAACAAACAGGGAGCCATAATCATATATAAACAGAGCAGCACTTGTTAAGTGAGGAAAATGAGACCAGAGCCTCACAGCTATCCTTGGTGTAATTTACATGATGTTAAAACAGCAACAGTTGGGAAAGAACATGAAGTGCTAAAAAAAAAGAAGACTCCAAACAAAAAAAAAACCTTTGGAGATCATAACATTTTTAAGTCACAGAGGACAAATCTTGAAGACTGACAACAGAAGCGTACAGATTCCTCTACATTCAGATACAGCGGGGAGCCCTTCTTTAACAGCCATTTGCATAAAAGCACTTTGTGACACTTTTACATTCACCTCACACATCTAATCTGTCTTCGCTAATCATTTCCAGCTCCAAGCCTGAAGCTTGAAGCTGTAGCTCCTGCAACCATACCAAATCTATACCATTACACACAGCTTGTTGACGCATCAAACCAAACATGCTGTATTTTTTTTTTTTTGGCTCCATCACCAGGAGCAACACACAGCGATAAGTACCTGTGAGGTTCACTGGCAGAGTGCCATGTATTAGTGTTTAAGTGCAGCAGATTTTGGTATATGTGATTACAGTAAATGTAAGTACATCTGCTGTGAATTCAGATTCAACCTTGCAGCGCCGCTCTGAGCATCAACAAAACCCCGCGCTGGGGACGATGTTTTAACAACATGCTCCTCTATGAGCTTCACCAGTAGTTAATTTGGAGAGTCGAAAATTGTAATATTTTTGCATGTTCACACTGATTTTAATACTTTCTGACAAGAGGAGTCAGAAACTTTGATTTGGTTCAGAAACAAAACTAGCTTCTCTGTTAAATGTGTTTGTGTGCTGATGTGTGAGTCTGCAGTGAGTGAGTTGCCACTAACTGAGAGAGCACCTAAAAGCCAAAACAAATGGCTGAAGTAACAAAATGAGCACTGTAAAGAATGAACAAATACATGAGAGGAAAACCATTTTTCCTTTCACAATAGCAGAATGACAGCCTTTTGCTTTCCCCTTAAAATGCAAAAACTCAAAATTGTTATTTTTAGAGGAAAAACCACTTTTACAGTTCCAATATTTGACATTAGGGGACTTATTTGTGTTTATGTTGCTTATATTTACCAGAAAACACTTCACTACACTTTCAGAAAATAATGAAATTACAACAACAGGTGAGCAGCAGTCTTTACTGTTTAGCTATTTAGAAATGTACCAATCATATCTTGCACTCCAGGGAGTGATTTGAGAGATTGATTGATGGTTTTCTTTTCTTTTATAGCTGTACAATATATGGCTTGTCAGTTTTTGATGAAAATTAATTCTATAGTAAATGGAGTAATAGTGCTATTGAAAAACGGGGAAATTATTCTGAAACATGGCTCCAAACCAGAAAGTTAAATTAAACTAAATCCTGCCAGCCTTGGATGTGAAGGACAAGAAACATTCGATGGTCCCGTTTTTGACTGAGCTCTCAGCAGTTTATGTGCACAAGATGGGGCAAACGTTTGAATATATACATTTGAAATCTGGTATTAGGCAATTTCCAGTGCTTAGTGTGGGTCTACTTACAGTAGGAATCCATTTCATTAATGCAAAACCTCATTTCTCTTTGAGTTAGAGGGCGAAAGGACTAAGGATCCATATGGAGATGCAAAACATGAACAATAGCATCCTGAGGTGAGAAATCCTAAGAAGAACAATTTGAAGCTCTGCTTGCCAGGCTAATTGCATTCTGCTCCCTTATCTCTTCCTGTCTTCATAATTACCTGCTTTCTGTGTCTGACACCTTCCAGTAACACTCCTCTGAGTCACTCTGTCCAATTTCACTCCAATTAATAAGTAGGACAAAATAATCTCTTCACTTTGCAAGTAAAATACAAAATTTATCACGGCTAATGATTGGGCCGGCTTTCATTTATGATCTTTTTCCCAAAGTTTATTAAGTTGAAAGAATCTAAGTTAAAGAAAACTTTATAAAAATCACACAAAGATGACTTGTGCAGAAAAAACTGATTCATAGAAAGATGCTTTTTCTGGAACACTTATGACTCAATTATAGTAATACAGATTTATAATCGTGTATTCAGCAGCCTCTGAGGTGTTAGAGAATAAAAAATAGGAATAGAAAATTTACAGTTCCGTTCCTGGAAGATACTAAGTATGCACTTAACATTTCTGTTAAACGATAATTAAAACATGACAATTCCCTCAGCCTTCCGTTTGATCTGCAGCCCATTTATAAATGAGCTCATATCCCAAACCTCAGAAATATTAGTGTGAAAAATTTAAGGAGTGATTATGTGATTGACACCATGTGAATTCAAGGCTTAAAGGTGGAACCCTTTAAGCTTTATGGTGAGTTCATAAAGGAGCGCGATAGGACAGCTTAGCATGCTGCGCTTAATAACAATGCATATCTAGAGCAACAAATATACAGGAAATATAGAATATACTGTTTTTTCTTTGTCAAGGAAGAAAAAAAAAGAAAAAAAAAAAAACAACAACTGACATAAACAGGTATACAATTGGGAACGATTTTGAAGCATACCTTCGGAAAATTGCTTATGCTAAATGGACATCAGACTTGTTTACATTACTTGGTTTAAATCAACATAAAAACAGAAAAGAAAGAAAAAATACAAAACATGCATGGTCTAGGACTTCCATTCAAACTTGACAGCTCTTTGATGGGGGGGGGGGCATATTTCCTGTCAATCAATCACTGGTGCAACATCCTGAAAAGCTCTAAAAACACTCTTTAAACTGCAGATTAATTTTCACATCTAGATTTTTGCAGGTGTTTGTTTCAGAAAAAAAAGTACAAAGTACAAGGTGGTTCCACATTCCTGTAACTATTTCAGGTTCTGTATGTCCTCAAAGCCACAATTTTCAGTTCTTAAATATAACAGCTGGGTGTCAAATCTGTGCTACGCTGTTTTTTTTTTGTATTTTCTTTTTATAAGTTTTGTATGTTGTTTTTTTGTTTGTTTTTTTGTTGTTGTCCTTTTGAATGAACATCCTACGAGAGTGATGATTACATGTTGTATGATGGCGCTTGTTGAAAAAGTCTTCAGGCAACAGACTACAATACAAGCCATTACTGGATCTGCTTGCACACACTTACAAACACAAAAGGACACATCCATACCTATTGTACTTTGTTCAGACTGTGGCAAAGACAAGATTATTTACACATGCACTTCATTCAAATGTGCAAGAAGAGGAACAACAGCTAACAAAAGGAAAGAGGTCACACTGAGAGCTCAAACATCTCTCTCCATGCTTGTATGTGTGTGTGTGTGTGTGTATGTGTGTGTATGTAAGATGAATCTTTCCATGTGCCAACAGGAGCTCAACATACACAGGGTAAACATCACTAGACTCAATCCTGGGTGAGTCGATATTGGGCTTGTCTGAGAGCAGGACTTTATTTTTCTCCCCCTCACTCTTGTTTTTGCAGGCTCTGACCTCAATTCCAAAGGGGTCATTTGCTTATCAAAGGCAAGGACTGGAACTTGCAGGTCCTGAGTGTGTGTTCATTGTGTGCAAGGAAATTCAATTAACTGGCACCCCCACTGTGTGTGCGGCTGGGATTCATCAGTGGATATATGGGGATTAGGCTTGGGTGACTCTACATCAGGGGAACGCACCGTTTCATGAGAGAGAGTTCACAATGGTTGATCGGAGACATCAGAGATGAACGCTTTTAAGAATGTGCCGCCTGCTCATCCTGGCAACCAGTCAAAAGCAAACTTTAAGTGTTCCATTTCGCCCCCTGGATCCTCTTTTTACCAGATGACATCAATGTCATCACTGAAACTGCAAGTGTCCAGAGATTCTTTTCAAGGAACTAACAATGCACTCTTCTGTAGCTCAATTTAGCTTTTCTAGATGAAAGAAATCCTGACACCTGGCCAAGGTTGCAAAAGTAATTTTGAAGCTATATCGCCTGTCAATGTAACTCCAAAAGCAAAGACACATGCTACCCTATGCAGTATTGCCATACATATTGTGTAGATATTAAAAAGTTAACCTTAGGTCACAGATCCAAGGGCGTAACTGCCTTATCTCCAACTCAAAGGTGCCTGTTCATGTAAAGTAGCAGAGTGATGGGTGGCCTATGTTAGCTGACATCACCTGGTGCTGCCATAAGTGTCAGTTTCCTAATAAGGATAACGTGGCCTTCTGAGTGAAGCATGGCTCTATTAAGCAGCAAAAGAGAAAGGAGCAGAGAGCAGGTGGGACAAAAAGAGCCGAAGAGTTCATGGAGAATACACTGGGACCTTTCATTCAGGGATGTTGAGGAAGATGCTTCTCAAGTCCACGGGACAGTGTTCTGGGTCAAGGCTGTGCCTCCGGTTATGACCGGCTTTTCAAGAGTTTCTTTTGATTGAGCTATCCATTTTCCACAATGGATGCACAGTGCAAGGCCCCTGCTGATGCACTGAATGTCATTACTGATTATTCATGGATGACAAACAGGCGAGCAGGTAGTGCTTCAATCAATCGGGATAACTTCAGCCCAATGCCACTGCAAGGAGACCAAAAAGCTTTAGCTGCAGACTGGAGAACGTGAATAATTCAGACTAGAAAGAAACAACAATGACAGCCATTAACCAAGATGTCTTTTCTGGAACTGGGTTTGCTTAATAAATTAAAAAAAAAAAATCAAAAATGAGAAAGTGGTCATGCTATTAAAGGGTTACTAAATGTACCTGTAAATAGTTTAAGCTCTATACTGAATTCAGAAAATCTGACTTTGGAGAAAAATAAGAACAAAAAAAAGGGTAAATTCAAATATAAAGTTAGTTTAAAAAAAAAGATGTAGAGACAACATTGCGACAAAGTTGTAATTTAAAGACTAAGGCTGAATCCACACAGTTGTGTTCGTGTGCCTCGTCTGCATCTGTCTCCATAGACTTTGAATGGGGTGACATCATCCATTGCCGAACTGAATTGTGGGCTCCGTGTGTTGTGTCAATTGCGTTGGCTCTGTCAAAAGTTGGAGGATTTTCGAACTTTTCCCATATCAAAGCATGCGCCAGCCAATTATGTCACCACCACCCGCTGAGCGTTGCCGGAACGCACCTGTGTTAATCCAGCGTAAGAGAAATCAATCCAGACAAAAACCTGTAGGTAAGACTGAAACTGCTAAAATTTAAATCTGAATTAAAATTAATGCAGAAATATAAATGTATGCAACATATTATACATCTGTTATTGCATAATTCATATTATTTTAAAGCATTTATTGGCTATATTTATAATTTAACTGAGGCATTTCTTTATTTATTTGTTCTTGACGTCAGTTTCGGTCCACTACATTCTTTCACTGAGATGCACCTGCATTAAAAAACAGACATGTGCTCAGAGACCCTCTGGAAACCATTTTCAGTGTACACTGTTTGAAACTGCATCTCAAGACACAAATTAAAACACAAAATATAAAAAATATATATATCATATATGCGTGAGACTGAGCTTATTTAAGATGGTCTGAGGTAAAAATAAAACTATCCTGTCAGTTTTTGCAGGAAATTCTTTTTGCAAATAGTGGACGATGCATCCTCCAGGCTAAGAACAGGAATCATCCATCTTTTTATGAGCTCACAGCTCCAAAGTCAGCATCTATCAGGGTACAGGGGTGTGTTGGTGCATATGCTACAAGCAACACACATAACTGTGAAGGCACCATTAATGCTGAGTGATACTGACTATAGAGGTTTGGAGCAACGTATGGTGACATTCAGACCGTGTCTGTCATTGGAGGTTGATTTGCTTATTTCAGCAATACAACGGCAGAGTATATTCTATAAGTATTACTGCAGTATGGCTGTACAGTAAAAAGGGTTTGAATGCTACAGTTTCCTGCCTGCAGTCCATAAAAATAGATTAATCAATAAGAAAAAGAATAATCATCAACGCAAATGAAGTGGAACAATAGACCATAAGGTCACAATAATAAAGGTTATAAAAATAAATATGAGATCCGTGGCAATATAAACTTTGTACAGAAAGTGTTAGGAAGGAAACTTCATTAAAATGTGGCTTTGTCATACAAGATCAGTCTAAAACATGATTTCACAACACAAAAAACACTTCAAATTAAACTGGAGGAAGCTGCTGCTGTACGTGAAACATCGAGATTTTATGTGAAAATTATTTCTAAAATCAATAATGATGTGATTGGTGTGAAAGCCTCAGGAGAGGAAGATCTTCACTCAGTGAGAAATTTCACCACCACCGTTAGTTAGTTAGTTAGTGACACAAACACATAAAAAAAACATGCACACAACATCTCACAATAGCCAGGGACCAAACATGTTTTTTTTTGTTTTTTTTTTTTTCCCCTTTTCTTTACCTGCACAGGTGTTCACAAGTTTGAAATGTGATAATGAGTTGATGTATAAAGCGTCAATAGATTTTCTGTGTCACAGAGCAAAGACATCAAACAGCAGAAATTAAAATCAAGTCTCTTCTTCACATATTTCATAATTATCTCTGCTTGCTGGCTACCACACAAAAGTCACATCTGATTACATCAAATGGACATTAATTCAAAGCATGGATTTTCTATTTGCACTGTTCCTCCATAATTAGTTTGCCTAACCTTTCCATAATGGTACACACAAACACACACAGAGGCAGAGCTGTGATTTACCACAGCGCCCTTACCAAAGTGCCCTTGTTGTAATTACTCCCCATCCAATATCCTGACCCTAATGATTGGCAAGAGCAGAATGTTCTAGATGCCACAGTCTTCAGGCTGGGAATGGCTGGGACCTGCTCCTTTATCTCCCACACACACCTTGTCCTGCCACGGATTGGAACACATCGGAGGTGAAGGCCTTGAGCACTTTGCCTCTGCTTCCATTACACTTTGCAGAGTGGGAGGATCTGATAGAACGTTATCCACATGAAAGCCGTGGTAATTTGTTCGAGCTAACGCGTTTCTCTCCTCCTTGTCTGACATGGCCTTGGGTGCTGAGGTAAATAAGAAAGGCTGGGTTGAGGTAAGCCAGCCAGGCCTGCCTGGTTGCAGAGTCCTCTGGACCAAACACTGCAGTAAGGATTACCCCTCCCCCCCCCCCTCCCCCCCTCCCCCTCCCCTCCCTGTGATTGCGTGGCCCCTCTTGGGTCTTTGGCCGCCAGTGTCTAAGTTGGACGGCAGAGGTTTTTGGTAATCCAGTGAAGGTGTGTAGGCGAATGTAAATATTGAAGCAGCAAACAGTATTCAGTAAACAGCCTGAGGGTGTACAGAGGCTACGAAGACCCTTCTACTGAACTCCAATGTGGTTTTTTTCCCTAGATTTTCTACTTTAAGTACTTTAAAAAATAAAAATCTTATTTGCTCTCATTAGATCTTACAGTACTATCTATATTGACTTATATCGTAACTTCTTTTACGCAAGCATGTTTTTTTTATTCACAACTGTTTACAATTCTCCTTTCTGAGCTCACTTCTTCACAACTTTTACCAGCACTAATGCAACCAAACCAGTTCTCAGAATGAGCTTAAAAACACTCCAACGCCAGCAGCAATGTCATCGCTGTGTGCATAACTGCTGTCATTTCATTTCGAATTTTTTTAAATATGATCTAAGATTTCACTAAGACAAAAACTTTACCTCTTGATTGCAGCGCCGAAGCAAATGTGTAAACATAATTAGCAGATCTGCACAGAAATTCTAATTTGTAAAAATGATAATACACTCAGCTACATTTCATGACTATGTTACTTAAAAAGATGCATTAACACCTCTTCAGGTTTCAAGCCTCTTTATTATTCTACAAGCGCAGTGACAACGGTTTTATCTTGTTCTGTAAACGCTGTGTGAGGTATGAAAAAATGTCCTGTTTGGGTAAGATTTATGGTTTCTCTGCAACATCAATACATCACTGACAGATCAAAATTTATTTATTCTAAGAGAATGGATCACAATTACACTATGGCAACTAATATATCAGAGTCAGAGACTATTTTAGCAAGAACATTTACTTCGCACCACAAACTCAAAGTTGTTGCCTTTGCTAAAAGTTCACAAAGTTTCTGTCTTACAAATGAGAAAAAAAGGTTAAAAAGAAAAAGCCATAGTGTATTTCCTCATGAAGGAAATTATATTTTAATAATTTAGGTTATAGCTAAAGGATGAAGGAAAACTATGGGAAGATCCATGGGACCAACAACGTGAACTGGATGTAGTCGCAAAAACAGGAAAAATAAAAACATTTTCATCAACAAAATGTTTCACTGAAAAGCTTCAAATTTACAATTTGTTAGCAAAAAGTGTGTCGAAGAAATGCGTTTCACTGAAAACATGTTTTATTTAACACATCAAGCAGAGGACGAAATTGAAGCCACGGCTTAAAATAAAATAATACCTGGGAAAAAATTCACAGCCTCAGTGTGCAATCTGTTTCAATCCCCCACCTACACGACAGTCACATGACGCCAAGCTTACAGGGCTTTCATTCAAGCACAGACCACGTTGTGTTCCAGCCTCTACTATAATATGAAAGACGAGGGGAGGGTGACTGCAGATCAAGCACAGATTGAAACCTTTAAATATTAATTTCTTTGTTCAAATGCGACTGGATTAATTATTAATACAGTAAATGCAAGACAGACATTGTGAACTTTATAAATAACTTGACGCTTAAAATTGAGAAAAAAGGGATGAAAGTGCAGAGTGGACCTCTGAGCTCATTCTGATATCGGGGCAACAGATGTTGTTGGTGGTGGATTATAACACACACATGCATCATAGATGGTGTGAGTACGGCTTAGCTGAAGCAATTAAGAAGGAATGATTCAAAAATTATGGCTAAAGATTAAATGGACCATCTCCAAAATGTATTTATGATTTAGACTGAAACTGTTGGAACTGCTTAATGTTGGAATTATATCATCTTGGATTGAATGACAGTCCAAATACGAGATTTTGCATATTAAATCTTACAACACATCAATAGCTGATTAATACTACATCCTTTTTTAGTTAAAATTGTCTTTAATTTCAAATTAATTTGGAAATTAAAAAACATTACATTTTACAGCATTTTAAAAATATGTTGGATTGACATCAGATAAAAAGATAATGAGAAAACCAGATCATGGCCTAAAAGAATACAAATGAATTATCCATTTGAATCATATAAAATCTTTAGGACTGCTTCAGGATGCCTTCCAGACCAGGACCGCTGCTGTTGTTGTCTTTCTGCCTCATTGAACAACTGCTCAGATGTGTACTCCGTCTTCTGCAGCTCCTTTACTGTGTTTGTAGTCAGTACATAAACCACGCAATACTGCATCCAGCCCCTGCTACATGTTGGCAGGAAAATGATAGCCGACTTGGATTTTTATTTTTTGAAACGTGAGGCAGAACCTTTGGACTATTTGCTTGTTATTCTGTCACCAATTTGACGGGAAAACAGCCTCCTTTTCGAGTGCACAGTCTGTCCACACCACCTTCACTAGAGCAACCTGAATTTTGAAAGTACAATGACGTACCTGCAGGTTTACATGTCTGTGGCTGTACTGTAAATGTGTGGTATCCGTTCCGCACCTGCTTTCTCTGTGCTCCTTTTCATAATTTACATAGCACTTCGTGGGGAGATTGAAGCTATTCTTTTCCCCCCTCACTGCATAAAAAAGCCCTTTCATAGCAGCACCACTCTCCCATACCCAGGACACCCTTCAGCTTTTAGCTTTAAAAGCAGGAGAACAGCAAGTTGATGTTTGTTTGAGGACTGCGTAAAATCCCCACACTGAAAGTCTCCTTGGGGCCAAACGCATAAAGCATTAACTGTCAGCCACCAAGTTCCTCTGCCTATCAAAAAAAAATCTCCAAGGACTGCTTAGCTGTCAGCCACCTATCTACACCTCCCAGCCCCACTATTTTTAAATGAATTTGAGTAGAGCAGGCGTTGATTGACACCACAAACTCTCACTTTGCCTCCTTCTGTCAGCAAAAACACTCGCGTCTTTCATTTACTAGGGATGTGAAAGATAACATTACAGTAAAAGCAAAAAATAGATGGAGAAAACTTCAAAGTTTATTGCTGATGATCAACATCACAAGGCAAGGAGAAACTTTACTGTCACTTTTTTTTTTTTTTTTTTTTAGCTCTATTCTGCATCCCAGAGTCTTAAAAAATGGCAAATTTTGCAGCATATTGATGAATCCAAATAACTCTGGCCTCTACTTACTTGGCATCGGGGAAGCAAGCAGTGAAAATGCCTGATGCTGCACTATAGGACTCCATCTTACTGAGATGCTTTGGTTGCAGCACGAGAAGTACAGCGAGACGGATCAGAACCAGGAACATATTGACTTCATCATAATTTTACAGACACGTAAAAGAATTTTGTTGCATAAAGACGACAGGTGCGGGCTCCAAGGACCATAATGATAACATGTCTATCTGTACCAGGTGAGGTTAATAAATAAGGTAAGCCGTTATAAAAGAAGGCACCACTGTGACTGCTGAACCAATTCCAACTTGCAGCAAGGGCACAGCTTTTGTGAGACTGACAAATGTGAAATTACATGAGAGAAAGCAAAGTGCGAAGCTGACGCGGGATATGTTTTGGTGGGAGGACAAAGGCTGTGCGTGTGGGAGAGTGGAACAGCAACGTTGTTGTTTGACAAATGGTAATTATCTTTTTTTCTCCCACTTTTGTTCAGCTAATTGCAGTTAATTTTGAAATTCAGTATTCCTGCATGTCAAAAGCACTGGTGGCTGAAGCAAAGCGCCGAGCATAACAGTGTGAACCTGAACACGTTGGAGGTGTTTGGGTTCATGTGCCACACAAAAAATTTATTTTTCAAGAATAAGCCCTTAAATTAAAATTGCTGGTTAATTTTGTTTGAACAAAGATAATGCAAAGTAATTGGTTTTACTTTATTTCATTAACTACAGCTCTCCATTACAAAACCTAGGTCTCTGTGGTTTACTATACTGTTTTCAAAGGGAAAAAAAATGAACTCTTTATTTCGTTTATGTCACAGCTTTGCTTACTAGCCATTTTTCAAAGAGAGAACTTCACATACAAAATGAATGGACATGTGTTATATTTGCCATCAATTTAAAAGAATAATCTAGAGTTAAATCAACCCTAGATCTATTATTAGATCTAGACCTCTTTTAATGTAATGGATGTCACCTTCAGCAATTCAGTGTAGCTTTTAAGAGATGACAGCATGCTGGAGACATATGTTGTACAATTTAAATCATAATTATTTCTGGAAAAGAAGATGTATGTCACTGGCATTCAAGGTTTTTTTTTCCATTTGTCGCACTTCGGTTGCACACTCCTTAGTTGGTCTCCCACACAAACTTGCTCACCATCTTTCTGTTCTCGACACTGAGACTTTGACTGTACATACTGCTGGACAAACAGTCCATTACTTCAGCCACAGGTTTTCTACAGTGATACTGAAGAATTTTACTTTACATTCATTTTTATCAAATCTGCCCAGACTTCCTCATATCAAGTGTTGCCATTGAAACGAGGTCTCGCAAAGCTTTGCTGAGACCACTGCAGTCATGGAAGCCTGCCGCTGTCAGGCCCACGAGTCGCGGGATGATTGACAGCTAGTCCCAGCCAACTTCAGCATGGAAGGGTCCTGAAACTATCTGGCGTGGCTCATGGCTCCTTCAGCCAAGGAGGAGCTGCGGAGCTGCTGGCAGATATCTGCAGCAAGACTTCCTGTTTCAAATGTTGTTTTCCGGTGTCAACATCAGAAATTACCCTTCCAGACCAACCCACAGTGAGCCATGTCAGTCTGCTAGTACGAGAACAACAAAACATGATTCTCTTTTCAAAATATGATTACGCTTTGTTTTTTTTTTTTTCCATAGTTCAGAATAACTAACTGCTAACTAGCCAAATGTTGACACTTGCACCAAATATGTGTGACTGTGTAGGTATGTGGACCACACTGGATTACACACTGTGTATTTGGTGTCATGCACTGT
The DNA here is from genome assembly GCA_018398805.1 of Hirundichthys speculiger. Lineage (NCBI taxonomy): Eukaryota > Metazoa > Chordata > Actinopteri > Beloniformes > Exocoetidae > Hirundichthys > Hirundichthys speculiger. Next base: position 1,870,982 of record JAGFBZ010000895.1, read on the forward strand.
GTCCAGTACAAAGTAGTCTGTGGCCCCAAGTTTTCTGACATTTTTGAGTCTTGTCAAAGGCTCTGACATTGGTTTATTTCCCCGAGTACTAGCATTCATTGCCATTTAAGTGCAAATGTATTTTCCATTCTAACTTAAATCTGCTCTGACTCATGCCATCTTGGTCTCTAATGAAGGTTTTCACTCCTTACTCATCTAGTTCAATGGATGTAATAGCTTTAAGAATTAAAGTGGACAATTTTCACCGTGCATGTGAAAGAGCATTTGCAAATTGGTGGTTTAGTACATTTCTAACATAAAAACCTCTGATTACTACTTTCACCACTGAAACTGTATGATTTAAAATCATGAAACTGACCTGACAGAGCACAGCATTCCCTGATGCTAACACAAACTTATGTCGTTGAACTCTACTCTGGAATATGAGTCAGAACATGTGTTGTTTTTTTTCAGTCTCTTGATTTTCTTCCTTTCTTCATCTGCTTTAATGGATGAGTCTCTGCTGGTCAAAACAAACTTGACAGGAGCATCCACCACACGTTGCACATTAACTGGAGACGCCAAGATTTGTGGCCCTGAAATGACTGTTGGTAAGATCAGTCAGCTCAGCCGGTTGGTTTTTAATTCTGGGCGCCTCACATTACTCCCTATGCTCCAAACACACTCGCAGTTATCTCAAGGCCAGACAAACACGAGCTTCTATTAAATCCACTTGGACTCTCCGCTCACTCTGAGGTGTACTCGGGTGCTTTGAGGAAGGGCTTTCTCCATGCACATAAACACACGGACAGATGCAGACTCTCAGCTGACCTGCCTGAGAAGTCTAATAGAACGCGCTGGCAGATGTGTCATGGGAACAATTCACCTTGCCATCTGTTTTTCAGTGTTTCATTGCCAAATCCTTCCCTCTCCATTTTGCAACCAAGGACAGGATGAAATACAAGTCCCATTATGGAGAAGCAGCTAATAATGCATTATCAATTAGTCCCCTTGGCCACTGATCAATGTTTAGCAGGTGGTATGAGGCCATTTTATTCATTAAGGACTATATCGTCCCCTTCTCTCTGATCCTCCTTTCTCCTTCTACTCATTAGATCGTGGCATGTAGACCTATCAGGCTTTGCCTAAATTGCAGCAGGATTCTTTTTTCAAATTCCTGTTTAATTACTGTGGTGTGACCTCAGGACAACCCTGTGCTAATTTCCACTAATTTCTGACAAAATGACAGTGGGCTTCTTGCTGCTATCAAATAAATGCCATTCATGTAAAATTCACGTAAAAGTCAAGACATGTTGGTGACCTATACAGAACAGACAGTATGAAGGAAAAAAGTGCAGTACCGGGAGAGAAGAAGGTAGACTGGGAGGAAGAATTGATTGGCTGCTATAATACCATGAATAAACTCTGCCATATGAAAATAAAGGTTACAGATCAATTAGGTTAAGCTGAGCTTATCTTCCTTTAGATCAGAAATTAAATATGTCATCACATTACAATCCAGGATCTAGTCAATCATAAAATACTTATTTTCTATAAATAAATCCTCACTGGCCCGCAGACGTACATGGACGACACAACAAATTATTTGTTCTACTCAGAAAGTGGTGCCTAAAAGATTTAATATGCCATATAAAGACTTCAAAAGATTGGCAGAGGACAGAAGATGATGCTGATAAACCTGCAGGTTATAGAAGAGGGTTATATTTCCTTCCAGTATGCAATTTTAAAAGACTTTCTTTCAGTTATAATAAAAAAAAAAAATCCATTAATATTTTGCACAGAAATCTACTATCAACTGTTTAATGCAGAGCAACACAAATGTGTCTCCATCATCTCCGTTTTCACTAAGGAAGCGTTGTTGACATCCGATTTAATCAAGAGAAAAAATATAATCTCCCTTCTTCGTGAGGCCGTTGCTGAGGTTTATTGAAATAGGAATGCAAAACGCATGCATTTTCCACCTGAGAGGGTTTGCTGTCGGGGTGACAATACGAAGCGTGGATCAAAAATCGTTTCCATCAATGCTGGCAGATGAAACGCAAACACAATCAAATCAGTCTGGCCAATACAATGAGCCTCCGCTCAAATGCCAATCTCCCTTTTCCTCATCATGTGTCTGATGAGAAATCATAGAGTGGGAGAATCTCCTAATCTATGCAAACACACTGTCAGCATTGATTTGTTCGGAGGGGATATGTCTTTATTAGAACTTGCCAGACATCTTTTTCCCACTCGAGAAAGACGCAGATGTGGCCGAGGCCTCGGAGGCCGTCACAGTCATAACAACTGAGATAGTTACTGTAGACGGGTAACAAGAACCGATAGACTCGAAGATGGATCAATAAGGGACACTGAAATCCAGAGAGCAAGGACATTACTTCTTTTTTTTTTTTAAATAAACATTTAAGATAGTTTTGGAAAATAGTTCAAATCTATATCCAGGCCACTAAAAAACCTGAACACAATGTAGTGGAGTAAAGGAATGAATGGATAGATGCACTTTTAATTTGATTTTGGTGGAATATAACTTTTCTTTTTTTTTTTTTTTTTATAGGTTCTTTGATTATTTTTGTACTCTCATGGTAGAATGTGATTATCTAATCACATAATCTACCAGTGTCCTTTGCCCAGTGAGCACCGATTCTGAAGGTCCGAGAGCTGAATTGTTGATCATTAAAGAGCAATGCACACAGAACCAGAGAGTTTGACATTATTTTTAGTCTATTTTAAAGAAAAGTCAAAAGTGACCCTTTAAGTGTATGCAGGACAGGATCTAAGGCATTAAAGCGACACAAAAGGATGTAAACCGTCACTGAACAGCAGACGCAGCTTGAGCAGCTCTTTTTTTTCTCTGCTGCGCTGATTCTGATTCAATAAACAGACCTGTCTGATGAGGGCAGAGGTCACGTCTAATATACACTCTTATCCACATGTCATGTTTTTTTACTGCCTGAGCTTTGAATACTGAGCAGCCTGACTGAAACACGCCTGCACTTCAGTTAGGGGTCAGTTATTAACTCAAACCCTTCCAGTCTTTTTGGCCTTTGATAGTATGCTGAGACTAAAAATTGATGGAGTTAGACGAACATTGCCTGTGTTGTACAGGGCCCAAAAAAGCTAACCCTTAAAACAGGAATGTACGTGCTATTGCTTCAACTCTGATCTGCAGAGTGAAGGTGAGGAGATTATTGATTGTGGCTTCGCCTCTCTTTGATCAGTTTGTTTTCCATTTGATATTCTTAGTAACAACAGCCTGCAAAAAAGTCATTAAGACTGTGGGAATCCCTTGATGTTCTCTTTGCAGAGAACACAGTGAAAGGTTGTTTCAAGTGCATCAACTTGTGTCGCAGGCAGGGTCAAACTCTGCTGTTCACTGGTTTACTCAGCGATTTTGAATACACAGACTGTGCAAATTAGTTATTTCATCAAGTTGATGATATTAAAAAGAAAATGATCACAGTGCATCTTTTTGAATGCAAAGTATGATGCAATTTAATGATGCCTTCAAACTATCCAAAGATCTTTGTTGTTTAATAACACTGAATAAAATATCTTGGAATTCAAAGTATTCATCACACTGAAGAAAAAACTTAAAAATCAAAGTAGCATGAATTTCACAGCTCTGGACTTGAGTCTAAAAACCTGAAAATGTTAAAAGGGAGCACTCCCCCCCCCCCCCCCCCAAAAAAAAAAAAATAAAATAAATAAATAATAAATAAATAAATAAATAAATAATAAAAAAAATAAATAAAATAAAAAATAAAATAAAATAAAATAAAATAAAATAAATAAATTAACACAATAATAATAATTTTGAATCACTCCTAACATCCATAAAGAAAGATATGAGGTGCTCTGCTCATTTTGGGGTTGGGTAAGACAAGTGTAAAAAAATTAAAATGTTTTATTTTTTTTTTTATTTTGCTGTATCTCTTAAAGATGATGCCTAACTTAATTGTGAACATTTTTTACTCATCCATTTTTAGTCTTTATAAACTACACAGCTAAAACCCTGATGTTGTTACTTCAGTAATCTGTTACTGAAATAGAGTTCAGAAATTGTTGGGTGATATTCAAGATTTCCTTTTTTTGAATTACAAAAAAAGCAAAACTGCAGTTCTTAAAACACCAGTACTGTTATGAATATATTGAATATATATGTAGTAGTGCTGGGCAATATGACGATACATATCGTGGGGACGATATAAAAGTGTGTATCGTGCCATTTCTCTTCTATCGTTTCTAACCTAATTTTATCAATTATTACAGCAAATATGTAATTAAATAACCTGCAACAATAAATTTGATAGAATCATATCTACTTCTACAAAGTAGCCTTTTATGTTTGCACTTTTATTCATGGTTAATGCTTTAAACTGAGTTCTCTTCAACCTTGATGTTTACTTTACTTTATATTGGTTTGCAAACTTTGCACTACAAGGTTACAGATTTCAGAAAGTTGAAAAATAATTTGTGTTTATTTTTTATAGCTGAACTTCAGTGCAAAAATGTGTTTTTCCTCTTAGAAACTGTTGTGCACTTAAAAAAAAAATGTGAAAGCTACTGTACCTCTGTACCTACCTGTTTTTGCTGCACTAAAATGTATGTTTGTGACAGTTCAGCTAAATGTCCTTTCAAAATAAAGTTGAAAAGTAAGCAATTAAATTTTTGTCAAACTTTTCAGAGAATAACTGAAAACATACTTTATTATGGTATATTGTGATATATATCGTTATCGTGATATAAAATAGTCCATATCGTGATATATGATTTTTTCCATATCGCCCAGCACTAATATGTAGTAAGATTTAAGTCTCTTTAAAAAACAGAATAAGTCACAATTGGATCCCATATGGAGAAAACCAAGATTCCCCTCCCTCATGACAGGACTCAGCATTACGACTTTGGCAGGAGAAGGATCTTGCTAAAGGGGCTTACTAAACTATATGGAGAGAGGAATGATGGGGTTTTGAAAAGTCCGCTAATTCTTAAAGGCTGAATCGTTGCATCATCCTTAATCTTATGACTATAACAGATAAGACATTAGATGGTAAAACATACATGCTCCAGATATGTCTTTTTCAGAAGACATTCTTGTATGACCAGTTCCAAGAAGATTTCTTTGATGTACACATATAAAAGCTTTAGGGTAAATCTTTATTCTACAGAACACATCCAGAAGAAATTGCAGACTGACAACATGTGAAAGTAGGAAAAAAAGGCACCGATTACAGAAAATACCCATTGTAAGTCGTAACATTGACACACAGTTTAAAGTTTTAGCCTCTACTGCATTGCACTCCATTAGTGATTAATGCGAAAATACAAAGGTTTTAAAGAGCTGTGAGACACGAGATAGTTGCCTTGATTAGATGTGATTTGGAGCCGTCACCTCTTCAACGCATCTCGACAGTCAAAGCGGAAAGTGCAAAGAATCGCTATGATGCTCAGTGAACTGGAACACTCCTATAACTGGAAAGAAAGACTTTTCTTAAAATTTTTGATCTATATAATTTTATTGAACTGACAATACTCCCTCTTAATAAACTGACCTATATCATCATTCATCTCAGATTCTGTTTTACTTGTTCATTTACAATCTGGATGGAAGCTCAACTTTTCCATCTTACTGTGTGCCTAAACACTGTGCATTAGTTTGTTATATTTTTTTGTTGGCATATAATAGCCACTATCCTAAAGTTTTGTGCATCTCCAGATCTCCAGTCTTTTTTTTAATTAGACATCAAAAGCATGTGAACGGAAATTTCACCCTCAGTATTTTCTGTTTGCTGTTATTTCTCCAACCAGTGAAGGCTGGTAACAGTTAGACCCAAGAGAATATGGATTTGAAGGTAAGATGGAGTTTTATTTGTATTTTGTATATATATATATATTATATATATATATATATATATATATATATATATACATATATATAAATATATATATATATACATATATATACATATATATATATACACAGTCATGGAAAAAATTATTAGACCACCCTTGTTTTCTTCAGTTTCTTGTTCATTTTAATGCCTGGTACAACTAAAGGTACATTTGTTTGGACAAACATAACGATAACCACAAAGATTGCTCATAAGAGTTTTATTTAAGAGCTGATATCTTACCATTTTCCATGGTTTTCTTGATTATAACCTCCATCACTTAAGTTTTTACATCAATAGCTATGGCGTTATACTGCCAAAAACACTGCTTTTATGCATTCAGTGTTTTCTTTTCTGTCTGTTTTAGTCACATGATGACGTTTAGTGGTACCAGGTATTAAAATGAACAAGAAAGTGAAGAAAAAATGGTGGTCTAATAATTTTTTCCATGACTGTATATACACACAGTGATCCCTCGGCAATTAGCGCTTCTGCGGTTTTCGTTATTCGCGGATTTTTCAGAAATATATAATATTTTAAAAAAAAATCAAGAACAAATTGCGGAGACATCAGAGGATGTTGTGCGTGTCCTCTCACAGCGAAGAAATGTTGTGAGCCAGCCTGGCCCCTTTAAGAAGGTGGCCTTATGGGTAATGTAGTGTGTGTGTCGTGGGACGGCAGAATGAAAATGGGGTTAGATGAAAAGTGGAGTGAGCATAAACAGCAGCCCAGCGTGTATACATTTACATTCTCTGTTAACCGACAGGAGCTGAACAATACAACATGTGTGATGTTACAAGTTCCTGCAGTGCCAGAATAAAGTGCTTGTTCCACGCAGAGAAAATTGGACTTTTTCTTTTGTTGTTGTTAGCTTGTTACCCGCTAATTACGAGCCAAAAATAGCACAATATCAGCAGTTTCTTAACTACGGTTCGGAGATCAGAGGCTGTGAAGGTAACAGAAAGACCACAGATGAGCCTTTGTCTTGTTTTGCTGCAGTGTCTTGCTACTTTTTTTGCAGTTTTTAAACATTTTTTACACACAAATTCTGTTTAATGCCACTATTTTTTTTAACGTGAGATTAACGCACACACGTTTCTGTTAGCATGAGTGTATTTTACAGTCAACGTGTGGGACAGACATGGCGACAGAAAAGGGTCTTCTGAACGGTAAGTTTAGCTTTAAGATGCTGCCAGATGGGTCTGTTGACGAGAAAAAGGTTATTTGTATTTACCGTCGCTGTGAACTGAGTTACCACCGCAGGAAATGATACAGTTAGTTTCACATCTGACATTCGTTGTTTTTTTACTCTTTAAACTTTAATACTGTCATAAAAACGGCACAGATTTCATCCAGGTTGGTATCATTTTATAGATATAAGTATGCCAGACATTTCACAAGCATCATCAACCCTCCAGGGTCAGTGAGTGTGGCAAAAACTCTAAAGAACAGCGCTGAATGTCCTTCTGAGCACCTCGCTGCTGCCGTGGAGTTTAGGGACCGTCAGCAAATTACTGCGGTCAACAGCAACCCAGACAAAATATACAAACAAGAATGATGAATCAAGCCCCCAAAAAGTATAATTTAATTTCTTTTGAATGTTTACATTCTGTTTACTACACCAAGAAAATATAGTGGTAGTTGAAAAAAAGTGTCAAAGAGATGGGGGAGTGATGAGGCTGCAGTAAATGTGATTATAAACTGTGTTTTTTTTTTTTTTTTCAACTTGGATGTGTCTTTAAACTCCTCAGCCATGACCCCTCAAGGCATGACGTTGCCATCGGGCAGTTTCTGGTGTAACAAATGCCCCTGTTGCTTGGCAACAGGTACGAGTTTAAAGTGCAGTGTAACTGTGATGGTCAGGGTGAGAGGACAGGCTGACAAGTATGTACTGTACACATGCACGCAGCTTTACCACTGCTGGATGTGTGCACCTCAGTTTTTTTTTCTGGAATGGGGATTAGACGGTGCTGTCAGTAAGCTCCTCGGGGCAGTAGTGACATTAAACAGCAGAAGTGTTTGAGAGATCGATGTGGGAACAGTCATACCTCTGGAAAACCACATGTCCTTCATAACTGCACAGGTCTACATGTGAAACATTAATCATCAAAGGCAGTGAAACCACACAGTGAAGTCAAGAGCAGAGGAGTTAGGAAGCCTTGGAACTTCAGAGGGTTTTTAAAGGTGAAGCCCCTCACTGCTGTAAGGGGCCCGTGGCAGCCTGTATGACAGATTTGTTTCATAGACAAATAAATGCTGACTATAACAGCTCATAACCCCACATGGCAAATGGTCCCAACTCATTAAACATTGGCAGGGTGATGTTGTATTTGTAATGTGATGATCCCATAAACTCTGCAGTTTATGAGGCACATCATGTTCTTTAGCTATTGACAAACCAAGATTCATTTTCTCCCTGTCCAAGTTAAGGAACACCCTTCACAATGTCACTCATCTCAGTGCTGCATGGAAATAATTCATGCCATTTGAATAATAATAATAATTGTGCGTGCTTGAAATTAAACAATCTGATCACAAGTATATATCAATGTTCCCACAGTTGACACATGTAAATTATCCAGTACTATGGACTGAAAAACTGGTTTAGGGCCCGTTTTAACTTATAGTCAACAATCAGGGTAGCTTATCAGGGTTTTCTGTCAGGCCCCATCCCAACTAGACTGTTTAAGGATGTTCTTCCCCAGATCAACACCTCTGGACTGTAATCAGATAAATCTATTTGGACTGAGTGGTAGTGTACCACAGCCCTTTAACTATCTGTGAATTTAACCCTTCTCAAAAAGCCCACTCTTATTCCTGATGTTTTAGCCAATTACAGACATATTGTATATCTAAACTTCCTTTTATCTGTAAAATCCACAAAAAAGCTAAAAAAAAAAAAAAAAAAACCAAAAAACAAATGCATTGTTCATTTGAAAAATAATGGTTTGTATTAATACTTTTAGACAGGGCTGAGTGGTACACCAGAGTAGTGAAACTGTCCCCCTTGTTGCTTCTAAACAAGGTTTTGTGTCCATGCTAGCTCTGATAGATCCCAGTGCTTCACGCAACACCACTGACCACTAAATCTTATTACAAAGACTCGAGTACAAGTCCGGGATCAAACATACTGCATCGCACTGATTTGATTCCAATGTGAATATTTGAATGATGGAGTGCCACAGGGCTCTGAACTGGGTCCACATTTGTTGTCTTTAAAACATGCTTCCTCTGACTAATATCAGAAAACATGACAATTTCCAACAAGTTAAAAATGTGTCTTCTGTGTCAAAGAGTTTATAGTTAATTTACTTTTTTCCCCCTCTCTTTTTCCTTACTGTATTTATTTTCTGGTATATTTTCATCTCATTTGCTTGAGTTATGCCTTTTTATTTTTTGAAATTGTTTTTCACTGTCGGTAATGTTTTGAGAGATTCCATTTTGTTTCTTGCTCTGTAAAGCACTTCTCGTTCCACCCGTCTTTGAAAATTGACGAGCTCAGGCTGTAATGAAACCAAATAGTGTACTGCTGTGGGTACATTTTGATTTTCAGTCAAATTAAAAAGGGGAAACAAAAAACTTGCAGGTGGTGAGCTGTTGGATTTGAGCTAGCGGTCAAAGGCACTTACTAAAACTAAGGGCAACATAAAATGAATGGAACGTTGCAGACTGTGAGCTACACAGTTACAACACCTTATTAGACAGCTGAGGGAGGTAGAGAGAGAGGCTACAGATGGAATCCAACCAACAAACATGCAGTTCACACAAACCATAAATTCTCTTTTTAGAAAGCAGGTTAATAAGGAAAATGGTGCCATTCATACATAAACTATGGATACAGACAAGCAGAGTGGTAAACCTTTCCCTCACAGCTTCAAAGAGTCTGCTTTTTAAAAATGTATCTATAAACAATCTAAAGCTCACCTGCTCGTCTAGAGTATCTATAGTTAGTGTATTAATTTCAACTGCAGCTACTCTTTAGATGGAACTGTTTTGATTAATTATTTCTCTTATTTCAGCAGGAGTGCATTTTTTTTTTTTTTGTTCTGCACACAGTACTTCTAATGAGGTTCTTGGAAACTTAGTTACCCGTAGATAAAGGTTCACTCTTTAGAATAAATCTCGATGCATGTGGGATGCTCAAAGAAAAATAAAATAATGATGTACTGCAGGTCTACTCCATATCATGGCTCGCAAGTTTTAAATCTGCCTGTAGCCAGTATAGGATGAGATTAATTTTAGTTTGACACTCTGATTATCTAACATAACTGTCCTTATATTCAGTGCTTTAAAAAGAAAAGGGAGCTGCATACAAGTTTTCTAGTCGGAGGAATTGTTTTGTGCTATTTTTGTATTTGATTTGAGGCAGAGTAATATGTCTGACACAGTCTAATGTCATTCTGTGGTTCAACATTTAAGTTGTGGTGGGACTGAGAGAAAGAGTGAAGGCAGACAGATGTTTTAACGCTGAATCTGTTCCCGTGTTGTTGCATACGCTTTAGCTGATATTAAGCGCTGACACTGACAACATGTAGAATGTTACATCAGTAAAGCTAATACATTTTTTTAACAACTTTAATTTATATCAACCACGTTGACAACAACATGAAGAAAGTAGAACTGATAATGAAAACACTAGGAAGAGCAAATTTTATCACAACTGAATCATCGACATTTTCCCCTGAGGTTGCAAATCCATTAATGCTCGCGTGCGTTTTTCATCCTCAAAACACAATTACTGTCAACTTTTCATACTCTTATTGCCATTACTTACAGGAATACGACTCCAAAACAAATTAGGCTTACAAACCTGTGCTTTCTCACAGGGTAGAACAAATGAAACACTTTATTAGTGACAGCAAGGTTGTGGGGCAGAAAATGAGGAGCTATAAACATGGTGCAGGGCATATTTAGTTACTCTTTGCAGTCAAATGTGTCCACAAAACACTCGATACAAACTAAATTCAGTTGGTTGATTATTTTCATTGGCTCACACACACAAGGGGAAAAAAGGAAAAATAGTCAAATCTTCCTGTTTTTGATGTATATAAATGTGCAGAGCGTGACTTCTGCATTTTGTGAAAACATCAGGTGTTCCTTGACATTAGATTTTAAACATGTTTTTATGACGTGTGATTGCAAACCATAGCGCACATTTGCCTGTTCGTGTTCCCGCTATCCCTGAAAAAGCTGTCATTTCCACATTTCTCATTCCAAATCAGTTGTCAGGCTGTGAACTGGTGGTTTGGGTTTGCAGATCGCTTCTGAATCACAGCACATCAGTGTCGTACATGTTTATGACACTGACGGTGGAGGCGGGGGAATGCAGCACAACAACAAGAAACAAATAGGTCTCCAAGGTGATCGGGAAGATTTCTGAGACTGAAACCAATGTGATTATTATACCACTGGAAGGCAAAACGAGACCACAGGATGAGGCACAGGTCTGATGGAGCACAGTAATCACATGCAAATTGCAAACCTTAGTTTCATCACTCATACATTTTATATAATATATCTGAGGTGTACTTCTGCAGCAGATGACTACCAAACAAGAAGGTGAAAACACAGATGAGAAAAAAAGCCCTGAAGGCAATAATTTGACTCTAAATTTAATGGAAATGATTTGCATTACAGGTAAACAGAGGGTTGTTTTGCGTACCTGTTGCTGGGTCAACGCTCCGAACAATCATGTGGTCATCTTGGTGAACCCACTCGCCGTTGCACTTGAAGTAGATCTGTGTGGCTGGCGTTGAGCGGCAGGTCAGAGTAACGGGCTTGTTCTTAACGATGTACTCATCCTCTGGCTCCACCAGAAAGTGCGGTAACAGGTCCGAGAATGCAGCGGGAAGCGCTGCTGTGGCAGCATGCTCTGAACCTTGGAGAACAGAAAGAAAAGCAGAGGTTTTAGAGGGATGCCAAGCAAAAGGAAAAAGCTTAAAAAGCCTTTTAAGCCGTCAGGAAGGCAGGAGCTGAATTGCTTTTGTGTTTTGCTGTTGTCACTTGTGAGATAAAAAGAGCTAATGCAGAGATTCAGGGTCCTTCGGGGATTTTGGCACATATATGCAGGAGAACGAGGCTGAGAAAGGCGGGCGGACAGACGCAGAGACAGAGCGGTACGGAGCAGTGAGAGTTTGGCCTGGTGTGCTCTTGGCTCATTTGGAGGGGGTAGACGAGTCCATGCCTTTACTCCACCTCTTAATCACAGCCCTTTTAACATCACCGCTGATGGACCAGCAGCCATAAATCGTGCATCAGCGACTAGACCACTTCACACCGTGTTAAACTGCTCTTGAGAAAGGACTCTAACTCTACCCACATTACGCACGGCAGGACAAGAGGCATGGAGGTTAAATATGACTCATAGCTAACAGGACCGATCACTTAAAATTTTCACATTTTTTTTATTACTTTTGTTTTTAATTTTTTCAAAAACTCATCGGACAATCAGGGCATGTGTAGAGAGAGCAGTGATACGTCTTCACACTGCTGCTGTGCAGAAGCTGCCGTTTTCCTGAACAACGCTACAGTTAACGTCAAACTTCCGTGCTTCCTGGAAAAAGTGTTCAAAACAAACGCTGGATGACACAAAAGCGCCTACAGCGCAGACATCCTTCCTGCATGAACACAGTTTTTCTCCCTCTCGCTCTCTCTAAATGTATTAGCCTTGTGTGAGGGATAGTGAGAGGACACAAAAGAGAGCAGAAAGAGGGAAATAACCTCTTTACACTGCCAACACTCAGGGGAGATCAGTAAATCCCAAAATAAAACCCCTGTAAAAGGAGTGTAATATTAATTTACTGCCCTGAATCCAATATGGCTGACAGACCAGACATTAACAACCTTCTCCATCACTCCCCCTGCTGCAGGAAGGAATGAGAGTCCACATCTCTCATAATGAAACGACAACACTCTTACTGACCTCTCTCTCATCCACCCCTCCTCCATCCAGCCTTTGTTCATCCTTACAGCTCGCTGGAGCTCAGGTCAGGGATAATATTAAGTTGCATCATAAATACCAATCTTGAGATAAACACATTATCGGTCCATTCCTCCCCCACTGCACATTACTCTAATGTCCTTCCTTCTTTGCCTTTTTTTCCCTTTAGCCGTATGCTGAGTTGCTAATTCATCAGGATGAGATACAGTTCGGCACGCCGGTGCTGCTGTCACTGAACCTCGTTAATGTTTTGTGTACACGTTTAACTCTTAATGAAAACTAAATGTTCTGTGTCCAATGAACAGCATACATCACTTGCTGACACTCTGCCACTTTCCCATTTTCCAAGCACATTTTATTATTGCATGCATTTGCAGAGGAAAAACATGGCAGCTTTCTATACACGGACAATGCAACTGCCTAGCATCATTTATTATGTATGCAAGTGTTTGTTTCGTGTCTTACGGTGTTGAGAAAGGGGCCACAGTTTGCCATGAACAGTTACCATAATTGCTTTACAGAAGACCCAGAACTTTGCTAATAAACAGCAGGGGGGCAGCAGGTCAGGTAACTTGAAGATGTGTTGGTTCTAATGGCGGTGGCTTCTTCTAATGGGCTGGCTTCCAGCTTTGTCACCACAGCCATTAGCCAGCTGGGCTGACCCCCTGCTTTCCCAGCAGAGTGAAGGCGAGAGCTCACTAAAACAGTGGGTGAGACCCACCTCACATCTGCCAGGTTAATCATCTCAAAAAGAAGAGCTGATGTTCGAGCGGAGAGTAAAACCAAAGCTAACAGAGATGCTGAGAAGTTGTACTGTGAGAAAGGCTTGATGTTAACCCGCTGCTGTTTCTCATTTGCAGAGGTCACATTCAGTTTCAACTCTCAATTTTTGATGTTGTTTCCAATTTGAGATTGTGTGGGGGGGGTGACTGTTTGTGTACATCAAAAGAGGCAAGGGTAACTCCTTCATTTTAACACATGTTCTTTAGGTTAATGAGGTTAAACACTTAATTTCTTCTGAGAAGGAAATTGTCATTTTATGGGAGAGGATTCTTGTCACGCTCTGCTTTATGTCAAACCTATAATGGAGCGCTGATGGGTACTAAATTGCCTTAGATTATTGTCATGACACAAACGCACTTTAAAGTCAACGTGCATGTACACAACCATGCATGGGGTGTATTCGGCACAGGCAAGGGAAATTTTGCAGGTCAATGCACAAATCAAATAGACGTACAGCAGCAGTACGGGCACCGCATCCCTCTGAATGTGATCAGCTAAGGCAGTCATTAATTGCATTAAATGCATCTGAGGACATTGCCAGATCATTGTGCACGTGCACAAACAACTAACACTAGAAGCTAAATGTCTCCCTGGTTGATCGTACAGCCAATGAAAGTGAGTTAATTGATACATTATGCTGGATGTGTTGCCAGGACTTCAAGACTGAACAGCCTCTTGCGCGTCTGTATATTCTTACAAGAATATTTAGAGTTTTTTAAGAAATGCACGAGACTTTGACCTTTTATTTGGCTGCAGATGTTGCTCTCCGCAAAGCACACGCACACAACCGCACACACAGAACAAGAGTGCACCAGCTGTCGATGTGCTGAGCCGTTGTGTCCAGGGAAGATTTCCTGCTGCACACAGACCCACATGTCTCATCTGTCCAGCTGACCGAGGCAACTCCCAAGTCAGGGACTGAGATCGTCCAAAAGATGAGGAAGTGATAAAGTGGTGATGAAATCACTTGAAACTTACAAAAGTAACAATAAATAAAAATTTATTGAAAATCAAATAATCAAAATCAGCCATCACTTTTGAATTGTTGATTAACATAATTATCTAAAAAAACAAACTAATGAAATAGGGCTGGACAAAAATGATGGTACCCATAACTTAATATTTTGTTGCACAACCTTTTGAGGCAATCACTGCAATTAAACGATTTCTGTATTTGTCAATGAGCGTTCTGCAGCTGTCAACAGGTATTTTGGCCCACTCCTCATGAGCAAACTGCTCCAGTTGTCTCAGGTTTGATGGGTGTCCACCCAAATGGCATGTTTCAGCTCCTTCCACAGATGTTCAATGGGATTCAGATCTGGGCTCATGGAAGGCCACTTTAGAATAGTCCAACGCTTTTCTCTCAGCCATTCTTGGGTGTTTTTGGCTGTGTGTTTTGGATCGTTGTCCTGTTGGAAGACCCATGACCTGCGACTGAGACCAAGCTTTCTGACACTAGGCAGCACATTTCTCTCCAGAATGTTTGATAGTCTTCAGATTTCATTTTACCTTGCACACATTCAAGACACCCTGTGCCAGATGCAGCAAAGCAGCCCCAAAACATTACTGAGCCTCCTCCATGTTTCACCGTAGGGACAGTGTTCTTTTCTTCGTATGCTTGGTTTTTGAGTCTATGAACATAGAGTTGATGTGCCTTACCAAAAAGCTCCAGTTTGGTCTCATCTGTCCAAAGGACATTCTCCCAGAAGCTTTGTGGCTTGTCAACATGCATTTTTGCAAATTCCAGTCTCGCTTTTTTATGATTCTTTTCAGCAGTGGTGTCGTCTCCCATGAAGTCCACTTTGGCTCAAACAACGACGAATGGTGCGATCTGACACTGATGTACCTTGGCCTTGGAGTTCACCTCCATTTCTTTGGAGGTTGTTCTGGGCTCTTTGGATACAATTCGAACGATCCGTCTCTTCAATTTGTCATCAATTTTCCTCTTGCAGCCACGTCCAGGGAGGTTGGCTACTGTCCCGTGGGTCTTGAACTTCTGAATAATATGAGCCACTGTTGTCACAGGAACTTCAAGCTGTTTAGAGATGGTCTTATAGCCTTTACCTTTAAGATGTTTGTCTATAATTTTTTTTTCAGATGTCCTGGGACAATTCTCTCCTTCGCTTTCTGTTGTCCATGTTCAGTGTGGTACACACCTTTTCACCAAACAGCAAAGTGACTACTTGTCTGCCTTTAAATAGGCAGACTGACTGATTATGAGTTTGGAAACACCTGTGATGTCAATTAAAGGACACACCTGAGTTAATCATGTCACTCTGGTCAAATAGTTTTCAATCTTTTATAGAGGTACCATCATTTTTGTCCAGCCCTATTTCATTAGTTTGTTTTTTTAAACAATTATGTAAATCAACAATTCAAAAGTGGTGGCTGATTTTGATTATTTGATTTTCAATAAATTTTTATTTATTGTTACTTTTGTAAGTTTCAAGTGATTTCAGTGAGAATTGTGGGTTTTTCCTTCTTTAACTGAGGGGCACCAACAATTTTGTCCACGTGTGTATATGTTAAAAAGCCTGAAAAAAAAAGGGTTGTTATCCCTTGAAAACGGTAAGTATAATCGCACACATCCATTTTGCAGTGTTGCAGCTGTGTGTATACAATATTTGGAACTTTAATGACATGGCTTTTGTACTTCAGTTTCTGTTTATTTATCCCATTTTTGTACACACACAAAGTCTCATTTTGAAAGAAGATTTGCGTATGTGTGCATGGTTTTTTGGACTCATTTGGACTTACATGAGAGTCATCTTTTTCTGTCAATATGCCCCATCACCATTTGTAAAACAAGTGTTTGTTATTTAATTTGACTTATTTGCTTGAAATATGATAAATAAAATAAAGTATTTTTCATTCATTTCATTTCAAATACATCAGATGATTTTTCATCTGCTTGAGTGGACCAGATTTACAGCGCAAGGATGTCTCGCAAGGGTGGAAAACCATAGCTGGAGAGGAAGTAGTCATCTTTTGTCTTTCTCCCTTATAGCATCAACACATCATGTGCCCTTTGGAGCCAATTACATTTTTTTTTTAAACAACATCATGTCCCTGTAGGAAAGCATCATTGAGCAATCACTACGCATAATTTACATCACTGTGAGGAACAGCAGCTATAACAAGTGTTTTATGACACTATCAGTTTCTTACGATGTTCTCTGAAGTTAATTCAATTAAAGTTGTTATCCAGAAGATTATACAATTGGGTAATACAATTTTAAGTAGAGCCACCATTAACAACAAAGCCAAATTCAAGTTGCCACTTTGTTGGTTGATGATTTTTGTTCCAGTGTTTGCTTTGTCCGAGTGGGTTTCAACCAGTTTTTTTACTCCCCCTCCCAATGTCTTTATATAGAAATCACTCTACATAAATGGAAGACAGACTGATTTCATTTTGCATTAATTATTGTGTTTACTGTGTCATTTAATGTGATTACTTTGATTCAACCATTTCTTATTGATGAAATTAATACTGAGACAATGTTTCTTCAGTTTCAGTCTTCCATGTAACCTGTGATATTTTCTCAGAATGTTTTTACTCAGAAAACCCGTGCTCATGAATTGTTGGAAATCCCATCAATAAACTGATAACATTCACACAGGGAGCCATAACACGCATGTAAAAGAATAAAAATGCATACAAAGGATGAAAAGCTTCAGCCACCTTCATACAGAAGCTTGACAACATAACTGATTTTGGTTTGTCCACAGATGACAAATATTTACCCTACTACACATTTAGTGTTCAGAGTAAATTTTTCAGCCAGACAGCCATGCTGAAGTGAGCACCTCTGCAACAACAGACTCTCTTTGTGTGTCTAACAGGAACATGCGGTCCTACACGGGGACACACACCACCGTCATGGAGCTAAAACTCATGTAAAGAGAGCCCAAAAAAAGCATGCACACGAACGCAAAATAAACAGTGTAAAAATGAGTGGGAGTAAAACGCTCACAAACAGGTTTTTCCTTCTGCTAGTCGGTGAAAGAGATGCAGACTTGTGCTCTCAAACTGCAGAAAATACATGAAAATGTTTTTAAAAATCCCACTTAGGATCTTTACAGTGTCATTTATTATTAGGTCTGGACTGAAAAACAATCTATTACTGTCTGCAGCTGTATAAGACAGCAAACTAGGGATGGGCATTCGGTAAAAATTAATTCGTCGATCGTTGGGAGAATTAATGATTAATGATCGATTAATCATTAACATTTTTATATTGAAAATTATTCTCGATATCGGCGTGACATTTGTTTTCCCCTTTGGCCTGGTTGCTATGGCCCGCGCATGCCCAGATGTGTTCAGTGGTCCGGATGTTCGTGGTCGAGAATGAACGTGACATTTCCTTTCTTTTCTGTAAAAAAAAAAAACAACGATGATAAAAAGAAGAGATATCGAGGAGACTACTTAACAATGATAATTTATATCAAGGCGCCAGTATTACAGGCTTTTTGTTTCTTAAAAAGATGCACTTGTTGTGTGCCCGATGTGCGCTGCAGCTCCTTCTGGTCCGTGCTAACACCGAGTTGAGGCTAGGCTAGGCTGGGCTGATGATGAACCGCCTCCACCATCCTTTACAAGGCTTGGATGCGCGTTGTTCGAGTGATACATCATTGTCATTGTCGATTAATTGTATTTGTAATTTGCATTGCAGTGATTGCAGTACACTTGGTCCTTTTCTAAACGAAAATGGTCCCACGCCACACTTCGCCGCGACCGAAGCTCGCATGTAACAACTGAGTCCAGCCAGGGTAGGGTGATGGTGAAATGTTGCCCCCTGTTGCCAAATTTCTATCGGTGGCACAGCGAAATGCATCGCATTGTTTGAGGACGTGCACTGATAACGGATTGTTAAAAAAAAAAAAAAACATTCGGTTCATCGATGAAAATTAATTTCTTCGACCAAATTCTTAATGATCAATCATCGATTAATCGATTAATTATGCCCATCCCTACAGCAAACATTTAAGAGCTGGCACCTAAGATACCTGAACACACTTGCATGGGTGGTAGGATGCATACAGACTAGGATGAGGAACAAAAAAGAAAAAAAAAATAATGAAGACAAACCTCAGAAGATGGGGATCAACATGTTTAAGACATTATATTGTCTCGTGATGTTTTGACAGTTGCATACCATTTAACTGAAAACAAAAACGGCTACAAAGCAGATGCACTGGTGGAGGTCTTGACTTCTGCTTGCATATGCCCATCCTGGATAATAACAACATGCAGCCTGCAGCGTTTCTGAAGAGAATATTTCGATGATAGATGCACTTCTGAAGCGCACATCAACTTTGAGAGGGGATGATTTATGTCACCAGCTTTTGAAGTCAATTCTCAAGCAGGCAGCTGAATCGGTGATTATGTTTTTTTTTTCTTTTTTTGAGTTGTTATCAAAACATTCGTCAAAGAAACAGAAGAAAATAGATGCGTGTAAATAAAGGGCACAGCAACACCATTAATGAGCCTCGCACCTTTGAGAAGGAGCTTACACATTTGTTTATTCCGGTAAGTTGATTCCTGTTTATTAATTTTACTTGTCTTCTATTTGAAGATACGCCTCAGCGGGGAGATTGAGGTAGGGAAGCAACTTTGTGCCTTTTACCACAGGTATCAGCATGACATTCCCAACACCTTCTCTTCAACTCACTTTCAAGGCAATGTCATCTTGAAAAGGAGCATTTGCCTTGAAACCTATGAGACCATTTTAAGTTCCTGTCAGTGTAAAAGAGCCGACATTTTGAGAGCCGAGTGTGAGTGAGACCGGCTGCACATGTGTGAGTACATTTGTCTAAGTAAATGTGCATGTTTGTGCAAATGTGCGTGAAATGGAAGGCTGAGATTGACGTTTCATGAGATGAACAGATGAGAGCTTAAATTTGAGCATGTAACAGCGGCAGTGTGAGACAAATTCCTCATTGCGTTTTAAATAGCTATATGGTCAAACGTGTAATTCTGTGACCACAATCATAATCTCAGAGGCGTCGTTAATGGTGCTGACGAAGAGCTGATATTGTAAGAAATGGTCACATTCATTGCTCAAGTGCCACAGCTGATGCTTTGTACTCATTCATTCCCAGATGTTGCCACAGACAGTACAGCTTTGAGGCTAAATCAGCCTCTTAAACAGTCATTTCTGTACATCAGGGGTTTAAATCATGGGCTCTGACTTTCAATTAAACTCTGTAGGCTGCACTATACATCCAAGGATTACACTAATTTGGATATTTTACTCATACTACATAAATGTCATATTCCTTAATTATAATTTTTCAGGCATTTCGAGAGTGCTCAGCTGCGCTTTGAGAAGGAAAAATTTCATCATGACCTCATTAAGTATCATGAAGAGATGGAGGTCTAAACAGCAACTTTAAAAAGACAAAATTCAAATACAAAGGGGAAAGAAGAGATCCAGTTACATTAAAAACTTGACAAGAACTTTTTTTATGTTCTGAAAATGATTTACAATCCTTAAAACAGCACAGCAGACTGCAGAATAGTCTCCATTCACGATCTTGAAGAGAACAGAAACAAATTAGTACCCAAAAGTGCACAAGTTTATTTCAACCAAGAAGCAACTTTGACTATAAAACAATGAACCCCAAATACAGAAGCTCTTTGACACATTTTTGGAAATCCTAAAACAGCTCGATAAACACCTGCGCAGCTTATGCAGATGTTACATATGAAAGATGTGGCTCATTTTATGAAGAAGATCCATAATGCTTTGCAGTGGCAAAAGTTACAGCCTGAACGCAGCTGATTCTTCAAGGCTTTATCTGCTTGGTCCTGACCGTGTACAATGTTCCACAAAAGCACCACAGAGATTTAAACACATTTGACTTAACAGCTACATGCAATCCTCAGAGGAGCTGAAGACATCCTGAGCTATCAGAGGAGGCAGACAAGCTCACACTTTGCTATCCGAGGCACGCGCATGATCCTGGATTTGTCGTCTCCTTGCGTTTCGCCGGAAATGAGGTTATCCGCACGCAAGTTGATTATAGTGCTCAGAGCAGGCACGGGAAGAAACCGTTTTACACACTGAGAGAGAAAGGGGGCATTTGTAAATCTTTGGAATAGAAGTTGGGAAATAATTGAAGGAAGGAGGGAGAAAAGGCAAGAGACAATTTAGATTACCAAATTAATTCTTTAATTACTGGATATGCCTACAGCTAAAATGAGGTTTCACAGAGTGCATTTCACAAATGATGAAAAATTCAAGCTAAAGAAAGCGAGCTAAGCTGCTCTAATGATCAGGAGGCGTAAACCTGAAATTAATCGAATGGTTAAATTACTGTTAATCTATATTGTTTGTGATGCTGCAATGAAACTGAGGGAACACCAAAAATTGCTGTTAGGTGTGGAAAATAAGCTTGCTCCATATTACATTTCTCATATTACACAAAGTTTTACTTCCAGACTTACATTTAGATAAAAAGCATTCTCTATGTGCTCAGAGAGAATGCCAACCAGCTCTCCAAAGAGAACACAAAAAAAAGAAAATAAATTAAATAAATAAATGAAAAGTGTTTAACTGCTGGTGTCTGCATGAGCTTCATAATGTTATTTCTGCTGCAGCAGCCGTGTGACACACACATCAGCCATCTTAACCTGCCCGTTTGCTCCCCTACCTCACATCATCATGTAGCATCCTCCCAGTAAAGATGTGGGTAAAAACAAATGTAGGACAATTTGAACAATTTGATCCAATGAGTGTGACGGAGCTCTGAGGCATCAAAGAATTCTAACACAACACAAATGTATAATGCATGACAAAGAAGGAACACATCACCGGTGAGCCTGCAATAACTGTAACAAAACGCCGCCACCAAGACACCAATTTACAAAGACGAGCAGTTCCTGTGGTGGTGACACACTACACCGCTGGACTTACAATTCCACCATTAAGGCAATGGATGAAATGTTCTGGTCTCACTTGAGTCTGTGGATAAATGAAAACATGTTTTTTTATTAAGTGAGACACAATGTAAAAAAATTAAATTAAGGTTGTAGTTTCTTTCTTGCTTCACTATTTGGAGGAAACAAATGCACATTAATGTGTGATGTAAAAGCACGCAGAGCACACGCAGTACGCAGGCTTCGGGCTCGTATTTTGACCTGATCCCAGGCAGGTGTAAATGCAGGCTGAACAGCGTGATCACATTCAAAAGGAAAAGAATTCTTCTCAGCAGGTCTAAAATGGGCTTAACTTTGCCTCCGTCTGCCATCTAAAGCAAGCATGTTAAAAGCTTTCTCGCTGCTTTCCTAGACCTAGGATGTTTGACGGTTATTAAGTCTAGGCAGTTATACATTTTTCATTTGTTTTCTTGTAGTCTTTCCCTGTAAATGTCTGTTGTTCTTTATAAGGGTAAGGTGAACTGTTAAATTATTTGTAGGCTTATATGAAAAATGGTGGCATAAATATGAACGGGGAAAGGACAATTAAATTGTCAATCTGAATTACCGTTTGACAGTTAATGGTCCACTAAAATTTCATAATTCCCATAGCCCTAAATAGAAAGATGAAAATTATATGTAATATTTGCTGACATGGATGAATAACTCCAAAATTCCTGAGGACATCCTTATTGTTCTTTTGTAAGGGGCCACAGTGACTAGTTTTCTTTGTCTCCTCTTCCTCGAGGTTGAGTCAAGTGTTTTATTTATATGTATTTTCTGTCATGAAAGCCCGAACCAAATAAACCAATAATAGTTTTTCTGTTTGTTCCAAACCATTAATAGTGATTACAGCCATATAGCTAAATGATTAAATGCTGTTCTTGCACAAATAATGAACTACAGAAACACAAATGCATTATAAATTCAGAGACAAAGGTCATATGCGACTCATGAATATGACTAGAATGGTAAATAGTAAGAAATAGTGACATGTGGCAGCAGCATTATCAAAAGACAAACATGCTTACCACATACTGTATGTTCACAAGTCGCTCTGAATCAAATCCAGAGGCTGTGGACCCGAAAGAAAAATATAACTAGGAATTATGTAGATAAGTGTGAACCTGTCTTGAAATGAAAGGCAAAGCTGGTTATCTGATATGACTTTCCCTCCAAAGCAAAACCAAAGCACATCTCAACTCTGCGTGTGTTTAGTGTATCAGTCGAAGGCAGCAACAGCAGTGGGAAGAGTGGGAAACTCATTTCAACCTGAACAGCTTTCTGATTATTCCCCAAGTTTTATTTTATTTTATTTTTTTTTTTAAACACCCCCCTTCAGCTCCTTCCAGCCCCCTTGACAATGTAACCAAAACTGGTGGCTCTGGCTGAGCAACGTATGAATACAAATCAGTTTTGGAAGAAGCGCTGCTTTCATTCACATCACACAGTCTCCTCCGTCTCTGCTTAAGATGCCTCAAAAAATGGACAGTTCATATCATTTAATTTAAGGAAGTTGATATCATATATATATATATATATATATATATATATATATATATATATATATATATATATATAAAAAGGGATGTAACGGTACTCGGCAAAATACTGAACCGTTCGGTACGACCTGCACGGGACAACACGCTTTTATGTCCCGCGTTATCTATGTTCCAATAACTTTGCATTGGACTTGCACGTGAGTGTGCGTGCCTGTTAGGCAACAGGCCCGTCACTGCATGTGAATGTCCACTCGCCTCCGCTCACTCACAGTGTTCAGCCTATCACACTTTGGCCGGTTGGCTGCAGCTCATAGATGCAGAAAAAAAAAAAAAATAAACAAACAAACAAACAAAAAAAACAAGCAGTCATGGCCAGCAGTAGCGGAGAAATTGGGAAAAACTTTTTTTAATCACCGGTGTGGGAGCATTTTGGTTTTGCTGTTGAATACAGCGGCGAGGGAGTGAAAACAGTTAACAGTTAACAGAACGCAATCTTCCACCTCCCTGAACCCGGATCTTACCTGCATAAGATCCAGCTGTTACCAGTTGTGCGTCTTGGCGCAGCTGATGTGCTTTTTAAAATACTGCAGAACGAATCTTTGGATGCGCATTTAAAGATCACGAACAATTAATGTTCCTGTCCTTCCTCGACCACCAACAGTTTCAGACATATTGGAAATAAAATCCTGCATCCAACCTTTTCCAGCTTGACACCAAAGACAAAGATCTCCTTGGTTTCCTCCACAGCAGACATCTGAATGAGATCATGCCACAGCTGTACAGACTGATGTGTCTGTCCGTGACTATTCCCACATCCACCACAACTGCTGACCAGACATCCTCTGACCTCAAGGGAATAAAAACGTCTGCAAGTAATACGATGATGCGTAATCGAGAGGTAGAGCCATTTTGCGATCCCGAATTCGTACCGAAACCGTGACACAAAAACCGTGATATGGACTGTACCGTGAGCCACCTGTACCGTTGCACCCCTAATATATATATATATATATATATATATATATATATATAGAGATATATATATATATATATATATATATAGATATATATATATATATATATATATAGATATATATATATATATATATATATTATATATATATATATATATATATATATATATCTATATATATATATATATATATATCTCTATATCTATCTATATCTCTATCTCTATAATCTCTATATCTCTATCTCTCTATCTATCAGCTAATAAAAGTCATAACAGCTCTCTGGATAAGGTCTGGTCAAAATTCCTGTGATTACCAGCAGACTCAGCGACTGAACTTCTAACTTCAATGAATATTCTATTCTCTGAGACTGATTCATTTAATTTGGCCTTTATCTGTGCATTGGTAATTTGTACATGACTCCATTCAGAATCATGTAGATGAAAAAAAGATCAAAACCTACCCTTAGAACATGTAGTATCACCCTGTTCGCTAATATTCAAGAAAAAATAATAATGATCTGGGCTGATGTGCAGTCACTGGAGATGTCAATGAGGGGAAAAATCATGCCATGTTTTTCACAAACCGACAATTTCCTAAGGTCTTGATCTCTGTGACATGACAATGATATAGCATGGTTACAGTACAACATCTCCCTTTTCAATGTGTCTTTACACCTCAGTTCATAGCAGCCAGTTTTATGAGGTGCATGAGTCACTCACTTCCACAGGCTGAGAAGCTCTCCATTTTCATGCAAACCTAATTTTGGGCACGAGTTCCACTCAATAACCCCTGAAAGACTGTCATTACCATATGAAAGAGTGTAAAACACTTCAGCTGACATCTCACTCTACTGCACAGCAAACTGAATGAAAAACTCTTGACCAGCAGTTTTATTTTCAAATACTTACATTTTCCTCATCTGCAATTCAGCCATGTTCAGATGATACTGATGTCTCTTTGAGCATGATCTCTGACACCACAGACAGGAATGCAGATATAGCTAGTGATTTATATCGTATATTGGCTCGACAAACTGTGGTCTTCACTGCCAATCAACGCCTTTGTGTTTTATTTGTCTTTTAAGATACTAATGATAAAACCATTGTTTTATATGGGCAAACCTTTACCAATATTTACAAATTTGCATATACCATATTGTGTTGTACCAAGTTCTGTTTCAGTGCTACTTAATCAGGAATTAAAAATGAAAATCAAACCTTTGAAATTTTAGCTGAGAAGAAGGAAAAAAAAAAAGTTGGATTTCCGAGACATGATACAAAACACCCAAGTACTGGTGGAGCATTTTTAGATCCTCTCTCACGCTCTCTTAAGATAACTGCACTGCTATATGAATGCTGATGTGAGTTTTGTTGTGGATGGAGGCCGTTAGAGATAAAGATGGGTTGAATAATTCTAATTCTAATCGGAGCTGAGACTGTGACATTATAGTACCTTGCAAAACAGAGTGATTTTTCTAGACTTGAATTACCCTAAACAAAATGACAGTGTTGTATTTTATTGGAGATTTGAGTTGGCAGTTGTTTCTGACACCCAAACATATCATTTTTGAGCACAGGAAAGGTGTTTTATGTATTGATTTACTTAATGCATCCCATTTATAAATGTTTATTGGAATATGTGATGAGTAGCTGCTCACCAGCAGACTGAGAAAAAACAACTTAACCTTAAAATATTTTTTTCTCCCAGACATGGTCTAATTTTTACTTCCTTAAGAACATTCAAGCTTTTATAAAGCAAGATGAAGAAGAGATGGTAAAACACTTGAATGGAGCACTTGTTCTGCCTTAACCCTGCAGATCAGACGTGATGTAACAGGCTTTACTCTACTTCAGGCCCAGACTGCTGATGCCTATACGATGTAATTCCCGACACCCGAAACACCCAAGACTTTAGTCTTGATACAAATTAATGTGTTACTTTGCTTCATCACTATTGCTTACAGCTATTAACAGACGAGGCACCGTCTAAGCATAAGACCTGTAAAACCTATATGTTACATCAGGTCTTAAAGTATTTCACAATGAATGGCATATTGGCTGATTTATGTTTTAAATGCATCACATCTTCAGGGAAATTAGGGACATTGTGGAACCATGATTAGCAGGAGGAGCAAATTAGTTTAATTTAGTCTGTTAGTCTAATTTAGTTGGAATATAGCAAGCGTCTTCAGTGGGGGAAAGAGGATTTTAAGAATAAGGATAAAGATAATGCATTTGGCACCAGTATATTACTATTAATCTTGCAAGACAGCTTAATAATTTCCTGAAACATCTATGTACTATAGCTCTAATGGCAAACCTCTCTCAGACTGGGCTAAATGAAGTGCAGTGCTCATGTTCATGGTAATGAAGTAACACGACCCTCATGTTTTTAAAGAGGCCACATTTACACCGATTCACACTGATTTAAAGGTTTGTCATTTTATTTTTGGGGTCCACGAGAGAACAAGCTTCTAAATCCAATAAAACATGTTATTTTTCTAGCAGTGTACATTGCTTGAGCACCACTTGTCCCTGTCTGATCCAATCACGCCATTTTAGACTAAGTAACTTTAAAAGCCCAGTCTGTTCTGACTGGTCTGCTGACTGGTTTAAATGTGCCAGACAGTAAATCATTTTGTTTGAGACATGCCCAGTAAAGTGCATGAAAAGAATATCAGCAACTAGTTGTGTCATAATGATGTACTGCTATAAATAAAACTTTTAAATAAATATGTTTAAGAGATAGAAATGACGATGGCTATTATTCTTTAATCATTTAACGATACAAACTACCACAGATGAGATGTGACAATGCATATATTTAAAGTACCTATAAAGAGGTTGTAGTCACACGCCAGCATTATATAAATCCTCTCATCTTAAATTAATGTCACTTCTGACACCCATAGACCTCTTTCAGCAAGTAATCATGACACTCTTTACCCTCCATTACAGCATGAGTTGAGTAAATATACTAAATTGCTTTCTTCTCGTAACAGGACAAGATGCTGTGTGTGCCTGAACCAGATAAGCAGCACACAGGGACCGTCCTCTTGGGCTGCAACTGCAGCTGATGATCTCCTAGCAGATGATGTGATTGGGCCGGACAGCGCTGCTGTGCTGCTGGTATCAGCTCACAGCAAATAAGGCCTGAACACATGCACCGTCTGATAAGAAAGCTACTCTCAAGAGCACAAAAGGTGTTTGAAAGTTTAGCCTTCATTTCTTTTGTGTTTCAGCTCAATTTATTCAAAAATTCCCTTCTTCAAATGCACACAAAGTGGTCTTCGAGTAAAGGCAATGCAGATGGGCAAGTTAAGTTTACAAAAACACTGGAGTATGCCAACATGTTTAGCTCTGGTGAGCCTGCTGAAGATGTTTGAAACTCAATTATTCACTACTGCGCCAAATGAGAATGGCATTTGAAAAATTTATCATGCTGAACTTGTGCAATGGCTGTTTACCAGCGCTGAAATTGAAAACCATTTACTGTGCACTATGCTAAAAACGGCACGACGTAATAACATTTTCTAAATTAACTTGGCAGAAAACAAACACCACAGGTGCACTTGATTGATGCCACCTATCTGTTATACAACGAGTGTATTTCTTCTGTAACAACTTAAGTGAACCCTGAAAAACTGATGCTTGTTTTTGTTTCATTTTTTTTTCCATATCTCTGGTAATTTTTTTCAACTCACTGTCGGCTCTAAAAGGTCTTGTGTGCCAGTGTAGCACATAGGCTGACTCCACAGATCCTGAAGTGACAAGATGGTCATTTTTAGCCAAACTCACATTTATGGTCAAGAAGGTCTCACACACAATACGCAAGTTCTCCAAGCTGCCCTTGAAGTCATCCTTTTAAGACTTTTACCTTTTAAAACCACCATCTTGTCAAAACTAAATCACACTGAGTAAAAATTCAACATTTCTTATTCCAGTCTGTGTATTCAGCAAAGCAGACCTTTCCCCTTAGTGTTTCTGCCTTTCTGTCTTCCCAAATCCATAAAGAGCCTTGATGGTTACGCTCTACATTACAGAGACAGAAATTGCTTCCACATCCAACCCAGTAATGTGCATGAACAATAGCAAAGCATTAGTTGACTGGCAATAAATATCTGAAAAGAGGTACTTTACTCCTGGAAAATATACCAATAGGATTTAAGCAAGGAGGAGAGCGGACTAATTTTACCAGGACTGTCGGTGAATGCTCATAAAACTGTGAAAAATAGTGGAAAGTGCTCTTATGGCAAGACAGATCATTATAGAAATTAATAAGAGCACTTTATAGATTGAGCCAGCATGTACACTTGTTCTTTCCTGTATTCAATATAAAAGGCACATCCTAAAGGCTAACTGCAATTAGAGCTTTTCTTGTTTGACTGTAAAAGTACCTGGAAAATGTGAGTCCTAAACTACAGGCACGCTCAGAACATTTAAATGTCATTTGGATAATAGATCAATATCCGGGCTTCTTTGATTAACTGCTTTGAACACTGACAGACCATACATAGTAGAAAGGAACCATCAGGTGAATTTGATTTTAATGACAATTCTAATTTTGAAAGGAGGAAATGTTAGTCAAACTAACATAATGAACATAGCCTGACAGAGCAGATTTTACTTTAAGATATTCTTTCTCTAAATAATGAGCCACTTTCACCAGGGGAGCTGAACATAGTTTGACTTTGAGGAAAATGTGGAGGAACGACTGCTGGTCCTTTTCAAAGAACCAGGATCTAAAACATTTAAGAAACAAAGATAAAGACTGCAACAAATAATGAATGCAAATTTTCATTCATTTGTCAACAAGCTTCAGGTTTATCTCATGCCTATTATTTCTCCCAATCCATTCTTCAAAAAAAGAACAGAGGTACTGTACAGCCATCTCAGGAAAAAGTAATATCATTAGGGGGAACTAATGGCTTTTCTATATCAAGCATTAAGTTCAATCCATTACTGCTCTATAAGACTATAAGAGCAATCAGCAAATCAATAAACTGGAACAATAAGATACCACAAGTAAAAGAACCCCTTAAACACCTCTAAAAAAAGAAAAGAAAAAGAGTTAAAAATAATCAACAAGCAGGCTGTACCTCGGGGCTGCAGGGCTGCTGCCAATCTACAGTGAGTGTTGATTAATCAATACAAGGTGGATGAAGTGATTTGATTGTACACACTGTGAGGAAATAGAAACTGCAACATAAATTTAATCCAAGAGTAATGAGCAAAGCCTGCTAAACCAGATCCTGTGGCATTAACAGGCTTAAAAACAATAAAACCATGCACTGGTCCATTTTTGTGTGTGTCCAAACACACAATTTGAACTTTTAATTTACCCAAGGACCTTATTAATGTAATCAATATAGTATTTGTTTTTTTTGTTTTTTTTTTTTGGATCACAGTTATTTTCCTCTTTTTCTATTTTGTTCCTCAATATGAGACAACACAACTGTAAGATACAAAGAAATCAAGTAGCAGGAATAGAAATGTGTAAGATAAATATATGACAGATTGAATTATGTTTAACAGATAGCACTGTCATGTTATTTTCACAATTTCTGAGATCCTCAACTCAAAAGACCAGATTGCCAAGGCATCTCGGTAGATAAAAGCAGATTGTGTTCACTGTTCTGATTTACAATCAGTGACTCTTTTTTTTTTTTCACTCCACATTTTATGATGGAAGCTTAGTAATAACAATATGGCAGTATTACTGTCAACCCATTAGGCTCTGTAATTAAAGTTATATTTGTTAAAAATGTACTGAATATAGCCTTGTCTACTCTGCATAATTTTAATTTCCAGACTTAAATCTACTACGCTAACAAATACATAATTATTGTAGAATTATCATTAGAGTTGATTTGCTGTTTATAAAATACGACTAATCTGAACTTAAAGCTCCCCATAATAAACTTTTTCTCACTTTTAAAAAGTTTAAAATTGACTTAAACTCTAATATACCCAGAGGAGTCATACCAGGAGCTTCTGGATCCCCCCCCCCCCCCCAGACAAACTTTCTGCTCATGCAAGCAGAATTTGTATTTGAAAATTGATCCTCCAAACTCCAAGTGCAGATCAACCCACTCCATGCATTTATCCTGATGTGGGGTCAGCCCTGCCCCCCTTAGACATGAATAATTTCAAAAAGAAACATACTCTAATCTAAAAACACACCCAGGGAGTTTGTGAGTTGCAATCAAAGTGAAACGACTAATGTGTTGCTTGATCAATTTGAATAGGGATCAAAATTGCAAAATATGGGACCTTTAATAAGAAAGTTGAAGGGTATAAAAATCTGATTTGCATTGGTTTGCTATTCAAAGATACTCATCCTGATAAACTGATGGTGGTTGGCTGATCAGAAGAATGGCATGTTGTGCATCATTTTTAAATGCTTGTGTTTGTCTCTGTAGTTGAAGCATCAGCGGGGAAGCGTTGTGTAACCATAGATTTGATAAACATTTAACAGAGCTGATTTGTCTCAAACAACCGAGTCCAAAAGTCAAACTATGTTATTCAAACCTATTCGCATGTACAACACCAAGACTGCAACATCCACAACTGATGGTGGACAATTTCAAAAGTGTTGTCTGTTGAGGGTCTGAAGCAGTGCTGTATGATGAAAACCTGTGTTACTTAACCACATTAAAGACATTTAGGTGAGATGTACCCAAGTGTAGGAAAAGTGTGAGGGACAGTGGGAGTAGATGAGTGGGAGAGTTGGGGCTCAAATATTAGAAACAGGTTTCAGAAAGCATAGGTTCTGAAAACATGTATTTTGAAGGTAAAGGAAGAAGAACATGTTAAAGTGCTCATCTCTGATTTTACTCTTTACCTTTATATGTTGTTAAAAATAGCAAATTACTTACAGGGGCTGCACAATACTAAAAAAAAAAAAACATGATATATAAGTGACTATTGTGATATTGATGTGACTTGTGACATGAAAAATACTTCAGTTTATAATGATTTTCTGCTTTGCTGCTAACAAGTCTAATCAGCCAATCAGAAAGGCGCTTAAAATAGAATACTGGGAACTGGGAAAACAATATTGTTAAACTCAATTATAAGTGTAGAACAGCTTGCGGTGACCAACTTTGTTGAATAATCTGCAGTTCTTCTTTGCCAATGCTTAACTAGCTCCTCTATTTCTCGTCTGTCATCACAACACTCAGCGCCAGAATCTAAAGCAGTGAGCCCCCCATCTAATTGGCTACATATTTTATTGACATTCAGACCTTGAATGCATGGACCTTGGAAATGTAACAGAATACCACATACCAGATCACCATCAGAATATTGCAGTCCAAGCAGTTTTTTTTTTGCAATATTAAATACTGTGTGTGTTAATATCATCGTGAATTATATAGATCCTATACATAAAGCAATCTGACATGATGCATGAATGGCTTCAGCACATCAAGCGATGACTGATCTCTACTTAACAGAAATTAGCTCTGACAATTCTGATCCAAGCACTGTTATTTCTAAGTCACTTTTATTAAATATTTTAATTATTCTGAGTTATTTTCCCTTAGCACCTTTTTGTCCATCTTCAACGACAGCTCAGTAAAACTGTTCACCTGCAATGCAGTGGTTCTGCTCAGTGAAGCTCATGAGGACTGAGGATAGACTCCCAGTATGACACCGGTGCTCAAATATCATTGGTTCCTGCAGTGATATGAGGGAAATGCTGCTGGTGGATGTTATGAATGTTTGTCACTATGTTAAAACAGACCTTTGTTTCTTTGCTGTGAAGGTCCAGAGGTATGATGAGTGGAGGCAATCCGTCCCACCCCCCCTACTGCCCCATATGCCCTTCTAGAGGAAAGACAGATTGCAGATTTTTCCCATCACCTGTGCAGGGGCCGGAGCTCATGACACCTGCTCGGCGAGCACGGTTTAGTGCTCTCCCTGTAACCTAACGTATGGGCCTATTGATGTGCTGTGACTGGGCCGGGCTGATCCTACCCAACACACATTAAAGCCAGCTGTTCGGTTTCATCTGCCTGTGTGTGAGCTCTCACAGCCACAAACTGATAGTAAACACAGTGCTCCAAACATAACGGCCCGTCTACCTTCACCCCATGTCCTGCTGCTCACGACACCCTCATCTCACAGCCTCTGACTTAATCAATGTGGAAATGTTTAATTGAGTCCGAGAATGTTGCTGATGGGGAAAAAAATCTAACTCACTGCAAGTACGTTAATTGCGGTCTTGATTACATCCGTCTAAGAAGATAATTCTGGGACTGAAGAATCAGTGAGACTTAATAGAATGGCTTGTACCATTGCAATTCAAGGAGTTAACAATGCAACCTAAACACTACAAATTGAAGGCTGCTTTGTTTGACACTGATGATTAGGATTACAGAATGAGATGATTAGTGAGTGCATGAAAATAAACAAAAGCGCCTTGATAAATGAAAGTGAAAACAATCCAAACTCATCAAGTAATCAGTTAAAAAAATAAAAATAAAAAGCAAACAAAGTCAGACATTTGCTGTTATCCAAATGTGATCTACCAGATAAGTCAACAAGATCGGAGCCATGGGGAGGCTCTACCTACCCTGTTGAGAAAGATGACGGAGACGCCCTTTTCAAAGTTTGAGCTCGCGAACCCCTGAAAGGTCTGTTCATGCCCCTGCCGGCATGAATAATCACCCCCAGCTCCCCTGTAATGTGCTGTGGATGATATATTGGGCCACATTTATTACTGCTCTGCTTCCACCTGGCTGGGAGCAGCAAGTCCTCCATTAATAAAAAACCCAAGCGCCAACAAGATTTCTCTACAACTTATGACTGCAGGCTTAGATCCACTGTTAAAACTGTGCGACTTAATTGGTAAAAATTAGAGTCAGACATTTTGCCTCTAATAAAGCATGATGTAGAGTTCCTTTTGTTTCTTATTACCAGCATCTATAACATTTCAGGGTCTCTTGCACTGCCGGTTCTTGGCCACTTGTCTTTGATGGTTGTATTGTGAGATTCACATCATCTCAGAAGGGTGAGAAAGCAACAGCGCAAGACACATCCAGCTTTAGCTAGTTAACACAAATGCTGTTACTAACATTTGAAGATTAGCTGTGCAGGATAACACATTCTTATTTAAATGGTAATATGGGATTAAAACAGCTAGCAGTGGTTTTACAGGATTAAAGTGCCTTTACATGCCATCCTTTAGCTACAAATTAAGTGCACAAATCTGCCTGACAAACATGTCACACCAGCGACTTAAAAACAATGCCTGGAGTTTCTGATATCTGGGTGCTTGTGACATAAATAGAAGAAGGCGTGTTGAGGAGATGAGACTCTGGCACATTCTGCGCGGTCAGGAGAAGAAGAAATTAAATGACAATGAACGGATTAGTATAGCAATCCGTAGCCTGACGTCCAAGCAACACAGTATTTTGTTGATAATGACTTCTTAGTTTCATTTTACTTTTGACTAAGAAGAATTACTGAAAAGTGATAAGACTGCTTTCTGCTAGGATGGATTAAAAAAAAAAAACAACAACCTTGCACCTTTGATGATATTAAATGATATTAAATGGCCTATGTTCTCCTCTCCATTATGTGCAACGCTGCAAGTGTTGCAAATGTAGGCCTGTAGTTGATAAAGGTCATCATTGTTAGGGGCTTGTATGTATGCTGGGATAGCCTTTAGTGTTACAATACCATACACAGATGCTGAAAGCCCTCAATTACCCACAAAGAAAAATGTTACTAGCAATTGCACCTGCAGGGCAAATGAAAAAATAGTGCATATACAGTGATCCCTTGCCAATTTGCGCTTTAAGTACCGCGGTTTAAGTTATTTGCAGATTTTTCAGAAATATATAATATATAATAAAAAAATCGCCCAAACATCACAGGATGTGT
The DNA here is from genome assembly GCA_018398805.1 of Hirundichthys speculiger. Taxonomy (NCBI): domain Eukaryota; kingdom Metazoa; phylum Chordata; class Actinopteri; order Beloniformes; family Exocoetidae; genus Hirundichthys; species Hirundichthys speculiger. The sequence continues at coordinate 1,904,883 of JAGFBZ010000895.1, forward strand.
GCGTTCTCTCACAGCGAAGAGAACCCGTTCGCAGATTTTGATTTTTGCGGGGGGGGTGCCGGTCCCCATTCATCCCCAACAAGGGATGACTGTCTAGGATTTGTACATTTGTGTGCATGAAGCATCCGTCTGAGAGGTCTCAACATGAATCTATTTAGATCCATCCTCAGAGAAATTTCTTATTTGCTCAATTTATTACACTGTTTCATTCTATAGCGAGCGGCCAGGCAATTCACAAGCCGCTTGATTGAAATCATTGCCACAAGAAGAACCTATCACACACTCTCAAAGAAACAGCTATTCTGAAAGTGAGTGAGTCATTGATTTTCAGCAGGAAATCATCAGGGCGAATCTATGGTAAATGAGACAGTTGAGATGGTAAACGGTCTAGTTCAGCAGGGTATTCAGTTATCACTATATTCTGTATGAGTCAGACCACAGTGTCCAGCTATGTTCAAGCTTGTGGTTAAGTGACTACCAGTCTCTCACAGAGGGTGTTTGCTCCATCTCTTTGGAGGAGGTGCTAATAGGAAGCACCCTCCAGTGAACAGAATATGATGAGAAAGAGTTAGAAAGAAACTGTTATCTCGCTTTAAAAATCAGAAAAATACAAACAAGAAAGCAGTAACTGAACCAACAAGGAAATCCTACTTTAGGTTATAAAGAAAAGGACTGCTCTATAAAAATTAGCTGCTTTGGTGTTTGATTTGAATTTCTTAAAGGATTTTCTCTTTTAAATTACACATGCTCAGGTTAGATGATCTAATAAAGAGCTGACAGCTCAAAGCCAGTTCAAAAAAACCCTGTTTATCCTTCGCAACAAATATGACATCTTCATTGTTAATTACTTGTTAATTACTTGTTCTCATGTAAAATCATGATTTGCGCTAACATACAGTATAGATTAAATTATATTTTCCAAATAGCACAAATCCTTTTGTTTCACTGTCTCCAACTCATCAAAACCTGTCTTTGTCAGTAATGAAATTATAAACATCCAGCAGCAAAAACACATTAAACAGCGATAGAGCCTGCATACTTGAGAATAATGCGTTTGGCTGCTGTGCTGCTGACAGAGAGAGATAAAGATTGAGGCAGAAAAACCTTCTTGTTCTGAGTGTGGATGTCCTTGGTATGGAAATGATTTTGAGGCTAAAGAATCCATGATGATATCTGGTATCGTGCCACTTTCTTCCAAGAATTGTTTGGATGTCAGCTTCTGTTTTTGTTCCAGGCTTTTAGGCACATTGTGAGGGAAATATAAATTCACTTCAGACACTACAGAAAAACATGTGACATATATGCAGGACTTTCAAATCTTTGATAATTGTATTTTAAAATGTTCAATACCTTACTAATACTTGATGAAAGCTATTCTGGTACGAGCTATAATTAATAGTAAAAACTCAAGGTGACAAGTTAAATGCTGAGATTGCTTGTGCATTCTGGGTTCTTCTGTAGGCGTATATAAAAGATATAATAAGCCTGAAATTTCAGATAAGCTATGACACTTAAAATTTGTTAGGCTAGGTCAGCTTGTAGTAGTTTGAGGTTATATAACTGATTGACTTGTCTGGCCTAAGGCTACTTGTTAGCTGTGATGGATGTGTGCCAGAACCGGACTGTAGAAGGCAAAGAAAATGCTTAGTTCAAATGTCCAAATGCAAATCAGTGAGTGAAGTACTCTTCTCCTTACAGCGCTGGAGGAAGGCATCAGCAGGACAAAAGGCCAGGTGCTGCACCTCCCTGTGCTTTACCCAATGCTTGGCAAAGAACAAAAATGCTGGCAAGTGCAAAGTGTTTTGTGGTGCGAATGTGTTGAGCTGTGTGTACACAACTGAGTGCACGTGTGACTGGTACTTCCAAACAGCTTAAGTGAAACTGATAAGCAGCAGAAATGGGGTTCTGCAGCTCACAAGCCGCTTCCAATGATCGCTGGGAATTCATTGCTCCAACTGTCAGGCAGGAAGAGAAGGTGGAAAGTGTATTTAAAGGATTTTCACAGTCCTTAATGCTATTTATTACATCTCACAGCTGCACCAAGGAGTGGCTGCATGTAATTGCAGCTATGGATCTTTTGGCTTGAAGACAACCAATCAAGATGGATTCCTTTTCTGCAGCTGGGATTGACCGTGAGTGAATCTTGGTGACTTAGAGAAGGGACATTATTTAACATAGACCCAAAGTGACATTAAGGAGCATTAGGTTCCGGGATTGTTAAAGCACTTGTCGCACTCCAAAGGCATCCATCTGCACAACGCTGGGTTCAATCAATAGATAAGTAATCGGCTGCAATGAGAACCGGCGCGCAGTATTACTCATGGACTCTGTCCTGAATCAGCCTAGCGAGCGGAGCAGTAGAGAGCAAGCAGCTCCATCGTGAGGCAACTTATCTCTCAGCTGAGCATGACGGTATCGACAGGCCAGAACTAAGAGCACCTTTGTATTGCTGCGATCACTCACAGGGATTGTGCTTTCATGTTACAATCTTTTCTTGCTAAGAAGTCGGTGCTCCAGATAAAATGAGTAGAAACATGCCTTCACTACAATCCACATAAACCTCAAGTGGTACAATCTATGACGCACACATCCTTTAAATGCTATATTGGTTTGATAAAACAAGTGAAACAAGTGCCTACAGTGTAAATCAGCAAAGGTAACACAGCAGCCCGAGTGTGGCTTTGTTATAATGCAATATGTGACATTGCCTCCCAGACATTTAATTTTCTATTAGGAGCTGTGAAGTGCTGCACGTGAAATGATGGGATTGTGACTGGCATGGATAAAGCCGATGTGTAGGAAGCTGTGGGAAACTGCACTAAAGTAATGGTCAGTGTTTAGGAATGACTGACAACCCTCTTAATCTCAACTCCAAGATCCACTTTCTCATCAAACAGGACATTTTTAGACTTAGATTATTCTTGTAAGCAAGCTCTAAGTAGGACAAAAGTAATTCCTTTCCTGATTTGGATCACCTATAAAAAAAGTTCATTATAAAAGGATATTTGGACTAATTCAGTTGCACCTACTTTCTAACGATGTTTTACATCACATAAAAGTTGATACTTGCTATTTAAAAGACTACAACTCTGCTCCACTATCATGCATTCAATGTCATATTTCTTTCGGGGGGGGGGGGCTGAACAAAGACCCAAGAAATATGATAGTGATGTTTATTATTGACTGAAAAATAAAAGCTTAATGCAAACAATATCATCATTAAGCTATAAGAATATGCTCAGTTCACAGATCACTAACTAATTCAAATGTTTCCAGTGCTTCATCTGGCTTCTTGGGAAAAATCAATCACCCGCTGTGTCTCACTTTTACACATTATAGAAATAGGTCCAAATTGTTAAGCAGTAGTAGCAGCACTAAAAGCAAAAATGCATCCAATTTATATAGAGAAAATCACTGATATGCCCACAAGTGTCTAATGTAAAGAGGCAGCAGTGATGCCTAGGGACTTCACAGAGATTTGTGCTGCTGCAGCCGTTGCAAAAACTGAATCTTACGGAAACTAAACTGTCTCAGCATTGTTAAAAAAAAAAAAAAAGAAAACACTGACATAAATTTAACAACCAAAACAGGGATATCAAGGGCTTCAAAGGGAAAGGCTAATGTGCTTCACTGCATAACAATACAATAAGTCCTCTCATGTTCTGCATAATAACCTTCCCCACAGATGTAATTACTGCAAACTAGAATGGTCATACCTGCCGTCTGCAGCATTAAGAAAATGAAAACAGCATTTGATGCCATAATGACGAACTTAAAGTGCATTCTGGGTTCATAGAAAATATTCATAATAGATACAAAACCACTTAATCATCTTAAGTTGTTTTTAAATTGCAATGGAAATTCATTTTTTCCTTTTTGTTCAGAAAGGGCCCCATTTAAACAATACACAAGCACACACCAAAGTCATAGATCAAGTCAGCACTGTGATGCTGACGGCTTTCCTGCTGGGTTTGTTGTGAGCGGATACGGATAGCAACACAGCCGGGAGCCAGAAGTATTTGGACAATGACACCGTTTTAATGACATTGCCTTTGTATAGCACCGCAATGGATTTAAAATAAAACAGTCACTATGCGATCAAAATGAAGACTTACAGCTTTAACTAAAGAGGTTTCACGAAAATATGACATTTACCATTTAGAAATACAGCTATTTTAAGCAAAGTACCTCCGTATTCAGGGGCACAAAAGTATTTGGACAAATTGACATTGCTGTAAATGTATCTGTAGTTTTCAATAAAGTAGCCAATGACTGAAGTCTGGAACCAACTGACATCACAAATTCTTGAGTTTCCATGCTGTAGATACTTTATTAGGCCTTTACTGCAGTTACCTATTTGCTTGTTTGTGGGCCTTTGAGCAGAAAGTTTCACCTTATCCTTAGAATTCATCTTGCTACTTCTGTCAGCAGTCATATCAACCCACACCCCAGTGAGCCTGTTCAACTGGCAGCCATACTGCTACATGCTACGCCGCTGCCTCCAACATGTTTGATGTGGCATGTGTTGGATCATGAGCCGTTCCTTTACTGCTCCATACCTTTCATTCTTCTCATGCTTCTCATCATTCTGATTCATTCTTGGTTTCATCTGGCCAAAGAATCTAACTGTAGAACATGGATGTTTTCTGTAATCTGGCTTTCCTGCTCTAGACTACTACCTTGTAGTAAACCCTCTATATTTACAATTATGAAATTGTGCCATGATTAGATATGTCTACCTTGACTCTTTGTTTGTCTTTCATGGTCTTCCAGCCATTTTATTATTGCTGAGCTTATCAATACTTTTTTCCTTTTTCATAAATGACTTGCATCACTTGCACTGAGATCTTCTTGGACTCGATATTCGCAGTTCTATTCAAACAGCTGCCAGATGCCAATGTACACCCCAGAACATTTATCTGCTTCATTCGTCTTAAAGTAAAAAGGAAAAGGACCACACATGGCCAATCAATGTTTTCAGTCAGTATATATATATATAATATAATATATATATATATATAAATACGAGGCATGCCACAATTCACTCAACTCATGATACAATTCGAATCATTATTCATCATAATACAATCCAATTTACGATTTGAATCATGTACAACACAGATGACTGATTTTTTTATTTTCACTATTATTTCTCCAACGCAGCCTTTTCCTTTTTAACAATACTGCAGTGTTTTCTCTTACGCTCATTTCAATACAGTAGATTAGAACTAGCAGCAAATGACAAAAAAAAAAAACAGAAAAAAAAAATCAGTTTTTTCTTTTTTTTTTTTCAATACTGTTTTTTTCTTATCCTCTTTATACCTTCATAGCAAATGACTGGAAAGTGGAAACTGTTTTATCAGCTCTTAAATCCTGTTTTTGTTTTTCCCTTTCCTTTTTTGCAAAAGGCCTACTCCCCTCTTTTCAATAAATCAGTACAGTATCAAGATTGTTTTTTCCTTTAGTACATCACAAGTCAACTCTACTTTAAGGCAGGCATAAACTAAGACATACAAACATAGCAAGACTGGTCTTTTCTTACTCTTTCCAAATCAATATTGCATCAGAAAATGCTTTTTTTTTTATTCCCGAGGTAAATAAGCCAGACACAAACTAAGGCATATTTATTTTTGTCTGAACAAAAATTAAATACCAATTTTACTAAATTACCATATTGGCCCAAATATAGGACGACCCTGATTATAAGGTGACCCCATTTCTCGCATATCATTTTGGGAAAATAAAAATATGATGAAGACAATAAGGTTATTCATAAACTATTTTTTATTGTACAATTACTAGAGAAAAATAAATCACACAGAGATAACATTCTACTGTTTTATTAAACATTTTAATGATTTCATCTTTTTTAGCAAGTATGGTACCATACTTAAGGTAAGGTACATGTCAGGTTTCCATGTTATCTAAGATCAAGGTATAGTACTATTATAAACTTTATTGTCTTAAAATTTGAGACTATGACTATTATCTATTAATCAGCAACAACCACGGAGTTCAATAACTGCATTAATAATGTCAATAACTGCATAACCATCAAAGTCAACTTATATTTGGTTTCAAGAACAACAATAATTCAGTCTGTAAAAAAAAAAAAAAAAAATCTGGACTGCAATACAAGTTTCAAACCCCTTTGCTCAAGACGGTTTCGTGATCCTCCATTTTTGATTAAATCCTGCTCACATGCGGTCAGTGAGACACTCATTCGCTTACTGTTTATTTAGGTGCGGCTCTATCTAGTGGCACAGATGTGTAACGGCATTAGCACATAGCATGTCACATGTAGGGCAGCATATAGTGATTGAACAAGAACTAGTTTAACTCGAGTGTGCCCTCTACTGGCCTGGAGGCCATATTGCGATTCATGGCTTAAGTAAATCAATTTGAATCATATTTTAAAAAATTTATGTAAAAAAAATTTATTTTTCTAAAATCGCAGCATGCTTAATACACACACACACAATTTATACACATATATAAATTTATATATATATAAATTGTGTGTGTGTATATACACACACACACACATATATATATATATATATATATATATATATATATATATATATATATATATATATATATATATATATATATATATATATATATATATATATGAGGGCTGGGTAATGATTAAAAATTTTTAATCCCGATTAATCGCATGATTTTTCCCTGATTAATCACGGAAAATCAAATAATGAATTCAAAAGTAGTGTAAAGGTCACTTTTATTTAAATGTCCTGCTGCCATGTGAACTAAAGTGCCATAACATTTGTTGTTCAAACACTTTTAACATCAACACTTGTCAGTAACATATTTAGTGTCTATATATATTTATTTTTATCATATTTTTAAATCTCATCTTAAAAAAATGTCAAATAAAATAAAGCTTATTGCCACTGCCAGGGCATTAATGTCATCCTGTTTTTTATGAAAAATAAAAAAAAGTCTACCAACAAAATCCTATGCCAGTCAATGTCTTCTTTGGCAAACTGTAAAATCTTCAGCACATTTTTTTTTTTTTTTTCTAACAGTGGGATTTTGCGGGTACTTCTTGCTGATCTCTTGGCTTCATATTGCTGTCTTCTAATTCTTACAGCACTCACAGGTAGATCTTCTTTAGTCACCCTGGAGCTGATCATTGGCTGAGTCTTTGCCATTTGGCTATTTTTCCTTCAATTTCAATGATACTTTACCGATTTTGGTTGCCTTTTTTTTTTTTAGATGATTTTAGCTATAGAGCCTGTCGGTTTCGACATGTCTGTTTTTTCAGCTCTCTAATCAATTTTCTAATCAAAGTACGCTGTTCCTCTGACCAAGGTCTCGAACAACTCACTTTTACTCAGAGGTTTAGAGAAATGGATAATAACCAGCACAACATTTGATGCCTTTGTCCTTTAATAAGAGTCAGCTGTTTGACACCTGTTTTTTTTTTTCTCAAAGAATGAATGACCTCACTCACTGAACTCCACACTGCTATTCTTTGAACAATCCAATATTCCTTTAATTTTCACTTTCTGTAAAGTAATAATTAATTTGATAGATTTCTCTCCATGTTTTGACTTGGAATAGAATGTGCAGTGGTCCTATGCATTTATGTGATTGGAAATAAAAGCAATAATAAGATTTCTCACTTTTTAAAATGCACAGCTATTATTTTGAATACAACTATGACTTACTGACAATCATTTGTTTCATTTATTTAAATGAATCAAAAGATACTTAGCATGTAAAATTTGTGTAAAAGGCTAATTTACCACAAAAAAATAAAAAGCTCTCCATCTCACAATTTCTCTCCAGACATAACATAATAGCTGAGTATAAAATAAGACACAAAACCTATAAACCAATCACATCGATTAGGCCTCCTAATAGAAAAACTTGTAATCTTTCCCTGGTGCCATCACTGTATTTACTAAAGACACGTCATTCTTCTGGTGATAGTAGCTATTGATTTTCAGGCCACTCTGCTCTAAATATCACACTTGTACAATGGAGCGGACACAAAGGCTATTCTCTGAATTAAAGTGCTGCCTAGGAGGTGCACTGCTCCAGAAATTTAAAAGAATTTATGATGCGAATTTGAAGGCTATTCAGTAGGCCAATTGTAGCTTATCCAGCAGTACACACCTCTGATGGAAGAGCTTCTCTTGTACTGGAGACACTATAAAAAGAATAACAATGTGCTAAATGTGCTAAAACGAGGTGAAGATTACAATAAGTAAGAATTTTCAGGGCCCTAAACTTGGAGAATTTTCTGCAGTCGCTCATCTTGTTTTGTGCTGAACTCAACGCTCAACTGTCCGACCAAAGCTTCTCTTTCTGTATGTTGCAGAGGTTTGATTACTTCCCATTTTCCAGCTCATTAATGAAGACTTATGCTGCATTAGTAATGAATGTGTCCTAGTTGAAACATGATCAAGTTTGTGGCCTTGCTGAGTGCCTTTTCAAGCAGGTGATTACTTTCACCTCAGTGGTTCGTTTCACTGGTGTGGCTGCAGGAAGCCACTGCAGAAGTCTGGAAAAGAAAAGGGGAATTCTAGCAGAGGAACCTAATTACAAAAGGATTGGTTTGAAATGTTACACTGAAAGCACGAGACACGAAATTAAAAAAAGACAGAACTGAAATGCACTCAAATATATCTTGGATTAACAAGCTTGCTTACGTATAACATTTCATAACTCTGTGAAATTGTCATGGCCTGGTCGGCCATGGCAGCCCTGTGTGTGTATGTCTGTGTCTAGTTGGCGTCTCTCCCTGTCTTTAATGATTCCTGTTTTACTTTGAAAGGTCTATCTTGTCTCCATTGTGTTCTGCTTTGCTTCCTCCCTCTTGTTACCTTGATTCCCTGCACCTGCCTCTCATTTGTTCCTCTGTGTATTTAAGTCTTGTCATTTTCCCTTGTCCTCTGTGGCTCCATTTAGTCTTCGTGGAATGTTTGGTGTTGTGCGTTCCTGCCTGTTCCCCGCTCCTCACCCTGTCTCTGGAGTTTTCAGTTAAGTTGGTACTTTTGTATTTTTGTGTTTCTTAAACTTTTGGATTTTGGATTTTTGCATTTGTGGTTTTTGGATTCTTGTTTTTTTGTGTTTTTGTTAATACACCCATTTTTGTGTTGTACTCTTGCTCCTGGGTTTTCCCTTAACACCTGCACAACATGACAGAAATGGTCAAGTAAGGCCTTGTAAAAAATGAATATTCTTATCAAGCTGCAACAAGGAATATAAACAGCTGAGAGGCCAAACAGTAAGATACGTGTTTCAGCCAAAATCTCACTGCATCCAAGTTCTGCAAATGGGACTATTGATGCACATCAGTATTCACTAGGACTCAGCCATTCCTAAACTTCCAGAATGCCAAGGCCCAATTTGAAATGTGAAAAATCTCCGCAGCCCACTGAAACCTTTAATCACAACTGTGATCAACATGCAGGACTAGAAGCTATGTTCTGACATTAATGTAAGGGGTCAACAAAAATAAGGTGACACTTGTCATATTAAGTTAAGATGACGGTAGTAAAACACTTAACTGGTTTGTTTCGTTATTTCTTAATGTTTTTAAATCATGTTGTTAATATTTTACAGTAATTAAAAACATATTTCAAAAAAATCAAGGATTTAAAATATATTTGTTTAATTTTAATGACCTCTCACGGACCACCTGCAGTACCTCGACAGCCCACCAGGGGGGCGTTGCCCACACTTTGGGAATCACTGCACTAGGATATCCATGCCGACATCTATTTCATATTGCATACTCCTGTACCAATTATTCTATATTTCACCAGTGTGTGCAGTAATTACAGCTTATGCCAATTTTTTACAGGTCTACATGTCACTTCATATGACTTCAGTCATTGAAGGGAACCCCCCCTCCCATGCTTTTTTAAGTTTTTGAATAAATATACATGCACGTTGGGATTACATGATAGGGTTAATGACAGTCTGCGGCAGTTCAGACTTCAGCTACATTGAAAGTGATGCCTATATGTTACTAAGTCCAGCAGTTGTCACAAAATATTATGAAAAAGTACTAAAAAAACTAAACTAAAAAAGAGTCATTCAGACGTAACATTTGGACATTCAATTGTCATCCAGCTAATGGAAACCAGTGTAGGTTGGAGAGGGGCTAATGACTGAATGCCATCACTTTAACAGATTGATGAGTCCAATATTATTTATGAAAACAGCCATGAAGCCTAAAACCAGGGGAAACAGCCTGACTGCCTGAAATTAAAAATTACCATCTCTGCAGACACTAATTAACACAGTATATTGTTTTGCTTTGTAATTTTGACTCCGAATGAACACAGCACTTCTGTGCTGGTGGCGTTTTGTCTTTTTTTTTTTTTCCCCTCTTCAAAAACAAAAAGGAATTAATTCAAGAAAAAAAACAAAAAACAAAACCAGAAACATTACATTACTCACATCTCAAATTTCTACATATTTCTACATACTGTTTTGTAAGGTCTAGCTCTAGTGCTAAACAAGACACCAAGATTACCTAATGGCTCCAAAGAAGCATTAATATTGGGTGAAGTGGTTATCTGACAGCCCTCTCCTGGTCTGTTCTAGGAGTGCTCATTTGCAACTTTAATTCCACAAATGGACTCCAAAGCTGTGTTTAAAGGCAGCCAGACAGCCTTAGCTATGACAGCTCAAAAGCAGTTTCCTCGTAATAAATAGCCTCATGCTGCATAATCAAGTCACATGTACATTACTGTCTACTTGAAAGCTCCTCTGAAGCCCATGTAGTTGCAAAGTTGTATTAAAAAATGCATCTCATGTGCTTTTTTTTCCCCCAGCATACACATGCTGTATTTGTAATTTACAAAGAAGCACAGTGGTACAAACATGAAATCAAAGCCTCAGGGCTGCTAATGAAGCAAACTGTAATAAGAAATGGGACAAAAACTGACGTTAGGGACTTGATTCCAGATGTTATTACATTTCCTTTTTATAGTAATCCATCCAGTTTCTTTCTTTGACACTCAACACATATAATGTAGATGCGTACAGATACGTATATAATTCCACATCATTCACTCCAAGGTGACTGCAACCATGAGACATCTATTCTTTTGTTTCTGTGAGTCTGTGAGAAGAAATGAGTCATGGTGGGATGAGTCGTGATGTCACTGAAAAGGTGTTGGCATCTAATGCTGGAAAAGTCTGGACATTTGCAGAGCGGAGCAAACCAACAACTCCCGACTGGACCAATCTGATGTGCGCAGAGAAAAAAGGAGGGGAGGAGAAAACTCCATGATGGTGAAGAAAATAACCTCAGAGACGAGAAGAGCGTGCTACAGGGTTGGGTGAGCATGGGTGGGTGGGTTGTAAGTGGGGTCCTCTGGGACAAGCTGAGAAAGGGATCCAAAGTCAGGTCACCTTCTCTCCAGAGAGAGCAGCTGTGAAGACTGCAGCCCCTGGGAAGGGAGGGGGGGTCACAGACGAAAGCTCTGTGTCTTCTACACCAAAGCTCAAATTCTCTCTTGCTTTCTTCACCCTGCACAGGTCTGCAATAACAAAGCCAATTAAGAAACCCAGGAGAGAAGCAAGCACAGTCTCACAGTCTCCTCTCGCTGACTTGGCAACCAGAATTATGGCTCAAGAGAGAACCTTTTCAACATCAAATATAGGAAATACCAGCAATTACCATTCAATACCTCCATTCTTTAGCTCCATCTCTCCTCTCATCAAGGCATTTTAAAATCATCCCAGATGCATGCAAACCAAGCATACCTAAGTAAGTGAAGCAACAGCTCAACACCTAGCATTTTAAGTACTGATGCCGCTGATCTCAGTGGACCATTTTATTTTGTAATCATTGGGCCACCGCCAGGGTGTTGACTGTATGTGTGTTTTATGTGACGTTTGTTCCCCTTGGATGTCACAGTGCATAACATTAATTCAGATTCAACAGCAGTAATCAATATCACAGTGTCTTCTTTGGACACATGCAGTAAACGGACAAGCTGGTCTTGTCTGCACACCCTCCATCATCTAGGAGAACAGAAAAAAAAACAGTTACTGTAGTAATCGCACAGCAAGATGAGGCTGCAGCATCTGTTTCAAGTGCTGGAGAAAACATTTGTTGTTTGTTGCAGCAGTACTGTGTCTGACGCCACAAGGCTGGCTATCATTCCATGCTTTACTTCTTTTCCAGTTTTTGCTCTCAGATTATCTTATACAGGGCTGCTACCATGTAGACAAAGTAATTCTGAGCAGTTGATGCAAGCCTAGATCCTTTTCATGGGTGGCCGCGCTTTACCAATGTGCTTCTCCGTAACTGTCATCTTGTAGATTTCAAATCCCTTCCCAATCGATTGTACTAAAAGCTCTAATCTGATTGTTAAAAGAGCTGATTTGACAAAGCTGTTATCAAACTGATTTAAGTACCAATCAATAGTGCATTATGTGTGGGTGTCTTTTTTCTTGCAGGGTTTGGGTGACTTATCCATTTATCCTCAGGAATGTTTCATCTCTACAATCAGACTAAAACACTGAAGCTCACATTCTGCATCGTGAGACATCATGAGGCTTGTTGAGTCAAAGTAACATACCAATAATGCACAGCTGCTCAAGTGTGGAAATGGGGAAGAAAAAAGTAATGCAATTCTTTTGTTGACCTTTTAACATTAACATGGTGCTTTTTGAAATGGGTTCCAAACTCATGTGTGATTGTATTATTTAGAATAGTGTAATGATCCATGCAGAGTTGTGTATTTCCCCGTGAAGGTCCATTTCTCACCGAGTGCGGGAGCACACATAGCCTCTTTCATTTTTCCATGTCTTTCAGTATTCATTCCACACACGTATTCAACATTGGAGGGCAAATAAATTGATTGCCAGCAGCTGAAGGCACTTATCTCCCAATGAGTTAGCTTGGCATTAGAGACCCCAATGCAAAACCAGAAAGCACTTCATTACATTGATGCTTAACAGTAAGCGAAAAGACCAAACACTGGAACAACACCAGCAAACCGCAGTTACAAACACGCTAAGACCAAGATAGAGTGAGACACAATGATCAAGACCTCCGGGCTAAACAGTGTTCATTAGTGGCAGCACTGTAAAATGAATGGAGCTGCTTACTTATTCTGTGTGCATCTTGGTAAAAGAGAGCACTGAGGAACAGCACGAGCTGTAGCCTCATGCTTGCCTGGGCAGTGATGGCCAATTAAGCTCCTCTCTGATGAGCCATGCATCGGTGCTGTAAGCAATTAGAAGGCCAAGAGTTTCTGCTCATTACTGCTGTAGAGTATCGAGCATTGTCCTGTGTAATGCACATCTGCAGCCATGAGATTCCAGAGATGCCTATTAAATGTTGAGTTATTATTCAATCAGAAGAAAAGTGAAGTTGTCCTCCAATTGCTGATTTAATGACAGCGTTACTGCGGTAACGTCACCAGTCAATGAGGAACCCACTCCACATACCCACCAGCGGCTGTCTCAACAGAGCTCTTCTTTGATTTGACATTGACTATTGTATTTTCAGATGTGATTTGTCAATATGATGCTGATAACCAATGAGAGAGCTGACACAAGCTAATGCATCACAAGTGATATTGTCTTGACTGACAGCTTGCTGCCTCCTGTATTGATCTACCAGTCAGTTTGGGATGCAGTGCCAAGTCAAGAGAGAGACTGTTACTGCTGAGATGACCAAGCCTGATAACAGATGTCATGTTCAGAATGGGAGAAGATAGAAAGGATTTTTAAATGTAAGCATAGCCATCCATTAAAAAAAAAAAGTAAATTTAGTTTTTAGGGTGAACAACAATGGGATCATTTAAAGTTGGGAAAATGTACATGTTTTTGCCTTATCAGGTCACAGCAAACATCTTCTGCTGATAGTAGAATAATCAGATAAAAATGTTATCTTTAAAAACTTTTTCCTCTGATTTTCTCAAACAGCAATATGTCTGCTTGTAAGAGAAAATATATGGGATAACTTTAATACCCAATGGCACCTTTGACAGAAATAATTGTATTCTAAGAAGCTAAAGTGCAAAAATGCTCTGTTTATATAGTACTTGAAGGGTATCATAATTGCTTGATTTTGTTGGGGATCTGGGGACAGATAGAATAAATGAGAGCTGGAGGTGCACTAAATAATAATAGTGTGCAACAGGACAAAAAACCGAATCCTATTGCTGTTGCAGCGACATTGGGTTTCCCTTCTGAAAGCCTTTTGTTCCAACCTAACATGAGGTACAACATCTGTTGACTGAACCAGAGGAAGTCCATTACATGGGTTTGGAGGCGCCTTGATTTTGCTGCTCTTGTTACAAATGAACCTGCCAGGGTTCAGGTGGCACCGAGTTTCTAACCATATGGTCACCACTGAAAGGATAATAGTAAGTGGTCAGCTGTAAGAAGTAACTCTGTAATGAAGATCAAAGTGAGGCCTTTATCACCCAGGGAAGAGCACTGCCTGGGTTTGTGATCTTAGTGGATGCCAGTTTACCGCTGAGTGAAGAGCAGAGGGAATAAGCTTAATCTAAAAGAATGTAAAAACAAAAATATCAGCGCATGGTTTGTAATCAAAATCAAGATTGTGAAAGTGTTAGTCTGAAAGGGCCTATGGGAGTAATATGTACAGAGACGTCTTATGTGTGAGGAGGAATGTGACTCTTTCCCCAAGAAATGTAAGCCTTCCCCTGGAGTACTGTTCACTAACACCCAACCAGGCAGGCTGCACTCTGGAGATGTCATAATGCACACAAAACCGAGGAAGCTCTTAGTTTCAGGCACTATGATAATCGAGTAGATTTCATGAGTAATTACACAAAATATTACTTGATGGAACACACTTTTCTGTATTTTGGAAGTATATACAGGTTTGCAGGCTCTAAGCAGTCATAACTTCTCCATCACAGTTTTTCAGAGACCAAAGAGAAACATTCAGTTAAATTACCTTCGATGCAAAGGGTTCAAATCCAGCTAATCAGTCTGGATTAAGAGAGAGCCAACATTTTTCAGTTCTTATGTATGTCAGTCCAAAAACATGTTTATGATAGCACACACAAAAAACAAAAATGTTTTATCAAAGTGGTCGAGGAAACAGTGAGACTCCACATTCATGCATTCGATAATGTTTTAAAAAAAAAAAGGCGCAGTAAATTAACTGCCAATTACACACAGCCTCTTCAATTTGAACTTTATCTTTTTCCCAGTCTTCAGAATGCCTTTGACTATTACTTGTGCAATTATCTTTCCTAAAATTAGCCTCTTGAGTGGAAACTGAGGGGTTGATGGAGATGAGCAAGTACAAAAGAAGAAATGGCATTTGTGAGTAAACACTTAAGAATTCTCAGTTACGGTAAAAAAAACAAAACAAAACAAAACAAAAAAACCCCACTTAATTCAGGTATATCTAGGGTATTCAGTACCTTCAAACTTCAAGCCTAAACATGTGTCTAAATACCTTTAAAAGGACAAGCAGGCATATCCTGGAGAGTGCTATCTCAGTCACAATGAGTTAAGCCTTGATGGGGTACTGAATGACACATGACTGAGTAGCAGCGAGGTATCTAAGGGATCCAGAGCTCAGTGCAATCATGAACATATGGACATTTGCATAGGCTGTCGGCAGCCTGCTGTCCCCAAGACTGTGCATTGGGACTGGTCTACCTGACACTGTGTCTGGTTCTGGTTGGACAGCAGGTTGACTGTGCTGGCATGGTTCCAGCTGTGACTGGACAGCTGAGAAGCTGGATGATGGCAGGTCATTTGTGCAAACTTCAGGTAAATGACATGCAAAAAACACCACATTTCAGGTCAGAAGGAGATAAGCACACTTACCTTTAAATATCTGGAAAGACCTGCATATCAGCATAAGTGCGAATACAGTGTTGTGCATGAAAGAGCTCAATCGTGGAATGTATTTGTGTTTCCAGTGAACGGTGAAATGAACAAATCTGTTTTAAACTTGAAAGAACTTGAAGTCAGCACTGTTCACTCTGGCGAGACCAAACATGCTGTAAACTAACATGCAGCCCGCTGTACAATGTAAACAATGGTTCAATGGTGTTACTCCTAGAGGCAATTCAGATACCTGTGCTACTACAAATCTAGTGTAAATGAACATTCATGAATGGATCAAAGCAGATTTTGAGTGAAAGTCTGCTGAAGCCAAGCCTTAGGCTAAGAGCAGCAACACTCCTACAAAGATAAACAATAACTATCTCTCGGATTTGTCCTGTTTTTTATTGTTTTTTTGTTTGAAAAATACTTGATTTGTAAACATGCACTTGCATTAGTTTTTTGGTACTTTAAATACTAATATCTGTAAACATCTTTAATGAATATACAGTTATTTATCAGGTTTGGTAGGTGTCAGTTGTTACAGGTAAAACTAAAAAGCTCAAAAGAATTACTGTGAAGTAGCACATTTTTTTGAATTTAACTGAGTTTAAATTCCAAATAGGGATGCAAATTATCGATTATTTCACTAATCAATAGTGGGTTGACCTTCTTGATTGATTATTGATTATTTGATAAGTGAGGATTCGTCCTCAAATGTTCCTGTTTCAATAGGGTCTATAATAATAAAAATTAAATAGTTTATATACTAAATTAAAATGTATGTTATATTCCTCAGTGAATAATTTCCTGTGCCATCAGTGACCCAGTTCAGACAATGGCGTTTATTTAGTATAATAGAATAAATTCTAAAAGGAAATCAAATATGTAGGCTACTTTAACATGAAAATAAATTGTAGAATTAAAAGCCAAACAGAAAATTATTTAGCTTTAGCTTATATAATATAAAGAAAGAGTTAACCTAGTAGACCATAAAATATGGGAAACTTAAAACACTAGTGGTACTTATAATCTTCTTTAATCTGAGAAAGGTTGCAGTAAAATGACTAGGACTGGAAACTATAGGCTGACTGAGCACACCTTACAGGGCCTCCCCTAGAACAACCAAATCAAGACATAAATGACCTGTTCCTGTCTGAATATGTTTTTGCTCCTCATAGCATATTTTGACCTAGACCCATCACATCAGTGTCCCCTTCTTCTCCAGAGGAAGCTTCATCTGTTGATGTGGAGTTCCATGTTGTGCTGCAGAATTAGCTGAAATCCACCATGCTGGGAGTGAAAATCCCAGCTGCTTATGCCGAGGGTCCAGTACGATTGCTATCATTGGTGTGGTTGATGAGAGGTCATCAGACTCGACCTGTTTAAATTAAATATTTATTTATTTTTTTAATCAATAAGCTAGCATTTCATTTAATAAATTTAGGCATGAAAAGAGTGCAACAGCATAAAAATGCAGTTTTACGTGTCAGTGATAAAAGAGAACAACCCATATTCTGTTCTGTTCAAAATCAAAGTAGCAAGTGCAAAGCTGAAATGTGATTTCCTTAAAAAGAAATTGCAATTACCAATAGGTTTTGGTCAATGAGAAGTTTTATTAATTAATGTACTTAGCCTACCTTCACCCAGCGAATCGTGCACTTTAGATTTGAATTCTGCCACTTCACGACTGTCTGTCATCTCTCTTGAGATGTGTGTTGATGAGACTGAACGTGATGGGGTACGTGTTGGATATGGATTCCTTAGTCTCAGTCGACAGGACAGTAGTTGCACACTTGAGAGCTTCAAGCACTGGCACCACGTCCTCCATCAGCCACCAGAGGTCGTCTCAACTTCAGTTTCCTCGCATCTGTAAATTTGGTCACTGAGCGGTCTGACAGTATAGCACACGGCCCAACGCTGTTCTACCACTCTCCCAAACACCTTCCACCTGGTTTCACAGGATTGGATAAGTCAGTGAGGTAGTAGCTGCACTTGTTTTTGCTTGGCTTCCAGTGCTGCAGTTGCTGGAGTGCTGTGGGTGAAGTGTTTACCGGTCTTCCAGGGTTACCGCCAGACCGCCAGATTTAGAGAAAGTGCAAAACATGAAACCGAGTTTGAGCTGGCTCATGTGGAGGGGTTTGCTAAGACAATGTTCCAAGCGTTGTCTTGAACACATGCCCCAGCGAGTCCCATGGCTCCACAACCTGGTTCAGATTGTCAGCTGAACTATCAGCTGTAGGTCTCTCGGATATGCTCTCTGTGCGAAAGACTACTGACTTTAGCTGCCAATCCTTGTCTGTATAGTGGCAAGTGACTGTAATGTAGCCTTCTTGGTCAGTGCCGTCCAACAATCTGTTGTCAGAGCGACAATCGCCATGGTCAACTTTGTTTTCAGCTCAGTCTTCTTGTTGCAGCAGGCTTCCAGGCGGATGTTTGTCTGGACTAGCAGGGGTATTGTACCATAGCTCGATGAAGTCTATAACCGTACTGGCCCGAATATAGGACAATATTTTATTCTAGAAATTATATTCTTAACTAGAAAAGCACTTGGAGAGCGCAGACCTCTGCCAAGCGCAACAATTATCGAAAATTTGAAAGTGATTCAGAATCCAGGATTTCTTCTGGATCACACCCAAAATAAAATCAGTTCTTCCTTTTCACATTTCTCCTCCTGAAAATTTCATCAAAATCCATCCATAACATTTTGAGTTATCTTGAACACAGACAGACAAACAAAAGGTGGCAAAAACCTAACCTCCTTGGCAGAGGTAAAAATGTGGGTCGTCTTATAATCGAGGACTAGAGTTTTTTATTGTCATTACACATCTGTGCTGCTAGATGGAGCCGCACAGAAGTAACCAGTAAGAATCGAGCATCACAGTGAACGCATGCAAACAGGATCTGATGTAAAATGGAGGAATGACGTGACTGACTCGAGCAAAGGGGTTTGAAAGTTTTTGTTGCAGTCCAGAATTTGTTTTTTACAGACTGAATTATTACCTCAGCCAAGGAGGTTATGTTTTTGCCGGCTTTTATCTGTCTGTCTGTTTGTTTGTTTGTCTGTGTTCAAGGTAACTCAAAAAGTTATGGATGAATTTTGATCAAATTTTCAGGAGTTGTCAGAAATGTGAAAAGGAAGAGCTGATTTCATTTTGGGTGTGATCAAGAAGAAATCCTGGATTCTGGATGACTGGTTGTTGCTTATTCACTGAGTCATAGTTTAAATTATTCTCTTAAAATCTGAAAGTAGTACAATACTTTGATCTTAAATAACACGGAAACCAGACACATACAGTACTTGTGCCTTAAATATGGTACCATACCTCCTAAAATAGATGAAAGCATTAAAATGTTTAACAATACAGCAGAATGTTATTTCTGTGATTTTTTTTCTATAATAATGGTACAATAAAACGTTTTATGAATAACCTTATGGTCGTCATCATATTTCTATTTTCCCAAAACGATATTTGAAAAATTGGGGTCCTCTTACAATCAGTCATCCTATATTCGGGCCAATATGATAGCTCTCAAAAGCTGTCATCACCAATGGTGCTTATTGGCATCATATTTTTTTCAGTCATGCTGCATATCCTCTCAGTAATGTCCTCCACTTTCCTATCATCACATGCTCACCTTACCAACATTGTGCTGATCGTATGTTGTGAAGCTAATGCACATGTTCCACACAGCATGACTGCACGCAAGCTATTTAGGTGGTAACTTAGCAAACATGTTGAGCTGTTGGACCACATAATGTACGTTATGCTTCTTTGTTATCATTAATTAGTTTGAAATGGTCCCACACGGCACTTTGTTTTGACCGCTTGATGGGATGTTTGATAAATTAAAAAAAAAGGAAAAACTGCCACTGCAGCATCACAGTGCAGGAAAGTAGTAGGCATTAGTATTCGTTTCAAAAGTAATTTTTAATTAAACTCAACACATCTGCCTTCAATCATAAAACTAAACTGTTATAGGCATAAACAAAAAACACATCAAATCTGGGGGTCGTTTATCATCGCTCAACCATGTTTTTTCAGGCTCATTACCAAACTAAAGCAGTTGTATTAAGTTTACTTGAAGCTTACAATGTAGTAAACAAATGAAGTTACACATTTCAGAAGAGACCTAAAAAGAATGAGATCTTAAGTAATTATTCGAGCATGTGGGAAGATTGCATTGATACATACGCACAGTCGCATATGTTGGCCAATTAAATGCAGCATACCGAGCTCTCTCTACATTAACACACTGATGAGCATGTTGGAAGAAATGTTCTTGGTTTTGAACAAAGAAGGTAACAAGAAAGAACTGGGATATATATGCTGAACACCACCCAGTCCATCAGGCAAATATGAATCCAATAAAAACAAAAAAAAACCTTAAATATGTATCACAGTAAGATAATATTAGCTGTGTTTGAAAAATTTGCTTTTCTTAAAATAGTAGCATGAAACAAATATATCAGTGTATTTTCCAAACAACTGTTGTAGATCATAGATTATCCACACAACTTAATGAATGATTGTGTCTCTACAGGCTTGTTGAAACTTTTTCTTCTCAGAAAAACAGAGATGTGTTGTTTTTGTGTGATAAGCATACCAAACAAAAGGCTTTTTAAATTCATAGAATTCAGCCTTCAGACAAATGGCTAGCTGAAGAACCAGCCCTGACAACTGGCAGAGATTAAAAACTATCCTTGTCTCATGTGCCAAATTGAATTTAAAGCTTTGAGTTTACGTGTAAACAGACCAGTTTTAACTCTGATAATATGTAACAACACTTTTATACTGCAGCATAACCTTGACTTTCACTCTATATAGTTCTTTCTTAAACTTATATTAACATCCTATTGGTGATGATTACAATTATATGTAGAAAAGAAAAGTGTTGAGAATGTGTAACTGGAGAAAGAAAAAAAGCTCCCATATAAACATGACACTCCTTAACCATGTCGCTCCGTCACTTCAATGCTCCTCAGAGTCAGAGCTAAAAAGATCTCCCATGCAGTGAATACTTCTCTTTTGAGAAACAGGACGACTCGTGTCATTGTGGCTGTGGAGATGCATAACAACTCCCGCATTTTTTTGACAAAAATGTCACTACGAAAACATTCTGTGCCGCCTACGTCTCAGGAAAGCAGAGTTCTTGTCTGGAATGTAATATTTATCTTGTAAATGTCTTCCAGGCTCAGCTTCTGCCACTTACTCCACTCGATATGTGTGTTTAGATATGCAGCTAAGCAATCCATCGCTGCCACGTTAGGTGTTCTGTATCACAGATACACCTCCTTAAATGTAGAAATTTCAGAAAAGACATTCCAACGCTGGACAGGCATCCATTCTGATTTGCACCTCATCTCTCCATTCCTGCTCCATCAACACTGCAGGATAAACAGTTACAAGCTTGAGGTACTGAAGTGGGCAGAGAGATTCAATATCACATAAAGGCTGAAGTCGGCAAAGGCATCCTTGCAGCAGATGTGTCCGATTCACATCGAGCTGGCTTACTTCCACATATAGATCACTTGAAGCTTCAGTGCCAGAGAGAGGGTAATTAGATCTCTCCTCAATGAGCAATAAGAATCTACAATTGGGAGAAGTCTTTCTTGCACGAGGTTGCATAATTAAATGATCCTCACCAAGAACTCACCTCTCTGTTCTTTCCACCTTGCATGTTCATTTCTACAAGCAGAGCAGCGTTCCCTTCCCTCTGTCACTCTGGTATCATCTGACGAGCACCTGGACTTAGCCACGATGTGAAGGGGACATGACTAAATGTAACATGTGATCCCTGGGTTGTGGGACTTTGCAGATTTACATTCCATTAGATGGCTTGATTAAATCCACCTGCTTCGTGTACTCTGGGAAGACCTCTGGGAAACCATCGGTACCGGACAGATCATGTCTAAGCATATTCTTGCTTAAAGATTCTTGTGTCAGCAAAGACTTGATACTACTTTGCAAGATGCTTTAATTTCTTACAATTCTGCTCAAGTGTGGATCATTGTCTTTAATCTTCCAGTGTCCAAAGTCTGCAGGATATTCAAAGTAGATGAAAATTAAGCTAAAAAATACCATCTCAAAAGTTTGGAGATGGTATTTTGAAGTATTTAAAGATGAACTTAAAAACTAGGAATGTGTGTAGATGTATAAACACACACACACACACGTACAAATAATTTAATAATATGAAGCAGGCAAATTTCACGGCACAGATTTGACAGGATTTATTTTGTTTGGGACATAAAATGTCACTCATAATCTAACATTTAATTAAGTCAAGCGATCTACCAGCCCAACAGTAATTTTGTGTTGTTATGCTTTTCAAACATTACATTTTCAGTAGGTTCCCAAGATGTGGCTACTTAATTTGGGAATTAAATCAGTACTGAACTTCATAAGTCAGAATGTTTTTTTGCAGCAAAAAAGTAAAAAAAAGCTTTTTATACTCTTGAGTCTGTAGATTTTTTTTCAACCTTTGATTTATGAAATCATATTATTTTTTTTAAAGATTCCACTTCCTTTTTCCCTTGAAGCACAGACACAATTTATAATGTTCTTCCCCTGCTTGATAAGATTCTGAAAAGCTGGAGCTAGGTAACTCCTCTTAACCTTTTGAAGCACTGGTTTTATATTCCTCATGAAAATCAGAAAAGAAACCACGAAAGTCTTAATATTCACCTACTTTTTTTCCCCAAAAGGGCTTGAGCTACAATATATAATCACATCATCACACAAGTCCTTTGGCATTTCAGAGCAACCTGTGAACCATAGCACCATTTACAAATCTACACCTCTGATTTGAATGAAATCTGAAAAATCTATGGATTCATCTGGTGGGTTTGTGTGAGTTTCAACAGTCTGTGAAGGACTACCCTCTATTAGTTGGATAAAACACAAAGCTCCTTACTGGGAAATAATTAGCCACTTAATCAATTAGTGGGCTGACAGACAAATTATCCCGTATCAGATAACATCACCTTGGCCTTTAAGAATCTGGGATCATCATCTTTTCTGACCCTTCATTGATCAAATTAACTAATAAAGAAATAAATTATCTCATTAATCAAATAAAATAATTACATTATTAATAATGAGACTGGTTTTATAGTCTACCACGAGATGATGCATATTTTGTATTCATGCTTTTATAATATCACTGTGTCTTCTCCTGATGAATGTTGTATCGGCGATAGTATGAAAATAAATCTAACTCTGGTATCAATCCTGAAGTTGAGGGGAAAAAAATAAAACAAAAAAAGGATAATGTGATTTCACCAGTTAAGAAACTGCGGGTGCAAATGTAGCTTTGACGGCTTTGAAAATATTATGATGCATGGCCTGAATAAAACATATTAAGGGACTATTTTGATTTATGATGTTTTCTTTCACATAGTTGACCTGCAGTGTGTAGAGGCAGGCGGAAACAACTTGGTCCAAAGGCTTTTACCTGGTGGTTGCTGGGTATTTACACCCCCAGAATGAATGGCGTCATCACAGAGATGCGACTGAGTGATTTCTAAATTGCAAAGTGATAAAAATAATTGTTTTGGTTTGTTCTAATGCTGATGATTTGCTCTTGACATCTATCTCCTTTACCTTCAATTTCACAGTGTTCATTGAGAAGTAAATGAAAGACATGACTTAATTCTGAAGCAATTAACTTTGCATTTCTTTTATGCCATTTGTTCTGTCCAAAAGACTGAGTGCAATTTCTCAAAATTACTACAAATGCACAAATGATGCTACCAATGCAGCATAAGAATCAGCTTATATCAAAAAAAACATAATGAAAGGATCTGTTGAGCCAGTTCAACAGGAACAAAAACAAAATGTTTGGCTAACAATTCAATGTTTATGAAAAATATTTTATTCTAAATGGAAAGCAAATTCAAGGAGCATACCTCGTCCTCATAATGGCCTCCAGCTCAAACACTGGTGCAGTCCAGAGCAGCCCCACTGAGGGTCTTGATCTCATGTTTTTCTCTCTGTGGGACAGGTGCACGGGCCTGGGTAAATGTGTGCACAGAGGCCAACTTAGGCCACATTTATAACTGCGGAGAGCTCTTTGATTTACGATGTTGCATTTACTCCCTGTTGAGCGCAGTTGCATACAGCGCAGGCAGGTGCAAGCAAAGTCTCAGACAGCAGCCATTTTGTGATTTAGAAAATATGAAGTAATGATGACGAGGTGGTGATGGAAAATCTGCAACAAGCGAGGAGGGAAAATACTTTACCCACACTCAAAAAGGTCAGATTAAACTAATAAACTACTGTGACACACAAAAGTAAATAGATTGATTTGTGCTTTTAAAACAAAACAAAACAAAAAAAAAAAGAGGTATCACTCTGAATGACTCACACTCAAATACATCGATAAAGTTTACATGATGGAGAGATTTCTTTAATTAGAACTTCATCACTGATAAAAGCTTTGGTATCTTATTTTGGTAAAATAAACTGCTGCTATATCTTCAAAAACAAAATGTCAAAGTGAAGTAACAGTGCAAGAGGAAAGAAACATTTAAATAGATTTTATTTAAAAAGGGGCTGCACACAAAATTAATCCCTTAATCTTAATCCCTTCTTTAAAAATAAAAGAGCACATTGTTATTTGTACAAATTGCCCACTGTTTACCAAAGCATTTATCAGTTATATATTTAAGATAAAAAGTACATGCCTTGTTTTGATTTAAATTAAATGAGTCACTACTAAAGAAAACCACACACACTTTGTTTCTGTAAACTGAATTCACTTCAGTTCTGCTTTTTATCTTTTTAATGAGTCCCATCACTACAGTGACTGCCTTTCACAGTAAAGCAGACTGTATTTATTTAGCTGAATCCTGCCTTTAAAATGCTGCTGGCAGATGTGGTGAGACTCCATCAGGACATCTGATGTGTTTATGTTTTAAACTTGCATAGTAGACCTATGAGGGTTTCATACTAGAAGCTTCTTGTTAAATTAAAACATTTCTCCTGTCTCAGAATTCTAAGCCTCAGCAACAACAGTTCGTATTACACACAATTTTCTTTTCCTAATAATATCTCATCCACATGAACCGCATGAGTCATTTCTGTTGGGAAAAGAAGACTTTTTTTTTTTAACGTTTCTTCATGCAGACTCACAGAGTTGTACCCACCCTGCATCTTTCAGAGGGAAAGGGAAAATCTAAATGAGCAAACATATTTATGATTCAATTACACACTCAACAGCTAAAGAAACTGACATGGTTTTAACAGGTAACAACTGTTGGCTAGCTACAGAACAGCTGTCCTTTTATTAGAGCAATTACAATGGGCATAATTGTATTGTACGTTTGCTTTCACAACAAATACAGTGAGAACCTAACTTAATTACATTTCAATACTGAGTTGAAATAGCTCCATCTCATCTCATGTAAAATCTTGAATATGCTTCAAGCATTGAGAAAGCCTTGAAAATACTGCAACATCTTTGAAAGCACTGACTGAAAAACTAAGTCCTTCATATTGGAACAATCCTCTGCAAGATTTGATGATGTTGCATACTTGAACCTCAGAAATATCTGCTGGTACACACAACCCAGATTTCATCCATTCCAATCCATCCATTATCTCTACCCACTTATCCCTCTGCTGGAGCCTAACCCAGATCTCTTAGGGTGAAAGGCAGAGGTTCAGACAAACCACCACGGACATTCTCAGTGATTCCTTCGGACAATTTAAAAAACACCAAATAACTTGACATGTTTTTGCATGTTTTTGGACTGTGGGAGGAAGCCGGAATAAACAAGAAATTAAACACAGACACACACACACACACACACACGTTAAAATTATTCAGATGAACTGCTTTTGCCCCCAACAAATAAGTTTCAAAGGCAACATCCATCTAATGGTGTCTGGTGGAGCTCTTTTTTTTTTTTAAACAGAAATAAAAATTGAGAAGAGCACCTGTTCAGGCTGTAAAATTTCTGCGTATAAGGTTTCTGGTGTTTAAAGTCCTTCGGTAGTGTGACAAGATGATAATGAGAAATAAAAGGAAATAAGATGAGGTTCCCTGCTTCAGCACAGCTGATTTAAATGAATGGATCATTAATGGACCTGTGCAGACCTTGATGACAAGCTGATGGGGATCCATTCATTTGAATCAGGTGTGCTGTGGGAGGAAAACATCGAAGACATGCAGGACAGCAGCCCTCGAGGACAGAGTTTGGACATCCCTGGTCTATGTGCAAGTACAAGTGCACATACGCTCAACATGCAAGTTATTTGTGATTCAAACAAGGTTTTGTTAAATTTGGTGGCATTTGCTTTGTCCTGACCCAAAGCAGTGTGGGGAACAGACTGCAGGCGCTACGTGTGTTGGCTGGCAGCAGGCTGAATTATATGTAAAACATTCACAAGGTACTTTGCATTGACCATTTATGGTAGAACGTGAGTTTGTAGAGGGCCGGGATATGAGGAGAATCCACCTACCCAAGGATTTATAAAGGGAAAATTACCTAGAGGTGTGGGTACACATGTTTTTATAAATCTAAATATTTTTTAGACCACACCGTTCTTGGCTTTGGGACGCACAGAAACTTTTAGTAAAGATCCAGTTTTATAAATGAGCATCCTGGTCCGAAGTGCCTCTGTTGTCTCAGTTGGGCAGCAAACTAGTAGATGAGTTCACAGATTTATTTCCTCTTATAGAGTAAGAAGGCTTATCATTAACTACTTTGCCATCTACAATATAAAAGACATAAACACCACATTTAGAAATCAGGAACTGAATGGAGACTTCATTGATCATTATGGTTTGAATGTTTTTCTTAAATATGTGAATGAATTTTGAATAAAAAGTAGGCCTAGGCAAGTTAACCCGTTATTATCGTGTTAATCACGTTAATTTATTAACAGCGACATTTATTTTATCGCGCGTTAAAACCTGTTGCTCGCGTGCTTTTGTTTTGAAAAGTCTGTTACTGGCTGCTGCGGAACCCAAAAAGAATTGGCAGGTAAACAAGGAAATACTAAAACGGACATGGAGAACAGTAAAAAATCTGTGAACTTTACAGTTCGGGTAGCAACTCAGGTAGCAATATTAACAATTCTGTCTAATAAAAAAATAAAATTCTGAACTACAACAAAACTTTTGCATCATTCCTCCATGTTATATCAGATCTGATCCATGTGTTCACTGTCCTGCTGTTCTCTTACTGGTTACTTCAGTGCGGCTCCACAGATGTGTAATGACAACAGAAAGTTCAGTCCTCGATTATAAAACAAATTCAGTTCTGTGGCCCGTTTTTTCATTTTGTATTTCTGATCCAAGTCTAAAATTGAAATATTAAAAAAAAACAGGCATTTTTTTTGTGCTAGATTAAAAAACGAAAAACGTGATAAAATTTTACTTTTATTTTTTTTTAATTTTTGATTGACAGTTGAAAATGGAAAGAATGAATGATTGAGAAACTTACAGACCTTTAACATGGAGATTTTCATTTTAAAGTTCTCCCAGATGGAGGATCTGACAGAAACAAGGTTATATGTAACCGCTGATAAGTTGAACTCCCCGTTACAAGTTTCTGCTGTTACCTCAAAAATTACCTGTTTTAATGTTCTGATTGTGCTGAGCTACAATCATTTTGTTGGAAGATTTTTCTTATTTTTTTATTTAAAAAAAAGGATGACATTAATGCCCTGGCAGTGGCAATAAGCTTTATTTTATTTGACATTTTTTACGATGAGATTTACAGTAAATATGTGTTAATGACGAGTGCCGATGTTAAAAGTGTTTGAACAACAAATGTTATGGCACCTTAGTTTATATGGCAGCAGAACATTTAAATAAAAGTGCATTTTACACTAGTGCATTTTTTGAATTCATTATTTGATTTTGCGTATACAATGCGATTAATCGTGATTAATCAAGGAAATAATGCGATTAATCGCGATTAAAAATTTTAATCGTTGCCCAGCCCAAGTAAAAAGATATTTCAGCGCACTCACTTTCAAAATCTGTAATCATGCAGTCACTCAAAAGTAATTAACACATCTTTATCCAAAGATATAATCATTCAGATCAGATTCTAAAAGTGAGGTGAAAATCACTAGTGCATGTTCAGGACATCACCAACTGCAATACATGGATGAAAAAGAGAAACTATGAACACAAGACACTGCAAACAGAAAGGAGATCCATCACACCATTTACTTGTTCATTTCCACTACCATCAGAGGCAGCAGCAGCAGGACGAGGAGGGGGCCTTGTTCTTAATTCTCAAACGGATTGAAATGCACTGCTCACCCATTCGCAAAATATGTGAGTCACAGTGAGACAGATGGCAGTTAGCTCACCTGTAAAAAGGTCCCTTCTATTAACAAGCAACTATTGTACCAAGTAAAGTAGCTTAATTTATTGCCACCTTGACATGAATGCCAATGAGGGACAATGAATGCCGCAATTTCTGATATGTTGCTAATAAAAAGCCAGGGAAAAACAAAAGACAACATTAATGTAATGCCAGCAATTAGTGAGGACATAAATTTACAAATCCCTGAGAAACTGATGCATTTGTGAGATAATGGCTTGTTCTTACTCTATTTTCACAAAGCAAAATATCATCAGGTGCAATGAATGAAGTCTAGATCACTTTGCTCTCCTCTCCTATGTCGACTTATGGTCATCTGTAGCAGATGACCGTAGGAGCAGAACAATGTCATTGGCGAATTAGATAAACTCCAGATCCAAATTCACCCAGATCTAATTTAACTCCTTTGAAGGAGGAGACAATCCAACTTTAGTACAATGCGAAAAGTGAAAAGGAGATTTAAG
Organism: Hirundichthys speculiger; assembly: GCA_018398805.1. Lineage (NCBI taxonomy): Eukaryota > Metazoa > Chordata > Actinopteri > Beloniformes > Exocoetidae > Hirundichthys > Hirundichthys speculiger. The sequence goes on from JAGFBZ010000895.1 coordinate 1,933,518, forward strand.
GCGGCTGCGGAGAAAGGAGAGGCGAGAGATTTATGCTAAACGTGTGCTGACTGACAAATCAACATCTTCTCAAGGCTTGGCTGGAGATCGGTCTAAATCCTGCTCATAAATTTTATATTAATGCCAGAGGTAACCAAGGTTGTTATTCCACAGTATTTCTCCAGGTCCATTAAACACATCTAATATACCTCAACATTCTCCCATTTCCCCACCTAAATAGCTAAGCTGAAATGCAAAACTAGTACATAAGAGAAAGTTTATTTCATGCCGAGTCTGATGAGACTTCTGCACCTGTGCTGCTCTGTTAAGGTTCGCCCAGTTTAAAGATAAAAATTATAACAGACTCACCTTCATCTGCACCTGTAGGTACCGTAACCTTGCCATTTCAGGAGATAATAAGACAGGCTGTCTAACTGGGGGTTGGGGGTGGGGGCCAATCTTGCTCAGATCTTGCTTAGCACCCTGTCACAGCTCATTCCTCAGAAATAAGGATTTAACATGCTAACAAGTCGCAAAATCCTCCATTCCCAGAAAATATGACAGCTTTCGATCACCACTTTTGGTGGGAGTAAGAAAGAGCAAAAAGGAGCAATTTTCTAACTTCTACGCAACATTCTGCAGCTGGTAATGCGAAACTTCTGCTTTCACACCTTGCTTGGCAGGCCTATTTTAAGAAGTGGAGAGCTCCCAATTCCCTGTACAACATAGTAAATCCCAAAGCCAGAGTCTGCAGTCACTGCCATCAAAAATAGTGGCTACCATGGAAACTACACTGAACTTCAGCATCTATATGCCTCATAACCTGAAGATGGCAAATGCACAAAAACGGTCTAGATCCATGGCACACTAAGTCATTAACACAATGTTGCATGTGAATAATAGGCATGCATTCAAGGAATATTTCTCTCCTACCTTAGTGAGCAGATACACTCCACTCCACTGTTGTTCACTGACAAACTGCATTAGCAGATCGCTTCATCACTGCACATGCTGAGGATGTATTCTAATGTTTTGTACTAACAGAGAGTCACACTACCTCAGGATGGTAATAAAACAACTGTCACGAAAAGAACAACATGGGTTTTGACAGCGAGTCTTCCTAGTCAAAATGGTTCCTAATTCTTATTCACACATATGAGAAGGGAAAAACATATCTCCCAGCAAGACAGAAGCAACAGCGGTGGTTTGATATAATGCATTTATCAGCCATGAAAAATCATTATGGGAGAAGCTGGGTAGAGAAGTGTTGACTTTACTGTGAAACAACAGCCTCTCAGTTGTCAAAAACATACTGATACACAAACAACTCCCATGGACGCACACACAAAGACAATTAAAACAGCTCCGGAGACAGCAGACTGATTGCTTATCTGCATCATGGCAAAGAGAATTGCAATCCACAGCTATAGATAAGACATCAATCTTTCCCAGAGGCCTGCGTAAATAAATCTGATTATGGACAAAATCATTTCCCCTTTAGAATTGTTTTATCTGCTCATTCCATGTCTCGCTACCAGATAAGTCATAAAGTGCCTGGCACAAGGTGACATTTATCCTTGTGTTCGTCTCTCACATCAGCTTCTCTTCCCTGTTGCTGGCAAAACTACATAATAAACCCTTTCAACTTCAAATTACCGGAAAAGCATATCTCATCTTGCATTATCACTATTATGCAACATCATTCATTCATACATTTGATCATTTTCTGTACTTCACCATCTTAGGAGTCATCAGGTGAGGGGTGGGGTACATCCTGGACAGGTCACCAGACCATCAGAAGACTACATTAAGTACAAATGAAACAGCAGCCATGGACCCCGGTCAGTGTGGAATCACTACTCAACCTAACATGCGTGTTTCTTTGGACAGTGGTAGGAAGCAGGCCCTTCACTTAAGGTTAAAGTAGTAAAAAGTTTTTTAAAAAGTTAACTGAAAGAAAACTTACTTTTCTCCTTAGTAATAATGATTTAAATGAAACTGACTCAAAGTTTCTTTTAAGGAGAGGAATCTAACATTTTCATGCATGGTTAAAGATTTGGTCAGCTCAATATGTATAAAATCTGCTAATAGAATAAAATAAATGAAAAAAAATCCTCAAATATTCCATCCAATTATTATTTGCTGAACATTTAATTGATCAACCAAAAAATAAAAGCTCTAATAAAAAAAATTTACACCACAAATCAATTTTAATTCATCAAATCATGATTTAAATTATTTAATCTGAATGAAACTGATTACCGCCTTTAAAATAAAACGTGGATAGTGAAAATATGTTCTCTGTTGTGTGAATATAATAGTTATAAAAAATTCTTATATGCATCTAAAACAACCTAAAACATGTACAATATAAATCAGTCCCACTTAGCAACAACTTAAGGTCTCTGAATTATTCATGTAGCCAAGTAAGGATTTTCTCAGATGTGAATAAATAGATCATGTTATACTGGTGAATACTGAGCTTTTACACAAATCCTGTTGTTTGTCTCCACAGATTGCAATGTGTAGGAATCCTTTCCAACCAAAAGAGATTTGTTGGCAGTTCTCTGCTGGATCTGATAAGGCATTAAGGCATTCACACTAAGGTTACTTCTCTTGGGTGACCTGAATAAGCACTGACAGCCACTAAAACGAATTTGGGCAAATCAGAGAAGCCAGCAGCTAAGCACATGCATTGAATGAGCTTGCATTCAGCTGAAAACATGTGACAGAGCACTCCCTTAAACAGATCAGATAAAAGACTAATTTAGTCCAATTTTGCCACAGGGATGCTAATCTCAGAATTCAAATAAGGTCAAAAGAGAAAACAGCCACAGTCTGTGATAACATGGTGGTGGAAGAGCAAAATAAACCTTTTAACCCCTCTGAAAATGAATTATGCTTTTGAACCTTGTAGTTGCGTTTATGGCCTGTTAGTGTCATTTACTTGCAGTAAGGATGTGACTCACCACAAAGAAGGTACATCAATAACTGATGAGGGCAATGAAAAAATAAATAAATTAATAAATAAAGAAAACTTATCTGAAGAAAACAACAGCCAAATTCCTACTCCACATAAGCCATGATAAGGAAACCAGACCTCAATGGAAATAACAAACAGGGATCGTAAATCATCCCAGACTGAATGTTAGTATACGATACTCTGTTGCAATCTCCTCCACAGCAGGTGAATCTTGCTTTCAGAATTTATCAGGGAGATTGTAAGAGTATGTTTGCAATGGAAGGAAGAGGGGGCGACTCTGAATCACCTTCAGGCTGCATATCCAACTCTACATCAGTTTGTTGGTAAGACACCAAAAACAGAAGTCTAAAAGTTTAGAATTCAAGCTATTTGATGAATAACGGCATGAAAAGGACAAAAAGTGCAAGAGCGTATAAGCTAAATGTCTCAGATCTTGTAGATGTTGAGTTCATGATGAAATAGCAATGAGCCGCAGCACAAAAAGTGCAAAATGAGAGAGCAATGAAGAAATGCTTTTCCATCAGCTTACTGCTTCACCTGTCTTCAGATGAGGAAAGAATTGAAAGATTGCTACAACAGAACTGTCTATCACTTATGAACTGCAGCCCATCAGAAAAGGATCCCTTTGAAAAGATAAATGTGGATCACATCACTTTCTCAACAAAGTTCCTTTTAAAACACATTAGATGAAAGCAGGACGACACAGGATGAGCATACTAAAACATAAAACGACATACAATGAACAGGGGATCTCTAATGCAAAAAAACTATCGTACAAGAATTTTAACCAGTCTATCAACAAAGAAATAGATTCACCTCCAGTAGTGATTCTGACACTCTTACTGTACCATCCCTTACTTATCAGCCCCATACTTACAATGTAACTAAAGCGGATAGTATGACGAACCACGGCAGACAAAGCAGCCGGACATTTCCTTTTGGCAAATACCAGTGTTGTAATCAAGACACCAACCTTTGAGTCTCAGACTAGCCACAAGTCCTCAGTGCAAGTCGAAAAGCAAACCCAATCATTACAGAAAATTCTAAGTCGAGTTCAGGTCAAGTCCACAATTGAGTCAAGTTCAAACCCAATGACATAGCTGTTAGCTATTAAAACACACAGTCTTTAAAACACATTTTAAGTATCTCTAAGCACATGTTCTTGTGACATTTCAAAAACATAACACTCTTGCAATCACAACACTGTAATGTGCTTTACTGCAACCAATGCAGATATGCGCATTTCAAAAATATAAGCATGTAAAGGAATTAGCCCCATTTTAATACCAATAGGCAGCTGCAGCTCTGCAGGGCAGCGGCAACAAAAGTGAGCTTTAACCCGAATGCAGTGGTCAGCAGGTTCGCACAGAAAAAGTGTCCTCGTCCACTCTGTCCCTGCTACACATTATTGTAGCACTTACGTCTTTGGGTGAATTCTTTCCAGATGATGATTGAGGTTTGAAGTTGTTCCCATCATCTCCTGCTGCTCTCAAAGGTGAAACACTTAGCACTGCACTTTTTAACCACAAGATAAAAATAAAAGAAATCAGTACAAGCAAAGGCAACAATCCTCAGGACATTTCTCCTGGCCTTTTAGCAGGAACGTATGACACGTATGACATGAACAGATGGCATGTGGCAACGTGCATCTAGTACAAAATTAATGTTAAAGTTGATGCAGACACCACCTAATGCCAAATCATTATGTCATAAAAAAATAAAAGTAATATGACGACTTTTGTCTGATTTACAAGTCAAAAAATTATTAGACCACCATTTTTTCTTCACTTTCTTGTTCATTTTAATACCTGGTACCACTAAACACCATCGTGTGACTAAAACAGACAGAAAAGAAAACACTGAATGCATAAAAGCAGTGTTTTTGGCAGTACAACGCCATAGCTATTGATGTAAAAACTTAAGTGATTTAGGTTATATTCAAGAAAACCATGGAAAATGGTAAGATATCAGCTCTTAAATAAAACTCTTATGAGCAATCTTTGTGGTTATCGTTATGTTTGTCCAAACAAATGTACCTTTAGTTGTACCAGGCATTAAAATGAACAAGAAACTGAAGAAAACAAGGGTGGTCTAATAATTTTAACGATGACTGTATGCTTATTGTTTAAAAGAAAAGAAAAAAACAATGAGCATTAAACTCATTGTATAGCCTTCAAAAGGTTTTGTCAAGTCCTACCCTTGACATTTACAACAAATATGTTACTGATATGTTTACATCAGACATATGCTGATATTTTGCCTTTTTGAAGTGTCTTTTCCAGCTTTCTTTTGTTAGCCAGAGTTTCCTCATGGAGTTTAGTATCACTGAGATTTTACATCAAATCATGTTTTGATATAGGTTCCAGTTCTTAGTCAACTTAATCCCAGGAGTTGGTACCACAGTGTACATGAAAGATGACATATTTAATCAAAAAACATCATTAAACAATAAAGACTTATCATCTCTGATGTCTAAAGGATCTCAGTGAGCTCAGAATTCAGTTTCAGGCAATCAAAAAAAAAAGAACAAAAGCTCAAGATTCTTGATTTTATAAAGAGAAGACATGTCTTGAATTTAGAACAAGTTCTCAATACCAAACCCTGCTTCTTTTACATCTCACTTCCTCAGATCATCAGATCAGATCACAGTAGTTCACCACATGTCATCACAGTTGCTCAAACATGATCAACTCACATCACCATTTGTTTTAGTGAGGTAGGATAGATGATTTATTAATTCCAATGTCTCAGAACTAGAAGCATTTTTTGTTTTGTTTTGTTTTTTTTAAAGTCTTGTCTGCTGTTTTCAGTAAAAAATACAACCTAATTAACCCACTTCAGTTTTTATGTGAACAAGTCTTAGAAGTATAATTTCAAAGCCTGATCGTTAATCACGGGGAAAACAGCCATACACATGCAGCTGCAGAGAGAGAGCAAAAAAAAAAAAAAAACCTAAAAGATAAGTAGCGCACAGATGCACAGCAGCAGAGAGAGCGAGGAGTAAAGAGTAAACTGTAAGCCAAAGAGTTCCACGCAGCTGCTGCCTGCTACTGCAGACAGCACCAGAGCCAGTGTGGCCGTCCATAAACACACACACTGAAGGGCAATTTTCACTTGTTTTGAGTTCTGCATGCATTATGCACACACTAAACACCAAGTAATATATTAGGCTGCCACAACACATGTGATGAATGATGATGCCTGTATGCCAAGAGAGTGAATCAGTTGTATCTGTAGGCCTCTAGTCAGAGCAGTCGTTTGTTTTGTGATTGTAAAGGGCATAATGAGCAACAGGCAGTGTGTGAGTAAGCACAATTTGGTTTGCCCTTTTTGCTGCTTTATCTGGCTGACCTGCCACAGCTGCATCACAAGGAGGTTTATTGGATTTAGAGAGTGCGCTGCCGTGCTTTACACCTACACCTTCTCCTGTAATGGTTGCTGATCAGCACTTCCTGTGTGCCGTGTAAGGTTACCAAAGTGTCCTCTCATTTTAAAACCTGCCTGCTCTGTATGCCTATTAAATGTATGCAGACTAATGTTAATATTTCCATTACTAACTTACCTGCTCTAGAAAAGATTTTGATCTTAAATGATCAATTCAAAGATTTATTCATTTTGGTAAAAGTCAACATTATCACCAACCAGGGGCAAACTAAACAATAACAAAATGACCACACTAGTTTAGTTTAAATTATAACGAATTTATATGGCAGAGTCAGTTGTCATTCATATATCAACCTTGACACTGTAATTTTGTCAGAAGGTGGTCTGAAGAGATGAAATCTTCTGCTAGAATGCGTGAATTCTATTACTTTCAGAAGTTATAGACACTTTCTCTGCAGTTATAGAAACAATACCTAGGTGCATGTTGAAAAAGAGTACACCCTCTTTCAAATGTAAGGTTTCATACAAGTTAAAATGAAGAACAACACATATTACCAACTTTCACCATTTATTTAACAAACTTTAAGCCAAAATGCAAAAACAGTGAAACCAAGTGCACCCTTACTACTTGCAAAGATATTAAAAGGATAAGTAGTAGCAGGTGGTGCTAATCACACGCAACTTGATTCATTGATCATAAGCACGCGTGAGCACCTCTTTAAAAGCAGAAGTTTAGATATTGCTCATCTGGAGCATGCACGTGTGGGTTAATACACAGCCAAGGTGAAACTGCAAAAATCCCAAAGGTGCAAAATCCAAAATTCCACAGACTTTAGATTTTCTGATTTATTTGTCAGATGAAAGCATCTTCACTCTGAAAAAGACATGAAACTACACTTAAAAATGTTTAGTTGCATCTGGACAAATAATACTACTGGAACAATGTCCTTTGGATAGACAAGGCTGAAATATACATGTTTGTCCATAATGGATGATTATTTGTCCTTGTTTTCCAGTCACAGGACCCGGCACCATGCTCTAATTGAGCCAACCATCAATTCCTCTCTTTTCCTTCATTTTAAATTCAATATCAAATTTGTGACATATAGAACTAGGGACCCAAACAAAAGCTTTGTACTGAAGATATGATCTGATATGATTCTGATATCATCAGAACCCAGCCATTGTAAATATAAGCTTTAGAGGTGCCAAGATACTACAAAAAGGAAAAAAAAGAGGAGTTCTGAAGCACAAATACTTAACATCATTTAAGATGACACTGCTGAAATTTTTTTTTAAATGCTACTTATAAACATACATGTCCAAAAATATTATGTATGTAATTTGTAAATAAAACAACCTGCAAATAATTAAAATTTTAACAGTTATGTGGAAAATATACTGCTGAGCTTCTGTTTTTGATGAGATTTTTATTGCCCAAATCATAATATAAATAATCCTCATGCAAGTGAAAAGCCCAAAACTACCAGAAAAAAGTTGTGTTGTTCTCCTGGTCCAAATGGAAACTTTTACTACCAACTTTCAAGTTTCAAGTTTATTTGTTCAGGGACAATGCACATTGATGAACATTTCTGTAAATGTGCCAGTTTATAGCTGATTAGCTAATTTGCAACTGTAGTCCCTGGGCAGGATGTTAATTGCCAGTGAAAGAAATTCCAAGTGAGAGGAATTATCACTTAACCTAACATGGATGTCCTTTGTAGGAATCTCCACTGCCATTTTGCTTCATAGTGATGCAGTGTTTCAGTTTGGTTTACACAGCTCTTCATTTAAAAAAAAATCATCCCTGAAACTTTACACCCATTTCTGTCAGTCACCAGGACATAACACATGATTGCTGTTGTGTCTCTCATATGGTGCTGATATGATATCCTAACCAAGAACCAAAGCACTGTCATTATGAAAAGTGTATCTCATGCGACTGCTTTTACAACATCATCACCCTCAACCCTTATTGAACTAGGTGATCTCTCCGAATTGTACTCCAGTCTTACCTAAATGTGCTCCCCAGTTTTAAATTTGGAGCCAGTGTCACTTAACCAGAGCAAAAAATACAGGGAAAAGCTACTAAACTCAGAGAACAACAACAAAAATAACCCAAACATTGTAGCCATGCAGTACGTGTGCACCTATAAACACTATAATTGCCAGAAGGGCATCTTGGCTCTGTGCCGGACCGGGAGTCATATTTTTCAGGGCTACCAGTAAGCTGCTTAACTCAACCACTCAACGTGGAACTAGTGAAGGATAATTCAATAAAGTGTAGCTCTCTGAAAGATCATGGCTTCTGGTCCCCTCTGGTCTAGGGACGTGGCATTGAGAAGAATCAGGCCCCAGTGCACAAACTTGTCCCAGCACACCCGCATCATTACAGTGACAGGGCATGCAAGCTGTCAACTGAGAGGGAGGGGGAGAAGACTTAGACGTTAATGTTTCATTCATCAGAGCTCCACACCCTGCCTCTACTGCAGTATGAAAACATAACTGTAATGAAAATCCTATCGATCCAAGTCGCTTCCTTTCAGACAAATTGCACTGTTTTCTCAGCCTTTCAGTGTTTGGAAGGCAAATGCAAAGAGCAAAGAGCAAAGCCCTTGGGACATCATCGTCAACGTTCCATCATGACAGGCAGACCGTGTATCAGTTTTGGCTACAGATAAAACGTTCTGCAGAACAGAACACTGAAACAAAACACACATTGATCGGAAACTAATAAATAACAGTATTTGGTGAGTAAGTTGGGCAGTGAAGTTTTATGCTGGAACAAAGAAAAGACTCAGTTTCATGATTTGTTTTGCTGTAAATTTCCAGGGTTTGCCATAGTGACTTTACTGGCCTCCCCTGTGGTCCTAAGTTTGAACCCCACTTGCGTCAGGAAGGACATCCGGTGTAAAACTTGCGGCAAACCATTCATGCCAATCAGTACCGCTGTGGCGGCCCCAAACAGGGAAGCAGCTGAAATGTAAGTAGTTGTTGTCATAGTGATTTCATTCAATTTCTATCACTGAGTTTATTGTTAAATAAATTTCTAGTGTTAAGACACTATTTAGTCTGATCAAGTGAACAACCATCCACCAACCTGAAGCTATGACACAAATCTGAAGGCAGGGGCTTTCTGGTTGGAGACATCATCATTTCTTTAATTTACCAACATCTCTGCAGAGAGGTTCTAGATCAAGATGCAGCTGTTTTGAAACTGCCCATGGCCCATAAACCACTGCTTCTTCACCCCTTTGCTTCAATGAAAACATGCATGTGTCTAAAGGAAAGCCTTAAAATGAAACTTCAAAGATATACTGCTCATGTTAGCAGACAAGTTAGTCCTCTAGTGCCTTATCTTGGTGGCCTCAGAAGCATAAAGATGGAAATCTGGAAATTTTCTGACCAATCACCCCTGCCAGCAGTCACAAAGGAATGAAAAGACAAAGACAACCATTTCAGTACTATCACTTAGCCTGATATGTGGTCCCAAAGGAGACTTTTGATGAGCTAACGTTCTTGCAAGAAACAAGACAGACAGAGTGTGGATAACCATCTCACCCACGCAGTCCTCCTGCATTTCTAAATTAAAGATGGGATGATAGCACAGTCGTAATCTCTGCATGAGATCTCCAGTCACCGGTGAAGTAAAGGGACTTGAAGGAAATAAATCAACCTGAGAATTTCTGGGGTCAAGGGTTTATTCAATGAAGTCATACCATTGATGCTTGCACCCTTCTGTTATCATCAGGTTGTGTTAATATCCAAGAGGGTGGCACTTGGATATAAACACAACCTGATGATGATGAGAAACTCAATAACTGTGCTGTTATACTATACTATGATTACTTTTTCCCTCAAGATTACGTGTGAAAATAGTGTCACGTGATGACAGTCAATGCTGTAATTTGTCAACAGCAGTCTTGGCAGAGCCTCATGTGTCCATGACAACCAGTCTGAAGTCAAGAGTTATAAAGCATAGCAACACAACAACACTGTGTTGACGCCGAGTTGGCCATTCTTCTCGATATTATTTGTTCGTACCACTCTAAACGGCTTGTAAATGAAGCAGCTGGAAGATGTTTGTCCGTGACGTCTAGTATTATTTTCTCCTTCACAACCCACAATACTGTCCAGCAAACTATGGAAGCCTCTTGAGCTCAAACGTGTTGTACACCCTGTAATTGGGTCGGCCTGACATCTGGAGCTTTCACACCACAAATGAACCACACCAGAGTTCGACAACAGCTGTACTGAGACCCCCTCTTTGAACTGCTCTCAGTACAGCCGTTTTAGTGCGCACCGGAGTGAGCTTGTTGTGTTCACACTGACCCAAATGAACCACACTCATGACCGAAACCCCTTTGGCCCAACCTAAACAGGTGCAGCGTGAAAATGACCCAAGTATGCTTTCTATACATAAATAATTTCATTCTTGCTCTTACTAAAAAAAAAGACATGAAGCGCATCCTAAAATGTTTTAATAAAAATAGCAAATTTAGTAAACTCTTGAAGAAAAAAAGAAAAGAAAAAAGCTCTTTCTTAATTCCAACGCTCTCCACTTTGCGAAAGTCTGAGGGGAAGATATAAGCCTAAATTGTTTAAATTTCTCACACAAAGTTGCTCAAAAACTTTTGTGAGTTCATCATCGATGTAGCATATTAAAAGATGGAGGGTCTTTATTTGGAACAGACGAGGCTTCAAACCAGTTCTGAATGCCTGTCATCTTCAAGCCACAGGCAGCTCTGCATTATGATCAGACAATTCTGAAAATGAGATAAAACAGAAACTGTTCTTGTGATTCTGAAGAATCTTGAATTTAAATTATCTTTGGAAATCATATCACACATACAAGTGTGCTCGACACTGAGGAGAGGGGCCATCTAAGTTGTTATAAGCACACCGTTACTCGGTTCAAAAGCCGACATCTGTGATGATGTGGTAGTGATTTAGTTCAAATTGCATGGACATCATACACAGCTGTGAGGACACCATTAATGTTCATACACGTTTCAGACATTCTGCCCTACAAACTGGACACTTTTGTATTTGAGACATTCAACCTTTATGAATGTAAATAGCAAGCAATTACATGGTCTGTGTGTGTTTGTCCCCTGCCCCCTTTTTTTTCCCTCTTTTTTTTTTTTTTTTTAATTCTGTCAGGGGCATTATGAGAAAAGAGAACTATCATGGCACTGAGAGGGCATGCATTTTCAGGCTCATGTTTTGACTCCAAGTGTCATGAAGACTGTGATTTAGTGCGACAACGCTGATGCCAAGTGTTATCTTCATGCAATGCATTGCAAAAACATGGCACTTATAGCATTTTCACTTTGTACGCAATATACTCCAGGACTTGAATTAAAAATGTGGGAAAAATTGTTACTGAATCTTTTTTTTTTTTTTTTATAAGAACCTAATCAGAGAGCACGTTTAGTCCCATGAACCAGCCTTGAAAGATTCACTGTATCTGAGGCAGAAGAATGCTGAATCTGAGTAGTTCTGGCAGAGACTGACAGTTTCAGAAACAACTCTGTCAGTCAGTTTGTATTAGTTTGGGGTTGCACATGCTGTTAATGAGAAAGAACAGTCATGAAACGACTGGCCAACCAGCTTGTCTTGTAATCCACTTCATTTTGGATTCAACAGCAAATGCCAATCATGACTGGATCATAAAAATACAGTGGAAGTACAAATTGAAAATCTGTTTAAAAATGTACATTTTCTTATGTGTTTGATCACATAGAGCTAAGAGTAGGAGGTATTTTTGCTTTTATTAAGCATTTCTGGTTTGCCTTCCAGTGACTGTTTCACATACACTCAAGCTGAATCAAGATCAAGCTAATTCACTAACTTTACTGCAGAAATTCAAAAACATTGTTATTTTAGATTGATAACTGTCAGGGTGAAGCAAATTTGCATAGATAAATTAATTCAGAGGAAAATCAATCATAGGAAAAATATTCAGCTCAGTCAATTGAATTTATTTCCATAGCCACAGGAAAATTGCAAATTATTCTTCATAACATTTCATTTTGTTATTCTTCATATGGTTTTGTTTCATTAACACATTCACCTTTTGAAATTCCCCCTCATGAATAAAACATCGGATTCCTTTCTCATCATCGCTTCGTTTTAGCCTTAGTTTTACTTTATTTTAGTTTTACCAGCCACGCACGTTAAAAAATTACTGCTACATGTATGTATAAAAGCATGTCCTTTCTTTGCCATCGACTTTTCTTTGTGTCAAAGGAACTGCCAGTGTAGCTTCAACCATGTCACCCTATAATTGTTCCTTGGTTCATATCTGTCATGACACTTCTAAAGGTCTTCAGCCACCGTCACAAACCACATCCTGCAGTCTTAATGGGGTCACTTCATTTTTTTCCTTAGAATCTCATACAACCAGCTTTTGTTCCTCATAGTGCAATCTGGAGATGCCATTACTTGGGTGGAAGACAGTGATGTTTAGTGACAGCCAATGACTTATGGGCAAGAGGGTGCCCTCGAGTCATCAGTGTCACACATACTCCTCCATTCAGACTGAACACGGCCGCAGAACCCCAAGTTCACCTTGGTCCTAGCCATCTGGAAAAGAGGAAGCTAATTGTATGACAGAGGTCAGAGTGGGTAACACCCACGACAGCCCGAGTTATGCCACTTTGCAACACTGCCAGGCAATCTTGTCAAACACATAGTACGAGAATCTGACAAAAAAAAAAAAAAAAAAAGGCAAGAGGGGGAGGTTCTCAATTTGCTGCAAGCAGCAGTTTTTGTCTTTGTGTTCTCTACATAACTATTGTTGTCACATATAGAGCTGAGCTCAAAAACATGCAGAAAGTCTGCAAGCAGCTGGGTGACATGATAAGAGAGAAACTACATGGCCTGTTTGGAGCCGATAACTCAGCACAAATCAAACACCTTCTGGCGTTTCAAATAATTTTTACAGTGGGGCATCATAAGCTGAGAGGGGACAGAGGAATTCACAGTATCATGCCTTTATGCTCCAAAATAAAATGCTGAAGACTTGTCAAATTATATCTTCCAAGTGAAATGCTTATGTTGTAATTTACCAGTATTTATGCAAACTATGCAGTACTTTGCACTGTAAGTTAAGTAACTGCAGAGTCCCCAACTTTTTACTTTCATTACAAATTCTGAGTTTATTTTATTTCATCTAAAAAAGTTGAGTCAAGAGGGGTATTTTTACAACTTCTAATCTGTTATTTAATGGCCAAAACAAACAGGTAAAAATGACTTGTGGCTCATTTTTGGATCGTGGAATTTTGTCACAGAACGCAGAAACCACACTGTAGTTAATAGCCTTACTGCTTACTCTATCCTAGTGGGATCTGAGGCTGTGCCATTTGCTTGAGGCGCTTGCAATTTCCAGAAGGCTGTTGGAGGTTCTCTGCATCAGGGTTGGCTTAACACAAAATGGCACCCTGTTACAGATGATGGACACAGGTAATGCTGTAGTTTGTGCCAGAAAAAAATCAGCTCAAACTGTAAGTGCATTTCTTGGCTCAATGGTGAAAATGTGATTTGTTGTGTGTCTCAGGTCTGATGAGTAATTTTACAAGGATAAAGTTGACACAAATAATCAGAGAATAAAAAAGAAATACATTTATAGTCTGTTGTCTCTCAACAGCTTTCTTTGTTGACCAAGTATAGGTAAAGTATGCTGATGACTTACTGAAAGAAATCTGAAAGGCAAAACAAGCCTTATTAAACAAGGACAGTTGAATGATGCTGAGGCAAAGGAAAAGCCTCTCTTTTAGATATTGTGGTTGTTATACCAGACAATATAATATATAATATAAATTAGACAATATATCATAATGATTAATATGTGCTTCTGTGTAAAAGCTTGTGATTTCACATTTTCAACAAGAATAATAAGAAACATCTAAGGGAAAACGTTTAACAATTGCATTTTCAATAACCTTATTGAGCCAGAAAGGTTATTATTCAATCGTTGCATTGACACAGAAAAGGCATGTTGAGTGTATGTTACAGACCAAGAATTTGGAGAAAAAAAAGCCAATGGAATAGATCAGTCTTAAAGTAATCTGTGAGTTTTGCTGTTTAGGAAGATGAAGGGGGGTGGGGGGGGGCAATATGATGAAATATAATTTTAAATAGGTGAGTGTGAACTACCCAGTCTCGCTATGCTCAAAGTCAGTGATCAAGGGACATGATATGAAGAGTGACTCCAGGAAGTTGTGAAAGGTAAAAATGATGTATCATAAAAGCACTTGAGACTTCAACTGAGGAGCAGTGGCAACAACTGGAAAAGTCGAACCAATAGTAATGTCTTTTCTTTCAAGTCAAGAGGCAGCAGACCTAAATACATACAACATCACACAACACAGCCACCTTTGTGGCGACAGCCACAAAGTCCTTGGGCAAGACACTAAACCCTAACTTGCCCCCAGTGGGTTGGCAGCACCTTGCATGGTAGCAGCCGCCCACTGGTGTATGAGTGTGTGTGTGTGAATGGGTGAATGAGAGGCCAATGTAAACAGCTTTGTGGTGTGGATAAAGCGGTATACAAGCGCAGTCCATTTACCATTTACATTCTGTGCCAAGTTAAAGTGAAATACAAACTGAATATGGATTACACATATGTGGAAAATATGAAGCTCAAAACATTACAGCCCTCTAAATATGCAAATGCTAATAGGGAACAAAGTTTACATGGCAAACATTGCAGGATTTTGGGATCAGATAATTACACCTGTCATACAAGACTTTGGTGTTAAATTTAACAAACCCATCTAGGAATTAATTAATCTCGGAGGGAACTAATAAATAACTTTCCTTATTTTCCCCCCTCTCTTTAACTCTTTTCCCTTTACACAGTAATTCATTATTTTAACCTTTTTCCTTGCTAGACACTAATAAGGATACAGAAGGGTAATAAGACCCTCTGAAGGGTGGTGCTCAGTGTACATCCTGAAATTCTCCAGAGAGAAACTGCTCTTTGTGGAAATAATGTGCCTTTATGAGGCTGTCATTTCTTGTTGAGATTAAAGGACCTGCACCCCTCAGTGGTTTAAACAGTGCCAGGAGGTCTAGACTGGAGGAATGTGTCACACCAAAATTTAAGTGCAGCTATTTTAATACAACTGAGGGTCATTTTAGAATAACATGTACATACACACACATTATATATATATATATATATATATATATATATATATATATAGATATATATATATATATATATATATATATATATATATATATATATATATATATATATATATATACACACACACACACACATATATATATATATATAAATAAAGGGCTGGGCAACGATTTCCCGCATGATTTCCCTGAATAATCACGATTAATCGCATTGTATACGGAAAATCAAATAATGAATTCAAAAGTAGTGTAAAGTGCATTTTCATTTAAATGTTCTGCTGCCATATTAACTAAAGTGTCATAACATTTGTTGTTCAAACACTTTTAACATCAACACTTGTCAGTAACACATATTTAGTGTAAATTTCATCTTAAAAAATGTCAAATTAAATAAAGCTTATTGCCACTGCCAGGGCATTAATGTCATTCTGTTTTTATAGGAATAATAAAAAATAGTCTACCAACAAAATCCTGAGTTTCCAGTTTTGCAGCAACCAGAAACAGACTTTTCAAAACAAAAGCATGTGAGCAACATGCGTTAATGCGGGATAAAATAAATGTCGGCGTTAATAAATTAATGAGTTAACGCGATAACTTGCCCAGCCCTAATATATATATATACATATATATATATATATATATATATATATATATATATATATATATGGCAAGTTCAGACAACAGCTTAAAAGAGATGGGTATGGTGGCTTTAATTGCCTACACAAAAGTCAACATGTAGGAGCAAAAGGAAAACAAATAACATTTAATAAGGTGCAGTGGTAAATTAAGTGTCAGAAAGGCTGCGACATCATGACTTTTGTGTCAATCACTTTTGCACATGTACCTATTGGAGTTTACCTTCCAGAGCTTCAAATTTGGTTCTAATTTAAATGAATCACTGCACAATGATTTACAACATTTTACAGTTGCCTTTCAGTGCAGAGTAGCTACTGGCAGAGACCTATTATTTACCACCAGCAAAAAGCATGTCGTAAATCTGCCCTCAGGTGTTTCAGTTGATCTAACAAAGGGTACGTAAACCAGTCTACTATTAATATTTCTGTTCAGATGAAGTGGCCAGTGCTGACTTCTGATTGTACAGATTAATGTTGATCTTCTTTTTCTGGTTACAGTACACCTGTAGTTGGGTCGAGGACGCATTTAAACTGAACCTCTGAAATCTAAGCACTAAACCATATTTTAGCAGGCAAGGGCAGCTTTACTTTGCATCGCAAGCATTTATAAAAGAGAATGAAAAACATACAGGCTTGCAATTAATCAAATTGTATTCATGATTTAAATTTGGGATGACAACGATCACAACAATGTCACTGAGAAAAAAGAAACAAAAACACATTGCCATATATTCATGCACACCTTAGGCATACTCCAATTGGCCATGGGTAAATTAGTAAATGGGTAAGTCATTCGTAATTAATGTTGAGGTCACGTTGGTATTTCTGGACTAAGAAAATTCGGGGATAATTTTAACAGTTCTACCAGTATTTTCTCTCTTGGCCTAATTCATTTTTATTTATTCAGACCCATTTAACATCACATCAGTTATAGGTCAGTTTTGATTAGTTTTCAACTAACTGCAAAGTCCTAACCTGAAATTACATACAATCATAAATATAAACTGTCAGATCATGGAAAGACTCTGTGACCTTGACTCTCGTTCACTTCAAATGCACGTTTTTTTTCCTAAAAACATCACACTTGGTATGTCCCATGTTGAGCATGTTCGTTGGGGGGTAATGATTCTCATTTACTAGTGCTGATGCGTACTATCAAAGGAATCATGAACATTGGACCTTTACACTTCCATGATCGATGCTGGTGAATAGCTCAGTTGCAATGAAGAGCTGGCTAACACTCAAACATATTCAGTCTCAAAGCAACATTACCACAAGACTGCATACAAGATGTTTTGACTGTCAAAAAGGACACTTTCAGGTTATTTTCCAATTCACTACGTACTCCACCGGTCAGAGACAGCCTTCAGCACAGTTGAAATAAAATAAAAGTGTTAAAGGCTTTCACAGCCATCACACCTGACATCTCGCCCCATGACAGAAGTATACAAGTTTAAAAAAGCTATACAATTTTATGAAAGGGAAAATGTTTGAGAGCTAATTGGAAATAAATTTTTAGTGGTTTAATCTGTGTTTATTATGTGCATGTGTGCTTGGTGGCTGCTTTTTTGTGGACAGGGGTTCTTATGACTGATGAGATGTTCTGAACTGGGAGTATCAATTTGCAACAGTGACTCCAAAATGAAGTATGTAGAAAGTCAGAGGATTTCTTTAACAATATCATAGGAACAAGACTTGATCAGAGGCCAGCAGGCTTTCAATCGCTGCTTGTAACCGGACACCAACTCACATTCATTAAATGACAGCCAAAGCAAATGAATAACTCCTTATATACTTATTTATTGGTCACCAGATGTCTGCCTGCCCTGACTGTGTGTAAAGCAAACTAATTAAAATGAACAAACTGAACTGAGCTTTGCTGTTTTTACTAAATTTGTAGAACACAGCCAACTCCAAAAAGAAGGATTGGCATAATTACAATCAATAATCTGTAAAGGAGCTCAAGTCTATAGACAGCGCACCAGAAAATGCACATTATTCAGTGTCCAATTAAACTAAAGTAGCATCTGTTAGGCCAGAAAAGAGGCTACTTTTCTGACAACGAAGCCCTAAAGACCAGCTGCAATGCCTCTTCTCCACCCGCATAAAGAGTTCAGTCTGTCATCAGCATACATCTTCCAAACTGACTGCACTCAGCTTTCTTAACCCGTGACCTGTGCACTTAATGACAGACATATCAATTTACTGTAAACAAGCCTGGAGCAGTTAATTAAAATAAATTATATGTATTGTTTACTTTTTTTTCCTTTGCAACTGTGGCTGTTTTTCCTAACAGGTAATACTTTTTACCTTAAAAACAATGCAGTCCTGCAGCATGGTAACATTTCAACCTTACATATACTACATTTTATATTTATGTACAAATATATATTAATTTTATGCACAATTTTGTATTCAAGATGATCAATTAATGGATCATATCTGGTGGACATGAATGACATGAATGGCTAGATGAAAAAAAAAATAAAAACAAATAATCAGTGAGATGATCTCTATGAGACAAAGGTACATATTAGAACTGGTTGCCAGCCAAACCTAGTGTAGGAATCCTAACTCAGTGATGTACACATGGTTCAGCAAACAAAGCAGACCAAATAGAAGAAAGACACCTTTCAAAGACATCAAGGGATATAAACTGCAAACCTGCCTTGACTCACATATGAGCTTTAGTGACATCCCATTCCTAATCAATATGACGTGGGCAGTGTTGTACCTGAACGTGTTCATTGAGCGAAAGTTCACAAACTTGTTCATATTTTGTGCGAACGTGAACTGAACGCGCTCTCTTTCCCCTTGATGAGCGTCAGGTGTGAACGAGTTCAATTGGGCAATTGTGAACAACGCTCTTTCAAAGTTCACGCACGGTCAAAACCATGCCAGGTTTCCAGCGAACCCTATTTAAAATACACCACAAATGAGCCTAATATGTATCTGCGGAAAGTAATCAAACATGGCAACACGGGCTGTCGCTTCTGTCACGCTAACAATTGCGTCATCAAACGTTTAAAACAAGCAGGAAGATCAAAGCTGCAGTCGCCCAGAGCTGGAGGAGCGCGGATTGAAATATTGAAATGGGGGAAAAAAAAAACATTTGCACCTTAAGGACCTGTTTTTGTCTTATAATAAAGACCATTTGGCAGCAAGTTTTTCCTCATATTTTTAATCTTCTGTAGAGAGAAGCTGAAAGGGAAATGACAGTTTTTACATGGGCTGTCCCTTCAATGCTAATGTGAACCCTGGTTGGTTAAGGATTCGAATTGGACACATAGTTTTTGACAGATAAAATGGATAAAATAATTGCTGTTTGTGGTGGTGTAATATATGGGCAGTGGCAACCATTTTGACAAATGATTGCTCGCAACAACACTAAAAAATAAGAAAAAATTACTAAAAATGAACTATTTAGGTCATTTTTTGAAATGGTGAACTGAACTAATTTGTTTTAATCTCTGTGAACTATGAACTGAACTAGTTTGTGTAAAAAGTGAACTTGCCCAATACTGGACGTGGCTCCAACCCTTTGCAGCTAGAACAGCTTCAACTTTTCTGGGAAGGCTGTCCACAAGGTTTAGGAGTGTGTTTATGGGGATTTTTTGACCATTCTTCCAGAAGAACATTTGTGAGGTCAAACACTGATGTTGGCTGAGAAGGTCTGGTTCTCAGTCTCTGCTCTATTTCATCCCAAAGGTCTTCTATCAGGTTGAGGTCAGGACTCTGTGCAGGCCAGTCAAGTTCATCCACACCAGACTCTTCCATCCATGTCTTTATGGACCTTGCTTTATGCACTGGTGCACAGTCATGTTGGAAGAGGAAGGGTCCAGCTCCAAACTGGTCCCACAAAGTTGGGAACATGGAATTGTCCAAAATGTCTTGGTCTGCTGAAGCATTCAGAGTTCCTTTCACTGGAACTAAGGGGCCAAGCCCAGCTCCTGAAAAACAACCCCACACCATAATCCCCCCTCCACCAAACTTTACACTTGGATCAATGCAGTCAGACAAGTACTGTTGTCTTGGTAAACCACCAAACCCAGACTCTTCCATCAGATTATCAGATGGGTTAGGGTTGTGATTCATCACTCCAGAGAACGTTCCTCCACTGCTCTAGAGTCCAGTGGTGGCTGCTTTACACCACTGCATCTGACGCTTGGCATTGCACTTGGTGATGTCTGGCTTGGATGCCGCTGCTCCACCATGGAAACCCATTCATGAATCTCTTCTCTGTTGTTGAGCTGATCTGAAGGCCACATTAAGTTGGGAGGTCTGTAGTGATTGACTCTGCAGAAAGTTGGCGACCTCTTCACACTATGCACTTCAGCATCCTCTGACCCCGCTCTGTTAGTTTACGTATTCTACCACTTCGTGGCTGAGTTGCTGTCATTCCCAAACACTTCCATTTCCTTATAATAAAGCTGACAGTTGACTGTGGAATATTTAGGAACAAGGAAAATTCATGACTGGTTTTGTTGCACAGGTATCATCCTATCACAGTTCCACGCTAGAATTCACTGAGCTCCTGAGAGCGACTCAATCTTTCACAAATGTTTGTAGAAACAGTCTGCATGTCTAGGTGCTTAATTTTATACACCTGGTGGACATGGAAATGATTGGAACACCTGATTCTGATCATTTGGATGGGTGAACAAATACTTTCGGCAATATAGTGCATCTAATATCCAACTCAATGTCAACTCTGCCTGAAACATAAATCCAGTAAGTAGTTACCAAAAACAGTAATTATGTAGAGCTTCTCTGTATTTATCTTTTGAAATCCAACCACTGGAGACAAATTAAAGCTGGTCAATATAGCCTAAAAATAAAATCTGATTTTTATTTTTTATTTTTTACAAAAAAAATCCTATTTAAATCCATTTTCTCTGCCCTACTCAAAAGCAAAAAGATGACAAATAAATTGCTCAAAACAGGCTAAAACTTTTTTTTTTTTAAATTTCAGATTCAAATCCAATCTGACAAGCCAAAAACATGCTTGTTGGTGAGATAGCAGACCACGCCATTCTAAACACTTTAAAATATATAGAACTTTATACTTTAAAGCTTTATTTTATATAGAAAGTATAGCTTTTTTTCAAACCTGGCAACAACACAATACAGCTTCAAACTTATAACTTTAAAAGGTGTCTTCTTTTTTATAAAACTGAACAAAATAATGATAAAAAAAAAACAACCACACAATTTCATCATGTTAGCTTGCTATTATGTAAATATCATAAGGTTCTAAGGGTTGAGAGCATCTTTCAACCCTTGCGCGATTATTGCTCCCTTGTGGTCCTTGTGGAAATACACTGTTTGGAGGCAGAGGCTTTGCATCGCCCACCGACTATTAACGAAAATGCACCATTAAACACAAGTACGGCTGCATCGTTCGGCTGGACCACAGGTCAGTCTTGGCAGGATCATACCAAACCTCCTTCAACTCACTAGCAACTTTTTTGGCACATCAGAAAAATATTTGCGGCTTGGTAGCGCATACTTCGGGTCTAAAACTTTTATCATGTTGCTGAATCCAGGCTTTTCAACAGTAAACATGGGCTATGTCTTTAGCAATAAGCATCGTGATGCTGTTTGTGATTTCCTTCCATGGTGGAGCATGCTTATCATATGCCACACAGTTCAAAAATGTTTCCAGAACCGTTGCTTGTTTAACGTTGGGCGGTGTGCTGGTGCTGCAGCTTTTTTTATTTCCTTGGGAGCTGCACTTCTCCCACTCAGCTGCCTGCTTCTGCTTTAAGTGCTGGAATAAATTTGTTGCGCTGCTTCCTTTGGTTGCAACTGGTTTTGAACACTTTACAGTGAGCACTTGTTTGTTCTACGTCCGACACAAGAAAACCAAACCAATTCCAAATTACAGATGTAGCAACACCTTTCTTTGGTACAAGTTCCGGCTTTCCTCCCAGTTGCTGCCATATTTGTGAATCTACAATGTTTGGGTGCGCTCCGCTAAGGCACCTGTGGAACGCATCCGTTGTGGCGCAGTAGTTCCGTTTTTGATGCTCGCATCTAAAATAAATAAATAAATAAAAAAGGATTTCCACAAAAACACATCGTCCAGAACTGTAAATTCGAATTAATTGATTTAATCGATGTATCGTGCAGGTCTAAGACAAATAACTGCAGCTGCAAACACACACTTTGGTTCAACATGACTGCAATGTCAGTGAGCATCTAAATCCATAGAAGCCATTGTCAAATGCAAGGATGTTGTAAAAACGCTGCAACTGGCCTTGGTGGTAGCTAGGTTGTCATGATCAATTCTATTATAGTTCAGATTTCAATGCATTTTCCGTGATCCTTTTGTTCCTGATGGTTTTACCACGGAAATCTGCTGCTTTGCTTCAAGCTTTGAAACTGTAATGTTCAGACCTCATTTCACATGGGAAATGGTCTCCTTGGAGAAAAAAAAAACAATTACAGGGGAACCTAAATAGTTCAGAAAGGTTGTTCTCCTAGTGCTGCACATTCAGGGAGGATAACAAACGGTTCATGATTGATTCTTTCAGAATGATTCTTGGACATGGTGCAAGTGAGAAAATGGGGCACCAAAAGATCCTTTTGTGTTTTTCTTCACTAACAAACAGAGTAAAAGGCAGTAGAATCATATCAATACTGAATTATTAATATGCATTACCATTACATCTGGTATAGTCTGACATCATACAATAGACCGTCTTGGCTTAAACGTGCTCCAAAAGTCAGCGCTGTGTTGACTCAGTTGAATTGCTTGCCTAAGGCACTAATGCCTAGACACATACACATAATTAGGAAAGGTCACTGTGCCTCCTGTCTTGTCAACAAAATCACTTCAGGATGACAAATTCTGGCTCAGCCTGAGCCAGACCTCTCTCACATACCCTTGCCAATCAGGCGCCAACAGGGCTGTCTAGCCTTAGGTGATTTATAATTGTGTCTGTTACATACCATGCTAAATAGGGTAAGCATTGCATTTTATTATATATTATTTAACAGGTCAAAATATTACCATCTTGTAAATCGTGGTAAAAGATACAAGAAAAAAGTCAATTTAAATGAGAAAAAAACAATCCTTAACATTATAAGAAAAATGTTCAAATGTACACTGTTTAGAGCTGCATGGATTGCATATATTCAGGGAACTGCATGTCTTGATATTATTTCTTTAATATTATAAAAAAGAAGGTTGAAATTGAGAACAATTTATTCTCCAGATAAAATATACATTTGGGTCAAGTCTGGGCTACATTTGGCTCAGTTACGGCACTGGTCATTTTTAAGTTGGCTGTATTTGGCTCAAATGTCTGAGCTGGGCCTACGTGGTTTATGTCTTGTACTGTATGGACCAAATATGGTTCAAATAAAAAAAAAATTACAAAAATACAGATTTGGGTCCATATCTTTTAGATATAATGGAAAATTTAGGTTGCCACATTCATCTTGATGCAGTCATTCACGGCCAAATGTGGACCAAAGAAAACTGCAGATGTAAACGATGTTTGGGCAAACATTTTTTGCATCTTTACTTCAAATGTTTCTTATTTTACCCAAATGGTTATTTGCTTACAAAAATGACTGCTTTTTGTGATGAGGTTGCACTTCAGGTTTTCTTTCTCTTAAGTGCATCAGAGCTGTGCACCACCACTCCTGCGTCAGCTAAACTCTTCCTGTACCTCCTTTAAAGTCAGATATAAGATTTGCTTTTTTTTTTTTTTTTTTTTTTTTTTACAGATATACAGTTTTTGTTTGTCAAATCTTGTTTAATTAAGCCCAAATATTACTTATTTTTCCTCTTACCTTCCATCTTGTTAGGCTTCAACTGGTTTAAGATTTTCATGTCAGGGAAGCTGTTGGGGTTTCCATAAGTCAGAGAATTTATCAAACTCTCGAAATGTCATCAAGTGACATTTCCTTAATGACAATCCTTAACCTGTTTTATAAGTTCCTATGAGTCAATTAAAGCTTAAAGTGTCACCAGAATTGTAGGACTTTGTGGACCTTTTTTCCCAGACAATCACTTTTTAGTGAAAGCTTGTAATAAAAAGCTCTCTTTAACACTTGAATACATTTTTGCATGTCTGTTTGCAGCAGAGTTGTGCAGACCTTTAGCACACAGCTGTAGCTTCTACAAACACATAACTTCAAAAAAAAGGTACTGATCAATATTTCAAATGTCATTCATATCAAATAGTCTTTATGCAATTCCAAAGCTCCTTTCTCATTGCATGTCTCTCACATTTCCCATCCAGTCCAGTGTATGAAAAAGTGGAAACGGCTTTCACATCGCTCCCTGGTGGCCTCACTAAGGAACTATTAATCTATGGCGCTCTGTATTACATTCAGATCTGCCTTCCATAGCCACCACCTGGCCTGAGTAAAGGCCATGGGAGGACCCAAAGGACTGAACAGGCTCTTAATATAAGCTGCACATAGACACCTTCTGGTTTTTAAGCACTACCTCTGACAGTGACTGATGGCCAATTAACTACTGAAGAAAAGTATTGATCATTTGGAGAACAGTAAAGACCTGAAAACATATCCTTACACACCACTATTATCACAATGTGAGCAGCCCAACAGTACATCATTGTATATAGAAAAAACAAACAAGAAAAATTATCACTCAGTCCTGTATCCCAAGGTCAGTTCCCAGTAAAAGCCTTTTTGAAGTGTGTCACTTGCCCACCCACAATGACACCACACAGCCCCTTGTATTTATTCTCCCTCTGGTGGTTTTACTGTCGTGAAGGACGTCAGTTAAGAAAAAGATCCCACACATTTACAGCTTACAGCATATAATATTAACTGACTGATGGCATGCCATGACTGACAAGCCTCTGGTGTCCATTAAAAATACACAAAAACAGTCTGAGCTAATGTTGACTAAAAAACTATTTTTCCCAACACTTTTCTGCTTTCAGTCGGCCTGGTGAACACATCTTTTTACATTCTCTGCTCCACTGACAGCTGGTTTTGATGAGAGACGTGAATGAAAGAGCGCTTGCAGACTGAAGAAGTAAAGCACCGCTTTTCAAAACTCATGTCTCCTTTAATGCAAATTCCCAGTAAGGCCAGTAAAAACTAAAATCATCCGCTGATTAGCAGTAGTCAGCTGTATCAGGGCTGAGACATTCGGAAAAAGAGGACTACAGAGCAGAGCCTCTGTGGGCAGCATCAGTATTTTATACTGTGACTGACCTCTGGGGTTCAACCTCAACCTTCGCATGTCCAGTATTTTCACTGAAGCGATTTCTTTTTCTCAGAAAGGGAGAACACAGGTGGCATCAAAAGTTGAGTGTCAGCAACGCATGTTCTTTCTCTCCAGGACGGACCAACAGATCAACAATTTATTGATCCTATGACGGAAACTGTGTTGTCACATCAGTGAAAAAGGCATAAATGAGACGTACGGAAAAATAAAACACAAAAAAGCAGACTGACAATAGGAATATAAACTTAAAATTCTAAATTGATAATAAAATGTATGTACAGTTGAAAGTTGAAAGAGGAAGAGGGAGGACTGGGGAAGAGTACAATTGATTTAACTGGACAGTGAAAGACTCAAACCTTAGCTCAACAACTTCAGCCTGACCTCCCCGGTGGCCTTTGGATATATGGAGCTGGTCACATACAAGATATATGGCAGCAACTCAAACACAACAGTAGAAAGTGAGGGCATTTTCTCCCCGACTGTGACCTTTCATGAAGTGAGACATAATCTCATCCCACATCAGTTGTCAAGTTTTAGCCTGTCTTGATTAAAAACAACACCAACAACAAAAGAACACACAAAAAATATTGTGACTATGGTGTCCTGCATCTGTGCAGAGAAAGGGCCTTCCTTCAACTCTTAAGTGCTCTTACATGGGCCTGAATCATAGAAATGGGGTAATTGAAACAAAAGGGCAGAGTCTGACAGAGATGTAGTGCCTTCGCAGCGCCACTGCAAAGACTGCAGAAAATAACACCTAACTCCCTCCCTTCCGCAAGGTTCATCCTCCCGATGTCCTCGGCTAAGGCTGTGTCCTTCCTCCACTTTTCAAGACGGCCATTTGCAAATGATAAGTGCAGGGATGTAGCCCTCAGAAAGATAAGGCGCCTGGGCATTTGTCATCAAATGGAGCGTGCTCCTCTGCTGTTTAAAGCCGACCTGTGTTGGCATGCACTGTTTACCTTTCATTTGTTTATTCTGAACTATTATCTTTGCTTTCATTAATCAACACAATTCAAACTGAGGACATTACAGGATTTGGACAGAAAAAAGATTAGCTCAGTTTATTAGCATTTGTTCCTGCCAGCAAATAAAAATACAATATTTGATTAAATTGTGTCTTATTGTATTTGTGTATGTGTGCAATCTTATCCTTGCACAATATATTCTGCCTTTATACAGCACAAAATTTATTGTTTGAATACCAGCAGCTGAAAAATTAAATAGTTTAAAGTAAAGCTTGCTTCCCCTTGTATTTACTGCCCCCCCCCACACATTTATTTATGCTCAGTGACTTAAGGGAAAAACTTTGACCAATTATAATGACTATTTCCCTGTAAAAGACCATATATATCTACAAATATATAGCAATCATTTGCCGTACATTAGCTATGGGACAAAAATGAAGTGATTTTAAATTCATTTGACCAGAAGGCAATTTCACCCAATAAATTAGGTTAATTTCAGCTTTTGCTCTCCTTATCGTATTCTTTACTGAGTCAATGTGGGGAGACAAAATTGGCTGAGAGAATGAAAACCCTGAGATGATTCACATTAGAATGATGAGAAATCTGGCAAAAGCATCTCATATCGCTGCAATAAGAAACATGAACTCACAAATTACTGTATTATGCAATAGATTTCTGCTTGTTGTCACTTAATGGCCAACCCCTTGCATCATCACAAGATTTACACCCCGTGGAAATTGCTCTGAGGTGACTGTTCGCACGAGTACGAAGGTGCCTGATCCCAAATCCCATGTTCCCTTGCTGAACCAGACAACAATTGCTTGGCAACTCTCTCAATTAGGTAGAGAGGAAAGCAAACAGAAAAAGATGGATTTTTATTTTCTCCACATTGATCAGTTTATTTTTTATGACATTTCCATAAGGAGGTAACAAGAGATTAACAACAAGCAGTAGACCAAAGTTTAAACAAATAATGAACAATAAAAGCAACAGGAGATGAAATAATGTATGCGCATGCACCTAACGTACACAGCAGAAATACATGTATGCAAATCTATGTGGAAACACTCACACACACACACACACACCCACACACACACACACACACACACACACTTTGCATACTGAAAACATCAAGTGGTGTGCACACAAAGGCAAAGCAGAACAGTTCTTTGTTCCTAAGGCTCAAAGCTAAAGCGTACTCCTGTGTCCAGCCTGTCAGATCACCACAAAACAGTGAAACCGAAAAACGCTCAGCCAGCTTAAACCTAGATTGACAGCCCCACCTTTATTACTGAGTTATGTTTGCCTAAAAAAAAAGAAAAAGAAAAAGACAAGCAAGCTTTGATACTAACAAATGCAGAGTCAGCAGCATGACTCTGAAGAGGATGGCTTGACTGATCTCAGCTGAGAGCATCCCAATACTGAAGCAGAAAGAATTGGCTCCTAAATTACCTTCCAATCCATTTTTGGAACTCACTTCGTCCAGTAAAAAAAAGAGAAAAAAATGAAAGAAAAGCTGTGATGGAAGCTTTTGAGGATGTTCGGATGGGCCAAATAAAAAGTAGAAAGGGTCCGGATAGAAATTTGATAAAGAATACAGATGTTAACAGAATTTCAGCGATTAACCATGTGTTAATTTTTTTTTTTTCAATTATTTGACATTTTATTTGGGGTCAGGACGGAGTTTTGACCGTATTCCAGCAAGCACTGAATGGCAGGCAGGGAAACACCCTGTGTAGGGCTCCAGTACATCGAAAAGCGAACAAAGAAACAGCATCACACCTTTGGGAATTTAGACTCATAAAGAAAAAAAAAAAAAAAAGAAAAATCGACCTACATCTTTAGAGAGGGGAAGGAAACTCGGGCACACAGAAAACCAAACAAACATGACTGGAACAGGTCCTCATCACCAAACCAAGGTGTCATCTTTCTGTGTGGCAACTGTACAAAACCACTGATGCACCAACACCACCCATGTCACCCAGCACAACAATCAAAACGCACCAGTCTCATCATACATCACAAAAATTGGCCTTTAAATCCCACCGCACTGCTTCAGACTTTGTTTGATATACAGGTCCCTTGAGCATGAATGTTTATTTAATCCTAATATATTCATAATTAACCACTAATTAATGCAAGCTAAAGGCCCTCTTAATTCATCATCTCTGTGTCCTGGAGCAGGAGACACGAATTACATCAACTTTAACACGTTTACCTCCCGTCCAAAGCAAGGTTAACCAGTCGGAAACAACACGAGGCAAATTATGTGTTGAATTCTTGCTTGTAGATACAAACCAGTGGCTTCCAGCTGTGCAGGATTACGAGAATGATATTTAAGATGAGAGAGTGTAGTAAAGGCAGCCTTTCAAAAATAGTCTCAAGTGGTGAACAGAGACATTGTGCATCATGGCCAATACTGAAATTGACTGCACTGATTGATTACCTAATTCGATTGTCAGATAGTCTGTTTGATTGTGCTCTGCACAGAGAACATTGGATGTTACAGAGCATGGACTAGCATTTTGTTGTGCTGAAATGCAGCAAAAATTTTCAAAATTAAAAACAAACAAAAAAAAGAATGATTGCTGCTTGTATTTGTGACAAAACACTTTATCATAAGGCTCGTTATAAGTGGCCTGTATGCTGCCACCGGGACAAACTTCTCTCCAGTGTACTTGGCTTCACCTCGCTGTCAACTGATTGTTTTTGTGCATGGAAGCACATTTGCATTCAGTCTGGAGCGTCTGGCCAGGAGGAGGCTGGCTACATCATAAAACGTAGCTCATCAGCGCGAGTAGGTCGTCTTCTAACTCAGTAAAGCTGTCAACATACTGCAAATGCAGCAGGAACGAGTCCTGGCCGGGGGGAGCGACGCGGAGTTAAACGGTGCCGTTTGCAGCCGGCGGAGGAGCCGGTTAGACGGATGGATTCACGCTGGGCGCGCGTGCGTCACGCTCGGGTCTGCTCCTGACTGACGCAGTTCCAACTTTTACAGGCAAAAAATACTTAATGGGGCGATACTGGAGGTCGTTTATTGATGGTGTGCGGGGGAGCGCGTGCTCTTTATTGTTCTCGAGCCTCCTCGGTTCAGTCATCTCCTGTACTGCAGGTGCAACTCGCGGTCACAGAGCAGTAAGAAAGAAAAATGCTTTAAACTTCCCCGTACTGCTTAAAATATACACAATATCAACATATAAGAAACTACTGGTGTTTTCCTCAAGTTTTACCCTCGGAAGGAAGCCACGCGGTTGTCCGTGTAACCTTGTCGGTGCAGGCTAATTGATAAGTGATACAGCTAGCAAATTACAGGACTGCCAGCAGCGTGCTCCGTCACGCGCCCCCAGAATAAAAGAAGAGGAAAAACTAGCAGAGAACTCGTCACGCGCAGTCTTTTTCTCTTCATGCGCACCCCCCCCCCCAACACACAGACACACACCCAGCACAATTTAAAAAAAAAAAGGTAAATATAATAATAATGAATAAATAAATAACCATATATGACAAGGTGCAACTCACCACTGGTGCACGTGAAGCCAGCAACCACGAGCCAGAGAGTAAGAAGCGCAGAGCTCGACCTACAGCGGACAAAAGAGCCCAGAGGTAAGGGCATCTTCGTGGCTTTTAATCACTTAAGTTTGAAAAGGCAGAGGAGCACAGATGAAACTGTGGCACGCTGGGGTTTTTTCTTTTTTTTTCTTTCAGCCTCAGAGAGTGTCCTCTGTGCCACTTGACGTCCTTTTTTTTCTTTCACAACGCCCAAATGTTTTCTTCAGCACGTATTCTTCCGTGCCACGGCCATCCGTATCCCGCTCGTGCGTTCTCGTTGCTCACAACAACGCATCACAGGTGTGGTGGATAAACTGGCGCCTCGCTCGCCTCCTCGGCTTCACTGTATCGCCTTCACTGTTTCTCCAAACGTGCTGCCGGCTCTCAACTCTCTCCCCCCCCCCGTCACTGAACTGAGGAGGGAGGCAGTTTCTGTCGGTTCCTGTCACTTTGGAGCCTCCGCGCGGATGAAAACCTTCTCCAAATTGCGAAAATTGTAAAAAATTGGCATCGGAGGGCAGAACATCTGCTTGCACAGCGATGCTGGAGTGCTGAGAGTCAGGGAAGGTGTGCGCTGTGATGAGCAGAGGGGAAAAAACCAGGAACGGATCCTGCGTGCACGCCCGGGAACGGAGCGTCCTCAGCGCGCCAGGGAAACATTTACATATTATCAACAAGCATAACTAACCACACACTGACAAAACACGCAAGGGTGGATTTTTTTTTTTCTTTCATTCGTACTCTTGCGAGCGTGCTTTTCATATCCTCTGCCTTACATGAAAATGATGGATATGTCATTCAGCTCTGCATGATAGGAATCACACCGGTGCTTTGCATACAAATTCACACTGATCACATCTGCATGTCATTGAGTTTCAGATAAATATGCCCGTGGTTTGTCTCGAGGTGTGCGTGCGCCTGCTGCAGCGGGCCACATCAGTGACGGACAAACACAGATGATGAAGAAGCAGGAGGATTAGTGCTCCCGTGAGAGCGTACACCTGTCAGCAAACTCAGACCTGACTGTGACTTACACTCCGGATAGCTTTTGTCATTTTCTGAGGGTGTCAGCGGAGTCATTTTCAGACAGTTTGGCCATGCCTTTTAGGTCATGCTGCAAGGAATCGACAGCAGGATTATTAATATACTTTAAAAGAGGGGGGGGGGGGGGGGTAGGGGGGGGGTCTTTGTTTATCCATCTCTCCACTCCCACATGTAGTCAGCAGAATAATAAATGGAAGCACAGAGCTAGACCACTGTCTTGCCAGCTAATTATGGAGCTCATGTAGATGGATGGTTCCTTAGATAGAGCTCAGATATTGTAGCCTCCAAACTCATTAAGCCCTCTCCCTGTCCAGCATCCCCCCCGTTAAAGGTCAAAGTTACAATCGGGATGACAGGACAAAGCGCAGACACATGCATGCACATGCGGCGATGCACAACCTCCCAGCCGTATAGTTCACAATAGAACCCCGGGCTGAGGATGTGAAAGGCTAAGGAGGCAGATGCAAAGCAGCCAAATGGAAGAGAATGACTCAGCCTTGGTCGCTTGTGAGGTTGCTTGTAATGATCTCTCTCATTCGACTAATCTGCTCCAAGTCCTTTCCGGCAGTGTAAACTGGAGAGCATCCCTTCCAGTCTCTGCATCTTCCTTTTTTTTTTTTTTTTCTGAAAAAGCACCCAAGTTCATGCATTTCAAATGAGGATATGAGAATATTTATATATAAATGCATATTGAGTTATATTATCCTCTTAGAGGGGGGAGAAAAGTACTTCAGCTACTTTAAGGGATTATTAGTGTGTTTTACTTGCTGTGGCCCGTGTTTGGGGGAGTGAAAGCAAGGCATAATCTCGACATGGTCTTCTTAGTATGGCATCCTGCTCTTCTGCTTCCCCAAGCAGGCTGCAGTGAACAATCACAGCTCTTTTGGGGAGCTGACACATTCTGTTGTTAATCGATCTGGGGTGTTGTAAATAATTTTCCCACCGTCATTGGCTTGAGTTACAATATCCTACGTCTGGAAAGCAGCTTGTTCTCCTGCAATCAATCACAAAGCCAAGACGAACCATCATTTCTGTTGCAGCGTCTCAAATGAGTCACAGCAGCCATGATCCAAAGAGACTGTGCTCAATGACCTGACAAGTGTTGGGAAAACATGACTCGTTTGTGTGTTTTGTGCTCTCGCATCCTTCCATAAACTGCACAATCACGCTCCCGATACATCCAGCCCATAATGACAACTGATTCGCTTGGTCGATATGCATCGATCTCGAGAAGGTGTCCAGCATGAAATTAATATTATTTATTGTTTACAAACATCACGGGAAGTCTCTCAGGGGGATGCAGCCCAGGCCGAGACTATCTGCGTTCCAGCACAGGCTCGTGGAGTACAGGAGATGATGTATCAACTTCCAATAGGACCACAACTTCACAGCCTATTGTTTTGTTTATATCAAATTAAACTACAGTGCTACTCCATAGAGATGTAATTGAGCACCGTCTTAGATTAAACGACTGTAAAGATCTTAATAAGCCATCAGCAGATTGTATATTACATGGCAAAACACTTATGAGGAGGCAGTCCAGTGAGACTGAAATTGAGGCGCAGACTTGCATACCACAGCACTTTATCCATTAATTATGTGCAAAATAAAGCTACAATAATCAATAGTGCACCAGATTAATAAACGTTATTGATAGGGGGTTACAAAAATTAATTAGAATCTAAGCAAATACCAGTGATGATAAGATTGTTTGCACTATTTTAATATCATAACACCATTGTCGTTCAGGGATGTAGTAGATCACACTGGTCCTCCAACGTTAAAGCACATTTTGTCTTTGCGTGCAGTAAAAGCCATCGTCATCACTGCATTGGTAATACAGCCCCTGGTTATTGTATCTGCTGCAGCACTTATTACCCCACTAAAAATGTTATGATCTGGACATGCAATGCACAGCTATTACTTTGTTTAATTAAGTGATTTCACACAAGTGCAGATAAAATAGCCACCAAGCTACCACATCCTTGAGTGAGGAGGAGAACTAAATGAGAGGGGGAGAAGGAGAGTTAAGAAGGAAAAAAAAAACAGGAAGAAATTGAAGGGAAGGACGGCGGAGAGGGATGGTGGGGGGAGATGAAGGCGCCCACTGAAGGTCTCTCATTTCAGCAGCACAGACTGCTGATGAAGCTGAACTTCCAATATTCCACCACTTCAGCTCTGATGATTTCTCAATTTTACAGATATGGCCCAAGAATGAGATCTGATGAAAATGTGAAATGGGATAACCACCAAATCATATGAAATGGGTTGCATTTTAATCCATGACTATAAATCAAAAGCAGACACTCCAGGAATTAAAGTTGATTTTGTGTTTTTGATTGGATGTATCACTCTCTTGACTTGGAAGATTCAAGGGTGTCCTCTCCTTTCCTTCGATTAAGATTTTCTGCCATGCAGATTCTTCACATTCTTTGTAGACGGAAAAGCTTGACTTGTTGAAAGCAACCCAGGGAATATTGGAGTGTGGACTTGTTTCAAAAAGGAGAATTTAAACAATTTATTCATAGAACGTGTTTCCATCCAGAATAGATTCCCCTAATCTCAAACACCGCATGAGACTTTGGAAATATATGATGATTTCATTTTCTCTCACTCTCAGGGTCATAAATAAATTTATATTCTGTCAGCAAAATGAACTGAGTTGTAATTTATCAAAGTAGCAGTTAAACAGTTCAGCACATGGTTAAATTTATTTACATTTATTTAGTTGCTTTACAGCTGTGTGCCATAGGAGGAAAAAATTACCCTATATTCCAAGTGACTCATAAGATAAAAGATGGTTGAGGAACTTCACACTTTGAATCACACACTTTCAATTATATTTTAATTACAAAGACATACATTTGCATATAAGGAGTGCGTGATATGTGCTGGGTTGAATGAAACTGTAAAGAAAGCTCAAAGCACTGCCTTAAATTATCTATTTATTTCCAAATGAGGTGCAATTTGCTCAGAAAAGATCCAGTTTAAAAGAAGGATGTGAACTCTTTCTCCACTTTAAATTATGTTCTATTAATTCAAACTCCTGTGACCCTGGGAAAAAAACAAAAAACAATGACTAGTGCAACCTTGTCACCAGACAATGTGGGACTCTAACCCTTCATTTCATTATTCTAAAAAAAAAAAAGAAGAAAAAAAAAGATTTCCTGAAATGTGTTTCCTGGACTAACATTGTCTTAGTTTGAATGTCAAATCGTCTGTGTAAGCATAGGAGAAGAGATTTTGAATGATGTTGAAAGTTTTATGACACCCTGCTTTTGTTAGAGCAGGAGAAGCTAACCTGCTGCAATACAGCTGAATGTGTCAGCGCAGGAGTAAATCAGAGGCTAACCACACTGATTATTTGAAGAGATTTATTCAGAATAAAGAGTCTTGTTTCAACACCAGTGAAATAATATCTAAAGATTTATTATTTAAGATTTTTTTAAAAAAAGGTAAATTTAGGGATGCACGATAACTGTTTTTTAAAACCGATACCGATAACTTTCAGCACCTAAAGGCCGATACTGATACCAATAACCAATAACACACACATATACCTAAGATCATTACATCAATACCATGAACAAAATCAAAAATAGTTTTGACTTTTTAAATGAACAGATATTTATTTTTTTCCAATGAAAAACTATTGGCAAGCCTCTCAAACATTTTCTTAAAGCTATCAAAACAAACCTATTTGATATCTCACATTAACTTAAATAAGATGCATTACTGACTGATATAAAAAAAATAAAAGGCTCCTTGATCTGATGGAAATACATGCATCAAAATTACAAACTGAAAAAGGATTTACATGGGTCTTCTAGTGTTAAAGGATTTTGGCTTGTGATTCCATTTGAATTAATACCTTTAATTAAAGTAAATGAGGTTCAGTAGTTTTTATTTTTTAATCTCATGGAAGCTTTTGATGAGAGGAATGAGGGAGAGGAGAGGGAGGGGAGGAGAGACTCCTGCTGGCTTGCGCACGTTAGCATTAGCTTCCGTTAGCTCATGTTAGCGCGATTTCAAAATTCCATGGAAGCGATTGTTATGTTGTAGGTGGCCGATCGGGTTTTACGTATTAAAGCTTATGCTTGTGCTTCTCTCCTCGAAGAATTCGCTCAGAGGATTCATCACAAATAACCACCAAACTATCTTCACGCCGCCATCTGTAATGTGATCAGTAGCTCTGCTGCAGGCTGCATTCAAGGGGTAACGTAAATTCCCACGTTCCCTGATTTGCTAGTCGTTCTTTCAGCGTTTTCTATTTTTTACTCCGAATATCAATTCAAGTCAGCAACTATCAAAATTATGACTGAGTTAACGAGTTGTTTTCTGGCATGAGGGGATATTCTTTATTTTCCTTATTGAGTCATCGATTTTCTGATTATGGCGGCATTACTTGAACATAACATTCACTGCCGGTCATTCAAGGCTCAAAGGGAGCGAGGCACTGCTGTGTTGACAAAAATATATATGTTATCGGGGCTATTCGTCATGATATCCGAGTTATCGGGATGACGTCATCATTTCCTGTTATCGGCCCGATAGTTATCGTGCACGCCTAGGTAAATTAGCTGTATTAAATGCTGCTCTTCTAGTCTTACCCACTTCTGAAAGCGCTTCACAGGACAAGCCACATTCACCCATTCACAGGCACATTCATGCAGTGATTATCAGTCTGTAGAGATCCACCGGTTTCCATGTTGTCGACCAAGGGCTTTTTCTGTCTCACACAAACAATTATACGCTGATGAACACAGAGGCAACATGGCGGTTTAGTGCTTTGCCCAAGGACACTTCAGCACATGGACTGCAGGGCCAGCAATCGAACTACTGACTTTTATTTATAAATCTGAATATTTATCAGTTAAAATTATAGCGCTTGTCGCTGCAGATTAAAATTAAATTAGGAAAAAGTACCCTCATAAACTGCATATTTGTTCATTGTCTGTGAATCTGGCAACATTTGTTTATTTCATATATTATGAATGTGGCAAATTGAACATTAATCAGTGTTGAAAAAACCTTGAGGTCAAAACAGCATCTCGAAACAATCTCCTGTTGTCTGTGCAACTGATCGAGCAAAATATTTTATTAGAATGGTGAAGTATCAG
Organism: Hirundichthys speculiger; assembly: GCA_018398805.1. Lineage (NCBI taxonomy): Eukaryota > Metazoa > Chordata > Actinopteri > Beloniformes > Exocoetidae > Hirundichthys > Hirundichthys speculiger. The sequence continues at coordinate 1,969,556 of JAGFBZ010000895.1, forward strand.
CGAGAGGGTGACGGGGCCAATCAATAAAATGTAAGAGCAATCACGCTATGCTTTCAGTTGTACCACAGAGGGATGTATTGTTTAATACAAACTGTAGATTGGACACATAAAATAACTCCAATTAAATTTCATAATAGAAGTTGTTATGAAAAAGTGTCATGAAAAAATAATGGCACAAACCATGTCATTGCCTCCATTAAGAATATTTTCAAATAACATTCCCTGGGGCAGATGGGGGTATTTAAACATGAAAGTTGCAGGTCCCTATACATCTTTACCTGCTACAACTATGATAGTATCTCCTAAGGCAGAGAGAATTACCATAACATGTTTTGCAATGTGTTCTCCTGTCACGAGTAATCTTTCAGAAACATTTTTCCCTTTTTTAAAACTCCAGATTGTCACATTTTAAAATAATTTTCAAATCCACTGAGCCACTTAATTAACAAGAGTGACGTCGTCAAACATCTTTCTAGTCCAGCTCATGTTCAATCCTCCAAATAATAATCAGGCAGAATGTGTCAATGCAAGATGTGATAGATTAAACTTCTAAAATTAGTCATTAAAAATATTGCGAATGCATCAAAATAGAGGTGCAAAAAATCTATTGTGATTTTCTTGTGGAGGTGACCACCAAAACCAATCATTTCACCCCAGTAAAAGTATCAGATAACAAGAATAAATGAGACAGTATTTGTCAAATCATAGCTCAATACTCTCTTTGACATTTGACATGAAAATAGATACAGTTACTGCGTTAATGGAATGAATGGATTTTTCTGTCACACAATCCAGCCAGTTCAATGACACTTTAATTAACTAATATTTCCTGAACGTGCAGGTATGATCAAGCTTTCCGTTAGATTTATACTGCAATTACAGCATATTTCAGCTGAAAGACATTTCTTATTCAGCGTTTTGTGACGTTGGCCGAAATTGATCCATGTCTTCTTCTGACTATATTCAGAACTCCAGAAGGACTTTTCAAAATAAACAGCGGCCAATGGACAAAACATGTATGTGTTTAAATCTTTGTGTTGCCTCTCAGCATCTGTTGAGGATACATTCAATCTCTTTGTTTCAACACATTCGTGTAGAGATGTCAGGATGGCAACGGTGGAAACCAATTGTAAGGCGGGTGAGCAAATTTTTCATTCCTCCCACATCCTGCTCATTCAATTCTGGGAAATTACTCTGCCTCAAAAAAGGTTGTCATTATTTTGTCACTCTGCGTCCCATGTGACATTTATGGCAAATAACCTTTCTGGCTTAAAGAAAAAGACCACAGAGAGAGTATGAAGTCATGTTTTCAACCTGAAAACAAGATTCCTGCACATAAGGAACCAAAATATTGACAGTATGACGAATTCACTACAATTTAAACACTTGAGGAAAACTGAAGAAGGCTTCGGCCATCTAGATATATTCACTTTAGTCAAGAAAATGCCTTGAACTGGACTTAAATTAGAACCAAGAATCTTGTTGGCTTGAAGCATTAAATCCAAAGAAAAACTGTGTTTTTTTCTTTAGCTGGCTTTTTATCTGTAAACTGCCACAGATTAAAGCAATTCCATCTTTTTAATAAAACGATTGCCATTTCTTACACATTTTCATGTTGTAGTCCAACAAAAAAGGCTGCCTATATGATGCTCTCAAGGCCAGGTGATTATTTTCATCCTATGTGGCACAATTTTAAAAGGTGCTATCAACTCTCTTTGCTTGACATATTTTGTGAAGTAGCCACAGATTTCTTTTGAGCGTTGCACTCATGTGTCGTTTGCTGTACCTGCCAGAATGACAGATGGCTGCATTACTAATGAGCCAATTCAAAAATGCAGCCTTCATTTTGGTGCAGGGTGGTGATGACGGCAAGGTGAGAGTCCACCTTCGTTTTTCATCTCCACTCATCCACAAACACACACTCATACGAATATCAGTCCTGAATGGTTGTTTCTGTCTTTTTAAGATTATATTTTCCCTGCTCCCAGTTTTGTTAATATGTACAAATGAAATTACTCTGAATTTTCTCCCAGAAAGTTGATTTGCACAGATTGCATGAATTAAACTGGTGAAAAACAAATGGCAATTATTAGTGACGATGCCAGATATCTAAGTGAGATGAGTTTCTTCCAGCTATTATAAACTGAATACAGAACTTTCAACTCTTAATGTGCATATATTATATTAATGAAAATTGGAAACACTAACCAAAGTTGAAGAGCTTAGTCATATGACCCAGGTTAACAAGCATCAATGTTATAGGTCTTTAAATTCATTAAAGGAAATCCTCAAGTCTCCTCTCGAGGTGAGTCTCTTCAAGTGTGCAAACCTGTGAGCCCTGTGCTTGTTTCTGTAATAGATGGCAGCTCAGCTAGTTAAGCCTATTAAACTGTTCTGTCTGGAGACAGAAGAGGGATAATATATTTCTTTCACATGCACCCATATACAGATCAATCAGTTTCAATCAGTTTAAAGAAGTTCAATTCAAACTGCATATGAAATGGAGCAAGATGTGTTTTTGATGTTGTTCAATGATTCAGAAAAAAAAAAAAACAAGGAAAAGCATGCATTTATGTGATCTGAGGTGAGGAAAATGTTTTAAAAAAGCAGCCTGATAATTTTAACATGGTAAAGCACAATTGCTCTGAAATGTATCAGGTTGATGTCTATTATTATTTATTATATATTTTCTCTATTGTGGTTATTCTTTGTTTTATTATTGTTTATCTATTATTATTATCTAATATCTTATTATAATTATTTGTAGTAATATTATTATTATTTGTCCATATTCTTCTTTTATTGCTTCTTTTAATTGCGGGGAAAGAATAACACCTGGAACACATTTACCATGAAGGTAGATTGTAGAATCCTGAAATTCCCCAACCTATTAATAGGCAGGTTAATGAGCTTAATTATATCACACATTGTGCTTTGTGCTTATTACAAAGTATGGAAAAGACACACAACAAAGCAGGTTGCTGCAACACGTTAAAGTTTCATTTTCACTTCTCTTTTCCCCTATAAATCATTTTACCATGTATGTACAAAACTAATAAACATTGAGCAAACTCTCGATGCAGTATGCAGGTGAGAACAAATTGAGTTTCAGTCACGACGGTTTAGAGCTGAACATCACAAAATAGTGGGGCAACTAATTTTGCTGCTCTTTTCTGACAGCATACCACACCGACATTCAAATTTAAACAGACCACAAAATTTCTGTTCGCCTGAGCTGAGAGGTTGTCTAAGAAGAGTTGATCCTTCCAGCAATCATGGAAAATAAGGCAGTAAAAATAGTTCAAAGAAACATAACAGCAGTTCTCAGAAAATCCCTTTCATCATTTATCTGCTGAACCTCTCCATCAGGAGAAAGTGCTTTGCTGGTACTGTACCATCATCACAAACAAAGACAGATTTAGCTGAAAGAAAAGTGCGTTTGCCTTGTGTTGTTGCTCGCTCACTCACCAGTAGACATGATGAGAATTCCGCAAACCTCACCTGCAATGGATGTTGATTAAATGCTGTCATGGTAACAATAGTATGTGATCAGCTTTGCTCGGCGCGTTAAGCATTTCATGTTGTCAACGCCTGAAGCATTGGATTAGTAAAAGCCTAAAGTGTGGGTTGTCTCAGAATGCCTGTGTGACATATTGTTAAATGTCTGCCAGATATTGAGCTTGTGGGGTTTCATCCGTAGCCCACAAACAGGGTTGAAACTGATGAATGATGCAGCTTTAAAAGGACTTGTTTAGAGTTCAGTGAGACAAGCTGTCCCAAATAGATTCAGAAGATCACATGTCAGCAGGATACAGAGATATTCTTACTCAACCAAGGTTGTGTGCATCAGAGAAATTGTATCCAGCTTCCTGATGGAGTTCATTTTTCTTCCCCTTGCCTCTGCTCCGCACCCCTTTAAAAGGCCAGGGGAATTTATGGGAGGGGATGACATATCAGGACAAAGGTTACAGTGGTGTGTTTGAGTATCTGTGAGCCAACATGGGCCAGACAGTGATGTTTTGTGGCTGTTGGTTCGTGTTGCATTACAGTGCAAAAAAAAAAAAAATATATATATATATCTTTCCGTTTTTCTTTTAGGTGTAACGTTCATAAAGGAACATTTTCAGTGCTTTATATTTGTTACAAAATTGAGGCTTTTGTAATTGTTTGGAACAATGTAGCCTGTTCCCTTCCTGATTCAGTCATAGAGCGATTCATAGCTCATCATAGGAAGTTGACACGATTCCTTCCTTCCTTGACGCACCATTCCTCAACCCTATAAAGGAATTTCTGTTCATCGTGGAGATTGGCCAGATAACCTTTTTGAAAGCAGTAAATACTTGATGCCTTGACATATAAGAGAAAGCCACAGAAAGATCAGAAAGGTTTTTTTCCTTTTTCCAAGGTGAGACCTAGGGCTGTGTATCTCAGCTTCTATAAAATAACTCCATTCCAAGTCCAGGTATCTGGAGCCAACACAAGTATCCACACACAAGCAGCAAGACTCTTCATGAGGGAAAATCCTACGACAGAATGATGATGAGATACTGTAAACCTTCAATGAAATGGCCCCATTGATATGCTGTCTGGAGTTGTATGCACATAAAAAACACTGGGTTATTTTCTCAACCCAACCGCTGGGTTAAAGTGGTTGGGTACTTTCATTGGGTTAATTTAACCACTGTTGGGTTGTTTAATCTGACCCAGTTGTTGGGTTATTAGTTTGGTCAGTGTTTGTGATCATACCAGACTACAGTAACCCAACCCCTGGGTCAATTTAACCCCATCTGCTGAGTTATTAAAGATTCAAAAAGCATCAACGTCCTTTAAGCAGCCATTTCACAACTGACAAAGGAGCTGGATCCAGATGACAACGAGCAAGGTTTGTTTCTCCTCGTTTTCATCTTTAAAAAATGTTTTACTTATTAATTGTATTAATTGTTGTAATAACTCTATAGTAGTACTGAAGCTTACAGTAATTATTCACTGAAGACTGCTATAGCGCGACCGCTAGCGTGCACATAATTGTGCATTTGAGCTTGCATTTGTGGCATTTTACTAACATGTAAAGCAACCTTCACATAATCTTAATGGCTATTGTGGTGACGACAGACAGCAGAATCCCTGTAAACGTGATGATTCTAGGTCCAGGTCTTTATACAATCTCTGATCCGGGTCCATGAGCAGGTCATTAAGCATTTCCACACCGTACCATACCATACCACACCACACCACTTAACACTTTTAACCAGACAGCTAAAGCAAATGTGGAAAAAGAAACAGTTGAAAAACTAGAAAAGCACTCGGAGAGCGTAGACCTCAGCCAAGCGCAACAATTATTGAAAATTTGAAAGTCATCCTGATCACACCCAAAACGAAATCAGTTCTTCCTTTTTACATTTCCGACAACTCCAGAAAAAGTAATCAAAATCCATCCATAATGTTTGAGTTATCTTAAACACAGACAAACAAACGCCGGCAAAAACATAACCTCCTTGGCGGAGGAAATAACGGTCAGCATTCAGTCCGAACTGTGTTATTATTGACCCAGCTACTGGGTTATTGGCCACAAAGAAGCCATTTTGTGGGTTCAAACGGTCTTTTCTCGTTCTTCTACAAAACACGGTCAGTTCCACTCGTCAAATGTAAAATTACTATCGAGATTATTCGTGGCAGTAATGTTTAAATAAGGTCGCGTTAACTGTGCTATTATCGGGATGTGTTTCATTGGGTTAACTAACTCTGAGTGTATGTTAGTGTTGTTCATTTAACGTTACAACAGAGGATATACATTGTTGCTAATAATCTGAGAAATGTATGTCAGTGCTCACCGTTGTTGATCATGCTGGGGGGGGGTCGTCTGTTTATAATCCATAAACGATTTTTAATCCATTGTATCGTAGTTATCCAGGTGTCATGGTGAACAGTCTGTATAGCTGGCTAAGCTAACGTTAACCACGAAGCAAGTGTAGCCGATGTTCACCAAGTAGCATGAGGGCTAAAGTAGTTGGCCTGTAGCATTTAGAAACATCTTCATACACTCCACAGGTAGACTCCCCATGATCAACAGCCAATTTAATGATGACATCCCACTGTGTTTTCAGAGTCATCCATACCTCCCGAGGATGCCAAAAATAGGACGGAGTGGTTAAAATACAATTCGCAGCCAGCGAGCCAGGTGGATGAATACATGAGAGTTACAGCCTACAGGAATGGATCCGGGAAAACTCAGGAAAAAACATCACAGATGTTTTAAATGATGTTTTAAATCCACACCTGATCACACCAGGAATGGTACGTCCACCTCACAGTTGAAATTTGCAGATTTGCCACAACACTGACACAACACTTCTGATTATTTTTTTTATTATTATTCACAGATTGCACAGGACTTCAGTGTCTTGTACCTTGGCAACGGTGACATGTTTCTCCTGTGGATTCAGTCTGTGGATAAAATAATTCGAAATGGCTGTCAGAAGAGAAGGTTCAGGCACCAGGAGACCTCTCAGATAGTAAAATGCAAATATGTATTAAAAGTGACTGTAGAAGTGCAACTTGTGCTAAAATTATTTGTGTCCATGCACTCTTGATAAAGCACATCTACAAAAAAAAAGTCATACATTCAAGACAATTCAAATGTTGAATCTTTAGTTTTTGACTTTTGTTATATTTGTTCTTTATTTATAATGTGAAGAAAGTCTATTGTTAAATGCAATTTAATTACTTAAAATCTGTGCAGTTGTTAACTTCTTTATTGATTAGGATATTTTGTCCAAAAAAGATGTATAGATGTAAAATGGTTTTTAAAATGCACTTCATAATTTGCAAACATTTATTATAATAATCATTATTTAATAGTGGAAAAGACAATATATAAAACAACATATAGATTGGGTTAATATAACCCAGCAATGGGATGAAATTAACATCAATGCTGAGTTAAGGAATTAATCCAAATAATTGGGTAGAATTAACCCAAGAGGTTGGGTACAATCAACCCACTCTTTAGGATGAATCAATAACCCACCTAGGTTGGGTTGTTGGTTCAACCCAGTCCAATGGGTTAAAACAATCCAGGGTTGGGTCTGACCAATAGTGACCCAGGGGTTGGGTTAAAGTTGGGTTATTTTTAACCCATTGTTTTTTAGTGTGTGGTTACATTGTGTGCCTTTAATATACATCCTGTAATTAACATGCTGTAATTACATGTTGTAATTAACTTTAACCTCACCAATTTGTCTAAAGTTGTGCTTGTGAGAAGTCTTTATTTTCATGTGTTGTTGTTCCTCCTCGTGCTAGATAAACTAGCATACCCAGATCCAGCACGATGGAATTTGACCAGATGGGTATGTAGACCTTTCATGTTTTTTTTCTGTAGCCCTACTGACTTAACTGCAATAAGTCTTTCTTTTGTATAAAATAAAATGATTCCAGATTTTATACATGATGCTGGATTGCTGTGTCAGCGTTCGTCTGACATGCTGCTTTTATTCTTACTTCCAGAGCAATACCTGTGGTCACACTGCCTTCACAGCTGAATCTGAATGGGTGTTGTGCTGCAAAAAGTACCCCTGCGGTGAAAAACACACGTGTCGCAGGACATGTGGCACAGCACCAGTGCCTGGGACAATTGATGAATTGTTTAAATGGTGTATAAACTCCACTCACTTGATGTGCCACCAGCATGTGTTGGCATAGCAAAACCAGGCTGACAAAGATGCAGAAATCTTGTTTTCATTTCAAATCTAGAATTGGGTCATTGGAAGAGTTTATGGTATATTTTATTTAAGTCCATGGATTGATGTAATTACATCTTCTATGTTCATGTCAATTATAGATTTTTATTGTTAATCTTACATTCATCTTTTCATCATGAGTAACAACTTGTAACCAGAAGAAGAAAAGAAAGAGAAGAAGACCGGGTTGGTTGATGGCTATTGCAAACAGTCCTGCTTCCTTTCTGCATTTGAGTGGCATTGTACTATAACATTATGATTACAAATATACGTGCTGTATGGAGGGATAACAAAAGGAAACAAATGTCTGATTTCAGCCTCAGTCACAATAACTGTTTGTAAAGCACCTGAGACCTGGGGCAGTAAAAGGGTCTAAATCAAAGTATTCAATAATTACAGACAGTTCTCAGTCTATTAAAGTCAATATATGCCACTTAGTATCTAAGTAATAGCCCACCTGTGGTAGTTCTGTTGCCTGGACTAACTTTAGATCTCATAAATCACATCAATGTTCTTCAGACTTTCATGGAACTGACAAACTTCAGAGCTGATTCAGCCTTTATTGTACAGGCTGCATATCACAGTGATTCATTAGGTAGAGTGAATATGCTGCATAATCTGCTAAAACGCACATCTTCATGTTCTATGAAAATGTATTATTATAGCTTGTAATTGTAAACATTTTAGTGTTGTGTTCTTTTTATACTTCCATTGCAGTATATGCCGTCACTGCAGGAGAAAATAAATGAAGTGAAAGTAACCAGATGGCACCAAGTGCATATTCAGGGTTTTCCAAGTTGGAGTATATTACTGTATTATTTCTAGTTAGCCCACTAAATGTCAGGTGGTGCCAACAGCGGCAATTAAAAGTTGTTTTTTTTATCTTTTATATGTAAGGGTTCAGGTATGGTCACACATCAAAGCATGGATCTTTCTGCTACAGCTATGGATTAAATAATCAGCAGAAGAGCATCCGATTGGTAGATGAACCTGAGTTAAGTGCTTAATCAATACATAGCACCACTGGAAGGCAATCAATAAACTGAAATGTAAACCAAGAGAACAAATCCCAAAGTTACTCTGTGAAGCCCATGAATGGAGGCGACAGTCCTCCTGCAGCGGTCACATGTTCGATTCCCAGCCTGTGACACTTGGCTGCATGTCTCATGTCTTCTCCACACTCTCTCTACCCCAGTTTCCTCTCTCTCTCACTGTAAAAAGGGGTCACTAGAGCCACAAAATCTTAAAACACACACACAGACACATATAAATGAATAACTTTAGCTGTCTTTGCAACTGTGCAACATGTTTTATTGGATATTTTAATCAGGCCCCTTATTTAACCTGAGTAAATAATGTTTCACCCAAAACATTAATGCCATATTATGGAACTCATTATACATATTTTTTTCCCGTATAGTTCCTTTAAAAGTGTATGCCAGCTGGATTTTACCCGCATTGATTCAATTTATTTGATGGGAAGAAATGACGAGCAGGGCACACAACAATTATGTTGCTTCCGCCTGCTGCACAACTAAAGATCAATTAGAAATGTGGTTTAAAAGACACACAAGCAGCGATTCTTCTTTTCCCATATCAACCTGTCATACTGACATAGTGCAGTCACATAAGCTGCTGTATTATCAACCAGCGGGACAGAGAGGTCAGAGGCACGAGTATGAAAACGGTGGTTGTGAGCGCTAAAAAAGTCCAGTCTTACTATTCCTTATCATGCACTTTCTATTTCAATACGGAAGAAAGCTGTCGGAGAAGCTGATGTGACTGCGGTATCTTGCTATATGAAATGATTTGATACTGAGTCTAAAATTCCATGACAAGTGAGTGACGTGTTGCGCACACTGCAGGATAGGTTGGAAATGACATCAGCCAGGCAAGAGTATTGACAGTGACAATGCTGGAAGCCACAAGGGGTCCGACATATCATTTTGTTTTCAAGATTGTACCATCTAGAGTTAATGGTGCAGCACTTTGGGTGTGTTTTTTTTTTTTTTTTAAATCATAAAACAGAATACAAATAGTTGCTCTTTAAATCACCCAACAGTCCTGAAATGATGGTTTCGAAAAAATGTTAAGTTGGGAATGCAGCAGCATTGTAAGATTAAGGATTTTGGACAGCATCATCTATTATCCAGAGAGCGCGAGTTAAGTGAACAGAAAAATAAGTGCTTCAGTAAGTTTCAAGCCCATCTGAGTCAAGCCCAAATTAACCACCAACAGTTTGACCTACTTCATACCCAGAGGAGCTGATTTATTTATTTATTTTTTCCATATTTGCTGATGAGGCCAAAGAAAAAAGATGCATTAAATGCTGGGTAGAAGACTAGTCTTTGAAAAACAAAATAAAAGTGGAAAACTGAATAAACAGAGATGGGCACAACTTGCTTACTTAGCTGCTGCATACTGTACATAATTAACTTTAAATGACCTCCTCACCTTTGCCCTGTTTTAGATGATTGGCATTAGATGATTACATGATGTGAAACTTCCTAAGTCCTCTTAAATTTCTCAAATCACCTTGAACAGGAACAATTTTATGGCGTAAATACAACACCATATACACTATATTGACAAAAGTATTCGCTCACCTGCCTTGACTCACATATGAGCTTTAGTTCATCCCATTCCTAATCAATATGACGTGGGTCCACCCTTTTCAGCTAGAACAGCTTCAACTCTTCTGGGAAGGCTGTCCAAAAGGTTTAGGAGTGTGTTTATGGGGATTTTTGACCATTCTTCCAAAAGAACATTTGTGAGGTCAAACACTGATGTTGGACCAGAAGGCCTGGCTCTCAGTCACCGCTTAAATTCATCCTAAAGATCTTCTACCGGGTTGAGATACAGCCCAGTCAAGTTCATCCACACCAGACTCTGCCATCCGTGTCTTTATGGACCTTGCTTTGTGCACTGGTGCACAGTCATATTGGAAGAGCTAACTGTTTGCACAAAGCTCCAAACTGTTCCCACAAAGTTGGGAACATGGAATTGTCCAAAATGTCTTGGTCTGCTGAAGCATTCAGAGTTCCTTTCACTGGAAATAAGGGGCCAAGCCCAGCTCCTGAAAAACAACCCCACACCATAATCCCCCCTCCACCAAACTTTACACTTGGACCAATGCAATCAGACAAGAACTGTTGTCCTGGTAACCACCAAACCCAAACTCTTCCATCAGATTACCAGATGGAGAACTGTGATTCATCACTTCAGAGAACGTTCCTCCACTGCTCTAGAGTCCAGTGGTGGCTGCTTTACACCACTGCATCTGACACTTTGCATTGTACTTGGTGATGTCTGGCTTGGATGCAGCTGCTCCACCATGGAAACCCATTCATGAAGCTCTCTGTGCTGTTGTTGAGCTAATCTGAAGGCCACATGAAGTTTGGAGGTCTGTAGTGATTGACTCTGCAGTAAGTTGGTGACCTCTTCACACTATGTGCTTCAGCTTCTCTGACCCCGCCCCCTCAGTTTATATGTCCTACCACTTCGTGGCTGAGTTGCCGTTGTTCCCAAACACTTCCATTTCCTTATAATAAAGCTGACAGCTGACTATGGAATATTTAGGAACAAGGAAATTTCATGACTGGTTTTGTTGCACAGGTGTCATCCTATCACAGTTCCACGCTGGAATTCACTGAGCTCCTGAGAGCGACCCATTCTTTCACAAATGTTTGTAGAAACAGTCTGCATGTCTAGGTGCTTAATTTTATACACCTGTGGACATAGAAGTGATTGGAACACCTGATTCTGATCATTTGGATGGGTGAGAAAATACTTTTGGCAATATAGTGCATGTTGAGAATGAAAATCTGAACCAATCTGAGAACCAAAATCTAGAATCAAAGAAACAAAACCCAGAGTCTGTTGCCAAGAAATCAAAGACAGTAAATAAAGCACCTTAGTTTTCAAATGTCATTAACCACTTTTGTTTTTTTCAATGGTCCTGCTTTTCATTCATCCTTTTTCTGTCTCTCGGTTTCAGTTCTAAAAAGATTCTCGCTAAAAAAAAAAAAAAACTACAGCAGGAGGAAGTAAAACCTACTGCTAGATGGTGAGGGAGTGAACTAGTTGCTCATTTGATACTTCACACATAAAGAAAAGAGCATACTTTTTGAGCTTCAGATCATTGTTCTTGAAACATATTCTGTTCCTGCTCTTATTTGTTATTGGTCTCATAGGTTGTATTGTTTTTCTGCTGGTTCCAGTTTTGGTGTGGCGCCATGAGGGAAAGTCTAACTCCTCTTATAAGGTCACATCTTGTACTTTACAACGCTAAATACATCTTCAGCTGCCTATCCTGAAACCAGGCTTTGATACTATAATTGGCATTGACTCTCTTATTGAAGAAAGGGGAAAAATGGGGCTTTAGTGCTCCAAGAATAATTGTCTAATTGGTGCCCATATTTTGATGGTTTTATTTAAAGCAGAACAAATTACTTTTGTTGACGGTTTCACTTTCATTTAAATATTTGTATCCTTTTATAAAGCACCATCCAGCTGCAGTGATCATCTGTGGGGAAACTGTGGGGAGGAAAAAAACAGCTTCAGATACTGTTTCACACATCAGGAAAAATGAAACTAGCTCACAGAGCTGCAGCAGACAGAGGCAACTAAAATGCTCAAGAAAGCAATGACGCAAGAGAAATTGAGAGAGTGACAGAGGATGAGACCAAACAGAAGTTCATTTGATACAGTGTTGTAGAAGCGCCTATAGAGAGACCTAAAGCGCTAAAAAGTCCACAGTCCTGCTTTAATTTGTGCTGTAATCTTGCTTAATTGTTTCACTCCTTCTCCACTGGTGTTATACCAGGGGTCATGGTTTTAGCCATGATGCTGAGTTCACTTGTCTTTGCTGCTGGCAGCAGAGTTTTAAGCTCTGTTCCCTGTCTAATTCGTCCTCAGGATGTATATTAAGGGTGGAATGTGTAGGATCTAAATTTAAGTCAATGCTCAGAAACCATTTTGTTTCTTACTTTTTCCCCTTGCAGATATTTAAAATTTTAGGACCCCCCCCCCCCTCCCAAATAAACAAATAAACAAACAAATAAAGGAATAAATAAGACCACCCACCATACTGCATTCTCTCTGTTTTATTATATTTTTTGCAAACATGGGGGATATTAACATCCCTAATGTCCTTACCTTCCACTCAAGCTCCCTCCATGCAAGCCTATTATTAGTGAATTTATGTCCTGGTCTAAAACTTTCTTCCCACTACTAATGTTATATAATAATGTTTACCTTTATTTCCCACTTTTCTTTAGCTTCAGTGGTGTTTTCATTGCTCATGTATTTTCAAAATCACCCCTCTCTTTGCCTTATCCTCCATGGACTGGATAAATAGTTCTTCTAATTTAGTTGGCTCCTTGGGTGGTTTGAGATTACGCTACGCTTGTCAGTGTTTGTAAAAATAATGAGTTGGTAAGGTCGGCAAGCTGTTCAAATAATTTGATAAGATCAGCCTTAAGATCTTGTGTGATGTACTGTTTATTAAATCTTTGTGCAGCCACTTTTCAAAAATGTCCATAGTTGGAGGTATGAATTTTGACTTTTTCACCATTCGTGTGTCCCTGCACACAAAGGTTGACAAAATTATCTTCTTTCACATTAATACCCTTATTTTCAGTGTGTACCTGATGCATTCATTATCAACTTTGAGCCCCTTTTGCACCTTTTCATTCGTAAACAACAGTGGTTGCAGTGTATCTCTGGACATGCATTTCCACACAAATTACATCTTTATCCTAAATCATCTACATAATTGTTAATCAAATTTAGGATGCCCAATAATAATTCCTCCAACTGCTCTCATCTGTCCTCATGTGTCCTAAATTTAATTATTGCTTCTTCTTTTTTTTTTTTATTGAAATTTTCCAAAAGAATTTTTGTCTAACATTTTGAAAGTTGAGGAAGGAATCTTAACGACAACTAAAATAAAAGCGGTAATCAGCAAAATATTCATTCCTGATGTTTCTCTGTTAAAGTTAGGGGTAAATCTTCCACCTACTCTAAATCTTCCCTGAATATATGGGTCCCATTCCCGCAATTTATATAAATTCATATGATGTAATTTACGGGTTACAAACAGTTTGATATCGCTGAGAGAAAAAAAGAATGTTAAATGATCATTTCTGCAAAATGCAACACTGATAGTGTAAATATTATTCAATTTATAAATTCATCTGTCTCATGCTCTTGGACTAACCCTTTGAGCCTCTGTAACTGCAAAAAAACTACCAATAACACCACTTGCTGATGAAAACAGATGTGTTTATTTCCATCCGCCAAGGAGGTTATGTTTTTGCCGGCGTTTATCTGTCTGTCTGTCTGTCTGTCTGTGTTCAAGATAACTCAAAAAGTTATGGATGGATTTTGATGAAATTTTCAGGAGTTGTCGGAAATGTAAAAAAGGAAGAACTGATTCCATTTTGGGTGTGATCCGGAAGAAATCCTGGATTCTGGATCACTTTCAAATTTACGATATCATTGCAGTCACTGGGGCTGAAAATTTTGTTTCTCAATATCTCCGTTAATTATTGCCCAAAACTCATGAAATTTGACTCGGGGATTGACAATAGGAAGCTCTATCAAATTCCAAAAACTGATCCAGATCAGATCCAGAAGGCAGATTTATCTGTAAATCGCTAAATGGGGGAATTGTTGCGCTTGGTGGAGGTCTGCGCTCTCCGAGTGTGTTTCTAGTTCTCACTAAAATTGTTGTACAGCCTAACATTTTCATTTTGTACTTGATTTGTGTCGCTTTGTTCTTCTTTGGTATGCTTGTTATTTTGTGGAAAGCTATGTTCACCAAACTATCCATGATTTTTTTCATGAGTCCATTGTAGATACAACTGATTGACTGAATACAAATGAGTACAGCACTATTTTCTATAAACCTTTACTTTATCCAACTCACAATCTGAAAAGCAGCTCAGCGTCGCACAAAACAGCATTCAGAAAATCAAAACTAATATTCAGTAAGCAGTCAGTGTCATCCCAGAAAGTATAATGAAATTAGAAGCAGCTCTGAGGTTGACTGCTGTCTAACCAGTCTGAGCGGTGCAACTCGTTCAACAGTAAAACAGATTTTGTTGGTTTTGGCCAATTTTCTGACACACTCACAATGTTTTGAAGCATGAATAAAATGTTTTATTGAGTTACTACATTGACTTCTTGCTTTTTGAAGACATGCCTTACAGTTGTGATGTATGAAGCAGTAAATGGGAAAAAGCAGTAGAGAAAAACTCCAGTAGCTTTCTTTTCTTTTTTCTTTACAACTTAATACACGATCACTCATGTTCTAACATGAAAACTGTACATCCTAAACTTTAAATGTAAACATTTAAACATGATACCCTAAATGTCCACATAGGTGTGCCTCTGCCTTATAATGAAGGGCATCTGAAAATTGTTTTAATTTTTGGCCAAATGCAAGTTAAATGAATTTTACTGATTGAATATTCTAATATTCTAAATACTCCGTGGACTCCTAAAGATTCTAATCTTTGGCGACAGTTGAGCTGGTCAAAAAAAAAAAAAAAAACCTCCTATGCCTTCTCCTAACTACTTTTCCTTGCCTTCAGTGGAAAATGTTGTGATATTAGGGAACGAAGGGGTGGTAACAGTAATTTGGAAGGATTTAAGAAGGTGTTAAATAGATGTGTTGATTTGCAGATGCAAAACTACAGCTATTCAAAAAGTACCACATTGTGTGAAAACCTTCACAGAAATAATTATCATGTTGTATCACACAGGCTTGATTAGATATTAAACTGATACTATTTGAAATATACTTTTCTTACCAAGGTTTACAAAAAAGGAAAAGAAAAGGCTGTAATAAAGAAACATAGGTTTGTACCAGGCTGCTCACTTGGACTCTCCTGTATGAGTGACACTTAAGATGGATACATAAAATTAACCAAACTTCCATTTGAATGTAGCAACAGCAAGCAATTGTGGGATAGAGCTATTTCCTTCCTTCAATAAAGGATGCACCAGTGTTTCTTAAGCAAAGGAGATATTCAAGGATGCATTTGAGCTCCTTTCTTTTGTTCCATTTGTTCTTATTATCCGTACCACTTAGATAATCTCAGATGTGGTTATGGTCTGGGGTTGATTGGGTGGTTTTGGTTTTGGTATTTTCATAGTTTTCTTGGTTTGGTCTGCTTGTCTTGTGTTACTTAAGCTCTTTTCTGTTGCTGTTAACTTTACTTCCTGCTTTACTTTGACAGTCTGTCTTTCCCTTGTTGAGTTCTGTTTCACTTCCTTGTGCTGATTTCCCTGATTGTTTGCACCTGCGTCCCGTTTCTCCCGTGGTTTTCTTTAAGTCTTGTCTTTTATATCTGCACCTTTATGTGCAGCTTATTATGCTATGCTTTACCAAGCATAACACATTTTTTTTAACACACATTAACACCCAACACGACCTGTAAGGTTTGTTAATGGCATTTCTATGCTCAACAGGCCTGAATATATTACATATTTCCTCAACTGTGAATCTGTATGGTTAATAGAGAATATTATTAAGAAAGAGCGACCTGTTTAACTGTCCATTCAAGTCTGCAAAAATGACCATTACCTTCTCAGGAGCAGGTCTTCACATTAGCGTGAAGATCTAGCCAGGTTAATACCGAGCTGTATTTGTAATATTGAACATTGCTAACTCATTAATTTCACTTTTCAGTATTTCTTAAGAAGCAAGAGGACCAAAATGCTCAGACATCTCATCAGCATGACAGTGCAGTCTAAATATTCGCTGATGCTGACTGAGGCTAGGGTTTTATGGCAAAACTTAATGGAAAAAGCTCAAGCGTGCACTTTCTCTGTGTGACATGTATCAACTACAAAGGTGCAACTATAAAGGTTAAATAAAAAAATAAAAAAAATATCTGTATATGGAAGCCCAATGACAAGAGATTGGACTGGATTCACACTGAAGCCTTTACTATTTGCTCTGTAGTTTGTTAGCAGATGATGTGTTTGCGGTACAGAGAAGAAAAACAATAGACTGTTTAACACCATAGCACAGCATGAAGGAGAACAAGTACAGCCCAGCAGAGGCCTGCAGAGGCTGGATAAGACATCCTAAAAGATTCCTTCTGTTCCATATTGCAAGGGAAGATAACCGACGTGGATGAGAACCTGCAGACCAACAAACAGTAACATCAGGAGGTGGATAAAGAATGAAATGTAACTCACCAAACAGAGCCGCATACAGTTCTGCCGGAGGGTGTTTCTATGTTTACGTCTCTATTTTTGCATTTCTCAACTTTATCCTGTGCTCTGCTGTGAAACAGTTGATTTCTTTTCCATATCACAGTGACACAGTCATGTTAAAAAATAGTGAATGCGCATGCTAGACTATGACTGCTGCTTTGAGCATTTTGAATTCGATGGCTGAGGCAATTAACTAAATGTTTTAGGCAGGAAAGAGATCATGAGTCATCAGGAAATGATTATATAGGGAATGTTTGGACAAAATGATTTATGTGAGTTGAAATCTTCTCAACAGAGCAGATTCTAAGACTACATCACGAGGCTGAACACACTTTAACCTACTGATCAAAGAAATATAAAAAAAGTGACTGAGACAAAATGTATTTACAGTCGTGTATGTAGTAAATTATGTAGGAGTATTGGCTTTAATGTTAACACTATTTATAGCAGAGGCGGGGAGAGACGTCACTGTAAACATTACATGAAATGAAAAGACCTGACACAAACTTCGTCAGTTAGCTGCTCTGTGGATAATCAATTTTTCATGGCTTGGAAGTCAAGAGGGATTCAATTTTTATTACTGGTAGGCATCCAGTTTTACTGTCAGATCTATGAAAAACCAACACAGATCTGCACACACACTCATACACACACACAAACACGTGCACACATACCCGTTTAAGCAAACAATGTTTAGGAAAACAAACAACACCGCAATCCCTGAGAGGAAATCAAGGCTCAGAACTAAATTGGTGGATGTGTTGATGCTCTCCCTAACAGCAGTCCAATCTGCTGCAACCTATCCATGTGGTGGATTTCTTATGAACCATGTGATCTCACACACATATACACACACACACATGCACATGCGCATTCATCCTATCCCTGGATGTGTACTAATCAGACCATGGTGCCATTAGGGCAAACTCAGGTTAGATTTATCACACCATCTGGAAAGGCAGGCATTCATCAGCTGGTTGTTATGTTCACCTCACTAGAAATTCAAAGTGGTGTCTTTCTGTTTTCGGAAACTACAGTCTGATTTCTTACACCGAAGGATTAATTGTACTCACTACCACCGTGGCAACTGTACGACAAAACCCATGATGCTACATTGTCAAACTTGGTGACAAAGTTGGTCAGGTGCTTAATCTTTGCTGATTGTTTTTTTTTTTTAATATTATAAAAAAAAATAACATCTAGTTTAAAAACATGATCTACGACAATATATCCTACATTTTCTCTGTTAAAACCAAAATACCCCAGATAGCAGTGCCCCGGAGTGTGTATAATGGGATAATTCTTTAGCAGCTGTTATATTTCACACAGCTTCTGAGTTTTAAATGTGCCCGCACTGACTAAAAGAGTTTCCACGAGACTTAAAGCAAGTCTCAAAACATTTTACACTTTGGAGTTTTACTAAATGACACAACATAGCCTTAATGTTCTGTAAATTTCAAATGTGACATATGCAAACCCCTGGCAAAAGAGAAGCCATAGATATGTCCATTTCATGGAACTTGCAACACGCAAACTATGATTTCTTTCACAAGATCATCCTATCTTGCTTTATTTTGACACATTTATCTCATCACACACACACACACACACACACACACACACACACACACACACACACACACGCGCGCACACGCACACACAAAACATTCCAGGTTAGGATGTTAATGTAGAAAAGCTGACTGTGAGTTGTGCCCCAAGTCAGTTGCTCCAAGCACTATAGTCCATTTACACACAAATAAGAAAAGCTTTTAGTTTTCTGAAACAAAAACCCTGTGTGCGACTTCTCATCACTTCACATCAAGTAAGATTTATATATCCCATCCGCACGGTGCAAATCTGAACTTCTGCAGTCAGATCAATATACAAACAAGGGCTTCTAATGAAAAAAAAAAAAAAAAGAGCACTGGCTATTTTTCTCAATGACAATTTACACCAAAATGGCATGATGTTGTAAGAAAAAGCCCTACAAAGCTTTAGGATTATATGTGGTCCTGCAGTTTTGCACAAAGCTGTTATAGTAGAGATGTCCTTGGGTGAAGAAAGGGATCAGGTTTTTTTTTTTTTTTTAGTTGATCACGGCTATGCAGATATTACCTTGCAGTAAAACCCTCACAAGTAAACTGACTTTTAAGCAATTTAGAGCCAATGATACTGTCATTTTCAGTATGGATAACTATGACAATGTCAGAAACAAAATAAGAGAGCTTAAAGAACTAAAGTTCTGAAGCTGGCCTCGGTCCAGTTGTTTGATATACAATTCAGTCTTGAGTGAATGGCAAACACCTCAGGACCACTGTGGCTCTCTCTGTGTCCCTTTTACAGACATGTCTGAATGCAGCTGTAACGACCATTAATGCAGAATTTACAAAAGTCTGAATGAGTGAATGAAGCTGTTGATGTTGCAATGTATAATGCCGGTATAGGGTTGAAGTTAATAGCATGAGAAGGATGTCAAAGTCTGTAAAGGAATTCTTGTCCATAAAGGGCAGAGGTCCCTCACAATAATCTCTTTTAAGAATGTAATTACTCCAGTTGCTTTATGGCTTCAAGGCTCATCTTGTCTAACATCAGAAAAATATGTTTCCTTATGTATCATTCAGTTCTGTTTTCTGTTTAGAGAGTAATGTATGGGCAAAGAATGGTTTGTCTGTGTATTGATACACCCACGGGGAATAAAAGCATTAGATCTGAGATGGGACTGCACTCTTCCAGTGTGTTTTGTTCATCCTCTTCTCCTTAAACTAGGTTTAAGAAGCACATCTGACATGCAAGCCTGCAGGGTCTGGGGAAAAACTCCTTTACAGGTGCAGTTAATTTCTGAGATATTATCAGTAATCTGAAGCAGGGTTATTATAGTTAACGAAAACTAAGACTAAAACTAAAACTAGCAATAAAAAAATATTTCAGTTAACTGAAATAAAAATAAAAACTACAATTTAAAAAAAAAACGAAAACTAAATAAAAACTACAATGAAGGATGTAAAACTAACTAAAACTAAACTGAATTGTAGATAAATTCAGCTTCGTTTTCGTTGTCGTTTCGTTTTCTCCCTCGATTACTGCCATAGAGATTACTGCCTGTCCTGCAGCAGCCGCTATGATATCCTCCCTCCAGAGAGGGGGCAGCATAGCGCATATAGACCTTTTCGGGCCAGCCCCCCGGAAGTACCCCGTCCGCCATTACTGGAGGGTGTTACAGAGCGACTCTTTCACCGGCTCGCAGATTAACCAGTGTTTTTCTCTTTCTACAAATATATATTTTTATAATGTCGAGTCGGTCGAGTGGGAATAATGTTCCGTCATAAACTGTGCCAACAATGGCGTGAAAATTCAACAATGGAAGAAGAAAGTATGCACGAAGACTGCCTTGTTTGCAGAACAAGAAGTTAGGAAGACGTGGGTGAAAAATATCAACAGAAAGGACTTTGTTCCAAATGAATACAGCCGGGTAAGTTTTCGTTAACATTCAATCTCGTACTACTCATAGTCTCGCTGAGAGTCCCGGACGATTCTGGCCGAAAGAACAGCAGTAAGAGGCTACTGTAGCCCTCGGCACTAGCACAAGACTATAAATGAATGAATGAATGACTTAGGAGTAGGGGTGTAACGGTACATGTATTTGTATTGAACCGTTCGGTATGACATGTTCGGTTCGGGACGGAGGCGTACCGAACGAGTTTCCACACGGACATATTAAGTAGAGGACCGCATGGAGCACAACAAACAGCAGTTGTAGCGGACGTCGTGGCTAATGCTAATGCCGCTAGCATTGGCAATAAGCCTCCCGCGACATAGTGTTAAATGCGGTGGGGGGCTGTGTTTGTACTGCGGTCGTCTTTCTCTTTTTGTAGCGATGTTCACGCTGGGGTGGTGCCGTTTCAAATGAGTTAACAGGTTAGACGTGTTGCCAGAAACATACCCGATCTCGGATGAACAATGTCGGCAAACCACTTTGGTTTTATCAACTTCCCTTTGTCCCTGTTCATATTTCACCGGGGAGCCGAAGTTGTGTTTTATAGCTGCAGATTTAAGACCCTAATCACCCTAAACGCTGGCTTCAAACACATGATAAAAGTATTTGAGCCCCGATATCAATTACCTTCTCGTCCACATTTTAGCCAGAAAATCATACCGGGACTTTATGAAAAAATACAATGATTTGTTTTTAAAGAAACAGTCTGAGCCTTATTCATGTTATTTAATCTGAGCAACAACTTGAAACTGTTCAGTGTTGCAACTGTTCAATTTTGCACATCAGATGGATATTTTCTTTAAGAAGAAGTCTGAGCCAATATTATTTTTATTTTGTTTTTCAAAATATCTACATTTCAGAATATTGTATTTATATTTTTGAGCAAAATTCTAGCTTTGTATAGGCTAATGTTCTTATTGTTTTAAAAGCACAAAAGTGTGTAATAAACAACTAGCACATTTATATTTTGCATTTTGTTTTCTTACTGTACCGAAAATGAACCGAACCGTGACCTCAAAACCGAGGTACGTACCGAACCGAGAGTTTTGTGTACCGTTACACCCCTACTTAGGAGAATGATAAAATAAATTAAATATAACATTAACACATAGCCTAATTTACCGCTCGCGTTAACATTACAGCAGCATAATCTTTATGGCTTGTTGACGTTAGTTATAGCCCGCGTTCCACAGTTTTTAGTGTTTGATTATGGGAATAGATCATGCTATTTCCATAACCAATCATTAAAAACAGCGATAAACTACCTTCATCTGTAACTGGAGGCCACTGTCTAACATCATCAATCCAAGACATGTCTGTGTTATCCGTAACAGATGCTCCACGCTGCTGTGTTTGGGTTACTTGATGGAGCACCGCACCCTCCAGTTATGGCGGGGCCACTAGGGGGCGCATGTCCACAATTTTCAAGTCGAAAAGGTGTATAAACTCCTGCATACTGCAAGAAGAAGAAAAACTAAAACTAAGACTAAAACTAAATAAAAACTAAACTGAAACTAGTCAATTCCTCAAAATAAAAACTAAACTAAAACTACTAAATTACTTGTTGAACTAACTAAAACTAAACTGAAATAAAAAAGCAAACTGGAAAACTAAATAAAAATAAAAACTAAAGAAAATTTCAAAACTATAATAACCTTGATCTGAAGTTAGGTGCAGAATATCTGCTAATGACAATGAAAATTAAGGCAACTTTATTAATTAGAAAATTTCATACAATTCTGAGTGCTTTAAGAAACAATGTTGTTATGAAAAAAAACACTAATTGTGCATATTAGTTAACCAATAATTGGGTGAGATTCTAGTGAGGCAGTTATACAATATTTAGACAAGAAACTTAACAATCCAACCAATGGACGAGGGTGCAGGAGTGGATTTAATCTCCGTTGTATACAAGCAGAGGGCCAGTCACTCACATACAGGACAGCCGTTGTCAGCAGAGACAATGAGCAGGGGAAATGCAGTTACTCTTAAGCACCGTTATCAATACTTTGAGCCTTGAGCTGATTTCTCAAGACAGATGTCTCAAAAATCATACAATAATCACATTCCAGAGGGGAAATCATGGATGCACAGATTTAACTTTATTCGATAAACGGGTCATGGTGACCTGAGCCCATTTTTAATACAACACTCCCCACTTTTTGTTTTGCACCCCACTTTTGTTGTACATGCGACAATCTTATCTAGATCACAACAGTAGAGCATGCGGCTCCCCACCCAAAAGGGCCCAACCCACAACTGCAAGCTACAAAGGGGATAAATGAAACGCAGTCTACTAGTGTGACCCCTCCAGCGGCCAAACACCCGTCCCCAACTATGCATATGATTGGTTGGATCAGATTGGAATTGGTTGATGGATTGATTTTTTATTAGTTTAATTTGGTTTGCCAGACTATCTCGAAAATAAGAAGACAGCAAAAGACCCCTGGAGGCAAAGTACTCTACAGTAAAGCCAAAAAACCCATTGGGAAAAAAGGCCACAATTCCTATCTAACCAGACGATTGAATGACCAGTACTCAATCATCAGAAGCACCCACAGGTGCATCCCCAGTTGACTGTCGGGGAAGGATCAGAAAAGAATCATGTCTCTTATTATGCAAAAGAGGCATCTGAAGCATTCTGAAGCAATCTTTATGGGAGGACATTGTAGTCATCAAGCCAATTTTGTTAGATATAATTAAAAAGTTGATGTAATTATAGCCTCGATGTGACTGTTGAAGCTCATATTTGTGTCAATTATGACTTCAAGATTTCTAGTCTAGAAAATGTTTGTCTTGATACCTCTGGCATGGAGTCTTATATTGATTATTTTTTAAATATATCAACAAGGAGGTTTGATTATGTCCAGCTATTCGCTTATTCTGAGCACTCATTTTGTGAAAAAGCCAAGTAAATCTGAGTCCTCTCTGCACAGCTTTAGTAAGCTACATTGTTGTCATGTATGATTTGACCTGGAGGAAGCCTGTAGGTTAAATAATATTGTTCCAAGATTTGACCCCTGAGGAACTCCACATGTCATGGTGTCATGTTTCTAGGACAATCCAAATAGGCCTTCCAGTAATTATTCAGATAATTAAACAATTCTTTTTTTATTACTAGACCTTTAAATGCAATATTCCTATTAGAATTCTAACACCTTTGAACTGGCTTTGTTTTTTTTAGTATTTCCTCTGGATAAAACAAAATATGGGAATGTGAGAGCCTAAGACCAACAGTCTTTATTTAGCTTCAGAGAATTTTCTAATAAATAATTTTGCAGGCCTATCTGATCTCTATTTATGTTTGACATTTGACTTTCAAAAGAAAGGATAATAATCATAGTAACCACCTGAGCACAGTCTGAAAAATACGGGAAACAAGCGAAACATTGCATTGCAATTTTTTTTCAATGCTTTTGTTGCTGTTTGCCTTTTTACTCTGCCCATGTTGTTAAGAGGACAAAAGTCTTTGTGGTCAATGACTGTTCCTTGCAGTGAAGTGAAATTGAGCCTCTAAGGTAGATTAAGCATGACATTTCTTAAAGAGAAAATGCATTGACTGATTTAGAAGTAACTCCTTAATGTACAGTGGATCATAATACAATCACACACTTGTCTGTTGGTTGTCCACTTGTTTCTTCTTGGTTTTCTGTTTTCAGGATTGATTTGGGCTGCAGACGTTGGGCGAAGGGTGTGTAGACTGGAGCCAATGACACCAGACAGGTGTGAGCAGCATGAAGATGTAAGGATCAGTTAAAATAACCACCTCCTCTCCTCTGTTCTCTGATTAGATGGCTGTGCTGCTCACACATTCAGGCTCCTTCAGTGGAATGGGGAATTTCATGAAATCCAACAATACAACACCTTCCCACAGGGTTGTGCAGAGGTGCGGAAGTGTTTGTTTGTGCTTTGAAACATAGGTTCTGTGCAACAATCAGGGGAATTACAATTTCCCTCTTTGTTCTGTCACGACCAGGGTTCTGTCTTTCTGCTTGTTTTTGAACACTCTCAGACTTGTCGAGCAGGGAGAAGTGGCCCACTTTGTATGCTGTGTTTGAAAACAGTAACCACTTAGTGTGCCTTCAAGAAGACACATTGAAGTTGGAGAGAGTTGTTACTGAGAGATTTGTTGTATCACAGTTGCAAGTACCTCTTGCAAACACATAACGTTGCCGTGAACTCTGCTTTGGCCTGTTAGCCTGGCCAGCCATACTAATCGTTTGCCTCTTTGATACAAAGGAGCATTTCCTCTGGATTTGACTTTGATTACCAGTGGGCAGTACTGAAACTACCTCTGGATGCCATTGGATAAAACCAATCAGTGTAATAAACTGTACGACATCAGATATCTTGAATGTTTTAAATTGTAGAGCTTGGACGGTCCTGTATAGGTCATTTATAACTGGTTCAGTGGGTTCTGTAGGAGAGACAATGAATTTGAATGGGTGGAGGCCACTGGACCCATTTCCACAAGAATATTTTCACTAAATGAATGAGTATGGCTGGCCTGGATTGCAAAAACTGGATTTAATCTGCCTAAAAATGTGATGATGATGAATGCAGCTCGTGCGGTTTGCATGAATGAAGGTGCAGACTTTTTCCACAGAAGACATTAAAAAGAATTCCCTCAACGGAGGAAGCGCAGACGGATGGCTGCATTCCATTTAGAGAAGGTTCGTGCTGGGACACCTACTGCAATTAAAGCATCACTGACTCTTTTCTCTGATGTGATAAGTTTGTCTTCAGTGAAAATGGTCAATTGGTTATGAGTACATATGGATAAATCAAGATAATTTTAACATTTTGTTATCTACCACAGGTTTATGAAAAACAGTTAACACAGTTCACACACAGACGAAGCTCCAAACCTAAGACTCATATCTGGTTTGGCTTGGACCATTTCTGAATCCTGGGATGACTTTAGCCCTCGGCCCAGAATTTACTCAAGGATTCATACACCGATTCATTCTAAGATCCCAGAACTCTGACAGCACATGAAACAGTCAGTCAGTATCCATGTTCTGTAAATAACCCTATAACATGCAAACATTTCTCTAGAGTTGCCTAATGTCAGCCCCAAGCTCAGAGCTAAATGTCACAACAGCGGCTCAGAAAGTCACATTTCTTCCTCTGTCTGTCAGTCAGTCAGTGTAAATTCTGACAGCTGCTTTCTGACTGCTGGATTTCAATTATTAAAACAGACTGCAGCTCCATTACATGTACACTGATCAGACAGGCAATCAAAAACAATTGTCTACCGCTGTGAAAGATGGGGTATCGACAAGAACTTTCTCGAGTGTTGCCTCGGTTTCAACTCTTCAGGTTTCTGCCAGAAATAGCAGATCTTATCCAAAGAAACACATTGCAGGAGCAGACTACATAGTATCAGCAAGTGCCTGTGTTCCGGGAAATATGGGGGCGCCGGGAAATTTGGGGCCACTTCCATATTTGGCAGAAGGGGGCGCGGCCTGAAGCGCCGCAGAAAGCCGGCCACGGGCAGTCGGGGCCCCATTAGGGGGGGTTCCAAACATGTCACTGCAGTGTCTATGGAGGTTTCAGGTTGTGTCATTGTTATGGATCGATATTGGCCGGCTTTAAGCCGGGCATACACTGTGCGACTGTCGGCTCGTTTTGAGCCGATTTTCCAGTCGTGCGACTATTTTTTGGATCGGGCCGAATTTCGACCCTATCGTGGGTCGTGCTTCGTGCAGTATACGTGGGGTAACGACGAGAGATCAACACCTCCCGACGAGCTCCCGATCACAAATCGTGTGCTCACAAGGAAATCAAACGTGTTTGAAATCCTGGTCGCTCCTCGTGAAGGTATCTCACAGTAGAAGCAGTAGGTGCGTTTGAGATGAACTGCGGCTCGCCTGGCGAGGAGACGAGATCAGGCGGCCGCAGCAGGAGGTGGAGACAAAAAGCTGCAGTCACGTCGGACAGTTTCCAGCATACAGGAGGAGACACTTACTTCCTGTTAGATCACCTGTATGTAGTTTACAGACCACGTTCTTAGATAAAGTGTCCTCGATCGCTGATTGAAGTAAAAATAAAAGTGATCCTCCTGTTGCATGAAACGTGTTCTTATCTAAATTGTGCGCCGCCCGCCGGTGATCGATTCTGCGCAGCCCTGGCTCATTTCGAGCGCACCCTTAGGTGTGTTATGAACGTATAGTGTAAGCAGTCACGTCGCATCAGAGCATCGGGCCGTACAGTGTGAGAGCATTACTCGTGGGCTGCGAACTTTTGAACTCAGCGATCTAGTCGTGCAGTGTGAGATAGGGCTGAATCAAACGATTTAAAATATCGCACAGTGTATGCCCAGCCTTAGTGTCTTTCATAAGGGGGGACCAAAAATCCCGGGATATTTGGAACCCGGGATATTTGGGTCCCCCCCCTTAGAACTAACATTCTCTTCTCAAAATCACGTTTTTACTGCTTACCTGACATTTTTGAGACATCAACAGAACATTTTGAGTCGTGTTGAAAGGTTTGCACCCAACATGCTGTCATATTTCATCGCTTTATTGTCTTTCATAAGGGGGGACCAAAAATCCCGGGAAATTTGGGTCCCCCCCATTAGAACTAACATTCTCTTCTCAAAATCACGTTTTTACTGCTTACCTGACATTTTTGAGACATCAACAGAACATTTGAGTCGCGTTCAAAGGCTTGCAACCAACATGCTGTCATATTTCATCACTTTAGTGTCTTTCATAAGGGGGGACCAAAAATCCCGGGATATTTGGGTCCCCCCCTTAGAACTAACATTCTCTTCTCAAAATCACGTTTTCACTGCTTACCTAACATTTTTGAGACATCAACAGAACATTTGAGTCGCGTTCAAAGGCTTGCAACCAACAAGATGTCATATTTCATCACTTTATTGTCTTTCATAAGGGGGGACCAAAAATCCCGGGATATTTGGGTCCCCCCATTAGAACTAACATTCTGAAGATTGAACATTGAAGATGCCACGCCCTGGAACAAGTCAGCCAGCGGCGACAAAGAGGCCACGCCCTGGACCAAGTCAGCCAGTTGCCGCGAAGAGACCACGCCTGACCCTAAAGCCCCATTATCCATTCACATTAAAGTTCAAAACAAAGCAAATAACGAGGTGCCAGGGATGCCTGGGAACGATCGACCATGACCCTTCCCCAGCCAACCTGGTAATAGGGCATTACGATAGCTACCCGTACTTTGCTAAAGCAAAGGGTGAAATGCAACCTGGTGGGAAAAAAGGCTATTTCCACACAAATTTTTTCTGTTTGAAAGCAAAGAATCCAGACTTTCAGGGAGATGAGGTCGTTGTTCCACTGGATATGATGAAAGACCTTACACCAGAACATATACAATATTGCGAAAGACATGGAATACACCTGAATACTTAAATCCGTGTGCTGGGCCTGGACCCTTTTGAAATGATTCTCTTGTTACTACAGTAGCTAACTGGCTACATGTAATTGTGTTGTTAGATTGATTGTTAGAACACTCTACCACTGTTCTAGGAAAGTAGCTGGTCCGGGAGTCTGGCTGACTCTGTTTTTTTCATGTGATGAAATTTCAACAAAAATCAGAATTGTAGGTCAGTACAGGAAAAGATACACTATAATTCTGTTATACCCTTCCTTAACATATACGGCGCAGCCTTTTTCATCTCCTGATATGCAAGATTTCATGTTCTGAATCAACTCCAAGATGCTCAATAAAAGACATTTTCTTCCTAGTTGTTCAATGTAACTCAAAACGATCTGTTGGTGTCTCAATTTGTCAGGTTTATTTTTTAATTTATTTGTCAGGTTTGCAGTATGTAAAGTGGTGTTAAGAAAAGATTGTACCCAAATATCCCGGGATTTTTGGTCCCCCCTTATGAAAGACACTAAAGCGATGAAATATGACAGCATGTTGGATGCAAACATTTGAACGCGACTCAAAATGTTCTGTTGATGTCTCAAAAATGTCAGGTAAGCAGTGAAAACGTGATTTTGGGAAGAGAATTTTAGTTCTAAAGGGGGAGCCCAAATATCCCGGGATTTTCGGTCCCCCCTTATGAAAGACAATAAAGTGATGAAATATGACATCTTTTTGGATGCAAACCTTTGAACGCGACTCAAATGTTCTGTTGATGTCTCAAAAATGTCAGGTAAGCAGTAAAAACGTGATTTTGAGCCGAGAATGTTAGTTCTAATGGGGGGATCCAAATATCCCGGGTTCCAAATTTCCCAGGATTTTTGGTCCCCACTTATGAAAGACAATAAAGTGATGAAATATGACATCTTTTTGGGTGCAAACCTTTGAACGCGACTCAAAATGTTCTGTTGATGTCTCAAAAATGTCAGGTAAGCAGTAAAAACGTGATTTTGAGAAGAGAATGTTAGTTCTAATGGGGGGACCCAAATATCCCGGGTTCCAAATTTCCCGGGATTTTTGGTCCCCACTTATGAAAGACACTAAAGCGACGAAATATGACATCTTTTTGGATGCAAACCTTTGAACGCGACTCAAATGTTCTGTTGATGTCTCAAAAATGTCAGGTAAGCAGTAAAAACGTGATTTTGAGAAGAGAATGTTAGTTCTAATGGGGGGGACCCAAATATCCCGGGATTTTTGGTCCCCCCTTATGAAAGACAATAAAGTGATGAAATATGACAGCATGTTGGATGCAAACCTTTGAACGCGACTCAAATGTTCTGTTGATGTCTCAAAAATGTCAGGTAAGCAGTAAAAACGTGATTTTGAGAAGAGAATGTTAGTTCTAATGGGGGGACCCAAATATCCCGGGTTCCAAATTTCCCGGGATTTTTGGTCCCCCCTTATGAAAGACAATAAAGTGATGAAATATGACATCTTTTTGGATGCAAACCTTTGAACGCGACTCAAAATGTTCTGTTGATGTCTCAAAAATGTCAGGTAAGCAGTAAAAACGTGATTTTGAGAAGAGAATGTTAGTTCTAATGGGGGGACCCAAATATCCCGGGATTTTTGGTCCCCCCTTATGAAGCGCATGAATGAAAGCGATAAAGCGATGAAATATGACAGCATGTTGGATGCAAACCTTTGAACACGACTCAAAATGTTCTGTTGATGTCTCAAAAATGTCAGGTAAGCAGTAAAAACGTGATTTTGGGAAGAGAATTTTAGTTCTAATGGGGGGACCCAAATATCCCGGGATTTTTGGTCCCCCCTTATGAAAGACAATAAAGTGATGAAATATGACATCTTTTTGGATGCAAACCTTTGAACGCGACTCAAAATGTTCTGTTGATGTCTCAAAAATGTCAGGTAAGCAGTAAGCAGTAAAAACGTGATTTTGAGAAGAGAATGTTAGTTCTAATGGGGGGACCCAAATATCCCGGGTTCCAAATTTCCCGGGATTTTTGGTCCCCCCTTATGAAAGACAATAAAGTGATGAAATATGACAGCATGTTGGATGCAAACCTTTGAACGCGACTCAAATGTTCTGTTGATGTCTCAAAAATGTCAGGTAAGCAGTAAAAACGTGATTTTGAGAAGACAATGTTAGTTCTAATGGGGGGGGGGGCAAATATCCCGGGTTCCAAATTTCCCGGGATTTTTGGTCCCCACTTATGAAAGACACTAAAGCCGGCCAATATCGATCCATAACAATGACACAACCTGAAACCTCCATAGACACTGCAGCGACATGTTTGGAACCCCCCCTAATGGGGCCCCGATTGCCCGTGGCCGGCTTTCTGCGGCGCTTCAGGCCGCGCCCCCTTCTGCCAAATATGGAAGTGACCCCGGAAGTGGCCCCAAATTTCCCGGCGCCCCCATATTTCCCGGAACACCTGCACATGCATTTTGAAAAAAAGTGAGCCATCATGTTTTTTTTTTTGTTTTTGTACTTACATGTGGAGAGTGGTTTTATTTTTGAGATGTTTTTATTGAGGAAAGAGACATTTATATCAAAGCAAGATGTAAATGAGGTGACAAACGTTATGTAAACAGCTGAGGAAGTTGTGCAGGGAAGCTCCTAAATATATCTCCTGCTGGTCGTTCCCTGTTTAAGATAGCTGTTGATTTAAACAGGCTATGACCAAAAGAAACTGAGAGCTGGAATGTAATCAGCAAGTTGGTTCTCCTGTTTCTGTGTCATTTCTGAGTTACTATATAAAACTTAATCTTACTAGCAAATGTGGACAGTGGGAGCTGTCAAGGCTTTTTAATATCTTTCAAACAGACCTTTGACTCCCACCTCAATGTCATTTCATTTAGTTGGATTTTTGACTTGTTTTACAGTTCACTAGAACTGTCTCCTGTTTCTATTTTTTGCCAAATTATCGAGCTGTATTCAAAGTAGCAGCTCAATGAATCTGTATTCCAGGATATGCTCATCACACCTGGAAATGCTGTTTTCACAAGAAACATTTTTTTTTCCTTTCAAATTCAGATGAGAATTCCCCTGTGAAATCTTGTGGCAGGGGAGGTGTAATTCTTTTTTTTTTCCTGTTTTTTTGGGGTAAGTATGGGTTCAGGAAAGCTATGAGAGTCTAGGGAGTTTCTGGCATCAAGGTAAAATGACTGGTACTGAAAGCAGAAAAAAACAAAAACAAAAAAATCTAGTCATTGCTTGGCGGTTCATTAAAATTATTTTTCTTCTGGGAATCAATAGGTGAATATAACATCCTATATGGAAGGTGGAAAATACATTTTTACACCAACTGATAATACTGGATGTTAACTCCTGGGATGTTTTCCTCCAATCAGACTTCATTGTTGTATTTTACCAGCATGCCGACAGCATCACTGGATGACTTCACAAGCGCAGCCAAGAAATATATTCTGTAATGTGTCTTATGCTAATCAGGTCCTCCATGAATTACATTTACAGAGACATGAGCATAAAGTTTAGTGACTTGTCAGCGAGTAAGATGAATTTTGACTCAGATGTGTTTTGCTGTGAGTTATTTAAATGGTGGACCCACTAAGTTTTCTCAATAAGAAAAGTAATTTATGATTTTGTCTTGATTTACAGCTGTTGATCATTACACAAGCAGCACAAGCAGAGACAGTGTGTGTGGTTCCTGGATCCTTGTTGGCTCGTCTTATAACTGACGCCTAGTCTAAGTGTAGGACAATATCACGAAAAGATTACTGTAAGTACAGTATATGTTCAAATGTCTGTGCTTATTGCAGTTTATAGTATACTAAACTCACAGTATATGAATTTATCATAATTTTATTTTATATTTCTGATTCTTTCCGAAACATTCAAAAGCTTAGAATTACATGTTTTTAAATGTAGTGCTCTGACTGTGGACAGTCCTCTAGTTTTTCTCACCAATGTAGCACACACCCACTATGGATATTTAGGGAGAGTTGTTACTGGGTGGAAATTTAGGAACAAAAGGTTTTCCTCCACTTCCTTTAATAGAAGGACATATTTTGCCCTCTCCTCTCAACAACAAAACTTTATATGGACCTCTAATTAGAAAAGGTTGAAGCAGAACTAGTGATAAAAAAAAAAAACATTAAACAGACTACAGATACTTTAGCTATTTAGTCAGAGAAAGATGAACAACCTAATAACTCCACTAAAACCTGAAGGACTTTAAACCTCCAATCCACCAATAGTAACTCATTTTGCAACTATTTGTTGAGACAGAAAAGACAGTTGATCCTGTCCAGGGTGAAAACTCCCTCCAAAGTGAGCCTTTCTTTCACTAATTCCTAGTATTGGCAAGGACTTCTTGTTATGAAATTAATATTTTCCTTTTTTTTTAAACAACTGCCTGCATCTATCTATATACACAAACACCTACACACACACACACACATATATATTTATATTAATTAAAAAAACAGGCTGACATTAATGCCCTGGCAGTGGCAATAAGCCTTTTTTTATTTTACATTTTTTAAGATGAGATTTACACTAAATATGTGTTACTGACAAGTGCTGATGTTAAAAGTGTTCGAACAACAAATGTTATGGCACTTTAGTTCATATGGCAGCAGAACATTTGAATAAAAGTGAACTTTACACTACTTTTAAATTCATTATTTAATTTTGGGTATACAATGCGATTAATCGTGAATGATCAGGGAAATCATGCGATTAATAGTGATTGAAAATTTTAATTGCTGCCCCGCCCTTATGGGCTTCCACAGCTTGCCCCCATATGGATCCCGGGTGCAAGCCCATGATGGGGCCCACATTTACTGCCCAGAAAGCCCCCATCTGGGCCCCACATGTCATTGCTGGCTGGGTATATATATTATAGATTATAGAGATATATATATTATATATATATATATATATATATATATATATATATATATATATAGATATATAGATATATATATATATATATATATATATATATATATATATATATATATATATATGTATATATATTTATTTATTTATTTAGGTCTCTGCTATTTGCAGATGATGTGGTTCTGTTGGCTTCATCGAGCCGTGATCTACAGCTCTCGCTGGAGCGATTCGCAGCCGGTTGTGAAGCGGCTGGGATGAGAATCAGTGCCTCCAAATCCGAGACCATGGTCCTCAGCCGGAAAAGGGTGGAGTGCCCTCTCCGGGTTGGGGATGGGGTCCTTCCCAAAGTGGAGGAGTTTAAGTATCTCGGGATCTTGTTCATGAGTGAGGGAAGGATGGAGCGGGAGATCGACAGACGGATCGGTGCAGCATCTGCAGTGATGCGGGTGCTGCGCTGGTCTGTTGTGGTGAAGAGGGAGCTGAGTCGGAAGGCGAAGCTCTCGATTTACTGGTCGATCTACGTTCCCACCCTCACCTATGGTCATGAGCTTTGGGTAGTGACCGAAAGAACAGGGTCGCGGATACAAGCTGCTGAAATGAGCTTCCTTCGCAGGGTGGCCGGGCTCTCCCTTAGAGATAGGGTGAGAAGCTTGGTCGTCCGGGAGGGGCTCAGAGTAGAACCGCTGCTCCTCCGCATCGAGAGGAGCCAGATGAGGTGGCTCGGGCATCTGGTTAGGATGCCTCCTGGACGTCTCCCTGGTGAGGTGTTCCGGGTACGTCCCACTGGGAGGAGACCCTGGGGAAGACCCAGGACACGCTGGAGGGACTATGTCTCGCTGGCCTGGGAACGCCTCAGGATCCCCCCAGAGGAGCTGGAAGAAGTGGCCGGGGATGAGCTCTCCGCTCTCAGAGTGCAGGGTTACTCGTCGTTCCTAGAATATCTAAAAGTAGATTTGGAGGACGGGCCTTCTGCTACCAGGCACCTTTTTTATGGAACCAGCTACCATTTTGGGTTAAGGAGGCTGACACCACCTCCATTTTTAAAACTAAATTGAAAACATTTCTGTTTAGTAAAGCCTACAATTAGTCTAATCTATAGTGTGTAGGGGCTAATAGTTATAACTATAGTTGTAGTAGCTCAGACTAGAGTAGCTCGTCTTAATCACAGCTTCGTCATAGTTATGCTGCTATAGGCCTACGCTACAGGGGGACACCAACATGATCTGCTGAGTGGTGTCTCCACTGCTTTTCTCCTTTGTCTTCCCTTTCCTCCTCCCTTCCTCCTCCTCCAGCTCATAATTATTTGGGAGCACCTTGTTACTGAAACTGTGCCCCATATTCTTTGCTTTCCTCTGGTTTGTTGTGCTGGTTTTGCCTCCTTTTTCTTTCTGTGTATTTGCAGGCCAGAGTGTCCTGGGTTTCATGCTGACTTGCAGTTCCATCCTCTGTCCATCCCGGGGTTCACCTCCACTTGTGTTTGGGTACCGACTGACGTGGTGATCGGCGACCTGGTCCTCTGGCCATCTCATCCCAGTGCTGCTACCTCCATCTGTTTATGTTTATATGGCCATTGTATTTAGTCATTTGTGTGCTCTCCTCTTTCTGTCCTCCATCTTCTCTCCGTCCTCCATCCTCTCTCTGTCCTGTCTCCCCTCTTTTCTTTCTCTACCCGGCTGGCCTTCGGCAGGAGGGTCCCCCCATATGAGCCAGGTCCTGCTCAAGGTTTCTTCCTCTTAAAGTGGAGTTTTTCCTTGCCATTGTTTGGCATTAAGGTTTTTTTTCTCCCTACGTGGGAGTTTTTTACCTGCCATTATCACTGATTGGATTTAATATTATAATCTTAGTTAATGATACTTGCTCGGGGGTCATGCTCTGGGTCTCTGTAAAGCGCCTAGAGACAATTGTCATTGTAACAGACGCTATACAAATAAAATTGAATTGAATTGAATTGAATGAGGGGGTCTGGGCTTCCTTACTCCGGCTGCTGCCCCCGCGACCCGACCTCGGATAAGCGGAAGAAGACGGTACGGTACCAAGATGTTGCACATGTTCTATAGGTCTGTTGTTGAAAGTGCAATCAGCTTTGCAGCCATCTGCTGGGGCAGCAGCATCAGAACCAGAGACCTGAAGAGAATCAATAAACTGTAAATGCACCTGCTCTGTGATAGTCTCAGGGTTCTGTTTAAAGCTCAGAGAGCATCATGAAGACCAAGGAACACACCAGGCAGGTCGCAGATACTGTTGTGGAGAAGTTTAAAGCTGGATGTGGATACAAAAAGATTTTCAAGCTTTAGGAGCACATCTCAGAGAGCACTGTACAAGCAATCATATTGAAATGGAAGGAGTATCAGAACACTACAAATCTACCAAGACCCAGCCGTCCCTCTAAACTTTCATCTGGAACAAGGAGAAAACTGATCAGAGATGCAACCAAGAGGCCCATGATCACTCTGGATGAACTGATCTACAGCTGAGGTGGGAGAGTCTGTCCAGAGGACAACAATCAGTTGTACACTGCACAAATCTGGCCTTTGTGGAAGAGTGGCAAGAAAAAAGACATTTCTCAAAGATATCCATAAAAAGTCTCAATTAAAGTTTGCCACAAGCCACCTGGAGACACACCAAACATGTGGAAGAAGGAGCTCTGGTCAGATGAAACCAAAATCAAACTTTTTGGCCACAATGTAAAACAATATGTTTGGCATAAAAGCAACACAGCTCATCACCCTGAACACACCATCCCCACTGTCAAGCATGGTGGTGGCAGCATCATGGTTTGGGCCTGCTTTTCTTCAGCAGGGACAGGGAAGATGGTTAAAATTGATGGGAAGATGGATGGAGCCAAATACAGGAGCATTCTGGAAGAAAACCTGTTGGAGTCTGCAGAAGACCTGAGACTGGGACGGAGATTTATCTTCCAACAGGACAATGATCCAAAACATAAAGAAAAATCTACAGTGGAACGGTTCACAAATAAACGTATCCAGGTGTTAGAACGGCCAAGTCAAAGTCCAGACCTGAATCCAATCCAGAATCTGTGGAAAGAGCTGAAGACTGCTGTTCACAAACGCTCTCCATCCAACCTCACTGAGCTCCAGCTGTTTTGCAGGAAGAATGGAAGACTTTCAGTCTCTCGATGTGCAAAACTGATAGAGACAAACCCCAAGAGACTGGCAGCTGGAACTGCAGAAAAAGGTGGCGCTACAAAGTATTAATGCAAGGGGGCCAAATAATATTGCACGCCCCACTTTTCAGTTTTTTATTTGTTAAAAACGTTTAAAATATCCAATAAATTTTGTTCCACTTCACAATTATGTCCCACTTGTTGTTGATTTTGACAAAAAATTGAAATTTTATATGTTTATATTTGAAGCCTGAAATGTGGCAAAAGGTTGAAAAGTTCAAGGGGGCCATATACCTTTGCAAGTGACTGTGTGCTATTCATAATGAAGCCATGTACCAAAGCATGTGTGAGATCATGTCGTTTAACCTGCAAGAATAGCATAGCTAAAAACAGAATATAATGATCAAGTCTCATAGAGCCATATTTTATTCTAAATAGAAAATAAACATATTAGATACTGAAACTGAGACATCTTTCTGTTTCATGGAAAACATTAACTAATTTTGACTTTGGTGGCAGCAACACATCTAAAAAAACAGGAACAGGGACAACAAAAGGCTGGAAAAGTAGTTATCCCAAATCAAAAACAAATGGTGGAGTGTTTGACAGTTAATTAGGTTAATTGGCAACAGGTCAGTAACATGACTGGGTATAAAAGGAGCCTTTCAGAGAGAGCCTCTCAGATGTAATGAGGAACAGAGGTTGACCAGTCTGCATCAAAAAATTGTGCAACAATCCCAGAATTACGTTCTTTAATGTAAAATTGCAAATACGTTGAAGATGAGTGGGAGCATTCTTGTTCTTAGCGGATAGTTCAAAAGCCTGCATTTCTGATGATATAGAGTCATGTTAGTGTCTATGATGTGGGCAGCTTACACATCTGGACAGGCACTATACATGCTGAAGAGCCTATAGAGGTTTTAGAGTAACATACGCTCCCATCCAGAAAACGTCTCTTTCAGGGAAGGCCTTGCATATTTCAGCATGACAATGCTAAACCACATACTGCATCCATCACGACAGCATGGCTTCACAGGAGAAGAGTCTGGGTGCTGACAGAGCCTGCAAAAGCTTGAAGCACAGCCTAATATTGGAGAAATCCACCTGTATGTGATGCCTCCATGTCTGTACTATATTTCTCCTCCTTCTTTTGTGTTCTTCTTGTGTGTAACCCACAAATGTTTATTAGTGCATTTGGGTTGATGTCTAGAAACAAGCTGAACACCAGCTCAAATTATTCCTAACCAATTAAGGAATTCAGTCTAGCGTCCAAGCTGATTACCTTTTCAATTATTTGCAGTCATATCTCAGACAGATTTGGTGTCTGGTGAGGGAATTTTATTCACTTACGAAGGTTTCTCACTGAAATTACCTGGAGGTATCTAAAGCCCTGTTACCACCCAGCTGGAGGAAATAGGCTCAGTTTGGGTCAGTGCAGTTTGGAATGAGTCCTGACCTGACTAACATTTACACTGGCAGGAGTATTGGCTGGATGGCTACAACCATCGCAGCTACACAACTGCATCACGGCATTCTCCTGTAACATGTCTGTCTTGTCAATAAAATCAAGCAAGAAAAATGAAAGTAAATTCCGAAAGGTCAGTCATCAAAGATATCCAGAACACTATATTTCTTCTTCTTGAAAAAAAGTGAGTCCTTAATAATCAATATTATAGTAGAAGGAAAATGTTTTCAAAGGCATAGTTGCAATGAAAAAAGAAGTAAAAAGAATCTCAGTAAAATTCGAAGATTCAATTTAGAATGGTGCTGAATCTAGAATAGTGCCAAATTCCTTCCCTTATATTCATCTTCAGCATAGGAAACACTTGATCAACCTCTATGAAATGAAAGGAGAAAAAAAAAAATTCACAAGTATTTGCAGCCACAACATTCATTATTACTTGTTTGCACATAGTTTGAATGGGGAGTGAGAGGGAGCAGAACAGGTGAACAGCCTGGAACAGCATCACTTTTGTTGCTTTCTCTTGGACTATCTGGACTGTTAACATTTTAAAATACATCTTAATATACTGTACATATAATGCAGTCTCTTTGAAACAATATATATGTGAAACAACCGATGTGCTTTTCATGGAATATTATTGAAGGTCTGTAATTTCACAACTGCAGACCAAGACTGCAGCTCAATGTGAGTGTGATTAGACTCTTGCCTGCTTCTGTGTCTTTATAATGTCCCTTCAATCTCCCCATATTCACATATCATTTTCCAGCAAAGTAATGGAAAAGTGCTTACTTCTAGAAAAAGATTAGAGGAGTGTTTTTTTTTTTTTTAACCATTGGACTGTAACCTTGAAGCCACCAAAATGAACTCTTTAACCCATTTAAAGCTGGAACCGGTTTTGAGTTTTGACCACAAGGGATCACTTTAAAGCCAAACATGCATTTTGACAAATAACTGCAGCTGTTAACGTGTTTTCTTTATATAAGAATATATAAGAATCATTAATGATCTATTACCTGAAAACAAGCCATAGCTTTCCATATAAACCAGACTAATCCAGCTTCCTTATTTCTAATTTGAGATTGTTTTTGATAAAGCAGGAACAATGGCGCTGTTAGTTCATGTATCATTTAGCCTTTCATGTCTGGCATCATAGTTTGCGACAGAGGTAACATCCAGATGTTTGATAAATAGCAACAGTTTAGATCAGTGGTGCATAAACTGTGGTACGTGGGCAACATCATGACTTTCCACATTTTCACTTTAAAAAAAATGAATACAATGCATTATAAATAAAATGTTTCAAACCAAATGTTCAGCTTGCGATAATTAAAATCGCGTCTTTTTAAAAAAAAATTTGTCGCATATTCAGTTGCTGTGCAGATGTAACAACTTTTGAGGGTGTTTATTTTGCTCTGTATGAGAGTATTTGAGAATTGTTGGACAGAGTTGTAAATGTCTGATTCAGTAAGGTAACAATTCAGGTAATAAATAACCAAAATAAGGAATAAACATCTCTGTGTGTTTAAAGCTAATTGAGAAGGCATATATGGCTTTATTCTAAAATTGGTCATCATGGTGGTACTCAGAGAGCTGAACAGTTTCTCAGGTGGTACGCAGTATTAAAAGTTTGAGAACCACTGGTTTAGATTATATCATCTTCTGTTATTATATGGAATTGTTCACTTTTAAAAATGGTCATGTTTGCCTTTTGTGCCTTTTTAAAGTAAGTTCCTGCTTCGGACTCGCATTGAAGCAGCAGAATGTCCTCAAATCTAGGCTATGAAATATGCGTATTTGTATTCTTTCTTTGGAGGTTCATGCTCCCCCTTAAATAATGGGACACAGATTTGCAACTGCTGAGTGTTTATGTGTCAAATTCAATTGGAAATAATGTGAATATAAAACACAGTTTGTGACCAAAACCCATTTTGAGCTACTGGAAGGTTTTTGTGGTTTATAAATACTTCCATTAGGCTCATGCTCACAGACAGAGATGCCAGAGCCTGGGAGCTCAGAAGAGCAAACACGCATGCATACATGTCTTACAGAAGTTGTATTATTCCTTTGTCTATTTGCAGACAACCACCTGTTCCTTTGTTTCCTTGCCAGACTTTTCAAAGATGAAAAATCCTCAGAGGCAAAGAGGGCTTGTAGAGCACCAGGTATGATACTCTAACTAGCGCCTGCTGAAAATCAGATTACTGTACCAAAGAGCCAGAGAAAACAAACAAATACTTATTTACATAATTAATCAAGTGCAAGTACTGTAGAAGTACTTTGCCATGTAAACAAAGATAAGCTATTGGTTGTTGTTGCGGGGTTATAGTTGGCTTTTTTAAATTAAATCATGTGCAGTAGGTGGCTAAATACATTGATTAGCTTGACTATTTCTTTACTTTTTTTTTTTTTAAATCAACCTCACATCTTTTCAGCTCTCGAGTTGAATTCAATCTTCATTTCTGCCACTGCTTATTGCTTCTTTGCCCTCTCCATCACTGTCTCACCTGCCATGCTTGTGTTGCTTTTGGCACTGAACATTTGGGCTGTGATTTTCTGGCAGGCAAGCATCAACACATCTCCATCTTTAGCTTTCTGACAGCTGAGTCTCATGAACGTTGTGTTGCTGAGCACCCTGTGGGAAAACAGCACCAACACATATCTTGCACACCCCACCCCCTCCGTTCCCCTTGAAAAGTCCCTTCTACTCTGCTCTGTGGCCAGTTTACCTCAAAGGTCATGAGCATATTCAGCTTTAAGGAGCGAAACATACAGTGCTTCTCAAGGTCACGCCAATAAAAAAGAGCAGTCTTATGGGCTAGATTACTTGAAAGCACTGTCGAGGCAAATCATAATATTATTTACGTCTTCACGCTTTGTCAATTTCTTGCTCTAACAAATGAGTTGGATTCAGTTTTAGAAAGCTGTGAGCAAATTTTTAACACCTTGACTGAATTTATCCACCTTTTTTTTTTTTTTTTTGATGGTTATCAATTTTGCACAAAGCACAAGGTCGTCCTTTAATTCTTTATCCAGGCACCACTCAGATAACAAGGACCTTCTCCACTAAAAGCCATTACTTTTGTATCCAGTGCCACGCATACATATATTAGTCCGAGAGACATATTATATTTCACATTCTGCTTCAGTCTCATGAAAACAGTCCTGCTTCTTTAAATACTCACAAGAACACCAAATTTGCATGACACCCCAGATGGAAATGTTTGTATGCTTGGTTTGTGTAAACAGGATATGACAGTTCCCGAAGAAAAATAGTATTAGTTTGGTAGTTTTGGTTATGTTACAGAATTTCTCTTCACTACATGTCAAAAGGAGAGTTTTTCAGCGAAATGTGTTTGAAGCTTGTCGTTTCTCCCGAGCTTGCTTGAACTGATTTCAGGCTTTTTTTTGTTGTCATTATCTTGTGCAGAATTTCTCACCTGACGGGACAATTGACCCAAAAGGCAGTGACATGCAGTTTGGAGAGAAGAGGGAAAATGATGCCTCTGAGGAAATTGTGTACCAGAGGTAAAATTCAGGATGTGTATATTTATGCGGGATATAATTCATTCAAGTCAGGTCT
Organism: Hirundichthys speculiger; assembly: GCA_018398805.1. Lineage (NCBI taxonomy): Eukaryota > Metazoa > Chordata > Actinopteri > Beloniformes > Exocoetidae > Hirundichthys > Hirundichthys speculiger. Next base: position 2,010,426 of record JAGFBZ010000895.1, read on the forward strand.
TAGGGCCCTACAGGGTAATTTATGCCGACAAACAGGGCCTTTTTTACAGCCTAGTAGAAAAGACCCACACATTTCCTTCAGGCAACAAAGGATTGATGTGTGATCTGTTCTTGGGTGTCACTGACATGTCACTATACTCCCACTATCCCCTTTCTACCTTTGAAAACAGTAAAAGACTCCGAGCCCAAGTATCTCCAGCTGTCTGTCTTGATCATCGGGGAATGTTTTTGGGTTTGCCTGAGTTCTTCTTCAAAAGCACTCTGGGAGTGCAGATGGAACTTTCTAGTGTGGGGTTTTTGCAACAAGTATATAACGTGAGTCTAAAGGAAAAGAAACAAAAACAGAAGCAGTTCTGAGTTGCGAAAGCCTGACAAATGCTCACTGTGGATGGCACTGTTTGCATGGATTCGGTGTGGAGAAGTCACGCTGATACTATTTCAGAGTCCCAGGAAAAAGTGTTCTGTACATCCTTGACTTATATTTGGACCCAGGCAATCAATAGAAACAGAATTATGAGGCAGTCAAGCGAGTGATTTTAATCTGGGACTAAATATCCAGTAGTGGATTAGTTTCAGACAATTTCATACCTTCAGACCTCTTCATGAAATATGGATAAGGGCAGAGAGAGGGGGAGGGATTAGAAAAAATAAACGCTTTTTCTCAAATCTCCTCCTTCGATGGAAGATTTTGCAGATGGGCAGTTGGAGGATTTCAAGTCACTTTGCAGATAGCAGATGCCCCATCTCCCACAGCCTTGATTTGGGAACCACTTTAATTAGAAAGACCCCCTGGTAAGATACCTTTCAGCAGAGACAGCGGCGTTCCCCAACATGCCCAGATTTTCCTTCAGTGGGAAGTCTCATGGCCATTGCTACTGATGAGCGTTGGCTGTGTGGAAAAACAAAGAGTTGGGATGCAGAGAGTAATATGGGTCATTTACATAAAGGTATCATTAAAACAAATCCACGGTGCTCTGTAATCATTTGCTTTGAATATTTACTAACGTGATCCGGGGCTGCAGACATACAGTCAGTCCTCACTTCTAAATGTGTAATCGTGTTTGGCCACGGCAGAGATCGAATTAGATTTACAATGAAGGCTGGAAGATTGCGATATGTCTAAAAAGATTTTTTGATATATTCCTGCAGCAGGGACTCTGTAAAATCTCAGATGTTTCTCTCTTAAATGTGAAGTGGTTTGTTTGAGCCCAAACCGTGAAAGGTATCCAGTGATGTCAGTGTGTTTACCTTTCCAACAAACTTTTCAGGTCACTGCTCCCAGTGATGCATCACATTTTTTTTATTTGTAAAATACATGAATAGATTGTGTGTGTGTGTGTGTGTGTGTGTGTGTGTGTGTGTATGTATATATATATATATATATATATATATATATATATATATATATATATATATATATATATATATATATATATATATATATATATATATATATATATATATATATATATATATATATATATATTTTTTTTTTTTTTTTTTTCCAATTCCTTTTTGCATTCTATCATATCTAGCAGTTTTCACATCTAGCTTCACATATAATAAGAATAGAGTTCACTTTAGCATTGCTCTCCATCTGTTCATCTATCAATCCCTGTTTGTTTATCCTTTTATTGCCACAAATGCTTAAAAGTCAAAAATCTGCTTAAAATCCTTTTTACAACACCAAAGCTAAAACAGTGAGAACATTATTGAGCACCAGTTATGATACAGCAATTCTTACATTTACTTTGACTTATACTTGTTTGCAAACAACATGAATTCAAAATACTTTTTTTTCCTTCTTTTTTACCATCTTCAGTTCGTTTGTTACACCCATTTCTTTTTTTATGTTTTAGAGCTGTAACACACACAAAAAAAGGTGGGACAGTAAAGCTTTTACCACTTTGTCCCTAGTGTGATATGGGGTTGTATTTATTTGTTGTTGTTTTCAATACCTCCATTTAAACTGAACTGCACAAATACAAGCGCTTCACCGTGTTATTGCAATTAAAACCCTGTAAGCTGTAGTTTCATTAACAGCCTGACAGACAGGTAGGGCAGAAACACTGGAGTCTTGGGTTAATTATATTCAGGTTTGTTTTATTTTTTTTTTTATTTTACATTTGACTACATGAAAAAAGAGCTTTGTTGTTTTCCTTTCTTCTGTCCTTGAACACATATTACCTGTTTATAAAAAAAATGTATGGTTAAGTTGCAGGCATCAGTTGCAGTGATGACAAGACAACACCATAATGGATTGCTTCCTCGGTCAAACTTGGCTTAATAGGACTTAACTTTAAGCCACGTGGATGCACTCTCATCATTCTTGTGGGGTTATTTTTGGCCATAAAAGACTCTGAACTTTATAGTTTGAAAGTTAGCTAAACACCAAACAATAGGAAATCACAATCTATGACCAGTGAGTGAACACTTAAGAGCTGAATAGCCAAAAATAATATTTTGGATCGAGTTAAGAAAAGTGTATAGTTTCTGTTTTAGAGTTAGTATGTAGAGTTTAGAGTTAGGATGTAGACATCATATTTGTAACTCCACCAGCCAGACATTCTTCCAGGAAAAACTGGGATCCAAGAAAAAGGACACCGGTGTTTGAATCCCGTTTCACAGTAATAAGAAAGGTGACATGTCTACTGTGCGCAAGTGATTTCACGTGAAAGTCGCATCGCTCTCTCTATGTTTTCTGGGGCAGAGGCGTGAACATTACAGCCACATCCGAGGTTTGTTTAAACCAGAGATCCTGCTTCTCTTTCAAAACCAAGCTAAATTTTCAGAAAAACATTTTTTTCTTTTTTTTCTCTCTCTTTTCTTTCTGATATTTTGAAAACTGCAGTGAACTGATGAATGAATGCCATTCCAAGGTTTCAAATGTATTCAACAAATTCACAAAATCCCACGTTTAAGCCTTTTTTTAAAAAACTGAAATGCTTTTAGACAGACTCAGAAACTTCACAACTGAAGTAGTAATGCCAGTATGAACCTCTGGACTAAACATTATTAATAGTCAAAATTCCTATTTGGAGAGTAAATAACCTGATAAATGTGTGCGTGTGTGGGAGTATTAGCATCCATCCATCCATCATATCACAAGGAGCTGGACACAGTTCAGGCTGACATTGGCGGTGGGGCACATCTCGTACAAGTTGCTGGTTCATCACACCTCTAACACAAAGACCCTCATGTTTATTCACTCTCAGTACAAATTTAGAATCACAAAATAACCAAACAGTGATGTATTTGTAAGCAAACATATGTAATAAATACGTCTATAGTCAGAATGCCACTGCTCAAGTGGCACACTGTTGCAGTCGTTCTGTGAAATTATGTCTTTCTTTGTGTCTGCTTGAGATGTTTTTCGCTGAGGTTCTGTCTGTTTAATCCATGACTTTTGAAACATTTTTCCACGCTCGTCCGAATGTTGTTCTGCCTCGAGGGGTTCTGGTGGTAAATTTGTCAATTTTTAACATTTGTTATGACGATTATCTATGACAAGGGAAAGCTGTTCACGTGTGGAAGCTAAAGAAGAGCTTTCCAATAGACCCCCAAATAGTCAGACGAGAGGTCAAGATTTAGAGCAAGAGAAAAATCAAGCACGAAAAGGAAGATGTTTGACGCCCCCCACCTCCCCATGTTTCATCACTGGGGATGTGAAATCCTTAGGGAGGAGGGATGGATGAGCACTGATAGGGGGCAGCAGGAGATTCATATTTCTCTACATATCATGCAGTTGTTCAGGTTTGCAGGGTACTGTGACATCACAGACACACATCTTTACACCACTCAGCTTCCCATCACACTGCTTTCTGAAGTGGGTGAGAAAAGCTGTAAAATTTTCAGATGACGCACACCCCACAGAACACGGAGGGGGGTACCGTTAATATCCTCACTGCAGATGCTATGAACAGAGATACAAAGATATGACTTAAAAGAGAGCTTTTGTACTTTTTGAGGTATTTCAATGTAAAGTATGTCACAGAAATGTAAATCAGATGTCAGAGAGTTGAGACAATGTTTGAAAAAAGAGCATATCGTGTCCTTAAAAACATTTCTTACAGATACAAAACATGCGCCATACCTCTTGAACGCACTTGAACTGAATCTTTTCTTTCACTGTGCACAGAGGTTGCCTTTTTAGGCATCAGCAGTCAAAGATTAATGCTATAGTAACTGTGACTGAGAAATGAGTGACAATGTAATCCTGTTGCAGAGAAAGCATTTATAATTAACAAATCAATACACTGGAAATCAAAATGTTGGGTTTCCTCCTGAACATGTTTTGTCAGGCCTCCGCTGCAGCCACCTTCAAATGCTGCTTGCTTCCAGACCCTTGTGCCTTAAGTTTTGTCTTCAGTGACTGAAAAGCATGCTCTACTGCGCTGAGATCAGGCAACTGACTTGGCCAACTAAGAATACAGTATTCCCTTTCCCTGCCTTCAGAAAGTCTTGAGTTAATTGCTTTCTCAGCGCGTTTAGGTTCATTATCCATCTGCAGTGTGAAATGCTGTCCTAACAGTTTTGTAGCATTTGTCTGAATGTGAGCAGAGTATAGCCCTACACCCCGCAGAATTCATCTTTCCACTTCTATCAGCAGTCACATTGTCAATAAACACCAATAACTTTGTTCAAATTAGCATCCATCTATGCCCATGCTATAATGCTCAATTCATGCTGTTAGGTTCTCTTCTTTTGGGAGTTTAGTTACATTACTTTGACCTCTTTTATGGGCCCAACACATGATTTGAAAGTTTTGCTCATTACTTTTGTATATAAATTGTACATTTTTGATATTTAAATTCTGCATCTCTCTAGTTTGTCAGCGAGGTTCTTCATGAAGTGCAAACCACTGGTAACACCTAAGATCATACTTTACCAGGAAACATCAAAGAAAAAAAAAAAAGAACCCACTATGTTCTTGAATCAGATTATTTGGACAAATAAAACCAAGATAAACTTGTATCAAAATGATGGGAAGAGAAATGTGTGGAGAAAGAAACAGCTCAAGTTTCCAGTCTTTGATGGAAAACAATAATAATAAAAAAGTCACCCTTGTGTTCCTGCTTGGGTGGGCATCGCACACCTTGCTGTAAACCTGTGTATTCAAGGCATCTCTTGATTGTACATTTTGATCATGTTCCTGCCTCCTTGACTTTTGTTGATGTTGTGAAGGGGTTTTTCTTCACCAAGGAAAGGGTGCTATCTTCCAGGCCTTTTCATGTTGTTGAGCTCACCAGCACTCTTTTTTAAGAATGCATCTAACATTTGATCTGGGTTTAAGGTTTTTCACTATTTCTCTTACTGATTTATGTTTCTTTCAACCTAATGATGGCCTCCTTCACTTGCACTGAAATCTGATTGGAATTCATATTGGTAGCTCCAGTCTGTCTGAATGCCAGCTCAGTACCTGATATCAACAACTTCTCTTGGCTTGAAGTAACAAGGGAAGGCACCACACCTGACTAATTAACTTATTTTAGGCAAATTGTCCAAATACCTTTGCACCATTGAAAATGGAGATGTGTTCTTTAAAATGGCTGTAACTCTTAGATAGTCAAAACCATATTTTTGTGAAACCTCTAAAATTAAAGATGGAAATCTTAGACATTTAGTCACATATTGATTGATTTGTTTCAAAGCTATTCTGGTGGTGTGTATAAAGGCATAATCACAATCACATAATCTTGCAACAATAATAAGGAGCACACATGTTTCTAGGTTTGAGAAAATAGTACGATTTTGAATGTAATTCAAAGTTTACAATCTTTGGTGTTAGATTATTGCAGTTTTAGATTTTAAAGGGAATCTTTTATCATACCTTTTAGTAGCCTAAAAAACAAACAACATGGGATTTGTAAGAAACTGAAGCTGAAAGCATTCTTTTTAACATAAAGAGGTATAAAAGGCTCATAATGTCGACTCACTTGGTCCTGTCATTAAACTATAAACATCTTTGAATATGAATCCACTGTACACCAGCTATATTGTAGAGCCTGATGCATAATGTATTTAAGTGCGTAAAATATTTCCCTTCTTATAACTCCTCTAAGGACTGCACAAAGCCCTGCTCTTCCTGCTGAGGTCCCTCTGTGCAGAGTCGCACTAAAAATCAAAAGTGAATGACATTCAAAGGATTACGAAAGACAGAGATCTTTATGGTTGATTTGAAGTGAAAATCTCCCAGATCTTCATCTAGCTTTGCTTCTTAGAGCGTGAGATTAAACAGTAATGCCATCCTTGATTGTGAACAAGAAAATAAAGCACTGATGCTTATCACCTAGGGACTTTTATACTTCAAAACAGCAAATAAATAAATAAATATCTGGGATAATCAGTGTTAAATTGATCCGTGTAATAATAGAAGTGAAGTTTGCGATCGAATCTGGGGATGGTATAATGAATGGTGTATTGTTTGTATATATCTTTAATGTTTGTATCTTTATCATAACAGTTTGTGAGCTTTATTGCATTAGAACAAAGGTTTCATTCTTTACCAAGGTCACCAGCATGAAACGAGGAAAAGTAAAGTAGTTGGTCAACCATTGGCCAGTGGTCTGCTTACTCAGGCTGGAAGGGTCTCCAGGTTGGCCTGGAAGGTGAAAACTGTTTTCTAGAAAGTTGTAAGTGTGTTAATTCTGCTGTAAAGCTGATCAGTTCAACATGGGAGTCAGTAGGAGGTGAAGTAGTTTAACATGTAGTCCACATGGATATAGAACATTCATCCCAAAGGGAAAGCCCTGAGAAGTTTAAAAGGATTTGGTTTTGACATTTCTGGGAATGGAGACCGCGACATGGTGTTCCTTTTATTTTTAAATGAGTGCTGTGTTGTTTGCAACAGTAACACATCTGCATTGTATGTCTTGGCTAAGAAAGAGGATGAAGAAATGGTTGGAGTTTATTTTCTGAACACCACCAGTGAAGTATAACACAACTTTACTCGTGTGTTCTGATCATCAAAGTGATTCAAATTATGGTGCTGACAGTAGTGGATAAGTGCTCAAAACCTGGATCCGTCACAATGATCGACCACCAGTTCACAGGCTGTAAGTGAAAAACGATTTTTTTCCAACTACGATTGTTGTTTTTTTTTAAAAGCATGTTATTCTACTCGTTAATAGGCTATAGCATGCATGACATTGGGACAAGCTATAGGTATGGTAACGTTCCCAGAACCGCTTGGTAACTTCTACCCAGAAAGTAACGTTAGCTTGCAACCTAAAATTTTATAACTTGGTGTTTACAGAGTTTTTTGGCCAGGATTAAAAAAAAAAAAAATCTATGTATATCTCTTAAGACATTTTTCATGTTTTTCGCCATTTGTTGCCGGTTATCTCTATCTAAGTTGACGGAAACAAACTGAAGGAGAACCCACTAGAGCAGTGATTCCCAAAGTGTGGGCCGCGGCCCCCTGGAGGGCCATCACGGTACTGCAGGTGGGCCGTGAGAGGTCATTAAAATCCTTGATCTTTTAAAATATGTTTTTAATTACTGTAAAATATTAACGACATGATTTAAAAACATTAATCAGTAACAAAACAAACCAGTTTTATGTTATTCTACCATCATCTTAACTTCATATGACAAGTGTCACCTTATTTCTTGACCTCTCACATTAATGTTCGGTGGGCTGCGGAGATTTTTCACATTTCAAATTGGGCCGTGGTATTCTGAAGTTTGGGAATGGCTGCACTAGAGGGAGCGTCACAGTGCTGTTAGCCAATCAGAGGAGAGACGTTTGCATCAATGCAAATCCTCTCGTACTATTCCCGCCCTTGTTTTCACCTAACTAAAACAGCTTGAAACAAAACAACCGCAGCACATTTTTGGTTGAAACCAACTCTCAGGGCATTATTTCAGACTGGAGACCAGCGCAAACTGAATGAAAATATGATGGAATGAGACCTTTAAATCAATGTGCCATGTCTTGCCATTGTCATGTCTTGGCATTGGCCATTTGCAAATATTCCAAAAAACAGACATTTATTATACAGTTTTTCATTTTTTAGCTTTTGCTTGTCTTTTTTTAATCCTTTTCAACTTTCAACTAAACGAATGCATGGGGGTTGTCATCTATTCCCTTTGTGGAGTTTTTTCTTTTGTGCCTTTCTCCAATTCTTTGCACTGCTTTTATTATTCCGGGTTCTCTGAATGGATACTATTCAGAAAACGTGAGTGGTCAGTACCTGAAGTGGTGGATGGTGGGTAGGATGACTGGTGGGTAATAATAACTGAGCTGTAGGGGGTCAAGGGTGCGTGGTGGTGGGAGGGAGAGGTGAGCTGATCAAGCATCTGTGTGACTGTTTCCGTACACTGCTGCTGGATTCAGCTAAAGGGTACGCTACAAACCCAATAAAAGAAAATTCATGCAGAGATTTACTCGCTGCTTTTAACATGAAGACAGTATAACCATTAGCTGCAACTTTTAAGAGGCACTGTTTATAATTTTTATTGGACTATTTGTGCTGTCAGAAATGTTCTTGTTTTTAATACTTACATGGCTTTAATTACTCAGTGATTAAAGGGAGGTCAATAATTGTTGCATCTATAGCATAGACATGAAATTCTCTTGTTTTCTTTCCAAAGTTTGTGTCACATAAACCAAATTATGGCAATGGCTTAAGGTGATTCTTTTTTTTTTTTTCAAGATTCTGCAGTAATTTCCCAGATCTTATAATTTCATTTATATGTTATTAGAGTCCAAATAATATTATTTAGAAAATGCTGGTAATATTGTGAGAATGATGAATAAAAGTCCGTGATAAAAACATACACATCCCTAGGATGCTCTGTGATGTAAAGTTCCCTGACCTTAATTAGTCATGTTCATGGCACCACATGAACCCATTATTAAAGCATATCCACTTTCTTTCTCCCCATTTCCCTCCTCCTCAGCTCTGGCTAATGGGAGCTGAAAGGACCAGGAGGGCTCTATTTGGGTGTTAAAAGACCAGAAGCCTAAAGTAAACTGGGATATTAACTTGCTATGTTATTATTAATATCATTTTGACCACATGGTCAACCTCACTAATACAAGAAATCTGAATCCTGTCACATGATGTCAGAATCTGCATGTTGTGCAGCTTTAATCATGTGTGTCTCATGAATTCATGCATGCCACCCCATAAACACACAGAACACACACACAGATGCATGCCTGTGAAATAAATCTGAATACATGTATGTTAAAACTTGAATATGTCTGAAGATTTAAAGAAACGCACACATAATAATTTCATGATTTCTGATACACAGCTCATTGCTCGCTGTCTGCACCCAGCTGTTTATGTATTTGGTGTGTTCACGTTTGTGTTTTTTGAAGAAAAAGCCAAAGGCTTGAAAACCATCCCAATATCAAAGCAGGTGATACTTCAGCTGGAGATTTCTCCCCCCCAGCGGAGTGAGCAGAGTTGACCCGATGGAGTGGCCATCCATTGCATTCCTTTGAGTACACTCCGACCATAATAACACTTCACCACCTCTTTCATCTATCAGCACCAAGCTGTGCGGTTTTATTTTGTGTCCTGCTGAACACCATTGTTGCTCTCTGTAATATTCACAAACAATTCAAAATGTTTGTATCCGCTGGACAGACTGAAGAAGCCAAAGGCAAAATGTTCAATATGGCTAAATGAGGAAAAAAAAAGAAACGTATAAAAACAAAACATTTATAATTATTTTCATTATTATTTTATGCATCACTACAAAGACATTAACATCTGTTGATATCAGTCATGGAGGCCACAAAGTGTTTCCAACTGTTCACACAAAGTATTGACTATTAAAACATTCAAAATCCCACATCTTTACAAAAACTGAGCTGACTGTAATGAAATAAGACTGACAGCACATGATTTTCTGATTACATGCCTGACAGCTTGCACTTATTGAAAATGATGATGACAGATGTTTGCTCAGACTCACATGCAATTAGATTTTGACTTCATCAAGATGAGAAATTAATTGAAAGTGAAATATGGAAAAAAGATTTTTTCTTCTTATAAGCAGCTTTGTACATTTGTCATCACATTTGGCAGGCATGACTGATTTCTTCTCACTGTGCATCTTTCACTTTAATTAATTTAGTGTTAAAAAAACCTTCAACTTTATGTCAAGCTGTTTGCTTTGATTCTACCATTTGGGTGAATATGTTGGTTATCTTGTGGTAGTTTGTGTTTGATTAGCTTGGATCTGCTAGAGCATGACATTGTGGCATAACAATAGCAGGAACTCAGATACTGATAATTTATTCATTATCTATACCCATTTTACATTTATTTATGAATGTAATAATGCATATCCTCCACTACAGTGTAAGTAGCTAAACAACTTAGATGGTTTCATATTCCTTTTAGTAACCACTAAGGTTCTCTATGAGACCATTCAAATGTTTGTTTACATCAGCTAGCTTCTATCTTTTTCTTTCAGGGTCCAGTCTGTGGGTTTTAATGTTATCTAGCTGGATAACAGCAGAATTCAACCAAATGAATGGTATATATACGTGATGCCTGGAGAAAAACAGGATCAATTCTAAAATGGTAACTCTTCTAACGTCCATCAAAAACCATGCCTCCAGAATCACACCTCTAGACTACATGAACACAGAACCAATGTTGCTGCTTAGGACTTTGACAAAATCCCGCTGGAAGCACACCGACAGCCGTCACCGAAGCAATGAGCAGTTGTGGTGTTCTGCTGTGGAGCAAGAAGGCTCCACAATGGAGCTCCATGCAGAGGTGCTGGACGGGACGATTGACTGCAGGCACAATTCTGCTTGGAAGAGTCCTGAAATGATTCCTGATCAGCAGCTGGGGTCCTTCAGCCTAGAGGTGGCTGGAACTCTGCCCGCCAGCTGGCTGAAGGAGTCGAGCAGCTCATGGAGTATCATCTCAGCACTCTTCAAGGTGGAATTATTGTGGGACCTGCAGTCATTCATCCTGGCCGCTGGCCTTTTGCAGTGGACCTGCCATATCAAATTTAGTTTTGGTGGCTGCATGAAATGAAATTAAATGACTGCTGCTGTTAGTCACAGACTGTCACAGACCCTTACAGAATAACCACAGCCAGTCCATGGTGGTCTGTGAAAATGATTTAAGAACAATATTTGGAGGGTCAAAGCAGGTGCCCCCGGTTGTGTTTTGAATTACATCCGGTGATGTTTACCAGGAGAAATACCGTATGTGAAAAGGTCAAAGAACATATTCAGTTCCTGGGCAACGGACCAGCAATCTGCTGACGGTGTAACTTTTGCCAAAAGACAGCTGGAATAGCCTTTGGCAGACCACCATGATCCTGAATTGAAAGAAGTGAGTATAGATGACGAATTAACAGATGTCTACCTTTCCAACAGAAATACTGCCATCATGACATCACTTTTCAATCCCTTTTCTTTACTCATGCATCACCATTGAGGAAACACTGCACAACAATATTTGCGCATGAAACATCATTCTGCATATTGGATGCTGAAGGTATCACAACTGTACTTGTATGTATTAGAGCTGTTCGGTTCCTCAGTCATCCAGCTAAATGATTTGAATCTTCACACCTAATCAGGAATCATGCAACTGAGTCCTCCATTATCAAAGATCCTGTGAGTCCTCTGGCTGGCTGCAAACTTAGTACACAAGGTGAGTTAGGGGACTCACAGAAAGACAGCTCATTCAGCGGAAACACTGCAGATTCAGATGATTCGTTCACTTCACTCCAGACTGACTCGAGTGAATCAAGTGAACCAGATGACTTTAGTGAGTGACTCAGAGTAACCCAAGTCCATAAAGTGAACCGAATTTGCCACCACTAAATGTGTACGTTTCCTCTACAATATGATAGGCAGCTGCTTTAGTATTACTCCTCTCAGCATTCAGTCATTAGCTGCAGCATGGATAAGCGCTTTCATTGAGGCTCGAAAGTCTTCAGTGTCGTGGCAAGTGATTTAACAAATACTTTGTGTTACCCTTTATGGCGATGTCTTCTACAAATTATACTTTCCTGCTCCTCAGCTGACACCCTGAAAGCCGAACCATCATTGAATAATTGCATTGTTGTTTTTAGTTTTACAGACTAGCGTCTCACCTGTAGCAGCTTAGCAGTGGCATGGCGTCTGTGTAGCTCACTACGTTGTTGATGTGATTATATATATATATATATATATATATATATATATATATATACATATATACTACCATAGAAACAAGCAGAACGTCTGGCTGATGAGCAGAAAGGGCAATAAATCATTGTCTTTGGTTTGTGTACAGAGGCTTCAGCCTCCACAGATGACAGTTTTTTTTTTTTTCCATGTTAATCTCAGAACATTTACATTCATATCTGTTGTCGGGATGTAAAAACAAATTTTATCAATAAATGAAAAATGCTTCTTGAAATGAGCACTAACTCCTCCAGTAAAGCTTACCCTGTCCTTCGTAACCTGTGAAAAGCTAAAAAAGGTCTGCTCTAAAGCTGCTTTCTTTTTTTTTTTCAGCGTGTGTATGACTTATGTACAAAAGTTAAATTCTCTGCGTGGCAGATATAAACTCAGTCCTGACCTTAGGTCATCAGTGGTGTAACACCCACCACCGCCATCAGTAACAGTATAGAGGGAGGTCATTAAAATATTCTAACACCATTCAGATCTTATTGTAAATATAATGAGTATAAAGGTCCTGAGCTGTTTAACAAAAGAAGAGAATAGAATGGAAAAAGTAGGAAACAAAAAAATATTATCTTGTAGTTGTACATCTTTGTAACAAATAGGGACATGTGCTGTTATAACGTTCCCTCTTTCAAAATGTCCATTAAATGTCTATTAGAGAAATTGTGTAATCCATTTTGGCACCTGCTTTCTGATGGTAGCTATATTAATCTCTTTTTAAAAATAGCGTTTTTCAGTAAAAATAAACTGGCATGGCACAACTTTTGCCATCAGACAAATGTCAAGGGCGTCTTCTGACAGCGAAAAGAAGGTGAAGTGATGTTGCTGGACAACATGTAACACCTTTGGCACAGAATGACTGTATTGATGCATTAACAAAAGGAAGCTGAGGAGGCCCATCAACAGGAGTATTCAATTAACGAGGATGGAGGAATAAGCTTCCCGGTGTAAGCTGGGTAATTTTGTTTACCTAAAAAGTTTGCGAGCATGCAGAGCTGCTGTGATTATTATGGCAGTTATGATTGCTGGTATCCACAGAGTCATTGTGCTCAACCCGCTGTCAGTTTCAATTACCACTGTCTGTGGCTCCAAATCCTCACGCAGCTAGCGCAGCACCCCCCTGACAGCCTTATTACCGTTAAAAGAAAATCCATACACATCAGGTTGTCTTTGTGTCTTTGCACTCTAAACAGGGCATGACAGAAAGGGGAGGTTAAATTTATGTTATGCCTTGTGGGTCATCGAGGATCTCGTGTGGGCTGACTCTGTTCCCGTATGGATTTGAAAGACACAAATGTCTCCTGGGTTGACGATGGGCAATTTCAAGTTTTCAAGTTCATGTGGAGAACCTTTGATGTTCAGCTCGCAGCTCCTGGCAAGGCGGCGTGGGCCTGGAGTGGCAGGTGAGTGTGTGTGAGTGTGTGTGTGTGTGTGTGTGTGTGTGTGTGTGTAGGTGAGCTTGCTGACATCTCAACAGACATGAGATCTGCCAGCTGTAATTGGTCTCTGTTCCATTTACTTTCCTATCTGTTTGTTGGTAAGTCTCTTGACAGTTTAAAACGCATTATTGATCTGTGCTTTTAGGATATGAAGAACATGTAATTTAGCAGGGAGGAGTTTGAGACACGGCTTGAGACAGTGAACATTGTTAGAAATACATGTGATTCTGGTTCAGGATCTCTGTAGGCTCATTTCTTAGGAGGAACAGAGAAAGCGACCTGCATACTAATATGTCATAAACTGAAAAATGAAACAAGATGGGCTAATGTTTTCATATGCAGCTGCAGTGATCATAGAACAACTATGTATTTAGTAGATGCTCTCAGTTGGCTTACATCCCTTTAGGACATGTAGGTACGGGTAAAAACAAGCCCCACCTTAATCAAGGAAAAGTATTTGTTTGACTCATTATATTTCGATAGTAAATATAAGCTTTTTCAAGAGTCTTCCTCGCAGTAGACATTTTCAGAGAAAGAAAAAAAAATAGAGGTTTTTTTTTTTTTTTTCCAAGGAAGTTAGTTTAATTGCATTTGTGTATTTTGGCCTCAGGCAAGGTTCACTCACATCATTTTAATCCTTATGTGTAGAGAAATATCCTTCTATAATGCATGCATTTCACATTGCACTAAATATGAAAAGCAATTAAAAAGAAATCATTTTTAATTCAGCGTTCCTATCACAGCAGGGTTTTAAAACTGGTGCCGACATGGTTGATGCAAGTAGAAGGCATGTGAAAAAACAACAGAGTTTGGGTAAGAGGAAGCAAAAGAGAGATATGGAGGGAACGGCACCGTTGCATTTCAAGCAGGTGGAAATTTTGTGCATCCGGAGGCTGCGGACAGTTTTATCATGTTACAAAGACAGCATCAGACTCAACTTTTTTCAGAGATGTTATTTAACCATCTGAAGAGGATGACACCCTATTTATGAACAAAACAAATCTTCACCTTTCCAAATAGAGCCATGTGTAGTAAAAGTCCCCGATTCATTTGTGGCTTTCAAAACGTGGCACCTCGCACAAATAAATGTGTTTGGTTCCCCCGAGCAGCTCTTAAGCATGCCATTATTTCTTCGGCCATTCACAGATGGCTGCCCTCAGCTTCCCTGAGAGGACTGCAATTATCAAGAGGTGTCTGGCTTTATATTCACCCGCTTTAGATGAATTAACACAAACCAATTGCTCAAACATGTGTCACCAACACTAGCAAAATATAGCTGCTCCTCTGCATTCACATAATAAAATGGTTTAAACTGGATCAACTTGATAAGTAAAAAAATAATTATTTGTTTTTTTTACCTCAGTGGAGTAACAATAGAAGAGGAAGAGTGATCTATAAATATAAACTCTGACCAGTGACTTAGCAATGAATAGCCCTTAGCTGTAACACATGTGATATTAAGTGAAAGTGACATTTTGACTTTGGCAATATCAATGATCATTCGTGACAGAGCTGAGTTTTTTTTTTTTTTATAATCTCATATTGGTATTGCAATACAGTGACATTTCTTTGGTTGATCCCTACCAGAGAAGGTTTATTTTCTTATGAGGATTTGCCAGCACCCTTCCTGAGAAGTGCAGCAACAGTGGAAGAGAAATATAAGTTTGCATCGCCAGGCACTCTATCTTGGCGCCGTTAGGGAGAAACATGCTCCACACTGCTGTCCATTTACGCCACAGATATGAGTTGCTCGGCTTTTACTGGATGTTTACTCCTCAGGGGAGTTGGCTGCATCCTGTTAAAGTTCGGGTCACTTGTTCACCTCGCTCTCTTGCTGCTGATCTTCCACCACTTCAGCCGCCCTTCTTTTTGTCATACAGTGCATCCAGATCTGGATAACATCGGCATTGCCCTTCAGGTTCCCCCCCCTCACCTTAAAGTAGCTTATGTGTTTTTGTTTTTTTGGTTTACAGGCTCAGAATTTGTGTTTATGACAATAAAGGGTGCAAAAAGCAGCTCGCACTCTTCATCGAGCCTACAGAAACTCAGTTTTTACACACTTTGACCTTCAGAATCAAGGTTCTAGTGCAGTTTTATTTCAGCTCATTTCCTCATAATGAATTAAAAGTGTCATGAATTGGTCTGTAAAGACCTTGGAAAGCAATATTACTGTACAATTCATTCAGATGAGAATCCTTTTATTCCAAGAGTGACACAATGATTTTGAAAAAGATGTTTTGCATTTGGTTTTTTAAATGGAAGAACAAAGAGAAAGCTAGAATTTTCCTGCATGTAACTTCCACTTGGACCGTAAAAATCTTTTATCCCTCCTGGATTCCAGATGTCATAACTCAGATGAGTGAATTGAGAAAAGCCATCATCTGGGTGGTCTCAGGATGTTTTTGTTGGCCTGGATTTTGCCTCTGAAGCTTTACTGCTTGTTGTGGCCACAGGCTGTCTGAAAGGAAGAGTCAGATGTTACCATGGGCTGAAAAACCCACTGTGACCTATTTATTTATTTGTTTTTATATTTGAAGACTTATTCTGCCCATGGTAATATACTGTTCAATGTAAAGTGCCTGATAAAAAGCAAAAATGTAATTTGTATCAGGATTTAAAGGTAGTCATTTACATTACTTTTTTCAGCAAAGCCCAACATTAGTATCAAGCTCAAGTCAGTGACACTAAATGTGATTTTAAATTAACACCTGCCATTCATATAATGAACTAGAACTGATATTGATGTAATATTAGGCTGATGTAGTCAGCTCTGAAAATATTTAGGGATGAAAATCTTGTGTTTAGCTGAATTGTATAGGATGCCAGTATTTTTACTTAAAGACATTTTTAACAGCATGCTGTTTGAACTACAGTATTTTATATTAAGATTACTTTAGGTTTTGTGTAATTTTTCAGCACTGAAGAGTGTGTAAAATGATTCAGTGAGTATCTATACATCTATACATATTCACAAACAGATGCTGTCCAACACAATGCGATTCAGTTTGACGTTGTCCACACAAAAGGTAAACATAGAGGGTGGATTAGACAGTTTGATTTGCCACTTTTACCAGTTTCAGTTATAAAGCAAGGGGTCAAAGTTTACACTAATGACTTCAGAACTACTCGGTGTGGGAAGCTGGTGCGCTGATTTTTATGCTTGGTTTTGTGGTTTGCATGCAGTTTTATTACCTTAGAACATATTCACACGTGGAATTAAAATCTGTTCTGAGTGATTGAAACCGGAGGTGGTCTGGGCTGCATGTGGCCACGTTCTATACAGCAGATTATCTGTGTCGACTGTTTTTTTTCTCCCTGAGCAGCAGGAAATTTTGATGATCAGTGGGATGCAGATAATTTCAACAAACCCCACTATTTTCAAGCTGTAAGTATTGCTGCCATGTGCATTAGTAGGATTATTACCATGAAATTCCATTTTCAGTGTTATATTGGGATACCTCTGTCTTACCTCATAAAATTAAAAACCAATATAGTCAAAGCTACCCTACTTCAGTTTGATTCAAATCACTCACAGTAAGAACTTATTTTAGAAATCATCTCTTTAAATGTAGCCTGTAAACTGGACTATTACACAGTCAGTCTGTTCGCTGTTGTACGCCAGTCAGACTCCAAGTTTTTTAATAGAGGCCACATTCCCTTTTTAAAGTATAAGGAGTATAACTTTAATACATTTTCATTCTAAGCTGTCTTCTCACATGGTGACAAATAGGAGACATACATTCTCTTCATTTGCAAATGTCTAAATCTGTGATTGACCTCGCTCCGTGCTGAAGAAAGCTGTGAATCCGCTCATAACGAGATTAGTTACACCTGGTTTGACATAGCTGCTCGTTGGTGCAACTGAATAAGCCAGAACGAATTAAGTAGAATATGTCAGGCACCTGTTTCTCAAAAAAATAACCGGTCTCTATATTCTACTTTTGTGCAACAGGCCTCTGATCCCCGGTTGTCTCTGCACTCATAAACATTAACAGCGACGCTTACTCCTCGCTCACAAATACGTGCCAGTAGCGTCCTCAGCGTTGCTGTCCGTGCACTTTGAATGTGGTGACATCAGCCATCGAGGAACTGAACTGTGGGTTCAGCAGTGGTAGCATTGCTTCTGCTTCAAGGGGGGGGGAATTTTAAACTTTTTACTCTTCAACGTGAATGCAGCCAATCAGACTGCAGCTACACAGCCGGAGCTGGCCAGTGAACTTGCACGTGGGGGCGGGGCTGTTTTGAAGCATGTGACTTGCTTGTGTGGCGAGCTGGGGAAAATTTGAGTGGTTGTTTATGCTAAGGTACGCCAGAAACACCTGCAGCCCAGCGTTGCTGCAGGTCTGCAGTGTGACCTCCACCCCGTTAGAGCTGTCCACTTAAGTTGGGATCCACAAGAGGGTGGATTTTTTTTGGGGGGGGGGCTTTTTTTGAAAGTGGAGCTTGTCGGGAACGCAGATGATCTGGTACCTGAACCTGGAGTGGCTGCAGTGAGGACATGTAAAATTGATAAATGGCGTGCCTGCTCATGCAATTGATCTGAATATCAGATGTAAACAGGGCCCTGGTGTCTGTGTACAACTATTATTATCTTAGTGCCATTCTGCAATTTCTTTGTTTGAATTATTTTGGATCTTTTTTTCCCCGCAACTTAGATTCATCAAGTAGATTTGCTCAGCGGGGTGTCAAGGCATGATTTACAGCTACGAAGCCTAGAATTATTCATGGACATTTACAAGCTCTCAATCTTACTGGCTTTACTTTTGAACTCATAGTTTTCTGCAACCATTGCACACAACCAGTGCATGCTTTCCAGGTTTAAGTGACTTCTTATGGTGATAAGACTCGATGCTGAGCGGAAAACAGAGACTATGACATGTCATGAACATGACACATTTAAATGCTCACTGTGGCTCTGTCATTTTTACAGCCATGTCTGAAGATGCCAGAGAAATCTAGGTAGGTGACCAATGCCCAAATGACTGAATACTGTTGCTTTAAAAGGCTGATAAAGCCATTGATACCACTTGACTTTTGCCTAAAAATGTTATTTTTTAATTTTTATACACTCCTAAAAAAACATACAGAATTGTTGCACTATAGCACTGATGCTGTATATTAATGAGGAAACTCTAATGTATACATTTCCAATTCAATATCGACATTAAAACTATTGAACTTATTAGATGATGAATATTGTAGATAGAATGCTATTGTGGGTGTGATGTGTTTGTCAGCCACTTCCATTATTTTTACAAATAAATCACAGTTATTCATCATTATTTGCTAACTGACAGCATTAACTATTAATTTGAATCTGACATATGAGACTTAAATTTAAATTATTCTAAAATAACACTGTGTAAATCAGCAAACAGAACCAGATTAAAATGATTTGCAAATCCCATAAACCCATAATTTATTCCCAATAGCACATAATGGACATGTCAGATGCTGAAACTGAGACATTATGCCATTTCATGGAAAATATTGGCTCATTTTGACTTTGATGGCAGCAACACATCTAAAAAAAAAAGAGCTAATCTAAAATGGTCTGAGGCAAAATGGAAAACTGTTCTGTGGTCAGATAAATCAAAATTTGAAATTCTTTTGGAAGCTATCCATGTCGTGAGCTGCAGACTAAAGAGGAGAGGGACAGTTCAAAAGCCTGCATCTCTGATGGTAGGGGGTTGCATTAGTGTCTATGATGTGGGCAAATTCTACATCTGGAAAGGCTCCATCAATGCTGAAGAGTACATAAAGGTTTTAGAGCAACATATGCTCCCATCCAGACATCTCTTTCAGGAAAGGCCTTACATATTTCAGCAGGACAATACTAAATACTAACCACATACTGCATCCATCTCAAAAACATCTTCTTCACAGGACAAAAGTCTGGATGCTGAACTGACCTGTCTGCAGTCCAGACCATTTACCAATAGAAATCATTTGGGGTATCAAGGAAAAAAAAAAAAAGTCTGGCAGGACTGTTGAGCAGCTAGAATCCTACATCAGACAAGAATGGGACAACATTCCCCTGCTAAAACTCCAGAAACTGATTTCCTCACTTCCCAGACATTTACAGACAGTTGTTAAAAGAAGAGGAAATGCTACACAATAATAGACATCACCCTGTTCCCATTGAAATAATAGAAATATCTCAGTTTTAACCAGGCCAGGAATTTCGTGATTTGAGGGACAAGGCCACTTGGCCTCCAAAGGGGCATTTTTTTTTTTGAGGGCACAAAGGCCAAATGCCAGGGCAACACGGCCATAATAAAAAAACACAATATGACATGATATGCTAATAAACGGCACAACACAGTTTTGGAATTCAGAAACTTGGATAATTTTAATAAGGCTACCACAACTTTTTGACTTTTATCAAAGGGAAACAGACAACAAAATAGGCGATGTCATTGACTTTTATCAGGTTATTACACATCCATAAATGTAATTTAAATCGTCATCTGATGATGGGGATGGAGAACCTGGGGTCTTCCTAGGCCCATAAGGAAAAACAGTTGGCCTCCACCTCTCTATGCTCCCTATTGTCTTTTTTTGCACTGGTTGAAAACTTTTAAAACAGTTTTATGATGAATCAAAGTGGCACAACTACTTAAGATATTAATTTCTAGCAATTGCTATTTCCTAAATGTACCACATAAACTTAGGCTAAAATAAGAAAAACCTAACAATTAACTATTCCATGATAACCTTTTGAAGTATGTGTCCATTTTTTGGCAGTTTTTTGCCGCATCCTGATTTGGGCGATGAAATGAAGACTGAGAAGCAAAGCTTCGCTAGGACTGCACACATAGAAGAGAGACAGAGAAGTTGGCGAGAAAGGGTTCAGATTTACAGTTTTGGATCTCAGTTACTACTTGGAGCCATTTACATCCCATTTATGTCAATCTATTTTAACTGATTAGCTGACACAAAAGCTCTTTCTTGGACTGTTGCAGTCTAAAAATCCGTTATTTCTTCACCAATTAAGCAGGTAAGTTTGGTAAATCCATTTGGTGCATTCAGAGAGAAAAAGAATAGAATGCAGTGCAAGGATTTAAAAATATAGTTGAATGAACCCGTGGTCACAAGCTTCTTTCCATGTACTCTTTACAGCATCAGTGCAATAGAGGGCCACTCTCTGGGAAGTAGAGATATCATTATCTCAATCTACAATAAAGAAAAGATTTCACAAGAGCAATTACAGAAGATTCCCCACAGGGTGCAAACAATTTACAAGGCTCACAAATGGAAGGTCCATATTAGATGTAAAGAGAGAAAAAAAAACATCCTAAAAATTTAGAGCAGTTCTGAAACAGCCTTGTTTGGGCATATGACACCAGTCTGCACCAGAATGACAGTCTTGGCACATGATTGAAACATAGGACACAATGACCCAGAGCATTTATCAAAATCCCTCCCTTACCTTCAAATAGCCAGAGGTTGTTGAAGATAAAGAATTGGAGCATTCTGCAATGGCAAAATTATTCATCGATCCTAACAGAGCACAGAAACTTGAGTCAGAAAGAGCCAGGAGCAACTGAAAACAGTCCCAAGCATCACGTAGCAGAAAACCCATTCATTTTTTTTAATGTCATGGGCTTCAGAGATTATCGACGGTCATTATCTGTAAAATAATTGCAGACAAGTAATACAAAAGATAAGAATATAAATGATGATAATCTTTTAACCACGAGAATGGCAAAACAGGTTCTGCATGTTTGAGAGCTGTAATTCCTAAACACCTTTCTTGCGATTTTGATCATTTGAGTACCCTTGAATTGAAGCTGTCCACATCCTTTTTTATACAGACACCTCTTTTTCAGGAGGCTCAAAGGGTTCTACATGTTTAAGAGCTGTATTTCCTAAATCCTTTTGATTTTGAGGATCTGAGTACCCTTGAATTAAACCCGAGAACCTGCTGTTTAAACCAACATTCATTACATATCTGGGAATTCCATCTGTGTTTTACGTAAGCTAAATCTTAAAAAAAAAAGAAGTCATAAATCACTCTGGTAGTGGTGTAACAATTACAAAAGGAACACCAAGCGCATCAATGATAAAAAAAAAAAAAAGAGAGAGAATGAATCCTCCTCAAACTGCAATGGATACAACCACAAACTCAGGTAGAAAAAAAAACATTGTGTAATTTTTTTCTTAGTTTAAAATAGTTTTTATTAATATGACTAGTTTCACTGTCAGTTGAAGTGATCATATAGAAATTCATCATAAGATTCACACTCCAGCAGCATTACAGATTTCACAGATTCAGTGGTTTTTGCAGCTTCAGGGTGACGTGTGATGTACCTCTACTTGTGAGTTCTTATTTAATAACACAGTCCAAAATGCCTGAAAAAAAAAAACAAAAAAAAAAAAAAAAACCAAAAAAACAAATTGAGCACTTGATAACAATAATTAATTTTGACAATTAAAGAACAAAGATCTCTGCAGCAGCCACTTTAGGATTCTGGCTCTTTTCCCCACACGGATCATGTGTGTGAACATAAATTCCCTGTGAATCCAGAACCTTCTTTCTTGGCTCCATCAGGGAGCACATGCCACATGCAGGCTTTTCTTACAGCTGGACAGACAGGACAGTCAGGAACACAACAGATCTGCTTAGTTACTTTATCATGAAGTGTAACTCATGGGACAACAACACTTGTCAAAGCGAATATTGTTAAAATAAATAAATAAATAAATAAATCATCCCCGCAAGGCCATGCTCCTATGATTTAGTGACCTTTCTAGAATGTGCCTCATTTAAGTGGAAGGGTATTTTTAAAGTGACCGCAAAGCTCCAGAAGACTGGCTGGAGGACATTAGCATCACTTCCTTTTGTCGGCTCTCCCTCTTAAGCTGTAATTGTATAGCTGGACATCTTTATTTATTTGGAGGGTGTTACATGTTTTCTTTTTTGGTCTCATGACAACAGCGTGCTTGGGGGTTGCTAAATCCTCAATCCTTTATTCACACACTTTAAAGAGAATACATTGAAACAGAGGCCCTAAGTACATTTAGATGGCTCCACTAAAGGCTAATGTTATTTGGCATTCACTGTACAGAAGCTACATTTTTTTTTTCCTTTTACTCCTACATCTTATGAATCAATTAGTCAATGGGCTTAAATCATCTGGCAAATCCCAGAGGCAGCACTCTGAAATCATCAGGCTTATGAACGTCTTTGAAGGTGAGAAAGGCTGAGAGAATCTGGTTAAATGTGTAAATCCAGGCTGACCTGTATTTTAGCACATCTTACCAAAGAGCACAGGTTAATTTCTCAGTCCAAGGAGATTAATGTGTGAATCCAACAATCTGCTAAGTAATGTAATTCATATTTAGAGTATAGTTAATTCTGCGACCCAACAAGACCTATTTTGGCGCCCACAATCAAATGCTGGCTGCTGCGTTACTGAAGTCCATTTCCTCTGCTGCTGAAACTCTCTCCCAAGGACACAATGGCTCCCTATTACCAGCTCTCCGATTTTCTAACAGTGGCTGCACACAATGAAAACACAGTGAGGGCTGTGTGGCTGCAATCACGACTTGAAAGGTAGTCTATTCCGCTGTCCAGCTGGCCATTTAAGTGTGGGACATTCAAAAAGCGTCATGTCTTTCACTGCCACAAGGCCAGTAATGGTTGCCATTACAGCTGTTCTAACACAGGAAGGACTGGCGAGATAGTGATTAGAACAAGCAAGGGTTAAGATGTTGATAGATCATTGAAATATTTGGCACACAGTGATTGTATATTTAATGTCGTTACGGAAGATTTGTTTTGTTCCCTTTTTTTCTTTTGCTCTCACCATCCTAAAACATCAAGCCTTAAAAAAAAAAAAAAGGTTTAGCGGCAAAGTACTGTAGAAGTTATTCGCTCAAAGTCAGATTTCATGTTTTTTTTTTTTTTTCAAAAGAGATCAGTTTCTCCTCGACTTTAAAAAGTCTCACATGGAGGTCTTTATCCACACTTTTTTCTATTTTCAGGTAAATTGCGCCACTTCTGACGCCAGCTTTATCTGAATGCCTCCAGGTTCCCTGAATTTAAATGTGCTGTTTGTATCTCTCTGTAGTGTTTGGTTTATGTCAGGGTTATGCTAATTGACTTTCAGCAGGTGGCTTTCTGCTGTTTTCAGTTCTTCTTACATGTCAGAACTAAATCTGCTTGGAGATAGTTTCATCCAACTTGAAGGCACAGTGCATCATTAAAATGGACGGCTTTTCAATTTAATTCAAAACTGTGCCGCAGTCCTGCAGTTTAATCATCAAACAAAACCATGTCAAGCATAATTATGGCATGTAAAACACGGGTTAAACTGATCTTAACCCAACCATTGAGGATGGTTATTTCAGGTCATGCAATTAAACTGAGAGGCTGTTTGGAGAGACTGAGCCAGACGAGTTGGAATGATTAGTATGAGGGCAAATGACATGCGAATGTGGCTCATAAGGCGTAGTCATAAGCAATTACTCACCTGAGAATCAGGAAAATAACACAGAATGATTTAAATGAATATTGCACCATGGATTCCTTGCCTGTCTTTTAATCATAACCCAGAAAAATACAGCAAGGGCAGAGCTGCCCTCCTCTATTCTGCTGCTGCACGTACAGAAAAATTTACAGTGTTCATGAGAGGAAGTGTCCACTGCTCAGTTGCTCTGCCACGTCCAATGCATTATCTTAGCGTGAAGATGAAAAGTCAGGGCGTGGGGTTGGGAATATTACAGAGACAGATTGTGTACTGAGATCATTTGGACCGACTGCGGGACCAGGCCCGTGCACAGCTGTGAAGCTGATCGGTAATACTGACAGAGGAGAGAGGGCGCAAAAGCAGGCTGTGAAAGGTCAGGAAATAAAGTAGAGCCCTCACTCTTATCGTATCACCAATCAGCTTTCCTCAGCTGCCCTTTCCTGCCTGTCAGTCGGAGATCCAGCCCTGCTTTGATACAACAACCTTTCTTGAGGTAAATTACTTCTCTGGTGATGCTGGATGAAAGAGCAATTAGCATCACATTACAGCCAGAGTTTTAAGCTGAGTTAATGGGGCACAACAACAACAACAACAAAAAAACCCAAAAAAATCACAATGACCGTGAGTAGCGCCCATCCAGTCTCAGAACGGCCATAATGTAAAGTGTGAGGTTGGAGGTGCTAGGTCGTGATATTCAGCTTTCAGAATAGTGGAGTGAATCCAGCAAAATGACAGTTGTGGAGCAGAAATGACATTTGGTATGTTGTTGTGAGCCACATCTCCTGAGGTATTTTCTTGAATTGAATTTACATGCAGGGTTCCCAGTAATTACCTCACTGAATGAGAGAGAAAGAGAGACTGAAAGAGAGATTGTTCTAATTGGATATTTGGACCCTCTGGACGTGGACTGAACCATGGAGCAGCATCATTATAATCTCTCATCAGGTTCTAATTTAAACTGTGAATGCCCACTCCCCACTGTGTTCTCCACACTTGGAAGAGCTTTTAGGCTGCTCAGATCTCTTTTATTATTATTACTAAAGATAGAAGTGAAACCAGTCTTTGAGGAAGGTCATGTTTACATTCCTAGACTTGGTTTGTTCGTTCATTTGAGGAAGTTGCACACATTTTCCTTCACACTAAATTTTTATTCAGGTCAAAACTTTGGAAAAATAAACAAACTAAAAATTATTCCTAACATTTATTTTAGCTAAGCTGAGGTAAGGTTTATGTATATTCACCAGGTATACTTTACATATTAAGAATATGCATAAATGTACTGGAAAATTCATGTAAATGCACAATGTCAAAACCTCTTTTTGCTCAATAAGTCACCTTCTTTATAGTTTTAAAAGAGACTAAAATTGTTTCCATAATATATTCAGATACAACTACGGCTGGGCAACGAATTAAATTTTTAAATGCGATTAATCGCATGATTTCCCTGATTAATCACAATTAATCGCATTGTATACACAAAATCAAATAATGAATTCAAAAGTAGTGTAAAGGTCCCTTTTATTTAAATGTTCTGCTGCCATATGAACTAAAGTGTCATAACATTTGTTGTTCAAACACTTTTAACATCAGCACTTGTCAGTAACACATATTTAGTGTAAATCTCATCTTACAAAATGTCAAATAAAATAAAGCTTATTGCCACCGCCAGGGCATTAATGTCATCCTGTTTTTTTTTTAATGAAAAATAAAAAAAAGTTTACCAACAAAATCCTGAGCCACAATCATAACATTAAAACAGACAATTACTGAGGTAACAGCAGAAACTTTTAACAGGGAGTTAAACTTGTTAGAGTTACAAATAACCTTGTTTCTGTCAAATCAGTCGTCTGGGAGAACTTTAAAAGGAAAATGTCCATGTTAAAATTTCTGTAACTTTATCAGTCCGTAATTATCCATTGTATCATTTGTTTTTTTCCATTTTCAATTGCTCAATCAAAACATTTAAAAAATTACTTATTATTTTGTTTTTGTTTTTTTAATCTAACACAAAAAACCAAAAGAATGCCTGTTTTTTATATTTCAATCTTAGAAAAACAGGCCACGGGACTGAATTTGTTTTTAATATTTAATTGTCCGGTTTACGTGACCAGACAATGGCTTTGTGCACGGCAGTTCAGGTAGCATGGCGGTGCTGGAATTGCATACTATAATATTTGCAATATTGTTGAAATCTGAATGAAAACGCAGCTCATATAGAGATGAACCAAAGCTCTTTCCAGCTCTGCATCTGACATCTGAAGTCTTTTTCTCCTCAGATCATGACGAGCACAGAATCTTCTGATGCTCATTTCCAGCATTGCAGGATACCCATCTGCTGTTGAATAAGTCATTGATCAAACAACCATATTTGCCCGAATATAGGATGATATTTTAATCTAAAGTCATATTCTCAAAAATGGGGGTCGTTTTATAATCAAGGACTAGATCTTATGTTGTCGTTACACATCTGTGCCACTAGATGGAGCCACACTGAAGAAACCAGAGTAGCAGACATTGAAGCCATGGAGCAGATCGGATGTAAAATGGAGGAATGACACAATCGTCTTGAACAAAGGGGTTTGAAAGTTTTTTTTTCAGACAGAATTGTTAATATGGCTACGTGAGTTGCTACCCAAACTGTAAAGTACACTGATTTTTACAGCCTTTCATGTCTGTTTTAGCTTTTCCTCAGGTTTACCTGCCAATTCTTTTCCGGTTCTGCAGCAGCCAGTAAACAGACCTTTTCAAAGTAAAAGCATAAATGTCTGCGTTAATAAATTAATGAATGTTAAAAAACGTGTTAATAAAGCGTTAACTTCCCCAGCCTTAGATAACAACCCTAATACAGTTGTGATGGATGCAGTATGTGGTTTAGCATTGTCTTGCTGAAATATGTGAGGCCTTTTCTGAAAGAAATGTTATCTAGGATGGGAAGCAGATGTTGCTCTAAAACCTTTATGTACTCTTCAGCATTGATGGAACCTTTCCAGATGTGTAAGCTGCCCACATCATAGACACTAATGCAACCCCCTACCATCAGAGATGCAGGCTTTTGAACTGTCCCTCTCCTCTTTAGTCTGCAGCTCACGGCGCCACTGATGCCCAACAGAATTCCAGATTTTCATTAATCTGACCACAGAACAGTTTTTCATTTTGTCTCACACCATTTTAAATGAGCTTTGGTCCAGAGAAGACAGTGGCATTTGTGGATTGTGTTCACATATTGCTTCTTCTTTGACTGATACAGCTTTAACTTGCATTTGTGGATTGCAGGGAAAAATCTGTGTTCACAGACAGTGATTTCTGGAAGTGTTCCTGAGCCCATGCAGTGATGTCCAGTAGCGAATCATGCTGGTTTTTAATGCAGCGCTGCCTGAAGATCACGCACATCCAGTTTTGACCTTCAGCCTTGTCCCTTGCTAGCAGACACTCCTCCTGACTCTCTGAATCTTTTGATGATATTATGTACTGTAAATGCTGGGACCTTCAAAGTCTTTGCAATTCTATGTGGAGGAATATGTTTCTGAAATTGTTTCACAGTTTTTAGTTTGTTTCAGATTGGTAAACCAATGTTACTGATCTGTTGCCAGTTAACCTAATTAATCACCAAATGCTCTTCCACCTTGTTTTTGATTTACGCCAATTACTATTCCAGCCTTTTGTTGCTCCTGTTCCAACTCTTTTGAGATGTGTTGCTGCCATCAAAGTCAAAATGTGTTCATATTTTCCATTAAAATACAAAATGCCTAATTTTCAGCATCTGATATGTTCTTTAAGTACTATTAAGAATAAAATATTGGTTTAAAATATCTCATGTTTCGCCGTATTGCGGATTTCTACAGAGGGTCACCCTGCAGCAGGGTGGGTGTTGCTGTGGAATAGACTGATGGATTTCACCCTTTATACCCGTAGCTGTGAAGAGAGCTGTAAAGATTCAGGAAATGGTGTCATCATTTAAAAAAGGTGTCAAATCTGTTTAAATTTACTGAAAACCTCGGTGAATTTTTTTAACATTGAGCCTCAAACTAAGTTCACTACTTAGACAATACCAGTTCTTTTATTGTTTTTTGTTTTGTTTTGTTTTGTTGTTGGTTCATGAAAGTATTTTCTTAATCATTAATAGGTTTACAAAGGGGGGTACACACATCAGAGATGTGAATGACAAAGCTCTGCCATGTTAACTTTTTAGTGCCACAACAGGGGGCAAGTCATTTTTGACAAACCAGACTGTGTTTCCCTGCATGGGTCTCAGTTGGTTTTTTTTTTTATTCAAGTTTTTTTTTTTTTTTTTTAAACCAAGCATGGCACCCTGTCATGTAAAAACCTATATTTGCTAACACAAGATCTTCATCAGCCCAGAAACCCTCTGCACTGATGGTGTCGCAGCTGTGCCAGTCTAACAGGATCACAAGTAAAACACAACATGAGCACTTCAGCTGTCAGCATAATGGAACAACAAAGTAGCACCCAGCACGAACAAAACATGCACAATGTGGCCTGTTACAAACCTCAGCCAAAATGTATCTGTTCATGTAGTAATTTTAAGTTTTTCTTGTTAAAAGGCATGAGCGTCACCCTGAAAAAGGCGGTATGTGTGAAAAAAATTAGTTAAAAGACGACGCAGTCAAAAACTGTCATATAATCTATATGCAAAGTAAAATGGGCAGTAACACTTGACTATGATGTTCTTCAAAGCAGACTAAACAAAATATCAGTTGCAAGATGGAAAAAACCACCTGTATAAAAGTAATCCGTGTCAGTGATGTCTGTATATGTGTGTGTGTGTGTGTGTGCAGCCTGAGTTACACGCGTGCTCAGCAGAGCGCAGACTGGTGTACCCACACGTGGTCCTTCTGTGAGGTCATATGTGGTTGTTGACACCTTTAATTGTGCTTTGGAGTGAAACAGACAGTAGGCAAAGTTTTATTTGTCTTATTTATTATCTTTCTCTGCACAGCTCACCCTTTGCTTCCATTTTCCAGCTTGAACGTCATCACCGGTTCCACCTTTTCTGCTTCTGTCAAATCGGGAATACTAAAACTGTAGCTTAGGATGTCTTGGATCAAATAAAAGATTAAGGATAAGAATTGTAAAACTAGATTTTTCAACAAGCCAAGCGTACTTTCATGCAGTATAGTTTAACTACAGTATGTGAATATGTGATTGAGTAAAATTGTTTTTCTTAAGGATTCATTGTTTCTGTGGATTCTGTGTTCTAATTTTATTTTTATTTTGTTCATATTAGCGTTTTCAACTAGTAGTTTTACCACCTGAATCACATGCTGAGCTTTATCACCCACAGACATTTCACCTCACCCACACAATTTGTCCAAATTTGCATAAATTATTTAACTCACCAAACAATCAGCCCACATATCACCCAACCAACAAAGGATGTGCGGATGTTTTCGGGGCTGCAGGCAACATGAACTCACTCAGGGCCCCTCAGGCTGTAAGAACACAGCTCAGATGAACCCTGTCAGCTCCATTACCTGCTGATGTGAAATGACCTGTGACCTTGGAACGAGGAGGGAAAGAAAAATGCAGAATGAATGTAGCATTCCACCATGAAACAATCTTGAATAGCAAAAGGAACTTTGGGACGAGAGAGGAAAAGCAGATCAGCATTGGTGATGCTGTAAAAGATGGGAATCTGTTAAGAATCAAGGTGTTCGTTACCACAATTTATTTTCCATGCACATCTTCGAGCTTATTTTTCAAGCTCATTTCAAAATCAGTTTTATCAACTTGGAGATGAAGCAGAAAGCAGACAGCTTTCTCGAATCAATATGCTATAGGTCAGCTGAGAGTCTTGTATCTTTACAATCAATACTTTCACATCAAAGGAGCATGCTATTGCAAATGCTTAACAAGTGCAAAAGGGGCAAAGTCTGGAGGATCACCCGATAGGTAAAAAAAAAAACAAAAAGAACAAAACAATATAAATTAATAAAATGAAAAAAAACGACAACAAACAATAAACTGATAATCTGTTTTCCCCCACATCCTCTCAGAAACATTTATATTTGTGGATGTTTACATTTACATTTAACAATGCTATAAAACCATTCTACATTACTATTGACTGAAACAAAATTACAACTGCACCTCTGCAAGGAACCCACGCGTGATGCATAAAATCTGTTCCACCATTCAGCATTTCCTCTCAGGAATCCATGAGAAAATGAATTTGCTCAGCTGAGCGCTGCATTAAAAAAAAAACCTGCATTTGTTTTTTTCTGCTTGCCAAGAAAGTTTACTGATGCAGCTGCAATAATTTGTGCTAAATGGATGATGTTGCGAGCAGGCTAGCAGGTTCAGAAACTGATTTGACTCTTGGACAAGCCAAACAGCTGATCATCTGTGACTGATAGGAGGTAATCACACTGAAATCTTATCAGGCTGCTGCGCGTCGCAGATACATTTGGCCCGCTCTGTTATCTGCACACGCAACACAGAGAGCAGTGCATTTGTTCCCCGGCGTTCTTCGTCTGTACACCCTGGGCACAGAGATAATTTCACTTCCCTTTCAGGATTTTAAGGCGTCGAAGTTTTAGACGTGTGTAGGTGTACATGTTAGCATTTGAACTTAGATTGTAACCGAGGGGTTTTTATGCCTGAGGGGCACAGTGAGATAAGGATGCTCTTGAACATGTTGAGAAACACTATCTCTCAAAGAGGGCTTCTGCATCGATTGTTCATTTCAAATACTAAATAAGATTAATAAGATTAAAACAAGCTCTTTGGGCCGCTGCTTCAAAGCACGATGGGAACATAGTTGCAAGGAGTTATTTATGAAAGGTGGAAGGAACATTAATGGCATTATTAATTAACTACATCTACGTTAATATGCAAGACATGACGAGACGTTTCTGAAGTGATATATTGTTTGAATGTTTTTGAAGTCTTTGCTTCTTTTCGAGACTTGGTGTGTCTCTCCCACTGTTGCAGAGGTTAATTGCATTTTGGCTCAGAAATGTTTTTTAAAGCGCCGTGGGATCGATGAAGCGCTCCCTATTGGTGCATTGTTTAACAGAGACTGCTCTGGAGAGGAATGATAGAGTTGAAGTAAACACGTTAATGTAAAAGGTTTCGCAGGAATTATATTTGTCAAATCAGGCTGACAGTTTGCTTAGACGCGTCATTCACACCAGTTTGACCGGTGGAACATTCATGCAGTTTGTGTTAATTCGTCCCCTGTTCAGACAGTGGGAGCGCGTCTGCCTTCAGCACTGACTGAACTCAGCCATTTCATCCATTTTCCTGAGCTTTATTGAGTCACGAGAACTTTAACCCACTTTTGTGCTTGTGACAGAAGAGCTACAAACCAGTGCACTCTCTCCAGAAATCAAATCAAGTGATTAAAAAATCTGTTTCCTCTTACTGACAACATTATGAAGAAAGACATGTCTTCTTTCATAAATGATCCAAAACAAATACCTTCGAAAATATATATTTAAAAAAAGAAACAGACTCTGTAAAAAGACACTGCAATGAAAGTGAGCGCAAGAAATCCTGTGATCATTAAAACAGCTGAGAAAACCTGCAATTCCAGTTGGAGATGTGATGGACTTGTGTTTTCACAAGAATTACAGAGGGAACTGAAAAGCTGATCTTGAGTTCATAAAAAGATCCATATGGGTAAAAGAAGAGTGGTGACCAGGTGGACAGCGATCGAACCACTGCTGTGACCATCAGAGACAATGCACTATTTACTCAGTCTAGACAGTCTTTACATAATGGCTGTCAAAAAGGGAAAAAAAAAACCCACAAAAAAATAAAAGCCCTTGCCTGCTCTTTGGACGAAAGACTGCATGATTAAACTGTGTTAACAAACATAAAATGAGGACTGATGAATTCTCGGAGCTCATTATTTAGTCAGAACAGGCCAAAACTCATTTGTTTGACTCATGGGATCCAGCTCATTTGGCCCAAACAGAGCCAGAACTACCAGAGCAAATGCAGTCATGTATCAGAATAGAGTAGGCTGTGATGACATTTACTGTATAGATGACATACAAAAGAAAAAAAAGAGACTCTTGTCTAGACTCCTAGTTTTGAGAGAAAGAGTCCAGTATCATATGATCCAAAACACACAGCTAAAATCCCAATAAGGTTTCAGGAGATTTTTAAAGTGTAGATTTTGACTGGGGGAAGTATGCAGCCTCATCTGAACCAAACAGCATGCTTTTGGGGCATTTTAACGAGAAAAGATAAGCAACACACTCCGTCCAGCAAAGAGCAGCTGAAAATATGTCTCTAATGAGTGCAGAAAATCTCCAGACATTTGAACAACGCTGGTATCCTGGCTGCCGAGGAGGGCAGAGTCTTACATAAAAACATGCAAAGAATTGGAAAAACAAGAGATTTAAATTGTAATGATGAAGGCTGAAATGGTTTTATGCTGTACTGAGCTCCTACAAATGTGTCTACACGCTTAATATATTACCTATAAGTGGCCAGTTTTGATTTTCAAACAACATCAAATATCAAAATGCTCATTTTAGGCAGGAAACTGGTACTAAAGGTTGATGAAATTTGTGACATGAATCATTTGACATTTTCATGATAATGCATGGGGCTGCATCATTGGATACGCTATTTAATATCAACGTATAGACACGTTTCATTGACAACAACATTGCTTCAGTGTGTTTAAATTTTATCCAGTTCAACACCAAGCCTTTAGTCTCAGGAATCATTGCACCCAACATCCTTCAGAAGATTTATAAGAAGTGTACCAAATAAGCCCTCTGATGCACTGGTGACTTGTCCTGCGTGTATTCTGTCTCTCATCCAGTGACAGCTGGGATGGGCTTGATGGATGGATCGCAATGACTAAACTGTGCAGGTGACAGGAAGAATATCAAAGATACTTTATGGAAGACTAATGATCAAGAAACTTCATCATCAGTGGTCAAAGGTTTCATTGAACCTTTCTGGAGCCATGTTTGCTGACCCGTGCAACACATTAAGCTGTATTGCCTGATGTCAGTTTGCAATTGTTATCAAGCAGTCAACAAATGACAGATCGAGGGGGGGAAAGGGAATGGCTTTATTTCTGCTGTAAACTTTAAACCAAAGTCTTGCATATAATTTAAAGTTAAACCTGGCAAAGGTGAAAGACAAAACAAGTGTAACCATTTTGCCAGCAGGCAAGGGAAGATGCACAGTAGTAATCAACACAGCAGATCACTTCTGCAGACGGATCCAATAAGCAGCTAAAAGAAGAAGGTCACAGATAACCTACAAAAACTCGAAAAGAAAACAAAGACTGATCTTTTTACCACAAACTTTATCCAGCGGAGGCCCCTCCATGCACATATGGACTCCCATAGATACACAAGGAAGGAGCACCACTCTGACCCAACATCAGCAGCCTCAACTCCTACAATACACCTTCAATAATGCAAAACACCTCACCACCATCTCCAAACACAATCACTGGTCCACTTTAAACATAACACCACCCTAAGAAAAAATCTGGATCGCTCTAAGGACAAGACACCCAAATAGAAACTGAGTGGTATATGCTGCCTGGTGTGGTGGGGAGTGCATGATCCTTCACATCAGAGAAACTAAACAACTCCAAAAAATGCAAGGTACATCACAGGAGAGCCAGCTCATCATGTCGAGATTCAGCAACCAATCTGCATCGTAAGGATAAGGGACACTCTTTTAAGGGCAATAATATACACATTTTAGACAAATGGTTTGACAGAGAACTTAAAGAAGCCATCTATGTGAAAAATCCAGTATTAAATCAAGAAATAGGGCTCAAATGTCAAACATTGCAACCACTTGCACCATGATTCATGTGACCAAAACCAAGTAAATGGCTTACAGAGGACAAAAGACGCAAGAAGCCACAGGAGTGATGGGAGGATCAGTGATTTAAATATGATTTCACAGCTTATAAGCCCCAAACTCCCCACCAGTCAGTTTGAATTGACAAAGCCTTCTGGATGGAAGGTGAAACATCTTCAAGAACAAAAGAGAAGTCCTTGGTTCAAATCTTTGAGAATCACTGAGAAATACATTCTCACAACAGTTTGTTCCCAATGTTGACTCAGTCTGTCCAGTGAATTTTCAGGCATTTCTCAAGAAAGAAACATTTGGGCCCAGGTGAGAGAAACATGAGGGTGCTTACTTAAAGCACTGAAATTCATCTGCCCTTGGACTGCAGAGATCAGTGCCAGATTTGATGGCAATCCACGCTGGTGAAGTGAAAGAAGGGTTTAGAGAACATTCACATAGACTGGATTACATCAGGAGGGAAAAAAAAGAGGGACATTGTTTATATCTCTTAAATTTCTTTTATTTCTTTTATCCACGATTGCAGAGTTAAGTGTCCATGGATCCCTTCGCTCAAAGAAGTCGGTATGTACACAGGGTTGCTTTTAGCACACACTCCATCAAATGCGATCAATCACAGTTCTCAAACATTCTGTGCATGCAGGAAGGACGGAGCTTCAAGATGATGGAGTTCTGCCTGATCCACAGCAAAAATACAAAAAAAAATTTCAATGAATAGTGATTTAAGGACTTCTGCAGGTGTGTGTGTGCAGGTAAAGTATGTACCATATGCTTTTTTTTTTTTTTTTTTAATCAAAAAAAAAATATCATGCTGAAATGTTAGTCAGTTCAGTGCAGCTCCTGAATTTATGCTTTTCAAGCTTTTGTGGTAACTAAGCATACCTTATCCATGATAATGCATCCATAGCAACACCTGGGCAATAGTATGGGGCCCTTATGCCAGAAGAAATGTTATAATTAGAGTATCCAGACAAAAAATGTGGATTGTGCAGCACCTGACATGTGGCTGGCAGTGTTACCTGTTAGAGCTCTGCAGAGGCTCGATAATGGATTCCCATCGCTCCTCAAGCTGCCCTGCAGGCTGTCTACTTACTTTTCTTAGTCTTTGTTTCCAGCTTGTTTTTCTCTTGTTATAATGCTCATGAAGAAAGCGGACATTATTGGCTAAAATGCCTTCAGCACACATCATTTCCGCTTCCAACTCATCTACTATCAAGAACAAACACATCCTGTTTGTTAATTCAGCACATAAAATTATCATTGCAGGTTCAGTGATTTATAGCACCAAGTTAAAAAAAGAATGAGGTCTGGGAACCAATGTACCGTGTAATAAGTGATGTCCTGTCACCCTGAGACGATCATTATCCAGCGCTGTTTTACTGGCGCCTTAAAAATGTTTTGTGCAATAAAAAAGCAAAACAAAAAAAATGTGTATATATATATATATATATATATATATATATATATATATATATATATATATATATATATATATATATATATATATATATATATATATATATATATATATGTATATGTGTGTGTGTGTGTGTGTGTATGTGTGTATAAAATAATCTATCTTTCCTCCTTTACAGCATTGTTAGAAGTTTGTGAAAATTTTTTAGCAAATCTTAAGATTGTTGAAGGCTAAATAATGTGTAATTTATTACTGTATATTTATAGTCGAGCGTGAGCTACAGCTGCTTGAGTTACACAAGGTCCCTGCTCACCGAGTTGGCAGTCGCCGCCTGCAGCAGCACTCAGGGGAATCACTGATTCCTCAAACCAATGGAATGATAACAGAAAATTAACATATCTAGTTAATTACCTTAATCGGTCAGCGTTCATTTATCAAACTCACGTTTAAATTGCTCCTTGTCAAGGTAAATTTATTTTAATTGCACTTTGATCCTCCATGCTATTCTTTTTTGTCCATGTCCTTACTGCTTTATATGACCTGAGTACAACATACCAGTTGGTTGGAAATTCACTGTATTATTAGACTGATTTTAGCATATGATAAGCCTAGCGTTTAGCTTGAGTTAACCCTATTACACACTTCTCAATTAGGGATTTCTTCAGAGCTTTTTTACTTTGGGCTAATTTGAGAAGATAATTACTTTCTAAAAAAAAAAAATGCAGTCAGTGTGTGCTTCCCACCTGCTCACAGTGGTCGTGCCCTGCCCTCTCCGAGTGCATCTCCACTGCCCCCTCATGTGCCAAACCCTCAAGATTGTCTGTCTGGTAAGGACGGATAATTAGTCCAAGAGGACTTTGCTGTGTAGAAGAAAAGGTTATTCAGTCTTAGATGATTTTTGCATCTACTGTATAGATGTATGAGTGGACAGCACAATGACATTATGAATCTCTCAAGAATCAATGAGCATTACATTAAGATCGCTGAAACATGCAAATGCAGAACTGTTATGCCTAAAAGAGGGCGGCAACGTCCATAATTATTAGTTCTGTCAAGTGCAGCACTCGTGAGCCTATCTAAGCCACGCTAATAAATGTCCATCACTGAAGCTATCCATCTCCACCACCCAGTAACAAAGTGCACCACTGTTAAATTGAAGCAAACAAGCCCCTCTAGCTGAGAGATGCATCTAAATGAGCTGCGATACTGTCTGTGCACAAAAAGGCATTTGTTTAAGTGTTTGAGAACCCAAACTGCCCTCCCCTCACCCACACACGGAAAATACACACGCATTAATAGTTGTGCATGTTGACATGTGCACGATCGTAGACCTTCATGCAGATTTGCAGAACTCCTACTTCATTATGATTATTTCTGAGTACTTTGATTGCATTAATTATAGGTAATTGGCTGCCTCCCTTAGTTGATCCGTCATTACAGGTTATTTGTTTGTAGCTAGATCCAAAATTCTTTTTGAAGTTACTGCAGCATGAGATTGTGCTCCCTCAGCAGCTCTGAAAAGGCTTCGGAAAGTTTCTACATTGTTCAGGCAGCAGAGTGGCTCTCTGTTATCACAAATGGCTAGGTTATTGTTTTACTGACAGAAATGCTCACATTTCGAGATTTTCGCATTAAACATGCAGCCTAATAAAATATTAAGGTGCACTGCAGATGGGATAAAAAAAAAAGACTTCTTTTTCCCCTTGTTTATTTTTACTCCAGAATCTCAGCATTGAAATGTTTATTTTTTTTGTAGTATAAATGCTTTACAGTGGGCTGAGGGAGATGATTTGAGAACATTTGTGGATGTAAGGCCAATTTCATTTGCGAAAAATCTGATTGATGATGAGCAGTTCATTCGCTTTAACTGAGTACCATTCTTCCTCCAAGATATGTGAAGAGATAGTTGGATACATTAGTAGGGCCTACCCTCCAGTGACATATGAGATAGAGTGCCTTGCTCTGTTTCACTCACTCAGTCAGCCAACAAATCCCTGTGGCAGATCACTGCAACTGTAAATTGATTGACCTGGTAAATCAGAGCTTCACTTTACTTATTTCTTTCACTTTGGAGCTAACAGCATGCATGCAAAAGAAACTAAATAAACAGAAAAAGAATAAATCAACAGTTTTGGGTATGTGTTTGCTTTCACCTAGACGTGAGTCATCCAACTGTTGTATACTGGCAGCCATATTTTCTGAAAACACTAAAGAGTTGGGCCAGGTGGTTTTTCATTACTCTAGAAGCTGTTGCATCAGAGAGAATTGTGGTTAGTTTGCTACAGTCAAGGCCGGCATGACTGTTGTTTCTCAAAGTCGATCCAAGTAAGCATCATTGCGTCTGTTCTTTGCCTGGATTGTCTTAGGAGTTTGCAGAAGCTCTTCTTCAACTGGCAAAAGATCGTATCTCCACTAATGTACAGCTCCTCATTCCGGATGAATGATCTGCGCTCCGATTGCCTGACTCCTTCCATCAAACCTGGCCAACACTCATAATAAATGATAGTATGGGACAATGCCCTATTTTCACGACAGAGTCATCTGTCATGCCAGCCCAGACAAAACCCCCGGACTTTCATCATTTTCAACCACTGCTCTCAACCAAAATAACAGAAAAGAAACCAGGAATGACTGTGGAAGCCCTGAAAACATAGCCCGTTCTGTTTGCTGAATCAAACATGTCTGATCTTGAGGGCTTTACGTGGAGTTATGTGATGTGCTTTGGCTTTTAGCTATCTGATTAAGCTGTCCAGAGTCATACATTCAATTTCATGCATTAAGTGCTTAATTAACCTCTCAATTACATTAGAAAGGCAGATGCTTGATGCTTATTGTCAGTTTATGGGTTAATCGGGTCACCTTCAACCATGTGTCAAAGCAGGCTGGGTAGGCTTGTCATAATTGAACCTTTGAGACAAACTCAATAGGTACTTTTGACAGATACTAAGTACAGCAATCTTCATGAAACTTATCTTGCTGTCTTTGAAGACGAAAAGTGGACAAGAGCATAACCGGAGTTATGTTAGAATTTATTTTTTTGATATATAATCTCAAATCAGAAAATGAAACAAACAAAAGATGAAATTAAAAAAAAAAAATCAGTTTTGAAGGAAATCCTTTTTGTGCAAAGTTTCTCTGAGCCTCTTGTCAACAGTATGAAAGATTTCATGTGCAGACCCATCACTCCTCCTATTTTGTCTTGCAGAGACGCGCGCCAGAGGTGTATACTTAAAAGTTTCAGGATAAAGCCACATTCGGGATTTATCTCAGCTTTGCTGTTTTGTTGAAGCGCATAAATATGAACAACATACATTATATTGCCAAAAGTATTCGCTAACCTGCCTTGACTCACATATGAGCTTTAGTGACATATCATTCAATTCAATTCATTTCAATTTTATTTGTATAGCGTCTATTACAATGCAAATTGTCTCTAGGTGCTTTACAGAGACCCAGAGCATGACCCCCGAGCAAATATCATTAACTGAGATGATAATATTTAATCCTAATCAAAGAAAATGGCAAGTAAAAAAAGCTCCCACAGCAGGAGAATAAAAATAAACTTTAAGCCAAATAGTGGCAAGGAAAAACACCACTTTGAGGAAGAAACCTTGAGCAGGACCTAATCAATATGACGTGAGTCCACCCTTTGCAGCTAGAACAGCTTCAACTCTTCTGGGAAGGCTGTCCACAAGGTTTAGGAGTGTGTTTATGGGGATTTTTGAACATTCCTCCAGAAGAACATTTGTGAGGTCAAACACTGATGTTGGCTGAGAAGCCCTGGCTCTCAGTCTCTGCTCTAATTCATCCCAAAGGTCTTCTGTCAGGTTGAGGTCAGGACTCTGTGCAGGCCAGTCAAGTTCATCCACACCAGACTCTGCCATCCATGTCTTTAAGGACCTTGCTTTGTGCACTGGTGCACAGTCATGTTGGAAGAGGAAGGGTCCAGCTCCAAACTGTTCCCACTAAGTTGGGAGGATGGAATTGTCCAAAATGTCTTGGTCTGCTGAAGCATTCAGAGTTCCTTTCACTGGATTTAAGGAGCCAAGCCCAGCTCCTGAAAAACAACCCCACACCATAATCCCCCCTCCATTGAACTTTACACTTGGATCAATGCAGTCAGACAAGTACCGTTCTCCTGGAAACCTCCAAACCCAGACTCTTCCATCAGATTACCAGATGAAGAAGTGTGATATCATCACTCCAGAGAACGTTCCTCCACTGCTCTAGAGTCCAGTGGTGGCTGCTTTACACCACTGCATCCGACTCTTTGCATTGCACCTTGGTGATGTCTGGCTTAGATGCAGCTGCTCCATCATAGAAACCCATTCATGAAGCTCTCTGTACTGTTGTTGTAGCTAATCTCGGAGGCCACAGAAAGTTGTTGACCTATGTGCTATATGCCTCAGCATCCGCTGACCCCACTCCGTCAGTTTATGTGTCCTACCACTTTGTGGCTGAGTTGCTGTCGTTCCCAAACACTTCCATTTCCTTATGATGCAGCTGACAGTCGACTGTGGATCATTTCACAACTGGATTTGTTGCACAGGTGTCATCCTATCACAGTTCCACTCTGGAATCCACTGAGCTCCTGAGAGCAACCCATTCTTTCACAAATGATTGTAGAAACAGTCTGCATGTCTAGGTGCTTAATTTTATACACCTGTGGACATAGGAAGTGATTGGACACCTGATTATGATCATTTGGATGGGTATTGTAATATAATTTTTTAATCAGATAACCCAAGCAAATAAAGAGCACCTCTGCTCTCAAACTCTACCACCTTCATCCAGCCTTACTTCTTTGCTTGCTTTCCTGATAGGCAAACAGCAAGGGATCACAAAGAAGCAGGAAACCTGCCAAAGCCATCATCCACTTCTCCTCCATGGCTTAAATTTAAAGGTTTCTGTACACTCTGCTCCGATAATGCCAGTAGTTCAACGTACTGGCACACAATAATGTAGAGCGTTGATTCCCAAAGTGTGGGTCCGCGGCCCCCTGGTGGGCCGTTGAGGTACTGCAGGCAGGCCGTGAGAGGTCATTAAAATTAAACAAATATGTTTTAAATCCTCGATCTTTTTTTTAAATATGTTTTTAATTATTGTAGAATATTAACGACATGATTTAAAAGCATTAAGAAGTAATAAAACAAACCAGTTAAGTGTTATTTTACTACCATGTTAACTTAATATGACAAGTGTCACCTTATTTATTGACCCCTCACATTAATGTCAGAACATAGCTTCTAGTCCTGTATGTTGATCACAGTTGTGATTAAAGGTTTTGGTGGGCCGCAGAGATTTTCACATTTCAAATTGGGCCTTGGTATTCTGAAGTTTGGGAATGGCTGATTTAGAGAACAATGTCCACTTGCACTGCCTCCTCAAGATACTTTGCATAGGTGTCAACTAGTGCTGGCCAATATGGCGATACATATTATGGGGACGATAGAAAAGTGTGTAGCGTGCCATTTCTCTTCTATCGTTTCTAACCTAATTTTATCAATTATTACAGCAAATATGTAATTAAATAACCTGCAATGATAAATTTGATAGAAACATCTACTTCTACAAAGTAGCCTTTTATGTTTGCACTTTTATTTATGGTTAAAGCCTTAAACAGAATTCTCTTCAACCCTGATGTTTACTTTAGACACTTTATATTGGTTTGCAAACTTTGCACTACAAGGTTACAGATTTCAGAAAGTTGAAAAATAATTTGTGTTTATTTTTTATAGCTGAACTTCAGTGCAAAAATGTGTTTTTCCTCTCAGAAACTGTTGTGCACTTTAAAAAAATGTGAAAGCTACTGTACCTCTGTACCTACCTGTTTTTGCTGCACTAAAATGTATGTTTGTGACAGTTCAGCTAAATGTCCTTTCAAAATAAAGTTGAAAAGTAAGCAATGAAATTTTTGTCAAACTTTTCAGAGAATAACTGAAAACATACTTTATTATGGTATATCGTGATATATATCGTTATCGTGATATAAAATAGTCCATATTGTGATATATGAATATTTTTCCATATCGCCCAGCACTAGTGTCAACCATGCCTCTTAATGTCCCACTAAAAATGAATGGGACTCTTGGAGTAAAATAGACACCCAGCTCTAAGACCGATCTCTATTATCTCAGCCAATCAGTTCACCATCCATCCATCCATCCATTAACTCCCGCTTGGTCCGGAATCGGGTCGCGGGGGCAGCAGCTTCAGCTGAGAGGCCCAGACCTCCCTCCCCCCGGCCGCTTCCACCAGCTCCTCTGGGAGAATCCCGAGGCGCTCCCAGGCCAGCTGAGAGATATAATCTCTCCAGCGGGTCCTGGGTCTTCCCCGTGGTCTTCTCCCAGTTGGACATGCCCGAAACACCTCCCCAGGGAGGCGTCCGGGGGGCATCCTAACCAGATGCCCGAACCACCTCAACTGGCTCCTCTCGATGTGAAGGAGCAGCGGCTCTACTCTGAGTCCCTCCCGAATGACCGAACTTCTCACCCTATCTCTAAGGGAGAGTCCAGCCACCCTGCGGAGAAAGCTCATTTCCGCTTGTATCCGCGATCTCATTCTTTCGGTCACTACCCACAGTTCATGACCATAGGTGAGGGTTGGAACAAAGATCGACCGGTAAACAGAGAGCCTTGCCTTTTGGCTCAGCTCTCTCTTCACCACAACGGACCGGTATAGAGCCCGCACCACAGCAGACGCCGCACCAATCCGTCTGTCGATCTCCCGCTCCTTTCTCCCATCACTCGTGAACAAGACCCCGAGATACTTAAACTCCTCCACTTGAGGCAGAACCTCACTCCCGACCCGGAGGAGGAGGCATTCTACCCTTTTCCGACTGAGGACCATGGTCTCAGATTTGGAGGTGCTGATTCTCATCCCTGCCGCTTCACACTCGGCTGCGAACCGCTCCAGTGAGAGCTGCAGATCCCCACTCGATGGCGCCAACAGGACCACGTCATCTGCAAACAGCAGAGACGAGATCCCGACACCACCGAACCGGAACCCTTCCGCTCCATGGCTGCGCCTAGAAATTCTGTCCATAAACGTTATGAACAGAACCGGTGACAAAGGGCAGCCCTGGCGGAGTCCAACTCCCACCGAAAACGAATCCGACTTACAACCGGCAATGCGGACCAAGCTCCCCACTCCATTTGTACAGGGACTGGACGGCCCGTAACAACGGGCCCAGCACCCCATACTCCTGGAGTACCCCCCACAGGACCCCCCGAGGGACACGGTCAAATGCCTTCTCCAAGTCCACAAAACACATGTGGACTGGTTGGGCAAATTCCCATGTTCCCTCCAGGACCCTAATGAGGGTATAGAGCTGGTCCAGTGTTCCACGACCAGGACGGAACCCGCATTGTTCCTCCTGAATCCGGGATTCGACAATCGATCGAACTCTCTTCTCCAGCACCCCTGCATAGACCTTACCAGGGAGGCTGAGGAGTGTGATTCCCCTATAATTGGAACACACCCTCCGGTCCCCCTTCTTAAAAAGGGGAACCACCACCCCGGTCTGCCAATCCAGAGGAACTGCCCCCGATTTCCATGCGATGTTGCAGAGACGTGTCAACCAAGACAATCCTACAACATCCAGAGCCTTTAGGAAATCAGGGCGGATCTCGTCCACCCCCGGAGCCCGGCCACTGTGCAGCTTCTTAACTACCTCAGCGACCTCAGCTCCGGTATGAACGAGTCCACCCCCAAGTCCACAGGCTCAGCATCCTCAACGGAAGACATGTTGGTGGGATTGAGAAGGTCCTCGAAGTATTCCTTCCACCGCCGAACGACATCTCCGGTCGAGGTCAGCAGCACCCCACCCCCCCCTATACACAGTGTTGGTGAAGCACTGCTTTCCCCGCCTGAGCCCCCTGACGGTTTGCCAGAATCTCCGAGGAGCCGATCGAAAGTCTTTTTCCATGGCCTCACCGAACTCCTCCCACACCCGAGTTTTTCGCCTCAGAGACCACCGAAGCCGCCGCCCGCTTGGCCTGCCAATACCTGTCTGCTGATTCCGGAGTCCCACAAGCTAACCAAGCCCGGTAGGACTCCTTCTTCAGTCTGACGGCCTCTCTCACCCGAGGTGTCCACCACCGAGTTCGAGGATTGCCGCCACGACAGGCACCGACGACCTTACGGCCACAGCTCCGGTCAGCCGCTTCAGCAATGGAGGCGCGGAACATGGCCCATTCAGACTCAATGTCCCCCGCCTCTCCCGGGATGTGGTTGAAGCTCTGCCGGAGGTGTGAATTGAAGATCTTTCTGACAGGTTCCTCTGCCAGACGTTCCCAGCAAACCCTCACTACACGTTTGGGCCTGCCAGGTCTGACCGGCATTCTCCCCCGCCATCTGATCCAACCCACCACCAGGTAGTGATCAGTTGACCAATCAATCCAATCAGTTCACCCGACACCAAAATCACTTCTCCCACGATCTTCCCTGCAAAGGTGCAAAAAAAAAAAAAAAAACAACAAAAAAAACTATGAAAAATCAGGTTGCATCTTACTCAGTGTGCCACTTAGCTCCTGGTACCTCTACAGGAAACCAGAACACAACAGCACATCTGGTCTTTGATCAGCCAAAAAGGGCACAAGCCTATCCCTTAGTCATTGACCTCCAGTGGCTACCAGCCACTGATTCAATACAATTCAGTTTACCAACAGTTGCCGACAGACTGATTTGGCTATCTGCACCAAACTCTGTTAAACAGGCTTATGCTTCCTCTGGACTACTGCACTTCTCTCAGGAGTGTAGCCTGTTACTGCCACAACACTGCACAAGACAGGCTCAATCCAGACAGTTTTATTTGTGGTTCCATGGTTCCTGCAAAAATAGCTTGAAACCCCTTCATCAGAGAATACTTCACTCCCAATATCTCTAACCCACTGATATGACTGCTCTCACGATCGTGTCTGCTGCCATTTCCTGTCATTTAAATCATCAAGGGCTAAATCAATAAACAGATAAATCCACAAATATGTTTGGTACCTAATGCCCAAGCAATGATTTCTTCCAGCGCTGAAGTTGGAATGTTGCTTCGTGTTTGTAAAAAGCTTTGGATAATATCTCCTAAATGCTTATTCTATGTAAATTTGATTGCAAGTCAATCAAGAATCGACATTTCAAACGAAGATCTTCTCACATACGCTGCATCTGAGTGGCAGGAATTTAGTCTCTTTTTGTTTTTCAAGAGAAAAATGAGC
This sequence comes from Hirundichthys speculiger, assembly GCA_018398805.1. Taxonomy (NCBI): domain Eukaryota; kingdom Metazoa; phylum Chordata; class Actinopteri; order Beloniformes; family Exocoetidae; genus Hirundichthys; species Hirundichthys speculiger. The sequence goes on from JAGFBZ010000895.1 coordinate 2,054,941, forward strand.
TGCACTGATTGTCAGTCTGCACAGAGGGTGCAATTTGATGCCATTTTTGTCATTCATTTTCGAGCATGCTGCTGCTTACAAATCAAAGGAGAAAAGAGCAATTAATACAGCTGTGTTTAGATTAGCAATTTGTCTTCTCCTGTCTCTGCTCCCTGAGCTGTTGTCCTGCACCTGAGCATGGATGCACCACCACGATCCTCAATCTGGTTCGGTTTCACTGGAAAATTACTGGCAGGACCCCGAAATCCTTCATACATCATTTCAGAAGAGAAAACATTTTCAAAAAACATGTTTTTAGAAAAGTTCATTGAGTGCTGTTTTTGTGTGAGCTGCACTGTGAAATGTTGTCAGAAGTGTACCAGCTTATTTGTGTGTGTGTGTGTGTGTGTGTGTTATTATTGCAGCACAGAGTCACTGTGGTGAAATAATTTTCCTCAAAATGGCTGCAGTTAATGACAGTTCACAGTTTTCCTTCAAGGCAAGGGATCGTTTGCAATGAACTGGACAAAAATGTGTGTAAAATAGGAAAAGGTATCTGGATGGTTCAAGAATGTAGTTGGATATACTTGGATATAGTTGGACACCCATGTCAGAGAGGGGGAGATTTGTTGCAAAGTCATTTATAAAAGTGAGATTATTTTCCTTCACTAGCAGGATCAAATGATTATTTGTGGTTTGTGTTTTTTTTTCTCTTTCAGATATGCTGCAGGCTACTTTTAAAAGGCATTAAAAAAGCTATAACCAACCAAATCTGAAATAATATTGATAGAAAAAAAGATGACATGTCATGTAAATGTTATAATTAGCATATCTCTCCTTTGAGGCTTTATGGCAATTAATCCAGTCACTGCAAGGAAATGAGTGATATATTCCCGAAGGCAGTAATCTTCAAACGTCAGAAAAGCAAGAAACTCCAGTTAAACCTTTTATTATCTATTCTTTGTATGCTGATTCCTCCCTTTTAAAAATAAAGAAGTTAGAGGCTGACCAGTTGGAGAGGTATGCAGGCATGCCACTGTCCATTTCATTATCCTCAACTGACAATAGAGGGACATTTGTTATCAATTTGATATTTTGCCAGTAACATTTGATCTCAGACAGGCGGTCCAAGCTGACTCACTCACACAAACATTTAGATACATGCTCTTTAAAACACACAGCTCGTAACACAAAACATGAATAATCACATCTGCCAACATTTGACAAAACATATAGCTGTGGTATTTATGAGATTTCTGATGGAAGCCTGGCTCTTTCCACCCTTTAGCTGCCACCCCACCTTCCTTTCAACATCTTCTCCAGGTGATAGATAAAATTTACATGGCAGAAGAAGTGCTCTGAATGCTACGAGTTAGGCACCTGGGCGCTGGCAGGCAGAGACAGAGTACTTTGAGAAAGAAATGTAGCAGTACTATCTATCTGGGTTATTAAAGTCCCCCCTCAGGATTCTTTTCAACAGAACACTGGCTATTATGTAGGCCACAGAGAAACAATGCAAGAAAAAGGTCTGGCTGTGCCAACACAGCAGAGGAATTAACTATGGAGCCCTGAACCCGTCGCATCCTTCCCTGCAACCAAGCCCTAAAAAAAGAGAATAATGAAGGCTCTGCAAGGTATCAGAGTGTTTGTCAGCGGACAGGACAAATAATAAGTCAGTGAATGAGTGCCTTTTATCCCACTAAACATTAGAAAAACATATTACAAGTTGGTATCCTTGAAATTTTCATTGATTCATTAATGTAAACTTTGAAAAAAAAAAAGCACAAGCTATTTTACTAGCAAGCTAAGCAGGCAAGTGATTGTTTTTTTTTTTTCTTCCCTGGTGCGGCGTCATTAAATTATATTGATGCAAAGAAAAAGGGCTGACACAAATTGAAAAGACATGGTGGCATCAACAAAATTAATGTTTGCTTGTACTGATCTTCGCATGAGGTTGTAGATGGAGACAGCAGATGAAAGTTTGTAATTGATCAGGTTGCCACCTCCATGCTTCTTGTGCTGAATGTTCAAAAGGATAAGTCTAAGGGGTGATGGATTAAAGCAAGGTGGGAATGAAAGGAGGGGCATTTGTGGAGAAGAAAGAGATGAACATGTGCACACTAATCCTCTGCTGGTTTAGTGGTGAAGAAAAATAGCACTTAATTTCAGAGTGATTGTGTGCACACACCCATACTAACCAGCTACACCCCCAGTGTTCTTCCCTCTCTGCAGCTCCTGACTTTTTACCTTTGACTATTGAATTAGTGGGTTAAAAATCTCATTAAGTAGCCTCCCTCTATCTTGCACTCCCAGGTTTACACACCTCCTTTTAATCAGAAAGTATTGGTGGTTCATATAAACTCTCCACAGTGACTCGTGCAGCCGTAGCTCATTTGCAATGCAATTAAACACATGCAGGTTAATGAAATAAGGCTGCAAAACAACAAGGTATGTGGCTGGGACTTTCACACACAAACCAACAGCATTATGCTGCAATTGCTTTTTTTAATTCTTTGTTGACCCTCATCCAATGTTTGTTTTTACTTAATCTCCCCTCATCTTGTCAGAATCTGATTTTAATAGTGCAAAATCTTCCAGGTTAGTGTTGGTGCAGGGGCATGCGCATGCCCCTGCAATAACAAGTCAGCAAAGCTATGCTTATACAGGGAGGTCATTAAGGGAGTATTTAATTAAGGCTGAGAATAAGGTCAGTTTTGGAAGGACAAACATATTCTAATAAAGTGTCGGCGTTGGTGGGACGAGGATCCCACAGCAGTCTCATACATCAGGCTCGGCGATGACCACCACAGCTCAATTTTGTAACCCTGCTATTTCTATGCAGATTAAAAGCTCATTCATCAATTCCACCGCACTCTCCTTTTGATTATACATGGCTTTTTTCCTCTCCTCTCCTCTCCTTTTCTCTCCTCTCCTCTCCTCTTGGCCTTTATAGGATCACAGGAACAAATGTGCTGCTACATTCTTAATTAAATCAATCTGCAGGGCCAGCAGGTGAATCCCCTCACCTTTGCTGTAACTCACTCACATGAACACACTCACGCTGACCTTGACCGTGCTAATCTGTCGCACTTGGACCTGCTGGACCAGACAGACAGACAGACAGACATGGAGCAGGTGGAGTCAGGAGTCAGTGGAAAACAGACACAGCAGTGATGAGTACGGTCTAGTGCAGATGAGCACAGATATTTTTGTGCAGCTTTACTGTGGGCTTATATTTGGATTTTTTTCCCCCCATAAAATTAATTAAGAATTCGCTCTACGCATCACAGCTGTACTGCGAACATAAAAAGCAACGACTCACCAAAAACATTTCTTCAGAATTTAGTGACTGTGTGTGAAACAAATATTCAGTGCAAAGCTGAATGCTGTTTTGTCATCAGTTGAGGAACACTGCTCAGATTTCATATATCACGCTGAGCTTTTAAGGTTCTGATTTCAGCGGTAAGTAAGCACTCACAGTGAAAAGTGAAAACAAAATAATTGCCTCAAAATGACCTTCATGCTGAAAGAAGAAGAAGAAAAACAAAACAAAAACAAAACAAAACATGGAAACAAAAACCTGCTGCAGATCAATTGAAAAAATAAGAAAAAAAATCCACAGTACCTTTTCAAAACAAGAGTACAGCCTGATGTTTAGGTCACAATTGATAATTTGCAGGTTAACTTGAAAGGTAATTTTCTAATTCAGCATTAAAAATGACATGTTCTTGACATGAAACACATTAATTTAATAATTATTTTTTTTAACACAATTTTAACATTAATTTTCATAACTCAATTAATGATTTTAGATGTGATGTCTTAAATGCTGAAGGAATCTTCAAAAGATGGAACATTCTCAGGTTTTATTAACGAAAGAAAAGACAAAAAAGGAGCAGCAGGAGATGATCACCAACCTCAGGAGATATTCCACCCAGAACTAAGGCTATTTTCACCAAAATCCAGTCTTTTCTGACTGACATACATGTACATATATTCTACATATGTGTTGCAAAAGATTTGATCTGATCTGTGTCCCCTGCTGACATTTCCTAATCCACGTGGTTGTTATGGTGACCTACATGCATAGAACACATGTGGAGTTGTCAAGTTGCAGGAAAACTCCAGAGATGGAGGATGCTTCTGTGTACTACGTAGTTTCGGGGCAGCTCTCTTGACCAGTACAGCGGGATCTTGGTCCAGCCAGGTTAGTGGTCAGCTAATGGACAGCTATGGCTAACTGACCGAGGAATCCCTGTCACTCTGAAAGTCTCAGTTGTTGTTTGTGTTGCATTGCAAATGACAAAAAAAAAGACTATTTGAAGTCCTATTTGAGGACCATTGGACCATTCGGTTTGGGGTTTATCTGTATAAATGTGATTTGGAATCTGTCGGACTGTGGGTTGGGCTTGATTTGATTCACAATTCATGTGATATTTGGCTCCTTAGACAAATAAAAATAATAAACCCATCTAGATACAATCTGGATATGCTAAAAAATCAGATTTGCGATGGCAGTGTGAGCATATATATTCTTGCAGAGACTGATTTGACATATTTATGAGAAAGATAGGACATAATCTAGAACAACCTTATTGATTGAGTTAATCTTTCCAATAACTTTGTAAAAGTGTGTGCCAAATGCGCTTTACTTTAATGATCTGAAAGTTCAATATTTGCCGTTTTGACATTTCTCTGTATTTAATCCAGTAAAATACTAAAAATTCTTCCTCTAGAAAATAAATGTAGATTGCATTGCATTTAGAAGTTCCAGCTACTCAGCTGCAGTACTATGAAACTGTAAGCATAATGTGTGTTGTAAAAATATTACTAATAATGTATATTAGATTACCAATGATTGATTAAGATTCTAGGTGATTCAGTTGTACAACACTTAAAAAGGCAATTGACAATCGGACAGAGGGTACAAGAGTGGATTTTAATCTCCATTTGTATACAAGCAGAGATGGTCAGGTAACTCAGATAGCAGCTCAGACAGCCGTTGTCAGCACAAGACAATGAATTAAAGGAAATGCAGTCATTCTTAAACACTGTTTATCAATATGTTGAGCCTTGAGCTAAATTCTTCCGACAGCTTCGTGTCTCCAAAATGATAGAGCCAATATCCCACATTGGATTAGATATTCCACATTAGATACTAATATCACTCGAGAAACAGGCCATGCTGACCTGACCCTATTTTTAATACAATAATGTGAAAATGTGTGCCACTTCACGACCAGAAGTGATGTGACAAATCGTCTCCAGTAAACTATCGCTGAAGCAATGTTAGCAATCGTAACATACTCAGATATAAAAGATTGGGCTTTCAGTTCAATATCCCACTGACACTGCACCAAGTAGCAGTTGTACTCACAGGAAAAACATTTATGAGATGGCAGGTGAAACAGCAGAACTGGGTCAGGCCACGTTGGAATAGGAGTACTGGGTTCAAATGGTAACAGGCTCTGTTGAAACAGAGACAGGGCTAAATTTGGCTCACTAACTGACCAAACTGGGAGGAAATGTTGGTTTGGAATCTCTGTGTTGGGTGGCAAAGGCCTGTGCAAAGACTTAAATGGTATAGAGCTCATATTCATGTTAATGTAGCTTCCTGCTTTTAGTACGGTTTGTGGGGAGATCCGTGTTTGTGGAGTCCATTTCTTTCCAGATTGGACTGTAACCAGATCTACTCGGGAACAAAAAGGCACAAAATGCATGACAGGCGGGTGGAGTAAAATTGAAGTGCTTTTTCAGTAGGAGGCAGGTTTCCAGGTAATCAGTATAGACAATATAAACCCACCAAGAGGGCAATCCAGAGTGCACAGCAGAAAGGAAGTCAGGATAACACCAGCAACCAGGTCAGACAGGTGTGGGCTAATGCTGGTTGCTTACTGTAAAAATCTTCTCTCGTGCTTTACATACCATTGTTAATTTTGTAATAACAATGGACCAAATTCAATTTTGAACTCTGTTTAGTTTTACTTTCTCATTTGCATATCACCCAGTCTCTTTCCTATAAACATCTTCTAAAATGGACAAATCTTCCTTTCCATGGGTTTGGATGTATAATAATGAAGGGAAAAACTCATGCTTGAAACAAATGCACACACACATACATAATTGTCCTGTACTGTGCATAATGCAATGTGCCACCCTATTAGTGTAAGGTGAGTAAATGTCACAGCAGATCTCCTGCCATGAAATTAACAATTAAAGAGGCATTTTTTCCCTCCATACTGCAGCTTACAGCAACGTGTGTAAGACTACCGTGGAATTGCTTTTTTATTTTATTTTTTTTATGTTTTGTATTGTGTCAAACTAAAGTGTGTGGTAATCATCATGTTTGGGTAATGTACAGGTTTGCTTCCAGACCTGACTTATACTGCAAGTTGAAGTAAGTCATACAACTCTCAAAGAAATGCCTTCAAGGATAATCTTAAAATAGGATAAAACCATGTTCAACTCCTGGACAATAATCAAATATATATATAAATATATATACACATACATATACACATACATACATGTGTGTATATTTTATATATATATAAATATATATATATATATATATTATATATATATATATATATATATATATATAATATACATAATATATATATATATATATATATATTAGGGGGCTGGGCAAGTTAACGCGTTTATTATCGCGTTAACTCGTTAATTTATTAACGCCGACATTTATTTTATCGTGCTTTTGTTTTGAAAAGTCTGTTACTGGCTGCTGTGGAACCAGAAGATAATTGACGGAAAAACATGCAGAACATGCAGAAAAGCTATGTGTCCAATCCAATCCAAAATCCAATGTGATTAATCGTGATTAATCAGGGAAATAATGCGATTACTCGCGATTAAAAATCTTAATCATTGCCCAGCCCTTATATAATATATATATATATATATATATATTATAATATATGTATATATATATAATATATATATCTATATATATATATATATATATATATATATGTATATATATATATATATCTATATATATATATATATATCTATATATCTATATATATCTAGATAGATAGATAGATAGATAGATAGATAGATAGATATAGATAGATAGATAGATAGATCTTTAGTTTTTTCTGATCAGTTTTATAGTACACAGAGCTTTATTCCTCACGGCTTGTAATTCTGGAGGCCATCAAAACCCGACCTGAATGCATCTTTTCATTTGTGTGCTTGAGTCTGTCATTCATAGATTTTAACCACTTCAGCTCTCAGCAACAGTCTCCATGAAATAACAAAGCTGTAGTTCAGACAAGCCAGGTATCACAGAGACCTGAATCAATATGTGTGACAAGTGAATGTGTGACTTGATCAGATGCCTGTCAATCATGCAACACACTTTAAACACTCCACGCTCAAGTCCCGATATCTCTGTAATTGAGTAATGATTTTTAAAATTGGCACCGCAAGCCACGAAGGACACAGGAAACTCTGACATCCCAATTTATTGGAAAGATGTGATCTGACTTTATATGTCAAGAATCTTTCATCTCACCGTAAAACAGGACGAAATTTAAAGCACTGCTGACTGGTAACCTCACCTCAGAATGCTTTCTGGCCCCTCATGCTCTCTTGGTGATATGTTTAAGTAACTGATACAAAATGTTTAAAACACAGGATTAAAAATTTGTGGGGATATAATGAGATTGAATATTTACATTTTCTACATTTGAGACATCTGCATCAAATTTCAAGGCAATCCTTTGAGTTGTTATTTAAGCTTATTTAAATTTACTTTTGTTTATTTTTTATTTTTATTTGCATGATACATTTAACCAATTTAATTGAAAATAATAGCTCTTTCTGAATTTATATGGTAACAATATCTATCAAAGAATCTGGGACATGAGCAAAGAAAAGCTGGATTACAAAGAAATATTGGAGGAAGATTTTGCAACTAATTAGGTTAATTGGAAACTAAATTGTTGTTGACTTTAAATTTCTCAACATCTACAATACTTAATACAGAATCCCTGTGAGCATGGGACAAGGCCAAAAACCAATACTGAATGAATGTAATCTTCATGTGGCACTGCAGTAAAAACAGGCATCTAAAACAAAACCAACAATTATTGAGAAGCTTCAAACCTCTATCGGACAAGAGTGGGACAAGATTCCTCTCCCAAAACTCCAACAACTGGTTTCCTCAGTTCTCAGATGTATATGAACTTTTGATAAAAGAAGAAGAGATGTGACACAGTTATAAACATCACCCTGCCCTTTTTCAAAAGATGGATTACTGCTGTCAAGTTCAAAAGTTGCTTGTTTTATTCTCAAGATGGTGTTTTTCCTCAGTTTAAAATTTCATGTGTCTTCTCTGTGCCACAGTATTAGACCATACTAAAGTTAACTTCCAGTAAAAACAAACTGGGAGTCTTGTTTTCTGTTATACAGGGAGGCAAGACTGATTGTGTTTGTTAGAGGATCAAAAAAAAGACTTGAAAGGATAAGCACATTGCAAGCCATAAATTACAACCATGCATTGAATTTGATATTGGTTTGGATTGATTGTCAAAAAACAACAAACAAACAAACAAACAAAAAAAACAAAACTCAACAACCTCACTCTGCTCTTGTTTCGAGCTGTTCACTCTTGATACTGCAAGTTACCGTGGAGGAAAATGTTCCATTGGAGACATTTCAAGAGCTGAGAAATACAAAAACATTAGTGATGCAGGATAAAGGCTGGGAGACTGACGGAAGTGGAAATGGAAATCTGAATGTTTTCTTCTTGTCACCCTCACTCAGGAAGTATGTTGATGCACAAGGAAAATGACCCCAACGGCAGTTTAACAACTAGCCTAGAAATATTGTCTTACTGTATTGCAAAAAAGTCTGAAGGCCATTTTTAATACATTCTAGTATGCCCTCTAAACAGATCAAATCAACAATAATACAGTAACTTAGCAGTACGAATGTAATTTTTTATTAAGTCACCCTTGTTCTTTGCGTAATTGAATGTGAGAGGCCCCTGTTGTGCCACTCATTATAAATACAGTGTACCATATCATTAAAGGTTACTGAATACTGTTTTTAATGTAACCAACTATGACATAAGGAAGGTTTGTGCATGAGCTCCTAAAGGTTACACAGCATGCCCAGACACTCCACCAAGGATCCTGACACGACTGGAGTCTAAGATTTGGTGTGAGAAGCTTTCTGTGATGATAGGAAGGAGGCTCAGCGGTTGTGCTGTCACCTACTATGTGGGAGGTCCGGCGTTCAAATCCCGGTTACGTCAGGAAGGACATCCGGCATAAAGCTTGTGCCAAACATCTCACGTGGATCACTGCTGTGGCGGCCTTGAAGAGAGAGAAGCTGAAATGGAAGTAAAGCAAAACAACAATCTGCACTCATCTAGATTGAATTCGATGAAAGAAAAGCAGAAAAGCAGAAAGTGATGGAAAAAAAAACATCCTTATTAAAAATATTGTATATTGCAGTGAACTACATCATGACTAAACTTGGTCAATCAGTGTAGATAAGACAAATCTCTGCAACATAAACTACATTGCCAAAAGTATTTGCTTACCTGCACTCTAAAAAATAATACTGCACATTACTTAATTCAATTAGTGCAGCATTTTTACACTTAAAAATATTAAGTGGATGTGAAAGCTTTTAAATCTGTCACACAAAACATGAGTAATGAGTAAATCCAAGTAATATTTTTAAGTACATCTTAATGAATTGACTTAATTTAATTTTCAATTTTATTTGTATAGCGGCTGACTAAAATAAATTACCGTACTACATAAATGATAAGTTTTCTATTAATTTGACTACCAAACAACAAATTTGAAAAATATCAACAGACTCATGGAAATAACAATAATGACAATCATCCAGTTTTCTGTGGCCACGGTCGCTTGGCTGAGGTTGAGGCTGACGTTTGGGAATATGGTAAGCTGGTCGCACCGCGGCTTCAGCAAATGTGTGCCTGGGTCCAGTGGATGGAGTTGGTGGCATTCTTCTGGGCAAACACAGTTGTAATGCTTCACCTTCTCTTTTCTTCTCCTCGTGTCCACAGCCGGGCCGAATAGGCCTCTCGGGTCCACGGGTACATCAAGGAGTTGGGTCTTCTCTTTGTGAGACAGACTGGATAAATTCAGCCATCTTGCTCTTTCATGGACCACCATAAGGGCCGTGGTGTGTCTGGAAGCCTGGACGGCGGATCTGTGGAGATGCAGGCAGAGGTCACAACTCATCCCACAGGTCTGAGGTCGGTGAGGCCGACATCTGGTCCTGTAACTGCTTGATAAGCCAAACGCAGGGAGGACGCATTGAGGGCTCTCACTGATGTCGCCACAGCCTTGTAACCTCTTTCAGTCAGGGATGACAGGAAACTGTCCAACTTGGAAGGCAAGGCGGGGCCAGCAGCTGTCATGGTGGACTTCTGCGTCGGGTGCAGGTGGGACGCCACGAGAGGTTCGACAGGGGGCGATGTGGGAAAAACCGCTCCCTTCCATGTTGGCCCAGTCCAAAGCCGATCCCCCAGGACAGGCTCTTGACTGAAAGAGTACTCCAGGACTTGGTGGCGTCCTCCAGGCATCCTGAAAAAACCGGCAGCAACTGTCCACTAGAAGATTTGACTTTGGGGAGCCTCTTGCCCTCGTAGCGAGACATGGTGGTCTCCGTGGGGGTGTCTGGCCACCTGATGCCCAGCTTTGCAGCTGCTCTTCTACAGACGTCGTGCAGGTCCATCGTAGCGGGCGGGTTTGGTGAGCCGCCGCACGTGTCCCCCACTGCAACCGGCTTCGCAGCAGGATAAAAGGCTCGGAGTCCTCCTCGTCATCCTCAGATCCGAGGCTGATGGACTCATCTCCTAAGTCAGACTCGGCATTAGCAATGTCTCCAAACTCCGGAGGGGCGGCCTCCTGCTCTTCAATCAATCAGGGGTGCGACAGTGTCGAGCTGCTCGCCCCAACTGAGACCCGTGAGGGCTGAATCTCCCTGAGTGCTCCCGGGCAGTCCCGGCGATGGAGGGATGGCTACCTCCATGACGGGGTCTGCCTTGGACAGGCTAGCTTGGCGCGCTAGCCTGCACCTGAGAGTTTTCAGAGAAAGGCAGGCACAGTGCTCACAAGTGGCCGGAGACGCTAACGCATCCTGGGCATGTTGCAGCCCGAGACACGCAGCGCTAGCAGCATGGGTGTCTGCTCCGGCAATTTTGCGACCCCATGTGCAGGTTTTAGGTGGCAGCTTGACCATGTCCATGGCGAGGGCAGATTCAGGATCCAAAGACTTCGTCAACTCCAGTTAAAAGGCAACTAGTATGGCGACTAGTTGCAGCAACTGGTGTTTAGTGACAGCCCAGCGACTAAACTCAGAAGAACAGGAGCAAAAGACCAGCATTCGGCGACTGAGTGGTTAGCTTGCTATGTGAACAGTTAAGCTAGCTTGAGCTTACCTGCCATCTGAGAAGTTGCTTCTGGGAGCGAGAAAAGGTGTAAGACTGAGGAGGAGAGGGTGACATCAGGCTCTTATAGTAGGAGGAGGTCCCTCCTCCTGTGAGCAGACGTCACCTTCTACTTGCCAGTCAGAGCTGGCTTAATGCAAAAATGCTTCTGGAGACAGCGCATGGGGGCGTGTCTCATAGTGAGATTACGAAACGAATGTTGAAAGAGAACTTTGCTTACTGTTTCTGCTGTCTGTATGTGTACGATTGTCCTCCTATTAACAATCCAATGTCATCAGTTCTTTGTCAAAAATGTACAGAAAACTCCAAGATTTAGTGAATAACTGAAAGTCGTGATACTTGAAATGACCACCTTAATCACCATGTCATTTGCCGGTACACAGCATGTTCAAGTTTCAAGCTTTCGCCTACAGACGGGATACCAGTGGAAAGTGACCTACGCCCTTTCTGGACATGCATGGCTTTCCTTTTTAGCAACAAATGAAGCCCTTACTATCATGTGTGATGTTCCCCCTGCTGGTGTTCCGTAACGTTTTGAGATGGGAATTTACTAGGTTGGACCTGCAGCAGTCACATACTGCAGTGCTTTTCAACCTTTTTTGAAGCATGGCACATTTATTCTAGAACAAAAAATACACCACCACCCAAAAAGTTCATAAAATGACACACTGGAGCCTAATACTACAGTATATAGGCTATGAGAATTTATACTCGCTCAGTGTGAAACCTTGGCTTGTTTAGGTGAACACAAAGCTGATATTGTGGCAGAAATTGAAGAAAGGCACACACAAAGCTCTTCCCCACACAACAAGCATGGCAGAGTTGGTGCAGTCAGACCCCCAGTGAAAGTAAATCCAAATGAAAGATAACGTTTGCAGCGTTGCCTCAAGCCCACTGCTTTTGCTTTGTTTTGACCACCACTCATCTGAGGCTCCAAGGCTCATTATCCGGGTTAGACTTTTTGCCAATCTGCGTTTTTCTTTATCAACATTATTAATATTAATCCATTGTTTTTGAGCTTTTTGCTGCTGTCACCTCATACATGCATCACTATTGTCTTAAATTAACAAAGTCATTGATCTCCCACGACACTCAAATGTGTTGCAGCACAGTAATTGAAAATCACTGATTTACTGTATACATATAACTTTCAAAGCAGCATAAGTTTAAACTACTGTAGTCGCGTTAACACGCCAAACAGAGATTTGTATGTTGGTTTCTGATTCCTTCTCTGTGGTTTCCCCTATAGTGGGTAACTGTAGTGCTTTTATCTGTTTCTCTGCATCTAAACAAATGACAGAAAACAGTCTAAAAGCCTTTAAACTGCATCTGAAGCTTCTGCTCTTTGTCTGATGAAAAATATCTTCAGCTGCATCCATCCACTGCAGTTTTATTATGATAATGTAATATGCGTGTTTGCTTGATAATTATCAACTAAATCATCACTGATTGGCTTTCTTGCAGTCTTGCAGGTTTGGCTTAAACGAAACCAAACTTGATCAGGTTTATGTGAGAAATAACTGAGGCTTCACAGGTTTCTCTTTTCCAGTGATGACTACAAGGAATTTTAAATTCACAGTACATTAACACATACATTACATATGATGCATGTTTGTTTTGCCTGTGTGTGTCCTATATTGCTTATGATATGTCTTCTGAGGACATCTCCACGGACAATAAAACTGATATGCTGACTCAGTCTACTAATAATATAAATCCCAGACTACACATGTAAGATTATTTGCACATCCGTCTCACGTCATTGTACAAATATTTATGAGCCAGCATGTTGACCTGACACACTACAGATTCTAAATGCTACGTTATGAGGAAATGTCATTAAACTTTGCCCAGTTAAACTCCACTTATTTAGCAGATTTGCAGTTTCTTGTGCCTTCACATTTCTACACAACAGCATCCACAGATTGGGTTCTCAGCAAGCTGAAATTCAAGGTTATCATAGCGTACAGTAACGGCCTTCATATGAGCAACCCAGTGTGCACTAGGGACATTATATGCTGTAGTTTATCCAACAGAAGTGTGTGCGCTTATAGGGATCATGTATGCTGCCAGTCACTAGAGACTTGAAAGTTGTCTCTTTGATAAATGTATAAGTCAAACTCTGTCTGATCTGTGCCGCTGCATGTATTCAACGTTTATTCTATCTTCATTTGCTATCCTTCTCAATTCTGGGGAATCAAAAGAAGAAATGTTTTTATAGTAAAACAAGCAGATATGCAATTGTTGTGCTTGCGAGCTTTGAGGGCTTTGTTAGCTTGGTGTGTGGTGCTGCGGTGCAGTTTACCTAAAGGAAGAAGACGGGGTGAGAATTGCTTCGCAAAGGCCTGGACACAGACGCACCGATGACAGTTAATATGCACCCAACATTGCCGCTTGAAAGAATACGTTTGGAAAACTGCAGACAGCTGTGATAACGGTGGGTATGACAGTTCTTTCTCTCATCTTCCTTTGCCTCAATCCCCTCCAGCTCACTCAGTGTCTCTTCGTACTTTCTCTGTCTCTTTTAACACGCTCCTCCGTCTGTTTTTGCTCCCGCTATCTCTTCCTCCCTCCCTCCACCCACTCTACCACCTCCTTGTGATGGCTGTCCCTGACACCTCTGTTCTGTCAGCCAAATGTCACATAACAGGCCCTGAAATATCAACAGGGCAGTCGATATGGCCAGTAAGTGATGGGGGGGGGGGCTTGTGCCGTTCCCACTGATGCAGTGGACTCTCCAAAAGCCAGTCTAACAGCAAACCAGCACTAAAACTGCATAAATGAACATATTTTACCTACTTCGATTTATCAATCCGATAAAACGAAAGAGGTGGTTAGCAGTGTTGCCTTAAGCAGTTTAAACCGAAGCAAAGAGGCTTTTTTTATATGGAATTTGCATATTGGCACTTGCGTGAGATTATCATTGGGTGCACTGGATTCCGCACAGTCCACGATACATGCATGGGAGATTGACTGGTGTTTCTAAACTGACCATAGGAGTGAGCATTTGTATTTAATGGTGTCACCTTGTCTCTGTGTGGCTGTGTGGCCCTATGATGGAATGACAACATCTCCAGGGTCTACCCTACCTGTCTAGAAATTGAATGATACCCCGGGTCACGGTGACACGGTCTGGCTGCGCTAATCAATGATAGGGGTCCCATCAGAAGCATGATGGTGCATTTCAGCAGTGTCCCTCAAGAAAACCTTTGCTCTGCTCCACTAAAGACTCATTCATGTTGAGTCTTGGCATTTGTCTGTGCCTGAACCCACCTCCTTGGTGGCTTAGTGGTAGTGCTGTTACCTACCATGCGGGATGCTGTTGCCTCCCACATGGCAGGTAACAGCATCTATCGGGGTTCGTAATCCCAACACATCAGGAAGGGCATCCGGCATAAAGCTTGTGCCAAATCATAAATGTGGATCACTCTGCTGTGGCAAACCCACAGCAGCTGAAATGAAAGTTTTTCTAGTTCTCTGTGCCTGAACCCCATCAATTTATAAACAGCAGGTCAAGCTGGCAGGAACACACTAGAGTGCCACTTGAGAATCCAGCACATTTTTGGCTGAAAACACCACGAGCAGACACCGACTTCTATATCAATATTACGTAGCAAGTCAGAGAGTCTCGGAAGAGATTTCAACCACATGCAAGGAAAGATTCATTTTAGAAGTCAAAAAGCACATTTTCCTTCGAACTTCACCCATCCCTTTTTTTATTCATAATAGCAGAAAGGCCACGAACATAGTGAAAAATAGCAACAGTTGTGGAGTCGAAGGTGAGTGATGCCAGTTTCTTCGGTTAGAGGAGACCTCACTATAACTTTTAGACGGAGCACATTGAGTCAGAATGCGATCTCAGTTAAAGCATCCCACAACTGGCATAAATGATAAGAAAAAAAAGATAACAAGCTGTACCAATTCAATTAAATTGAGTTTCATTTGAATAGGGTCTGTTACTAACATCATTTGTCTCTAGGTGCTTTACAGAGACCCAGAACATGACCCCCGAGCAAATATCATTAACTAAAATTATAATATTAAATCCAAATCAAGGATAATGGCAGGTAAAAAACTCCCACAGAAGAAGAAAAAAAAACCTGTAGGCCAAACAGTGGCAAGGGAAAAATCCACTTTAAGAGGAAGAAACCTTGAACAGGACCTGGCTCATATGGGGGAACCTTCCTGCCGAGACCAGCGGAGACTTTTAGATCTTTCTCCAAAAATCTAAGATCATGGCTCCTTGATGATCAAACTTGTAGTCACTGATTTTGATCGGGGTCTTTGCTGTCTGTTTGCATTCTTATTGTTTTGTTTTATTGAATTTTATTGTTTTTAGTTTTACTATCTGAGGTGGTCTTGTTTTACAGATAAATACTGATTTTACACCAGAATCTTTATTATGATGACTTGTGTTTATTGGTAGATGATGTGTACCGTTTTTATTTATTATGGCTGTTGAGGGACTGCAGATTGAAAACTAGATTTTTTTTGGCTAATTCTGGCGTACTTTATGATGTGTACTGTACTTTTCAAATAAACAAACAAACAAACCGTAATGATGTCTTTAAATGAGAAAATTACCAGGTGATTCTCATTTCTCTCACATTTATAATCTCATCATGTGCTAATAATGTACTAATGTAACATGTTGGTAATCTGTTTGTCAAAACCACTCTGGTTACATGCTGATGTGAAAGCTGAACCAGTCTTGGCTGAAATTTTGACAGTGGCACATCTTTGGTTACTTTTTCTCTTTTATTAGGTTGCCAGGGTGAGACCATGAGAGATTTCATATCTTTTTCCAGCCAGCTGATAACAGACTGCACAAATGAGGAAAACATTATGGTTTATCTTTAAATACAGCTGTTCAACACCCTGTATTTTCTTATCCAAGTGTCTCACTGCAGCAGAGTGGTACTGACATCCGTACATTTTGGTACTTGCAGAGAAACCCTTCATGCCTTGAGAGGAGTTTTCGGTCATGATCTAAATACAGGGGAGTTTTTACTTGCCATTGTTTTTTTGCTTAATATTAATAATATTACTTAATAATTAGCAATATTTGCTTAGGGCTCATGCTCATACATTTGAATTAAACTGACTTTGATTTAATTTAATTTAATTGAACAAGGAATGCTGAGAAGACACATATAAATGATTTCTGGACATGTGAAAACCAACATTTCTTTTTCTTTTTTAACAAACTTGGGTGGCTAAGGGAAACCCGGTTCGAAATTGGGTGGGTGTTTGTACTGAGGTCATCTTGAACTCGCCTCGGTTAAAAAAAAAAACAACAAAAAAACAAAAATCTATACTGTGGAAGACAACTCTAGAGGCCAACTCAAAACCAGCTGAAAAAGTTACCCTCAAATGTGGGAATATTATCTTCGAAGTCACTGCTTTATCTTCGAGTCACTTCACCAGGATTAACAACAGAAATATTAGGACATCAATTAGGCTACAAGTTCAGATGTTCCGAACCATTACATATACCTTGGCATCCCCCAGGCAAATGGAAATGATAAAAGGTCTGCGAGGAAGTCAGCCACTGCCAAGTACCTGAACAGAGTAAAAGAGACCCTGAAAAACCATCTGAGTCCAAACCAAGGAGGACAAACCATCATAAATAGAAAAACTCATGCATGGTTTACACCACCAACAGGTTGAAGAATTGACTGACATTGAGAAGCCCTACCAACGGCTAGAAAAGGCTGGTCCAAAGCATAGCACTGAGGTATTTATCAGATCAGCACAAGAACAGGCCTTGTGGTTGTCATTCTACAAGGGTGCTTTCACACCTGTCCAGTTTGGAGCAGTTGTTCCCGAAACAGGGACCGTTTCCCCCTAAAGATCGGTTTATTTGGTATATGTGAACACAGCAATCGCGCTCGGATGCGGGACAAAACAAGCGAGCCGAGATCACCTTGGAGAGGTGGTCTCGGCTCGCTTCTATTCGATAACTGGAGCGGTTCGTTTGCAGTGAGAACATAATCAACACAGCAACTGACACAACTCACTCATAACTGTGGTTCAACCTCCAAGAGAGCGGGGGTAAGAGAGAGGAAGAGAGGAAACTCCTTCCCCGTTGATTTCTGACCAATGAGAGAACAGTTGGTTCGCGCACGGGATTTTCTAAGAGCTTTGAACCGCAACAGACGGTTGCTTTGTGAACACAAACGCCCCAAACGAAAAACCAAACAACTGTATCGATTCAGCCCCTGAATCGGAACAAAACAAACGGGCCACAGGTCTGAAAGCACCCTTAGATATACAACCACATAACTGTAGTTCACTAAAATTCATGGCTTTCTAATCTACAATACAATCACGTACTTTCATAATGCTGATGAAAAGCTAGATACTCTCTGCATACCATTAAAATTAATCTAAAAGTGGCCTGGATCATATCTCAATGTTTGCATATTGTTGATATTTAGAAGTGGAAAATAAAATATTTACCGTCCTCCAGGAATTGGTGAATATCCTACTGAACATGGCCAGGCTACTGGTTATAAATATACATGTACTCTAACTCACCCCAGTTTAATCATTTGCCCAGGGCCCTGAAAAACAATGTTGGTGTGTACTGTATGCAAATATACTGCTAGTTGTGGCAGTGTACACTGTAGTTTAACTGTTGGAGACCAGCAAATACTCCTGACAAAAAGACAGAGCAAAATCAATACAGAGGAAAAAAAAAATCATTAATAATAATCAGAGCACTTATTGGAATCCCTGTGACAGCTATTAAAAAAGTGCTGATTTTTTTTTTTTTTTTCTGTTTCATCCCATCCTCATTTAAGGATCCAATTTTTTCTGACCTTTAATGACACAGCATGTAACTACTGGCTCAGGAGAGAGACGTTAATAGAAAGAAAAGAGAAAAAAGTACCAGACCTCTCTATCTAGCTGTTAATAGCAGGCAGCGGAAAAACTCTGTCTGCATGTCAGACTGCTGCACCTCCACTCCTTCTGCTATGTATTAACGTTTGCACTTGCTGTCCACACATTTCAGGTTTTCTTTAAGTCGAATGTGTTGTTGACATTTTGTGGAGCTTTATGCAAAGACTCTAGACATTTAAGAGGTTCTCTTGCAGAGAACTGGAAAAGTCATCTTATAGTAGTTATTAAGACCGGGTTATATTACATGATGAATTATCGTAGGCATATTTTTTCCTTTATGAGAAACTTGGAACATCTTTGTAAATATTAAATATGCAAGAGAAATGCATGCAGTGCATGAAACATTTATCAAACTGCGATGCACTGGAATTAGACTCTATGGGATCTGAAGTGAGGAGTTAAAAACAAGAAGCAAACAGAACGCTTGTGCTCCACACAGAACTGAAGGCTCAGTCGTCCTGACCCCTATCAGAGGCTTTGTCCACTGCAGAATCCTCTATATGCTAATTATGGCCAAGTTGTTTGTCGTGGAGCAGCTCTTTCTCTTGTTTACTAATGAATACCATGTGTGTTGCTGCTGTAGCCTTGATTAAAATGGATTAGGTGACCTCTCCTCTTCTTCTGCTTGCATCCATAAAGACAGGCCCAAATGTTCATCCCTTCTAGCTATCAGGCAGCGACACCTCCAAAGTGCATCTCCTCCACATCCAGTGGGGTCTGGCTCCTTCATCTGGCATACATGGTGGCACTTCTTACCTGCTGAAGTGCGTCCGTGATCACGACAAGCCTGTCCATCTCATAAGGTAGGGGACGACCAGCCAAAAAGGATCAAAGCTCTTTTAAAGTGCACCTCGGTGGGATACCTGAGTGGGTGTGTATGACCTCCAGGGTCCTCCAATCCATGCACTGTTGTTTTGTTCTGCTAATTAAGAAGCTGTGTTCTGGCTGATTGCTTTCCAGTGTGTAATTACTAAACCGTCTGCTGAGAGTGCTTTCCATCCGAGCACCGGGCTCTTCCTTTCGCCCATGATTACGCTACAGCATGTGCGAGATTGGTGATGCAGAAAGCCATGGTCAGGAACTTTAGTTACCCAAAGACCCAAGGATCCTAAACGGAAAATAAAATAAAAATAAATAGTAGGAACAGGCAACAGCTCTACGTAGGGGGAGACGGAGCGCCTGACAGCTGGTAGCACCCTTATATGCCTTCCTTCTGGACAATGATATAAAAGAAAACTATAGGAGCCATAGAGCGCTCCCGCTGAAGAAGGTTTTAACTCCCCTATCCAGCCCTCAGAACAGATGAAAAAATATGGAATAAAGTTTTATTTTCTACTCTCTGGTAGTTATTCAACACTCAGAAGAAATCAAGAGAGAGTGACTCAGAATTCTGGCCAAGAATATCTTTTAGGAGGATGCCAAAAAAAAAAAACAAAAAACAAGCAGCACAGTAGCACAGTTGGCCTCACTCTTTTAATAGCAGCGCATTATACGCAATGATTGATAAAACAAAAAAAGCATGGTCTCACATCATATTGTACATATTACATATTTTGACATTTTGCCTTCACAAAATGTCAAAATATAGCATAAAAACCTTTCATTCCAATAAACATTTTCATTCATTTCAATAAACATTTGCTCCAACCATCAGTGCAATTGAACTAATGACAGAATTGCAGATGTCAAAGGGTCAACCATGCTTCTCCCCACCTCGCTTGCTGGAACACCACGTTCAAACTGTTTGATCTTTACAATGCTGCTCAGTATTCATGAACCTGCTAAGCAGAGCAGAATATCTTTTCGAGGATGCCTGCCATGAGCTGCTTTCACAATATCAGTGCTTGGAGGGACAAGCCGGCAAAGTGAGGCTTCCAGATGAACAGTGAACAAAGGAATTCTTGATTTCCAGCTCAGTGTTTTAAGCTTACAGATGAGACAGACATAACAATGCTGAGGAAGTGCATTTATCAGTCCTCAGGAACTGTGAACATAATAAATTCTCCAGCAATAAAAAGGCACTTAGAGTAGCCATTATATTACATGGAAAATGAGTAATACAAAGAAGAAAAATTGATGTTCAATCTTAAAAAGCTAACTTGCAAGTCCTAAACACAGACTTTTGTCACTGATGGAAAATTAGCATTGCTAACCATGCCAGACGCAGATGCAAAAGTTAGTACCCCCTCTTTTACTCACATGCTATGTTTAAAAACATAATGGGTTTAAGCATTTGGCAAATGCAGCCTCAGATAAACAATGACATATTACCATTTCCCTTTTTTCACCATATCTTTATTTCCATCCATCCATCCATCCATCCATACATCCATCCATCCGCTTCTTACTGTTCAGAGTCATGGGGGGTCTCCTGGTGCCGATCACAGTTCTCTTTGAGCGAAGAGCAGGCGTACACCCTGAACAGGTTGTTAGTCCATAGCAGGACATGGTGTTGTTTATTTAGCAAAAGTGAAGTTAAAAAGAAAAACTCATGTGGGCAGCACCAAGTACCTTCCGTGAGTCAAAAGCTTGTAGAGCTATCTTTAGCAGCAATAACTTGATGTAGTAGTTTCCTGTTTGATCTTATCAGATAGGAAGTAGGGATGTCCGATATTGGCTTTTTTGCCGATATCCGATATGCCGATATTGTCCAACTCTCAATTTCCGATACTGATATCTACCAAAACCGATATATGCGGGCTATTTTTCCTCAAAACTAATTTTAGGTAACATCACATATCTCCTGTCGTGGAATTAACACATTGTCTGTGCAAAAAAAAAAAAAAAAAAAACGATACCGATATTTACCGATATTACATTTTTATGCCAATATCGGGCCGATAATATCGGTGGGCCGATATTATCGGACATCCCTAGATAGAAGGAATTTCTGTCTGCTTTTTTGTACACCATTGCTTCAGTTCATTGAAGTTTTTAGACATTCACTTATGCACACCTGTCTTATTATCTTACTACAGCATTACTTAACTGGACGTCTGGATTTTGACTAGGCCATTTCAAAATCTTGATTTTTTTTCAGTTTTCAATCATTCTCGAGCATTTTTGCCAAGATTACTTCTGTTTACATGATTCATGGGTGATTTAATGATTGCAAGATATCAAGGTTCTTTGACTGCAAGACAGCTCCAAATCCTCACCCCTTCAGTGCCGTGCTTCACAGTGGGTATAAAGTATTTTTTGCTGAAATGCTGTGTTGGGCAATGCACTGTTCACTGAATATGGAGCTGCACATTAAGTTGAAACAACTCCATCTATCTATAGGACATTATTCCAGACATCTAATGGTTGCCAGAAAGAGTTTTACCATAGATGTGCTTTCTTTTTCTTTTGAGACAGAAGAACAATTCTCCTAACCCTGTAAGATCTGAGCATTGCATGAACTGACCTTGGGGTAAATTTGCTTCCACTTCTGGGAATACTGGCAACTCTCGACTGCTTTCCACTTTTGAAGTTTTTTTTTTTTTTTTCACTATAGAATGCTGAACAAGGAGTTTCCAGACTGATGTGCAGCAACAAATCTTTAAAGCACATATAATGTAGAAATAATGTGCTTGAAGAGGACTTTGCAATTATCATTTTTTCAGTAATTGGAATATATTTTTATACATATATGCATATATGTTATACATATATTGTTATACAAAATACATATTGGAAGACAAACAAACAAAATTGTATTTCACACATTGCATGTAAGCATAAAGAGATAAGAAAACAGGAGTCAGGTGGCAACATCCTTCGTATAGATGGGGGGCTTACCTGGAAAGAGCTCCAAGATTGAAACCGCTGTGTACACAAACAAATATAAAATGACACAGGGAGCGTAATATTTATCTTTCAGCACTGTTATGTTATTACCCCTGGAGGAAAAATGATATAGGTCTAACTGAAGAAAAAGCTTAGAAATTGAGAAAATTATATCTGCCCAATGATATCAGAACTGCTGTCCGTAAATGTCTGCAGCACTTTCAGTAACAGGGCAGATGTTTATCTCCCCTCAGAGGCCTGAATGATGATGTCATCACCAACCATCACTGGCCCTGGTGTGAAAGATCTTGAAAATGAGGCGAAAATATGGGCAACTTGCAGTACTAGCTGTGCATGCCGGACTGCATGGAGTCTGGCAGCAAGCAGTGCCAAATGCTAAATGAGCCAACACGAGGCTGTTACTTATCTCTCACTCAGCAGCACAGCATACAAGACTTCGCTTTTATACGAATGTCTCTGTGATGGCCTGTGCTCTATGACAGTTAGTCCCCAACCTTTTTGTAACTGCGGACCGGTCAAGGCTTGACAATTTCACCGCGGACTGGGGGAGGGGTAAGCCAGTTTTGCGACCCAAAAATGTTGCTGCCACTTTATTGGCTTTATCGCCAATAGTATACCATAACACGTGGAAAAATAAACAAATGACAAGAACCAGCAATTTACTTTTATTTTGTAATTTTTCTATCTAAATTCAGTTAAATTTCAGTTTTCCTGATATGTAACCATCCAGTGACTTGAACAGAACTGCGGCCATGGTGTTGGTTTGCAACGATAGTGCACATAACATATCCTCATGCACATCCTTCCGCTAAATATATCGCACATAAACAAGTGGTATTGCCTTGTTGTTAACATCTGTAGATTCGTCAACCTGGAGTGTGTACCACATTGATTAATCAATTCTCTCTAACAATTGTGTCTCAATGTCTTCGGCTTTTTCCTCAATGCGCTGAGTCACGGTGTTTGCCGACAGATGAACCTGTGCTATCTTTTTAACTGCGGCCTCTCCTAGAAGTTCACAACAAATGTCTTTAATGGAAAGATCAGTTCTTCACCAAGAGTGAATAGGTTTTTTAGCCTTGGCAATACGATTAGCCAACTAAGTATGATACTTTCAGTACACTCTTATTTACTGATGCGGTGGCCCTCAGTAATTTCTTCTGTCCTTCGTGTTCATGTTTTTTTCTTTCAAAATACTCCCGGGGCTTGTCTTGTAATCCAGGGTGCTTGGTCTCTAAGTGTCTAAGCAGTTTTGAAGGCTTCATTGCCTCATTAGAGAGCCGGTCGCCACATATTATGCAAAGTGGGCTTGATACATGGGAATCACCTGTAGCGATAAATCCATATTTTATGTAGGACTCCTGGTATTGTCTGTTAAAAAGTTTTTCTTTTCTTGGAAGTCATAGGCTGTTCTTCTTTCTCCTCACTTGCCTTTTCCCCTTTTACAAAGAAACTTTCCAAGGATGTCTGTTTTTTGACTCATTTTGCTAGCTGGGTTAAATTTTGGGGCTCAAATGACTGTAACTGACAGAATCCGGTCATTTTTCAAAATAAATTTTTTTTTCAAAATAAAAGATCGCTCAGACTCATGTAATAAAAAAACCTAAATAACTATTTATTTCTTGTGCAGCCTGGTACCGGTTCGCGGCCAGGGGGTTGGGGACCACTGTTCTATGATATTCTAAGAGCCCCAGATGCAGTATTTCATTTTCTGTTTCCGACATGAAAACCTGGAAGTTTTTCCCAAGTTAGGACCAAGTCTCGGAGTGCTACAAAGTGAATGAATCCCTAAAGCAACAAGAAAAGTATGAAATAAAAAGAGGTATCAATGAACAAATAAATGTAAAGAAAAAAGAAAAAATATGGGACTACTTGAATAAATAAAACAATAACCAATGTAGAAATACTTTTTCACTGAATGACTAATTCTCATTTGTGGATATGAATATTTGTGTATAGGGTTAGGGTTATTGGATCGGATGGAATATAGATGCAAAGTTAAAAAAGAGGTTACACAATGTTCCGATATGCAGTATGATCACAGCAGCGTCCTGGGTTAGCTCTAGATGTGCACAGTGAGGAGGAAAACCCTCACTGCTTCAAAGATCATACTTTACATTAAGACTGTGTTGTTTTCTCTCCCCAGGAAGAAAGATGTCATATGTATCGGGTTTTTATCTCCATCGTGGAGCCAAATTGCCAATTTTTATGCATATACGAATGGTTAGTCTCACTGATTTGGAATTTACAGCTGTGTTCACAATAAT
This sequence comes from Hirundichthys speculiger, assembly GCA_018398805.1. NCBI lineage: Eukaryota > Metazoa > Chordata > Actinopteri > Beloniformes > Exocoetidae > Hirundichthys > Hirundichthys speculiger. Next base: position 2,079,346 of record JAGFBZ010000895.1, read on the forward strand.
AGCAGTGTGTTTGAAAAAAAAAATAGCCTCCTTTTTCCCTCAAATGCTTTGGGGTGCTGCACTTTCTATTCTAAATCAAACTATGAAGAAAAATGTTTCAAATTTGTTCTTGTTTAGTTAACAGAAAGTGAAGAAAAAGGAATATTAGGATGTTCAGAAATTAGCCACCTGCATTATTTATTTCCAAACTCAAACATTTACTGTATGAACTGAGAAATGCCTGAAGATGTTGCTTGGATTTTGAATCGTTGAACCCATTTTACTCAGATTTTCAGAGAGAAATGTGTTATAACCAGCATGGACAACATTTGCTGCCTTTCCTCCTTAAACAAGGGTCACCTGTTTGACACCTGTTTGTTCACAGAATGAATGACCTTACTAAACTCAACACTGTTAGGTTTGTGAACAGCATTATATTCCTTTTTCTTCACTTTCTGTAAAATAAACAGTAAAAAGTAACACATTTGAAATATTTTTCTTCATGGTTTGATTAGGAATAGAATGTGTCATGTACTCAAAGCTTTTGTGTGTTTGGTAGTAAATGCTATTGAAAGGATTTTGAGCTTAACTCACTTTTATTAAAACACACTGCTATTATTTTGATAACTATTGTAGACTTTGAAGGTCAGAGACAAGGATCTAGAAGCTGCTTGCAAAGTAAAATAGCAAAAATAAACAGATAAAATAATAACAATTGCAAATAACAAAAGCAAAGCCAATGTGGAATTAAAAAAAAAAGCAATTGCAAAAGTGGAACCAATAAAGTACAGTGTGGCAAAATACAGGAAAAATATCATTTTTATCTCAAAAGAACAATATAAAAAGATAAAAAATAAATCAATCCTTACCTTTTCTTTAAATTCTCCTTATCTTTACATGCATATTTTCCTTGTGAATTATTTTATTAATTGCTCCTTACATCTTTTTTCAATATAATTATTATTTTACAGATGTATTTATTCATGCTTTTACGCATGCATGTGTCTGTGTGCTGTATGCATTTATATTTTTATCCTTATACTCCGTACATGTTTTCTTTGAAGCAGCTTTTTTTAGACCAGGATGTGTGTCAGATGTTTCCAGTTGTGTGATGCATGATTCCAGCTGCAGGGCTCCAGACAGTCACAAACCTCATATCTCACTGTCTCATTGTGAGAGTCCAGTAATCTCTGATCAAGGCAGGGTCTGTATGAAAACTTCATCTAAAAACAAATCTAAGAGACCAACACAGGTGGACAGAAGTATATTTTCTTTCTTACCTTTTATCACAACATTAGTTTCTCATGCAACATTTCTCATGCGCTCAAGGGGATGGAAAACATGGAAATCTTTTCTGTCCGTATCCACACTCTCCTCTCTCTTCATCCATTTTGCCTTTGTGTATGTTTTTATACTCAACACAGCTGTTCCATTCCATCAGGTTTTACTTTCTACCTATTGAAAATACCCTGAAAGCATGATTCTGGCTCCCATTGTCCAGGAGACACACTATGTTGACAGAGTACATTTCTAATGCATGTTGCTCAAAAGCTTGAGACACAATGTACAATACAACATGAGCAGACAAATCGCTCTGCTCTAAAAACAACAACAGTAAGCGTTCAGAAGTGACGACAGCAGCTTCAGTTTCCAGATGTGTAGCTGCACTAATGCTTACAGCTTTGTCTGTCATCTAAAATTTGCCAATTATGCTCATTTCAGTCATGCCCCAATGCTTCAAGAGTCATCTGTAATTCAAATGAAGCATTTTCAACGCTGTCACCCAAAACATGGAAATCTCACTTTATATACCACAGATTCTCCCGCCAGTATATCATGCCTAATTTGGAGTTAACATGTCAAGTGAGATCATTCAGACTGCAGCGCTCGGTTAAATCCCCTATGACATATTCTTGAAATATTAAAGAAGCAGTACAATGGAAATATGAAAGGTTTTTGTTGATTATACATTGTTGTAAGAAATTAATGTATCTGATGATCTGTAATTGCCATTCATTGCAAGAGAGTAACCATGGGGTGCAAATGATGCCAGAGTAAATCCCAAAGTCCCTCAGCTGAGAGCTGTTGAATGGGATCCATACTGGTCATCAAACCAATAAGCAGTGTTAGCAAAACAGTGTAGCTGCATTTACTGACAGACAGATTTAAAAAGAGCATGGAGGGAACAAGTTTAAACAGTTTTCTCACTTGCATCTTGTTACTTTAGACCAACCTAAAATGTAATTAGCCTCCATGCTGTGAAAAGTTGTGCAAGAATAATTCATTTCTGCTTGTAAAGACATCTCTCTCAGATGTACTGGGGAGTTTGCATGCAGCTCAGTTTATTGCAGGATGAGTCTGTACAACAAAGACATTTGCTTTTAAATACCCAGAGTGCAAAGGCAAATGTCTAGAGTTACAGTTATAAGCACTGTGTTTGGAAATGATTTGTAGTAGTGGTTTTATAACTCTTTCTTGCAACAACAACTGCTTCTCTAAGACCTTATCTTATGTCTTCCCTCTTGGCATTATGTTAGTACACACCTGAGTGCAGAAGACCAACAGACTCCCTTCACATCTCTTTTTTGTCAAGAACTGTATCTTTTGTGTTTATTCATTTTTATTAAATTTTTTATGTTTGTATTTGCTGTCAGCTTTTACAGTAAAGTCGTCAATTTGCAAGGGGTGAGTGGATTTGCATCAGTGGTCTGAACTATGGAAGCAGCATCTGATCAGAGTCTACTTTAGGTTTGAGTCTGGGATTTCAGTGTCATGAGGCTGGTTCACCTTTTAATTGCGTGTAATGCCATAACAACTTGTTGTTGAATTGTAATGTGTTTCAACAAAGGTGACATTCACAATAAAAAGATTGAACCATTCCATCAAAGCTGGGAAACTGAAATATAAAGTAAAGCAGAAGTAGAGAAAAACAAGCCGCAATCATTTACAAATCTGAATCTGAAAACAGAAATTTGAAAACATAAAATATACAAAATATATTAGCTAATTTTGAATTTGATGGCTGCAACGCATCTCAAAAAATGTGTTGCCATCGTGGGACCTTCCAATAAAAGGCGGGAAGAGGAAGTGCAACTAAAATGAAACACCTTGAAAAACACCATTCAACTTATCAGGTTAACTAGCAAATGGTCAGTGCCATGAAGGGATATAAAAAGAGGATCATAGAGAGGCAGAGTCTCTCTCAAGTAGATGGACAGAGATTTACCAATCTATGAAAAACCGTGTGTAAATTGTGAAGCAATTTCAGAGAAATGTTCATATTCTCAAAAAAACTGAGGCAGTCGGGAGAAATCCGTGTGGATGGGACTAGACTGAAAATCAGTATTGGATGCCTACAATCTTTGGCCCTCAGGCAACACTTCATTAAAAGCAAACATGATTCTGTAATCACTGCATGGAATGCATATTATATAAAGAAGAAGCCATGTATGAACTCTACCCAGATACCATCAGACCAGACACCCACAATACCATCAGATACATTAGAGCCCTATGGAGTGGGAAGTTTGCACATCCAGACAACATCTTGTTGAATGAAGACCTCACAACTTTCAGCAAGACAATGCAAAACTACATACTGCATCTGGTGCAAAAACGCAGCTTCATCGTCGAAGGGATGCTGAACTGCATCCAGACCTTTCCCAACTTAAAAACATTTGGTGCATAATGAGATGAAAAACATGTCAATGAAGATCCAGGACGTTTGAATTGGTCATGTCTATATCTGACAAGAACAAGTTGTCATTTGTCTCCCATAAGTCCAGCCACTGGTGTCCTCAGTTCTCAGATGTATATGGACATCTGAGAAAACAAGAATGGTCTGAAAAAGGTACACTTCCTCAGTTCTGTTGTCAGTTGTTCATTTACATTTTACACAGTGTCCTGGCTTTTTTAAAATTAAGTTTGTAAAAGCAATTAGTCAAGCCTCGGTGTACTTTGATTTTTTTACTTGCCATACTTATTGTTTATTATGCTCTACACTTGTTAGAGGCTTTGCTAAACATTTTTCACAAAAAAGAAATGGGGAGGGGGATGCTTCTTTTCTTCCTCTCATTTTGTTAAAGGAGACTTTTTTTTTTTAAGCTGACACAATTTCACATCATCTTAAATGTTAGAGACAGTCAAAATATTACAGGGATACAGTCTTATCAACCACATGTTTATCAGTTCAATCCACAGCAGCTCATTAATGGCAGAGGAGTTATTACCCCCACCTACTTCCATCCCCTCCTTCTGAAGAATGTGTCCTGAAAAAAAACAACAACAACCAAAAAACAGTGTAACAGCTTTGTGCTACACATTTTAAAAAGGTACAAAAAAATGCAGCAAGATGTGAAGCTGGGTGGCGATAACGATGGGGAAGCTGTTTAACACTCTAATCCTGCTCTGCAATGTCACAGACCAACACCGCTCACTGAACGATACATTTATTAGACTTAGGTAGCCCAAAGCAAAGAAACCTGGTTGTGTTATCTCAAAGTCTCTGAGTTGGTAGTGACTTCCGACGCCAAAAAATACAATCTGAAGCATGCACAAACACAAATAATATGTCCTGTTTTAATGTTTTTTTTTTTTTTTTTTTTTTTTTTAACTTTTTTCATTATTGTGGGTTTTCAATTTTACCTTCCTTCAGTGAGATTAGGCTGATCAGGAGATCAGGAGGAGGAGATCAGGCTGCTGAGGTCCCGGGGTGCTTCCAGTTAATTTCCAGGTTGCGTTGCTTGGTTGACAAGTAAGGTGTAAAATAAAAAGCAAAACAAATATATATATATATATATATATATATAGATATATATATATATATATATATATAATAATATCTATATATATCTATATATATCTATATATATATATATATAATATATATAATTTGTTGGATGGATAAAAATAATAAAAAAAAAGGGATGAAACAGCAGTAAAACCATCCTGGTGACGACTGGGGTAGATGGATAATTCGAAGCTTCGTAGCCGCTGGTTTTGGGATTTACTGATCGCAGAGCTTTATAAAGTTAACAAAAGAAGAAGAAAAAAAATATAATAATAAAGGCCGGCGACATGGGACGAGCCCCAGACGGGACGTCTCGGGTTGTTGTCTTAAAGGGTTTTGTTAATGCTCTGTAATGCTTCAAATGTTTTATCATAAAACATTTGAAGCATTACAGCATTACATAAAACTTTTATGTAAAGCACCTTGAATTGTCTTGTACATGAATTGTGCTATACAAATAAACTTGCCTTGCCTTGCTTTGCGTTGCCTTCTTCTTCTTCCCTTTTTTATTTGTGTGTTATGCGTTAGTGGTTGTGAGGAGGGAAGGATGGAGGGCAAGGACGGGCCTGGGGCAAAAGGTCTCCCCCCCCCCCACCACCACCACCCACAGGGAACAATGTTTTTTATCTTCTATTGGGAATATAACATACGTTCATGGGATTATCAAACCATTGCCTTCTGTTTTTATTTTGCATTTTACATAGCGTCCCAACTTTTTTTCCATTGGGGTTATAAGTTAAAAGAATTTGCCAATATCAACTGATTTTATGTTGCACCTCCTTTTCCTTGCAAGATGGGGCGTACCATCTCGTTAACATCAGAACTCTATATCATGATTTCATCCAGTTACTGAGCAATATCTAACCTTTCTTTTATCTCCAAAATCCATGAAAAAGCTGTTTTTAAAACAAGAAATGGGTCATGGCTGAATAATGATTTATTTGAGGAGTTATAGTCTGAACTTTGAGTACATCACAGTAGTGAGGTCGCCTTTCTTAAACTTTCAAATGATTTTATTGCTTCAGACAATGGACCCGTCTGTGCTGGTTCTATTAGATCTCAAGACTGCATTTGATATATTTGTACGTGTCGTGGGAATCAAGGATACTGCTTTAAACTGGTTCAAGTCACATTTATCTGATTCTTAATGTAAATCATGTGTCCTTCACATGATTATGTGTTCCACAGAGTTCTGAACTGGGGCCAATTTAATATTTTACCAGATTGTTACTTTGGATGGTTTTACACTGGCTTCCAGTATTACTGAGGAACCTTCACGCTGATTTCAACCATTATCAGACTAGACTATATAAATCCACAAATTTATGCAAAGTTACTATTGGGATTGCCAAAGATTAGTTGTCATCACTGTAGCTTCTTAGTGCTTAGCACTGTCTTGATTTTACTTCTGAGCTGTGAAAGCTCAGAACCAAACTCTTAATCTAACCCTGTAAGCGTGAGTTCACCTTAAAAATATTCTTGCAGTGTGTTTCTCTTTGGATGTGTGTACGTAGTACTGCTAGCACAGTTAACATAGTTATTTCAAACTTAAAGGATGGGAAGCATATCTTATTCAGAAGATTTTCTTTTGAATTTTTTATTTCCATTTAAGTCTTATATGCTATCATGCCAAAAAAAAAAAGAAAAAAAAAAATCTAATAACTTGTAGAAATAGCAGGGCTATAAAAACATAATTCATGAAACATGAGCAGAATGGATTTGAACGTAAACTCTGAGAAGAGGGAAATTTATGAGTGTTCTGGCATTCATTTTGAATTGTTCTGGGATTCCTTTTCACTGTTTTTCTTCAGGGAACATCTCACTGACTCTTGCTGGCTTTTCCACATCTCCTACCTATCTAACCATTGAAAGAGCTTGGTTCTTTCTTTTTGCTGAGGTTTCCATTCTTTCTTAAGCTCTTCCAGATCAGTCTTTGGCTTATAAGCTAAAACATTTGTGATTCATTTCCAGAGATGTAATAATGACAATGAAACCAGAGCATTTGATTTGATGTTATGGTGTTTTACTTATTGGGTCAGTAAACCGACAACACTTTGACTGGTTAATATGGTTGTTATGGAAAAGGGAATACTACATGCTGTTTTAGAAAGCAGCAGAATGCTAACAATTATGCTCTAGTTAAAAAAACGAAACTAAAATTAAATTAAATCAAATAACCTAGGACATTGATTTTTGGTGGGGTTTTGAGCTGAATTAACATGAAAACAGTGTTGCAGAAATAGAGAGAGGGAGGGAAGACAAAAGAGAAACACTGAGTGAGAGAAAAGGACAGAAAAGCCAAACGGCTGCTCCTTGACTTTTCCAGATGATGTTGTAGCTGCAGTAGCTGTCATCTTTCCATCAGGGGGGAACAAAAGTCACCTTGGCCTGCACGAGGACAGGTGACAGTAGGCTGCAGCCCTGGCATCCACCCCTGCTGACAAGGCCTGTGTTACTGGAGGTGACAGGAGCGAGAAGCTGCTCACTGGGGGCTCCTGACACCACACAGCACCTGCCTCATGAGATGCTGCGTCAGCACACTTTTCCACAGGAAGCTGAAATGGAAAAACACGGGATATAAGAAGTTACCTGCTTTCTTTCTCTTCCAATTCTCAGTTAGTCTTCTTTAATTCATTTCTCCACAAACCCTCATGTGGCGGAAGGCATAAATCATTAAAACATCCCTGTGTGTCACATGTGTTCTTCCATAAAGGTTTACGTTCAAGGCAGTTTTCATTAGATAGCCTTTAGAGATACACAGGACATGAACTGAAAATCCTCTTACGGTATTATTCAGCGCCATTTCACTGTCTGTGTTTAGTTTCATTCAGATACCACACGACAAAATTGCACGTCTGGTTCTTGCTCATTTCTTGTTTGCACTGCTTATCCTTTCCTTTCTTTAACTTTCCACTCCTTCTGTTCTTCCTCAAAGGGTCGGCATCCATCACCATGCAGGAGGCTACCTCTCTTCTGACAGCTTTGTCAGTGTAAATTACTGCAATTTGTCTGGAGCAGTCTTAGCCCAGGCAAAGCAGCACCTGCAGGGCTGCCCCAATCGTCTGATCAGAACCCAGAATAACCAGCCTGTAAGTTGAGAACCAATGGGTATAATGTGCTGGATCCCCAGAGACGGATGTAGCAGGCAATACAGGATACTCTGAGCATTTTTTATTACTTTTAATCTACTCATTTTATTTCATTTGATTCATTTTTCTCTGTGTGTGGCTAAACACTGCAAATCATTAAAGGAACATCAGCAATGATTAACTTTAACAGCATGCAAACACCACAGCTGAGGATGGTTACAGAGATAGTCCTGTAGTACTACATGTGGGTGGAGCCAGGAGCTCTAAGATATACAATGTTGGAGGTCAGACCGAGAGTGTGGACATTCTAGAGACGGTGACTGATTCCTCCTGACCTGACAGGAACTTTTGACTGTTCTGACTGGTCTCTACCTTAATCTGCATCCTGCTGCATATCATAGCATTTTGATCTTAATCTTCCCTTTCAGTTTTGCAGACAGGTGGTACTACACATGATTAGGTGTGAAACAGGAGAGTTGTTGCCTTATTTTCACTTCATTTGACCAAACGTAGCAAGCCTATATGTAAACAAGGTTGTGTGTGTTACTTTGATTCCCTCGGTTACGTGGCTGATTTAGTTAGATATTTCCCTTATGGAACTTTTTTCACATGGTGGTTCCTGCACTTAGAAATATGCCCTATTTCCTGCTTCAAATGAGTTCCCCTCAGGATTTATTTGCTAAATTGCAAAGGACGAAAGATAATTCCTATCTCAGTAATTAGGCATGCGAGAAATACATCACAGAACCCAATATGCCTTGTTATTAAAAAAAAGGCTACAGTTTGATTTTATGTAGATTTAAAAGCCCTCCCTGAAGGTTTTTATTCATTAATTATTTGGCTTTTTTTTTCCCCTTATTTTGTCTGTGTATAGAACACCAGCGTGAGCAAGTTTACACCCATAATACTGAACAAATTAAGAACAAAGACAAGAGAGGAAAGAGGTGAATCTATTGTTCTTCTCATCTGTGTTTCTTTGAAGAAACACAATGCTCAAGGACTCATTTGTCCAATATTAGCACACAACAAAGAAAAGCGGTAATGTACATATTAACAACCTCTGATGGCGTGGTTATCCTCCTGTGAGGCTTGATTTTCCAAGGTCTCGTGAAGCCATGGCGACCTGGATGCAGAATTTAACTCCTGCTAGGCTGAACGGCTGGAAACATATGAGTCAGAGCTTTGTGAATGTTTATGTTGGTGTGTGCGCCTGTCACCGTGTGATTGTCTCTGTTATTGTGTTTACCTTGATACACACCCTTGTGCGCATACATGCACACACACACACACACAAGGGTTTTCCATTGTTTCAGTGACTTGCAGCTCTGCAGAGATGTTTTCCAAATGATGAAAAACAGGGTTGCAACAGTTTTCAAAATGATTTTCCAGGGAACTGTGCACATTTGCTGCTTTGGAAGTTATGGCACCATCAATATAAAACTCAGCTAGATGTGAAACGTCGGACAAACATTGTACGAGTGCACAAAGTCAGTCTTTCATCCATGGCCAATGACGCTTCTCCATGTTGTATATCAGCATGTCATCACAGATTAGAGTCTGACTTCTCTCGGTTTTCTAGCTGTGGGGGCGAGTTGCTTATGACCATACTGTGAAATGCTTCCTACTTTAAAACCTGTATGTCCTAGACTGATTATCTTCAGTTATTATTATTGCAACACACATTTTAAATGTACCTGAAACTTTAGTGTCAGTGTCAATTGCATTTAAATGTGTTTAGGTGGCAAATATCTTCCATTTTTATTGAAATCATGCTTAGAAATCATATCAGTCCACTCGGCATACTAAAACATCTCAAACATCTACTGAGATGAAAATGTGACTCTGGCCATTAATAAGTAATAAATGTGATATCTTTAATAGAAATGGGACAAGAAAATAGATTTTAGTAGCAGCCGGGAACTGGATCCCTGTCACTCCTGATCAGGCCCAGCAGATTTTTCAATTTCATCCTCATGGTTACAGAAGGTCATCAAGATTACGATCTATACTTTGAGAGAGCAGAAGGAATCATTCCAACTTAAAGATCTGTCTCCAGAGACCCTCGTTCCTCTCAATCACCTCCCAAACACTGGACACACTGGGCTGTTACGAGTACATGCTGCACAAGAAAACAGTCACTCTCAACCATGATCTAGTTTTAACCTTCATCCTCAGTTTAATAATGAATTCAGAATAAATTGAAATAAAATAATTTTGTAACTTTAATTTTTAATATATCCTAAAAAACACAAACAAATAAAGTGATGTCAGCAATGTGTTTCAGAAGAAAGTTTGAGAGTACTGAGAAATGTTTTTCACTCTTGCTCAACACTTTAGGGGCCCCTTTGTTATTCTTTTCCTATGATAATGTGTGAAATGTTAAATGAGTGACAGCTTTTTATGCCGCAACAGCAGTGAAAGAGTCATAGTGTCTCAGCATTGCTCTAATTGCTTCATTGGCTGTACAAAAGGCTCAAAGCTTTTGTGGTTGCCGGTGTTTGCTGTTTGGTTGTTGGCTGTGACTTTTAATGGTTTTTAATAACAAACCTTACCTTCCCTCTCCAGTCTCCATTTTAAGTTGCAGGCCCAGAGGTCAGGCTGAAAGACAAATTAAGGACCGTCCAGGAAAGTTTGGACTGGATGTAGAGACTGGACTTGAGATTTGACCTTGAGGTTTTTGACACAGACACCACGTCGTAGCGAAATGTACTCCCCATTACGACTGTAGCAAAGGCAGTAACTTTGTGTGCTAGTGCACCACACTAGTTGTGATCATTTGGGCCTCATTCATTAAATCTTTGCAAATTTGCACAAAAGTCACCTCCTTACTAAAAACCTGCTCCAGATTCACAAATGCTGCATAAAACTCACAAGGACGTATTCGTTAGCAAATTCTAATTGATGGTTGGGTGATGATCTCGCAACTCATTAATTAACATAAACCCGTCCATGTGTTACTATATGAGGAGGTGTAAACGTGTACACTGCCGTGTTATTCTCACGTGATCTTAAAACCTTCAGGTAAACTCATGATTTCATAAATCCAGCCACTTTTAAAACACTCCCGGCAAGAAAACTGCTGAAAAACCCTGTACAACTTAAATTTAATGCACTTGATGATGTGTTTTCTGTTTAAAGAAGCATTCAAGAGTACATATATATATATAGAAACCTCTATATTGAAAAAGGTTACAGTATTATTTATAATGTGTTATTGTTGAATCGTTCAATAAGTTGCTGGTGTGTGTAGCTTTATCACCTTTGACACCGGAAGGCCTCATTTTATGTCATGTTGTGCAGGACAGTGCAAACCAATGTCATTTTTCACATCTTCTGAGTTTTACAGAGCAGCATCCTGCCACAGTGTCCATGCCACAACCAACACGCCTCCGTGACATCGTTGGTGCGCTCTATAACGGCCTGAGTTGCTTCATGGGTGGCTGTCAGCATATCAAGTCCATCTAATCAACCCACTGACACTTAAATAAACACATGATCTGAAGTTCAGATATGTGAAACGCCCATCGATTAACCTTCCTATTATGTTGTGGGTCAAATTGACCCATTTCGAAAATTAAAAATCTATAAAAAAAATTGTTAAAAGTATTTTTTTCAGGATAAAACTTCTCCTCGGCTTAATTAGTGTAATCAATATATATAATGAAAATGGTTCATTAAACATATTTGCAACCCCCCCCCCTCCAACGAATGACTGGAAGCTGGCCGCTGGTCATCTTTTATAATATGACTGATGGATCAGCCTACAACGCATTTGTCATTTGGAAAAAGATCTTTCCAGAGTGGAACACATCAAAGCTCTGCAAGGAGCTCATCTTCTCTCTGAGCTGGAATAGTCTCCAGCAGACCCCCATGACCCTGCACACAGATGGATTTCTGCTTTTACACATTGTGTTATATTTATTATCACAATGTGATGACGTGTGTGTGCTGTGGAGACTCACAGACACAGATATAAACACACACCATGTTCATATTATTAATCTGTTATTTTAGATTTTTCTTATTTTCATTTCTGGTTCAAAAACAATTCTCAAGTTTTCTTTCATTGTAAATCCAGTAACTTTTTATTTTAATTCAGCTAGTCAATTTGACCCTGTAGATATGATTTTCTTGTGTTAATTTATCAACATCACCCCATAAAGAAAAGTTCAAAAAATAGAATAATAACAAAAAAAAAAGAAATCAATATCAGATTTAACTATTGTATTTTATAGATAGGTCTTTCCAATGCACATTTAAAAATGTTTTAAAGGTTAATTTAAAAAAGAAAAAAAAAACGAGTGAATTATTTTAATTGAACCATGATCTATGAGAGGTAATGAATAACAATGCACTAAATATGGATTGAAATAGTTAGATTATGGAGTTAATAATAAGATATAAACAGTGTTTATTGGGAGTGTTTAGTTTTTAAACTCTTTTCGATTATCAAACATGCCCCGGGTCAAATTGACCCGGGAACATAATTTCTGTTCCTGAGAAACGAACATAACAGGAGGATTAAGATAAATGTGTTATAATTCATTTTCATGTTTAAACACATGCTTTAAAAGGCACCTGCATAATCTGAAACAGTCCATTAATACTGTAAAGTCTGAAAATGACAGCAAGGTTTTGTAATTTCACATTTACACAAACTCCTACAAGCGCCTATGAAAAATTCAGAGCTAATGACATTTTCATGAATGCAGGAACGTGTTAATTTCACAATGCTCACAGTTTACGCAGAAATCCGCTCTCCTGTTTCACAAATGAGACCTATTATGTGTGCGTCTGTATTTGGATTTCTGGTTGACCCGTATATCTTATGCATGTGTTACATTCATCGAGTAATTTGTTGCTGCGTGGGACAATTACACATTTGTGCTCTGACAACAGATCACAATTGGATTACTTGTTGCTACTTTTGGTTTGAATTTGAGTTGAGTAATTTGTGTATGCGCCTGTCTTTGGTACATGTCACGTAACCACTCTGTGTTGCTTCACCTAACTGAGTGCATCCATGTGTGTCTGACCTAATCCTCTGGGACTATGGGAGTTTTTTGGCTTTCATTTGTGTCCTTACTTACACATTTGCAAGCGCCAAGATGAGCTGACTGAAAGATGTCAAAAGTCAAGTGTCTGTTCTCAAAATAAAAAGGCACAAGCCTTCAGGTGTACAGTTCAGAAAAAAGGAACAAAGAGGAGGGGGAAAAATACCAAATATAAAGCGACGTTGTCTTTTTTTATTCAATTAAAAAATGCCATTTAGTCTGAAGACATTTCGTTTTCACTGCCAGCTAGCTCAGTTTAAATGAAGCAAAGCAAGTTAATAATGCTATGATACCCACTGAGGACTGAAAAGATATTTATAAAGTACCTCCGTGTCAAGTCACTGCTGCGCTGCTGCTGCCAGCTTCGCTGTGCTCCTCCTCCCTCTACTCTGTGCTGAAAATCACTGACCAATATTATCCATGCCATGCTGCTGGGGATGTGTAACCGTTCAACTGAAGTGCAGCCTAATGAGGCATAATCACGCCTCAGAAGTAACAAATATTTATGTTATCTTCTGTTATCTATATTTCTGGTGCAGGTAGTGGTCTGCAGGCTGCAGCAGTCGTTTGTCATTTTCTATCTGCATTCTGCTGCATGGGTTTGCCTGTATAATAATAGACTAATCTACTGCTCAGTTGTATCCAGGAAATATTTTCAGAAGGCCTTCAACACCACGCTCTGAAGCAGGTACGTTTTGCCAGTTATTTCTGTTCTCTGATAATGTAATGATATCATTGTAATCGTTTTTTAATTATCAACATTATTATTACAACTGCTAATGTGTGTGATAGTTAAACCTTGTTATTAATCAAATGTGGATCTAAGTCTACTTAATGCATGGCTGTGGTGTAACAGTATGAATGTACTGCATGTTTGAATACAGCTGCAGGTCAGGCCACAGGCAGCAGTGGCAGCAGTATCTCCACATCCAGCTCAGCAGCCTCCTCCAGAGACATGCAGCCTGAAGTAGGTGAGTTTTGTTAATTGTATTTTACTTGAGGCATCATAATGAGTACATTACTGCTGCTGAAGTACAATATGTCACCATTAATCTACAACCCCATCTCTGAAAATGTTGGAAAGCTGTGTAAAACATAAATAAAAACTAGGGCTGGGCAAGTTAACGCGTTATTATCGTGTTAACGCATTAATCTGTTAACGGCCGACATTTATTTTATCGCGCCTTAATGCGCATGTTGCTCACATGCTTGTGTTTTAAAAAGTCTGTTACTGGCTTCTGCGGAGCTGGAAGACAGTTGGCAGGGTTAACATAAGAAAAAGCTAAAACAGACATGAAGAATGGTATAAATCCGTGAAACTTTACTGTTCGGGTTGCAAATCAGGTAGCAATATTAAAATTCTGTCTAAAAAAAAAAAAAAAAAAAATCTGGACTTTAAAAAGACTTTCGTGTTATTCCTCCATGTTACATCAGATCTGCTCTATGGCTGCAGTTACATGATGTTTTTTAATTCGGAATTAATAATTAGGAATTAAATAATTCCGAATTAAACTATTTTCCTTCGAGTTTACATGGAAATAGTAATTCCGAATTAAGGTTTACATGGAAAACACGTTAGTTCGGCTTTATCCAACTCCACTATAGGTCTGGGGGTTGGGAAGGGTTCTAATTGGATAGGGGGGGGCGGACGTCTTTACATCTACCGGAAGAAACAAACTTAGCTAACCGATTAGCAACAACACATTTCACTTATTTTTGACCTGGGTGCGTCTCTATCTGTGAAACCTCCTTCATTAACCTGGCCGCTTTGAAAAGCTCACAATTTTTATTTTTTTGCCATCTGTTCTTTTAATTATTTCCAGTTCCTCCAAGCTATTTATTAAATAAATCATCTCTGCTCTTGACCACCGTTTATTGTGTGCTGCCGTTTTGAAAACAAGCCCAGCGCGGAATATAAGCATCATCGCGACAGACGGGCAAGAGAACGAGCATGAGCAGAAAGACGGAATTAATTTAAAGATGAGTGTATACATGACCGCGGAATTACTTAATGCGGAATTAAAATGGGAATAAACCACCACTTACTTCGAATTAAGTTTAATTCGGAATTAAAGAGGAATTAAACTTCCCATGTAAACGCACCCTGTGTTCACTGTTGTGTTCACTTACTGGTTACTTCAGCAGCTCCATCTAGTGGCTCAGATTGTAATAACACAGGAAGTCCAGTCCCTCGATTATAAAACAATTCAGTCCAGTATTTTTGATCCAAGTCTAAAATTGATATATATATATATATATATATATATATATATATATATATATATATATATATCATATATGGCTTTTTTTTTTGGGTTTTTTTTTGTGTTACATTAAAAAACGAAAAATGTAATTGACAATTGAAAATGGAAAGAATGAATGATACATGGATCCGTAAAGTTACTGAACTTTAACATGGACATTTTCATTTTAAAGTTCTCCCAGATGGAGGATTTGACAGAAACAAGGTTATTTGTAACAACTGACAAGTTGAACTCCCCGTTAAAAGTTTCTGCTGTTACCTCAGAAATGACCTGTTTTAATGTTCTGATTGTGCTGAGCCACAATCATTTTGTTGGATTTTGTGTGTAATTGTTTTTATTTTTTATAAAAACAGGATGACATTAATGTCCTGGCAGTGGCAATAAGCTTTTTTTATTTGACATTTTTTAAGATGAGATTTACACTAAATATGTGTTACTGACAAGTGCTGATGTTAAAGGTGTTTGAACAACAAATGTTATGACACTTTAGTTTATATGGCAGCAGAACATTTCAATAAAAGTGCATTTTACACTACTTTTGAATTCATTATTTGATTTTGTGTATACAATGCGATTGATCGTGATTAATCAGGGAAATTATGTGATTAATCACGAGTTAAAAATTTTAATTGTTGCCCAGCGCTAATAAAAACAGAATTCAATGATTTGCAAATTTCAGACACTCTTAGTTTTTTTACCAAGAGAGCAAAGAAGAACATGTTGAATCTAAGACTTTTTACCATTTCATATGGAAATTCAATTTCATCTCAAAAAAGTTGGAACAGGGCGATGTCTACCATTGTGGAGTATCCCTTCTTCTTTAAACAACTGTCTGTAAACATCTGGGAGGTGAGGAGACCAGTTTCTGAAGTGGTAGGAAAGAAACGTCTCAGTCTTGTCTGATGCAGGATTTTAGCTGCTCAACACTTTTGAGCCTTCATTGATTTTTTGTTTTTTTTTGTTTTATGATACACCAAATATTTTCTCTTGGTGAAAGGTCTGGACTGCAGGCAGGTCGGTTCAGCACTGACAATCTTCTCCTGCAAAGCCATGTGATGGACGCGGTATGTGGCTCAACACTGTCTTGGTGAAACATGTGAAATCCTCCCTGGCAGGGACGTTGTCTGGATGGGAGCAGATGTTGCTCTAAAACCTTCATGTACTCTTCAACATTGATTGCTGCCATCAAAGGCAAAATGAGCTAATATTTTCCAATGAATTCTTTATGTTCTATTGGGAATAAAATATGGGTTTATAACATTTACAAACTAATTGATTCTGTTTTTGATTTACTTTTTACACAGAGTCCCAACTTAGTTGGAACTGGAGTTGTAGACTAATAGGAACATATTATACGTCAGAAGCATGGATGCCGCTAACATCTATCCTGACACATTTTTGGTGTAATTCTGGGAAATATTCTCCCAAAAAATCTATTACATTTGTCATAACAGTTATGAACATATCACTAATCCTGGACAGTAAATGTGGAGTATTTTTGTCCACTTTTTCATACTTTGCCATTATTCACTCATGTAATTAATTAGTACTGGTCAGCTGTTAGTTATCATTTATACTTAAAATTTGTTAATTGCCTAATGTGTTTTTTATGAATCGTTCTGTATCCTTACTGAAGAATGAATACCTTCATTTGTAAGTATGTTCAGAGTTTCCATCAGTGAAGGAAGCAGATTACACTCATATAGTTCTGCAGCCTGTGGACACCTCATCAACAGGAACATGTCCTGAAGTACATGAGTCTGTCAAGGCGGCCTTTATAGATGCTGAGGCCTCGTTTCATCATTACGGGCCTGACTCTGGACCAGCCTACCTGAGGACCTCAAGACTGTTGATGCTTTTAAAAGGAAGCTCTATCTTTTTAACTTGGCTTATAGTTAAATTTAATTTATTCCTTTATTTTTTATTTATTTAACTCTCTACTCTAATTTTACTGGTATTTATTTCTCGCTGATTTACTTATTTATTTATTCTAAGTTAGATGTGTAGTCATTCATTTTCTTTTAAGTCCAGTGTTCTCCTCATGGGGGTCCTCTACACCTGTTTGGTTTCCGGGGTCGCTGCCATGGGGACTGCCTGTGTTCTGGGTGGGTGGGGCCCTACATTGTGGCTGATGTCAGCAGTGTGGGTCCTGGTCGGCCCGGCGACCGGATGGTTCCTGTGGCGGCGACCTCTGTGATTGTGAGTCGGGGTGATCTCTACGTGGACTGATCCCCAAGATATCATTTTCCTCACCTTGTTCATAATGTTGAAAGTCTATTTAGAAAGGGGGTGGGGGTGGGGGTGGGGGTGAGGCTATGAGTACTGAGTGTGTGTGTGTGTGCGTGAGAGAGAGAAAGCAGATGACTGGGTGCTCATGCTTTTTTTTTTCCTGTAACCTTGGGTATGTTTTAGCTTTTCAGTTGTCTTTGTTCTTTCTTGTTGTTGTTTTAATTATTGTCTTTATTATGTAAAGCACTTTGTGTTACTTCGGTATAAAAAGGGCTTAATGAATAAATTTGATTTGATTTGTAAACTGGCAAGCCACTTCTGTGAGGATAGAGTTAGTCAGGAGTCGTATCAAGTAACATCAGACTTTACATTTCAAGTGCAGATGAAAGTAATTGTTACCACCACCTATTAACAGAAAATGAGTAAATGACTGTCAGGGGAAACTGGGGGGTATATGTCAAGAAAAAAAAAGGAAAAAGATTTATACTGCTTTTGCTGCAAGCTCTTCTTAAAATAAATAAATAAATAATCTATAATGTATTCAGTGATATGGAGTTATTGATTGAAAGAAATGTGTCTGTATTGCCCTATTGTGGTTTATGTATGTGTGTGTGGGCGAGTGTGTGTGTATGTGTGTGTGTGAGAGAGAGAGAGTTGGCTTGCATGGTGTAGCTTCCATTTGTTCATTTTGGATGGCTCATCACAATTCTCTGTTTTTTTTTTTTGGTGTATTTTGAAGCATAATTTGCTCCTTTTGGATGATATAGATTATCTGTAGGGGTAGTTAAGTATAATGGCTGAAGAGGCTTAAGTGAACAGATCATTTACTGGGTGGTATTAGTGTTGATGAGGCCTTGCAGTGAGATCTGTCCAAATTTTTTAGTTTATGTACTCACATGCTTTGTTTTCCCTTTCATTTCACCTTTTCTGTTTCTTTTCAAGGTCTGAAGACTTAACTGGAACTCCAGAGAGCAGAGGGGCTCCTGCTCACTTCAGATGGGTTCCTAGAGGAAAACCCTTTTTAAGGAGGGGGGTGTTACGCCCTTCTGCATCTTCACTGGCTTTGTAAGAGTCAGAGTGCCTACTTCTGATTGCTTCATCGGCTGTACCAATGAAGGTGTGGAGAAAGGATGCCCAGCGTGACATGCAAATGGTGCTCATCTTTTCTGCTCCTGCTTGCTGATTGTTGGCACTTCTAAAACTCAGTTTTTAATAAAAAGAAACCTTTAACTTTCATATTCCCGTGTTCAGTCTCCATTTTATGTTGCAGCTCCAATGAGCTGGGTGGCAAGACCGGTCTCAGCTGCAGACAGACACCTTAAAGGCTGTTCCTTGCACTGCTTTCTTATTGATATTCATACTTGTCAGATTAATTACACTATAGATAAAATCTAAAATCTTGTAGACTACTTTATAAAAGGAGTCATATTACACCACTTTAAAAAAAAAGCTGACACAATTACCTGATATCTTAATGTAATGCTTGTAGCATGCTCTGATGAAAATACAGTCCAGAACTACAGAGCAACAACGATCTTTTAAAACCCTTTTTTGTTCCCAAGTGCAGACTGTAGGCAGGAGGGATGCAAGTGAGATAAATTCAGTGCCTTCATACTTTATTAATCCCTGAAGGGAAATTCCCATCAACTGTATATTCAGGACATGTGACCCACAGATTTGTACAGACAGCTTTTGAAGTCCATTTTTAATCGAACCACACATGTTGTGAGAGGCAAAACCAGCAGTGCTGAGAATCCGGCTGGAACACGCTCACCGAAATAGCTGTTTTATTTTGGCTGGCTTAGCTTCTGCTAGCCCAAGTGTCGCTACTGGAATGTGGTCCAGAATAAAACAAGAACTGGTGTACCTCAGTACAGCAGGTCCCACGGCAAAGCTCCATGGCTGAGCTTGGCGTGACTGGAGGCCCGCTGGAGGCCCGCTGGAAGCCCGCTGACAGCCACCGCAGAAGCTGGGGCCAGCTGTGCAGCTCCACAGAGGAGGAAGAGGGCTCCACATGGAGGGGCTGGTCTGGATGACTGACTGCAGGTCCCAGCATAACTCCGCTTGGAAGAGTCCTGAAATGATAATCTGTCATTGCATGGACTTTCATCCAGCATGGTGCAGGCATCCGAGCCCTCATGGACAATCATTTCAGGAGTCGTACGAGTTGAATTATGCTGGGACCTACAGTCAAACTTCCGGGCCACCAGCGTTGTCACCAGGAGCCCCCAGTCTCAAATGTTGAGTCAGTGCTGACATGTCATTTCTGTGGTTAGCACAGCTAATCATAGCTAAGCTTCACCCTCAGATCCTTCCAGACCAACCACAGCCAGTCACAGTGGTCTGTGCTATCAATAAAACACACAAGCACAAAAATGTTCTCCTTAAGAATATGATCGGTTTTGATTAACAGCTCAGAAGCAATTACTCGCTGTCATAGCCAAAGGCAGAGCCAATGGCTAGCTGTCAATCAAAGATGTAAAATGACATTCGGCAATCTATTGAGTCAGCTTTATCGCTTCATATAATTTCTAATGATGTGGTACAATAAAATTCACCCCCCACAGAGTTGTCTTGGATGTTAAATCTAACAATAGAGACCAGCTGGCCATCTTAACATGGGAGTCAATGGGGATTTACTCTGTTTTGGAGCCAGCACTTAGTGGTTAGTATTGGAACTACAGCACTTCCTGGTAGAGCTTCACAACTACAACAACAACAAAACACCTAGTAATAATAATAATAAAAATTCAATAATAATGAATCAAGCAGTCCAAAACAGATGAGGCTGGAAAATGAATAACAAACACTGAGATATATAAAAGGTTCACAAAGTAAGGGAACCGGTGATGGCAAACACAGACAAGGATCAGGCAGTAATCAAGGGAACCTGGTATTATATAAACTGAATGAAGTCATTGCTAATACAAAGCAAGTGGTTCATCTATTTTTTTACTCAACTTAACTTCATTAATGATCACCAATTGTCCAATCAGTGTCTGTGGCTCGATAAGATTGCTAGGACTCAACTGACTTTAACAGCTGAAGACCTTGCACACCAAGCATCTCCAGCTAAATTTATGACAAACTCAGGCTAGTTGGATGTGCTTTGAGTAATGCATTTTCTTTTTTTTTTGGCATAGTCCCTGGAGAAAAATCTCCTGACTGACATGAAACCTTAATCAGAGGGTCCTTGATAAATTTGCCAACTTGAAAGAAAGTCAGTTAGTTTTTATTCAAGTAGGCTAGTAGCAGTTTTTCCAAACCTGGTTACATGCCCTTGTTCAAGGATTTAATATTGTGCTCCTTCTAGTTTGTGCAACATTAAAAAAATTAAGCAGGTATAAGGATAACAAGATTTTTTTTTCCTGACTGCTATACATTTAGACTGAGCTCCACCCCTGGTGCCATAATTTGTCAAAACCATTAAAATCAGATATACAGTATATCCACAGATTTATAAACATAAACACATACACACATGTGCACATTAATACACATGTGTAATACTCATGTCCATCTATATACACATACAGGGGTTGAGATTTGAACCAGGAACCTTCTTGCTGCAAGGGAACAGTGCTGACCACCAAGCCACCATGCTGCCCTGATAATGTTAATAATGTCAACAATAGTATTAATGGTTATAATGTTAAAAGTAGTAATACCAGAGGTAATTATACAAATGAGAAGAGAGAAGAAAATAAATAAGAAGCGGGGGGCAGAGACACAGACCAACAACCCAGGCCCAGCAGGACCCCCCCCTTAGAGACTCATCCAGCAGAGATGGGTTTAACTCCCCCAACCTCATCCAATTTTTATATTTGTTTGTATGAACTAAGAGAATTAAAATAGTAAGGTGTTTAGTCCCATTAATCCTATTCTCTTTGTTTGTGTGTGTTTTGGTGTGTGTGTCCTGGCTGAAGGCATTAAAACAGGGGTGGCCAAAGTCTGTCCTCGAGGGCCGCTGTCCTGCAGGTTTTAGATGTTTCCCTCCTTCTTTACACCCTGATACAAGTGACTGTCATTAACAGACACATGCTGGCCTTGATGACAAGATGATGATGGTCATTAATTAGGATCAGGTGTGTTAAAGCAGGGAAACATGCAAAACCTGCAGGACACTGACCCTCGAGGACCGAGACTGGCCACCCCTGCATTAAAAGAAGATGTGATGGCTGCATCGCTCAATTTAACACCATGTTGCTGCTAGAATATGACTTTTGAAATTCCAAACACAATGAATGCAATTTTCCTTGTTATGTGTTTAACATCTCCTCTTTTCATGAAAGGCTAAAGTTGTGCTGTTGTTGGGATTGAAGACAGACTGCTGTCCTCTTTCTAACTGAAAACTCAGAAAACGAGTGTCCGATCATTGCCAGTATATCAGAAAGATGAGTGATGTGTTCAGTGTTCCACATTCATTTCTGATCTTTTTTGAGTGTGCCATCTGGTACCTTTCAGTATACTTCATGACAGCAAAATTGGCAGTGTCAATGCACTGATGCACTCAAATAGTAAGTTCAAAAGTATGCGATTTGGTATGTACCCTCAGCCTCTCTGGTTGACAGCATCAAATTCAAAATGAGCACTGCTCCCCCAAACAAAAGCATTCGGCTTTCCATTGTCTATGGGGCTCCTTTTGGTGGCAGTTGAAAAGGGTACCAAAACAATCAATTCATACCACTTCACTTTTTGGCACCCTTTTATAGCGATACCGTGACCAGCGACATGAAACTCTAAGGATGCAGCTGGGAACGCTGTATTATGTTGATTGGTTGATAAAGGTGATCATCAAACCTTTTGCAACATAGTGAAAAACACAAGATGAAATGGAAACAAACACACCGTTGCTTAGCAAAGGCTCAACATTGCTTGTTTTCCTACAGCAATGGCAATGGGGCAGCAGTTATCTTTGATCAACCCAGGAGGTACACACAGTCCAGTTGATCACTGAAGAGTGAGCTGCAAATTGTCCTTAATGGTGTGGTGAGGAGCAAGAAAGTATTCACACAGGTCAATGAAAGAACAGCTGCTGAGGGGTTCAAGAAGACACTTCAGAAGGATCAAATGTTAGAAGCCATGGAGCAAAAATAGAATTTTTAAGATTCACAACATCCAGAGTGGTGCAAACAGAGAAAAACTTTAGTTTGATCATCTGATTTAAAGAATACCATCTACTGGCTTACACCAGGAGGAGAGAGAGCACAAGTGATACAACCAACTGTCTGCTGGAGCAAATGATGGAGTCAGTGAGTAAGCTTTTGTCACTGAAGTGTTGGTGACCTTGCTTAACTTGTTACTCAGTCTGTGGTACTATTTATTTTATTTCTCTCTACTCTACTGTCCACAGTCAGCAACAGGTTCCTAAAGTCTCTTGATTCATTCAGCATTAAATAAAACACTGAAAAAAACACCAATGAAAACTAAAGTTTGGCCCCCTTGGTTGTGAGACACCGACGGCAGTGCTGGCCTCAGTTTACCCGTCATTGCTGGAGTTTGCAATCTTACTGCAGCTAAAGGTGGGACAGCGGGACAGACACACCGACCAGCCTGGCTTCAGATGGTGGAGACAGAATTAACTGGAAGTATGATGGTGCTAGCTGATGAAGCTTAGACTGGCTAGCTAGCTGATGAAGCTTAGAGCCACCTGTCTTACACACCTGGCAGTGAAAACACAAACCTAGTCGCGGCAGGCAAACAGTTTCCAAACCATACTGTACTGACCCCAAGTGAGCTGTCACAGCAAATGAAAACGCAGCTTCAGACACGGTCATGGGTAAGGAACGTATTCCTAGGAGGAATATTTCCCATGAGGGAGCTCCATATATCCCAACATGCT
This sequence comes from Hirundichthys speculiger, assembly GCA_018398805.1. Lineage (NCBI taxonomy): Eukaryota > Metazoa > Chordata > Actinopteri > Beloniformes > Exocoetidae > Hirundichthys > Hirundichthys speculiger. The sequence goes on from JAGFBZ010000895.1 coordinate 2,102,592, forward strand.
ATTCAATGATGTATTCAAATGCGCTATTATTTCCTATTGCAATGATTACATGCATAGATTCACATGTATGGTATAATGTTTGTTTGTTTGTTTTAAATAAATGAACAGAGATACCCTAATATTTCTGTGCTCTGACAAGTGCATGGTGGACACATATTCAGTGTTTCTGCCAAAAAGCTCAACAGACTGTATAACAGTACTAAGTTAATTAAAACGAATTTATTATTGAGTGAGAATTGCTGTTCTGGGAAAATTCTGACCTTGGAACTTATAAAATCCTTGTTACAACCATGTGTGCAACAGCTTAAGAAATATAGCCACCATACAATGTACTGCCAGGTTTATTTTTAATCCCACAGGCAGACATCAATAACTTGACTCTTTCTGTTTTGTAATGTACTGATTTAGAACTGACTGCCTCTTAGTTACATGCCAGTGTAGTAGAAAAATATTGAAAAGCTGTGTGATGGTCTTTTTTTTTATTCAACAAACAGTTAACATGGCTTTTCTTTTTTTCCAGGAAAATTATTTGGCTGCGACTGTGTCACATAAATCCTCCGATCTGACTCTCAGCTTGAGGAAACGGCCCTGCGAGAGCAGCTTGCCTTATAAAGCACAGCTTAATTTGCCTGGATGGAATCTCTCGTCCCTGTTGGTCCATTTACTGCTGTTACAAATCAGAGCTCCTCTCTGCGTGTCAATATGAGTGTACCAGTGGTGACTCTTCAGAGTGACACTCCGAATGAGGCAGGTTATTAAATAAATGAATGAGGTCCAGGCAGCACCCTGAATTCTAAGAAGTGATCATTGTTGAAGATGAGAAGAACAAGGTGAATTTGAGTTCTGGAGAAAACTCAGGTCTGAAACACATGTTGCTGTATTCTTTGATCTAGCTTGCCAGTGGAGGAGAGCTGTAGAAGACAGGCAAGGCTGACAGTGATCAAAGTCAATGCTAAGATACCTGTGCTTTTAATATTTCATGGAGAAGCACTGGATTACTAAAATATGTCATCATAAAATATCAGCCTTTTTTTTGATGGATATTTATTGAACAGGCATCATCTCGCACAAGTGTGGATTTCTTAAATCTTTGAAACCACCACACACGCACACATTTTAAGAGAGGATGATATGAAATCCAGAATATTACTCCAAAGTGATGCAATGAACTCTATGATCAGTTACGCTTCAGCATGGTAAACACTCCAACTCAGTGTTTTATTTATTGCTGCTGTTTCACCTAACCAGACAAAGCAGCAGTGACAGATGTACAGAGCAAAATGCTGAGCGCTTGGATCAGAGGAAATCTGACACAATGACAAGGTAGAAAGATAAGATGGTTCTACACTGTGCTGCAAATGGTGATGCATTGTCAGTGTTTTATGCAGAATCAACACTTTGATGGGCAAAATCCAAATTCAATGAAAGGCCTGAGATACAAAAACAGTCTAATGCTCAAGTAGCTCAACGCTGTCATGAAAAAGCTAATGAGACCATATAGTCATTTCGAAAACATTTAACAAAATAATCCAATTTGAGCTGATTCATCTCCTTCTGGACTCCTTGGAATTCTTTGTGACACTGAACATCGCCTCCTGCTGGCTGTTAGGAGGATTAGAGGTCAAAGGTACCTCCTCTTTATGACGCTTTGTTAGACTCAGAGGCTAAATCTATTTTTTTATAAGCTGTTTTTGTGTAGCACTGTCTAAATGACTAATACTGCTTACACATATTTCCTTTAACTTTTGTAAAGTTTGTTATAGTCTTTTATCAGGCTTGTCAAAAAAAAAAAAAAAAAGAAAATCTATAAGTGTACTGGCCTGAATCAGAGTCCGATCGTGTTCATGCAGCAGACGGTTCAACTGTTCCTCTCCTGAACCCTGCAGATCACAAACATTTTCAAATCCTGTGTCTGCAGACTATCCACCAGCTTCCAGAGCCTGCAGACCACCCACTAGTTCCTGCATCTGCAGATCATCTGTCAGCGATTGGTTCTGCAGTAGTGACATCAGTCATGACGTTGGCTGATGTCCCGTGTCAGCCCTAATCCTGCCTGCTCCTGCCACGCCGGCCCCAGCGCTAGCAGGTGTCCTAGCCTCCCTGTAGCCAGCTACTATTCCACATGCATCTAGCACGAGGAGGCTGCAAATGTCCCGCCAGTTCCTGTCACAGAGTCTGTAAACAAACCACCAGTTGCTTTCATGGAGTCTACAGACAACATGACAGTTCCTGCCATGGAGTTTATGCTTAGATTTGTTCAATGCCACAGCCTCATCTTCCCTACTGCTTTCTTTCCTGCCAGCATACTCCAGTTTGGTCTTTTGTTTTGCGAGCTCCTTATCAGCTCTTGCCTTGTCTGGACTGTTTTGAACACCCCGCTACATCAGTTTTATTGTTTTATTTTAGCTTTTTTTTTCTTAATAAAATGCATAATTTCCTTTACCTGCTTACCACCACCTGCAACGTTCGCTCTGCTGCTTGCCAGTCTTGAAACTGATGGGTTAAAATTGAAACCACCGGTGTACGAGGCCTCTGAACTAATTTCATGGCAGGTTGTACTCTTGGAAGTACTGGCTGCCAAGTCATTTCCCTCCACTTTGTTCACCTAAGCTGCAGTGCATTGAATGGCTAATACTTGTAATGTTCAGATTTGATCTGGCCCAGTAGACATGAGGTTGGATTAGTTTTGTACTATAAAGGTTTTCCTGACAGGACCTGTCTTCATCTAAATATGACAGTCTTGACTAGGGTAGATTTAGTAAGAGAAACAAAACAAAACCCAAAAAAAAGCAAATCGATAGAGTTCATTGCTTTACATAGGTCGAAACAAAAGCCATATATCAATTTTGATGCTTTTTACCCAATGAAGAGTTGGATTCTGACTCAAAGTTGTTAGTGATATAAAGACTGTCAACAAAACAACATTTGATTAATTTGTGAAGTTTGGTTCTTTTTCTTTAATCTGTAAAGCAGTGTGGTTAAGCTTGGAATTTTTGAAATGTGCTACACTGAAATATTTTTGCAGTGTATATAATATCACTAGCAATTAACTGTCAAATGTTCCTCTTTTGACACAAAAACAAAGGTTATACATCTGACTTTCAGGTGTTTTAAATGCAGATCACAGTTTCCTTAATTGAATTTCACCACTTGAAGCACCTGAGATTTAACTTTCTCTGTGAGGCAATGAAATCTAATTTTACAGCACCCATACCTCGTCATAAATTCAGATGTAACTTGCCATTTGAATGTCTTATAGGTCATTTTAATACATGATTCAGTGTGTCAGCTATTACACAAAAACATTCTGAAAACATTTAAAGAGGATTTTGGCATCCTATATTAACCTCTGAATATTTATAGAACGATTAGTCATAAATATCCTGCACATATAATAGTCATATTGCCACACATGGTATTCCTTCATTAATTTTTTACCTTCCTCCCTGATTTATGGAGGTATGATGATGAAGCTCACCAAAGGCCAACAGAGGAACATGGTCAAGTCCAAATTGACATGATGTCACTTGTCGCTGCTTTAATCTGCCCATTGTCTTAATGACACCATCAGAGGACCTTAATGACCTGGATCATGGATCAGACGTCACCTGCTGCACTGTATTAATCTGAACAGGCCCCACACTGAGAGGGTTTTTTTTCTTTTTTTTTTTAACTTTGCCTGTCAGCGTCTGATAAACCCATGCATGTCATCCATCCTTCTAAGCTAAAGAGAGGAGAAGAATGAAGAGACAGAAGCAACAGAAGAATCTTGCAATTCACCTCTTCCTACTCTGTTTTCCTCCTCCGCTCCATCTAGGTGCCTGCATTTGTTCATTTTGTCTTTATTTCTCATTTCTCTCCCTGCTTAGCATCGCCTCAGCTTCTCCCTCACCCACCCACTACATTTTCTTTTTTTTTTTTTTTTTTTCCTGCTCCACATGGAGGGCCTAATATTTTCCCGTGGGGCGCCCACTTCTCTCAAAAGGTGATGAATGGCTCTGGTTTCTGTATTGATTTCCAAACTGAAACAATTTAGGGACAAAACAAGTAGCAGTTTATCATATTGATTTTCTTCTGAATTCAGTTTCTCGCTATAAGGTGACATTGTGCATGAATGAATACATGAGTGAAAATGTGGATAAATGCTCATGGCTTCCTTGTTGAGCAGTGACTGAGATTTAAGGCCAGTTCTACATACGCCTGCATGACTGAGTCTTCTCAAAGTGGCTTAAGGGAGAAGTCGGTGTGGCATTTGGAATCTGTACAAAAACAGGTTGACAAATCAGGAGTGATAACCTCCTTGACGACATGTCGATGATGTAGTGTCCATGTATTTTAGTCACGTCAAACAGATAACAGAATCTGTCGATTAGCATTTTACACAATGCAGCCCAGATCAAACAGTCATGATAGACTTCATTCAGAATGGTTCACTGCAAATTATTTGGTTCTTACCAAGAAAAAAAACTTACATTTAGAAGCATTAGATATTTTTTCTTGTTTTAATAATTAGTTTCTTATTTTAAGTCTCAGTATAATCTTATATCAAGTAAAACTTTACTTTTTTGTCTCAAACAGGCAGGGAATCCTAAAATGAGACAGTTAACACTTAAAATAAGATGCATTATGTTTTTCCTCCTCCTCATCTCCTCTCCTCATCAAAATAAATCTTGTTTTAAGATTCAATAACAAATTATACCTTTCTTAAATCTATAAACAAATGTTTCTTAATTTAAGAAATCTTACCAAGTGAAATTATCTTGCTGCATGGAGACAGATTTTTCACTTGTTTTGAGTACCTTTTTTCCTTAGTTGTAGTGTTTTTATCTTGTTTGAAGACCCCCCCCCCCCCCCTTTTTTTTTTTTTTTTTGCAGTGTTGAGCTAAGGATGTAATCAATGTTAAGTTTCATGCGGAGACCAGAGGCTCTGTGATCACATTATACAGACAAACTTTCCCTGTTTTCTTTTGATGGAGTCAAGTGTCAAGATCGTCTTTTAATACCAGATTGGATTTGATTACAATCTGCTGACGCTGCTGCCTGCGACACACCTGAAAAAGCATGTAGCTCTGCCCTGAATGCATTAGTGCTGACAGTGGAGTCACAGGCGAGTGGACGTGCCCTTGGCCACAGTGATCTTAGTCTCGCCCTGAACAGTGACCGGCAGTAACAGCACAGCTGAGGGCGGATACTGCTTGAGAATATAACAGCCAATTAGAAAAAACTTCAAATAAACAAACAAGAGAACAACAGTGGAGACACAAGGAATGACAGCTTGGTATAGCTAGCACATTATCTGCTTAACCTTATGTCCTTTCCTCATGCTGGTTCCTTCTCTCCAGCTGGTTGAATTAGTTTGACTCCAAGGATGCCTGAAGTAGAAATTGCTTTTGCAAGAAACACCAGGGGAGACAAAAGCAGGTGGCACAGACATTCAGATAGACATGCAACCTAGGAACATTGAGTTTTATATGAAATAATGCCAATGGCAGGCATTACCAGTCTCATGACCACATCACTGAGACACTTAATAGAAATTGCTAAAATAATAGCTCTAACTGTTGAAAATCATTTCTGGTCCATTCAGCTGCATTCAAGTTTATAATTTTGCAGTTGGATAAAATAAACATGAACCCATATTCATCAAATAAAAAAAAAAAAAAAAGAAAATGTGTTAAATAAAGATCAAAAACAGACAGTGCTAGAAGAAATGCAGTTTTTCTGTAAGCTTTGCTTTATATAAAACATAACATTTCTATAACAGAATTTTTGCATCAAAGAGTATTTGTTAGACCCATGGCAATGAAATGAATCTCAAGTCATCATAATGACTGTAATAATACCTTGTCATTGAGCAGCTCTCGGTGTGATGACAAACACTTCAGTCATTGCTATGACTAATGGAAACATCATTTTTGTTCTGTGTACAAAAGGTACAGCAGTGGTGAGGATGAGTGGCGCTGCTACACTTTCTTTCCTTTCCATGATGCAACACATCATCACTCATTATTATGAGATCGCAGAGAATTTATCCACACGGATATTGAAAAATAAAAAAACATTTTTGCAGCACATGCGATGCGATCAGACAGTTTAATAATCATATCTTGGGGGTTGAGGTCTAAAATATGGTGAACCTTCCTGCAACTTCCACTTTGTTTTTAGGTATTTATTTTCCCCAGAGAATTAATTGTGAAGCCCAGTCCTTCTCAAATAGAGGGGCAGGAGTGCTTTAGAGTAATGCACATAGTTGTTACTCATACATATTGACATACCTTTCCTCAATACCTATCTTCTTTTATCCCATTCTGTTGTTTGCTGGTAATGTTTGGCTATTTACACCAATATAAAACTAAAACCGTGAGGGCTGTATAGTTCCAATCCCGTCACCTAATTTCTCTTTTGGAATGTTTCTCTCTTCAGCAGAGGCCTTTCTCTACTGTCACTTTAGCGTTTCATTCGAAGAGTCCTGCAGGGACAAATCCATAATGGAAGTCAGAAATCAGTGCTGTTACCTTTTCCATCTATCTTTTTTCTTTTTTGAGTTTTACTTTTTCTTTTTTGTGTGTATGTGTGCAGGGTGCAACATTATTGCTTTACTCTCTCTGCAAACGCTTTTCCAGAGCAAATTATAGTTATACACTAAAATCAGATCATACACCCAGCTGCACACACACCATGCAGCAACAAAGTGATCTACCACTGAGGGATGCACAAAGCACTGGGAAATGTACTGAACTAGACGTACCTATATAAGATGCTAACTGAAAAGGAGGTCCACAGAAATACAGATCATAAAACCAAATAACTGCACAACTTGAGAGCAGTGAGCATTAGAGAGCAAAGTCTGTAGCTCAAAGGAGTCATAATACATCTTTCTTTTTCCTATTTTTCACAAGATAACACAATTCCCTGAGTTGTTGATGAAAGGTCTGTGATGTGCTTTGGTCAGATATTCTTTTTCAGTCGTGTTTCTTTCCACCTCTGTTCAAAACAACTGGTTTTATGGGTGGAGAGAAGAACTCTCCCGCCAATCTCGAAGTAGGATTGTTAGCTTTGCATGACCAGAAAATCATAAATTTATACACAAATTACTCTCAGAAGTAACCACTTGACAGAGCATACAGTACCTATCCTGAGAGCTCACATCACCAAAACTGAGTTCATGACAGTGTTATCACAGCAAAACAAGCTCAAATCTTCAACCCTCCACTACTGTGCTTCATAGTTGGCCTGTCCACAACACGCCTCACAACATAGTTCTCCAACTGCAATAGTTTAAATTTAATACATTTAAAAAGACAAAAGTCAGGACATTAGAGTATGTGTGCCATATTTGTATGAGGGATACATGTGCAAGTGCAAAAGCCAAAATGATGTCATGTCCAATGTCTGCCTGCAAGTGAGGAGGAGAGAAAGGCTCTCTTGACAGGAACCTGCAGGTGTAACTTATATCCAGCTGAGCACAGCCTGCCCAGCTGTGCTGCATCTGTGACAAGAACTCAGCTCCACCCATACTTCCTGAATTACAGCAAAACACACAAAACACACACAGCCAACAGCAGGCAAGAAATAGCCCAGCCCCTTGGCCGTCAAAGTATGAGATGTTTGCAGCAATATGCTGTCTGTGGTTTTTGTGTTGTGTATTATTGTTTAAAAAATAAAAAAAAAAAAAAAGATTTATATGTCTAACATGTCCAAAGGACGTTTTGGAAGTCTTGTTGTGCTGTAATGTACATAAGAAATGACATGCAGCTCAGTTTCTCTGAGGCTGATCTCGGAGTGAACTTTCAGGGATCTCCAGTCCTGGGAAGACCTGCAACTGTCTTTTTTTAACTTTTTTTTTTTTTTTTCTCTCTTACTATCATGATGGGCTCCAAACAGTTTGTAAAAGACCTTATACAGTCTTCAGATTTATGGGCACCAACAACTGCTTTTCTAAAATCGCCGTTGATGTCTTTCTTCCGTGACATGGTGTTAACACACCTGAATGTTCCTGACCAGAAAACTACAAAAACCTTGACAGAGGTGATCCCATTTGCTGATTATCACTTAATGAAGTGCATTTAATTAGCAGCATGGGGCTGTTAGTTAATTCATGAGGAAGTTGCCTTTTTTAGTTTTTCACAGGCTGCTCCTGCTTGATAGAATAGTTTCTGTTATCCTGCACCTTTAAGACCTGCTACAGATCAGATGACTTCTTTTGTGATGTCCTGATATGTATAATCTTTACACTAAAACTAAATGTTTCTTATTTTCACCTGGCTGTATAGAACAAAGGTCTTAGGCATATATAAGTACAAAGAGATTAATAAACCTCTGTTGTAGTATGGTTGATTTAATCTTTATGATGCATGTTTCATAAATTATAAGTCATTACAGAGATGCAAAAGGTTTCAACTCACCAAAGTTGCTGTAATAGATAGGAAACTAAACATATCCGAGTTCTTTCATTAATTGCCTTTTATCTTTATTTTTCCTTGCTGGCATCTCATACAAGAATAATACATCTCCAATAACCTCTGGGGACTGAACTTTTCTCCAAAATACCACAAAATGAATGTGTTCAGTGAGATGTCTTTTATCATTTCTCCAAAAAAAATCCCTTCCATTGTCTGGGAAGCAGCTTTCTAAAATATTTCTTCTGAGAGCTCGCAGAGCCAGAATTACAGACAGTCCACATAGAACATCCAACATAGGTGCAAATGAGGAGCGGGCCAAATAAGATAACAAGACAGAACAAATTGGGTGAAAATCTGACAATGAACAGAGGAAATTAGGCAGTATATGCACAGTAAGGTAATAAAAGAATGGACTACAGGCATTGACTAATGCAAACTCTATACAGTATCTAATACACCTTTTGAACTGCCTTGGAGCAGCTGCTGGTGCTGGGCTGGTGCTAAAACCACTTCAAAGCCAGTTCAGCATTAAAGCATTTTAAGAACCTGCTTACCTTACCACTTTTCACACAGCCCCTATAAAGCCATGTCACAGAACACAGATCACAATGTTTGTCTTGTTTTCCCTCAAATCCAGTATCTTAACATTCCCTCTCTGTTTTTATAGAGGTTGTCATAAACAACATTTGGCATCTGTGAATACTCGTTGCTATTCCAACAGGCTTTTCCAAAAGCTGACCGGTATTTATGAACGCCACTACAAAACAGGATTTATTTCCGCTGTTTTGAACAGGACTCGCAAACACCAGCTGGTGACACTGAAACCCCCAACAATCATTATTAATGAGGACGTAAACATTGTTTTTTATTACATCTTAAAACACACATTGGAAATGCAGTGTAATAGAGCTCATTGGGCAACATTCACTAACACTGACTAAATGTTATTCTTCCTCTGAAGCATTGAATTCAGGTTTTTGTTCTGCTGCTTTGAGTCAAGCAGCCTGTTTGAGTCAAAGATGGAGACCAGGGTGGCTCTATTTGTTTGAAAAAAAAAAAAAAGTGATCAAGATGCACTTCAATCAATGACCATCTTACAAGGAGACAATCTCCTCCATGAATAACTGCTGCTGGATTTTGGTGTAATTTCTTTGCTGGTAGGCTTTGTTAAGCCTACGATCTTAACACAGCACACAGGTTAACCCTGGTTCAACTGGTAACTGGTTTGGGGGTCTGCACCAGTAGAGTTTTGGGGCCAGAGTATCACTGGTCTTTCCTTGTGGCTGACTGTCAATAAAAAAAATCGAATAAGAACTAGTTCTATGTTATGCACTGACTCTGAGTTTGCACTGGACTTTGTGTCAGTCATGATAACAGCTGATCAAATTCTCTAAATGATATTGAGCTTTCATCCTTCCTTTACTGGAAATCCTGCAGAGCGTTCTTGTGAAAAGCAATTCAATACAAAGCTTCATTATTAGTAACTGTAATGCATTTAAATGATTCTGAGGACATGAGGATGATTGTGAGCAGCAGCATAAGCAGACAACCATCTTTCTTTAAACTCGTGAAATTTTTTCAGCAAGGTCAAGGAAAAGCGCTTCAAAAAGACCATAGAAAGGTTTATTTCTTTCTTCCTTGTTTCTCTTCTTTGTTTCTTTCTTTTTTTAAGTGGAATTCCAAGGAAACCATTTCAAAATAAAAAGAGGAACAATAATAATTTCCCCATCCCACGACAGAGCCACGCCCAGCAAAATTCATGGCAAAAACAAAATAAAAAAAAAAGAAAAACAGTGATATTTGTCAGTTATATGTTAAAGTTTTGGAGGGCTAGAGCAGTGCTTCTTAATTATTTTCTGCTGCGTCCCCCTTATAAGAAGAAAACATTTTGTGCCCCCCCCCCCCCCCCCCAACCGTCCACCGCCACTATAAATATTCTAATTTGTCTATAAATTTGTTATAAGTACATCTCTGCATAACACTGTATCCCTATTAACATTAAGGGAAACACAAAAGAAAGAAATATACATCAATGTATAAGAAATAATAATTTTATTAAAATTGTTTTTTAGTCTGTAAAGATATAAAGTACATTAATCCCACCGTAGTCACAGTGAAGCCAAGCGCGACATCAGTATCGTCATATTTCCACGTCTTAACTTTCTGGTGACTTTTGTTTGTCTCATTATCTCCGTTTCTCCCCACCTTTCTTTTCATCCCTGTTAAGTATTTTTCCTGCTCTGTGCTGTGTGCGCACACGTCTGTGCAAAAGCAAACAAACAAAAAAAAAGGACACAATATAGCTAATACTTTCTGCGCCCACTGCGACAATGAGAGTGCGGCTGCTGCCTACTGTAGTATATGTGCAATTAAACTGCTCTAAAGCACGGAAAAAAAAATGCATGTCATATTTTGGGCCAGTGATGGAGTTTGATGGGTTGTGTGGTGAAACCAGGGCAACCTTCAGAAGAGCACCTGCAGCTGTGCCCACAGGCTGCTGTCAGGCTTCTGCTGGCCTATGCTGACCTCCCAACGCCTGCCAGCACCTACTCACATCAATATCTTGCAGCCATTGCAACTTTGTAAGTCAAAAGTCCAAGTGCATTTTATTGTCATCAAGAAATCAAATGAGATGTATGAAACTACGTGAAGTACAACACTAAATATTGCTGTACAGCTGCATTTCGTACAGCAGCATCATTCATTGAACAGTGAGTGATGTTTTTTAAGCAAAGGCTCACTGAATGATTCACTTGCAGGAGAAGATTATTTTTCTCAAAGGCGCTGGATGTCATTGATGTCATTTGGTATGCATTTTAGACCAACTATAAGGTAGAAATGACTACATGAACAGACTGCATGCTCTAACCGCAGTTATAAAAAGAACCTTGAGGGGAAAAAGTTGCTAAAATGCTTTTTGCTGCAAAGGAACAAATGACAGGCACGAAACAAAATTACAGCTTCACTGATTGATTGGTTAATGACTGTTATTATGTTCAAATATGCCAAATAGATGAAAAAAGCTGCACGTAAATCAGGCCACAGAGGCTTCCCACTGCTTCCAGTACACATTCACTTTGTGTTTGTGAACTGAAATGTGTTGCACTCCTACCTGCCTAACTGGAAACACAGCGCATTTAGGACTCAGTTTGTCTGGAACAGGATTGACAAGCTTGTTTTGATCAAACTCAAGTGGTAAATGTGCTTTTTTTTTCTTCTTCTTTTTTTTTTTTTAACACTGATTGTGGTTGTAGCTTTTGTATGTAAGTGTCATGAAGTCTAACAATAATTAAAATAATTCCACATAATTCCATTGAGAAATAAAATGAAATGATACTCATCCCAAAATACAGTAAATGAAACATATCATGGCCTGACTAGTAAACATGGCAGGCGCAGTGATGAGTTGATTTTCTGTGCTCTCCATTTACTAACATTTTAAAATACAGTGCTCGCATATGGAATTTAATACATAAGGTTACTCTGGCAGAGCTGAAATACTGTAATCAATCAGCTATATTCATGTGTGCAAAGTACTTAATGTATAACCTTTCTGAAAACATTGCAGCTTCTTGTATTGACTGGCAACTTGAAATATCCTTTTATCTACGCTTTGATCTCTGACTCCTTATCTGAGATATTCACAGTTTCCAGAGGATGAATTATAATCTGTCCTCATCAGGACAAAGGTTTAACATCTGCATAAATGTTACAGTTAATTGATAAAAAAAATTACAATAACATTTGCTATTCACCTTAAAGCACATCGCTGCTCTCTTAGATTTTATATGAGCCTCTCTTTTTCCTTAAGGTTGGCAAAATTACTAATTCATACTCAATTAATCGTGTGCAATTAACTGCAATTAACTTGTGGGATTAAGGCCAGTACATTCAATATTCCTGTTCGTGGTTTCGAGAAGATGAACCATCCTTTAATTTGATCCTGTGTCATCCCAATGTTACATTTTATACTTTCTTCTTTTGAAGCAGACAAGTACGATATGTTGCTTATGCAGCCAGCTAGATATATAATGATCTCTGCCTAAGCTCTTGTGTCCAACTAGCTGCTTCACTGGTCTACTTAATGTCAGACCCACCAGTTGCAATCGATCACGACATGTCTGAGAGCTGTAAACAATGCTGCTCAGAGAAAAGACTTCTTTTCTTAGTTTTCACCCATGGCCACAAAGTTGCAGAAACACTTCTAGGGGTTTAGACAGCATTAAACTTTTTGATATCAGCAGTCTTGTGCACCAGCGTACTGGCGCTAGTACCCATCAAATGTATTTGCAGTAATTTGATTAGGTGCATACCTTCACATCGAAGTTGTTTTGATTCTGCCTCACATATACAGTACCTCAGGAAACATTTAAAGCTTCAGTCATGACTAATAGAAATTATAAACAAACGGGAAAATGGTGCATTATGTATTAAGAGACAATCACGAATCAGAATGTCTCCTTCTCAGTTTTTTATTCAGTTAAAAAGCAAGCAACTCATCGGTGTGTTTGAGGTTGGTACAGTATACATATCCATCACAATCCATGCGTGTCAGTCACAAATCAGTAGCCCCTGCTCCCACCTTTGTGCCTGCTCCCTGCAGGCAGCACATACATCCTCAAGCTGTCTGTGGCCGTGGGTCTGGGGTGCAGCACTGAGCTGCACAGAAACAATAGATTATTGTCACCGCCGCCGTCATATTAGAGCCAACTATGAAGAGAGCCTTCTGAAAAGGACAATAGCGTATGAATTGATTTATGAGGGTTCAGGGGCCATAATGTGCAGTAGTAACAAGGAACCAATGGGCTAGAAAAATGCTAACAGCAGCCCTTTATGTCCTGAGCCTTTGTCTCATCTCGAGTTTAATTAATTTCACTCCTTTTTGGGAGCTGGTGGAGTGGTGATGGAGAGGTGCACAAGTCTGCTTTCATGCAGTCGCTTCACTGCTGCAAACCTGTTCGAAATGACCCTGGTGAGAAGTGAGTATGAAAGATGCGATGATATTCTTTTGATCATAGCTCATTCTATAAGGACAGTATAGTATTCTAGTTTCTTAGAGAAAATGTAAAGATAACCAAGCCTACCATTAGACAATTTCAATTTTCAGTTCTTCCAGGTGCTAACACGAGCCACGGGAATAGAAAAGGCTGCTGCCGATGCCACTGACAGCTGCAGATTGTAAAACTGAAATATATTGCATCAGTTTGTTTCGCACAAGCTCCAGTCATCACATTAACCTTATTTAATTTGCTAATTGACGAGGCAAAGAAAGTGAAAATGAAAAACAAAAACTTTGCAAAGTATATAGAAAAATATATCAGTAAAAAACTTTGATGTATTGATTTACCTCGATATAGCTCATATAATGTACTGCAGGTTGCAGATATATCCTCATGCTCCTTCGTGGGTCAGCGGTGCAGAAACAATAGATTATTGAGACCTCTGTCTTTAGAAAAAATTAACTCTAATGTGCCTATATTTTCTCTGAATAATGTTATGCTGTCTACCATGTCACCATGTTTTTGTTACAGTTTTAGTGCAGTTCTTTTATTCATATCAAGATACTGATAAAACTCAACTGCAAAACTGCATTTCCATTAAGTCATGCCATGCAACCAAGTCGTGCTTTCTTTTCTCGTCTCAAGTCCTAGAAATAGTGGCAATGATTGTTTCTGCAATAGCTGTCATCATGTCTTTATCGAATTGTACACAACAAGCCCCTTATACACAGAGCCAGCCATATATGTGAGACTTCTTGGAGCTTATTGTCCACTATTTCATGGAGAAGTAGTTGTTCCGATGGTTTGAACAGCACTTGATGAGTTATGCAAGGCAGTAAATCTTCTTTTTCACCTGCTGCATCAAGCCCAAGGATGTCTGCTCCAACAGAAAAGCAATTGTGTCTTTTTTCTGTTATGTCATGTGATTTTTACTCCCAAAAAGGTTTTTTTCACCGCAGTTTTGTGAAGTATCCCTTTCATGAACTGCCACAGAAAACCATCTTTTGCTTTTGTAAAATTGACGTGGTTCCATTAGGTGTATTTTCTATTTGCAACTCTGATGTGGGCAGTATTTATAAAGCATTTCCATGAGCCGTACGCTATAACAGCAAATTCACAAAACTGGAAAAGATCTCAACAATGCGGAATTGTTTTGAAATAAAGACATCTTACAAAATAGAACTGGAAATGCAGTTAACTGGAGTGCAATAACCAGTCCAAGTTACAGGACACATTGTCAGTTTGAATGGGAATATATGGGACTGAAGCGTAACTGCAACACCATAATATAAATTATGGGAACCAACTGAAATAAGTGACAGTTCTGCCTTCTCTTTGCTGGCGCATCTGTAGCTTCTTCAACATGAGAGTCTCACACTCTGCAAATGAATATTCAACCAGGGCCTACACCGTAACTGATGTGTTGGCTTTGCATGTATGTGTTAGAGGGAATATGTTGTGCTCTATTCTGTATTAAAAGATGTCCGATATGTCAAATTGTTAGTGTTGTGTCTTTGAATGTTCAAGTCAAACGGGCCATGGTGTAACTTTATTGGTAACGACCAATCTTGGTCAACCGGTTACAGGGCACCCAAAGGGTCACATGGGTAAATTACTCTCATAAGGGTCGGATGCTATTTTTCACTTTATTTGCTAGTAGATGTCATTTCCAGGGGCATTAATTATTTTGTAACATCTTGGACATGTTTTGATCAAAATACAACAGCAGGTCTCTCAAAGACTCATGCATTGAGTGTGAGACTCAGGCTATTCTCACTTTTCACACACTCTCATGCCACATGTCCATGTTCGCTTGCAGTGACAAACAAATTCCAAAACTCACGATGTTGAAGTGCAAAAAGAGGAGACTTTTCAGTCACAATTTCAGACTGAGTTTTGGGGGCTGAAGTAAGCCTCTCCACTCCAGCCTTCTGTCCTGCAGTCTGCCTCTTTTGAAATCAGAGAGCAGCTCTGAGCGACCACGCAAACATAAATTTGCACTGAAATGACACTAAATAACCATTTAAGCATGTTATTACTGCATGAAAGAGCGTATAGTGCAACGCTATAGATCACAAACTAGAACTTACATCGAACTAAACTCACACTGCTATACACCAAACTGAAAAATACTTAAGTAGTAATGTTATTCCAAATCACTTCCATTTCCCTTGTTCTGCAGTTCGTTCACAGACACTATTGATCCCTCTAACAGGCACAATCTCAACATGAGTCAAGAGCCGGACTGGCCCAGGCTGTAAAAACTAAGTAACATGAATAAAAATGCTGTAATAATGTGACGTTGAGCCTGTGGAAAATGGATGAATTAATTAATTGCCCTTTGGGGATTAATAAAGTAATTTTAAATTAAACTGAAATGACTCAAACCTGTTTTAATTCCTCCCCCTAAATCATCCAGATAAAACCTGGACATATTTATCAGTCTGTTCTTCTGTGTTTTAATTTTACAGGGTAATATTAGGTCTTGCTTACAAGAAAAAAAATATTAATGAAACTTTTTTTTTCTTTGCTGCATTAGTAAATTCCTGATGATGCTGCGTTCATTAATAAAAGCTTAAGTAGTGATTACAATGTAACCATCGCTCACAAAAATGTGTATAGATCATGCATAGATTTGTGATTATGGAAAATAAAGGAAATTTGTGTTCGGTATCAAATCAAATTAAACTTTATTTCTATAGCACTTTTCATGCATATAAAATGCAACACAGAGTGCTTCACAAAATAAAACATTAAAACAGGAACACAACAGATAATAACCCCCCCCCCCCCGCGTATATACACAAAGCACACACACCCACACTCACAGCACAAACTAAAGAGTTAAGTAACCTGGCAGGACACTGAGGATCCAGATGAGGAGGAACCACTTATGGGAGGCCGTCACACAGAGAGGCGTCACAGCCTGCGACCACAGGGGGCCGTCCCAGAAACCACCTCAACCCAGATAGACCAGGGTAGATCCACACGTTGTGCAGAGCCCCCCAGTCCTCCAGGCCCGGGGGATCTCCAAGACCAGGCCCCCACGGGCAGACCAGACACAACTCCAGGTTACTACTAACTTAATTATCAGGGTGAAATAAAACATCACAAACACAAATATCAAAAGTTACGTCACAAGATAACACTTAAACCTTTCATTCAGCAAACTGTCCTGTGGAAAACAGAAAGCTTGTGGTGACATGGATCTAAATACACAATAATAATCAGCTTAACTTGACAGTCTTCTTTAAATGATCGGATCGTTAGATCCTCTGAGTTATAACATTTTAAGGAAATCAGTGATAGTTTGCTTGTCCTGTAAAGAGATGATTTGGTTATCAACTTTTAATCGTCTGTTCATTTAGAATTGGGAGATTTCTGTCTGGTCCTCTTTCAAATGCCGCATTCTTGGGGGGGTTTTATGGCACTTTGTGAGGGTCTGTTTTTTCATTCCAGTGTCATCTCGAACGAGAGTTATAGGCTTTAAAGTGGTTTCGGATTGGGGTACCATGGTAACGGGGCCATCTCCGAGTTTTATGGCCTCCAGATGTAGGGAAAATTAGGTGAGAGTTCACAGCTTTGCAGAGGCGGCTTTACTTTAATAAAATAAAGATCCGAAGAGGGATCCTACACCTCATATAACCTTTTATACTCGTCTTCACATCAGTTTATGTTCGTGTGCTGTTGCCCCTTCTTACCAGCTCCCCCTCCTTCCCTGAGCTTGCTGGGATATCTGACTCCCTGTGGGCCACTCACAAGTATGATGTTGGTCTCATACGCAACTGTGAGCCACTTGTTGTCACTCCTACGTCTCATTTCTGCCTCAGACGAGCTCAATACTCCCTGAAACCTGAGGCCATTGCAGGCATACGCCCTGTCTTTGATGCTTTTCTGAAAGCTGGCCTCATTGTTCCCTGCAATGACTCTCCTGTAAATACACCTATCTTACCTGTCAGGAAATGCAGACCCCCTCCAGCTCCAGAGGAATGGCGCTTTGTTCAGGATTTAACCCCTGTCAATGCAGCTGTTCACGCTCGAGCCCCTTCAGTCCCTAACCCTTACACCATTTTGTCCAATGTTCCAGCAGGAACTAAGTGGTTTTCTGTCCTTGACCTGTCTAATGCATTTTTCTCTGTTCCTGTCCACCCAGACTCCCAGTTTTGGTTTGCTTTTCAGTTTGATGGTCTTGGTTACACGTTCACCAGGATGCCCCAGGGCTACTGTGAGTCTCCCACTGTCTATAACAGAGCACTGGTGGCCTCACTCTCATCCTTTTCTCCAACACTTGGCTCTGCCCTCCTGCAGGATGTTGATGACCTCATGCTTTGTTCTCCTACGTGTGAGCAGTGTGTCACTGACACTGTTGCACTCCTTCACCATCTTGCTGTTGAAGGTCACAAGGTTAGCAGACACAAAATGCAATTTTGTCAACCTGCTGTTACCTTTTTAGGTCACAACATCAGTCCAGATGGGAAAAGCCTGTCCTCCAAACATTTGACAGCCATCCAGCAGGCCCCTCGTCCTGAAACTGTCAAACAGCTCCTGTCTTTCATTGGTCTCTGTTCCTACTGCAGGACCTTTGTGCCTAACTTCTCTGAACTCTCCAAACCTCTTGGTGAGTTGGCCCGCTCGAAGCCCATGTTTTCTAAGCTTATCTGGACAGATGAAGCTGAACAATCTTTTGTTGATCTGAAACAGTCTCCACCCACTTTAGGTCTTCCTGACCCATCCAGACCCTTCACACAAACTGTTGATGAACGAGGCTCATGTATGACTTCTGTTTTCCTTGCAGGATCATGCTGGTGTCCTCTGATCTGTGGCCTATTTCTCTTGTAAACTTGATCCTGTGGCTGCTGGTCTTCCATGCTGCCTGCGTGCCATAGCAGCGGCAGAGAAGGCTCTAGCATCCTCTCGTGACATAGTGGGGTATGCACCTCTACTCTTTTGGTCCCGCATGAGATCCACATGATCCTGTCAGAACACAGAACCTCTCATTTCTCTCTGCCTCGTTTTCTCAGGTATCACACCTGTCTTTTAGAACTGCCCAATGTCACAGTGAAACGCTGCACTGTTCTGAATCCTGCCACTCTTCTCCCAACTCTGATGAGGGCACCCCTCATGACTGTGTGGCTGAGCTCTCTCTCACCTGCACTCCTCACCCTGACCTCCTGGACAGCCCTCTGACCAATCCAGACCCAATCCTGTATGTTCATGGCTCTGCATCTCGTGATGCCCTCACTGGTCACTGCCGTGTTGGTTACGCCGTCTGCTCAGACCATGGGACGGTAGAGTCCGCGCCTCTGCCGTCCCATTACTCTGCGCAGGCTGCTGAACTTGTGGCCTTAACTCGTGCATGCATGCTCGCGGAAGAACACTCAGCAGAGGCGGCTGGCCCATAGGGGGCACTGGGGCGCCGCCCCACCAGCTGTAGAGGGGAAAAATATTTATTCTATTTTATTTTTATTTATTTTTTTGATCAGCATCAGATTAATTAATAGTATGTGTGTGCCTACATGCGATTTAAATAATTTAAACAACATTTCCACCAACTGACACTCATTAAACAGTGAATTTCCACCGACCTACAGTGCGTCATTCTCTCACGGGGCGCTCGGCAAAGCGCCCCTGACCTGCAGCTATATAGCCAATCCGGTTATGGTTGCTAGGTAAAAATGATTGATAATTGGCCTATCAACGTCACCAAATCCTGATACTGAGGTACATTGATGGACCCAACAATATACAGGAGTGGTTCTATTGATTCATCAAGCTACCCAACAGCTGTGCGGATTCAACAGCTGGTGTCTTATTGGAGAGGCTGCACAGCATCCTTCCGGAGGGACAATTTACCCCTTGATTGTATAGTATTTGATAGCATAAAGTCTAATATAGCTGTAAATTGTTACTTCTTATTTGAAACTGGAAACTGAAATTAAGTTATTATTGTGGACCTGTTGTCATTTTCCGACTGCTCATTTTAATGCTTATGCTAGATTAGGCAGGGAAAAATGTTGGCACACCAGCCCCACCAAGATTTTTTTTCACCAGCCGCCGCTGACGCTCAGTTACCATTTACACCGACTCTCGCTACGCATTTGGTGTAGTACGACCTTGGCGTGCTCAGGAAACATCGTGGTTTCATGAAATCTGACAGGAAGCCCATTCTCCATTGTTCTTTAATTGCAGATCTCCTAGATGCCATCCTGCTGCTTTCCCAAGTTGCTGTATGCAAATGTGCAGCTCACGCTAACGCCTCTGATTCTGTCTCCACAGTGACCTCTTGTGCAGATGCTGCAGCTAAGGCAGCTGCACTGACACCACTTCCTGTTGCAGCTTCCTGTGTCCAGACCGACAGCTCTCCCTCCAGTTCATCTCCTCTCACAGCTCTGCAATCACTGGCTTCAGCTACTGACAAAAGGCCTAGCGTGCTGCAGGTTCCCATTTTTCCCCTCATGGATGGTTGACCCTGCTTGCCTTCTGCTCTTTTTGCCCACTATGCTAACTTGACACATGGTCTTGACCACGTGTCAGAAGGGGGAATGTTAAGTGCAATAGCTGAGTGTTGGTTCACAAAAGTTTTTGCAGCTTATGCACAAAAATTTTGCCAATCTTGCATGATTTGTGCCACCCATAACCCAGGTAGGCAAATCCAAAATGCACAACAGGCCGCTCATCCCCCACCACTTGTTGGATTTTCTCCCCTTGAAGGTAAGAAATACCGTCTAGTCATAGTAGACATGTGGTCAAAATGGGTTGAAGCCTTCCCAACTTCCAAAGCAGACACCTCTGCTGTAGCACGAGCTCTGCTCAGTGAAATCATTCCCAGATGGGGCATCCCTCAGCGACTGTCTAGCGATAATGGTGCACATTTTGCCAATGAAGCCATCTCTCAAATCTCTCTTCACCTTGGCATAGATGTCAGAAAACACTCTGCCTATCTCCCAGCCAGTGGGGGAGCTGTAGAACGAGAGAATGGTACTTTAAAGAACAAACTTGCTAAGTGTTGTGAGGAAACAGGTTTGCCCTGGACGAAAGCCCTCCCTCTTGTGCTAATGTACATGAGAATTTTGTTTGCAGCCCCTCCCAACGTTGGACTGGTGCCCCCCAGGGCTCCTCCACCAGAGACAGCCCTGTGTGAAAGTAGTATTCTCACCTACTGTACTAACCTTACTAAAACCCCATCAGACATCCGTTCTCAGGTATTTGCAGCTCTTCCCTGCCTAGCTGAGGGTCAACTGCACTCACTGCGCCCAAGTGACTATGTGCTGATGAAACGCTTCAAAAGGCAGAGGTGGGACCATCAGCGCTGGCCCCTACCAGATCCTCCTGGTCACTCAAACTGCAGTCAAGGTTGCCAAACATGCCAAGTGGGTCCAGGCACCACATTGTCGTGGGGTCCCTGCCCCAGCTGACCCCCCTGCTGACCAGCGGTCCGATCCTGTTCCCTAAGGTCTTCGCTCTCAAGCAAGATCAGTGTGGAATGAAATAAGTGTCCCACTGCTACAGTAGCGTGCCAAGCTCCTCCCCATCGTCACCATGGATCGTCCGCGGCCCTGGAATCATTTCAGGATACACGGCTGGTCTCTCCAAGGCTCCATGTGTGTCCTTGTTCTCCTGAGCGCTGTCATTGTGCTCCCCATCATCCTGATGTCATCACGTGTCACCACTCCTGCCACTGCCCCTCCTGACAACTTCTCCAACTCATCTGGCCCCACTGCGCCCCCTCAACTGCCCCTCCTGGCAACTTCTCCAACTCATCTGGCCCCACTGTGCCCCCTCAACTGCCCCTCCTTTGTCCCTTTCCAGACGTAGAAGGAACGCCCCTTTGCCCAAATCCCACTGCAGCCCTAGACATCAAAAACCTGTTTGGTGTGCAGGTCTGTCTCCCACTGAACACTACACACGCACAATTTCCATTCCCATATCCAGCTTGTCCTACGGCGATCGATCTGCTAAAGATTATGCCACTGGTTATAAGTGGTACATGACTAATGATCAGCTTGACAGTCTCTGGTCCACCCTGGTGGCTGATCCACCAGGACGTGACTAGTCTTCTTACACTGCCACTCAGTTTGCCCGACACCAACGAACTCCTGCATCTTGTTCCTGCTGGCCCCAACCTCATCCTGACTGTTAACTTGACAGGTAATGTGTCCCTCATCCCACCTCAGACGAGGAAGAACACACAGGACACCGACTCATGCTGGGGTTTCTGGATCTGGGCCTGGTCCGGTGGCTCAGATTCCCGGTTCAGGGTTACTTTGTGTGAAAAAAACATTACTTCTAGGTCAAAACATGCTCTGTGAGGTGTTTCTTTAGCCATTAATGATGAACTGCCTTAAACCTACAGTGTGCCAGTTTTAAAGTGTTCCTGGCTGTTATTACCTCTACCATTTCGTCATTTTACCTGTGATGTTGTTTTCTGACTTTCTGCCATTTTTATAGTGTGGTTGTTTATTTAGGTAATTTTGTAGTTTTGGATGATTATTTTTTTCCTTTTTGGTGTTTTATTTGTGCTGATTTCCTCTCCATTAGTGTTGATCCTAGTGGATCAAAAGGGGGGAATTGTAAATGTAATTTAGGCTCATATATCCTAAAATGCAGCTAACCTCATATAACCTTGCAACTGAAAGAGCACCCTGTTCTTGCAGGCAGCTGCAAGGTCAAATACTAGATATGAGACTAACGAGAAGGTAGAGACAATCAGTAATACAACATGACCATATATGGACTTCTGGTCCTGGTACTTTAAAAAGTCTCTGTCTATCTGCCTTTGCCAGAGAGAACTCTTTTGAGTTCTCTCTTCATGTGCATGATATTTCTTTCTGACTTGACTTAATAAAAACATTGTGAACGCAGTTGTGATATTTGTCATTCTGCTTGGATTCTTCTTCAAATAATTTTCCACGACAGTTGCTCACATGTTTTTGTTTTGAAAAGTCTGTTACTGGCTGCTGCGGAACCGGAAGACAATTGGCAGGTAAACATGGAAAAGCTAAAACAGACATGGAGAATGGTAAAATTCTGTGAACTTTACAGTTCCGGTAGCAACTCAGGTAGCAATATTAACAATTCTGTCTGGAAAAAAAAATTCTGGACTGCAACAAAACTTTGTCATCATTCCTCCATGTTCCATCAGATCTGCTCCATGTGTTCACTGTCCTGCTGTTCTCTAGCTCAGTGGTTCTCAACTGGTGGGTCGTGACCCAAAAGTGGGTCGCAGACCCGTTTTCAGTGGGTCGTGGGCCTTTGCCTGGGGAAGGAAATGCTAAAAAAAAAAAAAAAAATGCGTGTCATTCATACTCCTTAGCAGTAGATGGCGATAATTCCCTGTAATGCGAGTTGACACCCGCCAGTTTACACCATAGAAAAAGACCTGCAGCGTTTGTTTCCATATGTTGAGCAGGTGAAACACAGATACAACGTTGAATATATGAGATATGGATTTTCTTATCTTGAAGACAAAGGTCAGAGAGTGGTTATTCAGCTAAAACTATATATTTTGAGTTCTTTTTGAAACTACTGCTCAGTGGTTGCACTGTTTTATTTCATGTTTGTGCATAAAAGCACTGTTGAGTCTTAAAAATGGCTGTTACTGAAATGTTCTGATTGTTATGTCAGCTTTATGATTAATGCTTAAATAAGTGACTAGATAGTTTTAATAGGAAATTGTAATCAGGAAGTGGGTACTCAGCAAACGCTACATATTTGAGTTCTTTTTGAAACTACTGCTCAGTGGTTGCACTGTTTTATTTCATGTTTGTGGATGTTGAGTCTGTTAAAAAAGGCTGAAGTTACTGAAATGAAGTGTTTTGGATTTAATTAAAATGCAGCTAATTGAGCATCAAAGGGAATATTTCCCACTTGAAGTCCTTTTGATTTTTGCCATTTTGGTTCAGCAATAAACTTATTTTTTTGTGTTGGCATTCTGTGATATTCTATTTTACTCTCTCCGATTCAAACTGCACGATCTTTTCATTCAATAAATTTGAGAAGTTGGAAATTTTCCTTGATTTGGGTCGCGGCTTGTCATTGAGGGGGATGGTGGGTCCTGAAGCCGGACCAGTTGAGAATGAGAATCACTGCTCTAGCTGGTTACTGCAGTGCAGCTCCATCTAGTGGCACAGATGTGTAATGACAACAGAAAGTCCAGTCCTCCATTATAAAACAAATTCAGTTCTGTGGCCCATTTTTTAATTTTGTATTTTTGATGTCTGAAGTCTAAATTTGAAATGTAAAAAAAATGTGGCATTTTTTTCGTTTTTTTTTGTTAGATTAAAAACCTAAAATGTCACTTTTTAATTTTTTTTTTAAATTTTTGATTAACAATAGAAAATGGAAAGAATGATTGATACACGGATTGGTAAAGTTACTGAACTTTAACATGGACATTTTCATTTTAAAGTTCTCCCAGACGGAGGATTCAACAGAAACAAGGTTATTTATAACAACTGACAAGTTGAACTCCCCGTTAAAAGTTTCTGCTGTTACCTCAGAAATTACCTGTTTTAATGTTCTGATTGTGCTGAGACACAATCATTTTGTTGGATTTTGTTTGTACACTTTTATTTATTTTTTATAAAAACAGGATGACATTAATGCCCTGGCAGTGGCAATAAGCTTTATTTTATTTTACATCTTTAAAGATGAGATTTACACTAAATATGTGTTACTGACAAGTGCTGATGTTAAAAGTGTTTGAACAACAAATGTTATGACACTTTAGTTCATATGGCAGCAGAACATTTAAATAAAAGTGATCTTACACTACTTTTGAATTCATTATTTGATTTTGCGTATACAATGCGATTAATCTTGATTAATCAGGGAAATAAGGAGATTAAAATTTTTAATCGTTGCCCAGCCTTATTTATTACATAATGAATTTGATGATTTGAAGTCTTCTTAAAGTCTTAGAGGTCTGCTGCTTATTAACAAATGATCAATTATCAGCCTGATTAATTAGTTGGCCTCTGTTTTATATTTATTGTGGGTTAGACCTTTATTTTCACCAACTCCTGACCCCATCATCCAGGTCCTGTCACTGATCTGATCTAGATAATATCCAACAGTACCATGTGGTGTCATTCAGGTTCAGTGGAGGTCATTTCTTCATCAATTCTCAGGTTTATCTTAATCAAAGCCAGTTTTCAGGGAGCAGAGAAGCAGCAGCATCATCAACGGTGGTGTTTTGTAGTTGTGGTCACCTGAATGTCTTCATCACATCTAACATGTTGTCTTCTGTTAAAGAGACAGAAAATCTCATGCAGCTTCTACTTGTGAGTAAAGGTTTAAAAGATTATTCTACAGTATAAAAACTAGGGATGCACGATAACTGTTTTTTTAAACCGATACCGATAACTGATAACTTTCAGCTCCAAAAGGCCGATACCGATAACCGATAACACACACATATACCTAAGATCATTACATCAATACTATGAACAAAATCAAAAGTAGTTTTGACTCTTTAAATGAACAGATATTTATTTTTTACAATGAAAAACTATTGACAAGCCTCTCAAACATTTTCTTAAAGCTATCAAACAAACCTATTTGATATCTCACATTAACTTAAATAAGGTTCATTACTGACTGATATAAAAAATAAAGGCTCCTTGAACTGATATAAATACATGCATCAGAATTACAAACTGAAAAAAATGCATTCCTGAATGACAATAAAAGATAATGCACAGGTCATAATGTACTGACACAAGTTAGACTTGTCTGTGTAAATAAACTGAAAAAGTGCACTCCATAGTAACAAAGAAATTACATTTGAAGGATTTTGGCTTGTGGTTCCATTTAAATGAAGGCCTTTAATTATAGTAAATGAGGTTTAGTAGTTTTGGTTTTTTTTTTTAATCTCATGGAAGCTTTAGATGAGAGAGGTGATGGAGAGAGGAGGTGGGGGCTGGTAGCTGAGGGGTTGACTTGCTGCTGGCTTGCTCACGTTAGCTCATGTTAGCTCACGTTAGCTCATGTTAGCTCACATTAGTGCGATTTCAAAACTCCATGGAAGCGACGGTTATGTTTCAGGTGGCTGATCTGGTTTGACGTATTAAAGCTTGTGCTATTTTTCCCTCCTTCTTGGAGCATTTGTCACAAATAACCAGCGAACTATCTTCCTCTGAAACTTTAACGAAGTTCTACACCATCGCCGCCATGTTTGTTTGTTTTTATCAGCGCACTGTTCCACAATGCTGCATTCAAGGTGTAACGTAAATTCCTCCGTTCCATCATTTGCTCGTCGTTCTTTCAGCCTTTTCTGTTTTTTCTTTTTTTATGTGTAACATGTGGGAGAATACTGCGAATATCAATTCAAGTCAGCAACTACTAAAATTATGACCGAGTTAACGAGTTGTTTTCTGGCATGAGGGAGTATTCTTGATTTTCCGTACTGAGAATTCGTTTTTCTGATTATGCTGACGTCACTTGAACACAACATTCACTGCCATTCAAGTCTCAGAGGGAGTGAGGCACTGCCATGTTGAAAGAAATATATGTTATCGGGGCTATTCGTCATGATATTGGACAAATATGGGTTAGATACTCGAAGTGGGACAGGAACCAAAGATAACTTCCTTATTTTACAATATCTAAAATATATATATTTGTTGAATTCAGAGAATTAAATCTGTAAAAATAAACAAAAACAAAAAACCCCACAAAAACAACAGAGGGTTCAGCAGATATATTTTATATTTGATTCTGCAAAAAGATATGCATTTACAAAACATTATGACTTCCTTTTGACCACCAGCATTTTTGTCTGTGTGTATGTCTTTTTTTATTATTATTAAATCAAATTACTTTTCTTTGTATAATTCAGTATTATCAAGAATTCAGCGTACACCTGGACCACAGTAAAGTAAAGTTATAATATGGTACGCTATCCCCTTTAAGAGTATATATTCAGACAATTCAGATTTGCTGTCAAGTTTGTGTGTGTGTGTATATTATATATATATGTATGTATGTGTGTGTGTGTGTACATAATAAGCCATAACTATGAGTAGTACTACTACATCAAGCAGCTCTCAGCAGTAGTTATGAGGTACAACTGGCATATCCTTCAGCTCGAGTGGAAATTTCCTTTTGGAGTGAATCCACTGTCTCCATCAGTTTGAACACTTGAGTTGCTTTTTGTTTTTTCCTCTCAAACAGCTGGTTGATCTTCACCTGGACATCTGACAGAAACACAGTTACAGGACAGTTAAATCATCAACATACCTTAATGAGAGGTATTGTATTATCCTGTGCAGTTCACAACAGCATATACTTATGTATATATTGAAAACTGGGTTTTTTCTAGGTTGATTAGCTAATTATGCTTAAATCCATCCATCCATTATTTATATTTAATTAGTCCTATACAGGATCACGGGGATCTGCTGGAGCCTATCCCAGCTCTCTTTGGGCAAAAGGCAGGGGTACACCCTGGACAGGTTGCCAAGTTATGCTTAAATATAAAAGTTAATTATGCTTAAATGAACAGTCAAAAGGAAACACTGTTTTAAGACTATATTGAAAATTCAGGTACCAAATGAAAACTTTCCTTCCGAACAGCACTTGATTCATCCCACAAGGGAAATTAGTGTTTAAGCAGCATATTCATTTACAGAAACAAAAGGAAAATATATGGATATATAGTGTCAAGTGACCCAGGAGAAGTTGGAATTATCCCAGCTTTGTGGATGAGATTTTTCTGGTATAATGTAGTGGAGTAAACAGAAAAGTGGTAATTAATGTGATTTGTAATCAATCTCTAATCAATGAAATGTGTGATTCTTGTCAATGATCAGAACCGATGATCAGAAAGATGTATTATGATGTTGGAATAGATCTATGTCAATTCTGTATGATTTATTTCTCGTTGGGTCAAGACACTATGCATCAGTACTGCCAGCGGCTGAGCGGAGCTATCGAGGGTCACTGTGTGCCACGATGGAATGAAAACAACGGCTACGTTTATCGAACAGGAGCAGAGATGGATGAAAACCGAATAAGTTATTATATCGGTTTTT